>CM038147.1:483998323-485271393 GCA_021437245.1 Aegilops speltoides
CCTCTCTCGCTTCAATCTTATATGCTTTCGCTCTTATCTCTTCCCAGCTCCTTCGTTCTGTTTTCTCTCTCCCGTCGTTCCCCATCTCTCTGGCCACCGATGGACAGCCTCTCCTTGGATCCGCCGGTCGGCTTGCTTCTCCCCCGAGCTCCCATGCCACTACTCTCATCCAAGGCAAGCTCCTCTATTCTCCTCCTTCCCTCCCACCTCATCAATCCTCTCTTCCCTCTACGTGCTACAAGGGGGCGGAGGTGCAGATTTTGCGACTAGCTATCATCCCTGCAAACGGCGATCTCATGCGACATCGCTGACACAACCAAAGATCGCAGGTGCTACAACCAGACCGCTGAGCTGGAACCGCTGCTCCAAAGCTTCAACGACGCTACCGTCCTTTGCTCGAACCGACATTACGGAGCTGCAACCAGCGTTGCGGATAGCTTCAACCAGCAGTGTGTGGTGCTACCACCAATAGAAGGCGGCGGGGAAGAGAGGTATGTTTTGCTGGAACCATTTGTTGATTTTGCTACAGCCGTCAATTTGTTTGCTAGAACCGTGACGGACCAAGACGACGGGAGTTGCATCATTCGCTTTTCTTTGGAACAAGAGTTAATTTTCTTTGGAACCAGGATAAATTTTTGCTTCAATCGATTTACTGGGTTTGCTTTGTTGCTAAGGTTGTTTTGCTGGAAACCACAATTGTTTTTGCTGGAAACCGCAATTGTTTTTGCTGGAACTAGTTTTTGGATTTGCTACAACTGACCACCGGAGTTTTTTTGGTGTGAGGTGTGATTTTTTCGCTGGATTCCAATGGTGTAGGTCGACGATGGCGGCGAGCCTGAGGTGGTGGCGCCGTTCTACGATGGGCGGCGCGAGTTGCTGGAAACAACGTTTGCAAAGCTGCATCCGGCAAGGAGTCATGCTGGAACGACGACGAGATGTGGAGGGCGTGCAATGACAGCGAGTTCGAGCTGCAGAGGAAGGTAGCGAG
Organism: Aegilops speltoides; assembly: GCA_021437245.1. Taxonomy (NCBI): domain Eukaryota; kingdom Viridiplantae; phylum Streptophyta; class Magnoliopsida; order Poales; family Poaceae; genus Aegilops; species Aegilops speltoides. Next base: position 483,999,312 of record CM038147.1, read on the forward strand.
CGGCGGAGAACCGGCGAGCGGCGAAGATCAGGCGAGCGGTGGAGATCCAACGAGTCATGTCGCTCGTCCATGGCGTTCTCGCCCCTACGTGTGCTCGCATGATTAGCTGGGGGGAAGGGAAAAAAAGGAAAGGTGGGAACGAAAAGGCTCTGAATCGACGGCTAAAAGTGGTTTCATCGGACGCCTTGGGTGTGACCGGCCCAAAGCGCACCGGCGCCTAGTAGTGGCCTTTTTAATACTTAATCTTTTTTAACACTTATTCAACATTTTTAAAATACTTGTTCAACATTGCTAGTGTTTCCCGCGTGCATGGCCCGGCCCAACTGGCGGTTCCCTTCAGCGAAGGGTTCACTCCTGTCCCGGGCAATTCCTAAACGGCGCCCGTTGCGCCAGTTTCTTCTATTTTGACAAACGGGCGCACACCCTCTCTCCGCGATGGGCCGGCCCCTTTTCATGTTTTTCCGTTTTCTGAACTTGCTGCAAAAATGAGGGCGTGACGAGGAATCGAACCAGGGCCGCGGGGTTCTTTACAGAACGCGCTAACCACCACACCCAAGCCACCTTCTGTGATTATCTAGTTCCTCTTCCCTCTTTACTTCTCACGTGTTTCTCTTTTTTCTTTTTTTCTGCTGTGTTTTCTTTTTTCCTTTTCTTTTTCTTTTTTCCCCTTTCTGTGTTTTTCAAAATCGACGATTTTGTTTTTAATTTTATGAACTTTATTTCGAATTCGATGATTTTTTCTTCAAAATCGATGAACTTTTTTCATATTCGGTGAACTTTTTGCAAAATCAATGAACTTTTCTCACCAAATTCCATGAAGTTTTTCCAAAATCGATGAACTTTTTTTCAAATTCAATGAACTTTTTTTTGAAAACCAGTGAACTTTTTTAAATTCGATGAACTATTTTCGAATTGGATGAACTATTTTCAATATCCAAAATATGTTCAGATTTTTCAAAATTCGTTTGACTTTTCAGAAAATGTTTTTCGAAATTCTAAATTTTGTCCATGTTTTCTAATTTTGTTCACGTTTCAAAAATAGTTCTGAATTCCAATTTTTTGTTAACCATATTGAAGAAAAATGTTCACGATACATTGAAAACATGTTCAGTGTGTATACAAAAATGTTCATCATGTATAGAAATTTTGTTCAGCATGCATTCAAAAGGAGTTCATTGTATTTAAAAAAAAAGTTCTACGTGTATTTGAATATTGTTCACCATACATTGAAAAAATGTTCAGTGCGTATATAAAAATGTTCATCCTGTAGAGAAATTTTGTTCAGCATGTATTCAAAAAAATTTCAGCGTATTTTAGAAAAATGTTCTGTGTTTCTTTGAATAATGTTCACCATATACTAAGAAAATGTTCAATGTGTATTCAGAACTATTTTTGAATACGCAGACTTTTTTTGCATGCTCAAGAACTCCATCCATAATACTTGAACATATTTTCAATAATTGAAATGTATAAATGCCACAGTGTATTGTGCAATAAATAGCGCGTATATTTTCTGTTTATTTAAACTTTCGCGGTGTGAATATCCGCTAGCCGTTAGCTATTGCAGTGGCTAGCCTCACTGTGTGGAAGCGGGAGGGCGTGAGGTCTAATCCCGGTCGGGAGGTATTTTTGCTGTCATTTTTCGCGTTGCTTTGTTGTATGATCGTGGGCCGGCCCATCCAACCGCTGCTGCGGGCGCCAGGTCCCTTGCGGGGCGCCTTCAGCGCCCTATAGGAGGTCCCCTCGGCGCGCCGGTTTCTACTGTTTTCGCTAACCGGCGCCTGCAGCAGCTACTTTGCGCGAGGTAGGATTCAAACCGCGCGTCGCTGGTTAACAGTAATCGACGGCCAACCAACCCGACCACCTCATTAGTTGTGCTAACATACACGTTTTTAATCCATTTCTCCTTCCTCTTTTTCCTTTTTTCTTTTTTCCCCTTTTCATGTCCTTTTCTTCTTTCTTTTTCCAAGTTCGTAATTGTCTTCTTCAAATAGATGAACTTGTTTTCAAAATCCATGAACTGAGTTTTTTGAAACTCGTGAACCTTTTTCCAAATCTATGAAGCTTTTTCAAAATCGATGAACTTATTTTTCTAGTTTGATGAACTTTTTCATTTTGCCAACTTTTCTGAAAATTGATGAACTTTTTTAAAAAATTGATGAACTTTTCGAAATTGATTAAGTTTTTTCAAAATCGATGAACTTTTTTCTATTTAGGTGAGCTTTTTCCAAATCCGGTGAAATTTTTTCAAATTTGATGAACTTTTTTAATTCAAATCGATGACCTAATTTCATTATTCGATGAACATTTTTTGAAAATCGATGAACTCTTTTGAATTTCTGAACTTTTTTGAATACATGAACTTTTTCGATTTGGTGAACATTTTTTTTAATACGTGAACTTTTTTTGCATGTGCATGAACTCAATTTGTAATATGTGCACATGTTTTCAAATAATTGGAAAATGTAAACACTACAGTGTAATAAGAAATTAATAGTGTGTCAACGTTTCTATTCTTTAAAGACCGCGTGCTGCTAAAAATCACCAGAATTAACCTTTTTCTTATGCAATCACCAGAATTTACGTGGTCAAGTGGTTAGCCCGCTCTGTTCGTAAGCACGAGGGCGTGAGATCGATCCCAATCGAGAGCTCTGTTTTTGGTCATCTTTTTTCGCGCCGCGCGAATGTGGGCCGGCCCATCCAGCCGCTGCTGCGGGCGCCGGTTAGCTTGCGCGGCGCTGAAGGTGCGGAATAGGACCTCCCGCCAATATGTCTTCAAGCGACGAGGAAAGTTTCCATCTCCTAGAGGGCCCAACTATGGGTAGACCCACTATAGCGCTAGTATTCCACTGTTCGCGTTGTCATGTAACGCAATTGTATCGCAAATAAACTGTAGCACTTTTGCATTGTTTTCTTTACATCAACCAATTTTTCATGAACAATAAAAAAAATGTTTGTGAATATGAACAGATGCTCCGGAATTCAAAAATGTTTCATGAGTTCAAAAAATGTTTGTGAATTTGAAAAATGTTTGTTAATTCAAAATTGTTCATGATTTCAAAAAATATTCTTGAATTTAAAAAATGTTACCAAAAAGAATGTCCACATTTTAATTTTTTCATGAATTTAGAAATGTTCATGAGTTTAAAAGTTTTTTAATGGAAAAATATTCATGATGTCAAAAAAATCATGAATTCAAACAGACAAAAAAATGAAAGGCAAATGAAAAAAGAACAAACAAACAAAAATGGTAAAAATAAAAAGGGCTAAAACTAAGAATATCAGCAAGACGAAATAGAAAGATATATTGCAAAAACAAAACTTCTGGAACCTATCCAAAACTGGATCGAAGGTTCGAGAAGTTTTGCAAAACCAGCTCGTCGTGCTCCCGCAAATTGTCTGGTCGACTCGACACGCCTATAGGTGATCACGACCTTATCTGTTGCAAAAGGAGATACATATCATTCGTGGCACAGGAAAAAAATACGCATATTGGCCCGACCCATCTAGCGCTTGCCAACTACGGAAGAGAGTAGTAAGGTAGATACTGCTCGAACACAATACTACTAGCAAGGTCCAATAAATGTCAAGTTTGACAAGACTTGAGGATGCATGTGGCACGCGAAAGGCACGAATGATCTATCTCTCGCATATAGCCAGTATAGCCTTCGTCTATCCCTGAAGCGCACACATCTAGGGCCGATCCACAAGTAAAGTCGGTCATTATTTATTTATTATTTATTTGCCTTTTCTTTTTTACATACTGGTTTAGTCCTTATTTATTTTTCTTTTTTTTCATTAGTTTTCTTCGGGTTTTTTGTCATCTTTTTCTTTGTTTCTTTCATTGTTTTTATCAGGGTTTGCTTGTCTTTCTTTTTTACTCCATTTTTAGTTTCTTTCTCTGTTTTTACTGTTTTTTCTTTGTGGTTTTTCTTTGTTTCTTTGTGTTTCCTTTGGGGTCTTCATGGGTTTTTTTTCATTTTTTATATACCTTTGACATTTTTATATACATGATTCACATTTTGTAAATGTGTACTTTTTCATATTTGTCAGGAACATTTTATATATACATGTTTAACATTTTCTAAGTACTTGACTAACATTTTCTAAAACATATATTTTTTATGTCTCAACCTACATTTTATGTATACAAAAGGAACATTTATTAAATACACATTTAACATTGTCCAAATACATGATTAACATTTTTTAAAACTTATATTTCTTATATCTACTTTTCTCCATAGACATTGCGCATTTTTTGTTCCTTTTTTGTATATACCCTAATCATTTCTTATATAGACAGTTAACAATTTTTACATTCATGATTAATATTTTCTACAAATTTGTGTAAAGTGTTTATTCAAATATATATATTTTTACCATTTTTATACACATTTATAATATTCGTATGTATAAACAAATGTGCCCAACAAAACGAAAAAAATGTGGAAAAAAAACAGTGAAAAACGACTGGTTCTGAGGATTGGCCCGCGCGCTGGCTATCTCAGTCAAGGGAGACAGCCATATCTCTCGCTGCTGTAGGCGAGATAGGCTTGACCTGCGAGATGGGAGGGCTGAACTATTCCGTGTGCGTGATCGCTAATATATAATATATGGCCCGGCTCATATATTTCTCTCTTATAACAGATTCTCCCGTATATATTTTGAGTAATTTTGTTTTGACGATATTTCATATTTCATTTTAAATTTATTATTTCCAGCTTTCATTTAATTTTAATTTATTTTTGCCTTCTTATTTTTTGCCATATCTAAACTCATGATTTCTGTCTAAATCCAGGAGTATTTTCAAATTCATGAAACTTCTTTGAAATTACAAGGAACATATTTTGAATTACTAAATATTTTTACAATTCTTAATCGTCTTTTCAATTCTACATTTCAAATTAAGGAATATTTTCTAACCCATGAACGTTGTTTAAAAATTCTAAATATTTTAGAATTTTTTCTGTTTTCTGTAAAAAAAACATGATTTATTTTGAAAATTTAGGATTCTTTTAAAAAATTACGGACATTTTTTATACTCGTGGATTTTTTGTTATAAACTTCCAAAAAAATCAGGAACAATTATTCAGTTCATGAACATTTTAATAAATGTATGCGCTAGGTTTTTATTGGAGGGGAGGTGCGGAAAGGGTGGATTCATTACTCAAAATGAGGCATCAAGCGGATGCAAATAAAAATAAACACATACTCGACCACTGGATAGTTAGGATGCACAGAGCCTACACCAACCGACACACACAAAATAGACTACCGGGAAATACCAAATCCAGACTCTAGGTTTTTACCCTGAAGAAGCAGTTCGAGCATATCCGAGCAATGCCTCAACAAGATAACGTTGCAAAACCATCGCTATTGACATGTATACCAACTCGAGACACATCTAGGTTTCACCCCACACCTCGAGACTAGGTACTCGAGGAGCACTACTATCGAAGTCAAACATCTGTCATCACCATCAATTTTCCACAATTGTAGCAGTTATGTGCTCTGGAATGCCTTTTTCTTTTTTTTCTACTTTAAATACTTTCAGACTTCAAAAAAGTTTTTGAAGTAAAACAAATGTGAATATCGAATAAAATGTTTGATTATTCAAAAATGTTTGTGGATTTAGAAAATGTTTGTGATTTAAAAAAATGTTTGCATATTCAACAAATCTTCACAATTTTGAAAACAAATGTTCAGAAAAACGAAAAATGTTCAGGATTTTTTAATAAGTTCATGTACTAGAAAATGTTAATGAAATTGAACAAAATTTTGCCGATGAAAAAACTGTTCATGAATAAAAAAAATATTCTAATTATTTAAAAACCGTTCGTGACTTACAAAATAATTTATTGATTCATAAAATGATCATGAATTCATAAAAATGATCATGTATTTCAAAAAATGATCGTTGAGTGAAAAAAAATGTTCGTGAATTTCAAAACTTGTTCCACCAATATCCAAAAAAATGTCCATCAATTTTTGAAATGTTCGCCTATTCAAAAGAATGTGTTGAAAATTCTCACAATTTTTTATAAAATGTTTGCAAATAGTATAAAATGTTTATGAATTCAAACTTTTTTCATGATTTTAGAAAATGTTCAAAAATTAGTAAATATGTTTAAAAATTTGAAAATTGTTCATAATGTTTATGAGTTTAAAAAATATTCATGTACGAAAATTGTTCACCATTTCACAAAAATGTGAGTAATAGTGTATCTTGGTGATGCAGCAAAATGTTGTCAAGGTCATTGAAGATTATGATTTATTTTTTCTCCCATTGCAACGCACGGGCCATATTTCTAGTCTCTTTAATAGAACGAAAGGTTTCCGTTTTATCTCTCCTTCGTCCGACCTTCCTTACATATGTCCCCCCTATTTCCTTCTCTTCTTTGAGTTTTTACTCCATCTCTGAATTTTCTCCCATCAATTTTTTTAAAAATATAATCAATTACTTACCAAAAAAACATATTTTCTTTGTTAAGTTAATAAATTCTTACCAAATAAGTGTTAACAATAAGATGGTAGGTAAATCTTGGCAATTGCATACAAAAAAATGCTAATATTTTAGTAATGTAATAATAGGTGTACAGTCACGGGATAATATAGTAGAATGTTTGTATTCCCGTTGCAACGTAAGGCAATTATCTAGTTAAATATAAAAAAGTGTTGTCGTAATTTCATAAACTTTCGATACAGTATTATTCAAAAACATGCTGCTGTCATTTAAAAATGTCCACAGGCTAAAAAAAATATCTTCATGCAAATGTAAAAAAATGTCCAATTCCTAAAAAAATGTTTGCACCATTAAAAAAATAATGTCATTTTCTAGAATTCCACTCGTTTAAAAATATTTTTAAAAAGGTTGTAACAAATAAAAAATATTTCAAGTTTTAAAAAATGTGCAAGCATTTTTTTGAAAAAATGTTCAGTTTGTACAAATGTTTATTGTGCATTCGGAAATATTTATCAGGATAAATGTTCAATGATTACCTAAAATATTTCCAACATGTATCTGAAAAATGTTCAACCTATATACATGAATAGGTCAACGTGTATTTGAAAAGAGTTGACAAGTAATTGAAAAATGAAAGTAACAAAACAAATAAAAAAACAGAATGACAAAAACAAAAAAGGTATAAAAGGAAAACCAGATGAAACCTTCTTAAAGCAAATGGAGGGTTCCTAATACTATTCATGGAGGTTCGCAAACTAGTCTGGATACGGTTCGAAAAACAAGTTAAGGAACGTTTTTGGTCGGCGCATAACGCAAAATGTAAGGCAAGCATTGCTTAGTCGTACTAGGCGATACCTAGCATTTGCGCCTTTCTCACACTAATCGTTCCGCTATTCTCCTTCTAATCCCTTGGATTTTGTGTGTGGGTCTCTTTCCAAAAAAAACTAGACCTACGGATGGACTAAAAAACTACACATCTTTCCATCCCTCAACTACTGGTTGTCCCTCTAGCCTTTCTTTTTCCAAACAAATTTGCTCACGTCTTCCCATCCATACGCCTATGATAATATACTTGTAGATGTATCTTTACTTATCTCTTCCTCCGCCAATGAGATGTTGCCGTCTCATCGCGCAAACCAATTTTATAAGAACAACTCTAGCAGAGTCGCCGTACTGATCCAATTGCCATAATAACTAGCAATATGGCTATTCTGGCCAAAAAGGCACTAGTGGAGTCAATGTACTTGTCAAAATTACCATAATTTATGGAGCACCCTCCATGTCTGGCCTCTCGGCCTCAATATTTGACGTTTGGGGGGCAACTTTTGGACCTTACCTCATCAGGGATTGTGTGATGCGAAGAAAACTTCATGTGGTCCCCCAATTCACATGGGGATCGCATCGTAGGAAGATTGGGGAAAAGTATGTACCATTGACGAGTGGATCCCATGATATGGTAGCCAATTTGGAGCCTCTGAGTTTGTGTGTTATCTTATCAACCTCTATATTGTAAGGCAGGTGCTACGCATCAGTCGGTTGACGTGCTAATCGCCTCCAGAGCCATTGGCTCCAGCGCGTGTCAGCCGTCTGATATGATCCAAATCCATTGCAACGTGAGCCTTGTTATCACTACATCTGATCTGAGTGAAGTCGACATGTTGGTGCAGGTTGCAACATGAGCTGTGTTGGCACCACAACTTGGGTCAGGTTGCAAGTCCCTATGTGACTATGTCTGCCATGCATGAGATGGGTTGATGCAGAATGCAACGTGAACCGTGTTGGCACTGCAACTTGGAACGTGTTGCAAGCTCATGTGTCTGTCACGCACGATACGTGTTGATGAAGGTTGCGATATGAGTTATGTTGCTACCGCAACTTGGATCGCTTTGCAAGTCCCTGTGTCTACCGTCCGTGTGTGGGTCCGTGCCGACCAACTATCACATGATTGTTTTGAAGTGTTTTTTGCGACTTTGCCAGAGTTCCTCTAAAGTTAGTCCGCACGTGTGAGAAAACTCAAGGGCTAATAACATTTGACGTGCGTGCATCTGTGGCCACCATAATTCTAACAATTGTACTAACCCATGACGATGTTCATCTAATAATGAGTTGTCGTTGTACGAAACTTTGAGAGCAAGATAAAAAGTTGCAACACTCCATTTATCTTCAAATCTGTACCACTGTTAAAAAAGAAAATGTTTAAATTGAGTATCGTAGTAGGGAGGCCAAACGATTTTGCTAGGAATGATCTCTCTACTACCACTTCTTGTATCTGAGACGATGATTCCTCACCATGACGATGTAACCATTGATTTCAATCAATATACAATCTCACCATGACGGTTTTCCTAAAAGAAAATAGAAGGGTTTACAGAAAATGCCAAATGCAGACCGAGCTCCAAGATGGCCTTATTTGAATTTTTCAAATTTTAAAAAATCAGTAAAAAATATACAAATATACACAAAAAATACCTTAAAATTTTCAGGTTGAAATATACATATATACACAAATATATAGATAATGTACATGTGTGTAAATTTTCAGGGTGAAATACCTTAAAATGAGACCTACACAAAAAAAACATCCATGATTTGGTTTTTTTGTGCAGCACGCAATTCAAGGTATTTCATCCTGAAATTTTACACGCATAGACATTACATTCTTGTATACATATGATTTTTTTAAAGAATATTTTGAAACTGAAAAGTTTGATTTTTTTTTTCAAAATTAAAGCCCCCAAGGAGCTCGGTCTCCATCCTACTTTGTACCCCCATTTTTCTATAGGGAAGGGGTTTACACCTTCACCAACCCAGAGAAGTAAAATAGCCACGGTTGATAAACCCAGAAGGCCAACAAGGCCTGCTGGTCACCACCCCGTAATCCGTCACCATACACACAGTCCCCTGTGCACACTTGATGCCACGGCTTTGTCTCAACAACAAAAAAAAAATTGATGCCACGGCTATTTCTTGTCAGCCTCCATTGATGTGACAGCTTCCGTTCCACTAGCGTCCACGAGAAGTCCCGAGCGGGCTGTCAGGCCTAACAGTGAGCGATCTAAACCAGCTTGCGCTCGTGTCGTGTCACATTGCTTCTCACGCGTGCATGCCGCATGCATCCATGCATTCGGCCGATTTGGAGACACCCGCCGACAAGCCGCGCCACTGTGCACGCGTCACCAACCTTACTGCTCCGGCCACCCGATCGGAGCTCCCAGATGCTGCCGCGGCCGGCAGCCGAGCCAGTCAGCCGGGCCACTCATTTGGTTTCCTTCCCGCGCCTGGTCACGTTAGAAGAGCACAGACTTATGTCGTTCCCGCCGTGCAGGGCGCGTACCTGCGTACTGCAACGCCGCGCTGGCTTAAACCCCGGCGCTGCAGCCAGCAGTGCGATATCGCGCGGGTCACGTACGTGTCGAGCGATCGTCGCTTCGAACCAGCCTGCAAATTGTCGCGCAACAGCGCCGCAGCAGCGGCTAAACTATTGCTGAACATGCACGTAACGTAATAACTCCTATATCACTCCCTCTCGTGTCGTTTCGTTGAGATGCATCATCTTCTTACTGAGGTAAATAGAAGGCGATCGAGCTCGAGCTGGCCCGTGTATGCACGCACGTAGGTAGTGGTAACTCGTGAGCAAGTTGGCATGGTGATGGTGGGCTATCATCACTCATGAGGAGCGTACTTGCACAGTGCCCGCGCATCCAGATCCGCACAGTGCTCTTCCGACGCGGGCGATATCACCAGCAGTGGCAGAGCGCCCCGTACTGCTCCCTCGCGTACCCGGCGGTTTTCAAATGCGCTTTTCAAAAACCGTACCGCCGGATCCACGTACGTAGCGTCCACCACGAATCGATCGATTTACTACGATTATATGATGTGACGACGCACCTGCGTACCCGACGAGCTAAATTAAGCCGCGCAGGGCAATCTCTGGGGCCATAGGTACATGGTCCAGCCTCTGAGATCCTCGTAGCCCGCACGGGGCGCCCATGAAATTAAACTAAAATTTTCCCTAGCAAACATTCAAATTTTCGCCCGTCGGGCAGAGCAGAGCAGGCCTCACGTGCCCCGAACTTTGATAACCCAGAACGCCAGAACCCACCCTCTGTCTCTCTCTCTCCCGTGCCACTGCCAACCCCACGGTCATTGCACGTAATGGTCTGACGTGTGGGGCCCATCGCGCATCACGGCAGCCGTGTCAGTGACCGAGGCGGTGAATCAGCCCGCGTGCGCGTCTGCGCGGCCCATCCTTTTTCCCTGCACGGGCATTCATTCCCTCGCTCCGCGCGCACGAATGGAATTTCCCGTACTGCCCCTGACATGTATGATTAAGACGTCCTTAACTCGGGGCCAGAACAGTAATCCCGGCCCTTTCCATTCTTAAATGCGCATTACTCGCTCGAAACAGGGGTCGCTGCGCCCCAGCCCATGCTGCTCCCCGTTTCGTTTTCCCTCTCGGAGTAAACAAACCCGCCACAGCCCACGTACTCCACTCATCTGACGCGCGGGCCCACCCCGCCACAACTGAACTGTCAGTGCGGCAGCGGCCGTAGCGTAGCGCCACTCCCTCTCTGGCTCTACCTCTAGCTCGCTCCGCGACAAGCCGCAGCAGGGGGGTCGCCACGGTTACGCTCACCGGCCGAGCAGCGCAACCGGGTGACTCGCTGGCCACCCGGCCCCACCGGCGCGAGATACGCTCACCGCCCCCACTAGTAGTAGTAGGAGGAGTGGCTCTGGCTGCTGCCATTGCACGCCGGACGCCGCTACCACTGGAGCTCTAGTCTCCGCCGCTATTATTACCCCCTACCGCGTGTTTACAAATCGATCACACTCTCGCTGCGTGGTGGCCGCAGTGGAGCGGCGCCATTGTTTATCTCCTCGTTTTGCGCAGCTTGCCGTGCCGCTCGGGCGAGGGTGGTGGTGGTGGCGGTGGACATGGAGCCGTCGCGGCGGCTTCTGCTCTCCGACTACGACGGCGCGATCATGTCGCCGCTGCCGTCGCCGTCCACGTCGTCGGCCGCGCCGTTCAAGCCGGGCGTGGCGGTGGTCGTGGGGATACTGACGAGCGTCTTCTCCATCACCTTCCTCCTGCTGCTCTACGCCAAGCACTGCAAGCGGAGCGCCGCGGAGTCGTCGGGCCCGTACGGGAGCGGCGGTGGCTCTGGAGGCGGGGCGGCGGGCGAGCGGAGGAACTCCGGGGTGGAGCGCGCGGTGGTGGAGTCGCTCCCCGTGTTCCGCTTCGGGGCGCTGCGCGGGCAGAAGGCCGGGCTCGAGTGCGCCGTTTGCCTCGGCCGCTTCGAGCCCACGGAGGCGCTGCGGCTGCTGCCCAAATGCCGGCATGGGTTCCACGTCGAGTGCGTGGATACGTGGCTGGACGCGCACTCCACATGCCCGCTCTGCCGCTCCCGCGTCGACCCGGAGGACGTGATGCTCCTGCCCGAGCCGCCCAAGCCGTCCACGACGGGACCTCCCGAACCGCCGGAGCAGAAAGCTGCCGCTGCCGCTGCCGTTGCTACGGTCAAGGACAAGAGCAAGGACGTAGCCTTGGCTCCTGCGCCTGCTCCCTCCCCGGCGTGGCGAAGGATCGCCGGCCGGCACTCGACGGGGTCGGTGCGAGCGCCTGGGCGGGTTGGCCCTACGTCACGGCGCTCGGCCGATCTGGAGGTGGGAGTAGGCGATGGTGGCGCGGCTACGGTGGGCTGCTTCGACGTCGCGAAGGTGAGGAAGGACAGGGTGCTGATGGTCGAGCCGGCAGCCGCGGTGGCGGAGCCCGATCCCGTCGCGTTCGACCGGCGCTTCGGGCACCGTATCCTGGTGAGCACCGCGTGCGGCTGCGACGACGAGACGGCCCCGGCAGCGAAGCAGCGGTGGAGCGACCTCCGGCCGGCCGATCTGATGTTCGTGCGGTCGGAGATGCTGGTGACCGAGACCGGGCGGTACTCCTGCTCGGCCGCCGTCAACTCCGGCAACCGCGGCAGGACGGAGATCAGCGGGCGCTGCCTCTCCGAGATCGCCGGCGTGAGCCGCCTCCCTCCGATCCGCGCCGGCGCGGAAGCGCGGGCCGGGAGCGCGCGTCGGTGGCCGGGCTCGAGCTGGTGGGCCCGGGGCTCGCCCGGCGTTAACGGCCCTAGCACCTAGGCCGCTGTTGCCGGGCCCCCAGAAAGGCATCCGCATTTTCTTTCTCTGGCGAGACTGCCCCTCACATGGCCACGTTATTACGGAGCAGTAAAGGCATCGCCCTGCACTCCAGTGGGTTCACGTGATGGGCATCCCAGTAATTATTGCCCCTCCCGTCCCTACCCCTACCCCGGGCCACGCCATGGCCGCCTCGGAAGCCGCGACTGGAGGAGGGGATGTTGCTTTCGAGCGCATCTCGAGGCCGGTGTCCGCTCCGCAATACGGGCGGCCGCGATCGGCAGCGGGCCGGCGGATCCTCTGCGGATGGGAGCCACAGAATTCCGGCGTGTGTGCTCGCGGCTGGTGAGGTTTCGGCGGCTTGCGCCGGCCGGGTCGGGGATGAGGGAACCAGGGAGAAAAGGCTGTTCGTATGCGTGTTGTAATTCTTCTGTCTGTACTACGAGAAAGTGAAGTGCTGCGACACCGCCCCTTTTCTTTTGTACAAGTTGTTGTTGCGCCGCGTGCCTGGATCTACGGTGGATGATGCTAAAGCGGCGTGCCGCCCATGTCGCATCTTGTTTTCTTCTTCCTTTGCTGTTTGGCTTTGCTTATTGCTAGGCTTTTCTAATGCTAGCTTGTTTTCTGCTTTCTATTGGAGGAGGGTAGTAGTACCACGTGAGGAGAGCGTTCGGCGGCCGCACAATTGCCTCGTACTTGCCCGTCATGTTGCAACGGCGTCGTGGCCTCGTGCTCGCATGGCCCGTACCGTTGTCCCCAGCCTAACGGCTAGGGATCACGCCTTTCTTAACTTCTTTTGTTCTGTTGCTCGGACTTATCCGTTCACAGACTCGTCTGGTCCTCGCTAAAGCATTGATGCCCATCCTGTGTTACCCGTGCTCATTTCACCCGTGTGAATTGTGCTGGACTTCATTGCTGCTGCAAAAGGCGTCTTAGCTTCGGTAAGAAGAGGCGGGATCTTAAGGAGAACGGGCTTGGTAAAACTCAGTCGACTGGATTTCAAAAGAAAAAAGAAAAAACTCAGTCGGCTGAGATTTAACCAATTTTTGGTCAACCTTGCAACATTTTGTTCCAACGTTTGCAATTTTTTTTCCTATCAGTTGCATCATCCGTTTTGTTGGTTGTAGCATGTTGTCACTCATCGATTGTAGCACATCGTCTCACCGGTTGTAACATCAATTATTGACGGTTGTAGCATTTTAGTCACACCGGTTGCTGAAGAAAATATGCCCTAGAGGCAATAATAAAGTTATTATTTATTTCCTTATATCATGATAAATGTTTATTATTCGTGCTAGAATTATATTAACCGGAAACATAATACATGTGTGAATACATAGACAAATATAGTGTCACTAGTATGCCTCTACTTGACTAGCTCGTTAATTAAAGATGGTTAAATTTTCTAACCATATACATGAGTTGTCATTTGATTAACGGGATCACATCATTAGGAGAATGATGTGATTGACTTGACCCATTCCGTTAGCTTAGCACTTGATCGTTTAGTATGTTGCTATTGCTTTCTTCATAACTTATACATGTTCCTATGACTATGAGATTATGCAACTCCCGTTTACCGGAGGAACACTTTGTGTGCTACCAAACGTCACAACGTAACTGGGTGATTATAAAGGTGCTCTACAGGTGTCTCCGAAGGTACTTGTTGAGTTGGCGTATTTCGAGATTAGGATTTGTCACTCCGATCATCGGAGAGGTATCTCTGAGCCCACTCGGTAATGCACATCACTATAAGCCTTGCAAGCATTGTAACTAATGAGTTAGTTGCAGGATGATGTATTACGGAACGAGTAAAGAGACTTGCCAGTAACGAGATTGAACTAGGTATTGAGATACCTACGATCGAATCTCGGCCAAGTACATATCGATGACAAAAGGAACAACGTATGTTGTTATGCGGTTTGACCGATAAAGATCTTCGTAGAATATGTGGGAGCCAATATGAGCATCCAGGTTCCGCTATTGGTTATTGACCGGAGACGTGTCTCGGTCATGTCTACATAGTTCTCGAACCCGTAGGGTCCGCACGCTTAAAGTTTGATGACAGTTATATTATAAGTTTATGTGTTGTGATGTACCGAAGGTAGTTCGGAGTCCCGGATGAGATCGGGGACATGACGAGGAGTCTCGACATGGTCAAGACGTAAAGATCGATATATTGGACGACTATATTCGGACTTCGGAAAGGTTCCGAGTGATTCGGGTATTTTTCGGAGTACCGAAGAATTACGGGAATCCGCCGGGGAGTATATGGGCCTTATTGGGCTTTAGAGGAAAGAGAGAGAGGAGGCTGCGCGCCCCCCAAGGCTTAGTCCGAATTGGACTAGGGGGAGGGGCGGCTGAAAGCACATTTGCTCCCTGGATGGTTTTGGTAATTAATGACAACATACCTTGTGGTTGGACTAATACTTTTATCAAGTATATTTCGGATTTTCCGATTCTGAACTCGGTCTCACCGAAACTTGAGTTGCCAAGCTTCTGTAACCTTCTGTCATCATATCGGTGTCACCGAGATGATGAAGTCGGTCCCACCGAGATTGGCAAGCTCTTGTCTTTTGACGAATCGGACTAACCGAGATTGTATTTTCGGTCCCACCGGAAATCCCAACGTTCACATGATTTGAACTTTCGGTCTCACCGAGTCGTCAACTTCGGTCTGACCGAGATTGGTCAAATGTGTGTAACGGTTGGATTTTGTGTGGAGGCTATAAATACCCCTCCACCCCCTCTTCATTCGTGGAGAGAGCCATCAGAAAGAACTACCACTCCTACTTTACATTTCTGAGAAGAAAACTACCTACCCTTGTGTTGAGATCAAGTAGCTCCACTCCCACCATATGAAGCTTGATCTCTAGCCTTCCCAAGTTGCTTTCCACTCAATCCTTTCTTCCACCACAGCCAAATCGGTGAGGAGAGTTGAGTGTTGGGGAGATTATCATTTGAAGCACAAGAGCAAGGAGTTCATCATCATCAACACCATCTATTACCTTTTGGAGGGTGGTGCCTCCTAGATTGGTTAGGTGTCGCTTGGGAGCCTCCGTCGAGATGTGGAGTTGAACCAAGAAGTTTGTAAGGGCAAGGAGATCGCCTACTTCGTGAAGATCTACCCCGAGTAAGGCTAGCCCTCCGTGGGCGTATGCCATGATGGCATAGACAAGGTTGCTTCTTCGTGGACCCTTCGTGGGTGGAGCCCTCCGTGGACTCTCGCAGCCGTTACCCTCCGTGGGTTGAAGTCTCCATCAACGTGGATTGACGATAGCACCACCTATCGGAACCACGAGAAAAATCTCCGTGTCTCCAAATTGCGTTTGATCTTCTCCACTTCTCTTTACTACTTGTGCAATTTACTTTCCGCTGCCCATACTCTAGAATTGCATGTGTAGTATGCTACTTGACTTGTGTGTTATGCAAAGTCTGCCAAGAACTTGTCTTTGTCAAAAGGCATAATTTTTATCTTGTCGAGTAGTCTAATCACCCCCCCTCTAGACACTCTTACCTTCTTCGATCCTACAATTGGTATCAGAGCATTGGTCTCCATTGCTTTGGTTTACACACCATTGGAGGAAGATGGACGTGTCTACGTTTGGGAGTGTTAGCCATAGAGTACCTATTCTTGATGGAGTGTCCTATAACTCGTGGAGGATTGAAGTGCTTATTATCTTCAAGATGTATAACTTGCGCAAATATGTTGAATCCCCATATGTGCCTCCATTTGACCCCTTGCACCCTACCATGGATGAAGAGCTTGATTTGCTTCGTAACCTTAGAACTGTAAATCTTATCATTAGAGGTTTGCCCGATAACTTGCTTAAGCTTGTCACAAACTTTGAGTGCGCCTTATGCTATATGGAAGTTCTTGGAAGAACTTTATCCGACTACTCTTTGAGAGGTCTTGATGAAATTCTATACAAGACTATTGAATTTGATATGATGCTTCCCCATGATCCCAACTTTGATAAATGCTTCTTTGAGCTTCGTGATCTTATGAAAAGAAGGGTGATCCTTGTCTTATCAATGATCTAATTAGAAATGCTCTTGTATTGCATTCCGATGATTATTGTCACATTGACAAAACTAATGCAAGTCGTTGTCAAATTGACCTAGGTATTGATGATGAACAATCTATGGGTCAATATGATGATGAGCATGAGCACGATGATGATAACTCCGATTCGGACACCGAGCTAGACAAGATCATGAAGAGTCTCAATCTCATGGCAAATCTGAGAGACTACATATCCGGTTGAAAAGAGTGGATTCTTGATAGTGGATGCACCGATCACATGACCGGAGACGAAGACATGTTTCGAGAGCTGGCAAAGAACGATGGTCCACGCAAGTATGTGACTTTTGGAGACAACTCCAAGGGTAAGGTACTTGGCCTTGGTAAGGTGGCCATATCTCATGATAGCTCTATTCAAAATGTCATGCTTGTTGAATCACTTGGATACAATTTACTTTCCGTGTCTAGATTAGGTGACTTTGGATTCAATGTGCTATTCACCAAAGTAGATTGCCAAGTCTTTCGTCGTGACAATCATAACATGGTTTTTACCGGTATCCGTAGAGGTGATCTATATATTGTTGATTTCACTAAGAAAGCTCAACCTAGAACTTGCTTCATTGCTAAATCTGCTAAAGGTTGGTTATGGCATAGAAGGCTTGGACATGTTGGTATCGTAATCTAGACAAGCTAATCAAAGGTGATCATATTCTTGGTGTTAAAGATGTTCTCTTTGACAAAGATAGACTTTGTAGTGCTTGTCAGGCAGGAAAACAAGTAGGTGGAAGTCATCCCGTGAAGAACATCATGACCACAAGGAGACCGCTTGAGCTTCTTCATATGGATCTCTTCGGTCCCAATGCTTACAAAAGCCTGGGTGGTAACTCCTTTGGTCTAGTTATAGTTGATGATTATTCCAGATTTACGTGGGTATTTTTCCTTGATGACAAATCGCAGGTTCAGAGGATCTTCAAAACCTTTGCCAGAAAAGCCCAAAATCAATTTGAGGTGAAGATCAAGAAAGTTCGGAGTGACAATGGAACGGAGTTCAAGAACGCCCATGTGGACTCTTTTCTCGATGAGGAAGGGATTCTACATGAGTTCTCGGCTACGTACACTCCTCAACAAAATGGAGTTGTTGAGAGGAAGAACCGAACGCTCATAGAGATGGTGAGAACGATGCTTGACGAATACAAGACACCGAAGCACTTTTGGGGTGAAGCCGTCGAGACAGCTTGTCATGCTATCAACAGGCTTTATCTTCATAAGCTTCTCGGCAAGACTTCATACGAGCTCCTCACCGTAACAAACCCTAAGTGGGATACTTTCGTGTCTTTGGTTCAAAATGCTATATCCTTGATAAGCATCGTCGGTCTAAATTTGCTCCTAAAACTCATGAAGGCTTTTTCCTTGGTTATGGATCAAACTCCCACACCTACCGTGTCTACAATAATTTCACCCAAAGGTTGAAGAGACGGTAGACGTGAAGTTTGATGAATCTAATGGCTCGCAAGTAGAGCAAATGCCTATTGATGTAGGAGACAAGGACCCATCGGAAGCCATTCAAGATTTATCTATTGGAAAGATCCGTCCCATGGAAATGAAGGAGAGTACCTCATCTACATATGTGGAGCCCCCTACCTCACGGCAAGATGAACCTCAAGGCAACATGGAGGCTTCCACAAGTGGAACTCACCAAGATGAGGAAGTGCAACAAGAAGATCCACCACAACCTCCTTCTCCACCGCCTCAAGAAAACACCAACAATAATGAAGAAGAAGAGGAAGATGAGGATGATGAGGAAGCTCAGCCACAACCACAACAAAAGCTATCCCGAGTCCGAGCAAGAGTCAAGAAAAATCATCCCGTGGAACAAATGATGAACGACATCGACTCCGGGAGAATTACTCGCTCTAAAACTCGCTTAGCTAACTTTTGTGAGCATTACTCATTTATTTCTAGTCTTGAACCTATGAAGGTAGAAGAAGCACTTGAAGACCCGGATTGGGTGAACGCTATGCACGAAGAGCTACACAACTTCGAGAGGAACAATGTATGGACTTTGGTAGAAAGCCCAAGGATGATCAAAACGTCATTGGAACCAAATGGGTGTTTGAACAAGCAAGATGAAGATGGACAAGTCATCCGCAACAAGGCTCGCCTCGTAGCTCAAGGTTACACACAAGTCGAAGGTATGGACTATGGTGAGACCTATGCCCCCGTTGCTAGACTTGAGTCCATTCGCATTCTTCTTGCTTATGCCAACCACCATGATATTACTCTCTATCAAATGGACATTAAAAGTGCTTTCCTAAATGGAGAAATTGAGGAGGAAGTATTTGTGAAACAACCTCCCGGATTTGTGAATCCTAAAAAGCCTAATCATGTTTACAAGTTGCACAAAGCTCTTTATGGTCTTAAACAAGCTCCTAGAGCTTGGTACAAATGCTTGACTAGTTTTCTTCTTGAAAAAGGATTTGAGATTGGAAAAATAGACTCAACGCTATTCACGAAAAGGCTTTATGGTGAACTATTTGTGTGCCAAATATATGTTGATGATATTATCTTTGGTTCAACTAACCCTCATTTTAGCGAGAAGTTTGGAAAGCTCATGTCGGAGAAGTATGAGATGTCCATGATGAGTGAACTCAAATTCTTCCTTGGGTTGCAAATCGAGCAATCTAAGGAGGGTACCTTTGTCTCACAAACAAAGTACACCAAGGATCTCTTCAAGAAGTTCAACATGCAAGAAAGCAAAGGTATGAGATCCCCCATGCCTACTAGTGGACATAATGACTTGACAAAAGATGGAGAACCTGTTGATCAAAAGGTTTACCGATCTATGATTGGTTCTCTACTATATCTCTGTGCTTCTCGTCCTGACATAATGTTGAGTGTATGCATGTGTGCTCGATATCAAGCAGCCCCTAAAGAATGTCATCTTAAAGCTGTTAAAAGGATTGTGAGATATTTGATACACACACCTAACTTTGGCATTTGGTATCCTAAGAGGGCCTCTTTCGATCTTGTTGGCTATTCCGACTCGGACTATGCCGAGACAGGTTGATAGAAAGTCAACTTCGGCACGTGTCAATTCCTTGGTCGATCCCTTGTATCTTGGTCCTCCAAGAAACAAAATTCAGTATCTTTATCCACCGCCAAGCGAGAATATATTGCTCTTTGGATCATGTTGTGCTCGGTTGCTATGGATGACACAAACGCTTAAGGATTATGGGATACATGTGAGACATGTTCCTTGCTTTGTGACAATGAGAGTGCGATTAAGATTGGACACAATCTGTGCAACACTCTCGAACGAAACATATTGAAGTTCGTCACCATTTTATTCGTGATCACATTGCCAAGGGTGACATCAATCTTAAGCACGTTCGAATCGACAAACAACTTGTCGATATCTTTACAAAACCTCTTGATGAGAAGGTGTTTTGTCGCTAAGGAGTGAGTTGAACATCATTGATGCTTCAAACTTGGAGTGAAAACTCCATTGATGCATGCAAGGCATGAGCCTACTTGACTAATCCTTGATATTTCTCTTATGATGATGATCATATGTCTTGGACACATTTGCCTCCTTGTATTGCATCTAACTCCTTGCGTGTACTTGGATGATCTACATTCCACAAGATTACCACACACTCAAATCATGAGTAATCTTGTCATTGACCAAGTATCTAGCCCTTTGGGATGTTGAGTTCAAGGAACAAAATTCCACATATCCTTTTTGACATCTTATACATCTAGTATTTCACTCTTGTCATCTTGGATATTCTTGAGTATTTCCTTGCTTGCCTAACCCATGTAGGTAGATGAACTACACAATTGGAAATGGTGCTCCAACTTCACATTCTATGAGCACCTACATCAAGTTCACCTACATGAGCAAAGCAACAACAAGCCCAAGGTATGTCCTTCACATCTTTAAGAAGCTTTGCTCAAAGTCATGAGTACAAGCAGCTTCATAAGATGTGATCACATCAAATGCTTAATCAAAAAATGGCAACCCCATTTTGAGCTTAAACGATGAGTATGACCTATGATCAAATGTTCTCATTTGACTCCTAAGTCAAAATACTCAAACATAGGTGACCTAGTCGCCGACCCCTATCTAGATGAAGTACATATGTTTTTGCAGTTTTTCTAGTTTCTCTTATGTTTTCTTATTATGTTTTCATTAAAAAAAAACTTCATCTAGCAATCGTTTTCATTTCTATTCTTTTGTCCTTGTGAATATCCTTTTGGCTCTGATCAATTCCTTGAAAATCATTTACAAATTCTTTGCAAATCCTTTGAAACATTCCTTGCAAAGTGAGCTGAATTATTTCTATATTTCCTTGGAATTAAACTCGGCGTCACCGACTTAAAAATTTCGGTCTGACCGAAAAAGGATCTGCCCTAAGTCCCTGACTTTCGGACCCACCGATCCATCTAATTCGGTGTCACCGATTTTCTTTCAGGATATCATCTTCTGCAGCTCCACTCAATGATTTTCTTTGCATATTTCTTATTGCCCAGTTGTGATTCTTAAGGATCCCACTTCTTTCCTTCCATCTTCCCTGACCTTCCTAGTTTGCTGTCCTTTTCGGCACTTGATGTCAAAGGGGGAGAAGATTTAGGGGGAGATAAGGGGAGAAGAGAAGATTTAGGGGGAGAAGAAGAGCAATCTTACCTTAAGGGGGAGAGAATCACATCAAAGCTTTGCCGTGTTCCATATTGGATATTACATTTGGCATCATTCTTTTGATTTTGCTTTCTTTGCTTTCACAATTGATATCTTATGAAAAGCAAAATCTCTTAAAGTTCATTGAAAATCTTTTTAGTTTTGGGAGACATGTTTGCTGATTCAAGCTTGTGCTCAATATGAGACACTCTTTATACATGTCATCCCTGGCTTGGTACTCTTGATGTTCTTGTTGTCGGTTGAAGAAATACTCTTGTGTTATCTAACCTTGTTTTCCCAAGTTTTATTTCTTCAGGTACAATGCCAAGGAACCTCAAGGTAAGTGTATGCACTTTGCAGAATGTGCATGATGGTGACTTGCTTGTGAATACTTGTTTGCAAGAAATCACCATGCACATATGCATTATCACTCACTTCTTTTCATCTGCTCTGATGCATATAGCCAAGCTGCATGTAGCACATCTTGCTTTTCTCTCTTGTGTGCTTGTGGTAGTCCAAAACTATAATTTATGAAAACCTTGCACACTTGTAGGGGAGCCTGTACTACATGTTTGTCAAAGCTTTAGTGATAATTCTGCCTTTCTTTCATAAGCTTTGATGTCTTGTTTTGTGTGTTGCCATCAATTACCAAAAGGGGAGATTGAAAGCACATTTGCTCCTCGGTGGTTTTGGTAATTAATGACAACATACCTTGTGGTTGGACTAATACTTTTATCAAGTATGTTTCAGAAGGTCAATCACATTGGCATGGCAAAAGGACTGGAGAGGTGGACCCTCAAGATGCTAAGGCAAGCATTGGCAAAAGCTCAAGACTCCATTTTTGGTTTAGTGATCCAAGATCACATTGAGTCCATAGGAAAGCCAATACTATTAAAAGGGGATGAGGTTATGTTAATGATCCGTTGCTCAAAGTGCTTAGTGATACATCTCCCAAACTATCAACAACTCTCACTACAATATACACTCATAGGTAATCTCGGTCCCACCGATTTCCTAAACTCACCACACCGAGATGAACCACCTCACCACAAAGCCAAACCCTAGATATTTCGGATTTTCCGATTCAACTCGGTCTCACGAAACTTGAGTTGCTAAGCTTCAGAACCTTCATCATCATATCGGTGTCACCGAGATGATGAAGTCGGTCCCATCGAGATTGGCAAGCTCTTGTCTTTGACGAATCGGACTAACCGAGATTGTATTTTCGGTCCCATCAAAATCCCAACGCTCACATGATTTGAACTTTCGGTCTCACCGAGTTGTCAACTTCGGTCCGACCGAGATTGGTCAAATGTGTGTAATAGTTGGATTTTGTGTGGAGGCTATAAATACCCTCCACCCCCTCTTCATTCGTGGAGAGAGCCATCGAAAAGAACTACCACTCCTACCTTACATTTCGAGAAGAAAACTACCTACCCTTGTGTTGAGATCAAGTAGCTCCACTCCCACCATATGAAGCTTGATCTCTAGCCTTCCCAAGTTGCTTTCCACTCAATCCTTTCTTCCACCACAGCCAAATCGGTGAGGAGAGTTGAGTGTTGGGGAGATTATCATTTGAAGCACAAGAGCAAGGAGTTCATCATCATCAACACCATCTATTACCTTTTGGAGGGTGGTGCCTCCTAGATTGGTTAGGTGTCGCTTGGGAGCCTCCGTCGAGATGTGGAGTTGAACCAAGAAGTTTGTAAGGGCAAGGAGATCGCCTACTTCGTGAAGATCTACCCCGAGTAAGGCTAGCCCTCCGTGGGCGTATGCCATGATGGCATAGACAAGGTTGCTTCTTCGTGGACCCTTCGTGGGTGGAGCCTCCGTGGACTCTCGCAGCCGTTACCCTCCGTGGGTTGAAGTCTCCATCAACGTGGATTGACGATAGCACCACCTATCGGAACCACGAGAAAAATCTCCGTGTCTCCAAATTGCGTTTGATCTTCTCCACTTCTCTTTACTACTTGTGCAATTTACTTTCCGCTGCCCATACTCTAGAATTGCATGTGTAGTATGCTACTTGACTTGTGTGTTATGCAAAGTCTGCCAAGAACTTGTCTTTGTCAAAAGGCATAATTTTTATCTTGTCGAGTAGTCTAATCACCCCCCCTCTAGACACTCTTACCTTCTTCGATCCTACAGCGGCGCCCCCTCCTTCCTTCTCTTCTCTTTTCCCTTTCCTGCTCTCCTACTCCTACTATTTGGAAGGGCTCCTAGTTCTACTAGGAAAGGGGGAATCCTACTCTCGGTGGGAGTAGGACTCCCCTAAGGCGCGCCATAGAGAGGTCCGGCCCTCCCTCTCCTCCACTCCTTTATATACGGGGAGAGGGGCACCCCTTGGAGATACAACAATTGATCATTGATCTCTTAGCCGTGTGCGGTGCCCCCCTCCACCATAGTCCTCCTCGATAATATCGTAGCGGTGCTTAGGCGAAGTCCTGCGACGGTAGAACATCATCATCGTCACCACGCCGTCGTGCTGACGGAACTCTCCCTTGACACTCGGCTGGATCGGAGTACGAGGGACGTCATCGAGCTGAACGTGTGCAAGAACTCGGAGGTGCCGTAGTTTCGATGCTTGATCGGTGGGGCCGTGAACACGTACGACTACATCAACCGCGTTATGCTAACGCTTTCGCTTTCGGTCTACGAGGGTACGTGGACACTCTTCCCTCTCGTTGCTATGCATCACCATGATCTTGCGTGTGCGTAGGAATATTTTTGAAATTACTACGTTCCCCAACAGTGGTATCAGAGCCTAGGTTTTATGCGTTGATGTTATATGCACGAGTAGAACACAAGTGAGTTGTGGCGATACAAGTCATACTACTTACCAGCATGTCATACTTTGGTTCGGCGGTATTGTTGGATGAAGCGGCCCGGATTGACATTACGCGTACGCTTACGCAAGACTGGTTCTACCGACGTGCTTTGCACACAGGTGGCTGGCGGGTGTTAGTTTCTCCAACTTTAGTTGAACCGAGTGTGGCTACGCCCGGTCCTTGAGAAGGTTAAAACATCACTAACTTGACGAACTATCGTTGTGGTTTTGATGCGTAGGTAAGAACGGTTCTTGCTCAGCCCGTAGCAGCCACGTAAAACTTGCAACAACAAAGTAGAGGACGTCTAACTTGTTTTTGCAGGGCATGTTGTGATGTGATATGGTCAAGGCATGATGCCATATTTTATTGTATGAGATGATCATGTTTTGTAACCGAGTTATTGGCAACTGGCAGGGGCCATATAGTCGTCGCTTTATTGTATGCAATGCAATCGCCCTGTAATTGCTTTACTTTATCACTAAGCGGTAGCGATAGTCGTAGAAGCAATAGTTGGCGAGACGACAACGATGCTACGATGGAGATCATGACGGTGCTTCAGAGATGGAGATCACAAGCACAAGATGATGATGGCCATATCATATCACTTATATTAATTGCATGTGATGTTTATCTTTTATGCATCTTATCTTACTTTGATGGACAGTAGCATTATAAGATGAACTCACACTAAATTTCAAGATAAAAGTGTTCTACCTGAATATGCACCATTGCCAAAGTTCGTCGTGCCCAGACACCACGTGATGATCGGGTGTGATAAGCTCTACGTCCATCTACAACGAGTGCAAGCCAGTTTTGCACACGCAGAATACTCAGGTTAAACTCGACGAGCCTAGCATATGCAGATATGGCCTCGAAACACTAAGACCGAAAGGTCGAGCGTGAATCATATAGTAGATATGATCAACATAGTGATGTTCACCATTGAAAACTACTCCATTTCACGTGATGATCGGTTATGGTTTAGTTGATTTGGATCCCGTGATCACTTAGATGATTAGAGAGATATCTATCTAAGTAGGAGTTCTTAAGTAATATGATTAATTGAACTTAAATTTATCATGAACTTAGTCCTGGTAGTATTTTGCAAATTATGTTGTAGATCAATAGCTCGCGTTGTTGCTTTCATATGTTTATTTTGATATGTTCCTAGAGAAAACTGTGTTGAAAGATGTTAGTAGCAATGATGCGGATTGGATCCGTGATCTGAGAATTGTCCTCATTGCTGCACAGAAGAATTATATCCTTGATGCACCGCTAGGTCACGGACCTATTGCAGGAGCAGATGCAGACGTTATGAACGTTTGGCTAGCTCAATATGATGACTACTTGATAGTTTAGTGCACCATGCTTAACAACTTAGAATTGGGACTTCAAAGACGTTTTGAACATCATGGACGATATGAGATGTTCCAGGAGTTGAAGTTAATATTTCAAGCAAATACCCGAGTTGAGAGATATGAAGTCTCCAACAAGTTCTATAGCTAAAAGATGGAGGAGAATTGCTCAACTAGTGTGCATGTGCTCAGATTGTCTGGGTACTACAATCGCTTGAATCAAGTGGGAGTTAATCTTCCAGATAAGATAGTGATTGACAGAGTTCTCTAGTCACCGTCACCTAGTTACTAGAACTTCATGATGAACTATACTATGCAAGGGATGACGAAAACGATTCCCGAGCTCTTCGTGATGTTGAAATCCACGAAGGTAGAAATCAAGAAAGAGCATCAAGTGTTGATGATTGACAAGACCACTAGTTTCAAGAGAAGGGCAAAGGGAAAGAAAGGGAACTTCAAGTAGAATGACAAGCAAGTTGTCACTCCTGCCAAGAAGCCCAAAGTTGGACCAAAGCCTAAAACTGAGTGCTTACACTGTAAAGGAAATGGTCACTAGAAGCGGAAATGCCCTGAATATTTGGTGGATAAGAAGGATGGCAAAGTGAACAAGGGTATATTTGATATACATGTTATTGATGTGTGCCTTACTAGTGTTTATAGTAGTCCCTGAGTATTTGATACTTGTTTGCTTGCTATGATTAGTAACTCGAAACAGGAGTTACAGAATAAACAGAGACTAGTTGAAGGGGAAGTGACGATGAGTGTTGGAAGTAGTTCCAAGATTGATATGATCATCATCACACACTCCCTATACTTTCGGGATTAGTGTTAAACCTAAATAAATGTTATTTGGCGTTTGCGTGAAGCATGAATATGATTTGATCATGTTTATTGCAATACAGTTATTCATTTAAAGTCAGAGAATAATTGTTGTTCTGTTTACATGAATAAAACCTTCAATGGTCATACACTCAATGAAAAAGGTTTGTTGGATCTCGATCATAGTGATACACATATTCATAATATTGATGCCAAAAGATGCAAAGTTAATAATGATAGTGCAACTTATTTGTGGCACTGCCGTTTGGGTCATATCGGTGTAAAGCGTGTGAAGAAACTCCATAAAGATGGATTTTCGGAATCACTTGGTCATGAATCATTTGATGCTTGAGAACCGTGCCTTTTGGGCAAGATGACTAAAACTCTATTCTTCGGAGCAATGGAACGAGCTACTGACTTGTTGGAAATAATACATACCGATGTATGCGGTCTAATGAGTGTTGATGCTCGTGGCAGGTATCGTTATCTTCTAACCTTCACAGATGATTTGAGCAGATATGAGTATATCTACTTGATGAAACATAAGTCTGAAATATTTGAAAAGTTCAACGAACTTCAGAGTGAAGTGGAAAATCATCGTAACAAGAAAATGGAGTTTCTGCGATCTGATCGCGGAGACGAGTATTTGAGTTACGAGTTTGGTCTTCAATTAAAACAATATGGAATAGTTTCACAAACTCATGCCACCTGGAACACCACATCGTAATGGTGTGTCAGAACATCGTAACCACACTTTATTAGATATGGTGCGATCTGTGATGTCTCTTACCGATTTACCATTATCATTTTGGGGTTATGCATTAAAGACAGCTGCATTCACTTTAAATAGGGCACCATCAAAATCCGTTGAGACGACGCCTTATGAACTGTGGTTTGGCAAGAAACCAAAGTTGTCGTTTTTTAAGTTTGGGGCTGCGATGCATATGTGAAAAAATTTCAACCAGATAAGCTCGAACCCAAATCGGATAAGTGCGTATTCATAGAATACCCAAAGAAAACTGTTGGGTACACCTTCTATCACAGATCCGAAGGCAAGATATTCGTTGCTAAGATGGATCCTTTCTAGAGAAGGAGTTTCTCTCGAAAGAAGTGAGTGGGAGGAAAGTAGAGCTTGATAAGGTAAATGTACCTTCTCCCGAATTGGAAAGTAGTTCATCACAGAAATTAGTTACAGTGATTCCTACACCAATTAGTGAGGAAGCTAATGATGATTATCATGAAACTTCAGAGCAAGTTACTGCAGAACCTCGTAGGTCTTCCAGAGTACGGTCCGCACCAGAGTGGTACGGTAATCCTGTTCTGGAAGTCATGTTACTAGACCATGATGAACCTACGAACTAAGAGGAAGCGATGATGAGCCCAGATTCCGCGAAATGGCTTGAGACCATGAAATTTGAGATAGGATCCATGTATGAGAACAAAATGTGGACTTTGGTGGACTTGCCCGATGATCGGCAAGCCATAGAAAATAAATGGATCTTCAAGAGGAAGACGGACGTTGATAGTAGTGTTACTATCTACAAAGCTCGACTTGTCGCAAAAAGGTTTTCGACAAGTTCAAGGTGTTGACTATGAGATTTTCTCAACTGTAGCGATGTTTAAGTCTGTCCGAATCATGTTAGCAATTGCCACATTTTATGAAATCTGGCAAATGGATGTCAAAACTGCATTCCTTAATGTTTTCTTAAAGAAGAGTTGTATATGATGCAACCAGAAGGTTTTGTCAATCCTAAAGGTGCTAACAAAATGTGCAAGCTCCAAATGATCCATCTATGGACTGGTGCAAGCATCTCGGAGTTGGAATATACACTTTGATAAGTTGATCAAAGCATATAGTTTTATACAGACTTGCAGTGAAGCCTATATTTACAATTAAGTGAGTGGGAGCACTACAACATTTTCTGATAAGTATATGTGAGTGACATATTGTTGATCAGAAATGATGTAGAATTTTTCTGGAAAGCATAAATAAGTGTTTGAAAGGAGTTCTTTAAAAGAAAGACCTTAGTAAAGCTACTTACATATTGAGCATCAAGATCTATTGAGATAGATCAAGACGCTTGATAAGATTTTCAATGAGTACATACCTTGACAAGATTTTGAAGTAGTTCAAAATGGAACAGATCAAAGAAAGAGTTCTTGCACAGGTTGCAAAGGTGTGAAATTGAGTAAGACTCAAATCCCGACCACGACAGAAAATAGAAAGAGAATGAAAGTCATTCCCTATGCCTCAGTCATAGGTTCTATAAAAGTATGACATGCTATGGACCAGACCTATTGTATACTCTGCCCTGGTTTGGCAAGGGAGTACAATAGTGATCCAGGAGTAGATCACTAGACATTGGTCAAAATTATCCTTAGTGGAATAAGGATATGTTTCTCGATTATGGAGGTGACAAGAGGTTCGTCGTAAAGGGTTACGTTGATGCAAGTTTTGACACTGATCCAGATGACTCTAAGTCTCAATCTGGATACATATTGAAAGTGGGAGCAATTAGCTAGAGTAGCTCCGTATAGAGCATTGTAGACATAGAATATTTTGCAAAATACATACGGCTCTGAATGTGACAAACCCGTTGAGTAAACTTCTCTCACGAGCAAAACATGATCACACCTTAGTACTCTTTGGGTGTTAATCACATAGCGATGTGAACTAGATTATTGACTCTAGTAAACCCTTTGGGTGTTGGTCCCATGACGATCTGAACTATGGGTGTTAATCATATACAGATATGAATATTGGTGTTAAATCACATGGCAATGTGAACTAGATTATTGACTCTAGTGCAAGTGGGAGACTGAAGGAAATATGCCCTAGAGGCAATAATAAAGTTATTATTTATTTCCTTATATCATGATAAATGTTTATTATTCATGCTAGAATTGTATCGCAAAAAAGAGCAACACATGAAGATACACATGAAGTATCCACCGCTGCATCCCAATATCCTATAATCCCGGCGCCCAATCGACCGACACCGGCGAGCAAGCAACACCCATATACTTCAATGCTTGTGACAGATTGCGTCGCAACGGCTCCTGTACGGTCTGGCGATTTGGGAGGCGAGTGTGCTGGCGTCGATGGCGGGGGGGGGGGGAGGAGGGGAGACCTTGTGGCGGTGGAGGCTGGTTGGTCGGCGGTGCTGTCTGCCGCGGGGCGTGCGCGATGGTGTGCGCCGTCCGATGCTCGCCCCCCCGAGCCGTTGCCCTCCGGTAGCAGATTTTGGGCGTTGGCGGGGGTCGACTCCGACGACGATGTGGTCGAGGACGACCAGGTAAGTGGCCAGGTAAGTGGTGGTGGTTCGCCGAGGCCGCGTGCGGCATGCTCGGTGGGTGACTATGTCGCCCGTGTGAAGGAGCTCGGGGGCTCGTTCGTGGCTGGCCGCCGGCGTGCTTTTGCTCCAGGTGGGCATGGCGGGCGTCGCCTGGCGGCACGGATCTGGCGACCGCCGCGGGGGTGGATGCGGGCCTAGAGGGTCGCTCGCGCCCCATGCTGGAGGTGGGGCGTCGGGATCTTGTGTCGGCGGTGACGCCTTCGGTCTCGGTGAGCTTGCCGTCGTTGACAGGGGTCGGCGGCGGCGGCGGGGAGGACCCGGCCAGGGAGCCGCGGGGCCTGGCTAGGGTTCCGCTGGCGACGACGCTGCTCGGGCCTGTGCCTCTGCTGGGCCTGGCTGATTGGCCCAGTTTACCTGTGCGTTGGCCGGGGAGCCCAGCGGGTGACCCGACCTTTTCTTCGCCAGTGGGGGCGCAGGGGCGCTCCCCTAAGCTTGGGCCGGACCTTCCTGGCCCGTTGGCCTTATGCCCTCCTTAGATTAGGCCTGGGCCCGGTGCGGCGGTGGATGCGTGAAAGTGCAACTAATCCCTGGGTGGTTTTGGTAATTAATAACAACATATATATCATTGAACTAATCATTTCTTGAGAATATTTCAGAAAGTTCAGTGATATGGGTATGGCAATGACTGATGATGTGGACCCCTCAAAATGCTAAGGAAAACATTGGCAAAAGCTCAAGACTCCATTTTTGGTTTAGTGATCCAAGATCACATTGAGTCCATAGGAAAGCCAATACTATTAAAAGGGATGAGGTTATGATGATGATCTGTTTGCTCAAGTGCTTAGTGATTTATCTCTCAAACTTTCAGCAATCTTTCACTCCAACATAAACTCATAAGTAATCTCGGTCCCACCGATTCCAAACTCACCACACCGAGATGAACCACCTCACCATATACCAAACCCTAAGATTCTCGGATTTTCCGATTCCAAACTCGGTCATACGAAATTGGTGTTGCCAAGCTTCAGAACCTTCAGACTCAAATCGGTGTCACCGAGATGAGAAAGTCGGTCCCACCGAAATTGGCAAACCCTAGACTTTGGAAGAATCGGACTAACCGAGATTGTATTTTCGGTCCCACGAAAATCCCAACGTTCACAAGATTTGAACTTTCGGTCTCACCGAGTTGTCAACTTCGGTCCGACCGAGATTGGTCAAATGTGTGTAACGGTTGATTTTGTGTGGAGGCTATAAATACCCTCCACCTCCTCTTCATTCGTGGAGAGAGCTATCGAAGGAACTACCACTCCTACCTTACATTTCGAGAAGAAAACTACCTACCCTTGTGTTGAGATCAAGTTGCTCCACTCCCACCATATGAAACTTGATTTCTAGCCTTCCCAAGTTGCTTTCCACTCAATCCCTTCTTCCACCACAGCCAAATCAGTGAGGAGAGTTGAGTGTTGGGGAGATTATCATTTGAAGCACAAGAGCAAGGAGTTCATCATCACCAACCCCATCTATTACCTTTTGGAGGTGGTGCCTCCTAGATTGGTTAGGTGTCGCTTGGGAGCCTCCGTCATGATGTGGAGTTGAACCAAGGAGTTTGTAAGGGCAAGGAGATCGCCTACTTCGTGAAGATCTACCCGAGTAAGGCTAGTCCTCCGTGGGCGTAGGCCATGATGGCATAGACAAGGTTGCTTCTTCGTGGACCCTTCGTGGGTGGAGCCCTCCGTGGACTCATGGCCGTTACCCTCCGTGGGTTGAAGTCTCCATCAACGTGGATTGACGATAGCACCACCTATCGGAACCACGAGAAAAATCTCCGTGTCACCAACTTGCGTTTGCTCTTCTCCACCTCTCATTTACTATACGTGCAATTTACTTTCCGCTGCCACAACTCTAGAATTGCATGTGTAGGGTGATACTTGACTTGGTTGTCATTGTGAACTTGCTAAGAAACTACTCCAATCAAAAGGCAAAATTTTTAAGTTGTCAAGTAGTCTAATCACCCCCCCTCTAGACATACTTCCGATCCTACAAGTGGTATCAGAGCTTTGGTCTCCATTGGATTGGTTTCCATTGCGTTAGACTCCATAAGCTTGGTTTCACAACCTAGGAGAGTATGGCGTCTAGTGAGGGTAATTTCCGTAGAGGTCCTTACTTTGATGGTTCAAACTTTGCTAGTTGGAAGCATAAAATGAAAATGCATATTCTTGGACATAACCCTGCCGCATGGGGCATTATTTGTGTTGGCTTGCAAGGTGAGTTCTTCGAAGAAGGAAAAGTTCGGATCGCGAAGCTCTGCGGATGAGTTGCGGATGTTCTGAACAATGCTCAAGCTTGTGACATTCTCTTCAATGCTTTGTGTCCCGAGGAGTTCAACAAGATCAGCCGTCTTGAGAATGCAAAAGAGATTTGGGATACTTTGGTCGAAATGCACGAAGGTACCGAGTCCGTGAAGGAATCAAAGCTAGATATTCTTCAAGGTCAGCTTGACAAGTTCAAGATGAAGGAAGGTGAAGGAGTCGCTGAAATGTACTCTAGGCTTGCTCTCATCACCAATGAGATGGCAGGCTTAGGAAGCGAAGAAATGACCGACCGATTCATCATCAAGAAGATTCTCAGAGCTTTGGATGGAAAGTATGACACCGTGTGCACTTTGATCCAAATGATGCCAAACTACAAAGATCTCAAGCCTACCAAGTCATTGGAAGAATTGTTGCTCATGAGATGACACTTAAAGATAAGGAAGAGCTTCACAACAAGTCAAGTGGTGCTTACAAAGCTGCAGTTGAAGCTCCCACATCCTCAAGTGACAAGCTAGTTTCCAATGAAGAGATAAGCCTAATGGTGAAGAACTTCAACAAATTCTACAAGAGTAGAAGCAAGGAAAGAAGCTCAAAGTCTAGATCATATGATGAAAAGAGATCTTCCAATCGTGATCGAAACTGCTACAATTGTGGAAGACCGGACACTACTCAAATGAGTGTTCGACTCCCCACAAGAGAAGAGAAGAATCTCCAAGAAGAAGAAGCTCAAGAGAAGAGTCGCCTCGAAAGAGAGAAGGAGTAGAGATGATCGTTATGAACGAAGATCCTCTCGGAGAAGCAAGGATTCGGAAAGGAAAGACAAGTCATCAAGGAGCTACACAAGAAGAAAACATCAAGCTCATGTTGGTGAATGGGTTTCGGCTCCGACTCGACAATCACTCCGAAAGAAGCTATCACTCCAACTCCGAATACAATCAAGATGAAGGTGTTGCGGTCTTGCTCTCGTGTCCTCCAACTCCAACTCCTATGACATATTTGATTCACCAAATGAGGGAATTGGAAGATGCCTCATGGCAAAAGGCCCCAAGGTATCACATCCGAGTTTATTGACTTTGATAGTGATGAGGATGACTTGCTTGGTGAAGATGAGCTTTACATGATAAATCTAGTGAGCTTAGTAATGATGAACATGCTAGTAGTCTTTATAGTCGAGAAGAGTCGAATGACAATGCTATGAAGGAGATTGAGCGTCTAACTAAAGAACTAAACACTCTTAAGTTAGCTCATGAAACAACTCAAGAAGATCATAGAGAGCTCCTAAGATCTCATGAGAAGCTACGCTCGAGAAGCTCAATCTAGAGCAAGAACATGAGTTTCTAAAAGCTATCAATGACGATCTTCAAAGAAGAGTTCTTCATATCTTGCCAAACGACTTCTCTTGTCTAATTTCTTGCCACCTATTAAAACTAAGCATGACAAGCATAAGAAAATTCTTCATCTA
This sequence comes from Aegilops speltoides, assembly GCA_021437245.1. Lineage (NCBI taxonomy): Eukaryota > Viridiplantae > Streptophyta > Magnoliopsida > Poales > Poaceae > Aegilops > Aegilops speltoides. The sequence continues at coordinate 484,032,687 of CM038147.1, forward strand.
GTAGTAACAATAATCATGCTAAATCAAATGTTGTTACTTCTAGTAATTCTCTTGATTCCACTAACAATGTTTCAAGCCAAGTTTCACTTGAGCAAGAAAATAGTCTATTGAAAGGGATTATAGAGAAAGGTGTCTACAAGAGTCTTGCGGAAGCAAAAGCTTTGAGGAAATTGTTCGCAAACAAGGAAGACACCGAAGAATCAAGGAATTGGTTTTGAGCGAAAGTTCAACGCCGAGGGTGTTGAATGGGAAGAAGGTCAATATCCCACTCCAAAGTTCGTCTCTCAAGAGGAGAAGTATGATCCTACTTCTTCCAATGTGGAACAAGCTCAAGATGACCTTCAACCACAAGACCACAAGCTAAAAGGCAAGGACAAGCTTCAAGAGGAGATTGATGCATTCATTGAAGCACCCAAGGCCATGGTCAAGTGGGTTCCCAAGGCAACTTCAAGTTCTACTTCAACAAGCTCAACTACTACCCCAAGGATTCCCATCAAGATGATGTGGATCCCGAAGAAGAAGAACTAGAAAGTTCTTGAGGGTGACTCCGCCAATATACTTCACTCATATTCATTTTGGCGAGGACTTGTGCAATCAACTTTCACATCTTGCACTAGTTCATGGAGTCACAAACCCTCATGTTGGTAAGTCAAGGGACAAGGTAATCATTGCTTTCATGGACATCATCTATTGTGTACTTCAATCTATGTCCATGGATATTTTTGTTTGTTGCTTGTGGGACTAACCCATGTAGGTATTGAAAGTGCCCGAATCCAAAGGATTGCTCCCAACTCTTGATGATCTTCATCAACATTGAGCATCCACATCTTCAACATCTACATGAAGTCTTCAACGACAACCCAAGGTTAGTTTGACCCTTTAAAAGGGGTTCTCACATCAAGGGGGAGCTTTGCTCTAAAGAAATGAGCTAAAGCATCTTCTAATGATGTGAACACATCAATGCTTTATGGAAAAGTGGTAACCCCACTTGTGCTTAAACGATGAGTATGACCTATGATCAAATGTTCTCATTTGACTCCTAAGTCAATATACTCATATATAGATGACCTAGTCATCGCCAAATTGTGTGCTAGCTGTTAGTGTTTTGTTTGTGCATGTTTGACACATATTTCATTTGCTATCTTATTGTGTGAGCATGTTGGATGCATGATTTTATTCATTCGAGGACATCCATTTGTTGCTTTGGTCCTTTGGTTTTCTTTCTTTTTGACCAAATGGATGGACAAGAATGCCTAAGTTCCTCCCCTAGCTATCTATGCTTTCTTGTCTCAAACTCTATTCATGCTTATATCACAAACTTTGAACAAGACTTTTTCGGACAGACCGAGTGAGGAGCACTCGGAGCCACCGATCCGTCAAAAGCCTAACTTCCAAAACCTTCTAAGTACTTTCGGTCAAACCGATATACTCAAATCGGACGCATCAAATCACTTGGATTGATCTAGGTTTTCACCTCGGTGAAACCGAGTTTCAAATTCGGCGTGACGAAGTGTGTAATCGCACGCAGCTTAACCATCTCGGTCCCACCGAAGTTTTCAAACTTCGGTCCCACCGACACCGAAGGGTATATATACTCGAGGACGAGCGTTGATTACTTCTTCAAACGCTTCGCCTCAAACCCTTCGCTGCCGTCACCTTGGTCTCCGGATCGTCTCCGCCGTCGCTTTGGCGCCCTCGCCATGGTCTCCATCGCCGTCAACGGTCCTTCTCATCGCGCCGTTGCGCCAGAGTGAAGCTCCACCGCATTGGGTGAGTTTCATCCTCTCGTGCTCCAACCGCTGATTCAATGCACGTTAGGCGTTGCCAAGTTTCTTGCCAAGATTGAGATCTCCCTATCCAGCCGTTTAGATCATAGAACAAATTTCGAGTGAAAATTTTAGGTTAGGTTTCCGCGAACACATCTCGGTGTGACCGATTCGATATTTTCGGATCGACCGATTTGGCCTCGGCCATTGCCTTTGCACTTTTCGGTGAAACCGAAGTTGTACAAATCGGTAAGACCAAGTGAAGATTCAGTGAAACCCTAGTAGTCTCGGCTAGACCGAAACCCATTTCGTCCAACCGAAAGTGGTGTATGCGTTCTGTTTAGACACTTCGTTTCACGAATTTATAGACTCGGTCGACCGACATGTATTCTGTGAAAACCTAAAACTAAAGTTTGAACTCATTCTTTTGCAAAATCCTCTGCTGTTTGTGATAACTCTTCTATTCTCGCCTATACCTATTCTATTCACAAAGTTGTCGGTCATGTCTCGATGGAAGTGACAATCGAACAGTCCGAGATGCCGCTTGAGATTCCAGAGGCAGCTACAAGTCCGTAGCAAGCAGTTTTTCAGATGATGGAGAGAAGCACTCCAAGTGGACTACTGCGGTACTGCTACTGGGCAGGAGGAAGAGAAATTCGATGAGGAGGATTCAGACTTTGTTGCAGATGAGGAAATAACTTCTAAGCCAAAAGGCAAGTGGTTGCCAAGGGATATCAAGGGCAACAACAAAGAAAGGCACCAAGCAAGGTGAAGAAGTCCATCGTTGCCTGAAGCTCAAGATGGAAGAAACCTCCAAAGAAGATCAAGAAGACTTCCAAGAGGAAGAGGAAAGTTCATGAAGAAGCTGATGATGATGATTCTGATGAGGAAGCACCTCAGCCTCCTCAGAAGCAGAAGTTGATGGGTGATGCCATCAGGGCAGGAGCACCTCCAAAAGCTAAGCCATCAGCTCAAGCAAAGGCAGCCCAAGCCAAACCAGCTGCCAAGCCAAAGAAGACTGTGAGGAACATACCTGCTTCAGAGAAGAAGAAGGACAATGTGCCACCTGCAGAATCTGATGAAGAGGCACATGTTTTGCTCAAGCTCAGACAGAAACTGCCAGTTCATAATGATGCTCATCCTCGAGCTGAAAATATGAAGGAGAGAAAGGATAAAGGTCTCAGGCTATGGAGGCAAGTTGATCCATATGCCACCGGAGAAGAACAAAGATTGACCCAAGATTCCACACAAGAGAGCAACAAGACTTTTATGAGACAGTGCTTATGGACAAGAAGCCAATTGTTGCTGACACCAGATATGTAGACTGGGAATACATCGACAGTGAAGAGCACAGAGACTACTTCCCACATGTGCATGAAAGCTTCACCGCTTGGGATTGCAGAGTTCGTTGGTCGAAATTGACCGCTTGGAACGATGAGATGATCATGCGTTCTATGCCACCGCACACTTCTATCCAGATGGCGAATTGTATGGATGATGAAGGCGTAGATTCCATTCTCTTGTTGAAGAATGGAGAGCATTGCTGAATGCACCAGCTTCAAGGGAAGATGATATTGATGTCTATGGCATTCAGAGAAAAATCACGAGTCAATGAAGAACATGTACAATGAGGTAAAGGAGAAGGATGTTGAGATATGGAAGCTTGGTTCATCTATTATCTTCAGCAGGTCTCCCAACCACCAACACCATTCTCGAGGCACACTTTGATGCCTAAGTCGAGAGACCACCGCATGATAAGAGGGTACTCTATCAACATGCTGCACATTCTAGATCGAAGACACCTTTTAAGGTGATGGACCCGATAGTAGAGACTATCAAGAGGACAATGAGCAGACTGAAAGAGGTCGTGTGGGTTTGCTCCACATATTCAGATGCTCATTAATGCCAAGTTTGGCACGGACACCTACCGTTGGATAGACCCCACTTGCCACCGCAGCCCGAACACGAGGATAACGAGGTTGTGATGACCGAGGATGCTCCCACATCTGTAGAAGGACATGCTAAGTCCGAAGCTGCCAAACAAGCTAAAGCCGAGAAGGAAGCAAAGAAGAAAGCCCAAGAGCGCTGCGAACAACTTCTTGAAGCCACTCAGAGGATTGAGCTACGCTGGCCAAGATAGTGCGATCTCGGAGAGCCTTGAGAGGATAGTTGAGGATAAGTTCCATGCTCGACGCTGTCGATCAAGTGCAGTCACCGTCAACAAGCTTGAGGCGACATCGAGGAAGCTAAGAGGAGAAGGCAGAACTCATGAGGGAGATGGAAGGTGATATGGTCCAGATGACTATGAGCAGCTGCTCCAAAGCCCACAAAGCCCAGATCACCGCTATTCCATGTCGCACCCAGGGCTACTACATCAGCAGCTCCTACAGCTCCGTCTGGCCCAAAGACTTGCCAAGATCCACTCCTCCAGCTCCACAGACTTCAGCAGAAGCTTGCAGATGCAGCTATCTCCACTCCATCGACGCAGACAGAGCCGCCAGCAGAGTCCATAGTGACGATTAGCTCTATACCTTCGAACTTTTGGTAACTTGTTGCCAAAGGGGAGAAATTGTATAGATCATAGGGCTTCGAGAGAGAGAGTGCTCGTTTTGCTCTTTCGCTTTGCGGTTTTCCTTGAGATACTTTTGAGTTCTTTGAGATACTTCGTGTGTTTGATACTACGTTTGCTCTATCTTGATGAGTGCTTGATCATACTGTGCTAAATGTGTGCTTGATGCTTATCATATTCCATTCATATCTTGTATGATCATTTACTCATGTCTTGGTGTTTGGGTGCATGCTATTCATTCTTATCATTTTTGTGCGCTCCACCAAGATGTATGTGACATGGAAGAGTAACCCATGATCCTAATCGATTGTGCATTTGCATTCAAACGCAAATCTTAAATAATGCACAAATTTAGGGGGAGCTCTTGCTTATCACATACTTCTCAAAGCGACGATGTTATTCATTGATTATATCATTTGTCGAAGTTTGATCTATATGTTGTCATCAATTACCAAAAGGGGAGATTGAAAGTGCAACTAATCCTCGGGTGGTTTTGGTAATTAATAACAACATATATATCATTGAACTAATCATTTCTTGAGAATATTTCGAAAGTTCAGTGATATGGGTATGGCAATGACCGATGATGTGGACCCTCAAAATGCTAAGGAAAACATTGGCAAAAGCTCAAGACTCCATTTTTGGTTTAGTGATCCAAGATCACATTGAGTCCATAGGAAAGCCAATACTATTAAAAGGGATGAGGTTATGATGATGATCTGGTTGCTCAAGTGCTTAGTGATTTATCTCTCAAACTTTCAGCAATCTTTCACTCCAACATAAACTCATAAGTAATCTCGGTCCCACCGATTCCAAACTCACCACACCGAGATGAACCACCTCACCATATACCCAAACCCTAAGATTCTCGGATTTTCCGATTCCAAACTCGGTCATAACGAAATTGGTGTTGCCAAGCTTCAGAATCCTTCAGACTCAAATCGGTGTCACCGAGATGAGAAAGTCGGTCCCACCGAAATTGGCAAACCCTAGACTTTGGAAGAATCGGACTAACCGAGATTGTATTTTCGGTCCCACTCGAAAATCCCAACGCTCACAAGATTTGAACTTTCGGTCTCACCGAGTTGTCAACTTCGGTCCGACCGAGATTGGTCAAATGTGTGTAACGGTTGGATTTTGTGTGGAGGCTATAAATACCCTCCACCTCCTCTTCATTCGTGGAGAGAGCTATCGAAAGAACTACCACTCCTACCTTACATTTCGAGAAGAAAACTACCTACCCTTGTGTTGAGATCAAGTTGCTCCACTCCCACCATATGAAACTTGATTTCTAGCCTTCCCAAGTTGCTTTCCACTCAATCCCTTCTTCCACCACAGCCAAATCAGTGAGGAGAGTTGAGTGTTGGGGAGATTATCATTTGAAGCACAAGAGCAAGGAGTTCATCATCACCAACCCCATCTATTACCTTTTGGAGGGTGGTGCCTCCTAGATTGGTTAGGTGTCGCTTGGGAGCCTCCGTCATGATGTGGAGTTGAACCAAGGAGTTTGTAAGGGCAAGGAGATCGCCTACTTCGTGAAGATCTACCCGAGTAAGGCTAGTCCTCCGTGGGCGAGGCCATGATGGCATAGACAAGGTTGCTTCTTCGTGGACCCTTCGTGGGTGGAGCCTCCGTGGACTCAAGCAGCAGCCGTTACCCTCCGTGGGTTGAAGTCTCCATCAACGTGGATTGATGATAGCACCACCTATCGGAACCACAAGAAAAATCTCCGTGTCACCAACTTGCGTTTGCTCTTCTCCACCTCTCATTTACTATACGTGCAATTTACTTTCCGCTGCCACAACTCTAGAATTGCATGTGTAGGGTGATACTTGACTTGGTTGTCATTGTGAACTTGCTAAGAAACTACTCCAATCAAAAGGCAAAATTTTTAAGTTGTCAAGTAGTCTAATCACCCCCCCTCTAGACATACTTCCGATCCTACAATGCGCGGCCGACCCCGCCCCTTTATAAGTGGTTGTGGCTGCCAGCGGGTGCCCTAGATCTCTCGCTAGGGTTTCTCGCATCCCCCTCGCAAGTGCGGCGATTCGGGCATCGAGCTCGTCGCCTGCGCCGCTCCGCTCCCCCCTCTCACCTGCTCTTTCGCGACTGCGGTCCGGATGGGATCCCGCCGGGTGGAGAAGCCCCCCATGTCGCCTCCGGTGCCGGCGGCTGAGCGTTAATGGGAGCAAGATCTGCGGGCGAAGGCGCTTTCCAAGAAGCCGGCGGTCCCCGAGGCGGAGGGGCCATGGGGGCCGCCGCCTCCATGGTGGCTCGCAAAGCAAGAAAGGAAGCAGCAGGAGGAGCGCGAGCGCAAGAAGAAGAAGAAGGAGGAGTATCGGCGGCAGGGTTTGGAGTAGAAGAAGGAGCTCAAGAGGAAGGTGTCCCAGATCCCTCTGAGCGGTGAGCGGACAGGGGATCCGCTTGCCAAAAAGCAGAAGCAGAAGGGGGAAGCTCGGCGCAGCTGGCTCTGGTGGCCGGGCCGGCGACTTCGAAGGGTTCGGCCGAGGCCCCTATCCCCGTGGAGGAGTCCGACGGGCCGGAGTGCTTCAAGTGCGGCAGGGTGGGCCATTACCAGAATATGTGCCATTTCAAACCTCTCTGCGTCGTGTGCCACGGGGAGGGGCATGCGTCGGCTCACTGTCCCACGCGCGGGCGGCCTCTGCTGCTCTAGATCATGGGCAACGCAATCCCCGGCAAGGGTTTCTTCTGCCTGCCTTTCGTGGAGACGGAGGGTGCGGAGGTGCGCGCCCCTTTGGCGGCCGACGCGGCGGTCATCTCGGCGCCACCTGGCTTGCTCTCAGTCCTCATCTTGGAGGCGGAACTCCCCCATCTCTTCGAGGGGGAGTGGGACTGGCAAGTGATGGCAGTCGGGGAGAATATGTTCTCCGTCGTCTTCCCCTCCAAGGCCTTGCTGCGGATGGCGACTCGCAGCGGCAAGCTATTTCTGTCCCTCAACAACATCTTGGCAGAAATAAAGGAGTCCCTCCCGGAGGAGCCCAAGGCCGAGATCGTGCCAGATGTTTGGGTCAAGCTGTGGGGTGTTCCGCCCGAGCGTCGCCGTGTGGATCGTCTCATGGCTGGGACCGTGATGATTGGGCGCCCATTGAGGTGGACAAGGCGTCGCTGGTTGGGCTCGGCCCGGTGCGGATGCGTTTCGCATGTCGCTCCCCAGCTAAGCTTCGTGGGTATGTCCAGCTGTGGTTCAACAATGAGGGCTTCAAAATCCGGCTAGAGGCCGAGGCAGACGGTCTGCAGGATGCTGCGCCCTCCCCCTCCCCCACCAGCTAGCATGGACAAAGGCCCGGATGGCAAGGACCAGGAGCGTGATACGAGCATGGGGGATGACTCGATCGATACCGGGACTTGGGGCAAGTTGGGGATCAAGGACAAGGACACCGCGCCTACGGCTCCCGTCGGGGAGGCGACAAAGGACCAGGAGGAGTGTCAAGGTGTACTAGGCAGCAATGAAACGGGCTTCAATCAGTACGGCTCCAACTTGTCGCTCGACCTTGACCTCGACAAGGGCGTTTCTGCTTCCTGTGACTTGGAGGGGCGCTCGATGCTTGTCTCCCATGTGGCCGCGGAGGTTGGCGGGGCGCGCGTGGCAGTGGCGCGTTCTCCTCCGCCTACGCCTGGTCAAGGTGGTGGTGGGATGCGGTCCCAGAAGAATACGGCGGGCCGCAAGACTCCCCAGATGGCGCCGGTGAGCCCTCCATCGGTCCAAGCGGGCACGCCCGCCTCGCATCGACTGGTGGTGATGGCGCTGGTCTCTCCTGGGGGCTCGGCTGGCGGGTCCTTGATGGCCGTCCCTCCTCCTTCCTCTGACGCGCTGCGAGCGGCGATGTCCAAGACGACGCCCATCCCCATGGCCAAGCGCTCCAAGGCGGTGGTGGTGGCCCCGGCGTCGCAGGAGAGGGTCAGCTCGCGCCCAAAAGGCACCAAGGGCAATCTTCCTGCGCTGCAGCGCGCCCAACTCCTGGTGGCGCAAAAGAACATGGAAATCGAAGGTAACCCCCTGCCTCGTTTTACAATTTTTGACGACTATCCGATGCGCGTCTAGGGGGTATCTGAGAAGATAGTGGTGTTGATTTGTCCGATGCGGGTGAGGCTCGTGAACTTTTGTCGCTCATTCGCTAGAAGGAAATCGCGCAGGCCACGCTCACTCAGGCAGCCGTGGCTCGCGTTGCGCCGACAGCAGATGAAGCAGGGGCTTCTCTGCTAGCCGTTGTGCGGCCCGACAAGGAGGACACAGCAGTAGGGGCTGCGCCGTCCCCCTCAACCCGTCGTCCTGTTAAGACACGGCGTGTGGCCAAAGCGGTTACCGCTCGCGGTATCCGCCTCCGCAATCGCGTTATTTAATGTGCTTTATATTCTGGAACATCCGTGGCTTCGGCCATGCTGGGAGGCGAAACCAGTTGAAAGAATTCGTCCGTGCGGAGGGGATCGACGTAGTTGGCTTGCAAGAAACCATTAAGGCTGATTTTTCCCATCGGGATCTGCTAGCTGTCGACTTGCTCGAGCGCTTTGCGTGGCAATGGGTGCCTACGGTGGGTCACTCGGGGGGTCTGCTGCTTGGCATTAACCAAGTCTGCTGCGAGGTGGTGGCGTGGGATGCCGGTAGATTCTTCTCGTCGGCACACGTTCGTCAACGCGTGACTCTAAGCGAGTGGGAGGTCATTGTGGTGTATGGCCCAGCCGACCACTCGCACTCGCAAGAGTTTTTGGGGGAACTTCAGGCGAAGGTTGCGGCCCTGAGCGTGCGTAACCTACCAGTGCTGGTGGGACGCGATTTTAACTTAATTCGCTCGGGAGCGGATAAGAACAATGGTATCATTAACTGGACAAGGGTGTCCCTGTTTAATAACACTATAGCTTCTATGGCCCTTAGGGAAGTGGCTCGCGTGGGCGCACGCTACACATGGACCAACAAACAGTTAATGCCGGTGCAGTCGGTGCTAGACCGGGTCTTCATGTCCGCGGAGTGGGAAATGTTATTCACCATGTGCTCCCTCTAGGCGGAAACAAGGATTGGTTCGGATCACATTCCCTTAATCCTGTCCTCAGGGGAGGACAGGTTAAAGCGAACCCTCGTTTTTATTTTGAAACGGCGTGGTTCGAGGTCCCGAATTTTGAGCAAATCTTCCTCTCCAAATGGGAGGCATGTGTAGCTCGGATCGGACAATCGCGCGGGTCAATGGAGTTTTGGATTGCCGCAGGGGCAGGTATGCATGCGGCCCTCAAAGGCTGGGGAGCCAACCAAGGCCGCGAGGATAAGCTGCTCCGAGTGCGCTTGACCACGGACCTTGCCCGTATGGATGCGGTTGCGGATGCACAGGGTTTCTTGGAAATTGAATGGGCCCATCGTTATGCGGTTGAAGCTCAAGTTGAGTCCCTCCTTAGGGCGGAGGAGGAGTACTGGCGTAGACGCGGGGGGCATCAAGTGGACGCTCAAGGGAGACGCAAACACTAAGTATTTCCACGCGTACGCTAACGGTAGATGCCGTAAGTGCGCCATCCTGCATCTGCAATCCGAGCAGGGGCTCCTTTTGCGCCAACAGGATATCGTACGCCACATTTACGACTTCTATATCCAGCTGATGGGCTCCAGGGAGGAGTCGTGTGCCCGGCTGCGAGCGGATGTTCGGGACCCTGCGCTGCGGGTCATGGACGAGGAGAATGAGGGCCTGGAGCTGGCCTTCCTCCCCCAGGAGATCGATGCGGCGACTCTTGGGATGAAATCGGACACCGCACCGGGTCCGGATGGGTGGCCGGTGGCGATGTTCAAACGCTTTTGGCAAGTGCTAAAAGGGCCAATTTTCGACGTCTGCAATGGGTTCATGCGCGGTACTGTAGATATCTCTCGCCTAAACTTCGGTGTTTTATCTTTGATTCCCAAAGTTCACGGAGCGGACTGTATTAGACTATTCCGACCGATAACACTCATCAATGTCCCTTTTAAAATTTGCGCTAAGGCTTGTTACACACGCATGTCTCCGATAGCTCAACTATTATTAGTAGGAATCATTCGGCTTTCATTCGGGGTCGCAACATTCTGGAGGGGTCGTTGGCCCTCCAAGAGATCATTCACTCGCTTAAACGCTCGCGACAGCCTACCATTCTTTTGAAATTAGACTTTGAGAAGGCATACGATCGAGTGAATTGGGAGTTTCTCTGACAAGTCCTCCTGGATAGAGGATTTTCGTCGGTTTGGGTTCACCGCATGATGCAATTGGTCTTGGGGGGCCAAACGGCGATTGCGGTGAATGGAGAAATAGGGAATTTCTTCTGCAACAAGCGCGGGCTGCATCAAGGGGACCCGGCCTCGCCGTTGCTCTTTAACTTTGTGGCAGACACTCTGGGCGCCATGCTAGACAAAGCTCGTATTGCGGGCCACATCAGGGGAGTGGTTGGCAATCTGATCCCGGGAGGCGTGTCACACCTTTAGTACGCTGATGACACCCTTCTCCTCTTTGAGCCGGACCTTCATAGCATCGCAACAATAAAGGCCATTCTTCTTTGTTTCGAGCTTATGCCCGGGCTAAAAATAAATTCTCACAAATGTGAAGTGGTGTCCATAGGGATGGATACGGCCGAAAGCTTGAGGGTAGCAAATTTGCTTAACTGCAAACTGGGAAAACTGCCTTTCACCTACCTCGGTCTCCCGATCGCGGAGAAAAAGTGCTCGATTGCCGATTGGGAACCTCTCAGCACTAAGGTGGCAGGCAGGGTATGCCCGTGGTGAGGTCGGTTTATGTCTTCAGGGGCTAGGCTCATCCTAACTAACTCCAGCCTATCGTCCCTGCCAATGTTTTCCATGGGTTTGTTCTTGCCGGCTGACGGGGTCCACACAAAAATGGACACCCGCGGGCCCGCTTCTTTTGGGAAGGAGCGGGACCGAAATGCAAATACCACACGGTGAAATGGCAGGCCGTGTGTAGACCTAAAGCCTAGGGGGGGCCTCGGGATCATCAACTCTAAGTTGATGAACATTGTACTTATGTGTAAATGGATTTGGAAGTTGTCTCAGGGAGAGACTGACCTCTGGATCGATCTCCTGCGTGCCAAATACTTTCCGGAGGGGAATTTCTTCGAGGCAGCGCCACACGGATCTCCGTTCTAGAACTCCATCCAATCCCTAAAACCGTTCTTCGCCAGGGGTGCGAGGTTTTCGGTTAATAACGGACGCTCCACGCGTTTCTAGCTTGACACTTGGATAGGCCAATGATACGTCTCCAACGTATCTATAATTTTTGAATGTTCCATGCTATTATATTACCCCTTTTGGATGTTTATGGGCTTTATTTTACACATTTATATCATTTTTGGGACTAACCTACTAACCGGAGGCCCAGCCCATATTGCTGTTTTTTTTGCCTATTTCAGTATTTCGAAGAAAAGGAATATCAAACGGAGTCCAAACGGAATGAAACCTTCAGGAGAATGATTTTTGGAACAAACGTGACCCGGAGAGCTTGGAGTGCAAGTAAAGAAGCCTCCGAGGGCCCCACGAGATAGCCCCCCCCTGTAGGGCGCCCCCTTGTCTCGTGGGCCCCTCGGGCGGCCACCGACGTACTTCTTCCTCCTATATATACCTACGTACCCCAAAAACATCCAGGAGCACCACGAAACACAATTTCCACCACCGTAACCTTCTGTATTCGCGAGATCCCATCTTGAGCTTTCAAGGCTCTCTGCGGGGGAATCAACCACGGAGGGCCTCTACATCAACATCCTCGCCCCTCCGATGAGTTGTGAGTAGTTTACCACAGACCTACGGGTCCATAGTTATTGGCTAGATGGCTTCATCTCTCTTTTTGGATCTCAATACAATGTTCTCCCCCTCTCTTGTGGAGATCTATTCGATGTAAACTCTTTTTGCGGTGTGTTTGTCGAGATCCGATGAATTGTGGGTTTATGATCAAGTTTATCTATGAATAATATTTCAATCTTCTCTGAATTCTTTTATGTATGATTGAGTTATCTTTGCAAGTCTCTTCGAATTATTAGTTTGGTTTGGCCTACTAGATTGGTCTTTCTTGCCATGGGAGAAGTGCTTAGCTTTGGGTTCAATCTTGCGGTGTTCTTACCCAGTGACAGAAAGGGTTGCAAGACACTATTGTATTGTTGCCATCGAGGATAACAAGATGGGGTTTATATCATATTGCATGTGTTTATCCCTCTACATCATGTCATCTTGCTTAATGCGTTACTCTATTCTTATGAACTTAATACTCTAGATGCAGGTAGGAGTCGGTCGATGTGTGGAGTAATAGTAGTAGATGCAGGCAGGAGTCGGTCTACTTGTTATGGACGTGATGCCTATATACATGATCATGCCTAGATAATCTCATAACTATGCGCTTTTCTATCAATTTCTTGACAGTAGTTTGTTCACCCACCGTAATACTTATGCTATCTTGAGAGAAGCCTCTAGTGAAACCTATGGCCCCCGGGTCTATCTCTTATCATATTTGCTTTCAATCTACTTTATTTGCATCTTTACTTTTTGCATCTATCTTATAAAATACCAAAAATATATTTATCTTATCATACTATCTTTATTAGATCTCACTTTATGCAAGTGGCGTGAAGGGACCGACAACCCCTTTATTCCGTTGGTTGCGAGTTCTCGGTTTGTTTGTGTAGGTGCGTGGGACTTTTGAGGAGCCTCCTCTCGGATTGATACCTTGGTTCTCAAAACTGAGGGAAATACTTACGCTACACTTTGTCTGCATCATCCCTCCTCTTCGAGGAAAACCAACGCAAGCTCAAGACGTAGCAAGAAGGATTTCGGCGCCGCTGTCGGGAGGTCTTCGCTCAAGTCAAGACATACCAAGTACCCATCACAAATCCATCTCCTCGCATTTACATTATTTGCCATTTGCCTCTCGCTTTTCCTCTCCCCACTTCACCCTTGCCGTTTTATTCGCCCTCTCTTTCCCAATCTCCTCCTCTCTTTTTTGCTTGCCGTTTTTCTGTTTGCTTGTGTGTTGGATTACTTGTTGCCATGGCACAAGATAATACCAAAATGTGTGATTTCTTGAATACCAATAATAATGACTTCCTTAGTACTCCGATTACTCCTCTTAATGATGTTGAGTCTTGTGAAATCAATACCGCTTTGCTGAATCTTGTTATGAAAGATCAATTCGCCGACCTTCCTAGTGAAGATGCCTCTACTCATCTAAACAATTTTGTTGATTTGTGTGATATGCAAAAGAAGAAAGATACGGATAACAATATTGTCAAATTGAAGTTATTTCCGTTTTCACTTAGAGATCGTGCTAAAATTTGATTTTCGTCTTTGCCTAAAAATAGTATTGATTCTTGGAACAAGTGCAAAGATGCTTTTATCTCTAAGTATTTTCCTCCCGCTAAGATCATCACTCTTAGGAATGATATTATGAATTTTAAACAACTTGATCATGAGCATGTTGCCCAATCTTGGGAAATAATTAAATTGATGCTTCGCAATTGCCCTACTTATGGTTTGAATTTATGGATGATCATACAAAAATTTCATGCCGGTTTGAACTTTGCTTCTAGAAATCTCTTAGATTCGGCCGCGGGAGGCACCTTTATGGAAATCACGTTAGGAGATGCTACAAAATTGCTTGACAATATTATGGCTAATTATTCTCAATGGCACACCGAAAGATCTTCCAGCAAAAAAGTGCACGCTATAGAAGAAATCAATGTTTTGAGTGGAAAGATGGATGAACTTATGAAGATGTTTGCTATTAAAAATACTCCTCTTGATCCCAATGATATGCCTTTGTATTCCTTGATTGAGAATAATAATGAATCTATGGATGTGAATTTTGTTGGTAGGAATAGCTGTGGAAATAATGCTTATAGAGGAAATTTTATTGCTAGACCGTTCCCTAGTAATCCCTCTAATAATTATGGAAATTCCTATGATAATTCTTATGGTAATTTTAATAATATGCCCTCTGATTTTGAGAATAGTGTGAAAGAATTTATGATTTCTCAAAAGAATTTTAATGCTTTTCTTGAAAAAAATTTGCTCAAAGTTGATGATTTGGCTAGGAACGTTGACAGACTTTCGCTTGATGTTAATTCTCTTGAACTTGGATCTTCTTCTCCTAAGCATGATATCAATGAGTCTCTCAAAGTAATGAGAATTTCCATTGACGAGTGCAAGGAAAGAACCGCTAGATTGCGTGCTAAAAAAGAAAGCTTTATAAAAGCGTGTTCTTCTAGTTTCCATGAAAATAATGATGAGGATCTTAAAGTTATTGATACGTCTCCGATTAGATCTATGTTTTGCAATATGAATTTTGATGATTGTGGGAGTGATGATGAATCAACTTTGCCTAGAAGGCGTCCCAAAAATTCGGAGTCTTTAGATCTTGATGCTAAATTTGGTAAAAGTGAGATTGGAGAATCCTCAACTTCTAATAATATTGAATCTACTATCCCGGATTTCAAGGACTTTAATTATGATAATTGCTCTTTAAAAGGTTGTATTTACTTGTTGCAATCCGTTGTTAATTCTCCTCATGCTTATAGTCAAAACAAGGCTTTTACCAAACATATTGTTGATGCCTTGATGCAATCTTATGATGAAAAACTTAATTTGGAAGTTTCTATACCTAGAAAACTTAATGATGAGTGGGAACCTACTATAAAGATTAGAATTAAAGATTATGAGTGTTTTGCTTTGTGTGATTTGGGTGCTAGTGTTTCCACGATTCCGAAAACTTTATGTGATATTCTAGGTTTCCATGAT
Organism: Aegilops speltoides; assembly: GCA_021437245.1. Classification (NCBI taxonomy): domain Eukaryota; kingdom Viridiplantae; phylum Streptophyta; class Magnoliopsida; order Poales; family Poaceae; genus Aegilops; species Aegilops speltoides. Next base: position 484,047,778 of record CM038147.1, read on the forward strand.
CTTGATGATTGCTCTTTAAATTTGCACCTTGCGGATTCCACCATTAAAAAGCCTATGGGAAGGATAAATGATTTTCTTATTGTTGCGAATAGAAATTTGGTGCCCGTAGATTTTATCGTTCTTGATATAGATTGCAATCTTTCTTGCCCTATTATTCTTGGTAGACCTTTCCTTAGAACGATTGGTGCGATTATTGATATGAAGGAAGGGAATATTAGATTCCAATTTCCATTAAAGAAAGGCATGGAGCACTTTCCAAGAAAGAAAGTCAAATTACCTTATGAATCTATCATGCGTGCTACTTATGAATTTAGTGCCAAAGATGGCACTCGTTAGATCTATCTTTGTTTTTATGCCTAGCTAGGGGTGTTAAACAATAGCGCTAATTGGGAGGGAACCCAATTTTTCTTTATGTTTTTAGATTTTGATCCTGTTTAGTAATAAATCTTGCATCTACCTTCTGGTTAGATGTGTTTTAATCTTTTAATTAGTGTTTGTGCCAAGTAGAACCTATAGGATAACCTACGATGATAGTTGATTTGATTCTGCTGAAAAACAGAAACTTTGCGCGCACGAATATAATTTTGTTAAATCATAGGAACGTGCTTTTGTGTTGATTCTTTTTGCTGATGTTCAATAAACAAAATTTTCAGGACTTCCTATTTTGGTAGGATTTTTAGAGTTCCATAATTTTGCGTTAGTTACAGATTGCTACATACTGTTCTGTTTTTGACAGATTCTGTTTTTCGTGTGTTGTTTGCTTATTTCAATGCATCTATGTCTAGTAAATTAGTTTATAAACCATAAAGAAGTTGGAATACATTAGGTTTAACACCAAAATAAATAAAGAATGAGTTAATGGCAGTACCTTATGTGGTGGTTTTGTTTTCTTTCACTAACGGAGCTTATAAGATTTCCTGTTGAGTTTTGTGTTGTGAAGTTTTCAAGTTTTGGGTAAAGCTTTTATGGACTATGGAATAAGGAGTGGCAAGAGACTAAGCTTGGGGATGCTTATGGCACCCCAAGATATTCAAGAATAGCCAAAATCCTAAGCTTGGGGATGCCCCGGGAAGGCATCCCCTCTTTCGTCTTCGTTCATTGTTAACTTTACTTGGAGCTATATTTTTATTCGCTACATGATATGTGTTTTGCTTGGAGCGTCGTGTATTATATTAGTCTTTGCTTTTTAGTTTACCACAATCATCCTTTCTATACACACTTTTTGGGAGAAGCCTATTTGATTAGAATTTGCTAGAATACTCTATGTGCTTCACTTAAATCTTTTGAGCTTGATAGTTTTTGCTCTAGTGCTTCACTTATATCTTTTAGAGCACGGTGGTGTCTTAATTTTGAAGAAATTGCTAGTCTCTCATGCTTCACTTATATTATTTTGAGAGTCTTTTAGAACAGCATGGTATTTGCTATGATCATAAAGTTGGTCCTAGAATGATGAACATCCAAGTTGGGTATATTAAAAACTATCATAGAAAGTGAATTGGATGCTATGATCAATTTGATGCTTGATAATTGTTTTGAGATATGGAGGTAGTGATATTAAAGTCATGCTAGTTGGGTGATTATGAATTTAAAGAATGCTTGTGTTGAAGCTTGTGATTCATGTAGCATGCACGTATGGTGAACCGCTTTGTGATGAAGTTGGAGCACAATTTTATTTATTGATTGTCTTCCTTATGAGTGGCGGTCGGGGACGAGCGATGGTCTTTTCCTACCAGTCTATCCCCCTAGGAGCATGCGCGTAGTACTTTGGTTTTTGATGACTTCTAAATTTTTGCAACAAGTATATGAGTTCTTTTGATTAATGTTGAGTCCATGGATTATACACACTCTTTCACCCTTCCACCATTGCTAGCCTCTCTTGTATCGCGCAACTTTCGCCGGTACCATAGACCCACCATTTACCTTCCTCAAAACAGCCACTATACCTACCTATTATGGCGTTTCCATAGCCATTCCGAGATATATTGTGCAACTTTCCACCGTTCCGTTCATATGACACGCATTACTTTTGTCATATTGCTTTTTGCATGATCATGTAGTTGACATTGTATTTGTGGCAAGGCCACCTTCATAATTTTCATACATGTCGCTCTTGATTCATTGCATATCCCGGTACACCGCCGGAGGCATTCATATAGAGTCATATCTTGTTCTAGCTTTGAGTTGTAAATCCATAAAAGTGTGATGATCTTCATTATTAGAGCATTGTCCTAGTGAGGAAAGGATGATGAAGACTATGATTCCCCCACAAGTCGGGATGAGACTTCGGACTTTAAAAAAGAAAAAAAAGAGAAAGAAAGAAAAAAAAGATAAAGGCCAAAAAGGAAAAAAAGAAGGCCAAAGAAAAAAAAGAAAAGGAAAAAAAATAAAATGAGAGAAAAAGAGAGAAGGGACAATGCTACTATCTCTTTTTCCACACTTATGCTTCAAAATAGCACCATGATCTTCATGTTAGAGAGTCTCATATGTTGCCACTTTCATATACTAGTGGGAATTTTCCATTATAGAACTTGGCTTGTATATTCCAATGATGGGCTTCCTCAAAGTGCCCTAGGTCTTCGTGAGCAAGCAAGTTGGATGCACCCCTCTTAGTTTCTTTTATTGAGATTTCATATATTTATAGCTCTAGTGCATCCGTTGCATGGCAATCCCTACTCACTCACATTGATATCTATTAATGGGCATCTCCATAGCCCGTTGATACGCCTAGTTGATGTGAGACTATCTTCTCCTTTTTGTCTTCTCCACAACCACCATTCTATTCCACATATAGTGCTGTGTCCATGGCTCCACGCCATGTATTGCGTGAAAGTTGAAAAAGTTTGAGATTATTAAAGTATGAAACAATTGCTTGGCTTGTCATCGGGGTTGTGCATGATTAAATACTTTGTGTGATGAAGATAGAGCATAGCCAGACTATATGATTTTGTAGGGATAACTTTCTTTAGCCATGTTATTTTGAGAAGACATGATTACTTTGATTAGTATGCTTGAAGTATTACTGTTTTTTATGTCAATATGAACTTTTATTTTGTATTCATTTGGATCTGATCATTCATGCCACAATAAAGAAAACTACATTATGAATTATGCTAGGTAGAATTCCACATCAAAAATTCTCTTTTTATCATTTACCTACTCGAGGACGAGCAGGAATTAAGCTTGGGGATGCTTGATACGTCTCCAACATATCTATAATTTTTGATTGTTCCATGCTATTATATTACCCCTTTTGGATGTTTATGGGCTTTATTTTACACATTTATATCATTTTTGGGACTAACCTACTAACCGGAGGCCCATCCCATATTGCTGTTTTTTTGCCTATTTCAGATTTCAAGAAAAAGAATATCAAACGGAGTCCAAACGGAATGAAACCTTCGGGCGTGATTTTTGGAACAAACATGATCCGGAGAGCTTGGAGTGCAAGTCAAGAAGCCTCAAGGGCCCCACGAGATAGGGGCCGCGCCACCTGTGGGCGCGCCTGTCTCGTGGGCCCTCAGCGCCACCGCGCATTTATTCCTCCTATATATACCTACGCACCCTAAAACATCCAGAGCACCACGAAACACAATTTCCACCGCCAGTAACCTTCAGATCTGCGAGATCCCATCTTGGAGCCTTCGCCGGCACTCTGCCGGAGGGGGAATCAACCACGGAGGGCCTCTACATCAACATCATTGCCCCTCCGATGAGTTGTGAGTAGTTTATCACAGACCTATGGGTCCATAGTTATTAGCTAGATGGCTTCTTCTCTCTTTTTGGATCTCAATACAATGTTCTCCCCCTCTCTTGTGGAGAGCTATTCGATGTAAACTCTTTTTGCGGTGTGTTTGTCGAGATCCGATGAATTGTGGGTTTATGATCAAGTTTATCTATGAATAATATTTGAATCTTCTCCGAATTCTTTTATGTATGATTGATTTATCTTTGCAAGTCTCTTCGAATGATCAGTTTGGTTTGGCCTACTAGATTGGTCTCTCTTGCCATGGGAGAAGTGCTTAGCTTTGGGTTCAATCTTGCGGTGTTCTTACCCGATGGATGTAAAGGGTTGCAAGACACGTATTGTATTGTTGCCATCGAGGATAACAAGATGCGGTTTATATCATACTGCATGTGTTTATCCCTCTACATCATGTCATCTTGCTTAATGCGTTACTCTGTTCTTATGAACTTAATACTCTAGATGCAGGCAGGAGTCAGTGGATGTGTGGAGTAATAGTAGTAGATGCAGGCAGGAGTCGGTCGATGTGTGGAGTAATAGTAGTAGATGCAGGCAGGAGTCGGTCTGCTTGTTATGGACGTGATGCCTATATACATGATCATGCTAGATAATCTCATAACTATGCGCTTTTCTATCAATTGCTCGACAATAATTTGTTCACCCACCGTAATACTTATGCTATCTTGAGAGAAGCCTCTAGTAAAACCTATGGCCCCCGGGTCTATCTCTTATCATATTTGCTTTCAATCTACTTTATTTGCATCTTTACTTTTTGCATCTATCTTATAAAATACCAAAAATATATTTATCTTATCATACTATCTTTATTAGATCTCACTTTCGCAAGTGGCCGTGAAGGGTTTGACAACCCCTTTATTGCGTTGGTTGCGAGTTCTCAGTTTGTTTGTGTAGGTGCATGGGACTTTTGAGGAGCCTCCTACTGGATTGATATCTTGGTTCTCAAAACTGAGGGAAATAATTACGCTACACTTTGCTGCATCACCCTCTCCTCTTCGAGGAAAACCAACGCAAGCTCAAGATGTAGCAGCCAACAACCTCTTTGGTCGGAATTCCGCCAACTATACTCCATCGTTGTCTAGCCCAACCAATTGGTTGCTTCGGCTCTTAGCTCCTCCTCGCCCCTTATCCACTTTAGACGGGAGCTCACGGGGCCAGAGAGGGAGGATTGGGATCGCCTTAGGGCCAAGATAGCGGAAGTTTGCTTGTCGAACAACGCGGATTCGGTGTCCTGGGGGCTTTCGGGCTCAGGAAATTATACTGTCAAGTCCCTCTATAGAGAACTGTCCCGAGGCCATGCCCCTATGGCTGCCATGGGGCTTTGGAAGGCTCGGATTCCTCTCAAGATCAAGGTGTTCCTCTGGCAACTTTGCCAAGACCGCTTACCTACTTCCATCAATATTGCCAAACACAATGGCCCGGCCTCCGGGCCTTGTGCATTGTGTGGTGTCGCAGAAGACACTGACCATGTGTTCTTCCGGTGCTCTTTGTCACGCTTTGCCTGGAGCGCGGTCTGCAAGGCCGCAGGGGTAGATTGGGATCATCGCTCCCGCCCTGAGCTCGTGTCGTCTTTGTCCTCGGTCCAGGGTTCGTCGCGTCGTGTTTTGTGGATAAGTGGGGCGGCCATGCTGTGGGCTTTGTGGCACATCCATAACATGTTTACTATTGAGGGTGTGTTCCCCTCTCATCCCGCTGACGTAATCTACAAATGCATCTTGTTCTTGCAGCAATGGGCCCCGCTGGGAAGGCAACAGGACTCTGATCTTCATCTTCTGGCTCTAGCTCGACTCCGCTCTGTCTAGTCTGCGTCGCGAGCTCCACCGCCTCCTTCCGCTACCTCATAGGGATGGGTGGCCCTTTTGGAAGTGTTTTTCTCTGAGCCTGCGTGCTCTAATGTTGGCTGGACATGCCATGTAATGCACTCTCCATGCGTCGTTTCGTTTTGTGGTGTGTCTAAGACCCCGGGAGACTAGGTCTGTTTAAGTTTCATTTGGTCGTTTGGTTGTGCATGCTGCCTAATTAGAGGGCTTTATTAATTTAAAGCCGGATGTCCCTGATGTCTATGTTCTAAAAAAGATGTATTAACCGGAAACATAATACATGTGTGAACACATAGACAAACATAGTGTCACTAGTATTCCTCTACTTGACTAGCTCGTTAATCAAAGATGGTTAAGTTTCCTAACCATAGACATGAGTTGTCATTTGATTAACGGGATCACATCATTAGAAGAATGATGTGATTGACTTGACCCATTCCGTTAGCTTAGCACTTGATCGTTTAGTATGTTGCTATTGCTTTCTTCATGACTTATACATGTTCCTATGACTATGAGATTATGCAACTCCCGTTTACCGGAGAAACACTTTGTGTGCTACCAAACATCACAACATAACTGGGTGATTATAAAGGTGCTCTACAGGTGTCTCCGAAGGTACTTGTTGAGTTGGCGTATTTCGAGATTAGGATTTGTCACTCCGATCATCAGAGAGGTATCTCTGGGCCCACTCGGTAATGCACATCACTATAAGCCTTGCAAGCATTGTAACTAATGAGTTAGTTGCAGGATGATGTATTACGGAACAAGTAAAGAGACTTGCCGGTAACGAGGTTGAACTAGGTATTGAGATACCTACGATCGAATCTCGGGCAAGTAACATACCGATGACAAAAGGAACAACGTATGTTGTTATGCGGTTTGACCGATAAAGATCTTCGTAGAATATGTGGGAGCCAATATGAGCATCAAGGTTCCGCTATTGGTTATTGACCGGAGACGTGTCTCGGTCATGTCTACATAGTTCTCGAACCCGTAGGGTCCGCATGCTTAAAGTTTGATGACAGTTATATTATAAGTTTATGTGTTGTGATGTACCGAAGGTAGTTCGGAGCCCCGAATGAGATCGGGGACATGACGAGGAGTCTCGAAATGGTCGAGACGTAAAGATTGATATATTGGACGACTATATTCGGACTTCGGAAAGGTTCCGAGTGATTCGGGTATTTTTTGGAGTACCGGAGAGTTACGGGAATTTGCCGGGGAGTATATGGGCCTTATTGAGCTTTAGAGGAAAGAGAGAGAGGAGGCTGCGCGCCCACCCAAGGCTTAGTCCGAATTGGACTAGGGGGCGGGGCGGCGCCCCCTCCTTCCTTCTCTTCTCTTTTCCCATTCCTTCTCTCCTACTCCTACTACTTGGAAGGGCTCATAGTTCTACTAGGAAAGGGGGAATCCTACTCCCGGTGGGAGTAGGACTCCCCTAGGGAGCGCCATAGAGAGGGCCGGTCCTCCCCCTCCTCCGCTCCTTCATATACGGGGAGAGGGGCACCCCTTGGAGATACAACAATTGATCATTGATCTCTTAGCCGTGTGCGGTGCCCCCCTCCACCATAGTCCTCCTTGATAATATCGTAGCGGTGCTTAGGCGAAGCCCTGCGACGGTAGAACATCATCATCGTCACCACGCTATCGTGCTGACGAAACTCTCCCTCGACACTCGGCTGGATCGGAGTACGAGGGATGTCATCGAGCTGAACGTGTGCAGGAACTCGGAGGTGCCGTAGTTTCGGTGCTTGATCGGTCGGGCCGTGAAGACGTATGACTACATCAACCGCGTTGTGCTAACGCTTCCACTTTTGGTCTACGAGGGTACATGGACACACTCTCCCCTCTCGTTGCTATGCATCACCATGATCTTGCGTGTGCGTAGGAATATTTTTGAAATTACTACGTTCCCAACAGTTGCATCATCAGTTGTCGTTGTTTGCAGAACCGCCGCAACATTTTTCATCATCGGTTGTAGCATCTAGCCATGCTTCTTGCAGCAAAACAATTAAACTGATGTCACTCGACTGAGACTTCTTTAAGTCTCAGTCGATTGAGTTCAAGACAGACCCTAAGGAGAAGGTGGTCGTGGTATGAGAGAGACAGGCGAATACGTGACTGGCGACTCGCGAAGACCGGCGTGGTACCTGCCGGATCTCAGGGCAGCGGCCGACACACAGGCGAATACGCGACTGGCGACTCGCGGTGGCCGACGTGGTACCTGCTAGATCTCAGGACGGCGGCCGCCGGCGGGGGTGGTCATTTACCTGCAGAGCGTGGTGGTGGTGCGGGGCAACACGGTCTCCCTTGTCGTAGTGAAGGGATGCATGGTTGACTAGGGAGCGTGTCGCGCAGGGAAGAATTTTGTGTCGCGTTTTGGTAATTCATAACAACATATAGCTCATTGAGCTAATGCTATTCCAAGACTATTATTTCAGGAAAGCTCAATGTATGGCATGGCATGGATGATGAAAGTGGATCCCTCAAAATACTAAGGACAAAGGATTGGCTCAAGCTCAAAAGCTCAAGACTCTTCATTTTATATTTTAGTGATCCAAGATCACATTGAGTCTATAGGAAAAGCCAATACTATCAAGGAGGGATGAGGTGTTGCTTAATGAGCCTCTTGCTTCATGTGCTTGGTGATATGCTCCAAAACCCTCAGCTACTTTCTCACATCCACAAATGACCTAAACCTAAAGCCAAAATCGGTCACACCGATTCTTCCTGTCCGGCGCCACCGATTTCAAAAGTCATAGCCACTGCCACAAACCCTAAGCAAATCGGTCTTACCGATAGGGATCTCGGTCTCACCGAGATGGCATTGTAATCTCTATGTTTCCCTTCGTAACGCTTCGGTCTAACCGAAGTGAGCGATCGGTCCCACCGAGATTGCAATGTAAACTCACTGTTTCCCTTTTGTAACATTTCGGTCTCACCGAAAAGAGCAAATCAGTCCCACCGAAGTTTACTCGACCAACTCTCCGAAAGCTTATTACCAAAATCGGTCTCACCGAGTTTCAGAATCGGTCTTACCGAGATTACGTTATGCCCTAACCCTAACCGAATCGGTCTCACCGAGTTGCATGTCAGTCCCACGAAAATCCTAACGGTCACTAGGTTTACTAAATCGGTCGATCGAGTCATTGAATCGGTCCCACCGAGTTTGGTAAATTGTGTGTAACGGTTAGATTTTGTGTGGAGGCTATATATACCCCTCCACCTCCTCTTCATTCGTGGAGAGAGCCATCAGACTAAACCTACACTTCCAACTTACCATTTCTGAGAGAGAAGTACCTACTCATGTGTTGAGGCCAAGATATTCCATTCCTACCATATGAATCTTGATCTCTAGCCTTCCCAAGTTGCTTTCCACTCAAATCTTCTTTCCACCAGATCCAAATCCTATGAGAGAGAGTTGAGTGTTGGGGAGACTATCATTTGAAGCACAAGAGCAAAGATTTCATCATCAACGCACCATTTGTTACTTCTTGGAGAGTGGTGTCTCCTAGATTGGCTAGGTGTCACTTGGGAGCCTCCGACAAGATTGTGGAGTTGAACCAAGGAGTTTGTAAGGGCAAGGAGATCGCCCACTTCGTGAAGATCTACCGCTAGTGAGGCAAGTCCTTCGTGGGCGACGACCATGGTGGGATAGACAAGGTTGCTTCTTCGTGGACCCTTCGTGGGTGGAGCCTCCGTGGACTCAGCAAGAACCATTACCCTTCATGGGTTGAAGTCTCCATCAACGTGGATGTATGATAGCACCACCTATCGGAACCACGCCAAAAACATCTGTGTCTCCAATTGCGTTTGAATCCTCAAAACCCTTCCCTTTACTTTCTTGCAAGTTGCAAGCTTTAATTTCCGCTGCCTATATACTCTTTGCATGCTTGCTTGATTTGTGTGATGATTGCTTGACTTGTTCTAAGATAGCTAAAATCTGCCAAACTCTAAAATTGGGAAAATGTTAAGTTTTTAATTGGTCAAGTAGTCTAATCACCCCCCCTCTATACATACTTCAAGGTCCTACAAGTGGTATCAGAGCTTTGGTCTCCATTTGCTTTGATATCCATAGCTTTTGGTGGTCATAGCCTTGGTTTCACAACCTAGGAGAGTATGGCGTCTAGCGAGGGAAATTATCACCGTAGAGGTCCTTACTTTGATGGTACTAATTTTGCTAGTTGGAAGCATAAGATGAAAATGCATATTCTCGGACATAACCCCGCCGTTTGGGCAATTATTTGTATTGGCTTGCAAGGTGAATTCTTTGATGGGAGAGAGCCGAATCATGAAGCTAATGCGGAAGAATTGAAGATGCTGCAATACAACACTCAAGCTTGTGATATCATCTTCAACGGATTGTGCCCTGAAGAATTCAACAAAATCAGCCGTCTTGAGAATGCAAACGAAATTTGGGATACTTTGATTGATATGCATGAAGGTACCGAATCCGTCAAGGAATCCAAGTTGGATGTGCTCCAAAGTCAACTTGACAAGTTCAAAATGAAGGATGGTGAAGGTGTCACTGAAATGTACTCTAGGCTTGCACTTATCACAAATGAGATTGCCGGCTTAGGGAGTGAAGAGATGACCGACGAATTCGTCATCAAGAAGATACTAAGAGCATTGGATGGAAAGTATGATACCGTGTGCACATTGATCCAAATGATGCCAAACTACAAAGATCTCAAGCCAACGGAAGTCATTGGAAGAATTGTTGCTCATGAGATGTCACTCAAGGATAAGGAGGAACTTCACAACAAGTCAAGTGGTGCTTACAAAGCCACAAGTGAAGCCCCCACATCATCAAGTGAGAAATAAACCTTCAATGAAGATTTGAGCTTAATGGTGAAGAACTTCAACAAATTCTACAAGAGTAGAAGCAAAGAATGAAGCTCCAAGTCAAGGTCTTACAATGACAAAAGATCTTCAAGTCGAGTGTGCAATTGCTACAATTGTGGGAGACCCGGACACTATTCCAATGAGTGTACGACACCCTACAAAAGAAGAGAAGATTCTCCAAGAAGAAGAAGCAAAATAGAAGAATCACCACCAAGAGAGAGGAGGAGTAGAGATGATCGTTATGAACGAAGACCCTCACAGAGAAGCAAGGATTCGGAAAGGAAGGACAAGTCATCAAGGAGCTACACAAAACGAAGACATCAAGCTCATGTTGGTGAATGGGTATCCGCTCGACTCGGCAATCACTCCGAGAGAAGCTATCACTCCGACTCCGAATATACTCAAGATGAAGGTGTTGCCGGTCTAGCACTTGTGTCAACCAACTCCTACGACATATTTGATTCACCAAATGAAGGAATTGGAAGATGCTTCATGGCCAAAGGTCCAAAGGTAACACATCCTGAGTATGTTGATTTCAATAGTGATGAAGATGACTTGCTTGTGGATGATGATTTACTTGTTGGCAACTCTAGTGATGAATACTATGATGAAACGTCAATTAATCATGCTAATCAAGATAAAACGAATGACAATGATAAGGAGAAGATTGAGCTTCTAACTAAAGAACTAAACACTCTTAAGTTGGCTCATGAAACTATCTTCTAAGATCATCGAGAACTTTTAAGGGCTCATGAGAAGTTACGCTTTGAAAAGCTCAATCTTGAGCAAGAGCATGAGTTCTTAAAAGCAATCAATGATGATCTCCGTAAGAAAAGTTCTTCTTACATTGCCAAGCGTTTACTCTTATCTACTTACATGCCTCAAGTCAAGTCTAGTAACAAGTACAAGAAAGATACTTCCTCTAGTAGTAACAATGATAATGTCAAATCCAATATTGTTGCTTCTAGTAGTTCTCTTGATTCCACTAATGATTCTCTTAGTGTAGGATCGGAAGTATGTCTAGAGGGGGGGTGATTAGACTACTTGACAACTTAATAATTTTGCCTTTTGATTGGAGTAGTTTCTTAGCAAGTTCACAATGACAATCAAGTCAAGTATCACCCTACACATGCAATTCTAGAGTTGTGGCAGCGGAAAGTAAATTGCACGTATAGTAAATGAGAGGTGGAGAAGAGCAAACGCAATTTGGAGACACGGAGATTTTTCTCGTGGTTCCGATAGGTGGTGCTATCGTCAATCCACGTTGATGGAGACTTCAACCCACGGAGGGTAACGGCTGCGCGAGTCCACGGAGGGCTCCACCCACGAAGGGTCCACGAAGAAGCAACCTTGTCTATGCCATCATGGCTTACGCCCACGGAGGACTAGCCTTACTCGGGTAGATCTTCACGAAGTAGGCGATCTCCTTGCCCTTACAAACTCCTTGGTTCAACTCCACATCATGACGGAGGCTCCCAAGCGACACCTAACCAATCTAGGAGGCACCACCTCCAAAAGGTAATAGATGGGGTTGGTGATGATGAACTCCTTGCTCTTGTGCTTCAAATGATAATCTCCCCAACACTCAACTCTCCTCACTGATTTGGCTGTGGTGGAGGAAGGGATTGAGTGGAAAGCAACTTGGGAAGGCTAGAAATCAAGTTTCATATGGTGGGAGTGGAGAAACTTGATCTCAACACAAGGGTAGGTAGTTTTCTTCTCGAAAATGTAAGGTAGGAGTGGTAGTTCTTTCGATGGCTCTCTCCACGAATGAAGAGGAGGTGGAGGGTATTTATAGCCTCCACACAAAATCCAACCGTTACACACATTTGACCAATCTCGGTCAGACCGAAGTTGACAACTCGGTGAGACCGAAAGTTCAAATCTTGTGAACGTTGGGATTTTTGGTGGGACCGAAAATACAATCTCGGTTAGTCCGATTCTTCCAAAGTCTAGGGTTTGCCAATTTCGGTGGGACCGACTTTCTCATCTCGGTGACACCGATTTGAGTACGTAGGTTCTGAAGCTTGGCAACACCAATTTCGAATGACCGAGTTTGGAATCGGAAAATCCGAGAATCTTAGGGTTTGGGTATATGGTGAGGTGGTTCATCTCGGTGTGGTGAGTTTGGAATCGGTGGGACCGAGATTACTTATGAGTTTATGTTGGAGTGAAAGATTGCTGAAAGTTTGAGAGATAAATCACTAAGCACTTGAGCAACCAGATCATCATCATAACCTCATCCCTTTTAATAGTATTGGCTTTCCTATGGACTCAATGTGATCTTGGATCACTAAACCAAAAATGGAGTCTTGAGCTTTTGCCAATGTTTTCCTTAGCATTTTGAGGGGTCCACATCATCGGTCATTGCCATACCCATATCAACGAACTTTCTGAAATATTCTCAAGAAATGATTAGTTCAATGATATATATGTTGTTATTAATTACCAAAACCACCCAGGGATTAGTTGCACTTTCAATCTCCCCCTTTTTGGTAGTTGATGACAACATATAGATCAAAGCTTCGACAAATGATATAATCAATGAATAACATCGTCGCTTTGAGAAGTATGTGATAAGCAAGAGCTCCCCCTAAATTTGTGCATTATTTAAGATTTGCGTTTGAATGCAAATGCACAATCGATTAGGATCATGGGTTACTCTTCCATGTCACATACATCTTGGTGGAGCGCACAAAATGATAAGAATGAATAACATGCACCCAATCACCAAGACATGAGTAAATGATCATACAAGATATGAATGGAATATGATAAGCATCAAGCACACATTAAGCACAGATGATCAAGCACTCATCAAGATAGAGCAAACGAGTATCAAACACACGAAGTATCTCAAAGAACTCAAAAGTATCTCAAGAAAAACCGCAAACGAAAGAGCAAAACGAGCACTCTCTCTCGAAGCCCTATGATCTATACAATTTCTCCCCTTTGGCAACAAGTTACCAAAAGTTCGAAGGTATAGAGCTAATCGTCACTATGGACTCTGCCGGCGGCTCTGCTCTGCGCCGATGGAGTGGAGATAGCTGCATCTGCAAAGCTTCTGCTGAAGTCTGTGGAGCTGGAGGAGTGGATACTGGAGCTGGTCTTTGGGCCGACGGAGCTGTAGGAGGTGCTGATGTAGTAGCCACAGGGTCCGACAATCGAATAGCAAATGATCTGGGCTTTGTGGGCACCGGGCAGGCTGCTCATAGTCATCTGGACCATATCACCTTCCATCTCCCTCATGAGTTCTCGCCTTCTCCCTCTTAGCTTCCTCAATGTCCGCCTCAAGCTTGTTGACGGTGACTGCACTTGATCGACGCGTCGAGCATGGAACTTATCCTCAACGATCCTCTCAAGGCTCTCCTGAGACTGCACTATGCTGGCCAGGCGTAGCTCAATCCTCTGAGTGGCTTCAAGAAGTTGTTCTGCAACACTCTTGGGCTTTGCTGCTGCTTCCTTCTCAGCTTTAGCTTGTTTGGCAGCTTCAGACTTAGCATGTCCTTCTACGATGTGGGAGCATCCTCGGTCATCACAACCTCGTTATCCTCGTGTTCAAAGGCGGTGGCAAGTGGGGTCTATCCAACAGGTAGGTGTCCGTGCCAAACTTGGCATTAATGAGCATCTGAATATGCGGAGCAAACCCACACGACCTCTTACAGTCTGCTGTCATGTCCTCTTGATAGTCTCAACTATCGTGTCCATCACCTTAAAAGGTGTCTTCGATCTAGAATGTGCAGCATGTTGATAGAGTACCCTCTTATCATGCGGTGGTCTCTGACTTAGGCATCAAAGTATGCCTCGTAATGGTGTTGGTGGTTGGGAGACCTGCTCAAGATAATAGACTGAACCAAGCTTCCATATCTCAACATCCTTCTCATTTACCTCATTGTACATGTTCTTCATAGACTCGTGATTTTTCTTTGGAATGCCATAGACATCAATATCATCTTCCTTGAAACTGGTGCATTCAGCAATGCTCTCCATTCTTCAACTGTTGAATGGAATCTACGCTTCTCATCATCCATACAATTACGCCATCCGGATAGAAGTGTGCGGTGGCATAGAACCGCATGATCATCTCGTCATTCCAAGCGGTCGACCGACCAACAAACTCGCAATCCCACAAGCGGTGAAGCTTTCATGCACATGTGGGAAGTAGTCTCTGTGCTCTTCACATCGATGTATTCCCGATCTACATATCTCGTGTCAAGAACAATTGGCTTCTTGTCCATAAGCACTGCCTCATAAAAGTCTTGTTGCTCTCTAGTGTGGAACCTTGGGTCAATCTTTGTTCTTCTCTCCGTGGCATATGGATCTGCTTGCCTCCATAGCTCGAGACCTTTATCCTTTCTCTCCTTCATATTTTCAGCTCGAGGATGAGCATCATTATGAACTGGCGGTTTACATGCGAGCTTGAGCAAAACATGTGCCTCTTCATCAGATTCTGCAGGTGGCACATTGTCCTTCTTCTTCTCTGAAGCAGGTATGTTCCTCACAGTCTTCTTTGGCTTGGCAGCTGGTTTGGCTTGGGCTGCCTTTGCTTGAGCTGATGGCTTAGCTTTTGGAGGTGCTCCTGCCCTGATGGCATCACCCATCAACTTCTGCTTCTGAGGAGGCTGAGGTGCTTCCTCATCAGAGTCATCATCATCATCAGCTTCTTCATGAACAAGCCTCTTCCTCTTGGAAGTTTTCTTGATCTTGCTGGAGGTTTCTTCCATGCTGAGCTTCTGTGCAACAGTGGATTTCTTGACCTTACTGGTGCCTTTCTTGGTTTGTTGCCCTTGATGCTCTTTGGCAACCACTTTCCTCTTTGGCTTAGAAGTTATTTCCTCATCTGCAACAAAGTCTGAATCCTCCTCATCGAATTTCTCTTCCTCCACAGCCTCGTAGCAGCAGGCAGTCCACTTGGAGTGCTTCTCTCCATCATCTGAAAAACTGCTTGCTTCGGACTTGTAGCTGCCTCTGGAATCTCAATCGGCATCTCGGACTGTTCGATTGTCACTTCCATCGAGACATGACCGACAACCTGTGAATAGAATAGGTATAGGCGTAATAGAAGAGTTATCACAAACAGCAGAGGATTTTGCAAAAGAATGAGTTCAAACTTTAGTTTTAGGTTTTCACAGAATACATGTCGGTTCGACCGAGTCTATAAATTCGTGAAACCGAAGTGTCTAAACAGACCACATACACCACTTTCGGTTGGACGAAATGGGTTTCAGTCTAGCCGAGACTGCTAGGGTTTCACTGAATCTTCACTTGGTCTTACCGATTTGCACAACTCGGTTTCACCGAAAAGTGCGGGTAATGGCGGAGGCCAAATCGGTCGATCCGAAAATGCAGAATCGGTCACACCGAGATGTGTTCGTGAAACCTAACCTAAAATTTTCACTCGAAATTTGTTCTATGATCTAAACGGCTGGATAGGAGATCTCAATCTTGGCAAGAAACTTGGCAACGCCTAACGTGCATTGAATCAGCGGTTGGAGCACGAGAGGATGAAACTCACCCAATGCGGTGGAGCTTCACTCACGGCGGTAACGGCGCGATGAGAAGGACCGCTGACGGCGATGGAGACCATGCGAGGGCGCTGAGCGACGGCGGAGACGATCCGGAGACCAAGGCGACGGCAGCGAAGGGTTTGAGGCGAAGCGTTTGAAGAAGTAATCAACGCGCTCGTCCTCGAGCATATATACCCTTCGTTGTCGGTGGGACCGAAGTTTGAAAACTTCGGTGGGACCGAGATGGTTAGCTGCGTGCGATTACACTTCGTCACGCCGAAATTTGAAACTTCGGTTTCACCGAGGTGAAAACCTAGATCAATCCAAGTGATTTCGGTCTGTCCGATTTGAGTATATCGGTTTGACCGAAAGTACTTAGAAGGTTTTGGAAGTTAGGCTTTTGACGGATCGGTGGCTCCGAGTGCTCCTCACTCGGTCTGTCCGAAAAAGTCTTGTTCAAAGTTTGTGATATAAGCATGAATAGAGTTTGAGACAAGAAAGCATAGATAGCTAGGGGAGGAACTTAGGCATTCTTGTCCATCCATTTGGTCAAAAAAAAAAGAGAAATCCAAAAGACCAAAGCAACAAATGGATGTCCTCGAATGGATAAAATCATGCATCCAACATGCTCACACAATAAGATAGCAAATGAAATATGTGTCAAACATGCACAAACAAAACACTAACAGCTAGCACACAATTTGGCGATGACTAGGTCATCTATATATGAGTATATTGACTTAGGAGTCAAATGAGAACATTTGATCATAGGTCATACTCATCGTTTAAGCACAAGTGGGGTTACCACTTTTCCATAAAGCATTGATGTGTTCACATCATTAGAAGATGCTTTAGCTCATTTCTTTAGAGCAAAGCTCCCCCTTGATGTGAGAACCCCTTTTAAAGGCTCAAACTAACCTTGGGTTGTCGTTGAAGACTTCATGTAGATGTTGAAGATGTGGATGCTCAATGTTGATGAAGATCATCAAGAGTTGGGAGCAATCCTTTGGATTCGGGCACTTTCAATACCTACATGGGTTAGTCCCACAAGGAACAAACAAGGATATCCATGGACATAGATTGAAGTACACAATAGATGATGTCCATGAAAGCAATGATTACCTTGTCCCTTGACTTACCAACATGAGGGTTTGTGACTCCATGAACTAGTGCAAGATGTGGAAGTTGATTGCACAGGTTCTTTGCCAAAATGAATGTGAGTGAAGTATGTCATGAGTCACCCTCAAGAACTCTCTAGTTCTTCTTCTTGGGATCCACATCATCTTGATGGGAATCCTTGGGGTAGTAGTTGAGCTTGTCAAGTAGAACTTGAAGTTGCCTTGGGAACCCACTTGACCATGGCCTTGGGTGCTTCAATGAATGCATCAATCTCCTCTTGAAGCTTGTCCTTGCCTTTTAGCTTGTGGTCTTGTGGTGGAAGGTCATCTTGAGCTTGTTCCTCATTGGAAGAAGTAGGATCGTACTTCTCCTCTTGAGAGACGAACTTTGGAGTGGGATATTGACCTTCTTCCCATTCAACACCCTCGGCGTTGAACTTTCGCTCAAAACCAATTCCTTGATTCTTCCGGTGTCTTCCTTGTTTGCGAACAATTTCCTCAAAGCTCTTGCTTCCGGCAAGACTCTTGTAGACACCTTTCTCTATAATCCCTTTCAATAGACTATTTTCTTGCTCAAGTGAAACTTGGCTTGAAACATTGTTAGTGGAATCAAGAGAATTACTAGAAGTAACAACATTTGTTTTAGCATGATTATTGTTACTACTAGATGAAGAATTTTTCTTATGCTTGTCATGCTTAGTTTTAATAGGTGGCAAGAAATTAGACAAGAGAAGTCGTTTGGCAAGATATGAAGAACTCTTCTTTGAAGATCGTCATTGATAGCTTTTAGAAACTCATGTTCTTGCTCTAGATTGAGCTTCTCGAGCGTAGCTTCTCATGAGATCTTAGGAGCTCTCTATGATCTTCTTGAGTTGTTTCATGAGCTAACTTAAGAGTGTTTAGTTCTTTAGTTAGACGCTCAATCTCCTTCATAGCATTGTCATTCGACTCTTCTCGACTATAAAGACTACTAGCATGTTCATCATTACTAAGCTCACTAGATTTATCATGTAAAAGCTCATCTTCACCAAGCAAGTCATCCTCATCACTATCAAAGTCAATAAACTCAGGATGTGATACCTTGGGGCCTTTTGCCATGAAGCATCTTCCAATTCCCTCATTTGGTGAATCAAATATGTCATAGGAGTTGGAGTTGGAGGACACTAGAGCAAGACCGCAACACCTTCATCTTGATCAGATTCGGAGTTGGAGTGATAGCTTCTTTCGAGTGATTGTCCGAGTCGGAGCCGAAACCCATTCACCAACATGAGCTTGATGTTTTCTTCTTGTGTAGCTCCTTGATGACTTGTCTTTCCTTTCCGAATCCTTGCTTCTCCGAGAGGATCTTCGCTCATAACGATCATCTCTACTCCTTCTCTCTTTTCGGCGACTCTTCTCTTGAGCTTCTTCTTCTTGGAGATTCTTCTCTTCTCTTGTGGGGAGTCGAACACTCATTTGAGTAGTGTCCGGGTCTTCCACAATTGTAGCAGTTTCGATCACGACTAGAAGATCTCTTTTCATCATATGATCTAGACTTTGAGCTTCTTTCCTTGCTTCTACTCTTGTAGAATTTGTTGAAGTTCTTCACCATTAGGCTTATCTCTTCATTGGAAACTAGCTTGTCACTTGAGGATGTGGGAGCTTCAACTGCAGCTTTGTAAGCACCACTTGACTTGTTGTGAAGCTCTTCCTTATCTTTAAGTGTCATCTCATGAGCAACAATTCTTCCAATGACTTGGTAGGCTTGAGATCTTTGTAGTTTGGCATCATTTGGATCAAAGTGCACACGGTGTCATACTTTCCATCCAAAGCTCGAGAATCTTCTTGATGATGAATCGATCGGTCATTTCTTCGCTTCCTAAGCCTGCCATCTCATTGGTGATGAGAGCAAGCCTAGAGTACATTTCAGCGACTCCTTCACCTTCCTTCATCTTGAATTTGTCAAGTGACCTTGAAGAATATCTAGCTTTGATTCCTTCACGGACTCGGTACCTTCGTGCATTTCACCAAAGTATCCCAAATCTCTTTTGCATTCTCAAGACGGCTGATCTTGTTGAACTCCTCGGGACACAAAGCATTGAAGAGAATGTCACAAGCTTGAGCATTGTTCAGAACATCCGCAACTCATCCGCAGTAGCTTCGCGATCCGAACTTTTCCTTCTTGAAGAACTCACCTTGCAAGCCAACACAAATAATGCCCCATGCGGCAGGGTTATGTCCAAGAATATGCATTTTCATTTTATGCTTCCAACTAGCAAAGTTTGAACCATCAAAGTAAGGACCTCTATGGAAATTACCCTCACTAGACGCCATACTCTCCTAGGTTGTGAAACCAAGCTTATGGAGTCCAATGCAATGGAAACCAATCCAATGGAGACCAAAGCTCTGATACCACTTGTAGGATCGGAAGTATGTCTAGAGGGGGGGTGATTAGACTACTTGACAACTTAATAATTTTGCCTTTTGATTGGAGTAGTTTCTTAGCAAGTTCACAATGACAATCAAGTCAAGTATCACCCTACACATGCAATTCTAGAGTTGTGGCAGCGGAAAGTAAATTGCACGTATAGTAAATGAGAGGTGGAGAAGAGCAAACGCAATTTGGAGACACGGAGATTTTTCTCGTGGTTCCGATAGGTGGTGCTATCGTCAATCCACGTTGATGGAGACTTCAACCCATGGAGGGTAACGGCCATGAGTCCACGGAGGGCTCCACCCACGAAGGGTCCACGAAGAAGCAACCTTGTCTATGCCATCATGGCTTACGCCCACGGAGGACTAGCCTTACTGGGGTAGATCTTCACGAAGTAGGCGATCTCCTTGCCCTTACAAACTCCTTGGTTCAACTCCACATCATGACGGAGGCTCCCAAGCGACACCTAACCAATCTAGGAGGCACCACCCTCCAAAAGGTAATAGATGGGGTTGGTGATGATGAACTCCTTGCTCTTGTGCTTCAAATGATAATCTCCCCAACACTCAACTCTCCTCACTGATTTGGCTGTGGTGGAGGAAGGATTGAGTGGAAAGCAACTTGGGAAGGCTAGAAATCAAGTTTCATATGGTGGGAGTGGAGCAACTTGATCTCAACACAAGGGTAGGTAGTTTTCTTCTCGTAAATGTAAGGTAGGAGTGGTAGTTCTTTCGATGGCTCTCTCCACGAATGAAGAGGAGGTGGAGGGTATTTATAGCCTCCACACAAAATCCAACCGTTACACACATTTGACCAATCTCGGTCGGACCGAAGTTGACAACTCGGTGAGACCGAAAGTTCAAATCTTGTGAGCGTTGGGATTTTCGTGGGACCGAAAATACAATCTCGGTTAGTCCGATTCTTCCAAAGTCTAGGGTTTGCCAATTTCGGTGGGACCGACTTTCTCATCTCGGTGACACCGATTTGAGTCTGAAGGTTCTGAAGCTTGGCAACACCAATTTCGAATGACCGAGTTTGGAATCGGAAAATCCGAGAATCTTAGGGTTTGGGTATATGGTGAGGTGGTTCATCTCGGTGTGGCTGAGTTTGGAATCGGTGGGACCGAGATTACTTATGAGTTTATGTTGGAGTGAAAGATTGCTGAAAGTTTGAGAGATAAATCACTAAGCACTTGAGCAACCAGATCATCATCATAACCTCATCCCCTTTTAATAGTATTGGCTTTCCTATGGACTCAATGTGATCTTGGATCACTAAACCAAAAATGGAGTCTTGAGCTTTTGCCAATGTTTTCCTTAGCATTTTGAGGGGTCCACATCATCAGTCATTGCCATACCCATATCACTGAACTTTCTGAAATATTCTCAAGAAATGATTAGTTCAATGATATATATGTTGTTATTAATTACCAAAACCACCCAGGGATTAGTTGCACTTTCACTTAGCCAAGTTACACTTGAGCAAGAAAATAGCTTCTTGAAGGGAATTATAGAGAAAGGTGTTTACAAGAGCCTTGCCGGGAGTAAGCAATTCGAGGAAATTGTACGCAAGGAAGGAAGGCACCGGAAGAATCAAGGTGTTGGTTTTGAACGAAAGTTCAATGCAAATGGAGTTGAGTGGGAAGAAGATCAATACCCCAAGACGAAGTTTGTTCCTCAACAAGAGAAGTATGATCCTACTTCCTTCAAGGGAACACAAGCACAAGATGATCTTCCACCACAAGACCACAAGAACAAAGGCAAGGACAAGCTTCAAGAAGAGATTGATGCATTTGAAGAAGCACCTAAGGCCTCGTTCAAGTGGGTTCCCAAGACGAAGTCAAGTTCTACTTCATCAAGTACAACTACAACTCCAAGGATTCCCATCAAGATGATGTGGATCCCGAAGAATAAGAACTAGAGAGTTCTTGAGGGTGACTCCGCCAACATTCTTCACTCATATCATTATGGCAAGAACAAGTGCAATCAACTTCCACATCTTGCACTAGTTCAAGGAGTCACAAACCCTCATGTTGGTAAGGCAATGGACAAGGTAACCTAATGATTTCATGGACATCATCTTGTGTGTGCTTCACTCTATGTCTATGGATATTCTTGTTTGTTCCTTGTGGGACTAACCCATGTAGGTAAGTTGAAAGTGCAACTCAATACAAAGGATTGCTTCAAATGATCTAAATCAACATTGAGCATCCACATCTTCAACACCTACATGAAGTCATCATCGACAAAACCCAAGGTTAGTTCATCCCTCTAAGGGGGGATCTCACATCTAGGGGGAGCTTAACTCTAAGAATTGAGTCAAAGCAACTCTAATGGTGTGAACACATCAATGCATTATGTAAACGTGGTAACCCCACTTGAGCTTAAACGATGAGTATGACCTATGATCAAATGTCTTTCATTTGACTCCTAAGTCAATATACTCATATATAGATGACCCAGTCATCGCCAATTGTTTGATAGATGCTAGAATTGGTTGTGCATGTCTTGCCACATATTTCATTTGCCATCTTATTGTGTGAGCATGTTGGTGCATATTTTACTCATTCAAGGACATCCACTTGTTGTTTTGATTGATTGGCTTCTTTTTCTTTTTGCCAAGTGGATGGACAAGAATGCCTAAGAACCTTCTCTAGCTATCTATGCTTTTCTCGTCTCAAACTCTATTCATGCTACATCACAAAATTTGATCAAGTCAGATTCGAACCACTCTGTGCGAGGAGCACTCGGAGTCCCCGATTCGTCATAGACTTAAACTTCTAAAACTTCTTTGTGATTCTCGGTCTGACCGATTCCGCCATTTCGGTCCTACCGAGATCATTAAGTTGATCTAAGCTTTCAATCTCGGTGCAACCGATTTGAACTTTTCGGTCACACCGAGTTGCTGTAACTGTACACAGTTATGCATCTCGGTGCCACCGAGTTGTTCCACTCGGTCACACTGACAGGGTTGGGCTATATATAGTCACGGGCAAAAATTTGGAAATTCCTCCAAACCCCTTCGCCCGCTCAATAGCTCGCTCTGCCTCCAAGGTCTCCGGATCGTCTCCTCGTCGCCAGCCGCCCCCTGTCGCTGGTCTCCGCCGCCGTCAACGGATTTCAACCCCGCCGTTGCCGCCGTAGCGAGTTCATCACCAAGCTAGGGTATGGACTCAATCATTGTGATATCCTCGTCCGATTCCTAGCACATTGTGTTCTTATTGATTCTTGCCACGATTGAAACACTCCTATCCAGTCCATGCAGTCCGTAGATTAGATGAGATTCAAAATTTTAGGGTTAGGTTTCCGCCGAAACCATCTCGGACCCATCGAGTTGAAAAACTCGGTCCCACCAATTTGGCTTATGCCATTGCACTAGTAACTCTCGGTCTGACCGAGAATTGCTAATCAGTGAGACCGATTTTAGGACTTTGTGAAACCCTAGCAGTATCGGTGCCACGAACTGTGACTCGGTCCAACCGAGTTCATCAGTTTAGGTTCCAAAACTGCTTCGGTATCACCGAGTTTGAAAATTGGTTGATCCAAAATGCTTTCTGTGGAAAACTAAAACTGAACTTTTGAATCATTCTTTTGCAAAAAGCTCTGCATTTTGTGATGCTCATCCATTCTACCTTATCTATAACTCTTGACGGGGTCAGCAGTCAGTGTTTGCAGCATGTCAGACCAGAGTGACAGCCAGAACAGGTCAGAAGAGCAGATTGACATGAGTAAGGGCACTAGTCCCTCAAGTTCTTCAGATGATGGGAGCAGAAGCACCCCAAGTAATCTTCCCAAGGCTGCTACCAGGCAAAGGAGGAAGAGAACTTCAGACTCTGAAGATGAGGACTATAGAGCTGAAGAGGATGAGGCTACTTCCAAGAAAGTACTGCTCAAAAAGGAGTATGGCTTAGCACATAGCACAAACCCTGGACTCAATAGGAAAGTTCCTACCAAGAGGACACCTATGCCCAAGGTCAGAAGGTCCAGTCAAGTGCCAGAACAGACTGAATCCAAAGAGGCACCTGCAAAGAAAGTCACAACTTCCAAATCCAAGAAAGTTCCCACTAGAGAAACTATGAAGTTTACCATTGAATCAGAGGATGAAGCTGCTCAGGACAAGAAGAAGAAGAGAGCAAGAACCACAACTGCCCAGGTTCTTGGAAAGCCCTCAATGAGAAGAGACTCTGAAGAGGAAGAAGAGGTTGCTGCACCAGCACCCAAGGCACCAAAGCTTATGGGTGATGCTATTAGATCAAGGGATGCAACATCTAAGCCCAAGGAAGCACCCAAAGCTGCCTCCAAGGCCAAGCTTGCACCAAATAGGAATACCAGGAGTATTCCAGCTGCTGAGAAGAACAAGGCCCCAGTGCCTAATGTTGTTGATGAGGAAGATGAAGAAGGACAGGTCCTAAGAAAGCTCAAGCCCAAGATACCAGACCACAATGATGCCCATCCTGTGGCTGAGGACATGAGGATCAGGAAGGACTCAAGGTTGAGGATATGGAGGATGGAAGATCCATATGCCTCAAGGAGAAGAACTGTTGTTGATTACAGGTTCCATACAAAGGAACAGCAAGACTTCTATGAGACAATCTTGTTGGATAAGAAGCCCATAGTGTGTGATATGAGGTGGGTCGACTGGACCTACATAAAGGACAATGAAGAGCACTATCCTGGAGTGCAAGATAGTTTTGTTGCTTGTGGAGTTGCTGATTTTGTTGGGCAAAAGCTCGCCAACTGGAATGATGAACTTATCATGCAATTCTACTCCACAGCACACTTCTATCCAGATGGGAGGATAGTTTGGATGTCCACTGTTGAGGAATGGGCAAGTCTGATCAATGCCCCAAAGGAAACTGAAGATGACCTAGATATATATGCCAAGAAGAAGATGGACCACAATTCCATGGCACACATGTACAAGGAGATCCCAGACAAAGCTGTTGAGACACATAAATTTGGATCAGTCCACTTCCTTCTGTCAGGGCTGCCAACTATCAACTGGATTCTGAGGCACACTCTGTTGCCTAAGTCTGGTGACCACAAGATGATCAGAGGGCATGCCATCAACATGTTGCATTTGTTTGATGTGCCACAAAAGTTTAAGGCCATGAGCCTTATGATTGAAATGACTGCAGCAGATCAGAAGAGGAGCTGTGGATATGCCCCTCAGATTTAGGAGTTGATTAACTCAAAGATGGGCACAGGGAAATATCAATTGGATAAGGAACATTTTCCACTTTATCCAGACTTTAAGGACAATCAGGTTGTCATGAATAAGAATGATCCATCATCAGTACAAGCTCAAGAGAAGAAGGAGAAGGCAATGAAAGAGAAGGCTGCCAGGATGCCAACTCAAGAGGAGGCATCTGAGTATTTCTTGAAGAACAAGCAGGAGCAGCTTGGTTACTTAATAGCATCAACACTGAGGATTGAGAAGGGATTGGCCACCCTCACTCAGAATCAGGAGAGCTTGGAAAGAATCATGGAACTCAAATTCCATGACCTAGATGTCAAAATGGCGAGATTGATCGGTTGTGGAGCAGCTACAGGATGACATGCAGAGAGGCGAGGCAAGACTACCACTAATGTGTTTGCCAGAGTGCCTAGAGCCCATAGGTCGATTGCAGGTGCATGTGATGACACACGAGCAACATCTTCGCACCAGCTACAGCCCCTCTGCTCCAAAGTGCAACCAGCTCCAAAGATCAACTCCAGCACCCTCTACTTCAACTAAAGCCTTCGTTCTTGGAGTTATCCGGACACCACCACCTGAAGATCAAGCCTGAGAGTCGATCTAGCACTATCCATTTTCTATGAACTTTTTGGTAACTTGTTGCCAAAGGGGGAGAAAAATGTATAGATCATAGGCTTCGAGAGAGAGTGTTGCTTTTGTTCTCTCTTGCTTTGATTTGGTGGTTAAAACTTGTTTGCTTTTGATTGCTTGAGATACTATACTATGCTGTGAGACATTGATGATCATGTGTTTGATCATAAGCTACACTTATGCATGTTTGATGATATTATCTTATCTATCCTATGTGATCATTCACTTTGCTTGGTGATGAGTGCATGTATTCAATCTTTATTATTTTGAGCGCTCCACCAAGATGTATGTGACATGGAAGAGTAACCCATGAGCCTAATTCATTGTGCATTTGCTGTCCAAAGCAAATCCTAAACTATGCACAAATTTAGGGGGAGCTCTTGCTTATCACATACTTCTCAAAGCGACGATGTTGTTCAATCTTATTATCATTTGTCGAAGCTTTGATCTATATGTTGTCATCAATTACCAAAATGGGAGAGATTGAAAGTGCAACTATCCCCAGGTGGTTTTGGTAATTCATAACAACATATAGCTCATTGAGCTAATGCTATTCCAAGACTATTATTTGAGGAAAGCTCAATGTATAGCATGGCATGGATGATGAAAGTGGATCCCTCAAAATACTAAGGACAAAGGATTGGCTCAAGCTCAAAAGCTCAAGACACTTCATTTTATATTTTAGTGATCCAAGATCACATTGAGTCTATAGGAAAAGCCAATACTATCAAGGAGGGATGAGGTGTTGCTTAATGAGCCTCTTGCTTCATGTGCTTAGTGATATGCTCCAAAACCCTCAGCTACTTTCTCACATCCACAAATGAACTAAACCTAAATCCAAAATCGGTCACATCGATTCTTCCTATCCGGCGCCACCGATTTCAAAAGTCATAGCCAGTGCCACAAACCCTAAGCAAATCGGTCTTATCGATAGGGATCTTGGTCTCACCGAGATGGGATTGTAATCTCTCTGTTTCCCTTCATAACGTTTCGGTCTAACTGAAGTGAGCGATCGGTCCCACCAAGATTGCAATGTAAACTCACTGTTTCCCTTTTGTAACATTTCGGTCTCACCGAAAAGAGCAAATCGGTCCCACCGAGTTTACCTGACCAACTCTCTGGAAAGCTTATTACCAAAATCGGTCTCACCGAGTTTGTGTAATCGGTCTTACCGACATTAGGTTATGCCCTAACCCTAACCGAATCGGTCTCACCGAGTTGCATGTCAGTCCCACCGAAAATCCTAACGGTCACTAGGTTTACTAAATCGGTCCGACCGAGTCTGTTGAATCGGTCCCACCGAGTTTGGTAAATTGTGTGTAACGGTTAGATTTTGTGTGGAGGCTATATATACCCCTCCACCTCCTCTTCATTCGTGGAGAGAGCCATGAGACTAAACCTACACTTCCAACTTACCAATTCTGAGAGAGAACCACCTACTCATGTGTTGAGGCCAAGATATTCCATTCCTACCATACGAATCTTGATCTCTAGCCTTCCCAAGTTGCTTTCCACTCGAATCTTCTTTTCACCAGATCCAAATCCTATGAGAGAGAGTTGAGTGTTGGGGAGACTATCATTTGAAGCACAAGAGCAAGGAGTTCATCATCAACGCACCATTTGTTACTTCTTGGAGAGTGGTGTCTCCTAGATTGGCTAGGTGTCACTTGGGAGCCTCCGACAAGATTGTGGAGTTGAACCAAGGAGTTTGTAAGGGCAAGGAGATCGCCTACTTCGTGAAGATCTACCGCTAGTGAGGCAAGTCCTTTGTGGGCGACGGCCATGGTGGGATAGACAAGGTTGCTTCTTCGTGGACCCTTCATGGGTGGAGCCCTCCATGGACTCGCGCAACTGTTAACCTTCGTGGGTTGAAGTCTCCATCAATGTGGATGTACGATAGCACCACCTATCGGAACCACGCCAAAAACATCCGTGTCTCCAATTGCGTTTGAATCCTCAAAACCCTTCCCTTTACTTTGTTGCAAGTTGCATGCTTTAATTTCCGCTGCCTATATACTCTTTGCATGTTTGCTTGAATTGTGTGATGATTGCTTGACTTGTTCTAAGATAGCTAAAATCTGCCAAACTCTAAAATTGGGAAAAGGTTAAGTTTTTAATTGGTCAAGTAGTCTAATCACCCTCCCCCCTCTAGACATACTTCAAGGTCCTACAGGTGGTCATTTACCTGCAGGGCATGGTGGTGGTGCGGGGCAACACGGTCTCCCTTGTCGTAGTGGAGGGATGCGTGGTTGACTAGCGAGCGTGTCGCGCAGGGAAGAATTTTGTGTCGCGTAACATGATACACTTCCCGGGAGGCGATTGGCCATGCGGTGGAGAGCACCTTGATCGGCGCAAATGGTGGGTGGGGGGAGAGATGATTAAAGTCATTGTCGATTGGTGAGTACAGTGGTTCACCTGCACTTCTCCCCTTCCTCCCCAACTTAGACCGAATAGAGATTCACCCCGCTGGAACCCTCGTCGACGATGGTGGAGCCCGGAAGAGAGGATGAGGAGGTTTGCGGGAGGCGATGCCCGCAAGCATACTCTCTCGCTCGAGATCGGTTTCTGGTTCGACACCAAAACGGATGTGCAGGAGGAGGCACAGGTGGTCTTGGATACGTTGACGGAGGAGGAGGAGCTGTTTGGGAGGAGATCCAAGCGCCATCTGTTGGAGATCCTGTTGTGGGCAATGGATAAGCGGACTTGCCGAATCCGGCAAGGGCGGGCAGGTGGGCGTCGTTCATATCGTTCTCCACCACGCCGCTGGCTCCGGCAACGAGGGCGCCAGCGATGCGGGCGGGTGAGGCGGTTTAGCTCTCCCAGCGCCGGGTTCGGGCCTTGCCCCGATTTTGATCAACGATGATGTCGAGGGGAGCAGGGCGAGGAGTGGTCGCGGATGCGGAGCCACATCAGGGGAAGGGGCGGCGGGGCCGCGCTGCTCGGCTCGCCTGGCACCGTCTCTGACGGTTCGCCATTTCGCGCATGTTGTAGGGTAGAATCCTAAGTGGGGATATTTTCACACTTGGAAGGGAAAATGATGGACAGCAAGAACACAAGAGAGGAATTCACTCAAACAAAACCCAATCACACATCCACTAGAATAGCAAAGTTGAGATCCACAAGCATACAAGAACCCACTCCTAAGGAGGTGAGGTCTTGATGATAGTCTTCTCCAAAAGGAGGTCTTGAAATCCACTTAGGGATCCTCTCCTAAGAGGTCTTGATCTCCAAGAGAAGTGGTAGAAGGAGCAAAGCTCTTCCAATGTCTCACATATACTTTGCGAAGCCTAAGAAATGACATAGACCCGAAATATATAGCTAGTGGGAGGAAGGGGACGACTTGGGAGGCAAGGAAGGGCATCTACGGTTAAAACCTGGGAGGCCCGGGCGCACGTGGTAAGTTGGGCCCGTGCGCACGGGGTGATACAGCGGCGAGGGCCCATGCGTATGGGGTTCTGAGGCTGTGCACACAGGGGTGCGCGTCTCACCTACAGAATCTCTCTGGGCGGCCCGTGGGCATGGGGTCTGGAAGTCCCGTGCGCACGTGGTTGCCTTGGAGGTGATGTCTTCATCTTCTTTCGGTCATTATCCTTCCTCGTGGCCTTGGGGTGCTTTTCCTCCTCCTTTGGGGTGTCCCTTAGTTGCTTGGTGGCATTGGTCTTCGTATCTAATGACACATAGCATATTTCGGTGAGGTAGCACCCAAGTTCCATTTATATTCATATCAATCTTGAGTAGGCGTGAGTTCACCTCGGTTTCAATGGTGCATGCTCGAGCTCTTCATAGGTCCATGTGGTGCTTGATGTGTTGGTGTAGAGTCCATGGGGATGATGGAAGGATGGACTTCGAAAGTTTTATCAAAAATGGGTAATGCAAGCAATGTAGCATGTTTAAGCAAATTCTTAAACTCATGAAATGCGGTATCTTGGGATGGTCCCCAAATAAAAACTGCATTCTTCTTACTCAAGTCATGCAAAGGGGAAGCAATAGTGCTAAAGTCCTTAACGAAACGATGATAGAACCCGGCTAAGCCAAGGAAGCTACGCTCTTGTTGCAAGTTGGTTGGTTGTGGCCAATTTTTAATTGCTTCGATTTTAGAATCATCAACATGAACACCCTTAGAAGACACAACAAAACCCAAGAAAACAACATTGTCAACACCAAATGTGCATTTCTTCATATTAGCATAAAGATGCTCATTTCTAACAGTTTGCAAAATGGTCCTAAGATGAGTGACATGATCTTCGAGAGATTTGCTAAACACAAGTATATCATCAAAGTAGGCCACAACAAATATGCCTATGCAGGAGCAAAAAACATAATGGATGACACGCATGAAAGTACCGGGTGCTTCTGATAAGCCCATAGGCATAACTGTGACGCCCCCAATTCAATCGTACACTAATCATGCACGCAAACGTGTATGATCAAAATCAGGGACTCACAGGAAGATATCACAACACAACTCTAAAAGTAAAATAAGTCATACAAGCATCCTATTACAAGCCAGGGGCCTCGAGGGCTCGAATACAAGTGCTTGAACATAAACGAGTCAGCGGAAGCAACAATATCTGAGTACAGACATAAGTTAAACAAGTTGCCACAAGATGGCTAGCACAAACTGGGATACAGATCGAAAGAGGCGCACGCCTCCTGCCTGGGATCCTCCTAAACTACTCCTGGTCGTCGTCAGCTGACTGCATGTAGTAGTAGGCACCTCCAGTGTAGTAGGAGTCGTCGTCGACGGTGGCGTCTGGATCTTGGGCTCCAACGTCTGGTTGCGATGTCCGGGAAGAAGAGGAAAAAGGGGAAAAGAGGGAGCAAAGCAACCGTGAGTACTCATCCAAAGTACTCGCAAGCAAGGATCTACACTTCTGGGTATATGTGTAAAGAGGCAATATCGGTGGACTGAACTACAGAATGCCAGAATAAGAGGGGGATAGCTAGTCCTATCAAAGACTATGCTTCTGGCAGCCTCCGTCTTGCAGCATGTAGAAGAGAGTAGATGGAAGTCCTCCAAGTAGCATCACATAGCATAATCCTACGCGGCGATCCTCCCCTCGTCGCCCTGTGGAAAAGCTATCACTGGGTTGTCTCTGGAACTTGTCTGGGTGTGTTTTATTAAGTATCCAGTTCTAGTTGTCATAAGGTCAAGGTACAACTCCGGGTCGTCCTTTTACCGAGGGACACAACTATTCGAATAGATAAACTTCCCTGCAGGGGTGCACCACATAACCCAACACGCTCGATCCCTCTGGTCGGACACACTTTCCTGGGTCATGCCCGGCCTCGGAAGATCAACACGTCGCTGCCCTACCTAGGCACAACAGAGAGGTCAGCACGCCGGTCTAAATCCTATGCACGTAGGGGTCTGGGCCCATCGCCCATTGCACACCTGCATGTTGCGTACGCGGCCAGTGAGCAGACCTAGCAACCTCCATTACAAAGGAAGTTGTGTTACGCGGCCCAACACGGCGCGCGCCTCTCAGTCACTGACGTCAAGAAGGCTTTGGCTCATACCACGACGTCGAGTGGCCATGATTGTTCCCGCGTAGTTGGTTAGTGCGTATACGCCAGTGGCCAGACTCAGATCAAATACCAAGATCTCGTTAAGCGTGTTATTTTGAAGTAATCATGGGCGCCGACCAGGCAGCCCACCTCTCGCCTAGGTGGTCTCAACCTGCCTGTCGCTCGGCACAAAGTAACGATCGGGGCCCGTCAGAACCAGGCCCACCTCTACCGGATGGAGCCACCTGTCCTTCCAAATTTCACATCGAATCACTTGCGGGTACTCTACGAAAGGACCGACTTTAGTCACCATCTGTATAGTATGTATGTATGTATGTATAGTATATACCCGTGATCACCTCCCGAGTGATCACGGTCCGATAGTATAGCAAGGCAGACGGACAGGAATATAGGGCCACAGATGATAAACTAGCATCCTATACTAAGCATTTAGGATTGCAGGTAAGGTATCAACAACTGTAGCAACAATGACAAGCTATGCAACATAATAGGATTAACCGAAACAGTAACATGCTACACTACTCTCATGCAAGCAGTAGAGGGAAGAATAGGCGATATCTACTGACCAAGGGGGGGGGCTTGCCTGGTTGCTCTGGCAAGAAGGAGGGGTCGTCAACTCCGTAGTCGAACAGGGTAGCAGCAGCGTCGGTCTCGTAGTCTACCGAAGAGAAGAGGGGGAAGAAACAATAAATACAATGCAAACATAAGCATGACGATGCATGACATGACAATGAGCGGTGCTAGGTGTGCCCTAATGCGGTAGTAGGTGATACCGGCGAAAGGGGGAATCATCCGAGAAAGTATACCCGGTGTTTCGCGTTTTTGGAAAGATGAATCGGAGGTGAAAAGTTACAGGTTCGCTATGCTAGGGATGCGTGGCTGGCAAATAGGCTGCATATTCGGATTCGTCTCGTCGTTCTGAGCACCTTTCATGTACAAAGTCTTTTCATCCGAGCTATGGTTTATTTTATAATAATTTAAAAGATTTAATCAATTTTCTCGGTTTAATAAATTAATATAATTCGAGAACTAATTAATGCATCAGCATGACGTCAGCAATCAACGTTGACCGTTGACTTGGTCAACCCGACAGGTGGGTCCCACTGCCATTGACTAAAATAGATTAATTAGTTTAGTTAGTGATTAGGTTAATCTAATCTGGATTAATTAAGTTAATTAATTTAGTTAACTATTTAATTAATTAGTTAATTTAAATATTATTATTATTATTTCAATCTTTTACTCTTTCTTTTCTTTTCTTTTAACGTTCTAGGGCGCTGGGGCCCGTGTGTAAGTGGCCCAGGGGGAGGTCGCGAGCGCTGGGCGAAACGGGCACCGGGCGCCATGGTGTGGCTTCGAAGCGGCGACGCCAGTATGGCGTGCACGGCCGCACCGGAGCAGGGGACGCCGGTAGTCAGCAGCAGTGCCGCCAGCGGCCGAACAGCGTCTCGAGGCAAAGGGGCAGTGGAGGCGACGCGGTGGAGAAGCGTCTTGGGGGGAGCGGTGGCGCGCTGAAGAGGGGGGAGGCACGCTGGGCATCGGGTCCAGCGCGGAGGCGGAGGAGAGGACGGGCCGGTCGGCACGCGTGTGGGCGGCGGCAATGCGAAGCGGGCGACACGGCAGAAGATGGGCGCTGCCGAGCGGCGCGGCAGCAGCAGCAGTGAAGGCCTTAGTAGCGCGGGCGGAGGCGGGTGAGGCCTGTAGCGGACGATGGCTGCGGGCGAGCTGCGGGGCAGCGAGTGCAAGCGTGCACGCACGAGAGCACGAGCACGGGTGCGAGGGGGCACCGAGCGCGCGTGCAGGAGAGGGCAGCGAAGGCCGCGGCGGAGCTAGGCAGCGGCGAGGCGAGGTGCGAGCGCGGTGGTGCATGGACGGAGCAGAGGGCGGCGCGAGCGGTAGAGGGGAAAGAAGGGAACTCACGGCGGGTCGTAGGGCACGGGGCAGTGGGGCGTCGGGAGGACGATGGTGACGACGCGACGCAGGGGATGCAGTTCGGCGAGGTGGCGTTGGCGACGACGGAGTGGTCCTGAGGCAGCGGCGGGCGGCGGCGGGCGGAGCCGGGCACGGTTGCCCCGATCCCGATCTGTATTGTGGGGAGAAGCAAACGAGTGGGGGGAGGGAGGAAGTGGGGTGTCAGTGGATTAGGGTTACGTGCGTGGGAGGGGGTTATGGAGGAGGGGGTTATGGAGGAGTGGGTGACCAGTTGGGCCGGCCAGGCGGCCTGGTGGCCTGCTGGGCCGAAGCCCAGTGAGGGAGGGGGGTTCTTTTTCCTTTTTTTTGTTTGTTTTGCCTTCTTTTACCTTTTCTTATTTTTCTTCTCTGTTTTCTTTTAGTTCCTAAATATTTTAGTTTTAATAAAATACCTAAGTGGCACCTAAATTGATGTTACAAATTATGTCACAACCACAGAAAGTTTCATCCCAAAATAATATAGTTTAGTATTTTACAAAATATAAAAGGCATTTGACTCATGGTTTTAGCTACTGATTTAATTAGTTTAGTGCATTTAAACATTTTATAAAGACTTGGTTTCTCCACCAATATATCTTATGAATTATTTTTAGTTTTGACTTTTGAAAACTTTAATTGTTTGATTGATTTTGAATTTGAATTTGAATAGGTTTCGAACTAATGCGGGATTATCAACAGTAACCGAGGTTATGTGGTATCATTAGCGGAGGTTCACTGTAGCTTAATTATCCAGGCGTCACAATAATTAACCACTCGTACAAGCCAAATTAGTTTTAAATGTGGTTTTCCACTCATCACCTTGTTGAATGCGAATTTGGTAATAGCCACTTTTAAGATCAATTTTTGATAAAATGATGGCGCCGCTAAGCTCATCTAGCATATCGTCAAAGCGTGGAAAGGGATGTCTATATCGAACGGTGATAGCATTTATGGGACGGCAATCAGAGCACATGCGAAAACTACCATCTTTCTTAGGCACAAGAATAACCGAAATGGCACAAGGGCTCAAGCTTTCAAGTACATGTCCATTGTCAATGAGTTGTTGTACTTGCCTTTGTATCTCCTTAGTTTCTTCGGGATTGACGCGGTATGGAGCCTTGTTCGGTAGGGGTGTGCTGGAGATGAGGTCGACCGGTGCTTGATGCCGCGTGTAGGAGGTAAGCCGGGAGGTAGCTCATCGGGAAAAACATCCACAAACCTCCGTAACAAATTAGACAACACTAGAGGAAGATGGTTAGAAGTGTTAGTCCTTGCCGCTTCATCTTTGCATGGCGAGTCTTTAGAGCTGTGGGATTATATTAAAGATGCATGTAAGTCGGTAGTCCTGAATGAGCAAAAAGATGTGATAAAATGGTCTTTGATTAGTAGTGGGGAGTATACAGTGAAATCTTGTTATAGATTTCTGGTCCAAACTGGATACAAATACCCTCATAAGTTTTTGTGGAAGGTTAAAATGCCTCCACGTATCAAAGTGTTGATGTGTCAACTTTGAGAAATTGTATTCTTACCAAGGATAATTTATTGTGCAGGGGATGGAATGGTGACAGCAAATGTCCTTTTTTGGGAGAGAGGAAGATATTAACAATCTGTTTTTTTTTCATTGCTCGATTGCTAAGCTGTTATGGAATGTCATGAAATGTGCTTTTAACATGTTTGACATTCCTGACAATGTGAAAGACTTGTTTGATTCTTGGATTAAAAAATTCAATAAGGATGATATGGGGATGGTAGCGGTTGGTATATCTGCTATATTTTGGACTTTGTGAAAATTAAGATATAAAGTGGTTTTGGAAAACAACAAGGTTACTGATCCTTGTATTCCAGTACATAAATGGAATGTTATGCAGACGAATCAAGAAAAAATAAGACAAATGACGGCGGGCGTAAAACACGTTGAGCAGGTAGCAGGGAGGTCTTCAGGGTGGCACACGGGTGAACGCAAAAAAAAAGCGTGGCACACGGGTGGAGAGCTGGGACTTAAAGAATTGAAGGTTGATCTACCACAGGCATGTCAGTTTCTGAAGATTGTTTCCTCTGCTTGTATCCTCGTTCAATTGTCTCTGCTGTCTTTTAGACCATCGTTTTTATGTACTCCTTTCGTTCCTAAGGACAACTCCAACGCACGACCTATTTTGTCCTATTTTGTCCGTGTGTTGTTTGCGTTAGACGGACATAAAAGATGGCCCAACAACAGAATCTCATTATTTTGTCCATTTGACCTCATCTCTAGACCCAATTTAGTCGCCATTTGGGTCCAAAGCCGACACAAACTGGAAGTTTTTTTTTCTTCTTGATGAAGAGGGAGCTCTCTTTATCAAGAAGAAAAAAAAGCTGAGCTAGTGCTGCTGCTGCACTGAAGCGTCGTGGCTCCTTCGCGTCTGTACATGCTGTGATCAGCTCGCTGAGCGCAGCTCTGGTCTCTCGCCTCGCCGCCTGTGGGTGTGTGTGTGGGTGTGGGCGTGTGGCAGTCGTCAGGCGCGTCTCCACGTTTGGCTCGACTAGGCGGCGCTGGCCAGGACCCAGGAGTCACGAGCCCGCACGTACTGCAGGGCGCCGCAGCACGCGTACGTGTTGCGCGGCGGCGATCTTGAGCGCATCCGCGACGCTGCGATGATCCCCGTCCGTGATGGATGACAAGGAGTCTGGTCATCATTCTACTGTACTAGTTTCGTTCTTTATATCAGAAAAAAAGGAGGTTCGTGCGGGAGCTCCGTCATGATTCCGCCACAGTTGCTCTCCTCGTGACAAGCCTTGATGATGGCCGATCGATACGGCATCCGGAGTACGCAGAGGCTGCCTGCTATACTACTGCGTGTGTCGTACTTTTTGTATGGTCTGCACGAAGCAGGGCCACTTTTTATTTTCACTAGACAGGGAACTCTGGGCTCGCTGCCACAGAGGTGTTGTGCACCTGTACTCCTGCCGACATGGTTCTCGTGACGAGCAATCAATCGCCGCTGGAAGCCTGTGCAATGTGTTTCTATGTACCCTCGTTTTTTTTTCCTTCAAAAAAAGTACTAACATCAGTATGCAACTTGGCTTGCCAGTTGCCGCTATTTTGGAGTACAGACGTGAATCCATATGGATAGCTGTTACGAAGGCAAGACACTTTTACACCCTTCGTTCAGGTGAAGTTTGAGAACAGGTCATCTGAGATTCCGGTAGATCATTTTCATTCACCGACGGAATCATCATACTCCGTATCATATCATGTCATTTATGTGCGTGGCTCCTTCCAACGACCAGCCGTTTGGAGACGCATGTTTGGCGTAACTTCGGCCGATCTGGCGATGTGATGGTTGAGGGTGTGAATGACGGTGACTCGGGGAGGAGGACCACCGACGACGGCGTTCAGAAGTGGGCGTGTTGACTGAGGTACCTATAGCCCGGAATCATGAACTCTACTGTTCCTTCGAAGACCGTCTCTGTGTGGTACACTATTTGATTGATTGGCCAGATTCTTGAGTTGATTGATCCCACTATTGAGCATATGAGTGTGTGACGCGAGAGAGGTGCGCGTTACATCACCTTGCAGTGTTCAGATAAGCAGCTAGCCGATCGTTTATCTATCTATCATTTTCGTTCAATGATTCAGAGCTGGCCGGATTGAAGCGTGATGTGGCCACCGAGCCGTCTCACACTGGAATGCTCCGTCATAATCCTACTTCGTTCTTCTTTTTCAGACGGAAAGAACATTGACAAAATTTTCTTTTTCTCAAAAAAAGATTCATGCCCTCTGCATCAAACGATGCACACGACCATCTTTATTGCATTGTTCGATAAAATTTTACAAAATAAATACATAGATTAACCTAAAGCCATGTTTCTCACGAAAACCGTCGTCGTACCTACAAAATTGATGATGTACCCTGCCGGCGCGGCACGCATCAAGAAATCCGATGACCTCATCAAGCCGCCCGCTGGCTAGCCGGGAGCACCAACGATCTAGCATATCCTCGGCGTGCACCGCATGCGCACACTGTAGAATCCGTCACCACCTACTTCTGCAGTCCCATCTTAAGGAGTAATCGAGTAATCAATTCACTGATCTTGTAAGGCCCTTTCGCCGTCGACGCCACCACGACGCTTAACATCACCTCCACCTTGTGTGCGCCCATCAAACGGTATTCAGCGTCGAGACCCTGCTGCACCTTGCCGCCAAGACTCGTCGTCGATACTGTAGATGGCACGCCGCTCCACCTTGGCCATCTGACGAGAAGCATACGAAGACCTGCGCCTGGCCACCAAGCCTAACACTTGTCCCTCCAGCCGGTGTACAACCCCAAAGATGATGCCTCCATGGAGGTGACGACGCAGGAACCTCAACACCATCCATTTGGAAAGCCTGAATCTGGGGTTTCTTGCGGGGCACACAGGGGACGCTAATTGCCCCGCAACGCCTCCAACGAGGAAACTGAATACATGTTGAACATTTGATAAATAGACATTCATCATATTTATATGCACGGCAAACATTTTTTTAATGCCCAGAGAACATTATGTAAACTCATGTTTGAGATTTTTCAAATAAGGATATTTTTTTTATTAAAATACACTGTGAATATTTAATTGAAATAAGATGATTTATTTTTTAATACATGATGCATATTTTTAAAATGTGAAATACATTTTTAACTAAAGATGAACAATTTATAAATTCATGGTGAACATTTATTGTAAATGATGAACTTTTTTTAACTCATGTTGAAGAATTTTTAATATGCGACCAGCATTTTGAAAATACATGTGGAATATTATCTAAATGCCACGAAGAATTTGTTGAATGATATGAACTATTTTTAGAACTTACGATAGAAACAAATTACACGGCATCAACATTTTTAATAGAAGTTGAATATTTTTGAATGGTATGAACATTTCTAATATGGTTTATACTACATGGCCAATTTTTTAACTGTGCTGAACTATTTTTTGAATGGTATGTACAATCTTTACAAATCACATGAACAAAATTTTACATTACATTAACACTTTTTAATACATGAGGCTTTTAGCAATATAAGAACAATAATTTTTAAAACATGTATATTATTTTTAAAAACATATAAAAATAATAAAAATAAAAAATAAAGATAAACTGTACATCACATATATAGTATACAAGCAAGGGCTTTGAGGCGACATCACCTTCGGCCAGACCCAGTACGTTGGCGCCTGAAGAGGCAAGTCGATCTTTGGTCTCATGCGAAGCGAGATATAGACGTGGGGAGCCACTGATCAAGGGTAACTAACCCTTGGAGGGCTCCGCGGAGGTCACTTTTATGAGCCTGGGATCACTCCAAGTAGCGTGCCTAGTCGCTGTCATGTGTCGCACCTCAAGATTTTGTTATTTCTGCACATGTTTTCGGGTTTTATTTTTTTTTGGATTTCTGGCCTCTTGCCTGATTTTTCCTAGATTTTTATAGGTTTTTTGGGAAGCAAAGCTTTTTGGTGAGAAGTACAATATGTGCTTCCGAGAAGTAAAGCACACAGCTGTGCTTAGCCCAGCCTATGCCTTCACGAGAAACACAACTGTGCTTTTCAAAAAAGAAAAAAAATCATCGACTGTATTTCCACGAGAAAATCATGACCATTGTGATTCCTATCACAGGGTCACGTACAGGAGCTGTTGCTCGGCCGTACAGCAACTCCTGGTCTGACAGTCTGAAATTTTCACGCAGTTAAAAGAAATGTACATTTCTTGTAAAAAAATTATACAATGTAAATAAATGTTTACATGATTAAAAAAGGTTTTGTGCAATAAACTAATGTTCACATTGTTTACTATTTTCATTTTTTTTCCGTTTTATTCATCTTATAAACAATGTTGACTTTTCTCAAAAACCATGTCAACCATTTAATGAATAGAACATCTTTCATATATAAGCTGAACATTTTTGGAATATTTTTCAACAATGTATACAATGTAAATAAATGTTGCCCCACAGTTCACAGTCAAAAAAAATGTAAATAAATGTTTACATGATTAAAAAAGGTTTTGTGCAATAAACTAATGCACGTTACATTTATAAAAAGTGTCCATGAGTTTCAAAAATGGGTTTATGGCATTTTTTGAAAAAAGAGTATGGAATGTAATTTTATTTGCGTAATGTAAAAAAACTTTTACAATTAGACAATGTATGTGACATTTTATAAAAATTCCAGTGATTCAAAAAAAAACGTTGTATCATTTAAAACATGTTTACAGAATATTAAAATGCTGTAGGAGGAAGACAGCGGAAGAGCCTTTTCCTTCTGAATTTGAGCGAAAGAAGACGATGCCGCATTGCCGCGGTCAGACCTGGTGACGGGCGTACGCATGAATCTTGCACGACCGTCCATGTCCCACTACCACGAAGAAGATTGTATTTATGATGCTCGACTCAAAAAAGAAATACGGACGCGGTTGGGCGGGAATTGCCGCCGGCTTCACCTCGTCGTGTCGCCGACTGCAACAAGCACGGCGCCGTGCGTTGCTTGCCTGCCCCGGGTGACGCACACACGTTTATCTGGCCAAGTGCCCGAGGTCGTGCTATTGTCTGGTGGGACGTGAGAGATTGGACCGTGAGAATCCAGCTCCATGTAAACGAGTAGATCATAGAATGCGGAAGTTCCAATATTTGTACGTTGAGAGTTTTTTTTTTGTCTGAATAGTATTCACTGCGAGTTAGGTACTCCCCCCATTCCATAATGTTCATATAGATTTTAAGAAAAAATCAAACGTCATAGACTTTGACCAAGTTTTGGAAGAAAAATATTTACATCTAGAATACCAATCATATATTATTAGATTCATTATAAGTAGTTTGATATTCGATAGTGCAGATATAAATTGTTTTCTATAAACTTGATAAAATTTGATTTTAAAAACACTACATTATGAAATAGAGGAAGTATGTACCACGTACGTACTTACTGGTCCTGCCTTATTAGATAATCCATAGCCAATCCTCCTCAAACGTCAGCGGACATGCCCGGTCAATGGACGGACAAGAGTGAAGAAAAATAATAATTCAATTGAACACTTCGTATCATCTCTATGCGTTCAGACTGTTAATATATGGGGATGATATGATGGCTCGCAGATGCGCGGTTAGTCCACACCATATGACATGGTTCACCCAGGACTATCTTTTCTACTTCATCTTTTTTTTCATCTCCACCAATCACATGTAAGTGATCGGGCATACGAGTTTTTTTAGAAAGCATGATTGCATGCACGGGCAAATAGGAGCTCAAAACAAATACGCTCAAACACTGGGCACGTCCACAGTCATCCACGGTCGATTAGGCCGAATTTGCTAAGGCCCTTTTTGTTGTGGCTTATGCTTTTGCTTTTGCGGCCTTTTCATTTTAGCCCAAAAGCCAAAAAAAACTTCTAAATATGTGCTTATTGATCTGTATTGTAATATGGTGATATAATCCAAAAGCCAAGAAAACCCTATTTAGAAGTTTTTTTGTTTCTAAGTTTTTTGTTTATAATTAGACCAAAGTGAAAAGGCTGTAAAAGCATAAGCATAAGTCCGTACAAACAGGGCATAAGGGCATCTTTAAGACGGACCCGTAAACCGCTCGCATCTGTCCGGACCGCACTGTTCGGACCACAGAAGTCATCCAACACAGGGCTGAATCGATCGATGGGGCGGTTCGGACGCGATTTCTCCCACAAATCGAAGACAAGCGCGAGGGGCTTTGCGGGAGTCCGGACCAATCACAAGCCTGCTTCTGACCGCCCTAGCCCATCAAAACCCCTCCTCCCTTGCCCGTGCGCGTTCCTTCCCTGCGCCCGCTGCCTGCATTTATGTCGCTATAGAGCGCGCCGCTCAACATTGAAGATGGCTCATGACGGAAGCGACCTCTCATTGCCTCTCCATGGCCGCCCTTGCCACCGCCTAGCAGAGCCGCCGTGCCAGGCGGATCGAGGCCAACTTGCCCGCCAGCTCGCCCGAGATCTCCAATGATGAGGATGAGACCACGATGGAGACGGGCTTCGACGACATCGTCCCGGCTCCCGCGCCTCCTCTGGACGTCGGCTTTACCATGGAGCAGCCTGCGTCGGCGTTCCAGCAGGCGCAGGATGAATAGCGTACAACATGTTCCTCCTGGAGCAACACAGGCTGGCGAAGGGCCAGATCTATTGCGAGCGGGCAAGCGAGGAGGCCCTGGCGGCCATGGTTGTGACGAACCCCAACTTTGTCGTGGAGCAGTGTGCCGTCTACGATGCCGCCCGTGCTCAAGCCGCCGCTCACCAGGAAGCGGCCGCTGCGGAGGAGCAGTTGGAGGCAATCACGGAGGAGAACAACACCAGCTGCGCCCCCTACACGCCACCGACGAACCATCACGCGCCCCGGTGGGACGAGGACAACACCGGCGCCACCATTTTCATCGTTGAGCTCACGTCCATTGGAAACAGACAAGTCGCGGACTCCTCTGGGGATAAGTAGGCCACAGGAGGCGGCAGGGCCTGGTGTCCCATGTGGGCCGATCCGTCTCCCGTGTTTTACTCTTCCTCGTCGGAGACCGTATCTTCACTTCATCGATCTTATAGCTGGTGCTCCTGGAGATGGCGGATAGAGGACGACACGGGTTTGAACGCTGGGCGCCGTACCATGGGATAGGTTAGGGTTGGGCCTTTTTTTCCTTTACACTACTAGAAAAAGGCCTACTAGTGGCGCACCAGTTTTGCTTACTAATGGCGCACTACTGGTGCGCCACTAGTACCACGCCACTAGTATTTTTTACTAATGGCGCACCTGTGGTGCGCCATTAGTATCTGGTATACTAATGGCGCATCGCAGGTGCGCCATTAGTATAGCCCACGGTGCGCCATTAGTATGCCTTCCAGGGGGCCATATTTACCCAGGTGCTTTGGTATACTAATGGCGCACTGTGGTGTGATGCGCCATTAGTATCCTTTGGCATACTATGTAGGGGAACGCAGTAATTTCAAAATTTTTCCTACGCACACGGAAGATCATGGTGATGGCATAGCAACGAGAGGGGGAGTGTATCTTCATACCCTTGAAGATCGCTAAGCGGAAGCGTTTATCAACGCGGTTGATGTAGTCGTACGTCTTCACGATCCGACCGATCCAAGTACCGAACGCACGGCACCTCCGAGTTACGCACACGTTCAGCTCGATGGCGTCCTCGCCTTCTCGATCCAAAGAAGACAAAGCGGTAGTAGTAGATGAGTTCCGGCAGCACGACGGCATGGTGACGGTGTTGGTGAAGAACAATTTCGCAGGCTTCGCCTAAGCACTACGGAAACTATGACGGAGGATAAACTAGAGGGGCGGGGTTGCGGCACACGGCTTGGTGTTTCTTGATGTCTCTTTGGTGCTAGCCCTGCCTCTATTTATATGTTGAGCCACAGGGTCGAAACTTGGAGTAAAAGCCTCCTCAAAGTCGGTTTTGCCCGAAGGCAAGAGTCCTACGGACTCGGGGCTAGACGCCAGGTTTCGGCGTCTACCCCTAAACGCCAGGTTCTGGCGTCTAGCCTCTGGTCTCCGCAAAACTTCCTTTTGCACTTTTCATAAGCCTCGTGGGCTTTCCCCTTTGGCCCAAATAATGTGTTCTCGTACCCAAACATTTCGGGAAACATCCGGAACCCCTTCCGGTGAATTCCGGAATCCTTCCGGAGATCAAACACCATTATCCCATATATCAAACTTTATCTCCGGACCATTCCGGAGTTCCTCGTCATGTCCATGATCTCATCCGGGACTTCGAACAACATTCGGTTACCAACATGCATAACTCATATAATACTATATCGTCAACGAAACGTTAAGCGTGCGGACCCTACGGGTTCGAGAACTATGTAGACATGACCGAGACACGTTTCGGTCAATAACCAATAGCGGGACACGGATGCCCATATTGGCTCCCACGTATTCTACGAAGATCTTTATCGGTCAAACCGCATAACAACATCGTTGTTCCCTTTGTCATCGGTATGTTACTTACCCGAGATTCGATCGTTGGTATCCAATACCTAGTTCAATCTCGTTACGGCAAGTCTCTTTACTCGCTTACATGTCGTCATCTCATAACTAACTCATTAGTTATAATGCTTGCAAGGCTTAAGTGATGAGTATTACCGAGAGGGCCCAGAGATACCTCTCCGACAATCGGAGTGACAAAACCTAATCTCGAAATCGCCAACTCAACATGTACCTTTGGAGACACTGTAGTACTCCTTTATAATCACCCGATTCGTTGTGACGTTTGGTAGTACCAAAGTGTTCCTCCGTAAACGGAGTTGCATAATCTCATAGTTACGAGGAACATGTATAAGTCATGAAGAAAGCAATAGCAACATACTAAGCGATCAAGTGCTAAGCTAACGGAATGGGTCAAGTCAATCACATCATTCTCCTAATGATGTGATCCGTTAATCAAATGACAACTCTTTTGTCCATGGCTAGGAAACATAACCATCTCTCGATAAGCGAGCTAGTCAAGTAGAGGCATACTAGTGACACTATGTTTGTCTATGTATTCACACATGTATTATGTTTC
The DNA here is from genome assembly GCA_021437245.1 of Aegilops speltoides. Taxonomy (NCBI): domain Eukaryota; kingdom Viridiplantae; phylum Streptophyta; class Magnoliopsida; order Poales; family Poaceae; genus Aegilops; species Aegilops speltoides. The sequence goes on from CM038147.1 coordinate 484,091,091, forward strand.
CGGTTAATACAATTCTAGCATGAATAATAAACATTTATCATGAAATAAGGAAATAAATAATAACTTTATTATTGCCTATAGGGCATATTTCCTTGATCTCCCACTTGCACTAGAGTCAATAATCTAGTTCACATCGCCATGTGATTTAACACCAATATTCATATCTCATATGATTAATACCCATAGTTCACATCATCATGTGATCAACACCCAAAAGGGTTTGTTCACATCACTATGTGATTAACACCCAAAGAGTACTAAGGTATGATCATGTTTTGCTTGTGAGAGAAGTTTAGTCAACGGGTCTGTCATATTGAGCCGTATGTATTTTGCAAATATTCTATGTCAACAATGCTCGCACGGAGCTACTCTAGCTAATTGCTCCCACTTTCAATATGTATCCAGGTTGAGACTTAGAGTCATACGGATCGGTGTAAAAGTTTGCACCGATGTAACTTTTACAACAAACTCTTTTATCACCTCCATAATCGAGAAACATCTCCTTAGTCCTTACTAAGGATATTCTTGACCAATGATCTACTCCTAGATCACTATTGTACTCCTTGCCAAATTCAGAGCAAGGTATACAATAGGTCCGGTACATAGCATAGCACACTTTATAGAACCTATGGTGAGGCATAGGGAATGACTTTTCATTCTCTTTCTATTTTCTGCTTGTGGTCGGGATTTGAGTCTTACTCAATTTCATACCTTTGCAACACAGGCAAGAACTCTTTCTTTGACTGCTCCATTTTGAACTATTTCAAAATCTTGCCAAGGTATGTACTCATTGAAAATCTTATCAAGCGTCTTGATCTATCTCAATAGATCTTGATGCTCAATATGTAAGTAGCTTTTACGAGGTCTTTTCTTTTTAAAGAACTCCTTTAAAACACTCCTATATGCTTTGCGAGAAAAATTCTACATCATTTCGATCAACAATATGTCACTCACATATACTAATCAGAAAGGCTGTAGTGCTCCCACTCACTTTATTGTAAATACAGGCTTCATCGTAAGTCCATATAAAACTATATGCTTTGATCAACTTATCAAAGCGTATATTCCAACTCCAAGATGCTTGCACCAGTCCATAGATGGATCGCTGGAGCTTGCACATTTTGTTAGCACCTTTAGGATTGACAAAACCTTCTGGTTGCATCATATACAACTCTTCTTTAATAAATCCATTAAGGAATGCAGTTTTGACATCCATTTGCCAGATTTCATAAAATGTGGCAATTGCTAACATGATTCAGATAGACTTAAGCATCGATACGAGTGAGAAAATCTCATCGTATTCAACACCTTGAACTTGTTGAAAACCTTTCGCAACAAGTCGAGCTTGGTAGATAGTAATATTACTATCAGTGTCCGTCTTCCTCTTGAAGATCCATTTATTTAACATGGCTTGCTGATCATCGAGCAAGTCAATCAAAGTCCGTACTTTGTTCTCATACATGGATCATATCTCAGATTTTATGGCCTCGAGCCATTTCATGCGAATCTGGGCTCATCATCGCTTCCTCATAGTTCGTAGGTTCATCATGGTCTAGTAACATGACTTCGAACATGATTACTACACCACTGTGCGGATCTTACTCGGAAGACCTACGAGGTTCTGTAGTAACTTGATCTGAAGTTTCATGATCAATATCATTAGCTTCCTCACTAATTGGTGTATTTGTCACGAGAACTGATTTACGTGATGAACTACTTTCCAATAAGGAGCAGTACGATTACCTCATCAAGTTCTACTTTCCTCCCACTCACTTCTTTCGAGAGAAACTCCTTCTCTAGAAAGGATCCATTTTTAGCAACGAATATCTTGCCTTCGGATCTGTGATAGAAGGTGTACCCAACTATTTCCTTTTGGGTATTCTATGAAGACGCACTTCTCCGATTTGGGTTCGAGCTTATCAGGATGAAACTTTTTCACATAAGTATCGCAGCCCCAAACTTTAAGAAACGACAACTTGGGTTTCTTGCTAAACCACAGTTCATATGTTGTCGTCTCAACGGATTTAGATGGTGCCCTTTTATTGTGAATGCAGCTGTCTCTAATGCATAACCCCAAAACAATATTGGTAAATCAGTAGGAGACATCATAGATCGCACCATATCCTATAAAGTGCGGTTACGACGTTCGGACACACCATAACGTTTTGGTGTTCCAGGTGGCGTGAGCTGTGAAACTATTCCACATTGTTTTAGTTGAAGACCAAACTCGTAACTCAAGTATTCGTCTCCGCGATCAGATCGCAGAAACTTTATTTTCTTGTTACGATGATTTTTCCACTTCACTCTGAAATTCTTTGAACCTTTCAACTATTTCAGACTTATGTTTCATCAAGTAGATATACCCATATCTGCTCAAATCATCTCGTGAAGGTCAGAAAATAACGATACTTGCCACGAGCCTTCATACTCATTGGTCTGCATACATCGGTATGTATTATTTCCAATAAGTCGAGAGCTTCGTTCCATTGTTCGAAGAACGGAGTTTTAGTCATCTTGCCCAAAAGGCACGGTTCGCAAGCATCAAATGATTCATAACCAAGTGATTCGAAAATCCATCTTTATGGAGTTTCTTCATGCGCTTTACAATCGATATGACCCAAGCGGCAAGTGCCACAAATAAGTTGCACTATCATTATTAACTTTGCATCTTTTGGCCTCAATATTATGAATATGTGTATCACTACGATCGAGATCCAACAAACTATTTTCATTGGGTGTATGACCATTGAAGGTTTTATTCATGTAAACAGAACAACAATTATTCTCTAACTTACATGAATAACCGTATTGCAATAAACATGATCAAATCATATTCATGCTCAACGCAAACACCAAATAACACTTATTTAGGTTTAACACTAATCCTGAAAGTATAGGGAGTGTGCGATGATGATCATATCAATCTTGGAACTATTTCCAACACACATCGTCACTTCACCCTTAACTAGTCTCTGTTTATTCTGCAACTCCCGTTTCGAGTTACTAATCTTAGCAACTGAACTAGTATCAAATACTGAGGGTTTGCTATAAACACTAGTAACGTACACATCAATAACATGTATATCGAATATACTTATGTTCACTTTTCCATCCTTCTCATCCGCCAATCACTTGGGGTAGTACCTCTTCCAAACCGACTAGCCTTTGCGGTAGAAGCACTTAGTCTCGGGCTTAGGATCGGACTTGGGTTTCTTCACTTGAGCAACAACTTGCTTGCCGTTCTTCTTGAAGTTCCCCTTCTTTTCCCTTTGCCTTTTCTTGAAACTAGTGATCTTGTTAACCATCAACACTTGATGCTCTTTTCTTGATTTCTACCTTCGCGATCTCAACATCGCGAAGAGCTCGAGAATAACTTTCGTCATCCCTTGCATATTATAGTTCATCACAAAGTTCTAGTAACTTAGTGATGGTGACTAGAGAATTCATCAATCACTATCTTATCCGGAAGATTAACTCCCACTTGATTCAAGCGATTGAAGTACCTGCACAATCTGAGCACATGCTCACTAGTTGAGCGATTCTCCTCCATCTTTTAGCTATAGAACTTGTTGGAGACTTCATATCTCTCAACTCGGTATTTGCTTGAAATATTAACTTCAACTCCTGGAACATCTTATATGGTCCATGACGTTCAAAAACGTCTTTGAAGTCCCGATTCTAAGCCGTTAAGCATGGTGCACTAAACTATCAAGTAGTCATCATATTGAGCTAGCTAAACGTTCATAACGTGCGCATACGCTCTGCAATAGGTCTGTCACCTAGCGGTGCATCGGGAAATAATTCTTACGTGCAGCAATGAGGATAAACCTCATGTTACGGATCTAATCCGCATCATTGCTACTAACATCTTTCAACACAGTTTTCTCTAGGAACATATCAAAATAAACATATGAAAGCAACAACGCGAGCTATTGATCTACAACATAATTTGCAAAATACTACCAGGACTAAGTTCATGATAAATTTAAGTTCAATTAATCATATTACTTAAGAACTCCCACTTTAGATAGACATCCCTCTAATCCTCTAAGTGATTACGTGATCCATATCAACTAAACCATGTCCGATCATCACGTGAGATGGAGTAGTTTCAATGGTGAACATCACTATGTTGATCATATCTACTATATGATTCACGCTCGACCTTTCGGTCTCCGTGTTCGAGGCCATATCTGTATATGCTAGGCTCGTCAAGTTTAACTTTGAGTATTCGCGTGTGCAACTGTTTTGCACCGTTGTATTTGAGCGTAGAGCCTATCACACCCGATCATCACGTGGTGTCTCGGCCACGAAGAACTTTCGCAGCGGTGCATACTCGGGAGAACACTTTTGATAATTAGTGAGAGATCATCTTAAAATGCTACCGTCAATCAAAGCAAGATAAGATGCATAAAGGATAAACATCACATGCAATCAATATAAGTGATATGATATGGCCATCATCATCTTGTGCTTGTGATCTCCATCTTGAAGCACCGTCATGATCACCATCGCCACCGTAGCGACACCTTGATCTCCATTGTAGCATCGTTGTCGTTCGCCATCTATTGCTTCTCGACTATCGCTACCGCTTAGTGATAAAGTAAAGCAATTACGTAGCGTTGCATTTCATACAATAAGCGACAACCATATGGCTCTCGCCATTGCCGATAACTCGCCACAAAACATGATCATCTCATACAATAAAATATAGCATCACGTCTTGACCATATCACATCACAACATGCCTGCAAAAACAAGTTAGGCGTCCTCTACTTTGTTGTTGCAAATTTTACGTGGCTGCTACGGGCTTAGCAAGAACCGTTCTTACCTCGCATCAAAACCACAACGATAGTTTGTCAAATAGACTCCGTTTAACCTTCACAAGGACCGGGCGTAGCCACACTCAGTTCAACTAAAGTGAGAGAGACAGACACCGCCAGCCACCTTTAAGCACGAGTGCTCGTAACGGTGAAACCAGTCTCGCGTAAGCCTACGCGTAATGTCGGTCCGGGCCGCTTCATCTCACAATACCGCTGAACCAAAGTATGACATGCTGGTAGGCAGTATGACTTGTATCGTCCACAACTCACTTGTGTTCTACTCATGCAAATAACATCAACACATAAAACCTAGGCTCGGATGCCACTGTAGGGGAACGCAGTAATTTCAAAAATTTTCCTACGCACACGCAAGATCATGGTGATGGCATAGCAACGAGAGGGGGAGTGTATCTTCATACCCTTGAAGATCGCTAAGCGGAAGTGTTTATCAACACGGTTGATGTAGTCGTACGTCTTCACGATCCGACCGATCCAAGTACCGAACGCACGGCACCTCCGAGTTCTGCACACGTTCAGCTCGATGACGTCCTCGCCTTCTCGATCCAAAGCAAGACAGCGGTAGTAGTAGATGAGTTCCGCAGCACGACGGCGTGGTGACGGTGTTGGTGAAGAACAATTTCGCAGGCTTCGCCTAAGCACTACGGAAACTATGACGGAGGATAAACTAGAGGGGCGGGGTTGCGGCACACGGCTTGGTGTTTCTTGATGTCTCTTTGGTGCTAGCCCTGCCCTCTATTTATATGTTGAGCCACGGGTGAAACTTGGAGTAAAAGCCTCCTCAAAGTCGGTTTTGCCCGAAGGCAAGAGTCCTACGGACTCGGGGCTAGACGCCAGGTTCCGGCGTCTACCCCTAGACGCCAGGTTCTGGCGTCTAGCCTCGGGTCTCCGCAAAACTTCCTTTTGCACTTTCCATAAGCCTCGTGGGCTTTCCCTTTAGCCCAAATAATGTGTTCTCGCACCCAAACATTTGAAACATCCGGAACCCCTTCCGTGAATTCGGAATCCTTCCGAGATCAAACACCATTATCCCATATATCAAACTTTATCTCCGGACCATTCCGGAGTTCCTCGTCATGTCCATGATCTCATCCGGACTTCAACAACATTCGGTTACCAACATGCATAACTCATATAATACTATATCAATCAATCTAAACGTTAAGCGTCACGGACCCTACGGGTTCGAGAACTATGTAGACATGACCGAGACACGTTTCCGGTCAATAACCAATAGCGGACCTGGATGCCCATATTGGCTCCACATATTCTACTGAAGATCTTTATCGGTCAAACCGCATAACAACATCGTTGTTCCCTTTGTCATCGGTATGTTACTTACCCGAGATTCGATCGTTGGTATCCAATACCTAGTTCAATCTCGTTACCGCAAGTCTCTTTACTCGCTCAGAATACGTCATCTCATAACTAACTCATTAGTTATAATGCTTGCAAGGCTTAAGTGATGAGTATTACCGAGAGGGCCCAGAGATACCTCTCCGACAATCGGAGTGACAAAACCTAATCTCGAAATCGCCAACTCAACATGTACCTTTGGAGACACCTGTAGTACTCCTTTATAATCACCCGATTCGTTGTGACGTTTGGTAGTACCAAAGTGTTCCTCCGTAAGCGGAGTTGCATAATCTCATAGTTACAGGAACATGTATAAGTCATGAAGAAAGCAATAGCAACATACTAAGCGATCAAGTGCTAAGCTAACGGAATGGGTCAAGTCAATCACATCATTCTCCTAATGATGTGATCCCGTTAATCAAATGACAACTCTTTTGTCCATGGCTAGGAAACATAACCATCTCTGATAAACGAGCTAGTCAAGTAGAGGCATACTAGTGACACTATGTTTGTCTATGTATTCACACATGTATTATGTTTCCGGTTAATACAATTCTAGCATGAATAATAAACATTTATCATGAAATAAGGAAATAAATAATAACTTTATTATTGCCTCTAGGGCATATTTCCTTCATACTAATGGCGCATTGTAGGGTGATGCGCCATTAGTATCCTTTGGCATACTAATGGCGCACTTTGTGGTGATGCGCCATTAGTATGAATATTAGGGTTTTTTTTACTTTTCTGATTTTTGCACAGGTTACAAAATGTATTATTGGACAAAATATAGACAGCACCACACAGTAACAGCAGATTCATCGAATACAATAGAAGATTAGTCTCCGAATACAATTCATCATATTAGTCTCCGAATTCAAAAGACCGAACAAAGACATAACATTACAAGTCTCGAAGACCGCGAGTAGCGAGTTTGTCTTCACATTACAAGTCGATATCGATCATCTAAACTACCATCACATAGAAGAGAGCTGCAGTCATCACGATGAGCATCATCGCGATGAAACTGGTCTTCATCCGGTTCCTACAACGCTCCCTCCTCTCTCCCGCTAGGTAGCGGGCGTATCTAGATTCCGCCTCCGCCCTAGTGGTGTATCCTTTGTAAATGTTACCGCTGAAACGGTGAACCTCTCTCCGACACTCCTCCCAGTCGTCGTAGACTCTGGGAACCTTACCCTTGTACACGATATACGACGGCATCTCTATGCACAAGCCAAACAATAGACAATACATAAGCAATATATAAGTATGCAACAAAAGGATCAGAAGAGAAAAGCAAGACATTAATAGCACGATTTATGGTCCTACTAATAAATAGCATCGATTACATCTAAGTTGAACGACTGTACAAACCAAAGAAACATACAAGTTCATTAAAGTTTAATTACAACATGAGCTGATCGATGTTTTAGAACTACAAATAGCATCACTACTTTTGACTCGACTCATGGGACCGGAGCGTGGATGAAGTCGCCGTCTTTCGTGATGGTCATGAAGTCGCGGGCGTTGTCAGCCTGCATTTGTAGCGTTGTGTCTATCTCACTATTGGATGGTTGATATCTGAGGTAGAACTGCCCCGAGGTACGAAGGACATCTTGATGGATGATTTCTGCAAACTCCGCCTGGATGCGAAAGAATTCTCGTCGGAGGTCCGCGTCCTGGATTGCCGCCAAGCTTGCGGCCCAATCTTTGACATTATTTGGTAGCAGAAGCTGATTATGGTCCCATACGACCGCCCGCATGTGATGGAGGGCGTAGTAGGCATCCTTCTGACCGCCAGGCGGCTGCTTGACGTAGGGGAACGTCGTATTGTGGGTGAACACGTGCCTGCCGTACCTACGTGGCCTCTTAAAGGTGCCTCCAAATTTGGCGTAGCTGGGGAGAGCATCATCAAGAACTTTCTTGATATTTGTGTAGTCTATCTTGGAGTCACGGTCCGGGTCGGAATACGTGGCCATGGAATATCTCGGGCTTAAGAGGATGAGTGTGCAATGTGTATCACTGCACAGAACACAGAATGTTAGAAAAAAAGAACGATCGAAATCTAAGAAATATATGTTATGGCGCGGTGAGGGGATGACTTACTCGGGAAAGTAAGGCACGAGGAAGTTATCCTTATCTGGGTTTGCCAGAATGACGCCTTCGAGGTGCGAACTCGCGACTTGCCGGTCCCCAGCGCTGCCCAAGATCTTGGCACGCATGTAGAAGGGGTCGACTATCCCGATGTCCGGGGTCTTGTCTCGAATGATCCGCATCTCCATACTCAGCAAAAACAGTCGAACGAAGGTGTAGTGCAGCGGATGAAGGTTAAACATAGCAAAGATGTCATCAAACCGTAGGACGATCGTACCCCCAATGGCGCCATCCACAAAGCCCTTGCCCTCTGGCACCTTGGCCACGAAAACGGGTATGCCACATCATTCTGGGAGAGACGCCGCTTCTCCAAAGAAAGAACACTGTCATGCAGACTCCGCATAGCACCGGTTGCAGCATTGAGCATATTTATCGGTAGCATCGCCCTACCCGCCACATGCACCCTCCTCGAGATATCCTTAGGTGAAGGTGGCCCGTCCTGAGCACGGATCGTACTCAGTGCCGGCTGGCTCACACCGGCGCCCTTGTTAGTCTTTTGTTTCCATCCCTTCTTCTTGATCTGCTGTAATGGGACCGAGTTCTGCTCACAGACCGCCTTCTTGAGCGTGTTGGGGCTGATAATATTTCGCACCTCAGCTATCTAAGGCTCGGTGAAGGCGGGAGCTGGAGGCATCTCCTGAGAACTGAACGCCAGACGATGCCTGTTGCAATTGGATTTCTCCGCCGTACCAGCTAGATAGCGGTCGTCTTGGTTGGGTTCTTGAGAAGGAGGCCCGCAGAACTCGTCAGCGTACCCATGTTCAGCAAAGTACTTATCGACGTTGGTAAATGTACCGTCGTCGTTGTCATCGTTGTCCGGATCCTGTGCCATATGCATGTCCGGATCCTGTGCCATAGGGATGTCCGGCATGTCCGGTAGCATTGCGGGGTTCTTGCCATGGCTTGGCGCCGGCACGACTGGCGGTCTTGTCTGTGGGGTGGTGAAAGAACATGCGGTGCCCCCATGTTTGGTTTTGGTAATTGATGACAATCTCTATGGACTAATGGTTGTCTTGAGTTATATTTGAAGGATTTGTCCATAGGCTTGTCTTGAAGTCCATGTGTTGGTTTCAAGGAGTTTATGAGTTGACCAAGGTGCTATTAAGGAATTATCCAAAGATTGGTCATGTGAATGTTGAGCTTATTGCAAGCATGTCTTGAAGAAGAAGGTCGTGTGATCATTCATGTTTACCTTCAAGACATCATCCAAATTAAGAGAGTTGCAAAGATTCAAGGTTGATCAAGACTAAGTCAAGAGTGAATCAAGTTGATCAACTCACAAAGCGTAGAAGATGTACCGAGAGGGATCAAGTGATCCCATGGTATGGTAAGCATTGTCCATTACGCTTTGTGTGCTAACCCATGGTCTTTGTGAGAGTTCTTTGTGGGGTTAGGTTGCGGTGTGCAAGTTCAAGTGATGCATCACGAAGAGATCAAGTGCTTGAAGCTTGCCGTCCATTATGGTGACAATGGAATTGTGAAGATGAGCGGAAGAGGGGCTCACCCATAGTTGAGTATGGGGGAGCAATCAACTAGTCTTCATCGAGCCAACGCAATCAATAAAGGTGGTCCATCTTGAGGAGGAGTAGATCGTCATCAACTAGCTCAAGTGGACTTTGTGCAAGGCAAAGGTTTGCCCTTGATAGGTTTTCTATTTTACCGGTCTCATGGTAGTTGTGGGAGACCGGGTTATAGGATCGATTGCCGTACTATCAAGGGGGCTCTCGATGAGTTGCTTGATCGTATCATTCGTAGAGAGCTCAAACCATTGCATCCTTGCATCATCTCTTATTGGTTCTTGTTTGGTTCTTCTCCTTGTGAGTTTTGGAGCTTATGGTCATTTTTATGACAAGCTCAAGTTCATCGAAAACGGAGTTTGCATGCATCTTCTATGATGTTTTCGATGTTGGAGGTTCTGCCGGTTCTTCTCTGTTGGAGGTTCCTCTCCTCTCTTGTTAGGCATTCCTCCCCTGCCTCTTCTCTGTTTTGATGCTACTCGTTGTCTTGTATCCAACAAGCTTGAGTTTGCTCAATTCGGAGCTCATTTGCAGAAGTTATGGCAGTTCTGGTTTTATTGTTTCCCTCTGTTGTCTTCTCTGCAAAATGAAGGACTCCTAGTGTTGCTGATCTGGGGCATGCGGTAGTACTGCTCTCTAGAGCGGTAGTACCGCAGGCACTTGCGGTAGTACCGCTTTGTGGGAGCGGTAGTACCGTGGCCTCAGGCCACGCGCAGCTGCTCAAGCGGTAGTAGGGGCGTATGTACTCTTTTACATCCGCGCCCTACGCGGTAGTACCGCGCCGCATGTGCGGTAGTACCGTGGGCTCTGGCCAGGCTTAGCAGCATGAGCGGAAGTATGGGCGGATGTAATTTTTTACATCCGCGCCCTACGCGGTAGTACCGCTCTTCGTGTGCGGTAGTACCGTGCCGGAGTTTTGCGCAGGTCCTCCCTCAGCGGAAGTAGGTACGGAAGTAATTTTTTACGTCCATGCTTTCTCTGCGCCTAGTGTTGCCTGCCTTACGGTAGTACCGTAGGGGCGCGCGGTAGTACCGCTCCGGTGGTTCTACCGCTTGTTGCCCTGTGCAACAGGCATTCATCTGGCCAGAGCTGCACATGCGGTAGTACCAAAACCTGCAGCGGTAGTACCGCAGCCAACCGCGGTAGTACCGCAGCTCCTGCGGTAGTACTGCGTTGCGGGCTGAGTGAGGGGATACCGGTTGGTTTTTCTCCCCACCTATAAAAGGGGGTCTTCTTTCCCATTGAGACTTATCTTTGAGCTCGTGTTCTTCCCCCATTGTTGACTTTCTTCGAGCTTGCTATCTCTCAATCCCTCCAATGATTCTTGCTAGTTCTTGAGGGAAAAGAGAGAGGAGATCTAGATCCACGTTTCCACCAATCACTTTCTCCTCTTAGTGAGGGGAACCCCTTGGATCTAGATCTTGGAGTTCTTTGTGTTCTTCTTTCGTTCTTCCTCTCATTTTCCTCCCTAGCATTAGTTGCTTTGGTGGGATTTGGGAGAGAAGGACTTGGGCACTCCGTGTGCCCTTGCCATTGCATTTGGTGCATCAGTTTGAGTTCTCCACACGATACGTGGAAGTTACAAGTTGAGAAGCTTATTACTCTTGGGTGCTTGGTGCCCTTGAGCTTGTTCCTCTTGGGTGCTTGGGCGCCCTAGGCGGTTAGTGGTGTTCGAGCTCAATCATTGTGGTATAAAGCTCCGCAAGCGTCGGGTCTCCAATTAGGTTGTGGAGATCGCCCGAGCAATTTGATGGTACAGTGACCGCCCCAAGGGTTGCGAAGTGTACGGTTCGTGACCGCCCCAAGGGTCGCCATTTGTACGGGTTCGGTGACCGCCCTCAAGGGTCCCTTAGTGGAATCACGGCACCTTGCATTGTGCGAGGGCGTGAGGAGATTACGGTGGCCCCAGTGGCTTCTTGGGGAGCATTGTGCCTCCACACCGCTCCAAACGGAGATTAGCATCCGCAAGGGTGTGTACTTCGGGATACATCGTCGTCTCCGCGTGCCTCGGTTATCTCTTACCCGAGCTCTTTACTTATGCACTATACTTTGTGATAGCCATATTGTTTCTTGTCATATATCTTGCTATCACATAGTTGTTTATCTTGCTTAGCATAAGTTGTTGGTGCACATAGGTGAGCCTAGTTGTTTTAGGTTTTGTGCTTGACAAATTAACCGTTAGGTTTATTCCACATTTGTTCAAGCCTAAACCATAATTATTTTAAAGCGCCTATTCACCCTCCCTCTAGGCGACATCCACGATCTTTCAGGTGGTGTCCCCCGCCCCCAAACGAATCTGGCTCTTCGGCCAAAGCAGGGGCCAGCTTACGCGGGCGCTGAGGGTCATCTTATCTTCTTCGTAGGCCCCAGCGGGTTGAATCGGAGGTAACAGCTCGTCGCAGCCTGGCAGCACCCCAACCAGTTCAACCCTATACAAGGTGGGTGGCATCGGTTTACCGTGGAACACGGGGTTGCCTAGTTGAACGATTCTGGCCTTGGCGACATCGACCAACTCGCCGCCCATGAAGTGCAGGAGAGTGCAAGGAATGTCGACGGCGCCCTGCGAAAACATGTAGGGCGTCAGGGATACCCAGTCAAAGGCAAGGAGATGAAGTCATCGGCCGAGAGGCTTAGTTACCGTGATGCCGTCGAGCTCGGCTAATGCCGAGGCACCGCCAACGGCGGGCATGCAACTGACGGAGGGGCCGCTTGCTGGCAAGGTGTCGGCCGGCATACACCCGGGTGCATTAAGCTCCAATGCCCGTGGCGGCGGCGGAAACACGAATACCGCCTCCGCCGGAGACACCAATGGCGCTGCCTGCGCATTGTGCGAGTTGCTGGCCGTGAAGCTGGGAACCGGGGAAGGCCCCTGTTTGCCGCCCGCAATCCACGTCGTCAGCCCATGAATCAACGTAGGCACCATGGCGGTGAGCGTCGTTCCCAGTTGTTGTTGCACTTGCTCTTGGACAATATCCGGAATCCGCGCCACTTGTGCCTTGAGTGCTTCAACCTCGCGCGACTAGCTTTCCGAGCTGGTCTTTTTCTCCTTTCGCTCACCAGCGGTATAGTATAACGACCATTTTGTGGACAAGCCTTTGCCGGCCACACGACCAGCTGACGTCGGCTTACTGAGCTTATCCTTGTTTTTCATTATGTTCAACGCCCTATTTAAAGGGGTGTCGAAAGGGGAGCTATGAGACGACCCCGCGCTACTGCTTTCAGTGTCCTGTAGAAGGAACGTGAACCATTTAGAAATATTGGGGATTAATTAGAATGCAACCATATGGAGCTAATTACGCGGGGGTGTATTCCTTACTGAACAAGCTCGGCGCCTGGTCTTGGATCCGTGGTAAGCTCCTTTGTTACCGGGTCCTCCTTGTACCGGGCCCTGAGAAAGTTCCTGGTCTGCTTGTCACGGTATTTCTCGAAGCGGGGCGGTAGGCCTTGCTCAGCACGCTCCGCGTCCTCCTTGTCCCATATAGGCTCCGCCACTCTATAACCGCCGGGACCGAGTTGGTGGATCCCTAAGTTCAACTGCCGCATTTCTTTCCCCCACTGACTTGATTCGGAGGTTGCGCTGCTCTCGCACTTGATCTTGAACTCCTTGTAGTCATCTTCACTCATCAAAGGATATTTCGCCTTGATCTTCTCATAACTATCACCTTTTTCAATCATTGCCTTCACCGTGCTTCTCCAAGTAGACAGGGTCGTGCCCATCCTCGTGAGGGCGGCACTGTTCACTTTGTTCCCTGAGAGGCGTGTGTTTGCAAATTCAGCGGGGAACTTGTATCGTTCGTGCAGCTTCGTGAAGAGGAGGCTGCGCAAATTCCCTTGGTCCTTATGCCTTAGGTTCTCGGTGTTGATCGAGACGGTGCTCCGGAGAATGCACCTGAGCTGACCGAGTACCCCTTGACTACTTCTTTGGGCGCCATCGGATGCCTGTCAGAGTTCACTTCAGTAAATTCCTCCTTGACGGTGCCGAGCACGTTCGGGCGCCGGTCCTTCCGTTGCCTCTTCGGTTGGCTGCCATCTGTGCATGCGCCGCCATCATCAGCGGTGGCATCCTCGGTGGCACCATCAGTGGTGTCATCCCCGACGCCACTAGGGGTTGTGTAGTCAGGATCGGTGTCTTCCGCGGTGTCCTCATAGCGGTGAGGTTCTTCCTCCAACTCCTGGGACAGCTCCCAGAATTGCTTGCCGCCCGAACCGTCGGCCTCATTGTTGTGGGCCATGTTTCGCTCTAAATAGGAAAAAAAGTTTGGTCAAAAAGTTGGTTATTGTCAAGGAACAAGATCATGGTCTCATCATTTAGGGTTTCTCGACACCGAGGCATCCTAAAAGCTAAGCTTTTATCATTTAGGGTTTGTCAACGCCGAGGCACCCTAAAAGCCTAAGCGTACATCATTTAGGTTCTCATCGACACCGAGGCACCCTAAAAGCCAAGGTTTCATCATTTAGGGTTTGTCAATGCCGAGGCACCCTAAATGCTAAGTTAAGTTTTCATCATTTAGGGTTTATCGATGCCGAGGCACCCTAGGTTGGGCCTAATCACTTGGCACTAATCACTTGGCTCTATTGCCACCTATGTTGGGTTTATCATCTAGGCTTTATCAATGCTAAGGAGAATTCTAAGTTGGGCCTAATTACTTGGCTCTATTGCCACCTATGGTTTAATGCAGCAAGAATAAAGGGGCAGTTGATCCTACTTAATTAAGTACTAAGATACCCCGGCCCATGCATTAGTAGCAAGTACCCCATATGTCCGATTTTTAGCAAAGTCATGCTAAAATTCACGAAAAATTTCAGCATGACCTTTGCTGAAAATAGGATATATGGAGTACCCGAATTTGCCGGAACGGAAGTTAATTAACATTCCGGCAAACTCAAGGGCCTCTCAGGGTACCTGCAAAATCATCACGACACGAAGGGCCTCTCAAGGGCCTCAAGCAGCAGCGGCATCTCCCAGGACCCCATTTTTTGCTAAATTTCTTTGAGCAACAATCAGAGCAGGAAATTCAGCATATTTCTATACAACAACACTGTAAAGATGAAGAACAGTTCTACAGCAGCCCATTTATATACAACAACATCTTTGGTCATACCAATTTCTGAAACAATTCAAATCTAAACTGTATCTCTGGTCATACAAATTTCTGAAACAATTCAAATCTGAACTGTATCTTTGGTCATACAAATCTCTGAAACTATACAAATCTGAAATATATATTTGGTCATACAAATTTATGGAACTAATCAAATCTGAACTGTATCTTTGGTCATACAAATCTCTGAAACTATACAAATCTGTGGTCATACAAATTTACAGAACTAATCAAATCTGAACTGTATCTTGCGTAGGCACCACTACTACAAGTGCCATACTACTGCAAGTGCTATACTACTGCAGAGAATTATGCCCACTTGAGTTGGAGTTAATGACAACGATAGACTGTCACTGGCAGTAAGGGAGTAGCACTATTAGTACTAGCCTTGTACTACTTGTAATGGAAGAATATGACATAATGCTAGTACACATGTGTCGTGGTTCTAAATCTGACAGTAGAGTGGGGGGTAGGTATGGAGAGGCAAGGTCCTAGCAATGGAGAGGTTGTAAACACAAGAGATGTACGAGTTCAGGCCCTTCTCGGAGGAAGTAAAAGCCCTACATCTCGGAGCCCGGAGGCGGTCGAGTGGATTATGTGTATATGAGTTACAGGGGTGCGAACCCTTCTGCCTGTGGAGGGGGGTGGCTTATATAGAGTGCGCCAGGACCCCAGCCAACCCACATAATGAGGGTTTAAGGTACACATTAAGTCCGGGGCGTTACTGGTAACGCCCCACATAAAGTGTCTTAACTATCATAAAGTCTACTTAATTACAGACCGTTGCAGTGCAGAGTGCTTCTTGACCTTCTGGTGGTCGAGTGAGTCTTCATGGTCGAGTCCTTCAAGTCAGTCGAGTGAGTTCCTCGTAGGTCGACTGGAAGGTGATCTCTTCTAAGGGTGTCCTTGGGCAGGGTACTTAGATCAGGTCTATGACCCTACCCTAGGTACATGACTCCATCATTAGCCCCCGAATGGATTGAGGTTTGAGTGATGAAGGAGTTGATGTTGTTTCCGATTGGCCTTTGCATACTGGTCATGCGTTGCTTTGAACCAAAAATCTCTTTGTTGACAGTGAGCAACTTTTCTTCAGTCGACTCGATCCATTCTTTTCTTTCGTCGAGTGATCTTTTGGACTTTGTCGATTTCCGAGCGGCGGATCGCAGAAAATCCTGCGTCTGACAGAACAATCTGCCGTTCGCGGATTCCGCGGGATACGAAATTTGGGGAAGCGCGCGAAGCGGGGCGGACCGCGGCGCTCGGATGGGATAGGGCATAGACGCCTCGATCTCCGCGCCGCTTTTTTCGCCATGTATCACGTCCGCGCAACTGTTTCGGGATATGATTAGATCGACCGGGCCTACCTGTCACCCACTCGGAAGGGGTCTTATAAATGCGCTCGGCGAGGGTTTTTTGAAGAGTGCCTCAGCATTCTCTCTCTACTCTCTTCGTCTCCGCCCAACGCGCCCGCTCTCGCCTCCGCACATCTTCTCCTCGCGCGTCTTGCCGGCAGCCATGGTCAAGGAGAAGACGGCGGCGCTAGAACACGCGAAGAAGGCGTCGGTGACGGAGAAGGCGAAGGGGAGATCCACCAGTCGCGGCGGGTCTTCGTCTAGATCTCGCCTGCCGAAAGGCTGGGTCCAGGGAGATTGGATCCGGTCGACCATCACGGAGGCGAATCTCCTCGACATGGCCAACGACGGGCTGATCCCCCATGGAGCCGCAAGGCGTCCGGGGAAAGAGTGGCAGCCCCAGCCGGAAGAGGGTGAGTGCATGCTTCTGGCCACCCATGTCGACCGCGGATTTTCTTTGCCACCGAGCGTTTTCTTTCGTGGTTTCTTGAACTTCTTTGGAGCGCAACTCCACCACTTCACCCCGAACTCCATCGCCTATCTTGCCACGTTTGTGTCCATGTGTGAGAATTTTCTGGGTTGTCGACCACATTGGGGATTGTTCAAGCACATATTCACGTGTCGCTCTCAGACCGTGAAGAAGGCGAGCCCAGGCGACGAAAGAACCCAAGTTGTCCAAATGTGTGGAGGTCTGGGGATCCAGGTGAGGAACAAGAGCACCTTCCCAGCCATGACGTTTCCCGAGTCAGTCAGAGGCTGGCAGTCGACCTGGTTCTACTGCCAGGATCAGCCGACGCCGGGGAAGTCGAGTGGACTCCCTCAGTTCACCATGGACCGAGTGAACAAGCCCTCCTCTCTGAAGGTGATTCCGGAGGAGAAAGCTGACGTGAAGATGCTGATGGAGCGCGTAGTTCAGTTGGTTCGGGAGGGAGTGATGGGTATGGATCTCCTGGAGGTGTTTCTTAGACATCGTATCCAGCCTCTTCAGTTCCCGAGCCATTGTATGTGGTTGTACCGCGGGACTGAAGATGAGACTCGGATCAATCCAGAAGCAGTCGACGATGCCACTCTGGAAAGGTGGATGGCCGCTGTTACTGGGAACAAGGATAACCCTCGTGGAGCCAGAAGGATTCCTCCACTCGACCACCGCAGTGTTCCAAACAAGGTATGTCTGCTCCACTTCCCATTGTATTCTTGTCATATTTATTTCTGTTTTCTCTGCCAATTGGTCGATTGACCTTTGTCTTGATGTCTATCAGGCCCTCACTGAGCTGTACTCGATGCCCAATGGAGCACAGGCTCCGACTGAGGAGGGAGAAGCGAGCGGGGGTGAGAGCCAGGAGGAGTGGGACTCGGATGCCGCTGAGGATGATGATGATGATGATGATGAAGAGGAGGACGAAGAAGAGGAGGAGGAGGAGGTCGCGCCACCATGCTCGGAAAGGCGGTCGAAGCTTGTCCACGACCCTGTGACTGAACGTGGCAAGGGGGTTGCGACTGTTGCGCAGTCGACCAAGCGCCCTCGGACCACTTCTCCGACGCCGACTGAGAAGGCGTCGAAGCAGCCCAGGGCGGCCCCGTCAAAGCCGACTAAGCTCCTGCCGAAGATGAAGGTGTCCATCCCCACCATATCAGGGTAATCATTGCTGCTTAAATCTTCCTGTTTTGTGCAAGCTTTATCTCTGGTTGACGCTTGAGCTAGTCGACTAATTCTTTGGGATTGCAGCGCTGCTACGTCTGAGACCTCAGCCAGGACTGACGACCATGAGATGGAGGACGCAGCAACCTCAAACCCTGGTACTATACTCTTAATTCCGTTTTTAGTCGACTGACTCATGATCTCTAATTCTGATTCTTTTCTGTAGCTCCATCCAACGTTGTTATCACTCTTCCTGATGATGGTGAAGATGAGGAACCGCCGCCTGAAGGAGCAGAAAAGTCTGCCGCCAAATAGGTGCCCCAGATGTGGCGCCCGAGACTCTGGTCGCGGAGGAGGAGAACACCATTCGACACACTGTGTCCTTCGCAGATCCACTGACGAGTGCTCTCCCTGCTTCGTCGAGTGCCGCACAGCCCTCCCTCTTCACGATGCACCACGTCCCAGAGGACCAAGCTGGGGCCGCGAAGGAGGCGATACGCCAGGCAGGGATCATGATGGAGCAGGTGAAGACCATCCGGGATGCGAGCCAGGCAGCTTACGACGCCAGTTCCGCCCTTCAAAGCAATGTTCAGGTCACTCGACCACCGCTTGTTCTGTTAGGATATGCTATCAAAACTTTTCTTTCCGGAATTCATAGCAGTCACCCACTGGGTGTGTCGATTTAAACTCCGTGTTAGCGGGGGCACGCTGAGTGCACCCGCGGGATGTAGTCCCCAAGGCTAAGGTCGACTGCTGGCAGTCGGCCTTAGGCTTTATGTAGGATCGAAGAAGGTGAGAGTGTCTAGAGGGGGGGGGTGATTAGACTACTCGACAAGATAAAAATTCAGTCTTTTATCAAGGACAGATTTTGGCAGATTTTGCATAACACACACAAGTCAAGTAGCACACTACACATGCAATTCTAGAGTATGGGCAGCGGAAAGTAAATTGCACAAGTAGTAAAGAGAAGTGGAGAAGATCAAACGCAATTTGGAGACACGGTGATTTTTCTCGTGGTTCCGATAGGTGGTGCTATCGTACTTCCACGTTGATGGAGACTTCAACCCACGGAGGGTAACGGCTGCGAGAGTCCACGGAGGGCTCCACCCACGAAGGGTCCACGAAGAAGCAACCTTGTCTATTCCATCATGGCCTATGCCCACGGAGGGCTAGCCTTACTCGGGGTAGATCTTCACAGTAGGCGATCTCCTTGCCCTTACAAACTTCTTGGTTCAACTCCACATCTCGACGGAGGCTCCCAAGCGACACCTAACCAATCTAGGAGGCACCACCCTCCAAAAGGTAATAGATGTTGTAGATGATGATGAACTCCTTGCTCTTGTGCTTCAAATGATAATCTCCCCAACACTCAACTCTCCTCACCGATTTGGCTGTGGTGGAAGAAAGGATTGAGTGGAAAGCAACTTGGGAAGGCTAGAGATCAAGCTTCATATGGTGGGAGTGGAGCAACTTGATCTCAACACAAGGGTAGGTAGTTCTCTTCTCGTAAATGTAAGGTAGGAGTGGTAGTTCTTTCGATGGCTCTCTCCACGAATGAAGAGGGGGTGGAGGGGTATTTATAGCCTCCACACAAAATCCAACCGTTACACACATTTGAGCAATCTCGGTGGGACCGAAGTTGACAACTCGGTGAGATCGAAAGTTCAAATAATGTGAACGTTGGGATTTTCGTGGGACCGAAAATACAATCTCGGTTAGTCCGATTCGTGCAATGACAAGAGCAAGCCAGTTTGGTGGGACCGACTTCATCATCTCGGTGACACCGATTTGATGACGAAGGTTCTGAAGCTTGGCAACTCAAGTTTCGTGAGACCGAGTTCGAATCGGAAAATCCGAGTTTTCTAGGGTTTGGCTTATGGCTGAGGTGGTTCATCTCGGTGTGGTGAGTTTGGAAAATCGGTGGGACCGAGACTACTTATGAGTGTATATGGCGGTGAAAGTTGCGATAGTTTAGGAGATGTATCACTAAGCACTTGAGCAACCAGATCATCATCATAACCTCATCCCTTTAATAGTATTGGCTTTCCTATGGACTCAATGTGATCTTGGATCACTAAACAAAAATGGAGTCTTGAGCTTTTGCCAATGCTTGCCTTAGCATTTTGAGGGTCCACCTCTTCATCCTTTTGCCATGCCAATGTGATTGAATTTCTGAAACATACTTGATAAAAGCATTAGTCCAACCACAAAGTATGTTGTCATTAATTACCAAAACCACCCGAGGAGCAAATGTGCTTTCAATCTCCCCTTTTGGCAATTGATGGCAACACACTAAACAAGACATCAAAGCTTATTGAAAGAAAGACAGAATTATCACAGCTTTGACAAACATGTAGTACACAGGCTCCCCCTACAAGTGTGCATGATTTTCATAAATTATGGTTTTGGACTACCACAAGCACACAAGAGAGAGAAGCAAGATGTGCTACATGCAGCTTGGCTATATGCATCAGAGCAGATGAAAAGAAGTGAGTGATAATGCATATGTGCATGGTGATTTCTTGCAAACAAGTATTCACAAGCAAGTCACCATCATGCACATTCTGCAAGGTGCATATACTTACCTTGAGGTTCCTTGGCATTGTACCTGAAGAGATAAACTTGGGAAAACAAGGTTAGATAACACAAGAGTATTTCTTCAACCAACTACAAGAACATCAAGAGTACCAAGCCAGGGATGACATGTATAAAGAGTGTCTCATATTGAGCACAAGCTTGAATCAGCAAACATGTCTCCGAAACTAAAAGATTTTCAATGAACTCTGAGAGATTTTGCTTTCCATAAGATATCAAATGTGAAGATTCCTCTCCCTTTGAGTTTTCTCAGATCAAGGGGTTTGATGGAAAAAGCAAAATCAAAAGAATGATGCCAAATGAGAATGATGCCAATTGTAATGTCCAATGTAAAACACGGCAAAGCTTTGATGTGATTCTCTCCCCCTTAAGGTAAGATTGCTCTTCTTCTCCCCCTAAATCTTCTCTTCTCCCCCTAAGTCTTCTCCCCCTTTGACATCAAGTGCTGAAAAGGACAGCAAACTAGGAAGGTCAGGGAAGATGGAAAGAAAGAAGTGGGATCCTTAAGAATCACAACAGGGCAAAAAAACATGCATAGAGAATCATTGAGTGGAGCTGCGAAGATGATATCTGGAAGAAATAAATCGGTGACACGAAGTAAGATGGATCGGTGGGTCCGAAAGTCGTGGACTTAGGGTAGATCCTTTTCGGTTGGACCGAAATATTTAAATCGGTGACGCCGAGTTTAATTCCAAGGAAATACAGAAATAATTCAGCTCACTTTGCGAGGAATGTTTCAAAGGATTTGCAATGAATTTGTGAATGATTTTCGAGTAATTGATCAGAGCCAGAAGAATATTCACAAAGACAGAAGAATAGAAATGAAAAAGATTCCTAGATGAAGTTTTTTTTGTTTTTGTTTTTGTTTTTTTTAATGAAAACTCAATGAGAGAACATAAGAGAAAATAGAAAGACTCCAAAACATATGTACTTCATCTAGATAGGGGTCGGCGACAAGGTCACCTATGTTTGAGTATTTTGACTTAGGAGTCAAATGAGAACATTTGATCATAGGTCATACTCATCGTTTAAGCTTAAAATTGGGTTGCCATTTTTCGATTAAGCATTCGATGTGATCACATCTTATGAAGCTGCTTGTACTCATGACTTTGAGCAAAGCTCCTTAAAGATGTGAAGAACATACCTTGGGCTTGTTGTTGCTTTGTTCATGTAGGTGAACTTGATGTAGGTGCTCATTGAATGTGAAGTTGGAGCGCCATTTCCACTTGTGTAGTTCATCTTCCTACATGGGTTAGGCAAGCAAGGAAATACTCAAGGATATCCAAGATGACAAGAGTGAAATACTAGATGTATAAGATGTCAAAAAGGATATGTGGAATTTTGTTCCTTGAACTCAACATCCCAAAGGGCTAGATACTTGGTCAATGTCAAGATTACTCATGATTTGAGTGTGTGGTAATCTTGTGGAATGTAGATCATCCAAGTACCGCAAGGAGTTAGATGCAATACAAGGAGGCAAATGTGTCCAAGACATATGATCATCATCATAAGAGAAATATCAAGGATTAGTCAAGTAGGCTCATGCCTTGCATGCATCAATGGAGTTCTTACTCCAAGTTTGAAGCATCAATGATGTTCAACTCACTCCTTAGCGACAAAACACCTTCTCATCAAGAGGTTTTGTAAAGATATCACGAAGTTGTTTGTCGAGACTGAACATGCTTAAGATTGATGTCACCCTTGGCAATGTGATCACGAATGAAATGGTGACGAACTTCAATTTGTTTAGCTCGAGAGTGTTGCCTTTGGATTGTGTCCAATTTTAATCGCACTCTCATTGTCACAAAGCAAGGAACATGTCTCACATGTATCCCATAATCCTTAAGCGTCTGTGTCATCCATAGTAATTGAGCACAACACTAACCAGCAGCAATATACTCCGCTTGGCGGTGGATAATGATACGAATTTTGTTTCTTGGAGGACCAAGATACAAGGGATCGACCAAGGAATTGACACGTGCCGAAGTTGACTTTCTATCAACCTGTCACCGCATAGTCCGAGTCGGAATAGCCAACAAGGTCGAAAGAGGCCCTCTTAGGATACCAAATGCCAAAGTTTGGTGTGTGTATCAAATATCTCACAATCCTTTTAACAGCTTTAAGATGACATTCTTTAGGGGCTGCTTGATATCGAGCACACATGCATACACTCAACATTATGTCAGGACGAGAAGCACAAAGATATAGTAGAGAACCAATCATAGATCGGTAAACCTTTTGATCAACGGGTTCTCCATCTTTTGTCAAGTCATTATGTCCACTTGTAGGCATGGGGTTCTCATACCTTCTTTCTTGCATGTTGAACTTCTTGAAGAGATCCTTGGTGTACTTTGTTTGTGAGACAAAGGTACCCTCCTTAGATTGCTTGATTTGCAACCCAAGGAAGAATTTGAGTTCACTCATCATGGACATCTCATACTTCTCCGACATGAGCTTTCCAAACTTCTCGCTAAAATGAGGGTTAGTTGAACCAAAGATAATATCATCAACATATATTTGGCACACAAATAGTTCTCCATTAACCCTTTTAGTAAAAAGAGTAGAATCAATTTTCCCAATTTCAAAGCCTTTTTCAATAAGGAACTTGGTCAAGCATTTATACCATGCTCTAGGAGCTTGTTTAAGACCATAAAGAGCTTTGTGAAGTTTGTAAACATGATTAGGCTTTTTGGGATTCACAAATCCGGGAGGTTGTTTCACAAATACTTCCTCCTCAATTTCACCATTTAGGAAAGCACTTTTAATATCCATTTGGTAGAGAGTAATATCATGGTGATTGGCATAAGCAAGAAGAATGCGAATGGACTCAAGTCTAGCAACGGGGGCATAGGTCTCACCATAGTCCATACCTTCGACTTGTGTGTAACCTTGAGCTACGAGACGAGCCTTGTTGCGGATGACTTGTCCATCTTCATCTTGCTTGTTCCGAAACACCCATTTGGTTCCAATGACGTTTTGATCATCCTTGGGCTTCTCTACCAAAGTCCATACCTTGTTCCTCTCGAAGTTGTGTAGCTCTTCGTGCATAGCGTTCACCCAATCCGGGTCTTCAAGTGCTTCTTCTACCTTCATAGGTTCAATACTAGAGATAAATGAGTAATGCTCACAAAAGTTAGCTAAGCGAGTTTTAGAGCGAGTAATTCTCCCGGAGTTGATGTCATCGATCATTTGTTCCACAGGATGATTTTTCTTGACTCTTGCTCGGACTCGAGATAGCTTTTGTTGAGGTTGTGGCTGAGCTTCCTCATCATCTTCATCTTCCTCTTCTTCTTCTTCATTGTTGTTGGTGTTGTCTTGAGGCGGTGGAGAAGGAGGTTGTGGTGGATCTTCTTGTTGCACTTCCTCATCTTGGTGAGTTCCACTTGTGGAGGCCTCCATGTTGCCTTGAGGTTCATCTTGCCGTGAGGTAGGGGGCTCCACATATGTAGATGAGGTACTCTCCTTCACTTCCATGGGACGGATTTTTCCAATAGATAAATCTTGGATGGCTTCCGATGGGTCCTTGTCTCCTACATCAATAGGCATTTGCTCTACTTGCGAGCCATTAGATTCATCAAACTTCACGTCTACCGTCTCTTCAACCTTTCGGTGAAATTATTGTAGACACGGTAGGTGTGGGAGTTTGATCCATAACCAAGAAAAAGCCTTCATGAGTTTTAGGAGCAAATTTAGACCGACGATGCTTATCAAGGATATAGCATTTTGAACCAAAGACACGAAAGTATCCCACTTGGGGTTTGTTACGGTGAGGAGCTCAGATGATGTCTTGCCGAGGAGCTTATGAAGATAAAGCCTGTTGATAGCATGACAAGCTGTCTCAACCGCTTCCCCCCAAAAGTGCTTCGGTGTCTTGTATTCATCAAGAATCGTTCTCGCCATCTCTATGAGCGTTCGGTTCTTCCTCTCAACAACTCCATTTTGTTGAGGAGTGTACGTAGCCGAGAACTCATGTAGAATCCCTTCCTCATCGAGAAAAGAGTCTACATTGGCGTTCTTGAACTCCGTTCCATTGTCACTCCGAACTTTCTTGATCTTCACCTCAAATTGATTTTGGGCCTTTCTGGCAAAGGTTTTGAAGATTCTCTCAACCTGTGATTTGTCATCAAGGAAAAATACCCACGTAAATCTGGAATAATCATCAACTATAACTAGACCAAAGGAGTTACCACCAAGGCTTTTGTAAGCATTGGGACCAAGAGATCCATATGAAGAAGCTCGAGCGGTCTCCTTGTGGTCATGATGTTCTTCACGGGATGACTTCCACCTACTTGTTTTCCTGCTTGACAAGCACTACAAAGTCTATCTTTGTCAAAGAGAACATCTTTAACGCCAAGAATATGATCACCTTTGATTAGCTTGTCTAGATTACGCATACCAACATGTCCAAGCCTTCTATGCCATAACCAACCTTTAGCGGATTTAGCAATGAAGCAAGCTCTAGGTTGGGCTTTCTTAGTGAAGTCAACAATATATAGATCACCTCTACGGATACCGGTAAACGCCATGTTATGATTGTCACGACGAAAGACTTGGCAATCTACTTCGGTGAATAGCACATTGAATCCAAAGTCAGCTAATCTAGACACGGAAAGTAAATTGTATCCAAGTGATTCTACAAGCATGACATTTTGAATAGAGCTATCATGAGATATGGCCACCTTACCAAGGCCAAGTACCTTACCCTTGGAGTTGTCTCCAAAAGTCACATACTTGCGTGGACCATCGTTCTTTGCAAGCTCTCGAAACATGTCTTTGTCTCCGGTCATGTGGTCGGTGCATCCACTATCAAGAATCCACTCTTTTCCGCCGAATATGTAGTCTCTCAGATATTCCATATGATTGAGACTCTTCATGATCTTGTCTAGCTCGGTGTCTGAATCGGAGTAATCATCATCATGCTCATGCTCATCATCATATTGACCCATAGATTGTTCATCATCAACACCTAGGTCAATTTGATAACTACTTGCATTAGTTTTGTCAATGTGACAATAATCATCGGAATGCAATACAAGAGCATTTCTAATTAGAACATTGATAAGACCGGGATCACCCTTCTTTTTCATAAGATCACGAAGCTCAAAGAAGCATTTATCAAAGTTGGGATCATTGGGGCACATCATATCAAATTCAATAGTCTTGTATAGAATTTCATCAAGACCTCTCAAAGAGCAGTCCGGATAAAGTTCTTCCAAGAACTTCCACATAGCATAGGCGCACTCAAAGTTTGTGTGAGCTTAAGCAAGTTATCGGGTAACCCTCTAATGATAAGATTTACAGTCCTAAGGTTACGAAGCAAATCAAGCTCTTCATCCATGGTAGGGTGCAAGGGGTCAAATGGAGGCACATAGGGGGTCTCAACATATTTGCAAAGTTGTATGTCTTAAAGATAATAAGCATTTCAATCCTCCACGAGTTATAGGACACTCCATTAAGAATAGGCACTCTATGGCTAACACTCCCAAACGCGTGAACCGTCCATCTTCCTCCAATGGTGTGTAAACCAAAGCAATGGAGACCAAAGCTCTGATACCAATTGTAGGATCGAAGAAGGTGAGAGTGTCTAGAGGGGGGGTGATTAGACTACTCGACAAGATAAAAATTCAGTCTTTTATCAAGGACAGATTTTGGTAGATTTTGCATAACACACACAAGTCAAGTAGCACACTACACATGCAATTCTAGAGTATGGGCAGTGGAAAGTAAATTGCACAAGTAGTAAAGAGAAGTGGAGAAGATCAAACGCAATTTGGAGACGCGGTGATTTTTCTCGTGGTTCCGATAGGTGGTGCTATCGTACTTCCACGTTGATGGAGACTTCAACCCACGGAGGGTAACGGCTGCGAGAGTCCACGGAGGGCTCCACCCACGAAGGGTCCACGAAGAAGCAACCTTGTCTATTCCATCATGGCTCACGCCCATGGAGGGCTAGCCTTACTGCAGATCTTCACAAGTAGGCGATCTCCTTGCCCTTACAAACTTCTTGGTTCAACTCCACATCTCGACGGAGGCTCCCAGCGACACCTAACCAATCTAGGAGGCACCAACCTCCAAAAGGTAATAGATGTTGTAGATGATGATGAACTCCTTGCTCTTGTGCTTCAAATGATAATCTCCCCAACACTCAACTCTCCTCACCGATTTGGCTATGGTGGAAGAAAGGATTGAGTGGAAAGCAACTTGGGAAGGCTAGAGATCAAGCTTCATATGGTGGGAGTGGAGCAACTTGATCTCAACACAAGGGTAGGTAGTTCTCTTCTCGAAATGTAAGGTAGGAGTGGTAGTTCTTTCGATGGCTCTCTCCACGAATGAAGAGGGGTGGAGGGTATTTATAGCCTCCACACAAAATCCAACCGTTACACACATTTGAGCAATCTCGATGGGACCGAAGTTGACAACTCGGTGAGACCGAAAGTTCAAATAATGTGAACGTTGGGATTTTCGGTGGGACCGAAAATACAATCTCGGTTAGTCCGATTCGTGCAATGACAAGAGCAAGCCAGTTTCGGTGGGACCGACTTCATCATCTCGGTGACACCGATTTGATGACAGAAGGTTACAGAAGCTTGGCAACTCAAGTTTCGGTGAGACCGAGTTCAGAATCGGAAAATCCGAGTTTTCTAGGGTTTGCTTATGGCTGAGGTGGTTCATCTCGGTGTGGCTGAGTTTGGAAAATCGGTGGGGCCGAGACTACTTATGAGTGTATATGGCGGTGAAAGTTGCTTGATAGTTTAGGAGATGTATCACTAAGCACTTGAGCAACCAGATCATCATCATAACCTCATCCCTTTTAATAGTATTGGCTTTCCTATGGACTCAATGTGATCTTGGATCACTAAACAAAAATGGAGTCTTGAGCTTTTGCCAATGCTTGCCTTAGCATTTTGAGGGTCCACCTCTTGATCCTTTTGCCATGCCAATGTGATTGAATTTCCTGAAACATACTTGATAAAAGCATTAGTCCAACCACAAAGTATGTTGTCATTAATTACCAAAACCACCCAGGGAGCAAATGTGCTTTCACTTTATAAGTTGAATATTTCCGTCATTCGTCTGAGGCGAATGGATTTCTCAAACCGGTGGGGGCACGCTGAGTGCACCCACTGGGTGTAGTCCCCGAGACTGTGGTCGACAGCTTGCAGTCGATTACAGTCTTAAAGAATACATCTTGTTTTTTTTGAGGTCGACTGGTCGACTCTATCTTCAATAGGATTAGTGGGGGCACGCTAAGTGCACCCACTGGGTGTAGTCCCCGAGACTACGGCCGAATGCTTGTATTCGGCTGTAGTCTTAGAAACGCATGATTTTTCCTTTTCCACTCGGAAGTGAATTATCTTTGACATTTAGTCGATTGGTTCTTTGCAGAAATCCTGTGACCTTGCGGCTCGCTACACCGAGCTGGAAAACAAGCACATTCAGCTCGAGCTGGATTTGAAGTTGGTTTAGGAGAATCTGACGAAGGCAAAGGAGGAGACCAAAGGTATGTTTGGTGAGGCCTCGACGACTGCTTTTTCCCTTCATTTGTTTCAAAATCTGATCTTGCTGTAACTTGCAGGTAAGGTGAAGGAGGCCCAACAGACAAAAGACCTTGAACTAGCTGAGAAGATCAAGCTTGCTGACGAGAAGTTAACTTCAGTCACCTAGCTTGAACAAGAAAATACCAATCTGAAAGCTGCTCTTGGGATTGCCAACAAGGAAGTCATTCGACTGAAAACTGACAAAGCTGCCCTGACCGACCAAGTTAGCCAGTTGACTGGGAAGAAAAATGATCTGGAGGCCTTCCTGAGTGGTCTTGCCAAGAAGCTGTTCCTTATGCTTGAAGGTAACCCTTTACTCCCAACAATCATTTTCAACTGTGATTTTTCCATTCGACCATTGCCTTGACTCGGTGATTGTCCTTGCAGAATTTTGTCAAAACTTAAAAGAAGAGACTAGCCGGCTGGAACCAAACCTTGACCCCATAAATTCTCCGGTGAACGACGAAGTTGCCATGAATGTTTTCCGACTGGAGTCCCGTGTTGCAGCTGTCGTGGACTATCTTGCAAGGCTAAAGGTCGCCACATCTCGCATCGACTCATCGCTCTGGCCCAGGGAGACACTCCAGAACGACCTCGAGTCGCTGATGGCTCGCCTGAACACGGTCCCTGGTCGAGTGCAGGAGTGGAAAAAGTCCTCGGCTCGATGCGGTGCGAGATGTTGCTCGTGTCCGCCCGAGTCCACAAAAGAAAGATGCGCGAGAAGACAAGCATGGCTCTCCGAGTGGCCAACACCAAGAAACACGACTTCAGGTCCTTCATGGAAACCTTCATTGCTGCTGCCACTCGGATCGCAGATGGAATTCATCTTGATGAGTTCGTTGCTCCTTCCAGCCCTCCACAGGAGGGGTAAAAAACTTCTTTTAAGCTCGACACTTTAAATTTGCCTCGGTATGCCGAGTGGAGTTGTAACCGATAAACCTTAACAGGCTTAGCGCCTGAGCACTTTCGGTTCCTTTAGGTATCGATTCGAACTTGGATTCGATGTTTGAATATGATTGCTTTTGGCTCGAAATGTCTTTTGCAGGTTCAAAGCAAGACGCTTACTGAAGTCGACTTATTCCTTAATCCACTTAGGCGAGCGCTAGGCTGCAGCTAAGCCCCCGAGTGTGAGGTTTACTCTTCACTCGGTAGGATTTTTATATCTTAGGCGAGTACTGTGTTGCAGCTAAGCCCCCGAGTGAGAGGTTTGTGAAGGAAATATGCCCTAGAGGCAATAATAAAGTTATTATTTATTTCCTCATATCATGATAAATGTTTATTATTCATGCTAGAATTGTATTAACCGGAAACATGATACATGTGTGAATACATAGACAAACATATAGTCACTAGTATGCCTCTACTTGACTAGCTCATTAATCAAAGATGGTCATGTTTCCTGACCATAAACATGTGTTGTCATTTGATTAGTGGGATACATCATTAGAAGAATGATGTGATTGACATGACCCATTCTGTTAGCCTAGCACTTGATCGTTTAGTATACTGCTATTGCTTTCTTCATGACTTATACAAAGTTCCGCAACTATGAGATTGTGCAACTCCGTGTACCGAAGAACACTTTGTGTGCTACCAAACGTCACAACGTGAATCGGGTGATTATAAAGGTGCTCTCAGGTGTTTCCAATGTTCATGTTGAGTTGGCATAATTCGAGATTAGGATTTGTCACTCCGATTGTCGGAGAGGTATCTCTGGCCCTCTCGGTAATACTCATCACTTAAGCCTTGCAAGCATATAACTAATGAGTTAGTTATGAGATGACGTATTCTGAGCGAGTAAAGAGACTTGCCGTAACGAGATTGAACTAGGTATTGGATACCGACGATCAAATCTCGGGCAAGTAACATACCGATGACAAAGGGAACAAAGTATGTTGTTATGCGGTTTGACCGATAAAGATCTTCAGAGAATATGTAGGAACCAATATGGGCATCCAGGTCCCGCTATTGGTTATTGACCGAGACGTGTCTCGGTCATGTCTACATTGTTCTCGAACCGTAGGGTCCGCACGCTTAAGGTTTCGATGACAATTATATTATGAGTTTATGTATTTTGATGTACGAAGTTTGTTGGAGTCCGGATATGATCACGGACATGACGAGGAGTCTCGAAATGGTCGAGACATAAAGATTGATATATTGGACGGATATATTTGGACAGCGGAAAGGTTCCGGAGAAGTTTGGAGCTCGGGAGGTTACTGAACCCCGGGAGGTATATGGGCCTTATTGGGCCCATGTAGGAGGAAGGAGAAGGAGCAAGGGAGGCGCGCCCCAAGCCCAATCCGAATTGGGGAGGGGGGCCGCCCCCCCCCTTTCCTTTCTCCTTCCCCCTCTTCCTATTACTAGTACTACTTCCTAATACTAGTACTCTTTCCTTCCCCCTCCAAATAAGATAAGGAAAAGAGAGGGAAACCTACTTGGAGTAGGTTTCCCCCTCCCTATGGCGCACCCCTCCTTGGGCCGGCCACCTCCTCCCTCCCTCCTTTATATACGGGGGTAGGGGGGCACCCAGAAGACACACAAGTTGATCATTGATCGTTCCTTAGCCGTGTGCGGTGCCCCCCTCCACGATATTCCACCTCGATCATATTGTAGCGGTGCTTAGGCGAAGCCCTGCGACAGGAGAACATCAAGATCGTCACCACGCCATCATGCTGACGGAACTCCTCCTCGGAGCCTCTACTGGATTGGAGATTGAGGGTGCGTCATCGAGCTGTACGCGTGTCAAGAACTCGGAGGTGCCGGAGTAACGGTGCTTGGATCGGTCGGACCGGGAGGACGTACGACTACTTCCTCTACGTTGCGTCAACGCTTCCGCTTTGGTCTACGAGGGTACGTAGACAACACTCTCCCCTCGTTGCTGTATCATCACCATGATCTTGCGTGTGCGTAGGAATTTTTTTGAAATTACTACGTTCCCCAACAGTGGCATCCGAGCCTAGGTTTTTATGGTTTGATGTTATTTGCACGAGTAGAACACAAGTGAGTTGTGGGCGATATAAGTCATCTTGCTTACCAAAGATGTCATACTTTGGTTTAGCGGTATTGTTGGATGAAGCGCCCGGACCGACATTACGCCAGACGCTTACGCGAGACTGGTTTTACCGCCGTGCTTTGCACACGGTGACTAGCGGTGTCTGTTTCTCCAACTTTAGTTGAACCGAGTGTGGCTACGCCCGGTCCTTGCGAAGGTTAAAACAGCATCAACTTGACAAACTATCGTTGTGGTTTTGATGCGTAGGTGAGATTGGTTCTTGCTTAAGCCCGTAGCAGCCACGTAAAATTTGCAACAACAAAGTAGAGGACGTCTAACTTGTTTTTGCAGGGCATGTTGTGATGTGATATGGTCAAGACGTGATACTATATTTTATTGTATGAGATGATCATGTTTTGTAACCAAAGTTATCGGCAACTGACAGGAGCCATATGGTTGTCGCTTTATTGTATGAAATGCAAACGCCCTGTAATTGCTTTTACTTTATCACTAAGCGGTAGCGATAGTCGTAGAAGCAATAGATGGCATAAACGACAACGATACTACGATGGAGATCAAGGTGTCGCGCCGGTGACAATGGTGACCACGACGGTGCTTCGGAGATGGAGATCACAAGCACAAGATGATGATGGCCATATCATATCACTTATATTGATTGCATGTGATGTTTATCCTTTATGCATCTTATCTTGCTTTGACTGACAGTAGCATTTTAAGATGATCTCTCACTAAAATTATCAAGTAGTGTTCTCCCTGAGTATGCACCGTTGCCAAAGTTCGTAGTGCCGAGACACCACGTGATGATCGGGTGTGATAAGCTCTACGTCCATCTACAACGGGTGCAGGCCAGTTTTGCACACGCAGAATACTCAGGTTAAACTTGACGAGCCTAGCATATGCGAGATATGGCCTCGGAACACGGAGACCGAAAGGTCGGCGTGAATCATATAGTAGATATGATCAACATAATGATGTTCACCATTGAAAACTACTCCATCTCACGTGATGATCGGTTATGGTTTAGTTGATTTGGATCACGTGATCACTTAGATGACTAGAGAGATGTCGTCTAAGTGGGAGTTCTTTAGTAATATGATTAATTGAACTTAAATTTATCATGAACTTAGTACCGATAGTATTTTGCTTACCTATGTTTGTTTGTAGATAGATGGCTCGTCTTTGTTGTTCCGTTGAATTTTAATGCGTTCCTTGAGAAAGCAAAGTTGAAAGATGATGGTAGCAATTACACGGATCGGGTCCGTAACCTAAGGATTATCCTCATTGCTGCACGTAAGAGTTACATCTGGAAGCACCACGGGTGCCAGCCTGCTTCTTGATGCAACCGACGACGTTAAGAACGTCTGGCGAGCAAAGCCGATGACTACTCTATAGTTCAATGTGCCATGCTTTACGGCTTAGAACCGGTCTTCAACGACGTTTTGAGCGTCATGGAGCATATGAGATGTTCCAGAGTTGAAGTTAATATTTCAAGCAAATGCCCGGATTGAGAGATATGAAGTCTCCAATAAGTTCTATAGCTGCAAGATGGAGGAGAATAGTTACATCGGTGAACATATACTCGTAATGTCGGATATAACAATCACTTGATTCAAGCGGGAGTTAATCTTCACGATGATAGTGTCATTGATGAAATTCTTCAATCACGCCACCAAGCTACAAGAGCTTTGTGATGAACTATAATATGCAAGGGATGAACAAGACTATTCTCGAGCTCTTGGCGATCTTTGAAAGCAGCGGAGGTAGAAATCAGAAGGAGCATCAAGTGTTGATGGTCAACAAGACCACTAGTTTCAAGAAAAGGGCAAAGGGAAGAAGAAGGGAACTTCAAAAGAACGGAAAGCAAGTTGCTTTGCTCAGAGAAGAAACCCAAGTCTGGACCTAAGCCTGAAATCGAGTGCTTATCTTGCAAGCGATCGTCACCGAAGCGGAACTGCCCCAAGTATTTGGCGGATAAGAAGGATGGCAAAGTGAACAAAGGTATATGTGATATACATGTTATTGATGTGTACCTAACTAGAGCTCGTAGTAGCACTGGGTATTTGATCTTGGTTACTTGCTAATATTTGCAACTCAAAGCAGGGACTACGGAATAAGTGAGCACCGCCAAGGACGAGGTGACGATGCGCGTGGGAAAGCGGTTCCAAAGTCGATGTGATCGCCGTCGACACGCTACCTCTACATCTACCATCGGGATTAGTTTTAGACCTGAATAATTGTTATTTGGTGCTGCGTTGAGCATGAACATTATATCTGGATCTTGTTTGATGCGAGACGGTTATTCATTTAAATCGAGAGAATAATGGTTGTTCTATTTATATGAGTAATATCTTTTATGGTCATGCACCCTTGAAGAGTGGTCTATTTTATTGAATCTCGATAGTAGTGATACACATATTCATAATGTTGAAGCCAAAAGATGCAGAGTTGATAATGATAGTGCAAATTATTTGTGGCACTTGCCGTTTAGGTCATATCGATGTAAAACGCATGAAGAAACTCCATCTTGATGGACTTCGGAATCACTTGATTATGAATCACTTGGTACTTGCGAACCGTGCCTCATGGGCAAGATGACTAAAACACCTTTCTCCGGAACTATGGAGAGAGCAACAGATTTGTTGGAAATCATACATACAGATGTATGTGGCCCAATGAATGTTGAGGCTCGTGGCGGATATCGTTATTTTCTCACCTTCACAGATGATTTAAGCAGATATGGGTATATCTACTTAATGAAACACAAGTCTAAAACATTTGAAAAGTTCAAAGAATTTCAGAGTGAAGTGGAAAATCATCGTAATAAGAAAATAAAATTTCTGCGATCTGATCGTGGAGGAGAATATTTGAGTTACGAGTTTGGTTTACATTTGAAACAATGCGGAATAGTTTCGCAACTCACGCCACCTGGAACACCACAGAGAAATGGTGTGTCCGAACATCGTAATCGTACTTTACTTGATATGGTGCGATCTATGATGTCTCTTACCGATTTACCGCTATCGTTTTGGGGTTATGCTTTAGAGACGGCCGCATTCACGTTAAATAGGGCACCATCAAAATCCGTTGAGACGACGCCTTATGAACTGTGGTTTGGCAAGAAACCAAAGTTGTCGTTTCTTAAAGTTTGGGGCTGCGATGCTTATGCGAAGAAACTTCAACCAGATAAGCTCGAACCCAAATCGGAGAAATGTGTCTTCATAGGATACCCAAAGGAAACTGTTGGGTACACATTCTATCACAGATCCGAAGGCAAAACATTTGTTGCTAAGAATGGATCCTTTCTAGAGAAAGAATTTCTCTCGAAAGAAGTGAGTGGGAGGAAAGTAGAACTTGATGAGATAATCAGATCTACTCCCTTGTTGGAAGGTAGTTCATCACGAGAACCGGTTCCGTGACAACTACACCAACTAGTGAGGAAGCTAATGATATTGATCATGAAACTTCAGATCAAGTTTCGCTGAACCTCGTGGGTCTACGAGTAAGATCCGCACTGAGTGGTACGGTAATCCTGTTCGAAGTCATGTTACTTGACCATGATGAACCTACGAACTATGAGGAAGCGATGATGAGCCCAGATTCCGCAAAATGGCTGGAGGCCATGAAATCTGAGATAGAATCCATGTATGAAAACAAAGTATGGACTTTGGTTGACTTGCCGATGATCGGCAAGCCATTGAGAATAAATGGATCTTTAAGAAGAAGACCGACGCGATGGTAATATTCTCGTCTATAAAGCTCGACTTGTTGCGAAAGGTTTTCGACAAGTTCAAGGGGTTGACTACGATGAGACTTTCTCACCGTGGCGATGCTTAAGTCTGTCCGAATCATGTTGGCTATTGCTGCATTTCATGATTATGAAATTTGGCAAATGGATGTCAAGACTGCATTCTTGAATGGATTTCTAGAAGAAGAGTTGTATATGATGCAGCCGAAGGTTTTGTTGATCCAAAAGGTGCTAACAAAGTGTGCAAGCTCCAACGTTCCATTTATGGACTGGTGCAAGCATCTCGGAGTTGGAATAAACGTTTTGATAGTGTGATCAAAGCATATGGTTTTATCTGAGACTTTTGGAGAAGCTTGTATTTACAAGAAAGTGAGTGGGAGCTCAGTAGCATTTCTAGTTTTATATGTTGATGACATATTATTAATTGGAAATGATATAGATTTTCTGGATAGCATAAAGGGATACTTGAATAAAAGTTTTTCGATGAAAGACCTCGGAGAAGCTGCTTACATATTAGGCATCAAGATCTATAGAGATAGATCAAGACGCTTAATAGGACTTTCACGAAGCACATACCTTGAAAAAATATTGAAAAAGTTCAATATGGATCAGGCAAAGAAAGGATTCTTGCCTGTGCTACAAGGTGTGAAGTTGAGTAGAACTCAATGCCCGACCATAGCGTAAGATAGAGAAAATGAAAATGTTCCTATGCTTCAGCCATAGGCTCTATCATGTATGCAATGCTGTGTACCAAACTGGACGTATGCTTAGCAATAAGCTTAGCAGAAGGTACCAAAGTAATCCAGAGTGGATCATCGACAGCGGTCAAGAACATCTGAAATACGAAAAGGACTAAGGATATGTTTCTCGTATATGGAGGTGACAAAGAGCTAGTCGTAAATGGTTACGTCGATGCAAGCTTTGACACTGATCCGGACGATTCTAAATCGCAAACCGGATACGTGTTTCTATTAAACGGTGGAGCTGTAAGTTGGTGCAGTTCTAAACAAAGCGTCGTGGCGGGATCTACATGTGAATCGGAATACATAGCTGCTTCTAAAGCAGCAAATGAAGGAGTCTGGATGAAGGAGTTCATTTCCGATCTAGGTGTCATACCTAGTGCATCGGGACCAATGAAGATCTTCGTGACAATCTTGGTGCAATTGCACGGGCAAAGGAATCCAGATTTCACAAGAGGACCAAGCACATCAAGAGACGCTTCAATTCCATTCGGGACCAAGTCCAAGTGGGAGACATAGAGATTTGCAAGATACATACGGATCTGAATGTTGCGAGACCGTTGACTAAGCCTCTCTCACGAGCAAAACATGATCAGCACCAAGACTCCATGGGTGTTAGAATCATTACTATGTAATCTAGATTATTGACTCTAGTGCAAGTGGGAGACTGAAGGAAATATGCCCTAGAGGCAATAATAAAGTTATTATTTATTTCCTCATATCATGATAAATGTTTATTATTCATGCTAGAATTGTATTAACAGAAACATGATACATGTGTGAATACATAGACAAACATAGAGTCACTAGTATGCCTCTACTTGACTAGCTCATTAATCAAAGATGGTCATGTTTCCGACCATAAACATGTGTTGTCATTTGATTAGTGGGATCACATCATTAGAAGAATGATGTGATTGACATGACCCATTCATTAGCCTAGCACTTGATCGTTTAGTATCTGCTATTGCTTTCTTCATGACTTATACAAAGTTCCTGCAACTATGAGATTGTGCAACTACCGTGTACCGAAGAACACTTTGTGTGCTACCAAACGTCACAACGAATCGGGTGATTATAAAGGTGCTCTACAGGTGTTTCCAATGTTCATGTTGAGTTGGCATAATTCGAGATTAGGATTTGTCACTCCGATTGTCGGAGAGGTATCTCTGGCCCTCTCGGTAATACTCATCACTTAAGCCTTGCAAGCATATAACTAATGAGTTAGTTATGAGATGACGTATTGTGAGCGAGTAAAGAGACTTGCGTAACGAGATTGAACTAGGTATTGGATACCGACGATCAAATCTCGGGCAAGTAACATACCGATGACAAAGGAACAAAGTATGTTGTTATGCGGTTTGACCGATAAAGATCTTCGTAGAATATGTAGGAACCAATATGGGCATCCAGGTCCCACTATTGGTTATTGACGAAGGCGTGTCTCGGTCATGTCTACATTGTTCTCGAACCGTAGGGTCCGCACGCTTAAGGTTTCGATGACAATTATATTATGAGTTTATGTATTTTGATGTACGAAGTTTGTTCGAGTCCGGATATGATCACGGACATGACGAGGAGTCTCGAAATGGTCGAGACATAAAGATTGATATATTGGACGGATATATTTGGACACCGGAAAGGTTCCGGAGAAGTTTGGAGCTCCGGAGGTTACCGAACCCCGGGAGGTATATGGGCCTTATTGGGCCCATGTAGGAGGAAGGAGAAGGAGCAAGGGAGGCGCGCCCCAAGCCCAATCCGACTGGGGAGGGGGCCGCCCCCTTCCTTTCTCCTTCCCTCTTCCTATTACTACTACTAGTACTACTTCCTAATACTAGTACTCTTTCCTTCCCCTCCAAATAAGATAAGGAAAGAGAGGGAAACCTACTTGGAGTAGGTTTCCCCCCCCTATGCGCGCCCCCACAGGCGCCACCTCCTCCCTCCCTCCTTTATATACGGGGTAGGGGCACCCGGAAGACAGACAAGTTGATCATTGATCGTTCCTTAGCCGTGTGCGGTGCCCCCCACGATATTACACCTCGATCATATTGTAGCGGTGCTTAGGCGAAGCCTGCGACAGAGAACATCAAGATCGTCACCACGCCGTCGTCTTGTGGAACTCCTCCTCGGAGCCTCTCTTGGATTGGAGATCGAGGTGCGTCATCGAGCTGTCGCATGTCAAGAACTTCGGAGGTGCGGAGTAACGGTGCTTGGATCGGTCGGACCGGGAGGGCGTCGACTACTTCCTCTACATTGCGTCAGCGCTTCGCTTCGGTCTCACGAGGGCGTAGACAACACTCTCCCCTCGTTGTTGTATCATCGCCATGATCTTGCGTGTGCGTAGGAATTTTTTTGAAATTACTACGTTCTCCAACAGTTTGCTCTTCACTCGGTAGGATTTTCATATCTTAGGCGAGCACTGGTCTGCAGCTAAGCCCCCGAGTGAGAGGTTTGCTCTTCACTCGGTAGGATTTTTATATCTTAGGCGAGCACCGTGTTTGCAGCTAAGCCCCAGTGAGAGGTTTGCTCTTCACTCGGTAGGATTTTCATATCTTAGGCGAGCACTGGGCTGCAGCTAAGCCCCCGAGTGAGAGGTTTGTTCTTCACTCGGTAGGATTTTTATATCTTAGGCGAGCACTGGGGCTGCAGCTAAGCCCCTGAGTGAGAGGTTCGCTCTTCACTCAGCAGGTTTTTCATATCTTAGGCGAGCACTGGGCTGCAGCTAAGCCCCCGAGTGAGAGGTTTGTTCTTCACTCGGTAGGATTTTCACGTTGTACTTGTGG
Source organism: Aegilops speltoides (assembly GCA_021437245.1). Taxonomy (NCBI): domain Eukaryota; kingdom Viridiplantae; phylum Streptophyta; class Magnoliopsida; order Poales; family Poaceae; genus Aegilops; species Aegilops speltoides. The sequence goes on from CM038147.1 coordinate 484,129,470, forward strand.
CGAAGCTCAGAGGAGAGGGTCGCAGTCGACCTGCACCTCGTCCTCCTTAGCAGCGCACATTGTACTTATGGCGTAGCTCATAGGAGAGGGTCGCAGTCGACCTGCACCTCGTCCTCCTTTCGAGCGTACGTTGTATTTGTGGTGTAGCTCAGAGGAGAGGGTCGCAGTCGACCTGCACCTCGTCCTCCTTTCGAGCGTACGTTGTACTTATGGCGTAGCTCAGAGGAGAGGGTCGCAGTCGACCTGCACCTCGTCCTCCTTACGAGCGCACATTGTACTTATGGCGTAGCTCGAGAGGAGAGGGTCGCAATCGACCTGCACCTCGTCCTCCTTAGGAGCGCACATTGTACTTATGGCGTAGCTCATAGGAGAGGGTCGCAGTCGACCTGCACCTCGTCCTCCTTCGGCGTCGTTGTATTTGTGGTGTAGCTCGAGAGGAGAGGTCGCAATCGACCTGCACCTCGTCCTCCTTTCGAGCGTACGTTGTACTTATGGCGTAGCTCAGAGGAGAGGGTCGCAGTCGACCTGCACCTCGTCCTCCTTACGAGTGCACATTGTACTTATGGCGTAGCTCAGAGGAGAGGGTCGCAGTCGACCTGCACCTCGTCCTCCTTTCGAGCGTACGTTGTATTTGTGGCGTAGCTCAGAGGAGAGGGTCGCAGTCGACCTGCACCTCGTCCTCCTTTCGAGCGTATGTTGTACTTAGGCGAGTGTTTAAACTGCAGCTAAGCCCCCCGAGTGGGAGTCTGGCTCGCCACTCGGTAGGATTTGTATAACTTAGGCGAGTACTTGGACTGCAGCTAAGCCTCCGAGTGGAAGTCTGGCTTACCACTCGGTAGGATTTTTATAACTTAGGCGAGTACTTGGACTGCAGCTAAGCCTCCTAGTGGAAGTCTGGCTTACCACTCGGTAGGATTTTATTTAATCTTAGGCGAAACGGATTCGTAGCTAAGCCCCCGAGTGGGAGTCTGGCTCACCACTCGGTAAGGATTTTTACAAACTTAGGCGAAACGGATTCGCGGCTAAGTCACCCACTGAGGGGAAAATTTTATTGGAAAAAAATAAAAAGTGACAAAAATTATGGAGGAATTATGACACTATTATTTTGAAATCCATGAACTACAGAAGTACTTTGTTACAACTCATCCGAGTGATAAACACAAGTGTAAAATGGGCGGAGTATTTCCGAGTTCCAAGCTCGGGGCTCGTCGATATTATGTTCGACGTTGTAAAGACGGTACGCCCCATTGTGGAGAACTTTGGTGACGATGAAGGGTCCTTCCCAAGAAGGAGCAAGCTTGTGTTGTTTCTTATGATCCACTCGGAGAACTAAATCCCCTTCCTGGAAGGCTCGACCCCTCACATTTCTGGCGTGGAAACGACGCAAGTCTTGTTGGTAGATGGTCGATCGGATCGAGCCATCTCCTTTCTTCCTCTAAAAGGTCATTGCGTCTGCCGCGCTTGTTCAGCTTCTGCTTCGTTGTAGAGTTCAACTCGAGGAGCATTGTGGAGAAGATCACTCGGCAAGACTGCTTCAGCTCCGTAGACCAAGAAGAATGGAGTTCTTCCGGTCGACCGATTAGGTGTGGTCCGCAGTCCCCAAAGCACCGAGGGAAGTTCGTCGACCCACGCTCCAGCCGCATGCTTGAGATCACGCATCAGTCGGGGTTTCAATCCCTTGAGAATCAGGCCATTGGCTCGCTCTGCTTGTCCATTCGACTGCGGATGGGCGACTGAAGCGTAGTCGACTCGTGTGCCTTGAGAGTTGCAGAAATCCCTGAATTCCTCCGAGTCAAAGTTCGACCCATTATCCGTAATGATGCTGTGCGGGACTCCATATCTGAATATCAGTTCCCTGATGAAGCTAACAACAGTACCGGCGCCAAGGTTCTTGATTGGTTTAGCCTCAATCCACTTGGTGAACTTGTCGACTGCCACCAGTACATGCGTGAAGCCACTTCGACCTGTTCTCAAAGGACCGACCATGTCCAACCCCCATACTGCGAAAGGCCAGACGAGTGGAATGGTCTTCAGAGCTGATGCAGGCTTGTGTGACATATTCGAGTAGAAATGACATCCTTCGCACTTGTCCACTATTTCCTTTGCCATCTCATTCGCCTTTGGCCAATAAAATCTGGCTCGGTATGCTTTGGCCACGATGGTCCGAGAGGACGCATGATGACCACAGGTCCCTGAGTGGATATCATTAAGGATGATTCGACCTTCTTCTGGCGTTATGCACTTCTGACCAACTCCAGTCGTGCTTTCTCTGTATAACTGTCCTTTGATTACGGTAAAGGCCTTGGATCGACGGACGATCTGTCGAGCCTCTTCCTCATCCTCTGGAAGCTCTTTTCTTAGGATATACGCGATATATGGAACTGTCCAGTCGGGAATGACCACTAAGACCTCCATGACCAAGTCGACCACCGCTGGGACTTCAACCTCAGTCGGATCTGTGGCACTCTTTGGCTGTGGAGCTTCTTCGGTGAAAGGATCTTCTTTGGTGACGGAGTGTATATGCTCCAAGAACACACCACTCGGAATGGCTTCTCTCTTGGAACCTATCTTTGCGGATCATCTGCTTTGATTTTTCGATCGGGGTATGTGATGGAGCTCTAACCCTCAAACTTCTTTTCCAGCTTCCTCACTGCATTGCAGTATCCAGTCGTGGCTGGGCTTCTCACGTCCCACTCCTTCATCACTTGATTGACCACTAAATCTGAATCGCCATAGACCATCAGGCGACGGACACCGAGTGAAATGGCCATGCGTAATCCATATAAGAGGGCCTCATACTCTGCCTCGTTGTTGGAGGAATCAAAGTGAATCTGGAGCACATATCTAAGCTTATCTCCTCTGGGGGAAACCAAGACCACCCCAGCACCGGAACCATTCAACATTTTAGAGCCATCAAAGAACATGGTCCAATGCTCAAGTGAACTTGATCGGCTCTCTGTTGTTCAATCCACTCGGTGAGGAAATCTGCTATTGCACAGGACTTAGTGGCTTTCTTTGCCTCAAACTTGATATCAAGGGAAGAAGTTCAATCGCCCATTTAGCCACTCGACCGGTTGCATCTCTGTTGTGCAAAATCTCTAATAGTGGGCGTCGTGACGCATCGTGATGGAATGATCGAGAAATGTGAGCAACCTTCTTCGTGGTCATGTATATTCCATACACAAGCTTCGATAATGAGGATATCTCTACTTGGGCCAGTCAAGACTTGAACAAATAATACCTTTGCGCTGAACTTTGAAGGCTTTTCCTTCTTCTTCCCGCTCGAGCGTAAGCCTTTATCTTGACGACTTGTCCTGTGGCTGCGATATAAAGCAACAGAGGCTCTTTGCTGATTGGAGCAGCAAGCACCGGCTGGTGGAGAGCGAGCTTTTAGCTCGGCAAGCGCTGCATCGACTTCGAGTCCACTCGAACTTGTCGCCTTCTTCATCGATCGGTAAAGAGGCAATGCCTTTTCATTGAGTCGTGAGATGAATCGACTTAATGCGGCCAAGCATCGATAAGCTTCGGACGCCGTGCACTTTCGCCGCAGGCGTTTCATTCGGAGAATAGTGCCGATCTTTTCAGTATTAGCATCGATCCTCGCTCGAAGCGAAAACCGAGTAACTTGCCACGGGAACTCGAATGTGCACTTTGATGGATTGAGCTTGATATCATACCTTCGAGGTTGGCAAATGTTTGGCGAGGTCACGAGCAGGTCGGAACCTTTTCGTGACTTGACGACGATATCATCCACATATGCTTCCACATTCCGACCGATTTGAGTGAGCGGACACTTCGAATCATTCGCATAAATGTGGCTCGGCATTCTTGAGGCGAATGGCATGGTGATATAGCGAAGCACCGAATGGAGTGACGAAGCTGTTTTATCTCATCGGGTCCGTCTGACGGATCTGGTGGTACCGGAATAAGCGTCTAGAAAAGACAATCTCGCATCCCGCGGTCGAGTCAACAATTTGATCTATGCGAGGAGAGGAAAATGATCTTCGGGCAGGCCGGTTGATGTGCTTGAAATCAATGCACATTGGAGCGATTGTCCTTCTTAGGAACCATGGCGACATTAGCGAGCCACTCGGGTGGTATATCTCGGATAAATCCTGCATGTGATCGAGCCACTTCCTCACCAATGGCTTTTCTCTTACGGGCGGCGGACCGCCAAGATGCTCTTTACTGGTTTTGCTGATGAGTCGACTCTTAGGCGATGCTTAGCGATCCCACAGGAACACCCGCATGTCGTGAGCTTCCATGCAAAAATGTCCCGATTCTCACGGAGGAACCGGATGGCGCTTCTTCCTATTTGGTCGAGTGTTGTGGAGATGTGGGTCGGGGCTGCATTGGGGTCGGTCGGGTGAATGTGAGCAGGCTTCGTCTCACCGGACGATCAAATCTGATTCTGTGTGGCGGGTTTCTTGGATCGCAGAAATCACTCGGATCTGCGTTTTGCTTGTATTCTTCAAACTCGACCGCTGTCACCTGGGAATCGGCAATCTTTGAGCCCTTCTGAAAGCACTCTTCTGCCTTTTTCCGATCACCGGTGACAGTGATCACTCCTTTGGGGCCGGGCATTTTCAGTTTGAGGTACACGTAACATGGTCGAGCCATGAATCGTGCATAAGCTGGTCTCCCCAAAATTGCATGATACGCACTCTGAAAATCCACGACCTCAAACGTCAACTTCTCTTTGCGAAAATGTTTTGAATCACCAAACACCACGTCCAGAGCTATTTGGCCAAGTGACTCGGCTTTCTTCCCTGGTATAACTCCATGAAAGCTCATGTTACTGGTGCTCAGTCGGGACATCGGAATGCCCATTCCTTTCAGTGTGTCTACATACAACAAATTCAGCCCACTACCACCGTCCATCAACACTTTTGTCAGTCGAGTGCCTTCGACAACTGGATCGACCACCAAACCTTGTCTCCCAGGGGTGGCAATATGAGTCGGGTGATCAGATTGGTCGAATGTGATGGGTGTTTGGAACCATCTCAGATAACTTGCTTTTGCTGGGGCAACCATGTTCACCTCACGGTTAATGACTTTCAGTCGACTCTTGCTTTCGGATCTGCAAAGATCATCAGTGGAGTTGACATGCGGATATCCTTCCTCACTGTCCTCCTTGTCTTCGGCCTTGTCCGACTCCTTTTCCTTGTCCTTAGACTGTTTTCCTTGAAACTGCTGGATCAGGAGTCGACATTGGCGTGTGGTATGCTTTGGGTAAATGATATTGCCCTCTTCGTCTTTCTTCGTGTGGATGTGACACGGCATACCCATCACGTCATTCCCTTCTTTATCCTTTACCTTCTTAGGGTTCCAGGATCCTTTTGGCTTCCCTTTAAACTTTCCCTGAGTCACGGCCAGAGCCTCTCCAGGAGCTGCTGGTTCAGCCTTCCGCTTCTGTTTCCGACTGGTGTTTCCCTTCTCCGACTCACTCGGTTTGTACTTGCCGCTTCGGAGTCGGTCTTCTTCTTCACCGTTGGCGTACTTGGTAGCAATCTCCATCATCCGACTCAGGGTCATGTATCCGGTTCGACCAAATTTCAGACTCAATTCTCTGTTCTTGACGCCATCCTTGAAGGCGCAGACTGCCTGATGATCAGACACATTCTCCACAGTATGGTGCAAAGTGATCCATCTCTGAATATACTCCCTGAGAGTCTCATTGGTCTTTTGCACACAGACTTGCAGCTCCGTCAATCCAGCCGGTTAAACTTGCAAGTTCCTTCAAGCGTTCGGCGAACACTCGGGACAGATCTTCCCAAGTGTAAATGCTACTAGGAGGTGGCAGATTCAACCATGCTCTGGCGTAACCTTCCAACATGAGGGCAAATGCTTCATGGCCACCTCGTCGTTCCCACCACCAATCTGAACCGCCACTCGGTAGTCCTCAAGCCAAGTTTGGGCTTAGACTCACCGGTGAACTTGTCGACTCTGTTGCCAACCTGAAATTGGGGGATCACTGCGGCTCGATAGCCCTCTTTGAAACATTCGGACGAAACATGCACTCGATTGCTTGTGGCGCATCTCTGTCGGGCCCACCCGATGGGCTCTGTTCGGTCGACCAAGCCTTGCACGATAATGGATCGCGTCGAGCCTGGTTCTCTGGGGTCGACCGAGCTCTTCGCCCTGCTGGTGGCCTTTGTCATCTTTCGCCGAGGAGCGTAAGACCCAGCCCTCAGAGGGGAAGCGGGCACTCGACGCCTATCATCTCGGTCGTGTCGGTCTCCATACTGGTCCCGCCGATTCTCGCGCCCTTCTCGCCGTGGAGGCGATCTGGGGCTGTGAGCCGACTGAACCGTATTCGCATCGATGGATCATTGTGAATTACATTGCGCGAAGCTGCGACACGGCTGAATCTGGTCTCCTGCTGCCGGAGCAAATCCACGATCTGCATCAAGCCTCTGCCGACTTCCGACCGAGAGGGCTGGATGGACTCTGCTATCTGGTCGCATGTTGCTAAATTCTGGATTGGGGTTCGATATACGAGAGTCGGCGGGAAGAGTTGGCGTCGATTGGCGTCGGGAACTTCGTTGCGCAGCATCGTCGAGTGCTCGTTGAAGATTCTCCAAGCGAGCACGTTAAATAAATTGGCAAATGTGCCTCCTCAAGGCGCGAGCCTCGGGGTTTCTCTGCGATGGGGTATGCGGGGCATCCATGTTCCTGCGGCGAAGTTCCTCTCTTTGCAGAGAGTCGAGTGGCTCGGGTTGGTACTCTTCGTGGTCTCGTGCGGGGTCGTCTCCGCCGCCTGCCCCGCCATCATGGGCGAAGCCAGGCGGACTGCGAGGCCCGTTGACCATCGAGATTTCCGCCATTTGGATCATCGCTATCGCATTCGGATCACGATCTCTGAACCGGTCGGCGGATCGAACAGGCCGTAGAGAGATTCGTCGGGCTCGATTGCCACAACTTGAGTGGTGGCCGTCTGGCGAGCCATCGCGTGTCTCACCCACCGCTGAAGCCTCGACCGACCAGAGCGCTTGCGCTGGCGGGAGACCAGGAGGGTGGTCGATAGGCGAGTCGACCGATACGGGGTCGACGGTTGTCGCAGCAGAACGCCGCAGACACATGCACGAAAATGCGTCGCACCGCGGACGGGGAGCACATCAACGTCGAGTGGAGCCTCCTGGAGCCAGGCGGAGTCGTCGGCGACGAAGGTAAGAGCGCCGAGACGGATCTCACGACCCTCGACCAAAACTCCAGCAGCCACCATGATGAAAGTACTCGGAAGAATCACAACTTCTCCACAAAATCGCTAAAACACCTGCCCCACGGTGGGCGCCAACTGTCGTGGTTCTAAGTCTGACAGTAGAGTGGGGGGTAGGTATGGAGAGGCAAGGTCCTAGCAATGGAGAGGTTGTAAACACAAGAGAGATGTACGAGTTCAGGCCCTTCTCGGAGGAAGTAAAAGCCCTACGTCTCGGAGCCCGGAGGCGGTCGAGTGGATTATGTGTATATGAGTTACAGGGGTGCGAACCCTTCTGCCTATGGAGGGGGGTGGCTTATATAGAGTGCGCCAGGACCCCAACCAACCCACATAATGAAGGGTTTAAGGTACATTAAGTCCGGGGCGTTACTGGTAATGCCCCACATAAAGTGTCTTAACTATCATAAAGTCTACTTAATTACAGACCGTTGCAGTGCAGAGTGCTTCTTGACCTTCTGGTGGTCGAGTGAGTCTTCGCGGTCGAGTCCTTCAAGTCAGTCGAGTGAGTTCCTCGTAGGTCGACTGGAAGGTGATCTCTTCTAAGGGTGTCCTTGGGCAGGGTACTTAGATCAGGTCTATGACCCTACCCTAGGTACATGAGTCCATCAACAGGTACAAATCATAATCAGTAGAAAAATATCATCATAATAATATCATCATTCAGTAGGAAAACAACCTTAGCTAGGTCAGTTCTGAACTACATATGGCAATCTCACTTTTAGGAAAGGAGGATCGTCATACACATATATATGTATAGCAATTTACAGGAGCTTCATCATTTTTAGTAACAACAATACATATATAGCAATTGGAAGCAAACAGATGTACACATAAGATAAAAATGTAGTGCTGAAAGTTTAATGCTGACGAAAGACTTGCTGAAATAGTGAAAAATATGGAGTCACCAAGCTGGCTAAGAAACTCCCAAAGTCCACTAGCAAATCCAAGATCTAATCCTGTTACACACAACATAACAATTTAAGATAACTAGGATAAGGATAGTAGGAAATGAAAAAGAAAGAGCTCAAAAAACAATCACAACAGCAAAATAATAAAAACCTTAGGTAAGCATTATCAGACCAGAAAACAAGACATGCATAGAATATATTTGAGAAATCAACCAATATTAAACGAGAACAAGCATGTAGTACTGACCACTACCTTGACAATCAGCAGTTTAACTTTGTTGTCTTTCTCGTCAACAAGTGAAATAACTTCAGAAGTCCTGTAACCTAGGAGATGTAAGCAAACGATTTGACTTAGATTTTAGTATTTGGTAGTCTAATCAGCAAGACAAAGTATGCAATGGAGATGCCCTAATGGAAGTATGCACGGCGGACAAAGTTTTATTTTTAAGCCTTAAGCGCCTACATAAGCGGCTATGCAATGGATATGCCCTAATGGAAGTATTCTAACTACTGGAAATATTCCACTCAACTGGTTGGGGTACTCCACAACACAGTGCTTTGTGTCTAAAATGGAGTACTTCACGGCACCACACATACTACAACAATTTAGTCCTAGAAGAAAATAAATCCTAAAAGAAAAGAAATCCTAAAATCTGGAGCAAGTCCTAGCAGTAGTAGTCCAACTAGATGGCCACCACTACTACTCCTATCACTAGAGTAAACAACAGTTGTGTGTTCAACATCTTTACTAACAGTAAATTGGCAGTACTCCATTATCTACTCCTGCAACTTCAACTATAATAACATCCTATAACTACTACAACAACATAAAACTACTATGCATCATCTTCCTACAACTACTCATCTTCAGCAGCACATGATACACGAAGCAAGCAAGCAGCAACCAGCAGATTACTTGTTGAATACAACATGACACTTGTTAAACTTGTTACTGGAGTAATTCAATTAAATTCATGTCCTGTACTGTTAAACTTGTTACTGAATTTATGTTAAATTCAGGATGCACAAGAATAGTCTGCCGGAATATTGCTAGACTACTGTAAAAAAACTTGTTAAATGAATTCATGTTAAATTCCTGTTTAGTTAAATTCATGTTAACTTGTTACTGTATCTAATCAACAAGACAAAGTTAGCGGAAGCAGAGGCGGGCAAGCGCAAAGCAAGCAGACGATGTCTGGGCGTGGCCGGGCGTCTGCAAGATGCAAGGCGAGAGAGCCGGCCGTGGCGGCAGCGGCACGCGGGCGAGCCTGCCACGATGGGGCTTGCAGGGCGGGGAGCGAGTCCAGCGGCAGCGATGGTTTAACGAAGCGGCAGGCGGTTTGTGGCGGGCGGCGGAGAGGTAGGCGGTGGTGGCGCGGCGGCTGCAGGTGAAAGCAGCAGTGAGCAATGATAAGTGCGGGCGGCCGCGCGCGCTGTACAGGGATGGGAGCAGGGGGGCCGACGAGGGATGTACCTTCGTAGCGGCGAGGAGGCACGATGGCGACGCGGGCGGCGGCGAGATCCAAAGGCGTCGGAGAGACGACGCGGGCTCTTCGTGGTCCTCCTCCTGGTCCTCCTCCTCCGGCTCGGGGCGCAGGGGCGACGGCGCGAGGGAGCTGCAGTGGTGGGGCGCGAAGCGGCGAGCTGGGAAGCTGCGGTGGTGGGCGCGGGCGCGGGCGGCGGGGTGGAGTCCGCGGGGTCGGGTGGCGGCGTCGAGCAGCGTCTTGGTGGATCTGGCGAGGGAGTGGGACGAAGGGGATCTGGCAAGAGGAAGAGGGAGGAATTAGCTGGGGGGGGGGGGCAGCTTACTAATGGCGCACCCCGCAGCGGTGCGCTATTAGTATGTTTTTTAGATAGCAATGGCGCACCCTCAGCCGGTGCCGCCATTAGTTATCTTTTTTTATATAGCAATGGCGCACCATCAAGAGGTGCGCATTAGTAATCTTTTTTTTAAATATAGCAATGGCGCACCAGCCAGAGGTGCGCCATAAGTAATTTTTTTTTATTTTTTGTTGCATCTAATATTTTTTAAGAAAATGAATATGAGACAGCAATATATTTTTTATAAAAACAGTAATATTTTTTTAAAAATATCATCATATTTGTTATTTGAAAATATTTATGAATATGAAAAAATATCATCAAATTTATTATTTGAAAATATCATCAAATTTGTTATTTGAAAATATAATCAAATTTGTTTTTTTTGCAATTTTAGTTGCATTCATTTGTGATGGTGGAGCGGTCCGGGAGGGTGCGGTGGGTGGCGGCGGTGGAGCGGGGATGGTGCGGTGGGTCGTCGGCGATGGTGGAGGCGGGTCGTGTCGGCGGCCGTGGAGCGGGGAGGTGCGGTGGGTCGTCGGCGGTGGTGGAGCGAGGTGCGGTGGGTCGTCGGCGGTGGTGGAGCGGGGAGGTGCGGGGTCGGCGGCGGTGGTGGAGCGGAGGAGGTGCAGTGGGTCGTCGTGGTGGTGGAGCGGGGAGGTGCGGAGGGTCGGCGGCGGCGGTGGAAGCGGGGAGGTCTTGTGGGTTGTGGGGCGGGGGACCGGATCTGGCGAGGTGGGATAACGATCGAGATGGAGGGGGATCGAGATCGAGTGTCCATGAAATTTAAAAACATTCATGAGTTCAAAATTAATGTGCCCATGAAATTTAAAAACATTCATGAGTTCAAAATTAATGTGCCCATGAAATATAATAATCGAGAAATGAAGGCTATAATTTAAATACAATCGATCTTAGCTAGCTATCTGTTCACAATCTTCTTGTCCTTATTTTTTGTAAATGGAGTTCTTCTCTTGAACGAACGTCCTTTAGTTAGGGTGGTCATGCTTCTTCTTGTGGTGTATGCTGATACTTCATCATCGTCGTCATGTTCCATCTTCGGGTCGCCGTACTTGTCGAAGTCTTGCTCATTGGCGACTCCATCCATTCTGATGATCTTCCTTTTGCCTCTCCTCACGACAACACGACTGGGCTTTGGCGGGTCGGTAATGAAGAAGCATTGGTCGACTTGGGAAGCTAGTACCCATGGCTCATTTTTTGCGGTGACGTTTGCGCCCGCGGTCTTGGATTTGGCTACGGGTATAACCATGGTGGTGAAATACCGGTCTTCTTTTATGACGCTCTTGTCCCATCTGACACGGAACATCGGTACCTTCTCTCCAGCGTAGCTCAGCTCCCAGATCTCCTCGATCCTTCCGTAGTATCGGTCCTTGTCGTTACCGGTGTAGGATTCCATCGTTACCCTAGAGTTCTGATAACCATCGCTCTTCATGTCCTTTCCCTCGGTGTAGAATGTGTAGCCGTTGATATCGTACGCCTCATATGTCATCAGGTTGTGCTCGGCGCCCTGTGACAAGGCGAATATGAGTTGTTCTTCCGCGGAAGAATCCTCATGTAAATGGTACGACAGAAGCTTGTGCTTGAAGCAACGCGTGAAACATGAGTTGTGCTCTTTGATTATATCTCCGTCCGTCCTCTGTTGGCCTCGATCATTGTACGTCTTCTCAATAAAGGTTTTGTGCTCTACCACCCAAGGATCGACCACGTCTATGTGTTGTAGTGCGACTAGGTTTGCTCTTTCAAAGTCGGCGAGTCGACCCTTGAAGTCGACATGCATTTCGCGGCGACCCTCACGGTGACCCCATCCAGTGAGCCTGCCGAGGTGCCTGTTGACGGGCAGACCAACGGGGTTCTCGATGCCTAGATAATTCATGCAGTAGGAGATGCACTCTTGGTCAAAAAGCCCCTGGCTATGCTTTCCTCTGGGCGTGACATGTTGCGAACGTATCCTTTGATGACACCATTCATCCTTTCGAACGGCATCATGTTGTGCAGGAACGTCAGCCCGAGTTGGATGATATCCTCCACGATATGGACCAGCAGATGCACCATAACGTCGAAGAATGCGGGTGGGAAGTACATCTCAAGCTCGCATAGTATCACCATGATCTCTTCCTGTAGCCTTCTGAGTTGCCTCACGCCAACCAACTTCCGAGAGATGACGTCGAAAAATTTGCATAGGCCAAATAGCGTTTCACAGACATGCGCGTCCATGATCCCACGGATTGCAACTGGAAGTATCTGCGTCATCGGCACGTGACAGTCGTGAGACTTCATCCCGCTGAACTTCTGCTTCGCTGTGTCTAGGTATCTGCTTATCTTCCCCGCGTAACCGTAAGTAAATTTTACTCCTACGACGCAGGTGAAAAACTGATCGATCTCCTCCTGACTTAAAGTGAAGCACGCGGGAGGGTAGTCATTTCCGGTCTTCTTGGCCTTTTTTCCTTTGCGACGACTTTCCGTGTCCTGCTTCGCCTCATCATCATCATCATCATTAGCGTGAAGCTCCTCCCTGATGCCCATTGATTTCAAGTCTGCCCTTGCTTTCGGCCCATCTTTGGTCCTCTCTGTTATGTTGAGCAGGGTACCAAGCAGACTCTCGCACACGTTCTTCGCGATATGCATGACATCAAGGCTGTGAGGCACACGGTGGATCTTCCAGTACGGCAAGTCCTAGAAAACAGACCTCGTTTTCCATACCTTCAGCAGCAGCTCTGGTGCCTTTCGCTTCCTTCCCGGCTCTGGCGCGTTTTGCTTCTTTCCCGGCAGTGGGCAATCTTTCCAATTTTTCAATAGCTGGTCTATTTCCTCGCCGCTCCTCGTACGCGGGCGTCTTCGGGGTTTGGTTTCACCTTCGAACAGATCCTTGCGTTTCCTCCACGGGTCATCGTCGCGAAGCCACCTTGATGTCCCATGAACACAGTTTTCGAAGACCCGGGATCTCTATCTAGCTGGCGATACGTTGTGTCATCCATGCACCTGACGCATCCAGAAAATCCGTGGACCACCTGCCCCGCGAGATATCCGTAACCAAGATAGTCGTGCACCGTCATGAGCAGTGCGGCTCTCATAGGGAAATATTCTTTCTCTGCGGCGTCCCACGTATTGGCTGGCGTTTTCCACATCGTGTCTAGCTCCTCTTTCAGCAGCCCCAGATACAGATTGATGTCGTTCCCTGGTTGTTTCGGCCCTTCAATTAGCATACTCATGTGAATGTACTTCCTCTTCATGCACAACCGGGGGGAAGGTTGTACATCCACACAAACACAGGCCAGGTGCTATGTTTGCTTCTCTGGCTGGCAAACGGATTGACTCCATCAGTGCTCGCGCCCAGCACAATGTTCCTTGGATTCTTCCCAAATTCTGGGTGTTCGAAGTTCAACGCTTGCCACTGGCTCCCATCCTTAGGGTGACTCAGCATCTTGTCTTTTTTTATTTATCTTCAGATCATTTGCGTCATCTTCTCGCTTCGTCTCCTCCCTATCCGCGTGCCAACGCAGGAGCTTTGCTACCTTAGGGTCCACGAAATACGTCTGCAGACGAGGAGTGATCGGAAAGTACCACACCACTTTTCGAGGAGCTTTCTTCCTCTTCTTGTATCGAGTGACGCCGCACATCGGACATATGGTAGACTCCGCGTGCTCGTCCCGATAAATGATGCAATTGTCATGCACACATGGTATTTCACGTGCGGTAAATCCAGAGGACACACGATTTTCTTCGCCTCCTCGAAACTGGTCGGGCACTTGTTCCCCTTGGGAAGACGTTCGTGCCAGAATGACATGTTCTCGTCGAAGCATGCGTCGGTCATTTTGTATTTTACCTTCATCTCCAGAGTCATGAGCATTACTTTCAGGCGGGTATCTGAAAGCACATTTGCTCCCTGGGTGGTTTTGGTAATTAATGATAACATACTTTGTGGTTGGACTAATGCTTTTATCAAGTATGTTTCAGGAAATTCAATCACATTGGCATGGCAAAAGGACTGAAGAGGTGGAACCCCCAAAATGCTAAGGCAAGCATTGGCAAAAGCTCAAGACTCCATTTTGGTTTAGTGATCCAAGATCACATTGAGTCCATAGGAAAAGCCAATACTATTAAAAGGGATGAGGTTATGATAATGATCTGGTTGCTCAAGTGCTTAGTGATACATCTCCTAAACTATCGCAACTTTCACCGCCATATACACTCATAAGTAGTCTCGGTCCCACCGATATTCCAAACACACCACACACGAGATGAACCACCTCACCATAAAGCCAAACCCTAGCAAACTTGGATTTTCCGATTCAACTCGGTCTCACCGAAATATGAGTTGCCAAGCTTCAGAACCTACACATCGATCGGTGTCACCGAGATGATGAGGTCGATCCCACCAAATTGGCATGCTCTTGTCATTGCACGAATCGGACTAACCGAGATTGTATTTTCGGTCCCACCGAAAATCCCAACGTTCACATTATTTGAACTATCGGTCTCACCGAGTTGTCCACTTCGGTCCCACCGAGATTGCTCAAATGTGTGTAACGGTTGGATTTTGTGTGGAGGCTATTTATACCCTTCCACCCCCTCTTCATTCGTGGAGAGAGCCATCAGAAAGAACTACCACTCCTACCTTACATTTCTGAGAAGAGAACTACCTACCCTTGTGTTGAGATCAAGTTGCTCCACTCCCACCATATGAAGCTTGATCTCTAGCCTTCCCAAGTTGCTTTCCACTCAATCCTTTCTTCCACCACAGCCAAATCAGTGAGGAGAGTTGAGTGTTGGGGAGATTATCATTTGAAGCACAAGAGCAAGGAGTTCATCATCATCTACAACATCTATTACCTTTTGGAGGGTGGTGCCTCCTAGATTGGTTAGGTGTCGCTTGGGAGCCTCCGTCATCGAGATGTGGAGTTGAACCAAGAAGTTTGTAACGGCAAGGAGATCGCCTACTTCGTGAAGATCTACCCCGAGTAAGGCTAGCCCTCCGTGGGCGTAGGCCATGATGGAATAGACAAGGTTGCTTCTTCGTGGACCCTTCGTGGGTGGAGCCCTCCGTGGACTCTCACAGCCGTTACCCTCCGTGGGTTGAAGTCTCCATCAACGTGGAAGTACGATAGCACCACCTATCGGAACCACGAGAAAAATCACCACGTCTCCAAATTGCGTTTGATCTTCTCCACTTCTCTTTACTACTTGTGCAATTTACTTTCCACTGCCCATACTCTAGAATTGCATGTGTAGTGTGCTACTTGACTTGTGTGTTATGCAAAATCTGCCAAAATCGGTTCTTGATAAAAGACAGAATTTTTATCTTGTCGAGTAGTCTAATCACCCCCCCCCCTCTAGACACTCTCACCTTCTTCGATCCCTCAATTGGTATCAGAGCTTTGGTCTCCATTGCTTTGGTTTACACCATTGGAGGAAGATGGACGTGTCTACGTTTGGGAGTGTTAGCCATAGAGTGCCTATTCTTAATGGAGTGTCCTATAACTCGTGGAGGATTGAAATGCTTATTATCTTTAAGACATACAATTTATGCAAATATGTTGAGACCCCTATGTGCCTCCATTTGACCCCTTGCACCCTACCATGGATGAAGAGCTTGATTTGCTTCAGAACCTTAGGACTGTAAATCTTATCATTAGAGGGTTACCCGATAACTTGCTTAAGCTCGTTACAAACTTTGAGTGCGCCTATGCTATGTGGAAGTTCTTGGAAGAACTTTATCCGGACTACTCTTTGAGAGGTCTTGATGAAATTCTATACAAGACTATTGAATTTGATATGATGCTTCAATGATCCCAACTTTGATAAATGCTTCTTTGAGCTTCGTGAGCTTATGAAAAGAAGGGTGATCCGGTCTTATCAATGTTCTAATTAGAAATGCTCTTGTATTGCATTCCGATGATTATTGTCACATTGACAAAACTAATGCAAGTAGTTATCAAATTGACCTAGGTGTTGATGATGAACAATCTATGGGTCAATATGATGATGAGCATGAGCATGATGATGATTACTCGATTCGGACACCGAGCTAGACAAGATCATGAAGAGTCTCAATCTTATGGCAAATCGAGAGACTACATATCCGGCGAAAAGAGTGGATTCTTGATAGTGGATGCACCGACCACATGACCGGAGACAAAGACATGTTTGAGAGAGCTTGCAAAGAACGATGGTCCACGCAAGTATGTGACTTTTGGAGACAACTCCAAGGGTAAGGTACTTGGCCTTGGTAAGGTGGCCATATCTCATGATAGCTCTATTCAAAATGCCATGCTTGTAGAATCACTTGGATACAATTTACTTTCCGTGTCTAGATTAGCTGACTTTGGATTCAATGTGCTATTCATCGAAGTAGATTGCCAAGTCTTTCGTCGTGACAATCATAACATGGCATTTACCGGTATCCGTAGAGGTGATCTATATATTGTTGATTTCACTAAGAAAGCCCAACCTAGAGCTTGCTTCATTGCTAAATCCTCTAAAGGTTGGTTATGGCATAGAAGGCTTGGACATGTTGGTATGCGTAATTTAGACAAGCTGATCAAAGGTGATCATATTCTTGGCGTTAAGGATGTTTTCTTTGACAAAGATAGACTTTGTAGTGCTTGTCAAGCAGGAAAACAAGTAGGTGGAAGTCATCCCGTGAAGAACATCATGACCACAAGGAGACCGCTTGAGCTTCTTCATATGGATCTCTTGGTCCCAATGCTTACAAAAGCCTTGGTGGTAACTCCTTTGGTCTAGTTATAGTTGATGATTATTCCAGATTTACGTGGGTATTTTTCCTTGATGACAAATCGCGGTTCGAGAGAATCTTCAAAACCTTTGCGAAAAGGCCCAAAATCAATTTGAGGTGAAGATCAAGAAAGTTCGGAGGACAATGGAGCGGAGTTCAAGAACGCCAATGTAGACTCTTTTCTCGATGAGGAAGGGATTCTACATGAGTTCTTAACTTACGTACACTCCTCAACAAAATGGAGTTGTTGAGAGGAAGAACCGAGCAGCTCATAGAGATGGCGAGAACGATGCTTGATGAATACAAGACACGAAGCATTTTTGGGGGAAGCGGTCGAGACAGCTTGTCATGCTATCAACAGGCTTTATCTTCATAAGCTCCTCGGCAAGACATCATCTGAGCTCCTCACCGTAACAAACCCCAAGTGGGATACTTTCGTGTCTTTGGTTCGAAATGCTATATCCTTGATAAGCATCGTCGGTCTAAATTTGCTCCTAAAACTCATGAAGGCTTTTTCCTTGGTTATGGATCAAACTCCCACACCTACCGTGTCTACAATAATTTCACCCGAAAGGTTGAAGAGACGGTAGATGTGAAGTTTGATGAATCTAATGGCTCGCAAGTGGAGCAAATGCCTATTGATGTAGGAGACAAGGACCCATCGGAAGCAATCCAAGATTTATCTATTGGAAAGATCCGTCCCATGGAAGTGATGGAGAGTACCTCATCTACATATGTGGACCCCCCTACCTCACGGCAAGATGAACCTCAAGGCAACATGGAGGCCTCCACAAGTGGAACTCACCAAGATGAGGAAGTGCAACAAGAAGATCCACCACAACCTCCTTCTCCACCGCCTCAAGACAACACCAACAACAATGAAGAAGTAGAAGAGGAAGATGAAGATGATGAGGAAGCTCAGCCACAACCTCAACAAAAGCTATCCCGAGTCCGAGCAAGAGTCAAGAAAAATCATCCCGTGGAACAAATGATCAATGACATCAACTCCGGGAGAATTACTCGCTCTAAAACTCGCTTAGCTAACTTTTGTGAGCATTACTCATTTATCTCTAGTATTGAACCTATGAAGGTAGAAGAAGCACTTGAAGACCCGGATTGGGTGAGCGCTATGCACGAAGAGCTACACAACTTCGAGAGGAACAAGGTATGGACTTTGGTAGAAAGCCCAAGGATGATCAAAACGTCATTGGAACCAAATGGGTGTTTCGGAACAAGCAAGATGAAGATGGACAAGTCATCCGCAACAAGGCTCGTCTCGTAGCTCAAGGTTACACACAAGTCGAAGGTATGGACTATGGTGAGACCTATGCCCCCGTTGCTAGACTTGAGTCCATTCGCATTCTTCTTGCTTATGCCAATCACCATGATATTACTCTCTATCAAATGGATATCAAAAGTGCCTTCCTAAATGGTGAAATTGAGGAGGAAGTATTTGTGAAACAACCTCCCAGATTTGTGAATCCCAAAAAGCCTAATCATGTTTACAAGTTGCACAAAGCTCTTTATGGTCTTAAACAAGCTCCTAGAGCTTGGTACAAATGCTTGACTAGCTTTCTTCTTGAAAAAGGCTTTGAGATTGGAAAGATAGACTCAACGCTGTTCACGAAAAGGGTTGATGGTGAACTATTTGTGTGCCAAATATATGTTGATGATATTATCTTTGGTTCAACTAACCCTCATTTTAGCGAGAAGTTTGGAAAGCTCATGTCGGAGAAGTATGAGATGTCCATGATGAGTGAACTCAAATTCTTCCTTGGGTTGCAAATCAAGCAATCTAAGGAGGGTACCTTTGTCTCACAAACAAAGTACACCAAGGATCTCTTCAAGAAGTTCAACATGCAAGAAAGCAAGGTATGAGAACCCCATGCCTACAAGTGGACATAATGACTTGACAAAAGATGGAGAACCCGTTGATCAAAGGGTTTACCGATCTATGATTGGTTCTCTACTATATCTTTGTGCTTCTCGTCCTGACATAATGTTGAGTGTATGCATGTGTGCTCGATATCAAGCAGCCCCTAAAGAATGTCATCTTAAAGCTGTTAAAAGGATTGTGATATATTTGATACACACACCAAACTTTGGCATTTGGTATCCTAAGAGGGCCTCTTTCGACCTTGTTGGCTATTCCGACTTGGACTATGCCGTGACAGGGGTTGATAGAAAGTCAACTTCGGCACGTGTCAATTCCTTGGTCGATCCCTTGTATCTTGGTCCTCCAAGAAACAAAATTCGTATCATTATCCACCTTGAAGCGGAATATATTGCTGCTGGTTCGTGTTGTGCTCAATTGCTATGGATGACACAAGCGCTTAAGGATTATGGGATACATGTGAGACATGTTCCTTGCTTTGTGACAATGAGAGTGCGATTAAAATTGGACACAATCCGTGCAACACTCTCGAGCGAAACATATTGAAGTTCGTCACCATTTCATTCGTGATCACATTGCCAAGGGTGACATCAATCTTAAGCATGTTCGTCTTGACAAACAACTCGTGATATCTTTACAAAACCTCTTGATGAGAAAGTGTTTTGTCGCTAAGGAGTGAGTTGAACATCATTGATGCTTCAAACTTGGAGTGAGAACTCCATTGATGCATGCAAGGCATGAGCCCACTTGACTAATCCTTGATATTTCTCTTATGATGGTGATCATATGTCTTGGACACATTTGCCTCCTTGTATTGCATCTAACTCCTTGCGGTACTTGGATGATCTACATTCCACAAGATTACCACACACTCAAATCATGAGTAATCTTGTCATTGACCAAGTATCTAGCCCTTTGGGATGTTGAGTTCAAGGAACAAAATTCCACATATCCTTTTTGACAACTTATACATCTAGTATTTCACTCTTGTCATCTTGGATATCCTTGAGTATTTCCTTGCTTGCCTAACCCATGTAGGAAGATGAACTACACAAGTGGAAATGGCGCTCCAACTTCACATTCAATGAGCACCTACATCAAGTTCACCTACATGAACAAAGCAACAACAAGCCCAAGGTATGTTCTTCACATCTTTAAGGAGCTTTGCTCAAAGTCATGAGTACAAGCAGCTTCATAAGATGTGATCACATCGAATGCTTAATCGAAAAATGGCAACCCCATTTTGAGCTTAAATGATGAGTATGACCTATGATCAAATGTCCTCATTTGACTCCTAAGTCAATATACTCAAACCTAGGTGACCTTGTGCATGACCCTTATCTAGATGAAGTACATATGTTTTGGAGTCTTTCTATTTACTCTTATTTTCTCTCATTGAGTTTTCATTAAAAAACTTCATCTAGGAATCTTTTTCATTTCTATTCTTCTGTATTTGTGAATATCCTTCCGGCTCGATCAATTCCTCGAAAATCATTCACAAATTCATTGCAAATCCTTTGAAACATTCCTCACAAGGTGAGCTAAATTATTTCAGATTTCGTTGGAATTAAACTCAAGGTCACCGATTTAAATTTTTGGTCTAACGAAAAGGATCTACCCTAAGTCCCCGACTTTCGGACCCACCGATCCATCCTAATTCGTGTCACCGATTTATTTCTTCGAGATATCATCCTCTGCAGCTCCACTCAATGATTCTCTATGCATGTTCCTTTTTTGCCCTGTTGTGATTCTTGAGGATCCCACTTCTTTCCTTCCATCTTCCCTGACCTTCCTAGTTTGCTGTCCTTTTCGGCACTTGATGTCAAAGGGGGAGAAGACTTAGGGGGAGAAGAGAAGATTTAGGGGGAGAAGAAGAGCAATCTTACCTTAAGGGGGAGAGAATCACATCAAAGCTTCAAAGTTTTTCCTTATAAGAGAATTTCTTGCCGTGTTTCACATTGGTCATTACAATTGGCGTCATTCTCTTTTGGCATCATTCTTTTGATTTTGCTCTTTCCATCAAACCCCTTGATCTGAGAGAACTCAAAGGGAGAGGAATCTTCACAATTGATATCTTATGGAAAGCAAAATCTCTCAGAGTTCATTGAAAATCTTTTAGTTTGGAGACATGTTTGTCGATTCAAGCTTGTGCTCAATATGAGACACTCTTTATACATGTCATCCTGGCTTGGTACTCTTGATGTTCTTGCAGTTGGTTGAAGAAATACTCTTGTGTTATCTAACCTTGTTTTCCCAAGTTTATCTCTTGGTACAATGCCAAGGAACCTCAAGGTAAGTATATGGACCTTGCGAGAATGTGCATGATGGTGACTTGCTTGTGAATACTTGTTTGCAAGAAATCACCATGCACATATGCATTATCACTCACTTCTTTTCATCTGCTCGATGCATATAGCCAAGCTGCATGTAGCACATCTTGCTTCTCTCTCTTGTATGCTTGTGGTAGTCCAAAACCATAATTTATGAAAATCTTGCACACTTGTAGGGGAGCCTGTACTACATGTTTGTCAAAGCTTTGATGATAATTCATCTTTCTTTCAATAAGCTTTGATGTCTTGTTTAGTGTGTTGCCATCAATTACCAAAATGGGGAGATTGAAAGCACATTTGCTCCTGGTGGTTTTGGTAATTAATGACAACATACTTTGTGGTTGGACTAATGCTTTTATCAAGTATGTTTCAGAAATTCAATCACATTGGCATGGCAAAAGGATGAAGAGGTGGAACCCCAAAATGCTAATGCAAGCATTGGCAAAAGCTCAAGACTCCATTTTGGTTTAGTGATCCAAGATCACATTGAGTCCATAGGAAAAGCCAATACTATTAAAGGGATGAGGTTATGATAATGATCTGGTTGCTCAAGTGCTTAGTGATACATCTCCTAAACTATCGGCAACTTTCACCGCCATATACACTCATAAGTAGTCTCGGTCCCACCGATATTCCAAACACATCACACCGAGATGAACCACCTCAGCCATAAAGCCAAACCCTAGCAAACTCGGATTTTCCGATTCGAACTCGGTCTCACCGAAATATGAGTTCTTGAAGCTTCAGAACCTTCATCATCGATCGGTGTCACCGAGATGATGAAGTCGGTCCCACCGAAATTGGCATGCTCTTGTCATTGCACGAATCGGACTAACCGAGATTGTATTTTCGGTCCCACGAAAATCCCAACGTTCACATTATTTGAACTATCGGTCTCACCGAGTTGTCCACTTCGGTCCCACCGAGATTGCTCAAATGTGTGTAACGGTTGGATTTTGTGTGGAGGCTATTTATACCCTCCACCCCTCTTCATTCGTGGAGAGAGCCATCGAAAGAACTACCACTCCTACCTTACATTTACGAGAAGAGAACTACCTACCCTTGTGTTGAGATCAAGTTGCTCCACTCCCACCATATGAAGCTTGATCTCTAGCCTTCCCAAGTTGCTTTCCACTCAATCCTTTCTTCCACCACAGCCAAATCGGTGAGGAGAGTTGAGTGTTGGGGACATTATCATTTGAAGCACAAGAGCAAGGAGTTCATCATCATCTACAACATCTATTACCTTTTGGAGGTGGTGCCTCCTAGATTGGTTAGGTGTCGCTTGGGAGCCTCCACATCGAGATGTGGAGTTGAACCAAGAAGTTTGTAAGGGCAAGGAGATCGCCTACTTCGTGAAGATCTACCCCGAGTAAGGCTAGCCCTCCGTGGGCGTAGGCCATGATGGAATAGACAAGGTTGCTTCTTCGTGGACCCTTCGTGGGTGGAGCCCTCCGTGGACTCTCGCAGCCGTTACCCTCCGTGGGTTGAAGTCTCCATCAACGTGGAAGTACGATAGCACCACCTATCGGAACCACGAGAAAAATCACCGCGTCTCCAAATTGCGTTTGATCTTCTCCACTTCTCTTTACTACTTGTGCAATTTACTTTCCGCTGCCCATACTCTAGAATTGCATGTGTAGTGTGCTACTTGACTTGTGTGTTATGCAAAATCTGCCAAAATCTGTTCTTGATAAAAGACAGAATTTTTATCTTGTCGAGTAGTCTAATCACCCCCCCCCCTCTAGACACTCTCACCTTCTTCGATCCCTCAGTATCCTCGGGCCTGCATCCTTCATACAATGGAGTAACCGCGTCTATCTCCAGTTGATCCAGCTTGGCTTTCTCTCGGGCGATAGCTCTTGCATTATCCGTCTGCTTGATAAGTAGCTCTTGAATATGAGAGTCCTGCACCCAGCCCATCGATGGTCCATCGTCGTCTGCTCCGCCGGCATCTTCATCTTCATGATCATGCCCTTCGTTTGCTCCGCCATCTTCCTCATCATCATGTCCTACATCTTCTACATGATGACTGTGTACAGCATCACCGTCGTGATCATGTCCTGGAGATTCTTCGTCTTCTCGCCCGCCCGAGTCTTGCTCATTTCTTGCCCGACCCCCATGGACGACTTCATAGTCATCTTCATCACCTTGCCACCGATAGCCATCCATGAAACCACTCAAGAGCAGGTGGTCCCGCACCTGCCCGGAATCCGGGTCCGCAATAAGGCTCTTCAGCTTGCATCTTCAACACGGACATCTTATCTCCATCTCATTCTTTTGAAGCATCTCGGCCTTCGCGGAGTTCAAAAACCTATTCACGATGCCTTCGGTCATCGTGCGGACCATGGTCACCTGCGGGGTAGAGCAAAATGATATTTTAGAACCAAGAAAAATTTGGCATGACTTTCCTAAAAATAGGACCAAAAAGAATGCATAGTGCCAAAATTCTCGCTTGAAGTAAATGAATCAACATTCCGCAAAATATTGGCAACTATCGCATTTCAAATACCGTACTGCAAACACAAACATATATGCAACACCACAAACATATGCAACACCACGAACATACATAGATCTAGCTAGGCCACAAAAAGTGCATGTGCACGTTGTTGGAGAGGGAGAACAACATAAAGATAGCTTCCCCCTTACTTACCTATCAAAAAAAGGTAATTTAACCACTTAATTTGGATGAATCTATGGTGCAAATGAGGTGAGGAGGAGGAGGCAGTTGAGGCAAGCTTGGAGGAGGAGGTGGAGAGAATGAAGTGGGAAAAGTGAGTGGGTAGGTGTGGCTGTCCAAAATATCTTGTTGGTCCTAGGTTACTAATGGCCCACCACCTGCAAATGCGCCATTAGTAAGCCTGGTTACTAATGGTGCACCTGCTGGTGGTGCGCCATTAGTAGTTTGCAAAGAAATAATAAAAAATATATATATACTAATGGCGCACCGTGGCATAGTACGCCAGCACTAGTTTAAACTAGTAATGGCGCATTGTGCCACGGTGAGCCATTAGTAGTTTTGTAAAAAAAAGAACAAAAAAAACAACAGTAGTGGTGCACTGTGTGGCCGGTGCGCCATTACTGTTAGCACTAGTAATGACGCACTGTGCCAGGATGCGCCATTAATATGTTTGGAAAAAAAAATAATTTTTTTTTGTTACTAGCGGCGCACCATGTGCCTGGACACTAATGGCGCACCTGCACATGGTGCGGCACTGCTATATAGTAGTGGCGCACCACATGACAGGTGCGCCATTAGTATCCATTTCATCTATAGCCCTTTTCCTAGTAGTGTTAGAAGTTCGAAATGTAATGAAATCCGTTGTGTTTATGAAATTTGTCATGTTTGTAAGAAATCCGGCCGTATTTATATCAATTTCATCCATTCTGTTGAAAAAGAGTTTGAAATGTATATGCCTAGCATTGAATAGTGTCTTTCCACATTTGTGTCCATGAACTAATCCCCGTCGACGAATGGATAAGAAAAGAAATTTGCAGGATGCCGTTGACTCCCGTTGTAGATTCTCTTAGCTTATGGTTGGTAAGCTTGCTTCATTTAATGATTTAGCAACTAAAGCTCTTCATGTATTGGTGGGTTTCCTTCTTTTAAATGTTTGGCTAGGTTCACGCGTTTAGCATTGTTTTTTCCTGAGTCACCACACTCATCTATGTTTTCTTAAATAATTTGTCACATCAGATTTTTTGTCTAACTGAAAGGCGCTAAGGCTTAGCGCCTGTAGTAAGTGGAGCATCGGGAACACGGGTCCTGACTCCAGCCCAGTCCAGTGGAGAGGTGGCGGCCGTCACCGAATGCCACCGTTCTCGTGAATCAGGCACGCAAAAAAAAGCCGCCGCCCACCTCGGTTGGAGCCCCGAATTCTCTTGGAAAAGCTAATAATAAAAGGGGACGCGTCATATCCGACGCTACGCTCCACACGGCGCGCACTCTCTTCCCCGTCTCTGCTCCTTGCACTGCGAGCTTCTCTCCTCTTCCGCCATCTCCTCCGCTCCACGATCGAATGGGCTCAGCTTCAGGTAATCCTACAGAGCAAACCCGAGATGTCTGCGTGATTCCTACACCCATCCAGTCCAGTTGTGAGACTCTTTTACTTTGTATGGCTGATGATCCATCATCGTTGCCGTGCACTTGCAGATGATAGCAGGGAGCACCTGCTGGACGTGGCCGGCCTCGCCGCCGGCGGGCCCAAGATACGGGTGCGCGGGCTGCGGCGGCGGTCGGAGGCGAGCGGCGAGGAGATCCTGCGCGGGGTGGACCTGGACGTGCCGCGCGGGGTGGTGATGGGCGTCATTGGCCCCAGCGGCAGCGGCAAGTCCACGCTGCTCCGTGCGCTCAACCGCCTCTGGGAGCCCGCCCCCGGCGCCGTCACCCTCGACGGCGCAGACATCTGCGGCATGGACGTCCTCGCGCTCCGCCGCAAGGTCGGCATGCTCTTCCAGCTCCCCGCCATGTTCGACGGTATGTACCTACGTGCCTGCTTGCTCCTGAAATTCTTTCGCAGAGTTGAAATGCTCAGATTGGTTTCCCCCAAAGAGTTGAAATTGCATAGTGCAGCCTTTGCGTGCTGTAAAATCAGCTGGTCCATGGCTGGATGGTGATAAAAGTGGGGAACATCCCTGTCAAGACCAGTAACCAAATTGAGCCAATCAACCAAAGGTAGTGGGCGGTGACCATTGAGAGGTTTCAGTCTTTCAGGTTCTTTTGGACCTCATGAATCGTGATGAACTTTTTTCTATCGGTGCTTGGGGGAGCAAACTTTTGCGTTCAATCAAAAAAACGAATGGTGATAAACCTAATACCATACACCATAGGAATCCTACATCATCAACAAATGTAGGGGCTGTCCCGTGTAGAGGGCAGAGGATAATAGGGGTGGGCAAGCATGTTTTGTGCCAGCATTTGCTGGGAATCGGCATTTAATTTATGATGATGGTGGTGCATTGCTGCAGTTGTTTATTTATATACTTTAGGGGGAGGTACAGGCTATTGTTAAGCTATGAGGAGTGCATGATCCGTTGACAAAGTTAAGCCGAATCTTGCTTTGAAGATGACAATTGAGCATTCACATTATGATAGCAGAACCGCAAAGTATGGTTCTTCGTTCGGAATAAAGCATTACTTTATGCTGGGAGATATCTGATGCATAGATGTAAAGTATGATTGTTGTCCCTTATGACCGTCATTAGGTACATCGCCATGCATGCAAATGAACAATTATCTTAGTGAATTATGTTATCTATACTTAGTTTGTTGAAATCATTTCAAAAGTTATGTTATCAAGGTGCAAGGGCAATGCGGACATACCAACTTTTTTTTTCCGGGTAGCAGACAGACCACCTTGATTGAAAGTAACATGTGCAGAACGGAATTCTGCTTCATAAATTACTCAATCATGCAGGTATAAAATACCTTGAATACATTTTCCATGACTTCATACTAAGCGTGTAGAGTCTCTACACGCCTTGTCCATGTCCAACTGGATCGACATTTTACTACGCAATTGCACTCCTTTGGTACCGTCATTTGAACATTACGTGCACAATGTCAGCTGCCAATGTGGCGGCCAGTAACGGTGTGCTAGACTTGTTCCAAGCTTCAAAGAAAAGATAAATATGTAACACTTGGTACTTGGTAGTATAATATCTCTGTCCGACTAATAGAAGTTCTGAAACACGTATTAGACTGACTTAAAGCTGTCTTTTAGCTAAATGCTGTGACAGTTTTGCAGGTATTGAGTTAAGCACCAAGAAAGCTTATTTATAAAGTGATACTGGTACATTTTTTTCTTCGAAAAGGAATCGACACTGATACGCACTGCTACATAATTTCTTTGGTATTACTTCCTCCGTTCCTAAATATAAGTCTTTTCAATAGAGACTACGTACGGATGTATATGGACATATTTTAGTGTAGATTTACTCATTTTCCTCCGTTTGTAGTCCTTTTGAAATCTATAAACAGACTTTTATTTTTAGCTGATGACTGACATCTGGCTGCGTCCAACCAAAGAAAAGGAGACCTCTGGAATCTGAACGATTATGTTTTCCCGTGTGCTGCTCCAGGGAGCGTGGCAGACAACGTGCGGTACGGGCCACAGCTGCGCGGCAAGAAGCTCAGCGAGGCGGAGGTGAAGAGCCTGCTGAGCCTGTCGGACCTCGACCCGGCCCTGTCCTCCCGGCCGGCGTCGGAGCTGTCCGTCGGCCAGGCGCAGCGCGTCGCCCTGGCCCGCACCCTCGCCAACGACCCGGAGGTGCTGCTGCTGGACGAGCCGACGAGCGCGCTGGACCCGATCTCGACGCAGAACATCGAGGAGGCCATCGTGCGGCTGAAGACGGCGAGGGGGCTCACCACGGTGATCGTCTCGCACAGCGTGAAGCAGATCCAGCGGATCGCCGACCTGGTCTGCCTCGTCGTCGACGGCGAGGTCGTGGATGTGCTCGCGCCGTCCGACCTCTCCGAGGCCAAGCACCCCATGGCCCGGCGCTTCCTGGAGCTCAGCAGCTGAATGTTTAAATCGCCCAGTACTACTCCACGACCTCTGCTTGACTTGCTACCACGACGAACGCTCTGCTATTTGGTGGGACATGAAACTGTTGCATTTTATCGGCCGGCTTCACAGCCGTACGATCTGGTCTCGAATGTGACGTTTTATCACAGATCTTCTCCTTCTGATGAAGTGCTTCGTATGATTTCGCTGCTCCAAGCCTCCATCCCGTTCGGTGTTCTCGTTTTTACTCCCTCCATCTGAAAATACTTGTCATCAAAATGAATAAAATGAGATATATCATTTTATTCATTTTGATGACAAGTATTTCCGGACGGAGGGAGTATCTTTTTGAGCAACAGGAGATTTTTTAGGGGTAAAGCCAATTTTATTAATCAAAAACCACGGATAGGGGATACGTGTCGGGACATGAGGCTGGCCAAGCCATACATGTCGCCCGGGAGCTAAAGAAAGAGCAAACTTTGCTAATTTATGTACATCCACATTGGTTGCACGACTCTCAAAAGAAAACTGACAAGTATGCTTTTCGTCCTTCAACTCTTGCAAAGTCTAGATTTAGTTCCTTAACTTCAAAACCGGACAACTTGCACCTTCAATTCTTGAAACCGGACAAATTTAGTCCCTTGTCTCGGCTCACCCGGCATCGCTGCTGACTCAGTGCGGTTTTGACCTCTCTTCGTCAAGGTGGCGGTATTTCTCTCTCCTACCTTTTTCCTTCTCACATTGGCTTATTGAGATATTTCATCAAACATCTAGCCTGCACTGCGTGTGCCGGCCATGGCCGAAATGTGGTGGCTGATCCCGTGGGTCAAGCACGTGTGCCACGCCGTTGACAGCTGCTGGGCGACGCCCTGCGCCGGCGTGCTGATTAGCTTGGCCAAAAGGAAGATGCAACTCGGGACAGTGCAGCTCAGCATCAACATCTCTGTTGCGCTCTGCTCATGTCGGTCGCAGCTCGCAAGGGGAGCAGCGCAGCTCGGCGGCGTCTCAGTTGCTGTGGTCCTCGACGGAGCGCTCGCCGCGGCAACCAGGGGATATGGCACTCACACACACCCCGGCCGCCATTTTGTTCGTCACCAGCCACACCACGCCCACCGTCGTCACCTTGGAGAGGCTGTACGGGAGCGTCGCGACCCCGCACACCATGCCCGTGGTGCTGCCTCGCCCCCTGCTACTGTGCACCAGCTGGAGATGCCCACACGCTCTTGAGCTTCTCCTCGTGCGCCACGGCCACCCCTGGACTGGGTTCCGTCGCCCGCGCACCCAGTGTTAGAATTGTTGTATAGGGATAGGAGGTGTTTAAACTTGTATCTATCTCTTCTTCTCCTTATCCCGAGAGACTCCTGTAACGACCTCTCTCCCGGTCGATCTCCTCCTCCTCTCTCGATCTCTCTCTGTAATCTCTCTCTCTCTGTAACTTGTTTACCAAGACTTTGCCTCAATATATACATGCGGCCCGAGACAAAGGGTTCTACGCTTCCCAAACAATCTTACATGGTAACAGAGCCTCTTCCTCATTGAGATCGCATCTAGCTACCTTCGGCGACCGAGCCATGTCCACCACCTCCGCCTCAATGTCGCCCAGCACCGTGGGCGCAATCACCACCACCTCCTCCACCTCCACCTTTGCCTCCTCATCCTCAACCACCAACACCTTCCTCGGATCGCCGCCTCAGGAGAAGCTAACGAGAGGGAACTTCCTTCTCTGAAAAGCCATCGTGCTTCCTCAGATCAGGGGTGCCCAGATGGAGCACCACCTTGACGCCACCAGCCCGCCGCCACCGCCCACCCTCCCCATCACCAAGGAGGGAAAGGAGGAGCAAGTCGTCAACTTCGCCCGCACCCTCTGGTATGCTCAGCAACAACAGCTTCAAGGTTTCTTGATGGGCTCTCTTTCCCGCGAGATTCTGTCCCAGGTAGCCACGCTCCAGACGCCGGCCGAGGTGTGGCGCGC
Organism: Aegilops speltoides; assembly: GCA_021437245.1. Classification (NCBI taxonomy): domain Eukaryota; kingdom Viridiplantae; phylum Streptophyta; class Magnoliopsida; order Poales; family Poaceae; genus Aegilops; species Aegilops speltoides. The sequence goes on from CM038147.1 coordinate 484,158,877, forward strand.
CATCAACACCATGTTCGTTGCCCAGAGTCAGGCGCAGGCGATCAACACCCGGATCGAGCTTACCAACCTTAAAAAAGGTAATATGTCCATGGCGAGTACAGGCAAGATCAAAACCCTCACAGATGAGGTTGCTTGTACTACTTGGCGCTCCGAACCGGAGATCGTCTCCAAAATCTGGTCGGCCTCGACATGGAGTATAATCCGTGGTCTCGCCTTGGCGGCGCGTGGAACCGATCACGGTCCCGGAGCTACACAGCCATTTTCGGCTTGACGCCCGCCACACTTCTTCACGGAGGCGACTGCGGCGGTCTTCTTCGCATACTCGCCTCACGGGTCGCGGTCGTGGCCGTGGTCACCAGGCACCAACCGCGGTGGAGGGCGCGCCGTGGCGCTCCCTCGGCAACATTCACGCTCGGTGGCGGCTACAACTTCTGACGGGGCTACGGCAACAACCAGAGGGTGGCGGCTTCAACTCCAACAATGGCCGCCGCACCTCTTCTCCTCGTCCTCGACCTAGGTGCCACCGTGCAAGAAGGCTGGTCATGAGGTCATCGATCGCCGCATCGATGCGATGACAACTTTGTCCCCGACTCCAAACTGGTTGCGATTGCTATGCGCGAAACAAGGCGGGATGGCGTCTGCACGTTGATTCCGAGCTACTTGATCACGTCACCAATGAGCTAGAGCAACGGCCCTTCGCGAGACATACCACGGCAACGATCGATCCACACAGCCAGGCGGTAAAGGTATGGATATTTGTCACATTGGTCAAGTTTCACTTAGTTCCCCTACTCTTCAACGTGATCTCCTTCTTAAGGATGTTCTTCATGTTCCTCAAGCGCACAAAAACCTTGCCTCTATGTCTCGTCTAGCCACCGATAATGATGTTTTCTTTGAAACTCCCTCACTATTTTTTCATTAAGGACCGAGCAACGAGGGCAGCTCTCTATCACGGTAGATGCGTTGGTGGCCTCTACCCCATCTCCTCCGGAGCCTTTAGCAGCAAGCATCGTCGAGTCTACTCCGTCATCAAGCCCTCTTCGGCGGTGGCATCAAAGATTAGGACATCCATCCTCCATCATAGTTAGGCAAGTCGTCAATAAAGACAAACTTCCTTTGTCACATAGTTCAAATAATGAGTCTGTCTGCGAAGCATGTCAATGTGCCAAGAGCCATCTGCTTCCTTATCCTAAGTCTACTAGTGTGTCTCATGCTCCATTACAATTGATCTTCACCGATGTATGGGGTCATGCTCGAGATTCTTTTGGTCGAAAAAATATTATGTTAGCTTCATTGATGATTACAAAGAAGTTTACATGGATTTATTTGCTTAAATATAAATCTGAAGTCTTTTCAATCTTCCAAGAGTTTGAAGCTAGTTGGCGCCACTTTGATCGAAAAATTATTTCAGTCCAGAGTGATCGGGAGGAGTATGAAAACTCAACTCCTTCTTCCAAGCATTGGGATTACTCATTATGTGTCTTGTCCTCATGCTCACTGAAAGAAAGCGGTTCTGCTGAGCATAAACACCGTCACATCGTTGAAGTTGGTCTATCTCTTCTAGCTCATGCATCTATGCCCCTCAAGTACTGGGATGAGGCTTTCATCATGGCCACATATCTTATTAACCGTCTCCCAAGTAAGGTCATTGGAAATTCAACTCCTTTAGAACGATTGTATCATCAAAAGCCAGACTACACCTCTCTAAATTTTTTTGGCTGTGCTTGCTATCCCAACTTACGTCCATACAATCGTCATAAACTAGAATTTCGCTCCACACAATGTGTGTTTATTGGGTATAGCAACCTTCATAAAGGATATAAATGCCTTGAACCGTCTACTGGACGTATATATATCTCCCGTGATGTTATCTTCGATGAAACTTTATTCCCGTTTTCCCTACTTCATCCCAATGCTGGCGCTTTACTTCGTGCAGAAATTGCACTCCTACCAGATTACTCTGTCAATCCTGATCGCGAGGGTGAACTAACTGAGAATGATCATGTGCAAAAATCCGCAGAAAACCGCATATCTAATGGCTATTGTACAGATTCTGCTCGTCATTTTATGTGCACACACGACAAATCAGGCACGGAATCTGAGGTGGATCCGGTGACAGCAGCGATCGAGTTGATCTGCGCCCGAGATGCTGCGCATGATCCGGTAGCGATCCGTCTTGATTCCCTCTGGCGGCGACAATGGCGGCAGCTCCTGCGGGGCGGGCGTGGGCGAGGCGCGCCGCGCCAAACCGACCAGGTGGGTCAGGCGGGTCCACGTGCGGATCCGGCGGGGCCAGACGCGGGCCAGGGCGCGCCGCGCCAAACCGACCAGGTGGGTCAGGCGGGTCCAGGCGCGGATCAGGACGCGTCCCGCCAATCCGGTCACGCGGACCCAGGCACGGATCTAGGAGCGGACCAGGCCGCGTCATGCCGAGCCGACAGGGTGGGTCCCGGCGAATCTGGGGCAGACACGGGCCCTGACGCGACTTTCCACCAATCCTCGCCCAACTGCTCCGACCGCCCCGATGCGGCTGTCGAGCCTGGCGCGGGAGGGAGCGGAACCGAGGACCTGCGCGGATCCTCCTCGGATCTGGAGCCGGATCAACCTGGATCTTCTGTGGCTCATATTACGGCTGCTGGATCCTCTTCACATCCTCGTCGACACACCAGGTCAAGGTCAGGTATTGTTAAAGAAAAAAAATACAGTGATGGTACAATAAAGTATAATCCTACTAAGCGTGCTTTCCTTGCTGCTCTTGGAGAACACGTTAACTTGCATGATGCACTTGCTAGTAAGGATTGGAAGGAGGCCATGGATAGTGAGTATAATGCACTCATGAAAAATCAGACTTGGCATCTAGTACCACCACAACAGTATGCTAACATAATTGATTGCAAGTGGGTGTACAAAATTAAAAGGAAATCGATGGTAGTATAGACAGTACAAGGCAAGGTTGGTTGCAAAAGGCTTTAAGCAAAGGTTTGGTATTGATTATGATGACACCTTTAGCCCTGTGGTTAAAGCAACTACCATTCGCCTTGTTTTATCCATTGCTATTTCCAGAGGTCGGAGCTTCGACAGCTAGATGTTCAGAACGCGTTCCTTCATGGTGTTCTTGAGGAAGAAGTGTTCATGCGGCAACCACCAGGTTATGAAAATCACAGCACACCACATTATGTATGTAAGTTGGATAAAGCATTATATGGACTGAAGCAGGCTCCAAGAGCATGGTATTCTAGGTTAAGCATGCAGTTACAACATCTTGGGTTTATACCATCTAAAGAAGATACATCTCTGTTCTTTTATAGCAAAGGCAATATCACTATGTTTGTGCTTGTTTATGTTGATGATATAATTGTTGCCAGCTCAAGTCAAGCGGCCACAACCTGTTTGCTAAAGGATTTGAAACTTGAGTTTGCTCTTAAGGATCTAGGTGACCTTCACTATTTTCTTGGCATAGAAGTGAAGCAAGTCGAGATGGCATACTTCTCTCACGGGAAAAATATACAATGATGTTCTTAAGAGAGTGGGATTGGAGAATTGCAAGCAGTTAGCACACCAATTTCCACCTCGTAAAAGCTTACAATTGATAGTGGAGAAATTCTTGGTCCAGAAGATGCAACAAATTATAGAAGTGTTGTTGGTGCTTTGCAATATCTAACACTTACACGACCAGATATTTCTTACTCAGTGAATAAGGTATGTCAATACTTGCATGCGCCTAGAACTACTCATTGGACAGCAGTTAAGAGGATCTTAAGATATCTTCAGTATTCTCAAGGGCTTGGACTTGATTGTCAAGTCCTCTTCCTTGCTTGTTACTTGCATATTCGATGCAGATTAGGCGAGATGTCTTGATGACAGAGATCTCTTGGTGGTTTTGCTGTATTTCTGGGATCTAACCTTGTGTCATGGAGTGCAAGGAAGCAAGCTACAGTTTCACGATCAAGTACAGAGGCTGAATATAAGTCATTAGAAAATGCTACAGCTGAAGTGATGTGGATACAAACATTACTTTATGAGCTTGGTATTAAAGCTCCGAAGGCTGCACGGTTATGGTGTGATAATATTGGTGCAACTTACCTTTCAGCAAATCCTGTATTTCATGCACGAACAAAACACATTGAGGTGGACTTTCATTTTTTCAGAGAGAGAGTAGCTCGAAAGCTACTTGAGATACGATTCATTCCTACAGGGGATCAACTTGCAGATGGGTTTACTAAACCATTGACTGAGAGGAGATTGGATGAGTTCAAGTACAATCTCAACCTTGGCAAGGCTTGAGGTTTAGATTGAGGGGGGGTGTTAGAGTTGTTGTATAGGGATAGGAGGTGTTTAAACTTGTATCTATCTCTTCTTCTCCTTATCCCGAGAGACTCCTGTAACGACCTCTCTCCCGGTCGATCTCCTCCTCCTCTCTCGATCTCTCTCTCTGTAATCTCTCTCTGTAATCTCTCTCTCTATAACTTGTTTACCAAGGCTTTGCCTCAATATATACATGCGGCCCGAGACAAAGGGTTCTACGCTTCCCAAACAATCTTACACCCAGACCACGTGCTCTCAGGTAGTGGAGAAGAGGAGGTCGAGGATGAGCACGAGGTAGTGGCACCGCCCGCATGGCTTGCCTTCGTCCTCCGTGGCCACCATGGCGACGCCGCCTGCTTGCCTGCATCCTTGTCATGAAGCAAGGGTGGCTGTGGGCTGCGTTGTGTGGTGAGGTAAAACGGGGCTGCGTTGTCCAGCGAGGTGCAGCAAGCTCGCTGTGGCCGACGAGGTAGAGCAGACACATTATGGCTGGCTAGAGGGATCGGCCATTAACGTCACACACAGTGCATGCAAGGTGTTTGATGAAATAGCTCAGTAAGCCAATGTGAGAATCAAGAAGGTGGGAGAGAGAAATAATGCCACCTGGACGAGGACCGGTCAAAACCATGCCAAGTCAGTAGTGATTCCGGGTCTGCCTAAACAAGGGACTGAACTTGTCTGGTGTCAAGAGTTGAGGGTGCAAGTTGTCCGGTTTTAGAGTTAAGGGACTAAATCTAGACTTCGCCAAAAGTTCAGGGACGAAAAATATATTTTTCTCAAAGAAAAATTACAATTCAAAGAGAAACTCTAGTCTTAATTTCATTGCTAATGGGACCATAAGTTCCCTGGTTTCCTCCATGGATATCGCCAATAGCTTGCTTCGAGTCTGAAGTGATCATAACATTTTGCATGTGAAGGTCTTGAGCTAAAGAAATAGCCCCTATGCATGCAATCACCTCCAGGTGGTTGAGTCCGTAACTCCAGCAACCACCAGCGCTGAACTGCAAATAAGTCCCATGTCTATCCCGACACATAACTGCAGCCGATCCTCCTCTTGCTGCTCTTACCCCCGCATCCACTTGAATCTTTACAAAGTTCTCTGATGGCGCATTGGGTCGCTGAGGAGCACTCGTACTCTGGGCGGCCCCAGTTCTCTTTGGCTCTTTGTCCCGCACAACATCTAGATCACTGATGAAGTGTGTAATAAAAGTGTGTATTGCATGTGGAGTTTGGAAGATCCCCTCGTGGATGGCGTTGCGTCTTGATGACCATATTGTTGGGGAAGGCGATAATTTCGAAAATTTTCCTACGATCACGCAAGATCTATCTAGGTGATGCATAGCAATAAGAGGGGAGAGTGTGTCTACGTACCCTCGTAGACCGAAAGCGGAAGCGTTTAGTTAACGCGGTTGATGTAGTCAAACGTCTTCGCGATCCAACTGATCCAAGCACCGAACGTACGACACCTCCGCATTCAGCTCACGTTCAGCTCGGAGACGTCCCTCGTACTCTTGATCCAGTTGAGGCCGAGGGAGAGTTTCGTCAGCACGACGGCATGGCGACGGTGATGATGAAGTTACCGGCGCAGGGCTTCGTCTAAACACTACGACGATATGACCGAGGTGTGTAACTGTGGAGGGGGGCACCGCACATGGCTAAACAATTGTCAACTTGTGTGTTCTAGGGTGCCCCCTGCCCCCGTATATAAAGGAGCAAGAGGGGAGGCCGGCCGACCCCTGTAGGGCGCGCCCCAAGTAGGATTCCTACTAGGAATCCTATTCCTAGTAGGTTTCGAACTTGGGGAAGGGAGGGGGAAGGAAGGAGAGGGAGAGGGGGAAGGCAAGGGGGGCATCCCCCTTCCTTGTCCTATTCAGACTCAGGAAGAGGGGGCGCGCGGCCCGCCCTGGCCGGCCCCTCTCTCTCTCCACTAGGGCCCATCGAGGCCCATTAGTTTCTCGGGGGGTTCCGGTAACCCTCCGGCACTCCGCTTTTATCTGAAACTTCTCTGAAACACTTCCGGTGTCCGAATATAGCTGTCCAATATATCAATCTTTATGTCTTGACCATTTCGAGACTCCTCATCATGTCCGTGATCACATCAGGGACTTGATATGTACATTTTGCATCATGCTTTTATATCAACATTTGTTGCATTATGGGCTGTTATTACACATTATATCTCAATACTTATGGCTATTCTCTCTTATTTTACAAGGTTTACCATGAAGAGGGGGGATGCCGGCAGCTGGATTTCTGGCTGGAAAAGGAGCAATCATTGGAAACCTATTCTGCACAGCTCCAAAAGTCCTGAAACTCCACGAAACATCCTTTTGGAATTAATAAGAATTTTGGAGCGAAAGAAACACACTAGGGGGCCCACACCCTATCCAGGAGAGTGGAGCCCCCCTATAGGGCGCGCCCCCATCTCCTGGGCCCCCTAGTGGGCCTCCGGTGTCCATCTTCTGCTATATCAGAGCTTTTACCCTGGAAGAAATCGTGGGCAAACTTACGGGACGAAACTCCGCCGCCACGAGGTGGAACCTTGGCGGAACAAATCTAGGGCTCTGGCGGAGCTGTTCTGCCGGGGACACTTCCCTCCGGGAGGGGGAAATCATCACCAAAGATCCTCTCATCGGGAGGGGGGGCAATCTCCATCAACATCTTCACCAGCACCATCTCCTCTCAAAACCATAGTTCATCTCTTGTATCCAATCTTGTATCAAAATCACAAATTGGTACATGTGGGTTGCTAGTAGTGTTGATTACTCCTTGTAGTTGATGCTAATTGGTTTACTTGGTGGAAGATCATATGTTCAGATCCTTTATGCATATTATTACTCCTATGATTATGAACATGAATATGCTTTGTGAGTAGTTACGTTTGTTCCCGAGGACATGGGTGAAGTCTTGCTATTAGTAGTCATGTGAATTTGGTATTCGTTCGATATTTTGATGAGATGTATGTTGTCTTTTCCTCTAGTGGTGTTATGTGAACGTCGACTACATGACACTTCACCATTATTTGGGCCTAGAGGAAGGCATAGGGAAGTAATAAGTAGATGATGGGTTGCTAGAGTGACAGAAGCTTAAACCCTAGTTTATGCATTGCTTCGTTAGGGGCTGATTTGGATCCATATGTTTAATGTTGTGGTTAGGTTTACCTTAATACTTTTTTTGTAGTTGCGGATCCTTGCAACAGGGGTTAATCATAAGTGGGATGCTTGTCCTAGTAAGGGCAGTACCCAAGCACCGGTCCACCCACATACCAAATTATCAAAGTAGCGAACGGGAATCATATGAACGTGATGAAAACTAGCTTGATGATAATTCTCATGTGTCCTCGGGAGCTCCTTTCTCATTATTAGAAATTGTCCAGGCTTATCCTTTGCTACATAAAGGATTGGGCCACCTTGCTGCACTTTATTTACTTTATTCACTTGTTACTTGTTACTATTTATCTTATCACAAAACTATCTATCACCTACAATTTCAGTGCTTGCAGAGAAAACCTTATCGAAAACCGCTTATCATTTCCTTCTGCTCCTCGTTGGGTTTGACACTCTTACTTATCGAAAGGACTACGATTGATCCCCTACACTTGTGGGTCATCAAGACTCTTTTCTGGCACCGTTGCCGGGAGTGTAGCGCTTTTGGTGAGTGGAACTTGGTAAGGAAACATTTATATAGTGTGCTGAAATTTTCTGTTACTTGTCACTATGGAAACTAATTCTTTGAGGGGCTTGTTCGGGGTATCTTCATCCCAACCAGAAGAGCAAAGAGTTGCTCCTCAACCTACTGAACTTTATGAAAATATTTACTTTGAGATTCCTTCGGGTATGATAGAGAAACTGCTAGCTAATCCATTTGTAGGAGATGGAACATTGCATCCCGATTTACACCTTATCTTTGTGGATGAAGTTTGTGGATTATTTAAGCTTGCAGGTAGTCCCGATGATGTTGTTAAACGGAAGGTCTTCCCTTTATCTTTGAAGGGAGATGCATTGACATGGTATAGGCTATGTGATGATACGGGATCTTGGAATTATAAGCGATTGAAGTTGGAATTTCACCAGAAGTTCTATCCTATGCATCTTGTTCATCGTGATCATAATTACATATATAATTTCTGGCCTCGCGAAGGAGAAATCATCGCTCAAGCTTGGGGGAGGCTTAAGTCAATGTTATATTCATGCCCCAATCATGAGCTCTCCCGGGAAATGATTATTCAAAACTTTTATGTTCGGCTTTCTCTGGATAATCGCAACCTGCTCGATACTTCCTGTGCTGGCTCTTATATGTTGAAGACTATTGATTTTAAATGGGACTTATTGGAAAGAATTAAACGCAAATCTGAAGATTGGGGTTCCGACGATGGTAAGGAGTCAGTTATGACACCTAAGTTTGATTGTGTTAAATCTTTTATGGATACCGATGCTTTTCGTGGATTTAGCGCTAAATATGGACTTGACTCTGAGATAGTAGCTTCTTTCTGTGAATCTTTTGCTACTCATGTTGATCTCCCTAAAGAGAAGTGGTTTAAATATAATCCTCCTGTTGAAGTGAAAGTAGATGCACCTATTACAGTCGAAGAAAAGACTGTCACTTATAGTGATCCTATTATTCCTACTACTTATGTTCAGAAACCTCCTTTTCCTGTTAGGATAAAAGATCATGCTAAAGCTTCAACTGTTGTTCGTAAGAGTAATACTAGGACTTATACACCTCCTGAGCAAATTAATGTTGAACCCAGTATTGCTATAGTTAAAGATCTCTTGGATGATGATTTAGACGGGCATGTTATTTATTTCTGTGGTGAGACTGCTAATATTGCTAGACCAGATACTAAGATACATAGACCTGTCGTAGGCATGCCTGTTATTTCTGTTAAAATAGGAGATCATTGTTATCATGGCTTATGTGACATGGGTGCTAGTGCTAGTGCAATACCTTATACCTTATACCAAGAAATTATGCATGACATTTCACCCATTGAATTAGAAGACATTGATGTTACTATCAAGCTTGCTAATAGGGATACCATTAAACCCTTTGGGTAGAGATGTTGAAGTTTTGTGTGGGAAGATTAAATACCCTGCTGATTTTCTCGTTCTTGGCTCCCCACAAGATGATTTTTGTCCCATTATTTTTGGTAGACCCTTCTTGAATACAGCTAGTGCTAAGATTGATTGTGAAAAAATATTGTTACCGTTGGCATAGATGGTATGTCTCGTGAGGTTAATTTTGCTAAGTTTCGTAGACAACCTCGTGATAGGGAACCACCTAGTAAGGATGAGATTATTGGTCTTGCTTCCATTGCTATGCCTCCTACTGATCCGTTAGAACAATATTTGCTAGACCATGAAAATGATATGTTTATGAAGGAAAGAAGGGAAATAGATGAAGTGTTCCTCAAACAGGAACCTTTGCTAAAACATAACCTTCCCGTTGAAATTCTTGGGGATCCCCCTCCACCCAAGGGTGATCCCGTGTTTGAACTCAAACCATTACCTGATAATCTTAAGTATGCTTATCTTGATGAAAAGAAAATATATCCTGTTATTATTAGTGCTAACCTTTCAGAGCAAGAAGAAGAAAGATTATTGAAAACTCTGAAGAAGCATCGAGCTGCTATTGGATATACTCTGGATGATCTTAAGGGCGTTAGTCCCACGTTATGCCAACACAAAATTAATATGGAGGACGATGCCAAACCAGTTAGAGATCCTCAACGACGACTAAACCCCAAGATGAAAGAAGTGGTAAGAAAGGAGATACTAAAGCTCCTTGAGGCAGGTATTATTTATCCAGTTGCTGATAGTGAATGGAGATGCGAAGACACTAGTCTCATCCTGAATTGGGAAAAGTGCCACTTTATGGTTAACGAAGGCATTGTCTTGGGGCATAAGATTTCTGAGAGAGGTATTGAAGTTGATAAAGCTAAAGTTGATGCTATTGAAAAGATGCCATGTCCCAAGGACATAAAAGGTATAAGAAGTTTCCTTGGTCATGCCGGTTTTTATAGGAGGTTCATTAAGGACTTTTCTAAAATCTCTAGGCCTCTGACTAATTTATTGCAAAAAGATATTCCTTTTGTCTTTGATGATGATTGTGTAGAAGCATTTGAAATACTTAAGAAAGCTTTGATCACTGCACCTATTGTTCAGCCACCTGATTGGAATTTACCTTTTGAAATTATGTGCGATGCTAGTGATTATGCTGTAGGTGCTGTTCTAGGGCAAAGAGTTGATAAGAAATTGAATGTTATCCAGTATGCTAGTAAGACTCTTGATACTGCCCAGAGAAATTATGCTACTACTGAAAAAGAGTTCTTAGCAGTTGTGCTTGTGTGTGATAAGTTTAGACCTTATATTTTTGATTCCAAAGTCACTATTCACACTGATCATGCTGCTATTAAATATCTTATGGAAAAGAAAGATGCTAAGCCTAGGCTCATTAGATGGGTTCTCTTGCTCCAAGAATTTGATATACATATTATTGATAGAAAGGGAGCTGAGAACCCCGTTGCAGATAACTTGTCTAGGTTAGAGAATGTTCTTGATGACCCACTGCCTATTAATGATAGTTTTCTTGATGAACAATTAGCAGTCATTAATGCTTCTCGTACTACTCCTTGGTATGCTGATTATGCTAATTACATTGTTGCTAAATTTATACCGCCTAGTTTCACATACCAGCAAAAGAAAAAGTTCTTTTATGATTTAAGACATTACTTCTGGGATGATCCACACCTTTATAAAGGAGTAGATGGTGTTATTAGACGTTGTGTGCCTGAGCATGAACAGGAACAGATCCTACGCAAGTGTAACTCTGAATCCTATGGAGGACACCACGCTGGAGATAGAACTTCACACAAGGTACTACAATCTGGTTTTTATTGGCCTACTCTCTTCAAAGATGCTCGTAAGTTTGTCTAATCTTGTGATGAATGCCAAAGAATAGGTAACATTAGTAAACATCAAGAAATGCCTATGAATTATTCTCTTGTTATTGAACCGTTTGATGTTTGGGGCTTTGATTATATGGGACCTTTCCTGCCTCTAATGGTTATACACATATTTTAGTTGCTGTTGGTTACGTTACTAAGTGGGTAGAAGCTATTCCAACTAGTAGTGCTGATCATAACACTTCTATTAAAATGCTTAAGGAAGTTATTTTTCTGAGGTTTGGAGTCCCTAGATATCATATGACTGATGGTGGTTCACATTTTATTCATGGTGTTTTCTGTAAGATGCTTTCTAAGTGTGAAGTCAATCATAGAATCGCATCTCCTTATCATCCGCAGTCTAGTGGTCAAGTAGAGTTGAGCAATAGGCAACTCAAATTAATTTTGCAAAAGACTGTGAATAGATCTAGAAAGAATTGGTCCAGAAAACTTGATGATGCATTGTGGGCCTATAGAACCGCATACAAAAATCCTATGGATATGTCTCCATATAAGATGGTCTATGAAAAAGCATGTCATCTACATCTTGAACTTGAACATAAGGCATATTGGGCTATTAAAGAGCTCAATTATGACTTCAAACTTGCCGGTGAGAAGAGGTTGTTTGATATTAGCTCACTTGATGAATGGATAACCCAAGCTTATGAGAATGCCAAGCTATTCAAAGAAAAAGTCAAACGCTGGCATGATAAGAGGATACAAAAGCGTCAGTTAAACGTAGGAGATTATGTGTTATTCTTCAACTCTCGTTTCAGATTTTTTGCAGGAAAACTTCTCTCAAAATGGGAAGGTCCTTACGTTATCCAGGAGGTCTATCGTTCTGGTGCCGTAAAAACCAACAACTTCGAAGGCACGAGTCCGAGGGTGGTAAACGGTCAAAGAATTAAACATTACATTTTAGGTAATCCTATCAATGTTGAAACTAATATCATTGAAACCGTAACCCCTGAGGAATACATAAGGGACACTTTCCAGAACGTTTCAGACTCCGAAAAGGAATATGTATGTGGTACGGTAAGTAAACCGACTCCAAAACATCTCCAATGGAAATTTTTATCAGTTTTGGAATATTTAAGAATTTTAGGAAGAAAGAAGTAGTCCGAAAGGGACACGAGGCCCCCACGAGAGTGGAGGGCACGCCCCCCTACTGGGCGTGCCCCCCTGTCTCGTGGGCACCTCGTGTGCCTCCCGGACTCTGTTTTCTTGCATGTTACATATTTTGGTCGGTAGAAATTCATTATATATACTCCCGAAGGTTTTGACCACCGTATAACGTAAATATCCTCTGTTTTTGTTTCGAGGTGTTGCTGATGCAGATTTAAAGCAAGATATCTTCTCAGGAGTCAGTTGGGGAGAGTCGGGTATCTCACCCGACACTAGGACCAGGAGCAAAAAGCGATGCTTATCACTTCGGACCAACAACGGAGGATGAGATGGAGGCTGATTTGAAAAGGATAGATGCCATGGAGGAAGATCAAGAAGTTACCTCCTGTCCCCAAGAAGAATTCATGATGGGGGAACTACCTAGCTTGGCTATCCCAAATCCGGTTATCCCTTCCAACTTTAGATTTCTTTCTTATGAAAATATGAAAATGAGCTTCACTTGTTCTCTAGAAGCTATGCAACATCCTTGGGTAAAGGGAGCTTTGGCCGTTATTGGCAAGATCCATAGAGAAATTATGGATCTCAAACAACAAGTCAATAAGCTCGAGGAGGAGAACCGTATCCTAAAGGGCATCATCGCCAAGAAGATCATAACCCCAACGGTGAAGAAGGAGAAATAACTACATGGGTATGGGCACTCCCCTTGGCAACTGACAAGCTTGGGGGAGGTGCCTCGATATCGTATCACCATCACACTCATATCTTTACCGTTTTATTTAGTTCGATCCTTTCAGTAGTATCTTGATCTAGTAGATTGAAATTTTGATATCAAGTAGTTGAGTTTTGCTTTGTGATCTCTTTTTGTAATTGAGTCCGTGAGCTATCTATAATAAAGATTAGTGTTGAGTAAAGGGCTTTGCTATGTTGCTATGATCTTGAGAAAGTAGAAAGAATAAAAGAGTTCACATTGATCTTATGGATAGTGATAACTTCACATATAGAAAGTATGAGGCATAAAAATTGTTGAGAGTTGATGAACGTAGTTTTGGTCATCGTTGCAATTAATAGGAAGTGATAAGGAAAGAGGGGTTCACATACAAATATATTATCTTGGACACCTTTTTATAATTGGGAGCACTCATTAGGTATGACATGCTAAAAGAGTTGACGTTGGACAAGGAAGACAACGTAATGGTTTATGTTTTCGCGCATCTCAGTTAAAGTATATTGTCATTGACCTTCCAAACATGTTGATCTTGCCTTTCTCCCTCATGCTAGCCAAATTCCTTGCACCAAGTAGAGATACTACTTGTGCTTCCAAATACCCTTAAAACCAGTTTTTCCATGAGAGTCCACCATACCTACCTATGGATTGAGTAAGATCCTTCAAGTAAGTTGTCATGTTGCAAGCAATATTTTTTTTGACCTTGCAAGCAATAAAAATTGCTATCTAAATATGTATGACTTATTAGTGCAGAGAAAATAAGCTTTGTACGATCTTGTTGTGGAAGTAATAAAAGCGACGGACTGCATAATAAAGGTCCACATACAAGGGGCAATATAAAGTGACGTTCTTTTGCATTAAGATTTTGTGCATCAACCCTAAACGCACATGACAACCTCTGCTTCCCTCTGCGAAGGGCCTATCTTTTACTTTATGTTTTTACTTTATGCTTGAGTCAAGGTGATCCTCATCTTTCCCTTTTTCATTTTATCCTTTTGCATTAATATATATATAGGATGTTAGTTAGCATGGGCTGTTATTGTTGACATCACCTAAAGGTGAATACGTTGGGAGGAAACACAATAAGCCCCTATCTTTCTCAGTGTCTGGCTGAAACTCCATAACCACAAGTATTGCGTGAGTGTTAGCAATTATAGAAGACTACAAGATAGTTGAGTATGTGAGCTTGCTGAAAAGCTCTATTGTTGATTCTTTCCGATGTTACGATAAACTGCAATTGCTTCAATGACTGAGATTATAGTTTGTTAGTCCCCAATGAAGTTTTTGAACCATACTTGACATTGTGAATTGATTGTTACTTGAGCATAAGAAATCATATATAAAATCTATTTATATGTTGCTGTTATAAGAATGATCATGATGCCCTCATGTCCGTATTTTATTTTTATCGACACCTCTATCTCTAAACATGTGGACATATTTTTCGATTTTGGCTTCCGCTTGAGGACAAGCGAGGTCTAAGCTTGGGGGAGTTGATACGTCCATTTTGCATCATGCTTTTATATCAATATTTATTGCATTATGGGCTGTTATTACACATTATATCTCAATACTTATGGCTATTCTCTCTTATTTTACAAGGTTTACCATGAAGAGGGGGATGCCGGCAGCTGGAATTCATGCTGGAAAAGGAGCAATCATTGGAAACCTATTCTGCACAGCTCCAAAAGTCCTGAAACTCCATGAAACATCTTTTTGGAATTAATAATATTTTTTGAGCGAAAGAAAGACACCAGGGGGGCCACACCCTGTCCAGGAGAGTGGAGGGCGCCCCCCCTATAGGGCGCGCCCCTATCTCCTAGGCCCCCTGGTGGGCCTCCGGTGTCCATCTTCTGCTATATCAGAGCTTTTAACCTAGAAAAAGTCGTGGGCAAGCTTACGGGTTGAAACTCCGCCGCCACGAGGCGGAACCTTGTCGGAACCAATCTAGGGCTCTGGCGGAGCTGTTCTGCCGGGGACACTCCCCTCCGGGAGGGGGAAATCATCACCCACGTCATTACCAATGATCCTCTCATCAGGAGGGGGTCAATCTCCATCAACATCTTCACCAACACCATCTCTTCTCAAAACCCTAGTTCATCTCTTGTATCCAATCTTGTATCAAAATCACAAATTGGTACCTGTGGGTTGCTAGTAGTGTTGATTACTCCTTGTAGTTGATGCTAATTGGTTTACTTGGTGGAAGATCATACGTTCAGATCCTTTATGCATATTATTACTCCTCTGATTATGAACATGAATATGCTTTGTGATTAGTTACGTTTGTTCCTGAGGACATGGGTGAAGTCTTGCTATTAGTAGTCATGTGAATTTGGTATTCGTTCGATATTTTGATGAGATGTATGTTGTCTTTTCCTCTAGTGGTGTTATGTGAACATCGACTACATGACACTTCACCATTATTTGGGCCTAGAGGAAGGCATAGGGAAGTAATAAGTAGACGCTAGGTTGCTAGAGTGATAGAAGGTTAAACTCTAGTTTATGCATTGCTTCGTTAGGGGCTGATTTGGATCCATATGTTTAATGCTGTGGTTAGGTTTACCTTAATACTTCTTTTGTAGTTGCGGATGCTTGCAATAGGGTTTAATCATAAGTGGGATGCTTGTCCTAGTAAGGGAAGTACCCAAGCACCGGTCCACCCACATACCAAATTATCAAAGTACCGAACGCGAATCATACGAACGTGATGAAAACTAGCTTGACGATAATTCCCATGTGTCCTCGGGAGCTCCTTTCTCATTATTAGAAATTGTCCAGGCTTATCCTTTGCTACATAAAGGATTGGGACACCTTGCTGCACTTTATTTACTTTATTTACTTTATTTACTTGTTACTCGTTACTATTTATCTTATCACAAAACTATCTATCACCTACAATTTCAGTGCTTGCAGAGAAAACCTTATCGAAAACCGCTTATCATTTCCTTCTGCTCCTCATTGGGTTCGACACTCTTACTTATCAAAAGGACTACAATTGATCCCCTACACTTGTGGGTCATCAGGACTCCGAACAATCTTCGGTACAACATATCACATAAACTCTTAATACCAATCGTCATCGAACGTTAAGCGTGCGGACCCTACGGGTTCGAGAACTATGTAGACATGACCGAGACACGTCTCCGGTAAATAACCAATAGCGGAACCTGGATGCTCATATTGGTTCCTACATATTCTACGAACATCTTTATCGCTCAAACCGCATAACAACATACGTTGTTCCCTTTGTCATCAGTATGTTACTTGCCCGAGATTCGATCATCGATATCTCAATACCTAGTTCAATCTCGTTACCGGCAAGTCTCTTTACTCGTTCCATAATACTTCATCCCACAACTAACTCATTAGTCACAATGCTTGCCAGGCTTATAGTGATGAGTATTACCGAAAGGGCCCAGAGATACCTCTCCGAAACACAGAGTGACAAATCCTAATCTCGATCTATGCCAACCCCACACCTTCAGAGACACCTGTAGAGCACCTTTATAATCGCCCAATTACATTGTAACGTTTGGTAGCACACAAAGTGTTCCTCCGGTATTCGGGAGTTGCATAATCTCATAGTCTGAGGAACTTGTATAAGTCATGAAGAAAGTAGTAGCAATGAAACTAACACGATCATAATGCTAAGCTAACGTATGGGTCATGTCCATCACATCATTCTCCTAATGATGTGACCCCGTTCATCAAATGACAACACATGTCTATGGTTAGGAAACATAACCATCTTTGATTAACGAGCTAGTCAAGTAGAGGCATACTAGGGACTATATGTTTTGTCTATGTATTCACACATGTACTAAGTTTCTGGTTAATACAATTCTAGCATGAATAATAAACATTTATCATGAATTAAGGAAATAAATAATAACTTTATTATTGCCTCTAGGGCATATTTCCTTCACATATCGCCCATAATGTGACTGCAACCCTGATGAACTGATCGTGCGAGAGTGTTTCCAGAAGTGTGAACAACCAAATTCTACCATTTGTCTCTGAACTGGCCACCAAAGCCGTACTCAACTCCTCATCGACTAGGGCCCATGTGCACCTGGAGATCGTGCAATCGAGGAGAGAATGGCGCCAGGAATAGGGCGAGCCACAAAAACCGCAAGAGCTCGAGGTGGACATGTGTCGGTGTGCCCTGACATCTTCAGCTGGAAGTGATTGTTTTGAAAGTCACCATAAAAACATCCTCAATTTGCCTGGGACCTGAGTTTTGTAGAGAGCTTTCCATGAACCTTCCTCCATGTTTGACCCTGAGGCCCCAACCGTCCCTTCCAACCATGCCTCTCTCCATTGCCTCGTGGCAACCAACATATTGTAGGTCGCCTTCACTGAAAAGTAGCCCTTCTTCTCAAACATCCAGCTCTAGAAATCTGGTGTGTTCATAGTACACAATGGGATACTCATTATCACTTTTACATCAAACAGAAGGAACACCTCATCCAGTAGTTGCTTATTCCATGTAGCTGAAGTTGTATATATGAACTGTGAAACATGTGTCGGTGGGTTCAGGACCCGATACCCATATGGCCACATCATTTCCCCTCTAGGTAGCCAATTTTCTTCCCAAATCAGCGTGTCCTCGCCATTGCCAATTCGCTTGATGATTCCCTGCTTCAATTGTACTTCCCTTCCATAATAGCCCTCCAAATCTGATTGAGGTGGTTACCCAAGGTAGCATGCAATATTGAGGTGTTTGGATAGTAAATGCTCTTGAGAAGTCACGCGCTCAAGGATTCATGGCATTGTAACAAACACCATGCTTGCCTAGATAACATAGCTAAATTGAAAAGCTCAAGATCTTTAAAGCCCAACCCTCCCATTTTTTTTGGTTGGGTCATTGCCTTCCATGAGACGCAATGAGGCTTGCGTTGACTGTCCTTACCCCCCCATCAAAACTTCCTGATTAACATATTCAAGTGCCCACACAGGCCTCTTGGTAATTTGAAACAGGACATGGAGTATACTAGTATTACCTGAGCTACTGATTTGACCAATACTTCCTTGCCAGCCTGGATAGAGTCCTCTCTATCCATCCCTGGATTTTGCTCCAAAGCCGGTCTTTCAAAAATTTGAACTCACTGATTTTTGAACTACCAATATCAGAAGGCATGCCCAAGTATTTTTCATTAAGTGTTTCATTAGGAACATTCAACAAATCTTTGATCTCTTGGCGTTCATTGTCTAGAACACCTTTGCTAAAGAATATAGATGATTTGGCATAATTGATGCGTTGGCCTGTTGCTTGACAGTAAGTATCCAACAACTGGTTTACCTCGGTAGCACCCACACCATTTTCCTTGAAAAACAGCAGGCTGTCATCAGCGAATAAGAGATGGTTAACTTGTGGTGCTGTAGATGCCACTTGTATCCCACTCAGGTGGATGGCTCACTTTTTGATTTTAGGAGGAACGAGAGGCCCTCTGCTGCTAACAAGAACAAGTATGGAGATATTGGGTCCCCTTGTCAGATCCCTCTCAAAGGTTCAAACTCTTGGAGCTTCCTTCCATTGAACATAACAGAAAACTTCACTGACACCACTAGGCTCATTACAATGTCCACCCATCTTACCGTGAAGCCTAGTTTGAGCATTATTGCCCATAGATAAGCCCACTCCACCCTATCATAAGCTTTTCATCATATCAGCTTCAAAGAATAGGATTGATGTTTTTGGCTTTGTTCCTTTCATAAAATGCAGGCATTCATAAGCTGTGATGATGTTGTCAGTGATTAATCTCCCTGGGACAAATGCGGATTGTTCTAAAATAAATGATGTCAGGTAATACTACCTTGAGTCTGTTGGAGATGACTTTGGAGGCAATTTTATACAGAACGTTGCATAGACTGATAGGACGGAACTGTGATAAAAGTGTTGGATTTTTTACTTTAGGAATCAAAACAAGGATGGTACCATTAATGCATGCGGCTGACTCTGAGCCCTCAATGATCTTGATCACCATCTTAATGACTTCGGCCCCGCACACGTCCTAATGACGTTGGAAGAAATGCGCTGGAAAACCGTCAGGGCCAGGTGCCTTAATTAGGAACATCTCTAAAAGGGCATGTTTGACTTCCTGTTGACTATATGGCGTATTGAGATCTTCATTCATAGCAGTCATGACTCTGCATGGCACTATATCAAGCACTTGCTCCATGTTATTTACTCCCACCGAAGTGTACAATTCCTTATAAAAAGTTGTAGCAAGAGCTTCCATCTCAGCCCTATCTTCCGTCGTTTCTCCGTATGGCCTTTGCAATGATTTTATTTGATTTTTCCTGCGACATCAGCTAGCTCATAAGTGAAAAAAGAACGTGTTTTATGACAATGAATCAACCAATCCAGTCTCGCCCTCTGGCGCTAGAGAATCTCTTCTCAGTGGAAGAGCTTGACAAGCCTGTCGCAAACCTTAGTTTCGTCGTGATTCGATCCAAATCTTCCTGGGGCTGCGCGCATTCTCTCAAGGTCATTTTTTAGTCGCTTTATCTCCTCCCGGACACTGCCAAATTCATTCCGATCCCAAGCAGATAAGTCGCTTGCCAGCATGCCTAGTTTTTCGTGGAGCTCCGCCACCGTGCCTACGGGCCTGCTGTCCCATCCGCTGCCAACAACATCAAAGAGTGATTGCTCCCTTTCCCACATTAATTCATACTTAAACGGCCTAGGGCCCACTCTGCATGCATGCATTTCATGTATATGTAGGAGGATCAGGACATGGTCAGAACTTGCCGCTGTTTTGTGTCCCAGAACTGATGATTGATAGTTTAGAGCCAATTCTAGATTAACCAAACACCTGTCCAGCCTGACCCGGGTGTATGACTTATAACCCACAAGTATATGGGATCACAACTATTTTCGAGGGTTGAGTATTCAACCCAAATTTATAGATTCGACACAAGGGGAGCCAAAGAATATTTGCAAGTATTAGTAGTTGAGTTGTCAATTCAACCACACCTGGAGATTAATTATCTGCAGCAAAGTGATCAGTAGCACAGTAATATGACAGTTTTGATAGTAATGGTAGCAGCAATAGTAATGGTAACAGTGATAGCAATGGTTTTGTAGTAGTAACGATATCAGTAGTAGCAGTAGTAACTTAGCAAGAACAATATAAGGTAAATTCATAGGCATTGGATCGGTGATTCGTTGGATGATATTCATCATGAGACAATCATAACCCAGGGCGATACGACACTAGCTCCAGTTCATAAATATAGTGTAGGCATGTTTTCCGTAAATTGTCATACGTGCTTATGGAAAGAAATTGCATGACATCTTTTGTCCTACCCTCCCGTGGCAGCGGGGTCCTATTGGAAACTAAGGGATATTAAATGCTCCTTTTAGTAGAGAATCAGAACAAAGCATTAACACACGATGAATACATGAATTCTTCAAACTACGGTCATCACCGAGAGTGGTCCCGACTATTGTCACTCCGGGGTTGCCGGACTAAACGGTTCAAATATGAAATATGGCACCCGGGCCAAAAATGACAAGCATTAAGCATGGCAAAGTCATAGCAACATCAATCTTAGAACATAGTGGATACTAGGGATCAAGCCCTAACAAAACTAACCCGATTACATGATGAATATCATCCAACTCCTCACCGACCAGCGAGCCTACGAAGGAATTACTCACTCCCGGTGGGGAGCATCATGGAATTGGCGATGGAGAAGGGTTGGTGATGATGAAGATCAAAGATCCCCCTCTCCGGAACCCCAAACGGACACCAGATCTGGCCTCCCGATGAAGAACAGGAGACGATGGTGGCCCCGTCTCGTGAAACGCGATAATTCTTTCTCTCTATTTTTTCTGGAAATATGAGATTTTATAGCATTGGTTTCAGGGTCTTCGGGGCCACCAGGTGGGGACAACCCACCTGGGCGTGCCTGGAGGGGGTGGCGCGCCCTGGTGAGTGATACGTCTCCAACGTATCTATAATTTTTGATTGTTCCATGCTATTATATTATCTGTTTTGAATGTTTATGGGCTTTATTATACACTTTTATATTACTTTTGGGACTAACCTATTAACCGGAGGCCCAACCCATATTGTCGTTTTCTTGCCTATTTCAGTGTTTCAAAGAAAAAGAATATCAAACGGAGTCCAAATGGAATGAAACCTTGGGAGCATGATTTTTGGAACGAACGTGATCTCGGGAACTTGGAGTGCAAGCCAGGGAAGCATCAAGGAAGCCACGAGATAGGGGGCGCACCCACCCCCTGGGCGCGCCCTCCACCCTCGTGGGCCCCTCGAGGCTCCTCCGACCGACTTCTTTCGCCTATATATTCCCATATACCCTAAAACTATCGAAGAACAAGATAGATCGGGAGTTCCGCCGCCGCATGCCTCTGTAGCCACCAAAAACCTCTCAGGAGCCCGTTCCGACACCCTACTGGAGGGGGGATCCCTCACCGGTGGCCATCTTCATCATCCCGGAGCTCTCCATGACGAGGAGGGAGTAGTTCACCCTCGGGGCTGAGGGTATGTACCAGTAGCTATGTGTTTGATATCTCTCTCTCTCTCTCTCTCTCTCTCTCTCTCGTGTTCTCTCTATGGCACGATCTTGATGTATCGCGAGCTTTGCTATTATAGTTGGATCTTATGATGTTTCTCCCCCTCTACTCTCTTGTGATGGATTGAGTTTTCCCTTTGAAGTTATCTTATCGGATTGAGTCTTTAATGATTTGAGAACACTTGATGTATGTCTTGCCGTGCTTATATGTGGTGACAATGGGATATCACGTGATCCACTTGATGTATGTTTTGGTGATCAACTTGCGGGTTCCGCCCATGAACCTATGCATAAGGGTTGGGACACGTTTTCGTCTTGACTCTCCGGTAGAAACTTTGGGGCACTCTTTGAAGTACTTTGTGTTGGTTGAATAGATGAATCCGAGATTGTGTGATGCATATCTTATAATCATGCCCACAGATACTTGAGGAGGCAATGGAGTATCTAGGTGACATTAGGGTTTTGGTTGATTTGTGTCTTAAGGTGTTATTCTAGTACGAACTCTTGAATAGATTGATCCGAAAGAATAACTTTGAGGTGGTTTTGTACCCTACCATAATCTCTTTGTTTGTTCTCCGCTATTAGTGGCTTTGGAGTGATTCTTTGTTGCATGTTGAGGGATAGTTATATGATCCAAGTATATTATTATTGTTGAGAGAACTTGCACTAGTGAAAGTATGAACCCTATGCCTTGTTTCCTACCATTGCAATAACGTTTACGCTCACTTTTATCATTAGTTACCTTGCTGTTTTTATATTTTCAGATTACAAAAACCTATATCTACCATCCATATTGCACTTGTATCACCATCTCTTCGCCGAACTAGTGCACCTATACAATTTACCATTGTATTGGGTGTGTTGGGGACACAAGAGACTCTTTGTTATTTGGTTGCAGGATTGTTTGAGAGAGACCATCTTCATTCTACGCCTCCCACGGATTGATAAACCTTAGGTCATCCACTTGAGGGAAATTTGCTACTATCATACAAACCTCTGCACTTGGAGGCCCAACAACGTCTACAAGAAGAAGGTTGTGTAGTAGATGTTGGGGAACGTAGTAATTTCAAAAAATTTCCTACGCACATGCAAGATCATGGTGATGCATAGCAACGAGAGGGGAGAGTGTGTCCACGTACCCTCGTAGACCGAAAGCGGAAGAGTTAGCACAACACGGTTGATGTAGTCGTACGTCTTCCCGATCCAACCAATCAAGTACCGAACGCACGGCACCTCGGAGTTCAGCACACGTTCAACTCGATGACGTCCCTCAAACTACGATCTAGGTGAGCTTTGAGGGAGTGTTCCGTCAGCATGACAGCATGGTGACAATGATGATGTTCTACCGATGCAGGGCTTCGACTAAGCACCGCTACGATATTATCGAGGTGGACTATAGTGGAGGGGGGCACCGCACACGGTTAAGAGATCCAAGGGATCAATTGTTGTGTTTAGAGGTGCCCCCTGCCCCCGTATATAAAGGAGGGAGGGAGAGGCCGGAATCCCTATTACCGCTCTTTTCTCGTGCAATGGTGAGTGAATAAACACCCAACCTAAGAATAATCCTCTTAGCATGAAAGATATCAACTACCTCCTGTTGCTCTATGAACAATCCTGACACACAAAAGGGTATTTATTTGAAGTTTTTAGAGGTGGCACATGCAAATTTACTTAGGACGTCAGGGTAATACCGCATATAGGTAGGTATGGTGGACTCATCTGGAATAACTTGGGTTTCAGGTTTTTGATGTACAAGCAGAATTCCCACTTAGAACAGGCGAAGGGTAGAAAATAGGTTGAGAAGCGGCCAACTAGAGAGCAACAATGGTCATGAACATGCATTATGCATAAGTAACATTGGATACTAGCATGAGTAGGATATGAACACCATGAACATAAATATCATAGAGGCTATGTTGGTTTTGATTCAACTACATGCATAAACATGTGCCAAGTCAAGCCACTCGAACATTCAGAGGATGATACCATATCATCATACTAGATCACAATCATTTTAACGCAATGTTGACATCTAAGATAAGCCAGTATTCACTCCTAGCTACTTATGCATGGCATGAGAAACTATAATCTCTAATTGTCATTGCAAACATGTTTGATCATAATAGGCTGAATCATGGATACTAGGTAAACATATTTACAAAACCAGAACAAGTCGAGTTCAAACTCGTTTCTCTCTGCCACGGCCGGTTCATCGAATATCGTCATTATGGCCTTTCACTTGCATGACCGAGCGATTTCAAAATAATAATAGTGCAAGAGTGCCGTGGACTAAACTGGAATCTGCAAACATTTTATTCAAAAGGAGAAGACAAGGTAATATGAACTCTTTGTCAGATCAACAATAATGCATATGAGAGCCACTCAACATTTTCATCGTGGTCTTCTCCTCGGTATGACTCAATAAAAAGAAAATAAATTCAGAGAAACATACTAAAATATTTTTGGAGTTTCTGTTTTTTCATAAACAAACAAATGAAAAGAGTAAAGCAAATACAAGAAAAACTATTTACACGGGAAAGCTCTCAACAAGCAAAAGAAGAATAAGGAAATCTTTTTGGGTTTTATTTTTAATGCTACAACAATTTAAACTAGGAAGAAAAAAAATCAAAAAGAAGCAAGAAACATGTTTTTGGATTTTTCAAAGTTTTTCAAACACACAAGAAGAACATGAGAAAATAAATCTAACATGGATTTTACAATAAAAATGTGTAAACACAGACAACTGGAATGAAATGTGTGGACATGAATGTAATGTCGGTGGAAATACGTACTCCCCCGAGCTTAGGCTTTTGGCCTAACTTGGTGATCACCAGTCGTAGAAACCGTGAGGTCTAATGTTGAAGTGCTGGGGAGCAGGCACCCGGGGGTCCCACTGCTGAGGCTCCTCCTGTGCCGCAGCCAGGTTGTTCCGGTAAGCGACAATGTCCTCAGGCATAATCCTTTATATGCCCATGGCAACATGATCAAACAATGCAGGTGCAGACAAGGGGATAATATCACGAGTTTTCACACTGAAAACTAAGTTGTAAGGAATATCAATGTCAGGGTAATCCGTAGCAATAAACTGGTGGTCTTCTAGAGCCGATTGATCTAGGTAAACCCTGGGCAAAGGATGATCATGCTGGCGTATCTGCACGTTAAAGTGAGTCGCCAAGCGAGTAGCATAAATGCCCCCATGTATTTTACCCTTGGATCTGTTAAGCTGAAGGCGACGTGCCACAATAGCTCCCAAGCTATAAGTGTTGTGGCGATAAAGTGTGCGACGCAAAACAGCAAAGTCTGGGGCGCTAAGTGCACCCACCTTCTCTCTAGCAAGTAAGCATTTTGCAATAAATATAGCAAAATAATGTACAACAGGGAAACGCAAGCTAGTAGCGGTGGTACTTATACTCCTCTCTCATCCCCCATCGTCAGAGTACGGTAAAAACCTTCAAACTCCGCGAGCCTAGACTCTACCAAATCACCATCAGAAGGAAGCATGCATATGCCACAAAATTTAGTAAGTGGTATCTGGTGGTTTTCAGCATATAAATTAAATGACAGCACAGGAGCATTATTCCTAGAATGGAAATGAAAGTTTTGCACAAAGAAATTTGTGAGGAGATGATACTGTTCGCATTCATCTGCGATGAAGTCGGTGAGGCCGGCATTAGCAGCATATTGTGTGAACTCTTGAAGGATTCTAGCCACTTTCAGGAACGGATTATGCGGCCACTCGCATGGTCGTAACTCCACCAACCTCCGGGTATGGAGATCATTGTCAGATGACTCCCCAATAACCCCCTTGCAGTTATTCTTGGAAGCAAACTTCCTAAAGAAACTCATCTTTTCCTATGAACAAAATTCTGAAATTTTTAGTCCACAAAATTTTTCTCAACAAAACTTCACAAAAATGATAGCAACTAGGCCATAGTAAGCATTCAAACTACTTAGAACTATAAGAATTCAACAAGCAAGCTCATCTATAGCAGCACCAAGACTAGCTAATTATTCAAAACATAAACCACTAAAGCAAAAACTAATTGGACACATGAAGGAGTTACATACCAAGCAACAATCCCCCGAACAGTTTCGAAAGCGGAGCTTCGAGCAAAGAGATTGAAAGTGAGTGAGGGGGCCCATGTGGGGACCACAACCCACCAGGGCGCGCCTGGGGGTCCTGGCGCGCCCAGGTGGGTTGTGCCCACCTGGTGCACCTCCCTCTGACATTATTTACGCTAGAAATTCAGAAATATTCAGAAAAAATCATATTAATTTTTCAGGGCATTCTGAGGACTTTTATTTTTGGGTCATTTTTTATTGCACAGAAAACTCGGAAAACAAGCAAAGCATGTCATTTTATTTTATTTAACTAAAAAAACAGAAAACAAAAGGTAGGGACAGAAGGTAGTGCTCACTAAATTCATCAACTTCATACCTCTTAAAAATGATCAATTAATAAGGTTCGTTTGCTCTCGCACTTACGCTGACTTCATACCTCTCAAAACAGAAAACATTTTTTATTTTGAATTTCTTTCAAATCTTTGCTGACATCGTCATTTTTGTTTAAATGCCTCTTAAAAATGACCCAAAAATAAAAGTCCTCAGAATGCCGTGAAAATTTAATACGAGACTTAGAAATGAATTAGAGCTCGGCTCGCTTGCTCTCGCATGTACGCTTTTAAAATCTTTCGGAGTGTTACAATATGCCAAACACGTGGCAATTAGTCAAGTCCTTAAATTAAACGGTGATGCATAGTTTGAATTTGCAATTGTCATTTCCATTATTTTGCTGCTTATCACATGTTTGTCCTTTGGTGGCTTTTTGTACGAGCGATGTTACAATAGACTGTGCATCCCTAGGGCAGAGGCACTGAAATGCATCTGAAAATTCTGTTTTAATTCAGTGACCAACAAATACCAATCATCAACATATATATAACCAACAAAAATAACACGGCATGACATCGTATCATCATATCCCAAAGCACCATGAACACCACACAATTCAAATTTCAGTCCACACGGTCGCCACTGGAGCTTTTCCCTCCGAACCAGAATCAGAACCTCGGGCCCGATCTGCCCGGGCCCGGCGTGGACGCGCGGGGGCTGTCCATGACGACCTCGAATGCCCCCACCAGCGCCTTCACCTTGCTCTTCTTCTTCTCCAGCAGCTTGCTCTTGGTCTCCTCCAGCACGTCGTTGCTCCGCGACACCTCCTTCTTCTTGGGATGCGCCTCCTCCGGCCGCTTCTCCATCGCCGTCTTTACCCTGCTCCCCTTGAAGCTCATCCGACCCTCCTCCGGAATCTTCCCCATGAAGGACGTCGCCCCTTCCTTCTTGGCGGCTCCTCTCAACGGCGTCGTTGGCTCCGAAGCGCTCAGGATCGTGTCGATCACCGCCTTGTCCTTGCTGATGGCTACCTTCGCCGGTGTCACGGGCTCTGACCGCGAAGTGCCCACCTTGGTCACCGTGTCCACTTCCTCCAGAGCTTCTTCCAGCGACGCCGCCGGCACCGATGATGCCTTGGATGCAGCGATCACCTTGGGTTCCTCGGCGGCTTCCGCCTGCTTCTGCGTGGCGGCGGGTTGTTCTTTCGGTTCTTCAGAGACCAGACTTGCTTCGGGCTGCTTCGTGGAATCTTCGTGCTTCGCCGGCTCTGCTTGTGGCATCTCCTCGGCCTTGGTCTCCACGACAGCTTCCTCTTGAACCGGGGTGGCCGCCGGTTCATCTTGCAGCACGTTCGGCGGCGTTGCTGCCTCCTTCGTTGGTTCTTCCACAACAGCGACCAGCGGCGGAGGTTCATCCTCTGTAATCGTCTCAGTTTCCTTTTGTGTCCCTTCAACGTTGCCGGCTTGCGAATTCTCTTCCGGCGCCGGCTCATCCACCTTCACGGCTTCAACGGACTCCTCCGGCATCACCTTCTCCTCGTCAATGGCATTCGCCTTCTCTGCTTCTGCTCTCGGCTCCTCTGGGATTACCTGCTCCTCTTGACGCGTCTCCTCCTCTGTCTTGATTTCATTACTGACAATTTCGCCCGGTCGCGAGGTCGCTTCCTCCTGTGCCTTCATGGCAGCGTTGGGCTCCACGACCACCTCTGCTTGCACGACGTCGAGAGGTGTCGCGGCAGTCACTTCAGCGGGGTGGCGCTGCTGCTCCGGCACGGGAGGGGGTCTCGCCGACTCGACGTTGATCTCGCCGGAAGCACCGGGCGTCTCCTTCACGGACGCCTCCGCCTCGGCCGTGGGGCCAGCCAGGTCCTTGCTCTTCTTGCTGCGGGACCTGCCGACCTTGAAGGCGTGGGACGCCTTCTGCATCAGCTGCCTCGGCGACGCCACGGACCACCGCGACGTGGACGCCTTGCCCTTGGACTTGTCCATGGCCGGGGTGATCGGCCGCGGCGCGTTCACCGGCTGCGCGGGGGGCCGCTTGGGCGTGATCGGCCGCGACGAGCTCGAGGGCTGCTGCGCGGGGGACCGCTTCGGTGCGATCGGACTTGGAGCGCGCGCCGCTGGGTGCGCCGGGGACAGCCCCTTGGGCGTGGTGGCGCGGCCCTTGGAGGAGGGCGGTCTGGAGGTGGAGGACGACGGGGAGGCGCTGCGCAGGGTGGAGCTGACGGTGGGGCGGAGGAAGGACGGCACCGGCTTGTCCGACTCCGACGCCGGGGAGGGGCTGAGGGAGGCGCGTGCGCGTCGGCAGGAGGTGGGGTCGGAGCTGGCCGGGCGCGCGCTCGACGACGTGGTGGGTCTGCCGCTCGTGCTTCGTGGGCGTGCGCTGCTGCCGTCTCGCGACCCCGGCGTTGGCCGTGTGGCCATGAGCTGCTCCTGCTGCCGAACAAAGCCAGAGATTTCGTCAAGTCACTTCGCGTGTAAGAATTGGTGCAATGCAGAATTAATGGCAGGGAATTCTGTTTGCTGAGCTTTGATTTGTTCTGTAAGGTTGACCTTGAGCAATGCAGATTTTGATGGTAACCACTGATCCTAGAGATGAAAAGGGTTTAGAATGGATGTATACGGTTTCTTTTGGGTGTTATCTTCCACTTCTTTTCTGAAATCTTACCTGACAAACACCCCTAGCACCACCTATTGGAACCATTGACTTGCTACATATCCTTTTTAAGTGCTATCATGAGGTGCATGATGTTCATTTGTTTTTGCAGTAAGAAATATTCAGATGATATAGGGATTAATTAACCATCCACAGCACTAGTTTAATTGTTCTTTTTTATATATGCAAAGGTATCATGATCATTATCAATATTGGAAGAAAAAAAAGCCTGACAGACATATATGAGAGAACTGTATAAATTCTGTGATCTATGCAATGTTTCAGAAATACATAATAAGATAAACAAGATGATCTAAGCAGCTGATTTGAATTTCATGTACCGGCTAACCACAGAGGAAATCGTTCTAACTAAGAGAAACTTCTTGGAGATCCAATCTCCAAATCATCGCAACGCATCAGAGCTAATATCGCCAACATGAAAGAGCAAGCACAGGACAACAGCATACCTCGAGCCGAATGGGATCAATTCATGGTGGATTGACCACCATCGCTCGGCATGGACGTACGAAAACTTTGCATGTCTCGAAACTGAGAGGAAGAGAGAAGCTTCATACCTTATTAAGCTCGGAATGGCCAAAAATGGTGCGGCGACGGAAGGAGGAGGAGAGAGACGGTGGAGGGAAAGGGAATGAGAGAAATCCGGGCAATATAAGAGCCTCATGTTTTCGAACAGACCTTGTCAAATGCTGAAACGGCAAGGGGCAACTAGTTGACACCTGGTGACACATCCACCCTCTTTGTCCACCTATTTTTAACCAGTATTAAAGCTTCAAGAAGAATACTAGCTAGTTGCCCACAACTTTACACTAGGAAAAGTAGATGTAACCATAGTGTTCAACATACATTCTTCAGAGGTTTGCTGGTAGGCCGATATTACTTTTGGAAAGCACTTCATCTGAGCACTTATTGTTTCCTTACAACCTCTTGTTTCTTTAAAACTACCATCTGATCTATGTTGATAATTCAACAAACAAAGTATGTGGTAGATGTTGAACATTGGAATGAGCAACATGCACCATCTGCAGATCGGCCCTCCCGCGCCTTAACATTGTCATCTTATTATGTTGAGGCCTAAGAGCATCTCCAACAGGCGCCCAACGCGCGGCACGCTAAAATCTGGTTTGCGGCGCGCCCATCATCAGGTTTGGCGCGTCGCGCAGCGCTGGCTCCAGCAGCCGCGCTAAAATGCAGCACGCGCGCGAGCAGCCGACGCCTATATTTGTTCTCATTTTGGGCACAAATTTCACACATCAACACAAAACACATGACATATATTGAATCACAAACATCATTCAACCAAGTTCGTGCCCACAAGTTCAAATTCATGCCCACAACATAATTCAACCAAGTTCAAAATGCAAACTAAGTTCATAATGACACAAACGAAAGACACAACAATCAAGCCTCGTCCTCGTCTTCGTCTTCATCCTTATCTTCCTCCGATTCATCCGACTCCTCCGAAGACGATTCTTCCTCCTCCTCTTCATTGTTGCGCGCCGTATCCTCATCAGTGAAGCTCGGAAGGTGTTGCCAAGATCTTCAACGTCATCTTCATGCGAAGGTGGCACACCGGCGCCCGGAGGTGCACCCATGCCCCCGATGAGAGATGCAAAACTCATGCCACCCATGCCACCCATGCCATCCAAGCCGCCTGGAGGTGCTCCAAAGCCACCCATGCCTCCCATGGTCTCCATTGTAGCTCCAAAGCCACCCATGGAACCCATGCCGCCCATGGTAGCTCCAAAGCCACCCATGGTACCAATGCCACCCATGCCGCCAAGGCCACCGCCACCCATTGTGCGAATCATGGCTCTTTTTTGGATCAAGACTTCTTCACGGGCAAGGTTGACATACTCCTTCTGCGCATCATTGAACAAAGATGTGTCCAAGAAGAACAAGTGCTTCTCGCATTCCAACAATTTAGCTCGCTCCTCCATGCCCACCTTCCTCTCCTCCAATGCCACTTTCCTCTCCTCGGCGGCCACCCTCCTCTCCTCGGCCGCCAACCTCCACTCCTCCGCCGCGGCATCTTGGTTCCTTGCCAATTTTCCTCACCTCGTTGGCTTCTTTTCTTGTGCTGACAATTGCTTCCATAGCATTTTTGAGCTCATCATCTCCTTTCCTCTTCTTCTTTTCTTTTGCGTCTTTCTTCGTGCCATCCAGTCGTTTTGGCTTCGAGTATGAAACCGAGTTTGCTGTGGGGCTTCTCTTGCCATCTTCACTTGATGCATCCTCCTCATCATCATTTTCCAAATCAATTGTTCGCTTGTGTTTTTTTGCTCAAATCCGAATCATCAATATCCTCACGCTTCTTTCATTTCTCATCATCCTTCAATACTTCATAGCAATGAGGCAAGGTAAATGGCCTTCCTTTCTTGATATTCCCCTTCTTGGTCCTCTTCTCCTCTCCTTTGAACAAGTTTTGTGCAATATTTAACTACATGAAAACAAAACAAGTTAGCACAAGAAACACCAACAACAAGCATGATGAACATGAGGAATGATGAAATGACACTTACCCTATCGTCATCATTGGTGCCACTTGGGTTCAACTTTTCAACCGCTTTTTGTGCAGCCGCCCATTGTTGACAATCCCTATTGATGGTCGACCACCGGGAGCGAAGCAATCGTGCAGAGCGGTCAATTCCACTCATGTTGCGAAGATCAAAGTGTTCTTTCATCCGGAGCCAATAAGCATCTCTACTTTGATCACCTCCAACAGATGGATCCCTCGACAGGTCCAACCAAGTTTTGCATAGCACTGTAGTTGTCTCCTCTTCCTTTCGGTGCGTCGACAATGCCCTCACCATCCTCGTCCACCTCGAACTCATGGTCTTCGAAATGCATGTCATTGGTTTGAGAGCAGTGCGAATTGTTCGAGCCAACACCCATAGTTGACATGTATGCATCATCGTTCACACTACAAAGTATATAGAACAATGCAATAAGCTATCTATATGTATGCATTCAGAAAATAAAGAAGGAAAAAAAGTTGGGGAAAGGGCATATCGCCGAACACATTGTGCGCCAGCTCAATAAGTGAGCTCGCCAGCGCTTCGGTAGCCGCCGCGCTCGTCACACGCCCTGCAAGCTTCTTCCTCGGCGCCTTCGATGTGTCGGAGCCGTCCGCCGCCTTGTTCTTCTTCGCGAATGTCTTGCCCTTCTTTGGCCGCGCCGCATTTGGGAGTTTCGACGGGGGGTGCACGTGGCTTCATCACGGCGGGCGCCGGCGCGACGCCACCAGCCGCCGAGGTCATCCGCGGCGGCATGAAGAGGCCGCACGCGAGGCCAATGCTCGGAGGAGCTCCGGCGGAAGCGAGGCCAACGCTCCCAGCGCTAGGGTTTGCGGCAGCAGCGACAGCGGCGGCGGCGGTGGAGGGTTTGCAGCTGTAGGATGGGGTGAGGGGGGTGCCGGCGCGTGTGTCCATCGGGTCAGCTCGCTGGCGCCGGCGCATGGAGGGCGAAGGTGGCGCGGTGGATAGAGTGCGGCGCGAGCGCTCGTGTGTGCCACGCGCGGAAGCGGGCATCCCAAATACGCAGCGCGATGGCGATTCGGACCGCGCGCCCAACTCTATGTGCCGCGCGCGGTTATTGCACGCCTGCTGGAGACACTCTACCGATTGCGCGCGTGCTAAAATGGGCAAATTTGCGGCGCGGCTCTTGTTTAGCGCGGTTATTGGAGATGCTCTAATATGGACTCTTTGCGGTTGTATAATCTTCGCGCAGGGTTTGGATCAAAATTCCTTTTACGGTGAAAATGCATAATACCATCAAGTCTACACGTGGAGAATGTGACACATGTAATGAAACTTAAATTGCCACTGATTTACATTATGTGTAGGCCTCAGTGGTAGTATCATTAGTTGAAGAAAATCAAGTAGTGATTGTTTTGCACCAAATGTGCATTTCGTCGGATTTTGGTGTAAAAGTTGCCCTTATTTCACGGTGCCACAAGTAAAAAAACGAAGAACTAATCCAGACCAAAGAAAACAAAAGTAGGTAAATCTATATGAATATGATAAAACACTTAAAATTAACCAATTAATCATTTGGTGAGAATGTTGGTAAATGTAGAGGGGTTGAGTTGAGGGTGGATCTTGAGTATCTCCTCGATACAGGTCCTCATGTCAATTACCAACTCGCCGATGCAAGGTAATCTCTCCTCGGGTTGTTTTTTTTTTTGCTCTGAACCCAATGCTCGGAGAAAATTTCTCTGCCCCAATGCCTAAGTGGATCATCTCAAAAGAAGCATATGTTTCACCTTTATACCGCACGGGTCTTTGGGCTAACACTATAAATCACTAGCTTGTCTTGACACTATGGTTGGTGTTCAAGAACTCCCCTTCTCCCCCACCGAAGACGTCGGCCTCCTGAATATGCACATTCTGGCCGTCATAGGGTTTTGAGATGGGAACGAGTGTGTGTGTGAGAGAGGTCAGTTCGGGAGCGTTCCCGCAAGAGGCGGGGTAGGGCACGCGATGTTTCAAAAGTAAGAAAAGCACCTCCGAACTGGCTTTACATGGTATTTCCTCCGTTTCTTTTTACTCCACGTATAAGATTTTCCTTAAGTCAAACTTTTTAAAGTTTGAGCATATTAAAAATACCAACATCTACAATACTAAAGGTAGAAAATATGAAAACTAATTTCATGGTGCATCTAATGGTATCCAATTGATATTCTAAATGTTGATATTTCTTCCTATATAATCTTGGTTCAAATTTTCATAGTTTGGCTTAAGAAAAACTTATATGCAGAGTAAAAAGGAAATAGAGGGAGTATGAACTAAAATACCAATGTGCTTTTGTTTAAATAAAAAAAAAGCAAGCGTTGGTTAGGCTTTAGCTTATAAGCACACCCCGAATGCCGGTCCCGCTTGTGTTTTTGCGTGCTAACTGCCTCTCCGACTGCACCAAGGGGAGAGTAAGAAGTAGATGAGGCCCGGTTGACCGGTTATGCGGCTGGGTCCAAACTCTTGAAGCCGCACAGAATCAGGTATTGGCTAGATCCGAAAACCATGATTCCAAACCCTTGGTAGTTCCCTAATCCCTGCACCCAGTTGATGTCATACAAGTTGTACATTTCGCATATTCTATTTGCATGTTTAAGCATCTAAAACTGGAAAATCACTGTACAAATCTATAGCATTGCTTGCAAGAAACGATACATGCAGCTAGATTAGTTAACCAGAAAAGAACATGGCGTACATATCAATCATAAAACATTCAGTATGTAAATAATTCACGACACGACAGTTCAAACTAATGCACCTGAATTATATAGTGACACAAAAATCATTACAACTGTAAAATCGAAACTATGGTTTGGTCAATACTATATGTATCATACACAATTTCATATACCGAGACACGTAAGAAAGTAGTTGACGACTACGTCCTTGACCAGTGAGGCGCCCGTCAGGTGACGACGCTTGCACAAGTCATCCTTGCAGCGGCAGACAGTGAAGTCATGGCTTCTCACTATCGGCTTCTCGACGACGGAGATCTCGCACCGCACGACGAAGGAATCATCCCAGAGGTACTCCGGCGACTTCTCGAGCTCCCGCTTCGAGATCTTCAGGCCCCAGTACTCAACGCCATTGTGCTTGCGAGGGAACGTCACCATGTGGCGTTCACCAGCAAACCGGACCTTCTCTGGCGCCCCCGGTGCTGCAGGCTCGCGGCCGTGGCGAGGGACCAGGCTGAACCGGAACTCGGCGCGGACGTCGTTGCCATTGCTGCCGCCGGCCAACTTGAGGAAGAACGAGATGGTGGCGTTGCTCCCGGCGTGGAGCATCTGCGCTCCGGGAGGGGCTGATATTCTCCCGGCGTTGCAGTCCTTCTTCCGGTACTTGTTCGGGTAGTAGCAGATCTGAAAATCGTGACCCGCCGCCCTGAACTTGCTGGACTCGATGCGCTCGCCGTCGACGAGCAGCTTGGTCACGGAGTAGCCCTCCACCTTGAGCTCGTGGGAGCCGGCGCTCGCCGTGGTGGTGATCGTCGAGCGCGTGGGCGGCGGCGGAAGCTTCATGCCGACCATGGTTGGTCGCTGATCGGATCGGAGGCTAGCGTGGTCGACGAGATATGTTGGTTTGCTCGTTTGTTTTCTCGGCAGTGGGTTTGGATTTTGGAACGTCCAAGGCGTACGTGCTGCACCGTTATATATACTGCTATAGTACTGCCTAGGTCGACACGTCAGTCTGCCACTCTGTCTCCGATTGTTACTTGGAACGAGATTCCAATATTTGTATCCGGGACTGCTTGTATCTCCGATCTCGTCCAGAATAAGGTGTTCACGAGTAAGGAACTGTTGATTCTGTGAACCGATCTTCTCCGTTCAAGCGTCTCAGGAACTTTGGGTTTTCACCAGCCAATACGGAATGTCCTTTTTTATGGACTATAGTTAAGGATGGCAATTTTATCCATGGACATGGATACCCATGGATATCCGACCCGTATGGACAGGGTTTGGATATGCTTTTGCGCCCATGGGCAGCGCCCAAACCCGACCCGATTACTCATGGATAGGGTATGGACATAATCTTGTACCCATGGATATACCCAAACCCGACCCGATAGTCTGACTTAATGGGTAATATTCTACTATCCCTACCCCACATTCACATGTCCCACTATAATTTTACCCATTATTATCTAAAACATGCAAAACAAATTGCACAATCTCCACCATAACTTTTATTAGTTGACACTCATTCCCCACCGTAATATTACTTCTGCGCCCCTTCTCATCCTTTTATCTCGTCGTTAAATGAATCCTCATTAAGTATCAGCCTCATCTCATCTTCTTACTCCTCCTGCATCCCTAGATATGGCTGGCACTGTCAGCCTCTACCTCCATGTATGGTGGAGCAATGCAACAGCCAGCACCACTGTCCTGCGACAACGCGGCTCCGTATCCCCTAGACCCCTCCGACATTGCTTTTTCACACATGCATTAACACATGGCCGCAACAACTTATGCGCACATTGTGTTATTTCTTATGTATACGTCTTGAAAGGACCCGATGGATATCCAACAGGTATGGATATCCATCGGGTTTGGACATGGACACAATTTTTTGCCCATAGGTTTTTTCATGGGCGGGCAAAGATTGTCTTCATGGATGTGGATATGGATTTGATATTGTTCAACCCGATCCAAACCCGACCCATTGCCATCCTTAACTATAGTAGAGATTTGGGAGGGATTTCGCTACAAATCAAATGTCGGAGTTATTACCATTGCAAATTGAACGTTTGAGATGACAAATTGTGTTGACATGAGGATGATAATTTACTTTATCAAGTGTGGAAAATTGTCATCCTCATGACAATATAATTTAGCATAAAAACATTCAATTTACCATAAAAAAATATTCAATTTGTCATGCTTGGAAAACTGGCATAATATTTTTAACATTTCTGATAGGCAGAGAACGTGCTCATTCGAGCTCAAAAAAGCACTCTCAGAAGACGTTTTAGAATTGCAATGTTATCATAGAGAGATTTGTCATGCTAAGAAAAAAAAGAATTTTTCATCTTTTTTAACACAGTGCAGATGCAAGCGCTCATATATACACGCTTACACTCATTCTTATAAACGCACACACGCATATCATAGTGCGATTTACAAAGTCACCATAGACGGCTCTAATCGACGGGAACGTCTCCTCCGCTGAATGCGCTACAACAGAAAGAATTGTCA
Source organism: Aegilops speltoides (assembly GCA_021437245.1). Lineage (NCBI taxonomy): Eukaryota > Viridiplantae > Streptophyta > Magnoliopsida > Poales > Poaceae > Aegilops > Aegilops speltoides. Next base: position 484,195,288 of record CM038147.1, read on the forward strand.
TACTACGACAATTTAAATTGCCATGTGTTTTAGAGATTTGTCATGCTGCAAGAAAAGGGTAAACTGTCCACATGTTTAAGAATTAGGACCCCCTATATTAGCCGAACTTCAGATTTAAAGGTTCCTTACAGCAAACGAATCGTTCGCTGCAGGGGGACCAATCTATCAAACATTTTCATTCGGCAGGATACCCCCCCCCCCCCCCACACACACACGGAAAGCAGCCCGACCAGGCCTACTAAATGGGCCTCCCCGCATAATGCCAAAAAAAAGGGTGTAAAAAGCTCAATTTCCCGGTGACTACTTGAAGCTAGACTTTGAACATGTTTATGAATGGCAAAAAATAAGGGAAATTGCCATAATATGTATAATAATATGTCATGTAGTTGAAAAAATGGATACATGCAAGTTATGAAACTAAACAATGCCAGAATTGAAAACACATAGAAAGAAACTTGGCAAAAAAATGTTCCAACATAAAGTTGCCATTGTTTCATATGAAAAGAAGATAAAAAAAGAATTGAAAATAAACATTGTGAAAGAGTCTAAGGGAACTTCTTTTTGTAATGTGATGTTCAACAAAATGCCATGCTACTAAAAAATTATCATGCTCAATTCAACAACATTTTGACATGTTTTAGAGAAAAAGTCCAAAATAATTTACAAGAACAGTAGTTTATGATGATGTATACGATGAAAAATTCCTTGATGTGTACAAAACTAATTTTCCATGGTCCAATAAAAATAGTTTGTCGTGGTTAAATTAATCATGTTTGTCATGTTCAAAACATATAAATTTGTTTGAAGTATCGATGTACCATGATCCAAACAATGAATTTCCTAATGGGCTGAATTTCTTTTCCACGATCAATATTCTTTTTGCCAAAGTCCGAAGTATGAATTTGCCAAGGTCCAAAAATATCCAAACAATAACTTTATCATGCTTAAAATAAATCTACCATGTTGCAAAGAGTAAAATTGTCCATGGTCTGTAAATGAAAAACTTTGTCATGGTTAAAAAGTAAAATTTTCATACTCAAAAATAAAACTGATGCAACAGACACGGTTCCCTCAGACTACCTGTCTGCCACGCTCGTGCCCTGTCACATCAGCACAGTCCACTTGTGGCCGCTGGCCACGATTTGGCTCCATGAGGCTTCCCTCGCAATTCCAAAAATATCTACCTGCCTTGAGCGATTTCAGAAATGGTGGTTCCGCGGGTTTTCTATTTGATATCATACAATTATTATGTTTGGGCTATGTGCGATGTTTGTTCCTCCCACGCCGTTTCAGTTCCTTCATCCAAATTTTCAGTAGCCCCGATATTTTACTCCCTCCTAGTAAAATTTTCAGTAGCCGTGACATTTTCTCAAACACCACCTTGGTCCCCCTCCACACACACACCCCAAAACCTCCGCTGACACACACACACCACCCCTCCCTCGCTCGAAACCCTAGCTAGATAGCTTGCCGCTGCCGTGCCGTCTCCACCGACAACCTCTGTCGGTTTGCCCATGCAGGTTACCGACCGATCTCCATACCCTCGCTGCCCTGAGTTTCTTAGATGACGCTTGCGAAATATCCCCTTTCCCACAGATTCCCACCCCTATCTCTGATACGTCTCCGTCTATCTACTTGTCCAAACAGTTTTGCTCTTATTTTAGACTCTAATTTGCATGATTTGAATGAAACTAACCCGTACTGATGTTGTTTTCAGCAGAACTACCATGGTGTTGTTTTTTATGCAGAAATAAAAGTTCTCGGAATTGGACAAAAAAATTTAGAGATTTTTTATGGAATAAATAAAAATACTAGAGCAAAGACCCACTGAAGGGGTGCTACCTACTGCCCTCGAGGCACCAGGGTGTGCCCTGGTGGCTGGTGGGGCCCACGAGGCTCCGTTGACCCTAATTTTAGCACTATAAATTCCTATTTCCCGAAAAAATAAGAGAGGAAGTTTTATCGTGTTTCACGATACGGAGCCGCCACCACCTCATGTTCTTCATCCGGGGGCCAAATCTGAAGTCCGTTCGGGCTATGGAGAGGGGGATTTATCACCATCGTCATCATCAAACATCCTCCATCACCAATTTCATGATGCTCACCACCGGGGGTGAGTAATTCCTTCGTAGGCTTGCAGGACGATGATGGGTTGGATGAGATTTATCATGCAATCGAGTTATTTTTGTGTGGACTTGATGCTTAATTTCCATGATGTTCTAAGATTGATATTGCTACGACTTTGTAAAGCTTAATGCTTGTCACTAGGGTCCGAGTGTCATGATTTCAGATCTAAACCCTTTATGATTTCATGAATATATTTGTGTTCTTGATCCTATCTTGAAGTTTATATGCACCTATTACGTGTTATGATCCGCATACCCCAAGGTGCGAATAATTGATATTCTTCCCAATAATTACCGTAGTTTGAGGAGTTCATGTATTCAATATGTGTTAATGATTTGTTCCGGTTCTCTATTAAAAGGAGGCTTTAATATTCCTTAGTTTCCTTATGGACCCTGCTGCCATGGGAGGGCAGGACAAAGATGTCATGCAAGTTCTTATTATAATCACGACTATATACGGAATACATGCCTACATTACATTGATGAATTGGAGCTAGTTCCGTGTCGCCCTAGGTTATAATGTTGCATGATGTATGTTATCCATCATAATTATCCATCACCAATCCATTGGCTATGAGCTTTTCACATATTGTTTTTGCTAAGTTACTACTGTTGCTGCTACTGTCACAATTGCTACAAAACTATCATTGTTATCGTTACCGTTATTGTTGCTATCGTTACTACCGCTACCAACTTATCAAATTATTGTGCTACTGATCACTTTGCTACAGATATTTAATCTCCAGATGTGGTTGAATTGACAACTCAACTGCTAATACTTGCAAATATTCTTTGGCTCCCCTTGTGTCGAATCAATATATTTGGGTTGAATACGCTACCCTCGAAAACTGTTGCGATCCCCTATACTTGTGGGTTATCAATCCCCCACTCCAGAGCATCGCAGCCTAAGCCTGGCTACACTTCCTAGGGAGCTCGAGAAGCGAATGGCAAAAAAGATGTTTATCGGGGCCTCTCCGCCTGACGAAGGTGAGGTCGTCGCCGAAGAAGCTGACTACAATGACTGGACGAAGGCTTCAAATCAGCGGGCATGTGTATGTCTGTATGTCATGGTAGCCGGCTATGACATCAAGCTCGTCGACAGCGATGGCTTGACGCGGGTTATGTCATAGGTTAAATGTCCACCCCCACACCCTCAGGTTGAATCGCCATCGATCTCATCCATGTCCCCGTCGCTGATCTCTCTGCCTCGTTGTCAAGAATTTTCCATCCTTCATCGCCATCGAGCCCCTTTTGTCATTTCTTAAGGGCATGTTCTACACCAGTAGCTTGGGATCCTTAGCTGCCAAGTTAGACCTCATCGATGACGATCACGAGAAGGGCACCCTCTTTGGCTCTTCCAAGAGGAAAAAGCCCATCTGCGACATCAAGGCGGGCACCCTACAGCCGTGCTCTTCTAAGGGGAAGGAGCCCATCTGCGACAACTGGGAGCGCACCCAGAGTCTGTGCTCCTCCAATGGGAAGGAGTCCTCATGACCCATAACTATAGGGGACAAATTGTAGTCCTTTCAATAAGTAAGAGTGTCGAATCCAACGAGGAGCATAAGGAAATGATAAGCGGTTTTCAGTAAGATATTTTCTGCAAGTACTGAAATTAGCGGTAACAAGTAGTTTGATAACAAGGTAATTCATAACAAGTGACAAATGTAGCAAGAGTGCAGCAAAGTGGTCCAATTGTTTTTACAGCAAAGGACAAGCCGGAAATACTTCTTATAGTGAGCAAAGTGTTATCGAGGACACATGGAATTCTCACTACAAGAAATATGTCAACTTGTGACCTTGACTATTGGTCACTGAAAGGTCATTGTTTTTCATTTGCGGTCTTTTTATGACCAAAAACAGAAGGTCAAAAGCTGGCAGTCGTAAACTGAAATTAACGACCTTCTCTGTGAGAAGGTCGTAGACGTTTACGACCAAAATAGAAGGACGTTGAACCCATGACCTTTTGTTTTGGTCACTGGCTGTCTGCCCAGGCCACGTCGGATCTGACGTGGCAATCTGACGTGGCAAAATTACGACCAATTGAAAAGGTCATTACTAAGAATCAGCCCGATCCATTTCGGTGCTTTAGATGGGCCGAGCCCATTAATTCAGCCTTTCTGTTTTTTCCTGTCAATTTTGGGTCGACTTCATGGGCCAAGCCCAACGTTGCAGCCTTTTTATCTTTTTTTTTCAAATGAGTCTAGCCCAATGTTTTCTAGGTTTTTCTTTCTTGGGGCTTGGCCTTTCCACATTCATTTATTTTCGTTTTACTTTTTTACCCAAAATATTTGTCCAATATAATTTGATCCTTGGTAAGGTCCAACTCCAGCCCATTTAACGAACATTTTCAAACCAGTTTGAATAACAATATGAATCAAGTTACCACAAATTAGCTGATATTATGGAAATATCTCAGAACACACATTCTACAAATTTCCATCACATATGTACTTTATACAGATCCAAGCAACCTACAACATGTTGTAGTCAAGCATTTAGGTGCTGGAATACTCCATAATAGGAAAAATAAATAGAACAAGCCTATCTAGTGCTTCACGACGAGAAAACATTGTAATCTGCTTCTTCCTTTTGCAAAACATCTGGACATTCAAAAGAGAACAAAAATTATGTCACTGATAGAAGAAATATTACACGGATGCTTTTAAAATAAAAACTAAAGACACACCAGTATTTTATCATTCTACTTATTATTATTTTAACAAGATCATTCTACTTATCTGGAATAGGCATATTCATCAAAACTGGGAATTGAATTGGCACATATGACAAACTAAGCAAGAAATAAGCATTAAATGTTTCACATACACGACAAGGTTTAAAAACGATAATTCAAAGTTACAGCAGAACAAAGTTCCATTTGAGTATAAGGAACAATACTCATATTCAATCAATAAGCAACTATGTCAAAATTAATTCAGATTTACTAATGTGTGTGTCAAATGATACATGCATCAAGCATAAGGCCATCGAGCATCAGGCCCTTATGTGTTCAACAAGACAAGAACATACCTGACTTTGTGTTGATATGATGGATGGTTCTGCAGTTGAACATCTAGTCTGCATCATCGTTGACGATGGACGCCGCATGTACTTGTACATTTAGAAGTATACCATGCAAAGGGTTACACAAGCAGGTATTAGCATAAAGTAGAGCTTCTATAGTACATGTAATGATGTAAACTTTAGATATGAAGGACCGAGAGTTCTGGAAGCAACAAATCTGGCATGGGTAACCCAGGACATGATGAAAGAAATTATTCCTTATGCGAGCATTTAAACAGGAATATGGTGTCCACTTCATACTACCACGTCATCATCAGGATTAAAACAACACATTGATACTCAGAATGCATCGATTGAAACCAATCAGAGCAGGGAGCGAAATAGATCCTCTATTTAATTGTCATAAGAATAGAAGCTGAAGGACAAAGATGAAGCACCCTTAGCTCAGTTTGCTAGCATTCGGGCCATAAAAATCGGCAAAACATTCAAAAAGCACAACTCTAATCTTAATGTTGTGTGCAAACAGGACAAGAATTGTACAAGTTTAGTACTGTACACAGCAATGAGCATAACTTCAATACTGCACAGCAAATCTAGTCAGTTATCAAATCACCTTGTGGCTATACCACATGCTGACATCAATCACACACAACTGTTCCAGATTGAATCCCCACACACCGCATATATAAACTGAACTACTGTACAAACATATCACATTTGCTTTCCCAGATGACAAAATGCAAGACACAATCACGGATGAATCCACGGATAGAGACCTAAGCCAGGAGAATCACCACCCGTACCTTGCCTATCTGCAACTTGTTGGACACATCCAGGAGAATCCTGTAGTTCTGGATCATGTCGTACTGCGTCTTGGCATCGAAATTCACCCGCAAAACACCCCAAAATGAGCATCGCATCACAGCCATCTAAGCCAACCCGCCTAAGCGCAACGCTCTAGAACAGATCAATCAAGCCAGAACGCCTCCTAACCTTGTGCATCAGCACCAACCCAGGGTGAACTATGTCCAGCAGCTGGCACTACACTGCCCCCGACGCCTCCTGCGGACTTGATGATCCAGGGCCCCACGACGACCACGTCGTGATCCATGCGGAGCTCCACCTCCTGCACATCTGATCCATGCTCCAGTGGAGGCTCGGGCTCCATCCTCGAATCCGGCGGCGCCTGCAGAAAGATAGAGAGAGATTGAGCGAGTCAAACAGAGAGAGGGGACAGGTCCAATATACAAGTTATCATGGTCTATTAGCATTCACAACAGACTAAATCGAGTACCCTGGTATGAGCAAAATGCATTACCATTTTTGTTAATAAATATCAGCAAAATGCATTACCATTTTTGTTAATAAATAAGCATCATGTTCAGGTACTGGTCATGCTATTGAAGCTGATCATTGCGACTAACACCAGCATGGTGCACGATTCCAACAAATTTTGATTGACCAGTCACCAAGATCGGTGTTGATTAACATTAACCAGATAAAAAATGTATAATGTGCACGCATGGCAGTAACAATCTTGCATATAATGTTTACTGCAAAAACATTTTTTAGCTTAAAAGTAGAAGCAAATTTGGGATATGCTTTCAATCATGATAAAATTGGATCTGGGAGTATCCGACGGTCTATGATGCTTGATCTGCGTGACATGCTTGATCCGCGTGATATGCTAACTCTAACGAAGTAGGCATAGAGTAAGAATCATGTAGGTGCCATCTCCACTGAAGATGGTTCAAACTACTACTCCAGTACATACTAATAAAACTTGACACAAGCTAGTTCAACCTACATACTAATAAAACTGTCATGTGGGTATTCAGAAACCACATTAACACTAGCTGGTATCTGAACATAATGATTAAGCTATCATCTGGGTATTCAGAAACCCCTGCAGGTGGGTTTGTTACCGATTTCCCCTAAAATGAAGAGAACACACATGTGGCGCTATGATTGATGCAACAAAAATAAAGCATCCGTGCAGTCTGTTTCATCCTACTGATTGTGCCACTTGCGAGGCACCGATTTCAATTTGTAGGCACGCTGGTGTTCTGCAGTTTGCGAAACCAGAGGAGGAGGCCGAACAAAGCACCTTTGTTGTCTCTGGCATTGACATTCACGCGAAACTTCTCGACCAGGTAGACGCACACCGGCATCTTCTTGTGGTTGGCGGCGGCGTGCAGCGCCCAGGATCCGGCGTCCCTGGCGGCCTCCACCGCCTCCCTAATGCGGCCCTTCCCGCCGTCCAGCGCGCTGCTTGACGGGAAAAAATCACGCCCAAATCAGGATCAAGATCAAACAAACACGAAAGCAGAAAACCTGCACGGGGAGAGGGAGGCGCGAGCATACTCTTGAAGCGGCCGAGGTCGCCGTAGGCCGCCGCCTTAAGGAGCCGGTGCTACTGCTGGCCTGCAGCTGCACGGGGGAGGAAAGGGGATGGGGTTAGGCCAGTGCGGGGTAGGAGGATGGGTCGGGGGAAGGGGGTGCTTACCGGAGGTGGGGGCGGCGCCATGGCTGGCGGGGTGGAGGTGGGTAGGGTTTTGGAGGTCGTCCACCTGTTGGCCGCCCTCTGGGCGCTACCACCGCCGCCCTCCGTGCCGGAGCCGGCGGCCCCGGCGATAGCAATGGCCTCCTCCTCCTGGACGTGGCCGTCGTCCGCGTCGAGCGACAGGTGCGGGCGCTTCTGCGCGGGTACTCCGGCCGCCTAGCTGCCCTCCCCGCTCCTTGGCGTGGCGCTCGTCGCGGGGGAGAGGACGGTCGGGCGGAGGAGTGAGAGGGAGGAGGCAGGAGGTGGGTGGAGGCGGCTCGAGTCGAGGGGGAGGTGGATCGAGACGGATCTGGGAGCGCATGGGGGAGGCCATGGACGGCGGGGAGCTCCGCCGGAGGGAGGTGGCGGGCGCGATCTGGAAGGGAGGAGGTGGCGACTGCGATCTGGTAGGGACGAGCGCGGATCCGACCGCGGCTGTGGGAGAAAAGGGGAGGGAAGGGTTTGTCGGTGACCAGGGTTGGGGGAGAGGACGGAGGACGGCGGTGGTGGCGGCTGGGTGGTTGGGTATCGAGAGATTGAGACGGAGGAGGAGCGAGAGGGTTGGGGGTGGCGGCCGTGGGACGAGAGGGGGAGAGTGGATTGGGGGGAGAGGAGTGGATCGGGGAAGTTAGGGTTTGGGTGAGAGGGTGAGGGGTGAGGGCTGCCGTTGGATCCAGAAGCATCCAACGGTGGTTGAGGCATGATCCGCGTGATATGCCTATGGACCAATCAGAGCGCACCAAACAATTTGAAGATTTTTTGACCATATAAATTGGTCATGATTGATTACGTACAAATTTTTCATTTCATTTTTCAATGCTCAAAATGAGTTTTTTTGTGAAAGACCTATCAAATATTTGTTCAAATGATGTCATATTTTGCACAAGTTTACATCTTAGATTGGCAAACAACATTGACAAAGGGAGTTTTTATTTCTTTTGCATGGAAAAACAATTTTCCATTTTTTGAGTGCCCAACATAAGTTTTTTGTGAAGGACTTACCATATATTTGTTGCAAAATTGTATCAAATCAATTTTCTAAAACACTAGACCATATATAATGCAAAATTGACCAAATGGTTAGGTGTCAAAAGTTTTGATGCACCTCTCATGAAAAAGACAAATTTCCGCCGATTCAGCAGAAAGCGGGTAAATTTGTACTGCAACTGCCTCATAGTTTGCTCTTTATTTTTTCCAAAAATCATTTGTAGGTACATAAATATCTATTTAATCATAGAAACACAAATAAAATTCCAAGATTCAACCACTATCTAGGAACGGTTATGCCCGCCGTTTTGACTGAAACGGGTATAAAAAATTCAAAAAATCAAAAAATTGGAAAACCTTCGCATTGTGTCAATATATGTGACCAAGTTACCAGGAAAAATAATAAACTTGTAATAGGCAATTCTTTTAAAAAAGTGTTCTCAGAAACGAGCTATCATGTGTGGAGATCAATGGCTTTCAAGCCAAATGATCAATCTTATGGCCAAATTCATGGCATAGTTTATTCAAATGATCTCATATTGTGCAGAAGGGTGCATATTGGAATGAAAAACTATGTTTCCTAAGCTAATTTTCATTTTCTTTGGACGAAAAAAATCATTTTCCATTTTTTGAGTGCCCCAAATGAGGTTTTTTGTGAAGAACCTACCAAATAATTGTTGCAAAATTGGACCAAATCATTTTTATAAAATATTAGGCCATATTTAATTCAAAATTGACCAAATGGTTGGGTGTCAAAAGCCTTGATGCACCTCTGGTGAAAAAGACAAATTTCCAACAATGTTTCCTCTTGATGCACCTCGTAGTTTGCTCTTTATTTTTTCCAAAAATCATTTCTAGGTACATAACTATCTATTTAATTAGACAAACATCAAAATGTTTCCAAGATTCAACAACTAGCTAGGAACGGTCAAGCCCGCCGTTTTGACCGCATTTTGAAACGGGCATAAAAAGTTCAAACAATTCAAAAAATTGGAAAACCTTCACATTGTGTCATCATATGTGACCAAGTTTCCAGGAAAAATAATAAACTTTTAATACAACAATTATTTTAAAAAAATGTTCTCAGAAATAAGCTATCATGCGTGAAGATTCATAGCTTTCAAGCCAAATGATCAATCTTATGGTCACATTCATGGCATAGTTTGTTCAAATGATCTCATATTGTGCACAATGGTGCATCTTGCAATTCCAACCAATGTTCCCCAAGGGATTTTTCATTTTCTTTGCACGGAAAATTCATTTTCCATTTTTCGAGTGCCCAAAATGAGGTTTTTTGTGAAGGAACTACCAAATAATTGTTGCAAAAATGGACCAAATCAATTTTATAAAATACTAGGCCATGTTTAATGCACAATTGACAAAATGGTTGGGTGTAAAAAGTTTTTATCCACCTCTGGTGAAAAAGACAAATTTCCGCCAATTCAGTGTGAAGCGGGTCAAATTTGAACTGCAGCTGCCTCATAGTTTGCTCTATATTTTTTCCAAAAATCATTTATAGGTACATAAGTATCTATTTAATCATAGAAATACCAATAGTTTTTCAAAATTCAACCACTAGCGAGGAACGGTCATGCCCGCCGTTTTGACCGCATTTTGAAATGGGCGTGAAAAATTCAAAAAATATCAAAATATGGGAAAACCTTCGCATCGTGTCATTATATGTGACCTAGTTACCAGGAAAAATAATACACTTGTAATACATTAATTATTTTGAAAAGCGTTCTCAGAAATGAGCTATCATGTGTGAAGATTCGTGGCTTTCAAGCCAAATGATCAATCTTATGGCCACATTCATGACATAGTTTGTTCAAATGATCTCATATCATGCACAAGGGTGCATCTTGGAATGGAAAATAATTTTGCCTAAGGAAGTTTTCACTTCCATTGCACAAAAGAGCCATTTTCCATTTTCCGAGTGCCCGGAATGAGTTTTTTTTGTGAAGGACCTACCATATATTTGTTGCAAAATTGGACCAAATAAATTTTCTAAAATACTAGGCCATATTTAATGCACAATTGAAAAAATGGTTGGGTGTGAAAAGTTTTGATCCACCTCTGGTGAAAAAGACAAATTCCCGCCGATTCAGTAGGAAGCGGGTCAAATTTGAACGGCAGTGCCTCATAGTTTGGTCTTTATTTTTTCCAAAAATCATTTCTAGGTACATAAGTATCTATTTAATCAGAAATACATGATTTGGTGGTGAGACATCGAGGTTTTGACGGTGGCCGAGGGCCCCAACTCTAGAGCGCATAAGGTCGCACGCCCGCCGCGTGACCGTGGCGTTGTCATGTGTTCTGGGCGGCCCAGGCATGTCTAGTGGGTTGGGCACTCCCCAGGTAGGTGCTAGGAAGAAAATTACAACATAAGATTCTCATGAGAAGACCGAACTATGCTCAAAGATGAATTAGCAGCCAAGTGTTTGATTAGAGGTACGGGAAATGCACATGGCCAATGGGCGTGAGTTTTGGCTGAGGATGATCATATACTAAGAAGAATGTCTTCACAAATTTTTAGCTCAAAAGGAGGATCCTAGGTGATACTTGCTTTTTAAAGTACCACACTGGACATAAATACAAATGTTGAAGCTGGGCTCAAAATAATGAATGGATTGAGCTGAAATTTGGTGGAGGATGGTTATTTGGGCATAGGAAAGCACTGTAGAAAATGGATACCATTTGGACATGCCAAAGTGGTACTTCCTTCACAATGCTCTTCTCTGGACAAAAAGTTCGGAAAATTAGTGAGAGAAATTGGCTAAATGAAATGAGCTCAAATTTGGCGTAGGTAAGTTACATAGGCATATAGAATATGTGGAAAAAATTCAACTCATTAGGATATGCATAGCTAGTACTTCTCTCACAAAGGTTCTAGGTGGACAAAACCTTTGGAAATTTGCCGAGGAAGATTTACTGGGCAAATGGAGCTGAATTTTGTCATGAGGCAATGATTTGGATAGGAAATAGTGCCCAACAATTTTTAGGGCAATCAAGAATATATGAATAGCACTTCACAAAGTGTTTTTCTGAACAGAATAGGAAAATGAATATTTTTGAATTATTTTTGAACTAGGCAAGGAAGGTCTTTTACATATTTGACGAAGATATGACCCAAAGAATTTATGAGATTTTTTTGGGAATTTTGGGAATGACATAAATATAGGTTGCTTCACAACCTAGGTCAAAAACTGACACATGGACATGACACATAGGCAAAACTAATGTGATGGCGCCTAGTCATAGCAACCCACCATAATTTACAAGGTTATGACCATCTATATTGGTCATGATCAGCTAGAAATAAGCAGCGAACCCGTGCTATCTGCTTTATGACCATTTCGTGTAAGGAAATTACGACCTTTCTGACCAAAATGGTCGTTATAGTTTAGGGTTTGGAGCCCTCGAACAGCTTTTGACGAATTGGTCTCAAATGGTCATAGGTCTATGACCAATTCTTACAGGGTCACTGACAGAAGGTCACTAGTTGACATATTTCTTGTAGTGTCTCATCTAATCATGTTTAGTTGATTAGCATTCACTACTTTCATAATTTGACATATGGTGCTAGGGTGTTGTTCTTACTTCAACAAGCAACCCTCTTATGATTAAACTCTCTCGCAAGCATCCACAACTACGAAAGAAGAATTAATATAAATCTAACCATAACATGAAACATATGGATCCAAATTAACCCATTACGAAATAACACATAAAGTATGGTTTAAGCTTCTATCACTCTCGCAACCCATCATCTACTTATTACTCCACAATGCCTTTCATTAGGCCCAAGTATGGTGAAGTGTCATGTAGTCAACTTTAATATGACACCACTAAAAGAAGAAGAACATACATATCATCAAAATATCGAACGAATATCAACTTCACATGATTACCTATAACAAGACTTCTCTCATGTCCTCAAGAACAAAAGTAACTACTCACAAATCATATTCATGTTCAAGATCATAGGTGTATTGAATATGCTTAAGAATCTGAACATATAATCTTTGATTAAATAAACCAACTACCATCAACTACAAGATGTAATCAACACTACTAGCAAGCCGCATGTACCAATCTGAGGTTTTGAGACAAAGATTGAATACAAGAAATGAACTAGGGTTTGAGAGGAGATGGTGCTGATGAAGATATTGATGAAGATTGGTCCTTCCACAATGAGAGGATCGTTCGTGATGTCGATAGCTTCGATTTCCCCTTCCCGGAGGGAAGTATCCCCGGCGGAATCGCTTCACCGGAGAGCAAAAGTGCTCCTGCCCAGGTTCCGTCTCAAGAGAACAGTGCTTCGTCCCGAAAGTCTTCTCTTGATTTTTTTTCTAGGGAAAATGGCATCATATAGGAGAAGGAGGGCCATGGAGAGGGCCCACAAGCCTTGCTGCCCCCCCAGGCGTGTCGCCTGAGCTTGTGACTCATTGGTGGGGCCACTCCTGGTGATTCTTCTTCCGATATTTTTTATTAATTCAAAATAATTCTCTGTAAATTTCCAGATCATTTGGAGCTCTGGAGAATAGCTATCTCTGTTGTAACTTTTTCAAGTCCAGAATTTCAACTGCCGGCAATCTCCCTCTTCATATAAATTTTGCAAATTAAGAGACAAAAGGCATTAGAATTGCATCATAAAGTGAAATAATAAAGCAATACATAATAAATAACAATAGAAAAACATGCTACAAAATGGACGTATCAAACCCATCTGTGACATGTGAGGAAAGCCATGATTTGTTTTGTTATGCCTCTTCAAAGGAGGAAACAACATATGATCGTGCTAGTAGCTTTTGCCATGCTATGTTTTAACCATGCCGTGTTTCAATTGCTATATTTGGTTGCTTGTAGTATTCCTTGTTTATTTCAGTTATTCACAGTGTGATGTTCTATATGTTCAAGAATGTATTGTGCAGTTCAATTTAATCAAGGGCCAATTCCAGTTCTGCCCCTAACTTGAACCCATTACTCAGTTTTGCCCCTAATTTTCGGGTATGCTCAGTTTTGCCCCTCTGCCGTTAGTCCCACTTATGAAAATGCCCCTCTGAGCCGTTACCGTCCAGTCAAAGGGCGTTGACTGTTTTCTAGGCGTCTACTAGACATTTTTGCCCCTGGAAAAAAATAAAACAGAAATTAAAAAATAAAAGAGAAAGGACACACTTACCTTTTGGCCCAGGACGACCCAGCAAGGCCATCCCACTGGCTAGTCATCCTCCCCCTCTACCAAGGCCGAGGGCATGTCGCTCACGTGCTCACCTGACCGGCGCCGCTCCCGTGGCCAATGTCGTCGAGAGGCCGCACCGCCATGTCCCCGATGCCCACCGTCAAGCTGGGAATCACCACGCCGAAGATTGAGATGTCGGGTGCCCTTCAACTTCTCAACCGAAGACATCTCCGCCGGATCTGTCCGTCGGCCGCCATCTTCGATTTGCCGTCGTCCGAGATCCCCTGACGATAAATTACCATTCCTGAGATCCATATGTCATCGTGGATCTTCCAGACAACTCGCCGATGAGCTCCTCTTCGTACAGCCCCCTCCTCACCGCACCTCGCTCCGGCGGCCGTAGACGGGGTACATGTGCTCGCCATCGGGCCTCGGGAGTCCTTTCTACCACTCTGGCATGCACGCGGTGAGGCCCTGTTCCCAGTGCCTTCTATCCCCTCTCCCCCGTGCCTTCCAGCCCCACTGCCACCATGCTTCGACCGGCGCCGCCGCTGGCCTCGGCCATGGCCGACACTCCGGCCGTCCCTGCTCGTCCTGCCACCTCAGTTCGAGTCCGAGCAAGCCCAGGCGCGCGCGCAAGATGAAATCATTGCCGTTTTGGTCGCCGGACAGGGCTCCCATGCCCTCTGCCGTGGCTCGCCGGCGGCTTAACGCCGATGGTTTGAGTTTTTTCTTTTTTTTTGTGATGGGTCCACATGTAAGTGAGTGAGAGAGTGGATATGGTTTTTATTTTTGTTTTTCTTCAGTGGGTCTCACCTGTAAGTGACACATGTAGTCAGGGGCAAAATTTCCAACAAACGCCTAGATAGCGGTCAACACCCTTTGACTGGACGGTAACGGCTCGGAAGGGCATTTCTATAAGTGACACTAACGGCAGAGGGGCAAAACTGAGCATACCTGAAAATTAGAGGCAAATCTGAGTAGTGGGTTTGAGTTAGGGGCACAGATGTAAATGTCCCTTTAATCAATACCTGTTTCAACAGCCAAAATTGGTTTGTGTTAAAGCTGGTGTAGTTAACACGCCCATGTTTATTTCAGTTTTCTCACAATGTGATATGCAATCATACAATTTGATGCTTAAGCACAAGCTTACTTCTATGCAATTTCAACAATACCACTATGAATGACTATATTTGGTCGCTGTTAAGCCTGTTGTAGTGAGCATATGCCTTGTTTAACGGGTTTTGGTTGTTCAGTTGTTTGTAGTGAGTATATGTCCAGTTTCAATTGCTACATTTAGTTTTTTGTAGTATGCCTCATTTAATTTAGTTATTCACAATGTGATGCTCTATATGTGCAAGTGTTGACTGTAAAATACAATTTCATCAATACCGGTTCAACGACCATATTTGTTCCCTGTTAAGCCTGGTGTAGATAATACGCCCCCTATTTTTTCACATTGTGATATTCAATTATACAATTTGATGTTTGAGCACAAGCTATGTTCTATGCAATTTCAACAATACCAATATGAATGACTATATTTGATTCCTGTTAAGCCTGTTGTAGTGAGAATATGCCTCTTTTAACGGTTTTCGGTTGTTCGGTTGTTTGTAGTTCATGAGTAGCAATAGGATCTGGCAATTCTGTATCCTACTCGGCTACTCCATGTGGAGATAGTATCTCGCGAATATGGCATGAACGGTTGGTTTGATGGTTGGCTAGTGTGCCCGAGGGAACATGGCAATTTGTGGGCAGTTGGGGAAAGATGTACCATATGGCTCGTTTGCCTACGAGCTAGTCGGTGTGGTGTGACCGGCCGACGAGTCTTGGTCATCTGTTGGAAAGATTGCTTGCCCAGGAGCCTAAATAGAATTGGTATTGTGACGCACGCAAAAGAACGAGTCTACTCGGGCAACCACGGCTCAGCGTGACTAAGTAGCAGCACGACGGGGCAACCAACCTCTAGAGCCACCTACCATAGTCATTTTTTTTGCTTATTTTCATATGTTTCCATTCGTTCATTGACATTTGATCATTTGTACCATTTGTGTATGTATTCTTATTCATGTTAATGTCTTTTTCACGGTGATATATTCACAAAAATTAGTGTAGCTAGTCTCTTCAAACAGTTCACTTAACTTTTATTTTATGTTTCAATAGTTCACTTAACGTTTGAGTTCAATTGATTAGTTGGTCTCTTTAGATAATTCATTTGACTTCCATTTTACGTTTCACATAGTTCGTTTAGCTTCCAGGCTGCAGTTTGGTCTGCGCCAATTGGCGCAACGGGTCATCTAGTGGGAGGAAAGATAGGGAAATGAAGCACGGGTTGTGGGAGAAGTAGGGAAGGTAAGGCGCTCGTTTCACAGAAAACCTCACGCATGCTCCACTTTCCCATGCGATTTCTTCACGCACGCTCCCCCCCCCCCACCACACACACACACCCTTGCCCTGGACCCTCCCTCCCGCTTCCCAATGGGGTTAACCACCACCACCCCTCCCCCCAAATCCTAGACCCCACAGCTTCCAGCACCACTCGTCACCCCTTCTGAAAATGGGGAATAATTAGGGATGCATTTGAGATACCCTAACCTTGATCCTTTAGAGAAAGACCGAGGCACGACGCGCGGCGACGCAGCACGACGAGGCGCAACGACAGGCCATGGCAACCACGGCATCGCACGCTACACCACGACCACACGTCGGCGACTGAGAGGCTTGGCAATGCCAGATCTAGTGCAAGGCTATGGGGATAGAACGGGAGCATAGCTGAATACACGGGAGATGAAAAGCGGAGGCAGTTCTAAAAATGAAACCGCCTCGATTAAGTCCAACCTACAAGTGTTTTCAAACCTACACCCGCCTCCAAAAACTATTACAGTCAGTTCCATATTTTCAACCCCTCCAGAACAAAAATAACCGCCACAGCTAATTTACATAGGCGGTTTTCATCAACTTGGTCACAACTACTGTCTTGGCACACTGCTAATGCCCGTTTTTCTACTAGTGGGGTGTTCGAGGCTACTAATCCAAGGGAAGGACTTCTTGCTGCGCCATTGTGCACCCATCCACCGCGCCGACCCTGCTGAACCTAGCTATTACTCACAAAATGTGAAGTTGCATCGCTTAATCTCCACGCCGCGCATCTCGCGCCTATGCACCGAAGAAAAGGCCCCATCGTTGTCGTCGCCATCGATCCGACATCCGCCCATGACGGCAGTGCAAGGAAAGTAATAGGTAGGTAAGGCCCCGACAATCAACTGGGCACCCCCATGCAATGCAACTCGTCAAAGCCACACGTGGGCGTAGGTTGGTCAGATACGTAAATTGCGATCCCAGCCGGTTTGTAGTTCCCTATATCTACATGTGCCTCGCTTGAAGTCCTACAATTTGTACTATGAAGGATAGTATGATTTTCAGTGTAATTTTATCTTTTTACTGGTCGTTCTGTGTCTAATTGTTTGCCCATTGTAATTTTCCTGTATTAATCATATACTCCCTCCATTCATAAATATTTGTCTTTCTAGAGATTTCAACGAGTGATTACATATGGAGCAAAATGAGTGAATCTACACTCTAAAATATGTTTATATACATCCGTATGTGGTAGTCTATTTGAAATTTCTAAAAAGACAAATATTTAGAAACGGAGGGAGTATAAGATACTCTTTGGGTCTCTTTTAGTAAAAAAATAAAATTGTAGATTCATTACAAATCTATAACATTTATTGCAAGAAATGGTATATATACCTGGCGTACACATCAATACCACTCTCAGCGACGATTCAAACTAACGCACCTGAACTATATAGTGACGCAAAATCGTTACAATTATCAAATCGAAACTGCGGTTTGAATAATACTCCTATGTATGAGCCCCAATACACATGATTTCATATGCCGACACACTTAAGGAAGTGCTTGACGACTACGTCCTTGACCCATGAGGCGCGATCCGCCGTGTTTCTCAGGTGACGACGCTTGCACAAGTCATCCTTGCAGCGGCAGACGGCAAGGCCGTCATGGCTTTTCACGACCGGCTTGTCCACGACGGTGATCTCACACCGCAAGACAAAGGAGTCGTCCCACAGGTACTCCGGCGACCCCTCAAGCTCCTTCTTCGAGATCTCCAGGCCCCAGTACTCGACGCCGTCGTGCTTGTGAGGGAACGTCACCACGTGGCGCTCACCAGCAAAACGTGCAGGCTCGCCGCCGTGGCGAGAGACCAGGCTGAACCGGAACTCGACGCGGACGTTCGAGGCGGCCGCCTCGGCCATCTTGAGGAAGAAGGAGATGCTGGCGTTGCAGTCCTTCTTCTGGTACCTGTGCGGGTAGTAGCAGATCTGAAAATCGTGGCCCGCCGCCCTGAACTTGCTGGACTCGATGTGCTCGCCGGCGACGAGCAGCTTGGTCACGGAGTAGCCCTCCACCTTGAGCTCGTGGGTGCCGGCGTTCGTCGTGGCGGTGATCGTCGAGCGCGTGGTCGGCGGCGGAAGCTTCATGCTGACCATGGTTGCTCGCTGATCGGATCGGGGGCGAACGTGGTCGACGAGATATGTTGGTTTGCTCGTTTGTTTTCTCGGCGGTGGGTTTGGAACGTCCAAGGCGTACGTGCCGCACCGTTATATATCCAAGGCGTACGTGCTGCACCGTTATATATACTGCTAGTACTGCCTACGGCGCCACTCTGTCTCCGATTGTTACTTGGAACGAGATGCGTATCCGGGTCTGTTTCTATCTCCGATCTTGTATCCCTTTTGCTAAGGTGTTCACGAGCAAGATTATTGGATTTTTTTTGCGAGAAAGGGCAACTAACCCTTCTCTTAAAATTAACTTGAGTTTTTTCTTTTTTGCGGGTGAAAATTAACCCTTTTTTTTGCGTATGGGTGAAAATTAACTTGAGATTTAACACCCATCTAATGCTTCCTTAAACCCTACAGTTCATCAAAAATTTGAGGGGTTACTTCTGAAAACTAGATCAAATTTGAGAAGTCCACCCACTTCACCCAAAGTATTTTCTCCTCGCTCTCACCCAAAATAATCGTGCAACCGCCGGCAATGCCGCCTGATTCAACCCCACGCATGTATAAATCTTCGGTGGCTCCCTGTGGAAACTCTAATCCACCAATCACCACACATTTCCACCGGATGAGACGGATTCTAGCCGTTGCCGTCACCCAGCGCCATCGCGGGCCACACAAGCTGCCCGGCCATTGTCCGCAAGCGCTCGACAATACCGACAATGGTCTCTGGCATGCGCCTGTCGAAAATCACGACGGAGGTCACCACAGGCACCGATTGGAGCCCCTCCTAATTGCCGTCATAGTAGGAGGAGTTTTCAGAGGAGGAGATGCCCAACGTTGATGTGGAGGCGGATGATGGTGTCGATGCCTCTCTATCCGTGGGGGGAGGAGGAGCAGGAGCACCGTAGTACCGCCACTACTGTCACCCACATCACTAACCCGCAAGCGGTGGTGGCGCATCACACCGTCGAGGAGTGGGTGGCGGACGAGTGCGAGGAGTGGGTGGCGGACAAGTTCCATTTTGAGTGTGAATTGACTTGTTTGTGCACATTACCAATTTTTGCGGAGTTGATTGTTTTTTATGGAAGGATTAACTCGGCACGTTTTTAGGTCATCAAATTTAGGAGATAAAGTTGAGGAGAATTTTATAAGGAGTTAAAGAACAGGGGAATGGCTAGATGTGCCTTGAACTGGCCAGTCTAACGTTTTTTTAATATAAAAGTAACCATGGTGGTGTATATTTATTCGCAATAATAACGACATCATCCATAAGAACGACAAGTAAAAAGGCTGGAGGGTCACCTGGCAAATCCTATATGATGCATATTGTGCCAAGTTGTTGGTGTTTCGCACATACTGAGTAACCGAGCGACCGAACATGACCGACTCATTTAGCTGTTTAACATCTATAGGGATTCCGGTTTTGAGAAGGTTCTGAATCTTGGCCTGGCTGTTTTTTTTTCTGTATAGGTTTATTTCAGTTTTCCTTTTCATTCCTTAAAAAAAATTCAAAAATCAGAATTTTTATAAGGTGATTCAAATTTTGAAGAATTATTTGTGATTTAAAAAAGTATTTTAAATAAATGTTTGCAGATTTGAAAATACTTTCGTGCTTTCGAAAAGTGCTCAATTTCTTATGATTTAGTTTGTGTTGACAATAAAATTAGCAATTACGAAAATAAGTTGAAACTTTGTGCACAAATGTTTGTGTTTTAAAAAATGCTGGAATATTAAAAATGTTTGTGTTTTATAAAAATTAAAATTTTAAAAAATGTTCACTTTCTCAAAATATATTCCTAGATATTTATTATAAATTGTTTTCCATGTGTTTCTTAAACTGAATTAAGAATGCTACAGTATGCAAGCTGCTACAGTATCGGTTCGCTACAATAACGCGCAGCTGGCAATTACTTGTTACATTTTTTTCTCCAATACGCCAAGCTAGCGTATCATTACATTGATAGGTAGACAGAAAACAAGGGTTGAGGACCCTTAGCTCGTACACTACAAGGCGTGTCGGGCGTCCTCATGAGCAGAAGAAGTGGGTTGCTCAGCCCAGTTACAAGTGGGTTTACAACACGTCGATTACAGCTTGGAGTCCTTTAGCTCTTTGTGGGTTCGACACTTCATACTTATCACTTCCACCTTTGAAAATTGCTACGATGATTCCTTGCATTTGGGGATTATCAGGGCCCCACAACCCATCAGGGCGCGCCTGACCTCCTGGCGCACCCTAGTGTCTTGTGGGCCCCACAGGCCTCCCTGCGGGTGCTTCCTTGACTCCCAAGTTGTCTTCTGTTCCAAAAAAATCACCAAAAAGTTTTGCTGCATTTGGACTGCGTTTGGTACTGAAATTCTATGAAGTAAAAAACAAGCAAAAAACACCAACTAACACTGGGCACGATGTCAAGAGGTTAGTCCCAAAAAATGATATAAAGTTGCTATAATATGATTGTAACACATCCAAGAATGATAATATAACAACATGAAAAAATTGTAGATACGTTGGAGACGTATCAACCGCCTTGAGTCTCCCTCCCGAGGCCTCCGCTGCGACCAGCCTTTAACATGGGTCTCCTGCCCGCTTCGGCGCGGATGCCTGCCGCGACGCCAGCGGCAAGCGGCGGCGTGTGCCCGGCGGTGAAGAACGATAGGATAAGCGTCGAGACGGGTGGTGTTGTGCCAGTCCAATAAAAGATAAGGGTCGCGAGCAACATAATTTCTAACAAATGCAGTGTTTTTGACGCAAAAGCGAAATGTTTTCTAGAGTGCCACGTAAACAGGACTGCGAGTTGATTTCAAATCAAAGAAACAGATGGGCTATTTCGCAAAAACAGTATGACCAGAAGCAGTGATCACTTTATTATTAGGGAAAGATTAAGATTTGTTTGTGCATAGTTTCCACGCATATGATTTCAGGAATATATATATCTGTCTAGGGGTCACCGAAAGAGTAGGGCATCTCCAACGCCGACCCTCAAACCTTCTGCAGCCGTCCGGACCATGCTGTCCGGACCGCAAAAGCCATCCAACGTCGTCCTGTATCGGTCCAGATGCGATTTCTTCCGCAATCCGAAAACAAACGCGAGGGGCTTTTCGGGAGTCCCAACCGATCCAAAGCCCACTTCTTACCGTCCTGACCCACCAACACAACTCCTCCCTCGCCCGCGCATGTTCCCGCTCGGCGCCAGCTGCCTGCAATCATGCCACTATAGAGCGCGCCGCTCAACATTGAAGGCGGCCTAGTGCGACACATCCTCTCTCTACCTCCGCCATTGAAGATGCGCGCCAGCCGAGGGCGCCGCCCATGACGCATCTTCGGTGTCCGTCCCTTTTCAGTGTTGGAGATGCGTGACTGGACAGGACGGGATGGATATCTACCACGCCCGTTCAATGCCCCATCCATTTATATGCCACCATTAAGCAAGCTCACCGGCCGAGAAACCCACTCCGGCGTCACACATTGACGGAACCGAACGTCTCACCTCACTGGAATCCGCTATTTAAAGGTAGCCACACTTGTCTAACTCCACACGACAACACAAGCCACTCCCCATACTCCTCCCTTGCACTGCATCCGCCATGACTGCAGGCGGCGAAACTATGTGGGAGAGCCTTTCCACGAAGATGAAGCACGCCGTGGTGCTACTTCTTAAGCTTGCGCAGGTTTTTCCCTTAAAGAGGAAAGGGTGATGCAGCAAAGTAGAGATAAGTATTTCCCTCAGTTTGAGAACCAATGTATCAATTTAGTAGGAGACAACGCACAAATCACCGAATACCTGCGCAAACAATCAAACAAACTTGCACCCAACACGATAAAGGGGTTGTCAATATGTCGTCGATTTAACACGGCAGATGCCCTAGCAAAAGGACTTAGGTGTGGAGCCATCGCAACTAGGTCAGCTTAAAGGGGTTGAACGGGACAAAGGACACAAAGAGTTTACCCAGGTTCGGCCCCTCTCAATGAGGTAAAATCCTACTCCTGCTTTTGGTTGTATTGCTTGGGTTTTGATTACCAGGGAGCGAATACGCTTAACCTAGTGCATGATTGATTATTTCTTGAGTTAACCCGCCGCCGGGTCACCCCTTTATATACAGGTTGACGCTCGATAGCTTACACTACAAAAAACACACATCCGTGACATTTTGGGCTGAACGAATTTTTTTCCTGTCATGCTTATGACACTTTTATGATGATAATTGTGACAAAACCCGGTATCATCATAGATGTGGTGGGCTCCTACTTCTACGACAAAAAATCATGACAGAAAATGGGCTTTTCGTCCTGGGTGGGCCGGAGACGTAGCTGCATGACATTCTTTGGTGCATCCATGATGGAAAAAACCGTGGTAGAAGTGAGGACGGGGGCCGAGCGATGCGCGTTTCTCTCATACACGTACGCGTGTGTGTGCGAAGCGTTGGGCTCTAACTAAACCCGAGCTAGGCGTTGGGCTCTAACTGAACCCGAGTGATTGCACTAGCTACGTTACTGAACCCGAGCGATCAATCCCTTGCTGTTATCTGAACCCGAGTGATTCCTTCGCTACTGCCGCTAACTGAAGCCGATCGAGCCGTACTGCCCCTTCCCTTGATGAACAACGAGCGTTGTTGGGGGGGGGATGAACAATTCCCGGTGGGGGTGGATGAACAATTCCCAGTGGGGGTGGATGAACAGGACCCCGTGGTGTTGCCTCTGGATGAACAGGACCCCGATCGAGCCGGTTGGGGGTGGATGAACAGGACCCCGTGGAGGGCTGGATGAACAGGACGAACCCATGGAGGGCTAGTTGAATAGTAGCCGGTGGAGGGCTGGATGAACAGTAGCCCGTGGAGGGGTGGTTGAACAGGACCCCGTGGAGAGGGCTAGTTGAACAGTAGCCGGTGGAGGAGCGGTGGAGGCTGGATGAACAGGAGCTCGTGGATGAATAGTCACAGGTGGAGGCTGGAGGAGGTCGATGGTGGATGAACAGTAGCCCGTGGAGGCTGGAGGAGGTCGACGGTGGAGATGAACAGTATCCCGTGGAGTCCCGTTTTGTGGTATGCCACACCCCTCCTGATGAACAAGACCCCCGTTTCGACCGTAGCGCTCCAACACAAGTCTGTTTCCTCCGTTTTGCGGTACGCCACACCCCTCCTGATCAACAGGGTCCCGTTTCGACTGTAGGAGGTCCAAGAGAAGTCCGTTTCCTCCGTTTTGCGGTACGCCAGACCCCTCCCAATGAACATGATCCCATTTCAACCGTGGCCTGTCGAACACAAGGCCGTTTCCTCCGTTCTGCGGTATGCCAAGCCCCATTTCGATCGGCTGTTCCGTCCAAGCCGGTTGGCTCCCGATGAACACGACATATTCCGTTGCCTCCCGATGAACATGATGCATTCCGTTGCCTCCCCATTAACACGATGACGACACAGTTTCTCTGTTCCTACCCAGCCATGTACACGAGACCTGGCTGTATGTGTGCGCGAGTAGGCATTCGAGACCCTGCCCGTATGTACGTATGTGTCTGTATTTACTTTCTTGCACCCTGGCCACTGTACATACGTGTACACGATATTAACGGGACTGCGTGACATGCTACGTGCGCCTCTAGTACGACACGTGCCCTTCTTTACATGGCCACGGTTCATCGCCGCAGCCTGTAGACAGACCGATCGACCAGTATGTGCGTCCATGTTTGCGGCCAGAATGACAATGCTACGTATGCTTCGACCAGGTGTGTCCCGACTGTCAAGCACTTCCTTGCGTGCGAAGATGTAGCTGGTGGGTCCAAGTAGTCAGGGGGTGAATCATTTTTTGCACGTAGTACGGATGCACTTCCTTGCGTGTGAAGATGTAGCTGGTGGGTCCCAACAGTCAGGGATGAAACTTTTTTTTGTGAAATACGGTGGCCCGTCCGGTGGGTCCCTGCTGTCAGGTGGAGGAATCATTATTTTCCACGTAATAAGGAGGCACTTCCTTGCTGTGGTCGTGGACCCAGCTGTCAGCCTCTCCACGTACAGTACTGTTACAAATGGAAGTCGTTCATTGACCACATTGACCAGGCCGCGCCGAGAGCACCAAGGCGGCGGACGACGCGGAGCCAGGGAAGACGCGGCAGTGGATACCCACGCGGAGACGAGTATGAGGGTTCACTGGTTTGGCTGCGGTGTGACGCTGCCGTTGCTGCAGGGCCTGGCCAGCGGTGGGAATAGTAGGGGGCGGTGAGGCCTCCGTGGCAGCACAGCCGGCCACGGGAGGCAGGAGCATGCGGCACGACCGGCACTGCTTTGGGCAGCTGGAGCAAGAAGACTAGAGGTTGAAGAAGCACTACGGCAATTGGATGGACATCGTACGGTCACTGGAGCTAGAATCGTTCACATTGACTAAGTTGACAAAGCCCTCCGTCCCTGTCAACTTAGTAGGCCCACAAGTTAGCCTCCCACTATGGTGGGTCCCAGCTAGCAGGGGAGTATTCATTTTTTTTGTGCGTAACAAGGAGGCACTTCCTTGCATGCGAAGATATAGCTAGTGGGTCCGAGCTAACAGTGGGGGGAACATTTTTTTCGCGAAATACAGAGGCCCTTCCGATTGGTCCCAACTTTTAGGTGGAGGAATCATTATTTTGTGCGTAATAAGGAGGCATTTCCTTGTGTGGGCCCCTACTGTCAGCCTCTTGCGATGGCTGTTGTTTGTTGAACATGTTGACCTCGCCGCGTCGAGAGCATAAACACGGTGGACGAGGGTGAGGCCCAGGAAGGGAACGACCCGGAGCCGGTGAAGCCACCGGAACGGATGCCCACGCCGAGGGGAGTACGAGCGCTGACTGGTCGGCTGTGGGGTGAGGCTGACGTCGTCGGATAATAACATGATGTGTGGGCGGGTAGAGGGATGGCCTGGCGGCAGCACAGCCAGCCACGGGAGGAGGAAACAGGCAGTCCTGCCGATGCTGGTTTGGGCGGCTAGACCTTGTAGATCAGAGATTGAAGAAGCACGGCGGCCGTTGGATGGACATCCAACAGTCACTGCTCTGTGTTGACTAAGTTGGCAAAACCTTGCGTACGCGTCAAAATTTTTTTAGGACCACGTCATCATCAACCCAGTAGGCCCAGAAGTCAGCCTCCAAATCTATGGAAAACAGCATACAACCCATTAGCCATTATTTTCAATAATTTATAGCCCATTTGCTAATTATGAAGGATATTTGAAGCCTTATTTTTTATTAGCATTACATACCATATATTCTGGGCACTGCTAAAAAATTCAACGAAATTTTGCATATTTCGGTGGGGTCCGAACTCTTTTAATCACGAAATTTCGAGTCACGTTAAAAATAAGGTTTAATTTTTTTTATAAAGATGAAATTCAAAAAACAATTCCTCCAAAAAAGAATGAAATTTAAAACTTAACTAGCAAGATGCCCGTTCATTGCACGGAACATGAAGATGCATTTGTATGAGTAGTTTATCTTGTGGGAGAAAAGATGATATTTTAATGTAATTGCCAGTTGGCTTTGGTTTTTATAAGAGTAGAGAGTAGAGAAATCCCAAAAAAATGATATTTCAATATAATTGCCGGTTGGCTTTGGTTTAAAAATTTACGACCCATTTCTTACAACTTATAGCCCATTTTCTGGGAAAGCCCATTTCTTACTACTTACATCCCTCCTCGTCTTGAAAGATTTGTAGTCCAGCAGAGCTAAGAAAAGCAAGTAGGCCTCGGCTTTGGTATTCTCCAAAAAAAAGATATGAATTGGGCTTGTCATGTGCTTAAATAAAAGCGTAAGCGTGGGCTAGACGGGCCACAGCCCCCTTCAGCGCGCAGTTGAGCTTCGTCTCTAAAATTAAAAAACAACTGGGCGAGTTGCTGGGTCCTTGGTGTTATCCTCTCGTTGTGTAATTTTCTCGTTTATTGACTACATTGACAATGGCGTGGGACCTAGTTCTCAAACAATTAGGAGGAAGTACTTTTTTGGCTTGTAAGAACGAGGCACCTGCTTGCGTAATGGAATGACCCTGGTGGGTCCCTAATGTCAGCCTCTCCACATATAGTCATATTCTGATTCCTCTTGGTTGTTGACCATGTTGACAACGACAGACGGCGGCGGGCACAGTGAGTGAACCAAGGTGGAGAACGACGGTGAGGCCTCGGACGGGAACGAACAATAGCCGTGGAAGATGCGGCAGTGTAGTGGCAGGTGGAGGGGAGTACGAGGGCAACAACATGCAAATCAAGCTTACGAATGGTACAAAAAGCCCAAGGATTAATTATTCATCAAAACTTTAGACAAAACCCAGATTGAACATGGTAGTAACATCTAACCCAACCACTCTTTTTCGCAGTCACAAACAAATTGATCAGTCTGATCCATAAAATCAACATCCTGTGCAAAAAATATATTTCAGGATGACTACAACTTGTTGTAAATAGAAGCCGAGCATGTTTAGAAGCCCATTTGTCCACCTGAAACTTCTTTTTTGCTATTCAACGTGTCCGTCCGTGAGAAATCCCTTGCGGTAAAACTTAAGCCTCATGGACAATAGTAACCTCGCATTCAATAGGAAGAATGTGACAAAGCTTCTGTTTGCCTGGTTGGATGCATATCCTTCCATCGTTATTGTCCTCAAATAAATGTCACGAGAACTGAGAAAATCCTGGTGCTTATTACGCCACCGATTGGTTATATGTTTTGCTCCATGTGGTTGTGCCTAAGTAGACATGAAGATTGAAAATAGTTAAGGTTTGAAAAAAGAGTATGTCGAAAGAACGGCAGCTGAACGGTTAATTATAGTACAATATATACATGATTTCAATGTGCATTAAATCATCACCTCTATATATAAATTCTCCAGAGATCGAAAGCATCGCAGCAAGCCAATAATTATGTTCAGATCAAAACTAAACATTCTGATATATAAGATCTTGACAGAATCCAGCAACATTGATAGGCTATCAATGGTAGAACTCTTCATTGAGCATATAACATAATATTAGTACCCAAAGTGTACTCCAAGATGATATAGAACTTATACGCACAAATGAAAAATGTAGCTTATGATTACAAATGTGTAGATGATAATATACGGTACCTGAAAAAGTGAGGAGCCAAACATCAACTTCTTGTGATCATTAAACGGGTCACGAATTACACCCAAGGTCTCAAGTTTGGGCGCAGAGACGACAGTTATTTGTGAAGGTTTATAACAATCATCAAGGAGCAACCTTTGAAGTGAAGGGGTATCTTCGATTATGAGCTATTGTCCTTCAAAACAAATTCCAATGCGTTTAAGGTGAGGCGACTTTATTTGGAGATAACTGATAGGGATTTCTATTCCCAAAACAATCAGCAAGCGCTCCATGGTAGGGCAACTGGAGTGGATATTGCTGTGCAGTGAGGCCTCCAACAGATAAACCACCACAAGCGAAAGTTTTTTTAGCAGTGGGAGTTGAAGGATTTGTACCAGATCGTCTGGTAGATGGCACCGGGCAAAGGTGGCGGTGTGGAGAGAGGAGGAAATCCGCGAGATGGACAACGGTAGTGTGGGCACGAATTCTTGGTGTATTCGTGGTATGAAACTTTCGTGGTAATGGTAGAACTCAAACTGCTGGAGTTTTCCCAATTCAGGGGATGTCAGCCAAGCATCCACCGTGCCGGGTATGGACAGCAGGTAGCGTGTAGGGATGCAGAGGCGTTGAATGGGGCCCTGCTGGTGAGAAGAGACGATGGCTCTGAGGAGATCAAATTCAGGAAGGATAGATATCTGACGACAGTCGAGATTGAGGGGCGTGGTGCGGCATAGAGGGCGCCACCGAGTTAAGAGGACTTGTGTGCGGCAGCAATTCTTGGTGGGGAGAAGCGTGATGATCTCCTCAAGGATGACGTCCGAGAGATCGCTGATGGGGTCCACCGTATATTCTACCGCTTCCTCATATCCATGTGGCGCGGGGTCGCCGCTTCTCCCCCCGCTGCTGGGTTCGGGATCTACAACCGGCATCGCCGCTGGCGGGAGCCTCATCTTCTTGGCGCTGGGGCCAGCTGACTCCATTTTCCTTGTGGGCGTCGTGTCGAGCTCACAGGTTTGAGCAGAGTAGCCAGAGACGAGCCTAGTGGCAGTGCGAGTGGGGAAGAAGGAGGGTCGGGGATTTCTGTAGGAGTGGAAGAAGAGGAGCAAAGCGTTTTACATGCAGTGAGGAAGAAGGTGAGCGGGGTTTTCGGGCGGGTGAGGAAGATGGGGAGCGGGGTAATTGGGGAGGCAGGCGGAGAGCGAGCTGCAGTATAAGTGGAAGCGAGGAGGAAGGAGGGTTTTTCTGGGATCGCCCCCTCTTCAAGAAATATGGGCTTCTCCTTGCAAAAAACAAAAACAAATGGGCTTTAAGATGGATAGGCTTTTGTATCGGCCAAGTCGGCTGCCCATGTTTCGTACTGGAGGGCCTTGTGCTAGAGGCAGCCCGAGACACTCTCCAGCTTATTGCCCATTCGAAAGAAAAGGAGATACGCCTCTAGCTTATGGCTACTCATCAGTAACCTTTTTCAACTTGGCATCCACCAAATTGGAAGATGCGGTACTGGATGCAGACACTCACATTAAACTAAGCTTCAGAAGATACAGTATGCATACTAACTTTCAGAAGAACAAAAGTTCAACATATTTATGCATCTCAATGATTCACCATACTATAACCAATACAAAGCTGTGAGAAGGTGTGGAAATAAAGAAAATCGGTCGATGCTTCTCTGAGCAAAGGGCCTCCCTGCGCACGCATTAATTTCCTGGGCATGCTTGTTTCTTCTCAATGTTACGAGCACTTTGAGCATGTTGGCAACTCCACAACTAGCTAGCTGCCTCATCTTGCAGTTGATGCTGACACATTTGCAGCAAACACATGAGGCAATAGAGATGACTCAACATGAGTCCATATTGTGCAGTTCCCCTAAAAATCATCTTCATTGTCCTGAATCTGAAAAGATAGGAAAACTATCAGCGTCCTGGATATGGGGGTATCCAGCCCTGCCTGCCTGCGGCCCACCACGTGGCTCCATCGACGGCCTGGTACGGCCCAGCTTCAGCACCAACAACTCAAGACCCTCGCGAGGCGAATGATGCCAAGACCCCCGAGGGGATCGGCCTTACCAGGCTGGCCCCCGAGGGGCTGAGAGTTCTATGCAAGGTTCACCTCCCGAGGCTCAGCTGACGTGAGCCATGATGACCAAGGCCAAGAGGGCGCAAGGTGGGCGCACAGCGCAGGTTTCCTCTTCAGCGCAAGGGAGGCAAGCCACAAGCACGGAGTCCCGAGGAATCAACCAAAGGTTTCCATTCTGGTGCAACGAGACCAAGACCGCCAGGACGGCAGGACAGAGGTCATCGACGAGCCCACCGCAGCGTCACGACCAGAGGCTTTTTGCAGGCGAAGACTACTTTTGTCATGATAAGCTGTACTACTTGTCCCCTTTCAAATCCGGCTGTTGTGGGATCCCTTACCGCCAACATTTGGGAAGAGGACCAAGGCCACTATAAATAGGACTAACCACCACCATAACAAGTAAAACATACCTATGAAATTGGTTCACACTGTCAGCTTACATCGCCATATCCGGTGAGGATGATAGCCCAAAGACTTAGAGCGCATAACGCCAAGTGTACAATCCAAGTATACTGGCGACTTAACGTCCAAAGCCAGAACGGGTTATCAAAACCCCAGATATGCTCAAATACGAGCCATAATGATTAAAGGCTACTGATGTCGCTTGAAGCTACGTCGATATTTCCCCAAAGAGGAAGGGATGATGCAGCAGAGCGACGGTAGGTATTTCCCTCAGATATGAAACCAAGGTTATCGAACCTGTAGGAGAACATCCTCACACCACGTAAACAGAACCTACACACAAATAAAAAATACTCGCAACCTGACGTGTTAAAGGGTTTTCAATCCCTTTCGGGTACGGTGCCTCTAGTGGGCAAATAACGTGAGGTAAAAGTGGTAGATAGGATAAATAGATCGCGGAACAAATAAATTGCAGCAAGGTATTTTTGTATTTTCGGTTTAATAGATTTGAAAATAAATGCAAGAGAAAATAGACCGCAAAGGCAAATATGATGAAAAGAAACCCGGGGGCCATAGGTTTCACTAGTGGCTTCTCTCGAGAAAATAGCAAACAGTGGGAAAACAATTACTGTTGGGAAATTGATATAACTTCAAATAATTATGACGATATCCAGGCAATGATCATTATATAGGCATCACGTCCAAGATTAGTAGACCGACTCCTGCCACCATCTATTACTATTACTCCACATATCGACCGCTATCCAGCATGCATCTAGTGTATTAAGTTCATGAGAAAATGGAGTAATGCAATAAGAATGATGATATAATGTAGACGAGATCCATTTATCTATTGCGGCAGATATAGATCTCATCTTGTTATCCTTAGTAGCAACGATACATACATGCCAGTTCCCCTTCTGTCACTGGGATCAAGCACCGTAAGATCGAACCCACTACAAAGCACCTCTTCCCATTGCAAGATAAATAGATCAAGTTGGCCAAACAAAACCCAAATATTGGAGAAGAAATATGAGGTTATGAGCAATCATGCATATAAGAGATCAAGGAAACTCAAATAACTTTCATGGATATAAAAACATAGATCTGATAATAAACTCAAAGTTCATCGGATCCCAACAAACACACCACCAAAAGACTTACATCATATGGATCTCCAAGAGACCATTGTATTGATAATCGAGAGAGAGAGAGAGAGAGAGAGAGAGAGAGGAAGCCATCTAGCTACTAACTACGGACCCGAAGGTCTACAAAGAACTACTCACACATCATAGGAGAGGCACCAATGGAAGTGGTGAACCCCTCCGTGATGGTGTCTAGATTGAATCTGGTGGTTGTGGACTCTGCGGCGACTGGATGAATATTTCGTCTACTCCCCTAGGGTTTCTAGAATATTGGGATATTTATAGAGCAAGGAGGCGGTCTGGGGGGCACCCGAGGTGGGCACAACCCACCAGGGCGCGCCTGGGCCTCTTGGCGCGCCCTGGTGGGTTGTCCCCTCCTCGGGACTCCCCCCAGGTGCAACCCGGACCCAACTTGTTCCTTTTGGTCCATAAAAAATCATCATAAAGTGGCATGGCATTTGGACTCCGTCTGGTATTGATTTCCTGCGATGTAAAAAAATGCAGAAAACGGCAACTGGCACTTGGCACTATGTCAATAGATTTGTACCAAAAAATGTTATAAAATGATTGTAAAACATCCAAGAATGATAATATAACAGCATGGAACAATCAAAAATTATAGATAAGTTGGAGACGTATCAGCATCCCCAAGCTTAATTCCTGCTCGTCCTCGAGTAGGTAAATGATAAAAATAGAATTTTTTATATGGAATGCTGCCTAACATGTTCATCACATTCTTTTCTTTATAGCATGGACATATGGACTTATATCGGATTCAAAGCAATAGTCTAGTTTTGACATGAAGACTTAAATACTCAAGCATACCAACAAGCAACCATGTATTTCAAAATATCAACACTAAAGCAAGTTATCCCTAGCCCATCATCCTCAATCATTGATCCATTCATGAAACACACTCGAATATTAGCTACACCCAATGCTCAAATACGATCATAGTGCCCCTTAGTTGGTGCTTTATAAGAGAAGATGGAGACTCAAATTCAAAATACAAACTGCATAAGTAAAAGAAAGGCCCTTCGCGGAGGGAAGTAGTGATTTGTAGAGGTGCCAGACCTCAAAGCTTAAATTGAGAGATAAAATTATTTTTGAGAGGCATACTTTTCCTACCAACGAAAACGACTTGGAGCATCGCAACACTTTCCATGCTAGATACATCATATGCAGTTCCTAAACAGAAAATAAAGTTTATTCCTTTTTCCACCATAACTTTCACTTTCCATGGCTAGCCGTATCCACGGGTGCCTTCCATACCAACACTTTCCAAGGAATTTATTATTTGACAACATAAATTAAATTCATTTTTCATTTCGGGACTGGGCATCCCTAATACCTTTGTCGTACCCTCGTGCAATGACAAGTGAATAAACACTCATCGTGAGAATAACACATCTAGCATAGAAAATATTGGCTACCCTTTACCACCTCGCGAGTAGTAGAGCACACAAAAGAGAAATTTATTTTGAACATTAGAGATGGCACATGCAAATTTTCTTAGAACGACATAGAAATACCGCATATAGGTAGGTATAGTGGACTCATATGGCAAAACTGGTTTAAAGGGTTTTGGATGCACAAGTAGTGATCATACTTAGTGCAAAATGAAGGCTAGCAAAAAGATTGAGAAGCGACCAACCAAAAAGCAAAAAATCTCGTACCCAAGCACTAAGCATAAGTAACACCGAATAATGCACCATAAGTAGGATATAAATTTCATTGCATAACTATTGACTTTCTTGCTTGCATAGGGAATCACAAACCTTAACATCAATATTCTTACTAAAGCACAATTACTCATCAACATGACTGACATATCATATCGTGATATCTCAAAACCATTACTAAGAATCAAGTTTATTTTGTCCAATGATCTTCATGAAAGTTTTTATTACTTCCTCCTTGGATATCTATCACTTTGGGACTATTTTCATATGTTTCTTTTGATAGGCTCAAACAAATATAAGTGAAGATCATGAGCATAATTTTTTCTTTCTCTCAAATTAATCTAAGTGAAACAAGAGAGAATTTGTTCAAAATTTACTATCTCCCAAAAAATCTAAGTGAAGCCTAAGAGCATTTCTTCAAAATTAACAAAGCAAACCGTGCTCAAAAAGATATAAGTGAAGTACTAGAGCAAGTCCAAGGCTCTAAAAATTTAAGTGAAGCATAGGAGCGAGCATAGCATAATTTTTGGCTCTCTAAAAAGGGTATGTCCAGCAAGGATTCAATGCTTAAAACACAAAGAAACATAAGCAAAGACTCATATCATACAAGACGCTCCAAGGAAAACTCATATCATGTGACGAATACAAATATAGTTTCAAGTAAAATACCGATGATCGTTAGAAGAAAGCGGGGATGCCACTCCGGGGCATCCCCAAGCTTAGTTGCTTTCTACTTCTTTGAATATTATCTTGGCGTGTCTTGGGCATCCACAATCTTAGCCTTTTTCTTATCCTTATTCCTTCATCCATTGTAAGATAACCCAAAACTTGAAAACTTCAATCACACAAAACTCAAACAAAACCTTCGTGAGATCCGTTAGTATAAGAAACCAAACAACTACTATAACTGTAGAAAACCTATTCTTATTTTGTCTTTGCATTATATCTAATGTATTCCAACTTTTCTATGGCAAAAACTCATTAAAGAAAACCATAGAATCATCAAAACAAGCACACAACGCAAAGAAAACAGAATTGTCAAAAACAGAACAGTCTGTAGCAATCTGAAAATTTCAAATATTTATGTAACTCCAAAAGTTATTAAATAAATTAGTGGATGTGAGGAATTTGTCTATTAATCCTCTGTAAAAAGAATCAACTTAAAAGCACTCTTCTGTAAAAAAAATGACAATGAATCTCGTGAGTGCAAAAGTTTCTGATTTTCAGCAAGATGAAATAAACTTTCACCCAAGTCTTCCCAAAGGCATTGCTTTGCACAAAAACTAATTAAAACACAAAAAACACAATCATAACAGTAGCATAATTGTGCTAACACTCAAGAATGGAAAGCAAAAAGCAAAAATAAATTTTATTCATTGGTTGCCTCCCAACAAGCGCTATCATTTTATGCCCCTAGCTAGGCATAACGTGTAGGATATAAGTTTTGTTATCTTTGGTTCTAGATCCATAAGATTCCCTCATGATTGATTCATATGGTGGCCTAATTCTTGTTCTAGGGAAGTGTTCCATTCCCTTCCTTAGTGGAAATTGAAATTTAATATTGCCTTCTTCCATATCAATCAAGGCACCAATAATACGCAAAAATGGTCTTCCAAGAGTAATTGTACAAGATGGATTGCAATCATTATCAAGAACAATAAAATCTATGGGCCATAATTCCTATTTGCAAGAATAAGATCATCATTAATCCTTCCCATAGGCTTTTTAATAGTAGAATCTGCTAAGTGCAAATTTAAAGAGCACTCTTCAATATCGGTAAGACCAAGCACATCACATAAAGATTTCGGAATTGTAGAAACACTAGCACCCAAGTCACATAAAGAAAAACACTCATAATTTTGAATCGTGACTTTCATAGTAGGTTCCCATTCATCATGCAATTTTCTAGGAATTGAAACTTCTAATTCCAATTTTTCTTCAAAAGCTTTCATCATGGCATCAACAATATGTTTAGTAAAAGCTTTATTTTGTTCATAGGCATGGGGTGAATTTATCACGGATTGCAACAAAGAAATACAATCAACGAAAGAGCAACTATCATAATTAAAGTCTTTGTAATCCAAAATAGTGGGAACATCACTAGTTAAAGTCTTGACCTCTTCAAACCCACTTTTATCAATTTTTTCAACAAGATTTTCACCCTCCGAAATATTGCGACGCCTTCTACCTAAAGTTGACTCTTCTCTAGTACCTTTTTCATCAATCTTAATTTTACTAAACGAGGAATCAATAGAAGAAACACCAATCACTTTTAGATCTTCATCACTTTTGCAAAAGAAATCACTAGAAAACGATTTTTCTAAAAATTCTCTTTTACCTCTAAGCATACCGGTTCTTTTCTTACTTTCATCCATAAAAACATAAAGAGCTTTAATTCATTCATCTACTTTAAGCACAAAAAATTTCATCTTGAGATTTTCCACATCATGAGCAATTCTATCAACACTTCTAGACAAATCATCAATCTTATTCAACTTTTCTTCTATGGAAGTGTTGAAAACCTTTTGTGTATCATTAATTTTTTTAATATTATTCTCAAAATCAGAGGTATTCCTATTATTATTGTAAGATTGACTTCCATAGGAATTACCATAATTATTAGATGAATTACTAGGAAAAGTCCTAGGATTAAAATTACCTCTACAAGCATTGTTGTTGAAATTATTGCGAGAAATAAAAATCACATCTATGGCATCACTATTTGCTCAATCAAAGTAGACAAAGGCATATCATTAAAATCAATAGGAGCACTTTTACTACCAACCAATTTCATAAGAGCATCAACTTTTTCACTCAAAGAAGAAATTTCTTCAACCGAATTAACCTTTTTACTAGTAGGAGCCCTTTCGGTATGCCATTGTGAATAATTTTCCATAATATTATCAAGCAATTTGGTGGCTTCACCAAAGGTAATTTCCACAAAAGTACCACCCGCAGCGGAATCTAAAAGATTACGAGAAACAAAATTCAACCCCGCATAAATATTTATATGATCATCCAAAGATTTAACCCATGAGTTGGGCAATTCCTTAGCATCATTTTCATCCTTCCCCAAGATTGTGAAACATGGTGATGTTCAAGTTGCTTGAAACTCATGATCTGGGTTCTAAGGGAAATACTTTTTGTGGGAGGAAAATACTTAGTGATAAAAGCATCTTTGCACTTATTCCAAGAATCGATGCTATTGCGAGGCAAACAAGAGAACCAACTTTTTACAGAATCACGCAAAGAAAACGGAAATAATTTCATTTTGACCACATCATTGTCCACATCTTTTTATTTTGCATATCGCATAATTCCACGAAGGTATTAAGATGGGACGTGGCATCCTCATTAGGAGTACCGGAAAATTGGTCTTTCATAACAAGATTCAGCAAAGCAGTATTAATGTCACAAGTCTCCGCACTAGTGGTGGGAGGAGCAAGTGGAGTGCCAATAAAATCATTGTTTTTGGTATTTGAGAAGTCACATAGTTTGGTGTTCTCTTGAGTCATGATGACCACACAACAAGATTGCACTCAAAAATAGATCCGGCAAGAAAATGACAAACGGAAAAAGGGAGGCAAATAAAACGGTAAATTTTTGTGAAGTGGGGGAGAGGAAAACGAGAGGAAAATGGCGAATAATGTAAATTGTGAGGAGATGAGATTTGTGATTAGTAATCTGGCTGAGGTTGAAGATCCTCCCCGGCAACGGCGCCAGAAATTCCTTTTGATGTCGCTTGAAGCTACGTCAGTATTTCCCCAAAGAGGAAGGGATGATGCGACACAACGGCGGTAGGTATTTCCCTCAGATATGAAACCAAGGTTATCGAACTAGTAGGAGAAACTTCTCACACCACGTAAACAGCACCTGCACACAAATAACAAATACTCGCAACCCGACGTGTTAAAGGGGTTGTCAATCCCTTTCGGGTACGGCGCCTCTAGTGGGCAAATAACGTGAGGTAAAAAGTGAAGGAAATATGCCCTAGAGGCAATAATAAAGTTATTATTTATTTCCTTATTTCATGATAAATGTTTATTATTCATGCTAGAATTGTATTAACCGGAAACATAATACATGTGTGAATACATAGACAAACATAGTGTCACTAGTATGCCTCTACTTGACTAGCTCGTTAATCAAAGATGGTTAAGTTTCCTAACCATAGACATGACATGTCATTTGATTAGTGGGATCACATCATTAGAAGAATGATGTGATTGACATGACCCATTCCGTTAGCCTAGCACTTGATCATTTAGTATACTGCTATTGCTTTCTTCATGACTTATACATGTTCCCATAACTATGAGAATCATGCAACTCCCGTTTACCGGAGGAACACTTTGGGTACTACCAAACGTCACAATGTAACTGGGTGATTATAAAGGTGTACTACAGGTGTCTCCGAAGGTACATGTTGATTTGGCGTATTTCGAGATTAGGTTTTGTCACTCCGATAGTCGGAGAGGTATCTCTGGGCCCTCTCGGTAATGCACATCATTATAAGCCTTCCAAGCAATGTGACCAATGAGTTGGTTACGGGATGATGCATTACAGAACGAGTAAAGAGACTTGCCGGTAATGAGATTGAACTAGGTATTGGATACCGACGATCAAATCTCGGGCAAGTAACATACCGATGACAAAGGGAACAACGTATGTTGTTATGCGGTTTGACCGATAAAGATCTTCGTAGAATATGTTGGAGCCAATATGAACATCCAGGTTCCGCTATTGGTTATTGACCAAGAATAGTTCTAGGTCATGTCTACATAGTTCTCGAACCCGTAGGGTCCGCACGCTTAAGGTTTCGATGACAGTTATATTATGAGTTTATGAGTTTTGATGTACCGAAGGAGTTCGGAGTCCCGGATGAGATCGGGGACATGACGAGGTGTCTCGAAATGGTCGAGACGTAAAGATCGATATATTGGACGACTATATTCGGAGTTCGGAAAGGTTCCGAGTGATTCGGGTATTTTTTGGAGTACCGGAGAGTTACGGGAATTCGCCGGGGAGTATATGGGCCTTATTGGGCCATACGGGAAAGGAGAAAAAGGGCCAAAAGGGTGTCTGCACCCATCCCCTTGAACTAGTCCGAATTGGACTAGGGAGGGGGGGCGCCCCTTCCTTCCTTCTCCTTCTCTCTTCCCTTTCCTTCTCTCCTACTCCTAGTGTTGGGGAACGCAGTAATTTCAAAAAATTTCCTACGCACACGCAAGATCATGGTGATGACATAGCAACGAGGGGAGAGTGTTGTATACGTACCCTCGTAGACCGAAGCAGAAGCGTTGACACAGCGTAGTGGAAGTAGTCGTCGTCTTCCGGTTCAACCGATCCGAGCACCGTTACTCCGGCACCTCCGAGTTCTTGACACGCGTACAGCTCGATGGCGCACCCTCGATCTCCGATCCAGCGAGAGGCGCCGAGGGGAGTTCCGTCGACCTGACGGCGTGGTGACGATCTTGATGTTCTCTGTCGCGCAGGCTTCGCCTAAGCACCGCTACAATATGACCGAGGTGTAATATCGTGGAGGGGCACCGCACACGCTAAGGAACGATCTCAATGATCAACTTTGTGTGTCCTAGGGTGCCCCTACCCCATATATAAAGGAGGGAGGGAGGAGGAGGCCGGCCCAAGGGGGCGCGCCATGGGGGGAAACCTACTCCAAGTAGGTTTCCCCCCTTCCTATCTTATTTTGAGGGGAAGGAAAGAGTACTAGTATTAGGAATAAGTACTAGTAGTAGTAATAGGAAGAGGGGAAGGAGAACGGAAGGGGGCGGCCCTTCCCCAATTCGGATTGGGCTGGGGGCGCCCCTCCTTGTTCCTTCTCCTTCTTCCTATATGGGCCCAATAAGGCCCATATACCTCCCGGGGTTCCAGTAACCTCCGGTAGCTCCAAACTTCTCCGGAACCTTTCCAGTGTCCAAATATATCCGTCCAATATATCAATCTTTATGCCTCGACCATTTCGAGACTCCTCGTCATGTCCGTGATCACATCCGGGACTCTGAACAAACTTCGTACATCAAAATACATAAACTCATAATATAAGCATCATCAAACCTTAAGCGTCATGGACCCTATGGTTCGAGAACAATGTAGACATGACCGAGACATGTCTCTGGTCAATAACCAATAGCGGGACCTGGATGCCCATATTGGTTCCTACATATTCTACGAAGATCTTTATCGGTCAAACCGCATAACAACATACGTTATTCCCTTTGTCATCGGTATGTTACTTGCCTGAGATTTGATCGTTGGTATCCAATACCTAGTTCAATCTCGTTACTGGTAAGTCTCTTTACTCGTTCCGTAATACGTCATCTCATAACTAACTCATTAGTTACATGCTTGCAAGGCTTGGGTGATGAGTATTACCGAGAGGGCCCAGAGATACCTCTCCGACAATCGGAGTGACAAAACCTAATCTCGAATTATGCTAACTCTACATGTACCTTCGAAACACCTGTAGTACTCCTTTATAATCACCCGATTCGTTGTGACGTTTGGTAGTACCCAAAGTGTTCTTCCGTAAACGAGAGTTACACAATCCTCATAGTTACAGAACATGTATAAGTCATGAAGGAAGCAATAGCGAATACTAAACGATCAAGTGCTAAGCTAACGGATGGGTCATGTCAATCACATCATTCTCCTAATGATGTGATCTCATCAATCAAATGACAACACATGTCTATGGTTAGGAAACATAACCATCTTTGATTAACGAGCTAGTCAAGTAGAGGCATACTAGTGACTATATGTTTGTCTATGTATTCACACATGTATCATGTTTCCGGTTAATACAATTCTAGCATGAATAATAAACATTTATCATGATATGAGGAAATAAATAATAACTTTATTATTGCCTCTAGGGCATATTTCCTTCAGTCTCCCACTTGCACTAGAGTCAATAATCTAGATTACATAGTAATGATTCTAACAACCATGGAGTCTTGGTGCTGATCATGTTTTGCTTGTGAGAGAGGCTTAGTCAATGGGTCTGCAACATTCAGATCCGTATGTATCTTGCAAATCTCTATGTCTCCCACTTGGACTTGGTCCCGAATGGAATTGAAGCGTCTCTTGATGTGCTTGGTCCTCTTGTGAAATCTGGATTCCTTTGCCAGGGCAATTGCACCAAGATTGTCACGAGAAGATCTTCATTGGTCCCGATGCACTAGGTATGACACCTAGATCGGAAATGAACTCCTTCATCCAGACTCCTTCATTCGCTGCTTCAGAAGCAGCTATGTACTCCGCTTCACATGTAGATCCTGCTACGACGCTTTGTTTTGAACTGCACCAACTTACAGCTCCACCGTTTAATATAAACACGTATCCGGTTTGCGATTTAGAATCGTCCGGATCGATGTCAAAGCTTACATCGGCGTAACCATTTACGACTAGCTCTTTGTCACCTCCATATACGTGAAACATATCCTTAGTCCTTTTCAGGTATTTCAGGATGTTCTTGACCGCTATCCAGTGATCCACTCCTGGATTACTTTGGTACCTACCTGCCAAGCTTATTGCTAAGCATACGTCAGGTCTGGTACACAGCATTGCATACATGATAGAGCCTATGGCTGAAGCATAGGGAACATCTCATTTTCTCTCTATCTTCTGCTATGGTCGGGCATTGAGTTCGACTCAACTTCACACCTTGTAGCACAGGCAAGAATCCTTTCTTTGCCTGATCCATTTTGAACTTTTTCAAAATTTTGTCAAGGTATGTGCTTTGTGAAAGTCCTATTAAGCGTCTTGATCTATCTCTATAGATCTTGATGCCCAATATGTAAGCAGCTTCACCGAGGTCTTTCATCGAAAAACTTTTATTCAAGTATCCCTTTATGCTATCCAGAAATTCTATATCATTTCCAATTAATAATATGTCATCAACATATAAAACTAGAAATGCTCTGAGCTCCCACTCACTTTATTGTAAATCAAAGCTTCTCCAAAAGTCTCAGATAAAACCA
The DNA here is from genome assembly GCA_021437245.1 of Aegilops speltoides. NCBI lineage: Eukaryota > Viridiplantae > Streptophyta > Magnoliopsida > Poales > Poaceae > Aegilops > Aegilops speltoides. The sequence goes on from CM038147.1 coordinate 484,236,023, forward strand.
TATCTTTGATCACACTTTGTAAAAGCGTTTATTCCAACTCCGAGATGCTTGCACCAGTCCATAAATGGAGCGCTGGAGTTTGCACACTTTGTTAGCACCTTTTGGATCAACAAAACCTTCAGCTGCATCATATACAACTCTTCTTCTAGAAATCCATTCAAGAATGCAGTCTTGACATCCATTTGCCAAATTTCATAATCATGAAATGCAGCAATAGCCAACATGATTCGGACAGACTTAAGCATCGCTACGGGTGAGAAAGTCTCATCGTAGTCAACCCCTTGAACTTGTCGAAAACCTTTCGCAACAAGTCGAGCTTTGTAGACGATAACATTACCATCAACATCGCCTTCTTCTTAAAGATCCATTTATTCTCAATGGCTTGCCGATCATCGGGCAAGTCAACCAAAGTCCATACTTTGTTTTCATACATGGATCCTATCTCAGATTTCATGGCCTCTAGCCATTTTGCGAATCTGGGCTCATCATCGCTTCCTCATAGTTCGTAGGTTCATCATGGTCCAAGTAACATGACTTCCGAATAGGATTTCCGTACCACTCAGTGCGGATCTTACTCTGTAGACCTCACGAGGTTCATAGAAACTTGATCTGAAGTTTCATGATCAATATCATTAGCTTCCTCACTAATTGGTGTAGTCGTCACAGGAACCGGTTCTTGTGATGAACTACTTTCCAATAAGGGAGTAGATACAGTTATCTCATCAAGTTCAACTTTCCTCCCACTCACTTCTTTCGAGAGAAACTCCTTCTCTAGAAAGGATCCGAATTTAGCAACGAAAATTTTGCCCTCAGATATGTGATAGAAGGTGTACCCAATAGTCTCCTTTGGGTATCCTATGAAGACACATTTCTCCGATTTTGGTTCGAGCTTATCTGGTTGAAGTTTCTTCACATAAGCATCGCAGCCCCAAACTTTGAGAAACGACAACTTTGGTTTCTTGCCAAACCACAGTTCATAAGGCGTCGTCTCAACGGATTTTGATGGTGCCCTATTTAACGTGAATGCTGCTGTCTCTAAAGCGTAACCCCAAAATGATAGCGGTAAATTGGTAAGAGACATCATAGATCGCACCATATCAAGTAAAGTACGATTACGACGTTCGGACACACCATTTCGTTGTGGTGTTCGGTGGCGTGAGTTCTTGAAACTATTCCACATTGTTTCAAATGTAAACCAAACTCGTAACTCAAATATTCTCCTCCATGATCAGATCGTAGGAATTTTATTTTCTTGTTACGATGATTTTCTACTTCACTCTGAAATTCTTTGAACTTTTCAAATGTTTCAGACTTGTGCTTCATCAAGTAGATATACCCATATCTGCTCAAATCATCTGTGAAGGTGAGAAAATAACGATATCCGCCACGAGCCTCAACATTCATCGGGCCACATACATCTGTATGTATGATTTCCAACAAATCTGTTGCTCTCTCCATAGAACCGGAGAACGGTGTTTTGGTCATCTTGCCCATGAGGCACGGTTCGCAAGTACCAAGTGATTCATAATCAAGTGATTCCAGAAGTCCATCGGTATGGAGTTTCTTCATGCGTTTTACACCGATATGACCTAAACGGCAATGCCACAAATATGTTGCACTATCATTATCAACTCTGCATCTTTTGGCTTCAACATTATGAATATGTGTATCACTACTATCGAGATTCAATAAAAATAGACCACTCTTCAAGGGTGCATGACCATAAAAGATATTACTCATATAAATAGAACAACCATTATTCTCTGATTTAAATGAATAACCGTCTCGCATCAAACAAGATCCAGATATAATGTTCATGCTCAACGCGGGCACCAAATAACAATTATTCAGGTCTAAAACTAATCCCGATGGTAGATGTAGAGGTAGCGTGCCGACCGCGATCACATCGACTTTGGAACCATTTCCCACGCGCATCGTCACCTCATCCTTAGCTAATCTTCGCTTAATCCGTAGTCCTGTTTGAGTTGCAAATGTTAGCAACAGAACCAATATCAAATACCAGTGCTCTGCGAGCATTAGTAAGGTACACATCAATAACATGTATATCACATATACCTTTGTTCACTTTGCCATCCTTCTTATCCGCCAAATACTTGGGGCAGTTCCGCTTCCAAAGTCGATCGCTTGCGAGAAGCACTCGATTTCGTGCTTAGGTCCAGACTTGGGTTTCTTCTCTTGAGCAGGAACTTGTTTGCTGTTCTTTTGAAGTTCCCTTCTTCCTTTGCCCTTCTTCTTGAAACTAGTGGTCTTGTTTACCATCAACACTTGATGCTCCTTCTTGATTTCTACCTCCGCTGCTTTCAAATTGCGAAGAGCTCGAGAATAGTCTTGTTCATCCCTTGCATATTATAGTTCATCACAAAGCTCTTGTAGCTTGGTGGCAGTGATTGGAGAATTCTGTCAATGACGCTATCATCCGGAAGATTAACTCCCAGTTGAATCAAGTGATTATTATACCCAGACATTTTGAGTATATGCTCACTGACAGAACTGTTCTCCTCCATCTTGCAGCTATAGAACTTATTGGAGACTTCATATCTCTCAATCCGGGCATTTGGTTGAAATATTAACTTCAACTCCTGGAACATCTCATATGCTCCATGACGTTCAAAACGTCGTTGAAGACCCGGTTCTAAGCCGTAAAGCATGGCACATGAACTATGAGTAGTCATCAGCTTTGCTCTCGCGGACGTTCTTAACGTCGTCGGTTGCATCAGCAGCAGGCTCGGCACCCAGCGGTGCTTCGGGGCGTAACTCTTCTATGCAGCAATGAGGATAATCCTCGAGTTACGGACCCGATCCGTGTAATTGCTACCATCATCTTTCAACTTTGCTTTCTCAAGGAACGCATTAAAATTCAACGGAACAACAAAGACGAGCCATCTATCTACAAACAAACATAGACAAGCAAAATACTATCAGGTACTAAGTTCATGATAAATTTAAGTTCAATTAATCATATTACTTAAGAACTCCCACTTAGACAGACATCTCTCTAGTCTTCTAAGTGATCACGTGATCCAAATCAACTAAACCATGTCCGATCATCACGTGAGATGGAGTAGTTTCAATGGTGAACATCTCTATGTTGATCATATCTACTATATGCTTCACGCTCGACCTTTCGGTCTCCGTGTTCCGAGGCCATATCTGTATATGCTAGGCTCGTCAAGTATAACCTGAGTATTCTGCGTGTGCAACTGTTTTGCACCGTTGTATTTGAGCGTAGAGCCTATCACACCCGATCATCACGTGGTGTCTCAAAGACGAAGAACTTTCGCAACGGTGCATACTCGGGAGAACACTTCTTGATAATTAGTGAGAGATCATCTTAAAATGCTACCGTCAATCAAAGCAAGATAAGATGCATAAAGGATAAACATCACATGCAATCAATATAAGTGATATGATATGGCCATCATCATCTTGTGCTTGTGATCTCCATCTTGAAGCACCGTCGTGATCTCCATCGTCACCGGTAGCGACACCTTGATCTCCATCGTAGTATCATTGTCGTTCGCCATCTATTGCTTCTCGACTATCGCTACCGCTTAGTGATAAAGTAAAGCAATTACAGGGTGTTTGCATTTCATACAATAAGCGACAACCATATGGCTCCGCCATTGCCGATAACCGGTTACAAAACATGATCATCTCATACAATAAAATATAGCATCACATCTTGGCCATATCACATCACAACATGCCCTGCAAAAACAAGTTAGGCGTCCTCTACTTTGTTGTTGCAAATTTTACGTGGCTGCTACGGGCTTAAGCAAGAACCAATCTCACCTCGCATCAAAACCACAACGATAGTTTGTCAAATAGACTCCGTTTTAACCTTCACAAGGACCGGGCGTAGCCACACTCAGTTCAACTAAAGTTGGAGAAACAGACACCCGCTAGTCACCTGTGTGCAAAGCACGGCGGTAAAACCAGTCTCGCGTAAGCGTACGCGTAATGTCGGTCCGGGCCGCTTCATCCAACAATACCGCTGAACTAAAGTATGACATGCTGGTAGGCAGTATGACTTATATCGTCCACAACTCACTTGTGTTCTACTCGTGCATATAACATCAAACCATAAAAACCTAGGCTCGGATGCCACTGTTGGGGAACGCAGTAATTTCAAAAAATTTCCTACGCACACGCAAGATCATGGTGATGACATAGCAATGAGGGGAGAGTGTTGTCTACGTACCCTCATAGACCGAAGCGGAAGAGTTGACACAGCGTAGTGGAAGTAGTCGTACGTCTTCCCGGTTCAACCGATCCAGGCACCGTTACTCCGGCACCTCCGAGTTCTTGACACGCGTACAGCTCGATGACGCACCCCCGATCTCCGATCCAGCAGAGGCGCCGAGGGGGAGTTCCGTCGAGACGACGGCGTGGTGGCGATCTTGATGTTCTCCTGTCGCAGGGCTTCGCCTAAGCACCGCTACAATATGACCGAGGTGTAATATCGTGGAGGGGGGCACCGCACACGGCTAAGGAACGATCTCACTGATCAACTTTGTGTGTCCTAGGGTGCCCCCTACCCCCGTATATAAAGGAGGGAGGGAGGAGGAGGCCGGCCCATGGGGGGCACGCCATAGGGGAGGGGGAAACCTACTCCAAGTAGGTTTCCCCCTCTTTTCCTTATCTTATTTGGAGGGGGAAGGAAAGAGTACTAGTATTAGGAATAAGTACTAGTAGTAGTAATAGGAAGAGGGGGGAAGGAGAAAGGAAAGGGGGGGCCGGCCCCCTTCCCCAATTCGGATTGGGCTGGGGGGGCGCGCCCCCTCCCTTGTTCCTTCTCCCTTCTTCCTATATGGGCCCAATAAGGCCCATATACCTCCCGGGGTTCCGGTAACCTCCGGTAGCTCCAAACTTCTCCGAACCTTTCCGGTGTCCAAATATATCCGTCCAATATATCAATCTTTATGTCTCGACCATTTCGAGACTCCTCGTCATGTCCGTGATCACATCCGGGACTCCGAACAAACTTCGGTACATCAAAATACATAAACTCATAATATAACTGTCATCAAAACCTTAAGCGTGCGGACCCTACGGTTCGAGAACAATGCGATATGACCGAGACATGTCTTCGGTCAATAACCAATAGCGGGACCTGGATGCCCATATTGGTTCCTACATATTCTCTGAAGATCTTTATCGGTCAAACCGCATAACAACATACGTTATTCCCTTTGTCATCGGTATGTTACTTTCCGAGATCTGATCGTTGGTATCCAATACCTAGTTCAATCTCATTCTTGGTAAGTCTCTTTACTCGTTCCGTGTCGTCATCTCATAACTAACTCATTAGTTACATGCTTGCAAGGCTTGGGTGATGAGTATTACCGAGAGGGCCCGAGATACCTCTCCGACAATCTGAGTGACAAAACCTAATCTCGAATTATGCTAACTCAACATGTACCTTCGGAAACACCTGTAGTACTCCTTTATAATCACCCAGTTATGTTGTGACGTTTGGTAGTACCCAAAGTGTTCTTCCGGTAAACGAGAGTTACACAATCCTCATAGTTACAGGAACATGTATAAGTCATGAAGGAAGCAATAGCAGAATACTAAACGATCAAGTGCTAAGCTAACGGGATGGGTCATGTCAATCACATAATTCTCCTAATGATGTGATCTCATCAATCAAATGACAACACATGTCTATGGTTAGGAAACATAACCATCTTTGATTAACGAGCTAGTCAAGTAGAGGCATACTAGTGACTATATGTTTGTATATGTATTCACACATGTATCATGTTTCCGGTTAATACAATTCTAGCATGAATAATAAACATTTATCATGATATGAGGAAATAAATAATAACTTTATTATTGCCTATAGGGCATATTTCCTTCACCTAGTACATGGAAGGGCTCCTAGTTGGACTAGGAAAGGGGGAATCCTACTCCCGGTGGGAGTAGGACTCCCCTAGGGCGCGCCATAGAGAGGGACGGCCCTCTCCTCCTCCACTCCTTTATATACGGGGGCAAGGGGGCACCCCAGGACACACAAGTTGATCTACGGATCGTTCCTTAGCCGTGTGCGGTGCCCCCCTCCACCATATTCCACCTCGGTCATATCGTCGCGGAGTTTAGGCGAAGCCCTCGCCGGTAGAACATCATCATCCTTCACCACGCCGTCGTGCTGACGGAACTCATCTCCGGAGCTTTGCTGGATCGGAGCCCGGAGATCGTCATCGAGCTGAACGTGTGCTGAACTCGGAGGTGCCATACGTTCGGTGCTTGGATCGGTCGGATCGTGAAGACGTACGACTACATCAACTGCGTTGTGCTAACGCTTCCGCTTACAGTCTACGAGGGTACGTGGAAAACACTCTCCCCTCTCGTTGCTATGCCATCACCATGATCGTGCGTGTGCGTAGGAATTTTTTTGAAATTACTACGTTCCCCAACAGTGGCATCCGAGCCTAGGTTTTATGCGGTGATGTTACATGCACGAGTAGAACACAAGTGAGTTGTGGGCAATACAAGTCATACTGCTTACCAGCATGTCATACTTTGGTTCGGCGGTATTGTGAGATGAAGCGGCCCGGACCGACATTACGCGTACGCTTACGTGAGACTGGTTTCACCGTTACGAACACTCGTGCTCAGATGGTTGGCGGGTGTCTGTCTCTCTCACTTTAGCTGAATCGAGTGTGGCTACGCCCGGTCCTTGCGAAGGTTAAAACAGCACCAACTTGACGAACTATCGTTGTGGTTTTGATGCGTAGGTAAGAACGGTTCTTGCTAAGCCCGTAGCAGCCACGTAAAATTTGCAACAACAAAGTAGAGGACGTCTAACTTGTTTTTGCAGGGCATGTTGTGATGTGATATGGTCAAGACGTGATGCTATATTTTATTGTATGAGATGATCATGTTTTGTAACCGAAGTTATCGGCAACTGGCAGGAGCCATATGGTTGTCGCTTTATTGTATGAAATGCAACGCATACTGTAATTGCTTTACTTTATCACTAAGCGGTAGCGATAGTCGAGAAGCAATAGACGGCGAACGACAATGATGCTACGATGGAGATCAAGGTGTCGCGCAGGTGACGATGGTGATCACGACGGTGCTTCGGAGATGGAGATCACAAGCACAAGATGATGATGGCCATATCATATCACTTATCTTGATTGCATGTGATGTTTATCCTTTATGCATCTTATCTTGCTTTGATTGACGGTAGCATTTTAAGATGATCTCTCACTAATTATCAAGAAGTGTTCTCCCTGAGTATGCACCGTTGCGAAAGTTCTTCGTGCTGAGACACCACGTGATGATCGGGTGTGATAGGCTCTAAGTTCAAATAACGGGTGCAAAACAGTTGCACACACGGAATACTCAGGTCATACTTGACGAGCCTAGCATATACAGATATGGCCTCAGAACACGGAGACCGAAAGGTCGAACGTGAATCATATTGTAGATATGATCAACATAGTGATGTTCACCATTGAAACTACTCCATCTCACGTGATGATCGGACATGGTTTAGTTGATTTGGATCACGTGATCACTTAGATGACTAGAGAGATGTCTGTCTAAGTGGGAGTTCTTAAGTAATATGATTAATTGAACTTTAATTTATCATGAACTTAGTCCTGGTAGTATTTTGCAAGTTATGTTATAGATCAGTAGCTCGCGTTGTTGCTTTCATATGTTTATTTTGATATGTTCCTAGAGAAAACTGTGTTGAAAGATGTTAGTAGCAATGATGCGGATTGGATCCATGATCCGAGGTTTATCCTCATTGCTGCCTGTAAGAATTATGTCCTTGATGCACCGCTAGGTGACAAACCTATTGCAGGAGCAGATGCAGACGTTATGAACGTTTGGCTAGCTCAATATGATGACTACTTGATGGTTTAGTGCACCATGCTTAACGGCTTAGAATCGGAACTTCAAAGATGTTTTGAACGTCATGGACCATATGAGATGTTCCAGGAATTGAAGTTAATATTTCAAGCAAATACCCGAGTTGAGAGATATGAAGTCTCCAAGAAGTTCTATAGCTAAAAGATGGAGGAGAATCGCTCAACTAGTGAGCATGTGCTCAGATTGTCTGGGTACTTCAATCGCTTGAATCAAGTGGGAGTTAATCTTCCAGATAAGATAGTGATTGACAGAATTCTCTAGTCACCATCACTAAGTTACTAGAACTTCGTGATGAACTATAGTATGCAAGGGATGACGAAAATGATTCCCGAGCTCTTCGTGATGTTGAAATCGAAGAAGGTAGAAATCAAGAAAGAGCATCAAGTGTTGATGATTGACAAGACCACTAGTTTCAAGAAAAGGGCAAAGGGAAAGAAAGGGAAACTTCAAGTAGAATGGCAAACAAGTTGTCACTCCCATGAAGAAGACCAAAGTTGGACCAAAGCCTGAAATAGAGTGTTTACACTGCAAAGGAAATGGTCACTGGAAGCGGAAATGCCCTAAATATTTGGTGGATAAGAAGGATGGCAAAGTGAACAAGGGTATATTTGATATACAGATTATTGATTTGTGCCTTACTAGTGTTTATAGTAGCCCCTGAGTATTTGATACTTGTTCGGTTGCTAAAATTAGTAACTCGAAACAGAAGTTACATAATAAACAGAGACTAGTTGAAGGGGAAGTGACGATGAGTGTTGGAAGTAGTTCCAAGATTGATATGATCATCATCGCACACTCCCTATACTTTTGGGATTAGTGTTAAACCTAAATAAATGTTATTTGGCGTTTGCGTTGAGCATGAATATGATTTGATCATGTTTATTGCAATACGGTTATTCATTTAAGATCAAAGAATAATTTTTGTTCTGTTTACATGAATAAAACCTTCAATGGTCATACACCCAATGAAAATAGTTTGTTGGATCTCGATCGTAGTGATACACATATTCATAATATTGATGCCAAAAGACGCAAAGTTAATAATGATAGTGCAACTTATTTGTGGCACTACCGTTTGGGTCATATCGGTGTAAAGCGCATGAAGAAACTCCATAAAGATGGATTTCCGGAATCACTTGGTTATGAATCATTTGATGCTTGCGAACCGTGCCTTTTGGGCAAGATGAATAAAACTCCATTCTTCGGAACAATGGAACGAGCTACTGACTTGTTGGAAATAATACATACTGACGTATGCAGACCAATGAGTATGAAGGCTCGTGGCAAGTATCGTTATTTTCTGACCTTCACAAGATGATTTGAGCAGATATGGGTATATCTACTTGATGAAACATAAGTCTGAAATAGTTGAAAGGTTCAAAGAATTTCAGAGTGAAGTGGAAAAATCATCGTAACAAGAAAATAAAGTTTCTGCGATCTGATCACGGAGACGAATATTTGAGTTATGAGTTTGGTCTTCAAGTAAAACAATGTGGAATAGTTTCACAGCTCAAGCCACCTGGAACACCACAACATTATGGTGTGTCCGAACGTCGTAACTGCACTTTATTGGATATGATGCGATCTATGATGTCTCTTACTGATTTACCAATATTGTTTTGGGGTTATGCATTAGAGACAGCTGCATTCACGTTAAAAGGGCACCATCTAAATCCGTTGAGACGACAACATATGAACTGTGGTTTAGCAAGAAACCCAAGTTTTCGTTTCTTAAAGTTTGGGGCTGCGATGCTTGTGTGAAAAAGTTTCATCCTCATGAGCTCAAACCCAAATTGGAGAAGTGCATCTTCATAGAATACCCAAAGGAAACTATTGGGTACACCTTCTATCACAGATCCGAAGGCAAGATATTCGTTGCTAAAAATGGATCCTTTCTAGAGAAGGAGTTTCTCTCGAAAGAAGTGAGTGGGAGGAAAGTAGAACTTAATGAGGTATCTGTACCTTATCCTAATTTGGAAAATAGTTCATCACTGAAATCAGTTCCAGTGATTCCTACACCAATTAGTGAGGAAGCTAATGATGATGATCATGAAACTTCTGATCAAGTTACTACAGAACCTCGTAGGTCTTCCAGAGTACTGATCCGCACTGAGTGGTACGGTAATCCTGTTCTGAAAGTCATGTTACTAGACCATGATAAACCTACGAACTATGAGGAAGCGATGATGAGCCCAGATTCCGCAAAATGGTTTGAGGCCATAAAATCTGAGATGAGATCTATGAGAAAAAAGTATGTACTTTGATTGACTTGCTCGATGATCAGCAAGCCATGTTAAATAAATGGATCTACAAGAGGAAGACGGACACTGATAGTAGTATTACTATCTACTAAGCTCGACTTGTTGTGAAAGGTTTTTCGAAAAGTTCAAGGTGTTGAATACGATGAGATTTTCTCACTCATATCGATGCTTAAGTCTGTCCGAATCATGTTAGCAATTGCCACATTTTATGAAATCTGGCAAAAGGATGTCAAAACTGCATTCCTTAATGGATTTATTAAAGAAGAGTTGTATATGATGCAACTAGAAGGTTTTGTCAATCCTAAAGGTGCTAACAAAATGTGCAAGCTCCAGCGATCCATTTATGGACTGGTGCAAGCATCTCAGAGTTGGAATATACGCTTTGATAAGTTGATCAAAGCATATAGTTTTATACAGACTTACGGTGAAGCCTATATTTACAAGAAAGTGAGTGGGAGCACTACAGCATTTCTGATAAGTATATGTGAGTGACATATTGTTGATCGGAAATAATGTAGAATTATTCTGCAAAAGCATAAAGGAGTGTTTGAAAGGAGTTCTTTAAAAGAAAGACTTCAGTAAAGCTACTTACATATTGAGCATCAAGATCTATTGAAATAGATCAAGACGCTTGATAAGTTTTTCAATAAGTACATACCTTGACAAGATTGTGAAATAGTTCGAAATGGAATAGTCAAAGAAAAAGTTCTAGCCTGTGTTGCAAAGGTGTGAAATTGAGTAAGACTCGAATCCCGACCAAGGCAGAAAATAGAAAAGAGAATGAAAGTCATTCCCTATGCCTCAGTCATAGGTTCTACAAAGTATGTCATGCTATGGACCAGACCTATTGTATACTCTGCCCTGGTTTGGCAAGGGAGTACAATAGTGATCTAGGAGTAGATCACTGGACATTGGTCAAAATTATCCTTAGTAAGAACTAAGGAAATATTTCTCGATTATGGAGGTGATAAAAGAGCCCGTCGTAAAGAGTTACATTGGTGCAATCTTTTACACCGATCCAGATGACTCTAAGTCTCAATCTGGATACATATTGAAAGTGGGAGCAATTAGCTAGAGTAGCTCCATGCAGAGCATTATAGACATAGAATATTTGCAAAATACATACGGCTCTGAATATGACAGACCCGTTGACTAAGCTTCTCTCATGAGAAAAACATGATCACACCTTAGTACTCTTTGGGTGTTAATCACATAGAGATGTGAACTAGATTATAGACTCTAGTAAACCCTTTGGGTGTTGGTCACTTGGCGATGTGAACTAGATTATTGACTCTAGTGCAAGTGGGAGACTGAAGGAAATATGCCCTAGAGGCAATAATAAAGTTATTATTTATTTCCTTATTTCATGATAAATGTTTATTATTCATGCTAGAATTGTATTAACCGGAAACATAATACATGTGTGAATACATAGACAAACATAGTGTCACTAGTATGCCTCTACTTGACTAGCTCGTTAATCAAAGATGGTTAAGTTTCCTAACCATAGACATGAGTTGTCATTTGATTAGTGGGATCACATCATTAGAAGAATGATGTGATTGACATGACCCATTTCGTTAGCCAAGCACTTGATCGTTTAGTATACTGCTATTGCTTTCTTCATGACTTATACATGTTCCTGTAACTATGAGAATCATGCAACTCCCGTTTACCGGAGGAACACTTTGGTACTACCAAACGTCCACAACGTGCTCGGGTGATTATAAAGGAGTACTACAGTGTCTCCGAAGGTACATGTTGAGTTGGCATATTTCGAGATTAGGTTTTGTCACCCCGATCATCGGAGAGGTATCTCTGGGCCCTCTCGGTAATGCACATCATTATAAGCCTTGCAAGCAATGTGACCAATGAGTTGGTTACGGGATGATGCATTACAGAACGAGTAAAGAGACTTGCCGGTAACGAGATTGAACTAGGTATTGGATACCGAGGATCAAATCTTGGGCAAGTAACATACCGAGGACAAAGGGAACAACGTATGTTGTTATGCGGTTTGACCGATAAAGATCTTCGTAGAATATGTAGGAGCCAATATGAACATCAGGTTCCGCTATTGGTTATTGACCAAGAATAGTTCTAGGTCATGTCTACATAGTTCTCGAACCCGTAGGGTCCGCACGCTTAAGGTTTTGATGACAATTATATTGTGAGTTTATGAGTTTTGATGTACCGAAGGAGTTCGGAGTCCCGGATGAGATCGGGGACATGACGTGGAGTCTCGAAATGGTCGAGATGTAAAGATCGATATATTGGACGACTATCGGAGTTACGGGAATTCGCCGGGGAGTATATGGGCCTTATTGGGCCATACAGGAAAGGAGAAAAAGGGCCAAAAGGGTGGCCGCACCCCTCCCCTTGGACTAGTCTGAATTGGACTAGAGAGGGGGGGCGCCCCCTTCCTTCCTTCTCCTTCTCTCTTCCCTTTCCTTCTCTCCTACTCCTACTACATGGAAGGGCTCCTAGTTGGACTAGGAAAGGGGGAATCCTACTCCCGGTGGGAGTAGGACTCCCCTAGGGCGCGCCATAGAGAGGGCCGGACCTCTCCTCCTCCACTCCTTTATATACGGGGGCAAGGGGGCACCCCAGGACACACAAGATGATCTATAGATCGTTCCTTAGCCGTGTGCGGTGCCCCCCTCCACCATATTCCACCTCGGTCATATCGTCACGGAGTTTAGGCGAAGCCCTGTGGCGGTAGAACATCATCATCGTCACCACGCCATCGTGCTGATGGAACTCATCTCCGGAGCTTTGCTGGATCGGAGCCCGGAGATCGTCATCGACCTGAACGTGTGCTGAACTCGGAGGTGCCGTACGTTCGGTGCTTGGATCGGTCGGATCGTGAAGACGTCGACTACATCAACGCGTTGTGCTAACGCTTCGATTCACGGTCTCACGAGGGTATGTGGACAACACTCTCCCCTCTCGTTGCTATGCCATCACCATGATCTTGCGTGTGCGTAGGAAATTTTTTGAAATTACTACGTTCCCCAACAAAAAGTGGTAGATAGGATAAATAGATCGTGGAACAAATAAATTGTAGCAAGGTATTTTTTGTATTTTCAGTTTAATAGATCTGAAAATAAATGCAAGAGAAAATAGATCGCAAAGGCAAATATTATGAAAAGAGACCCGGGGGCCGTAGGTTTCACTAGTGGCTTCTCTCGAGAAAAATAGCAAACGGTGGGAAAACAATTACTGTTGGGCAATTAATAGAACTTCAAATAATCATTACAATATCCAGGCAATGATCATTATATAGGCATCACGTCCAAGATTAGTAGACTGACTCCTGCCTGCATCTACTACTATTACCCCACACATCGACCGCTATCCAGCATGCATCTAGTGTATTAAGTTCGTGAGAAAATGGAGTAATGCAATAAGAACAATGACATGATCTAGACGAGATCCATTTATCTATTTCGGCAGCTATAGATCTCATCTTGTTATCCTTAGTAGCGACGATACATACGTGTCGGTTCCCCTTCTGTCGCTGGGAACAAGCACCATAAGATCGAACCCACTACAAAGCACCTCTTCCCATTGCAAGATAAATAGATCAAGTTGGCCAAACAAAACCAAATATCGGAGAAGAAATACGAGGCTATAAGCACTCATGCATATAGGAGATCAAAGAAACTCAAATAACTTTCATGGATATAAAAACATAGATCTGATCATAAACTCAGAGTTCACCGGATCCCAACAAACACACCGCCAAAAGACTAACATCATATGGATCTCCAAGAGACCATTGTATTGGTAATCAAGAGAGAGAGAGAGAGAGAGAGAGAGAGAGAGAGAGAGAGAGAGGAAGCCATCTAGCTACTAACTATGGACCCGAAGGTCTACAAATAACTACTCACACATCATAGAAGAGGCACCAATGGAAGTGGTGAACCCCTCCATGATGGTGTCTAGATTGGATCTGGTGGTTCTGGGCTCTGTGGTGGCTGGATGAATATTTCATCGACTCCCCTAGGGTTTATGGAATATTGGGGGTATTTATAGAGCAAAGAGGCGGCCCGGGGGGCACCCGAGGTGGGAACAACCCACCAGGGCGTGCCCGGGCCTCCTAGCGTGCCCTGGTGGGTTGTCCCCTCCTCGGGACTCCCCCCAGGTGCAACCATTGCCCAACTTCTTCCTTTTGGTCCATAAAAAATCATCGTAAAGTGGCGTGGAATTTGGACTCCGTCTATTATTGATTTCCTGCGATGTAAAAAAAATGCAGAAAACAACAACTGGCACTTGGCACTATGTCAATAGGTTAGTACCAAATAATGACATAAAATGACTATAAAATGATTGTAAAACATCCAAGAATGATAATATAACATCATGGAACAATAAAAAATTATAGATACATTGGAGACGTATTAGCTACATGGCATGAATCGTTTTAAACCATATGTTAATATGGTACAAGGATATGAACCCAGACAATGTTTAGAGAAAATAACAAATCATAAAAAGCAAGGCTTTCATAGGCTGCTAGGGCTCAATATCAAGTGTTGTTCATGGGACGCACAACCACTAAGTTAATCCTTCATTCAAACCTGTAAGCCGGGCCTCACATGACCGACCGTCGTTTTAACTTTGGACAAGTTCAGGGTCTTTATCAGATTGACTGTCAAGAGTACGGTGGGTCATTCTAGGATTACCTGGGTGGAGTGGCAGACATACAAGGCAGGATAAACCGGAATTTGGTGTTTACACATAGTGTACAAGCCAATCAAAAGGGTAAATAAAGCTATGTTCATTGAATAGGGATCCCCCAAGTGACGTATAATTAACCCTCAAGGCAGGATACCTATGTTTGAACTACGCACTGCAACAAGTTCTCTTTGGTAACCTTTAACTCGGGCAACAAGCCCCCAAGTTATTTGTAACAAGGCACGCCAACCGGATCAAGAGGGTAGTCACAACTATGCTCAATGAGCAGGAAGCCCCCAAGTGATCTTATAAATTGACAATAAGGACTCAAATACTTAGAAATAAAACGACAGAGGCCCTAAATTATCGCGAATGCTGGCTTTATTATACTTGATCATAATATATACACGGATGAAAAAATGTACAACAAAAGAGCCAGTGGCTCAAGTGTAAGAAGGCCGAAGATGAGCAATGTTACAAGGCCGGCAGGTCTCCTCTTCCGATGTGCGTGAGTCCTTGTGGTCTCGAATATCAATGAGGTAGTATGACCCGTTGTTCAAGTTTTTGCTGACCACAAAATGCCCTTCCCAAGGTGGGGATAATTTGTGCATATCTGTCAGATCCTAGATGAGGAGGAGCACCAAGTCGCCTTCTTGAAAGGTCCTGGTTTTAACCCGACGACTATGATAACGACGCAGATCTTGCTGGTAAATCACCGAACGAGCCGCCGCAAGGTCACGCTCTTCATCCATGAGGTCATGATCATCCTGACATGCTTTTTCATTCTCGGCTTCAATATAAGCCGCCACACAGGGCGAGTCATGACGGATGTCACTGGGAAGAACTGCCTCTACTCCGTAAACCATGAAGAAAGGCATATAACCCGTGGATCTGTTGGGGGTGGTATTGATACTCCAAAGCACTGAGGATAACTCCTCAACCCAACAACCCGACATCCTCTGCAAAGGAACCATAAGTCAGGGCTTTATGCCTCTCAAGATTACTTGATTGGCCCTTTCGGCTTGACCGTTGGACTGGGGGTGAGCCACTGATGATACGTCAAGACGAATATGTTCTCGTTGACAGAATTCTTTCATAGCACCCTTGGACAGATTAGTACCATTATCAGTTATGATGCTATGAGGGTAGACAAAATAGAAAATCACCTTTTTAAGGAATTGAACCTCCGTTGCGGCATAACACTTGCTGACCGGCTCTACCTCAACCCATTTTGTAAACTTTTCAACCGCCACCAACAGGTGGGTCTTTTTGTCCTTGGATCTTTTGAAAGGCCCAACCATATCCATCCCCCAGACCGCAAACGACCAAGTGATTGGAATTATCCTCAATTCTTGAGCCAGCACATGAGCTCGTCTGGAAATTTTTTGACTACCGTCGCACTTGCTAACCAGATCCTCTGCATCAGTGTCGTGGATTTGTCATGGCAGATGTCCTAGTGAAAGGACTTAGTCGTGGAGCCATCGCTACGAGTTTACTTGAAGGGGTTAAAGAGGACACAAAGACACAAGGGTTTTATACTAGTTCGGCCCCTTCGATGAAGGTAAAAGCCTACGTCTAGTTGTGATGGAATTGATGTGGTCTCGATGGCTAGGGAGCAAATAAGCTTCGCCTAGGCTTGAGTTGTGGTTGTCTCTCCTTGAACCGTCGCCGGGTCGTCCCCTTATATACACGGGTGATGCCTGTCGGTTCGTAGAATCCCAACCGGTTCATACTCGTATCCCGGTTGGTATCTCTCTATTCCTAACTTACAATACAAGTTATACATCAGGCCGGTTTACGGCTACAAGTTCTAAACCAACTACAGGCCTTGGGCCTTTCTCTGCTTATACCACTGATGAAATTAACCCGGCCCAGGCTGGCCGGTTTACGCCTAGTGGAAATATCCCCAACATTAGGCCCCAGATTGATTTGAAATGGTTCATGTCAATCCTTCACAAAAACTTGCCTCTTGGACATCTTCTAGTGATTGGTAAACCGCCGTGTCATCACCACTTCTGGTTACTGTAAACTGGTATGACGTCATCCTGTAATTTTATCATTTATAATGCCCTCTTTTAAACGGCAGTCCCTGGATCCACGCGCTTGACCTAGCTCTGTTGCTTTATAAATAGGACCGAAGGGTGATTTCTTTCCTTTCCCTTCGCCTCCTTTTCTTCGTCTTCCTCGCACCGCTGGTCTTGGAGCTCCGCCATTGCCGTCAACCTCTGCCTCGTCTCTGGCCGCTGCATCGACCTGAACGTACCAGAGTATTGCAGCATCCTTCCGCATCTTCTCCGTTCCCGGTAAGCTTTCTCCCCTTCTTGACCTAGATCTGTTCTTTAGGGTTCCAGTTCCATGTTGTGTTCTTCGCGCGTTCATATCTATTCTCTGACTTTGAACAAATCCATGAACCTGTGCCGTATTTAATAGTGATCCCTGCGCATCCGTTGTAGTTTCTCATCTTAAGCCCATAGATCTTCCGCATATATATCTGCTCCATAGTTCACTTCTATTTCTGCCTTACTCCTCAAAACATTTTCTGTTTTCTGTAAGCTCGCGTTTGATCCGTAGCTATAATAGGATCTTGTGGAACTTGTTTCTGCATACTTAGTTATCCATAGCTTCAATCGCTTCCAATGCATAGATCAGGCGGTTTAACTTACCATAGGAAAAAACTGCCAATCTGGCACATATATATCATTAGTCCCCTTGTTGAACCGCCAGAATCCACCTGCTACCGTATCACAGGAAACCGGTTTATAGATACTGCCTCCGGTTTATCGTAGTTTAGATCAACGCCTTCTTTATCCAGCATGCTCTTGAACCGGGTCACCTATTTCTTGTAGATCTTATCATGGCCAAACAAGTGTATGAATGCAACTGGGTTCCTTCCCGCGTCACTGAATCACAGTTGGACGATCTAGTCCTGATTGGCGCTTTAGATGACAAAGACACAATCCACTGGAGGGTTCCTGGAGAGGAATGTCCTCCTACACCCCAGGAAGGAGAGGTTGTGGTCTTCGCAGATCACCTGGCCCGGGGCTTCAAACCGCCCGGTTCTAAATTTTACCGGGATGTGTTAGCCAATTTTCAGCTCCGTCCACAGGATATTGGCCCCAACTCCATCACCAATTTATGACACTTTCAAGTACTGTCTGAAGTATATCTTCAAGAGGAACCTTCTGTTGAACTGTTGAGAGACCTCTTTCATCTAAATCGTCGTACTGAATTCACCGACGGCCCCAATACTGAATTGGGTGGCATGGCTATTCAAAAGAGGAAGGAGATCACTTATCCCCACGTGAAACTCCATACTCACCCCAAGGAGTGGAATGCGACTTGGTTTTATTGCAAAGATACCTCTCCTGAAGACGAAAATCCCTTGCCTGGCTTCCGTCCGGAACGGCTCAGCAACACTCACCCTTTTCCACAGAGGCTAAGTGCCAAAGATAGAAGTAAATACGCTCCGCAACTGTCCAAACTCCGGGCCTTTATGGCCAACGGTTTAACAGGAATAGACCTTGCATGCTACTGGATATCATGGAGCATACTGCCTCTGAGCCGACGCCCCGGTTTGATGTGCAAATATACTGGTAGTGTTGATGACCCACTCCGACACATAAAAATTCAACTCTCCGACGATGAAGTCACAGATTCGGTAAAGAAGATGCTGAATGAACCGGAGCATCTCTGTGCTCAAACCGGTCTGCCTCCTTACTGCACCACCAACAAACCGCCAGCGGTAAGCTTTTAGTTGCTCCATCATTAAACCTGTTAGTCCTTTATGTGTCTGACATTTAATTATTTCTGACCCAGGGTGACAATCCGTTTTGGAGCAAGAAACTTTCACAAGATAAAGAGGAGAAAGCAGGGCGGCCAACCCGGCCCAAGACCAAAGTTATTAAGAAACCAGCTCACAAGAGAAAAACCACCGCTTCATCTGACCCAGCCATTGATGATGATGTGGGTAATCCGGATCTTGAGGTAGAACTTGATTCACTTGGCTTACTTTTTACACGCCTTATTGATGATCATGCTTGTCAGGACGACGCTGAGGCCAGCAATGCGGGATTCGCTGAGGTAACTATTCTCTCTTCTGATTCAGAAAACTTGCCTTTGCCAAAATTTCGCCAGGCAAACCGGAAAGTTAATTTTTCTCACCCTCTTGCTTATTTGGATCCCAAATTTCTTATGAAGACTCAGCAACATGAAGCTCGCCGCATAACCCGGCACAGTGGTCAGGTAGTTACCTCTGCCGGTTTACCAAACAGCCCGGTTCGAAAGCGTCGCTCCGAGGTCTCCGACCTTTTTATTGCTTTAAATTCTAAAGCGGGTTTCTTCCGTCAACCTCTTAATCCGTCTGACTCCGATTATCAGGTCACTTCCCATTCATCCTCTGGTGAATCGTCGGCCACTCAGTTACCACCATTGAAAATAGTTGCCGGGTAAGAAAAACGAGCATATGCTTCCAGTACGTTGTGTAATGGCTTATGCTTTCCACTGACTCTTTGTTTTTTCTCTTAGGGCCAAACCGAAACCAAGTAAGAAGGCCCGTTTGGATAAAACGGCTGAAGAAAATGCCGCCCCAGATCACGAGAAAGCGCTAGATCTTGAAGATTTCGCCTCTGAAGATATTCCCAATGATCCTCCGTTACAAGATGATGTTATTCCCGAAGAGAGGCCTGTTAACACTTCAATCTCTGCCGATCCGCCTGCCAGCTCCGTCCGGTTTGATAAACCCCACAGTCCTGCTGAAAAGACGGCCGTGCCCACACAATCCGTCGAGTCCAAAGATGATGACGTCGTGATTACTGGTATGGGCCGCTCTGAACCGGGGAATCCTGCCACTTTAACCAGGCACACTGTGAAAGAGGATTTTTCCGCTTTAAATAAAGGAAAATGGGATGTTGAACTAGAGACATATGCTGCTCTGAGCGCCCAAGACCTTCATTCTGGCTACTTAAACCGGCTCTATACTAGCCGTGACTGTGAAGCTGGCCTGGTCAAGATGATGAGGGATAAGTTTGAGGTAATCCACTTCCTTACCTACTGGTAATGTATTAATCCTTCTAGCCCCCAAGGGCCGGTTTGTAATCTTGATCAAACCGGGACTTGAATATATTCCTTAACAATTTTGAAATCCACCTGCATAGCCCCCAAGGGCCGGTTTATCTTTACATACTTAAACCGGGGCTTCAATAAAAACTGTCCTTGGAAACATACGTAGATCAAATAGCCATTAGCCCCCAAGTGCCAAGTTTAATACTTGTATTGAGCTTGGGACTTTGCCACCTAGTAACATGTATAAAAATTGAAGGTGCATTAGCCCCCAAGTGTCAGGCATATAACTTTGTTATGTGGTTGAGACTTCACTTTCTTGAACTGCTTGTTGAAAATACTCATGCAGATGCAGTGAGGTGAAAATCAAGGAGGACCGGATTGCCGATTTACAAGAGGCGTTGAAAACCCAACAGCCAAATGCATAAGGCCAAGAAAGAATTAACCAGTGCTTTGAACGCCACTGAACAGCTGAAGGAAGGCTTCAAGAAAGAGCAGGCTGATTGGGCCACTGAGAAGGCCACTTTAATCAAACGAGCGGAAAATGCTGAAGCTGCCCTTAAACCGGTGGTAGATGATCTTACCGCCGTAAAGCGGCAAGTACACTCCATGACCGCGGCGATCTTTGGTAAGCTCCTTTGAACATCCGTGATGCTTTCAACCTGCTGTAATATAAATCCGGTTTGAAACTGTCTCTTTATTGTTGTAGGTACACACATCGGGCACTTAGGAAACGATGTGCGGAAGAAACTGAAGGCTGTTTACACCTTAGTAGAACAGCTATATACCGGAGCCCAGCGGATCATCACCACGGCCTCTCATAACAACCCGTCACCTTCTTTAGTCCAAGATACTCTAAACAGGTTGTCCATGCTTCCAGCCCGGATTGAGGAGATGAAAAAAATCTGCCGCTCGAACCGGAGCTATTAACGCTTTGATCTGGGCCAAGGCATGGGTACCAGATTTTGACCCTGTGGAAGCAGCTCAAGGCTACCCCAGTGTGAAGGAAGATGGCTCTGATTTTAATGAAGAGGATTTACGGGCGATAAACCGTGCAGTGCGCCCTCTGGCTTGTCAGCTGGCTGAAGAAGCAGATTTGACGCATTATCAAGCACAGTACAATGACCAGAACAAGCGAGTACCTGCCCCAACTCTTGAAGCGGAAAATCTGATCCCTCCAATCCGTAAGCACACTTACGCTCCTGATATTGAACCGTCTTCCCTGATCCATGAAGAAGCTGTTTTCCAAGCTTTAATGGGAATCGACTGGACCACTGTTGATTTCCAGCCAATGGGTAGAGACGAGGAAGCTGAAGCGGCGGAGGATGAGGAGCAGACTTGAACCGGAGGACGGTTTGAATAGCTGTCGTTGGCATCTGCCCAAAAGAACAATGACCTTATTTGGGCACCGTGTTGCCTTGTAATAGCTTAGTTAATACTTCTATCTTGAATATGCCTTCGTGCATAAGTACTGAAGCTTTTGTTCGAAAAAAACCTCGATTCGTACTTCCTGCAATCAAAAAAATTTGAACTTCGGTGGCGGTTATACCGCCAGCCGGTTTATGATCTTGAATAGATGTATCAGTAATACAACAAATAACTGACACAAATACCTGCCATGTCTGGGCATGAAGCTGGCTGAACCAAACTTGAAGCGGAGGCTTTATAAACCATTACCGTCAATAAAGCGGGGAGAGAACAGCTCCCATATAAACCGTGCTGCATCAACACAAGCCCCTCTTGTTACTCGATGAGGGTAACAGAAAAGGTAAACCGGGCATACGTCTCCGGTTTAAAGCGAAATCAAATCCATCGGCTGAACCGGAAAAAAGGTGTTTTGTTGATATAAAAGAAATCCAACAAAAACCAAGATCAAACAAGCCATGAAAATAACATGGAAACCAAGGTAATGATAAAACCGTTTTACAAACATACGCTATACTGAGCTGTTCAGATGGTATTACCATGGTCGGAAAGGATCAAGCCCCCAATAGGTGTGACAATGATTCAAGTCAGCCATGTCCCCAAATGTCTCGTGGCATATATGCCAGATCAAGAGGCGTGGTAATGGTTCGGGTTCGACCATTCCCCCAAGTGATTTGATGGCCTTAGGCCGACCAAGAGGCGTGACTGGTTCAGACTTGACCATGTCCCTGTGATCTGGTGGTGTCGCCATCAAAAGGTGTGCGTTGGTTCGACTCACCAAGGCCCCTAGTGATATATAAAAAAGCAAATGTCAAGGGGTAAACCGGAGGCCGCTTTAAAAATAGAGGTACTCCATGTAACCACGCATGATAAGAAAGACAGAGACCCCGCTTTAGCCGAGGCTCCGGTTTTATTATATCGAAGATAATATATACACTGTCATGATATGTACATAAGTAGAGCTGATGGCTCAAGTGTAGTAAGGCCGAAGATGAGCTATGTTCCACGGCCTATTGGTCTCCACCTCTGATGTGCGTGAGTCTTGATGCTCTCGAATATCAATCAGATAGTATGACCCGTTGTGCAGATTCTTGCTGACCACGAAAGGTCCTTCCCAAGGTGGGGATAACTTGTGCATATCTGTCTGGTCTTGGATGAGTTGAAGCACCAAATCTCCTTCTTGAAAGGTTCTGGTTTTAACCCGGCGACTGTGATAACGACGAAGATCTTGCTGGTAAATCGCCGAATGGGCAACTGCCATATCACGCTCCTCATCCAATAGGTCCAAAGCGTCTTGCCGTGCCGTCTCATTGTCCGCTTCAACATAAGCCGCCACACGAGGCGAATCGTGCGGATATCGCCGGGGAGAACCGCCTCTCCCATAGACCATGAAGAACGGTGTATATCCAAAGGACCGGTTTGGCGTAGTATTGATACTCCATAGCACCGATGGTAGCTCTTCAACCCAGCACCGGTGTCCTCTCGAATGGGACCATAAGCCGGGTTTGATGCCTCGTAATATCTCTTGATTAGCTTGCTCGCCGTCCATTGGACAGGGTGTGCATCGATGATACGCTGCCGGATGTGCTCACGCTCACAAAACTCCTTCATAGCACCCTTGGATAAATTGGTACCATTATCAGTAATGATACTGTGTGGAAAGCCAAACCGGAAAATCACCTTTTTGATGAACTGCACCGCTGTTGTTGCATCACACTTGCTGACCGGCTCCGCTTCAACCCACTTGGTAAATTTGTCAACTGCAACCAAAAGGTGGGTTTTCTTATCCTTGGATCTTTTAAAGGGTCCAACCATATCCAGCCCCCAAGTTGCAAACGGCCACGTTATTGGGATCATTCTCAACTCTTGAGCCGGCACATGAGCACGTCTTAAAAATTTCTGACATCCATCACACCGTTTAACCAAGTCCTCCGCATCAGCGTGCGCTGTCAACCAGTAAAACCCGTGACGAAACGCCTTTGCTACAAGCGACTTTGAACCGACATGGTGTCTACAATCCCCTTCATGGATTTCTCTTAAGATTTCACAGCCTTCCTCAGGAGAAACACAACGTTGAAATGCCCCTGATATACTGCAATGATGTAGCTCACCATTGAGAATCGTCATAGACTTGGAGCGCCGGATTATCTGTCTGGCCAAAATCTCATCTTCTGGCAACTCCCCTCGAGTCATATACGCAAGAAAAGGAACCGTCCAATCCGGAATAGCATGTAGTGCTGCCACTAATTGAGCCTCCGGATCAGGAATAGCTAAATCCGCTTCACCTGGGAGCTGGACTAACGGGTTGTGCAATACATCGAAAAAGACATTAGGCGGGACCGGTTTGCGCTGAGAACCCAAACGGCTTAAAGCGTCCGCCGCTTCATTCTTCCGGCGGTCCACATGATCCACTTGATATCCCTTGAAGCAACCCGCAATATTATCCACTTCCCGACGATATGCAGCCATGAGCGGGTCCTTAGAATCCCAAGTACCACACACTTGTTGAGCTACAAGGTCCGAGTCACCAAAGCACTTAACCCGGCTTAAATTCATCTCTTTAGCCATCCGGAGACATGGAGCAAGGCTTCGTACTTAGCTGCATTATTAGTACAAGGGAACATTAAGCGGAGAACATAACAAAACTTATCACCTCGTGGGGAAGTTAAGACGACTCTAGCCCTCGAGCCTTCCAACTGCCTCGATCCATCGAAATGAATAGTCCAATATGTGTGATCCGGCTTCTCCTCTGGTGCTTGTAACTCCGTCCAATCATTAATGAAATCGACAAGTGCTTGAGATTTCACCGCCGTCCGAGGTACATACTTCAGCCCATGTGGCCCAAGCTCTATAGCCCACTTGGCGATCCGGCCAGTCGCCTCCCGGTTCTATATGATATCACCCAAGGGAGCTGAACTGACCACTGTGATGGGGTGCCCTTGAAAATACTGCTTCAATTTCCGGCTGGCCATGAAAACACCATAGACTAGCTTCTGCCAATGCGGATATCTTTGCTTGGACTCAATGAGCACCTCGCTGATATAATAAACCGCCATTGAACCGGATATTCCTTGCTCGCCTCCTGCGTTCCACCACAATAGCCACGCTTAATCGCCGAGCATTGGCTGCTACATATAACAACAATGGCTCCTTGTCAACTGGAGCTGCAAGAACAAGCGGATTGGCTAATTGCCGCTTAAGTCCTCAAATGCTTCATCAAGAATGGACTCGCATTTAAATTATCTGCCTTCCTCAAAGATTTGCTACAAAGGGATGGCCTTTTCTCCAAGGCAGCTGACAAACCGGCTCAGGGCGGCGATTCTGCCCGCCAAACGCTGAACATCATTGATACACTTCGGCTTAGCCAAGGAAGTAATAGCCTTAATTTTCTCCGGATTATCCTCAATTCCTCTGTTCGATACCAGGAAACCCAACAACTTGCCTGCCGGAACACCAAAGACACACTTGGCCGAATTAAGCATCATCTTGTAAATGCGCAAGTTGTCAAAAGTTTCTTTCAAATCATCCACCAGCGTCTCCTTCTGTCTTGATTTCACTACAATATCATCCACATAAGCGTGCACATTCCGGCCGATCTGTTTATGCAGGCAATTCTGTACACACCGCTGATAAGTAGCCTGGGCGCTCTTGAGCCCGAAGGGCATAGACACATAGCAGAAGGCTCCAAAGGGAGTGATAAACGTTGTTTTCTCCTGGTCCTTAACCGCCATTTTGATCTGATGATATCCAGAGTACGCATCCAAAAAACTCAAACGCTCACAACCTGCCATGGCATCAATGATCCGATCAATGCGGGAGGGCAAAGGATCCGCCGGACAGCCTTGTTAAGATCTCGTAATCCACGACATACGCCAAGTGCCGCTTTTTAAGAACCAGCACCGGATTAGCAAGCCATTCGATGAAACACTCAATGATAAAGCCAGCCACCAAAAGCCTCGCCACTTCCTCTCAATGGCTTTGCGCTTTTCTTCGTTAAACCGGCGGAGGAACTGTTTCACCGGTTTATACTTAGGATCCACATTAAGAGTGTGCTCGGCGAGTTCCCCAGACACCCGGCATGTCGATGGCTTCCATGCAAAGATGTCCCGTTCTCACGGATGAACTCGATGAGCGCGCTTCCTATTTGGGATCCAGTTGGCACCGACAAAGGAACTGCTTGGACGAATCGCCGCACGGTTAATAAGTTTGGTCTCACCGCCGATTTAAATTTCAGATCCGAGTCATGCTCGTAGTTGGCTTCTTCAAAGGGTCATATCTGCGGATCAACATTGTCCTTATAGAACTTCAACTCCTCCGTGGCACGATCGACTCGCATAAGCTGCATCACCTTCCTCACATTCCAAAGCGACCTCGCGGCTCCCATGCACCGTTATCGCCCCTTTGTAACCCGCATCTTGAGCTGCAAGTAGATATAACAAGGTCGTGCCATGAACTTAGCATAAGCCGGCCGCCCAAACAAGGCGTGATACGGGCTCCGGATCTTCACCACCTCAAAGGATAGTTTTTCAGACCGGGAATTGTGCTCGTCTCCAAAAGCCACATCCAGGGCTATCTTACCAACAGGATATGCAGATTTGCCTGGTACTACACCATGGAACACCGTATTAGACGGTCTGAGATCCTTGTCTGTTAGACCCATGCGGCGGAATGTCTCATAATACAGTATGTTAATACTGCTTCCTCCATCCATAAGCACCTTAGTGAACTTATAACCCCCCACCTGAGGGTCTACCACTAATGCTAGCTGGCCCGGATTATCAACCCGGGGAGGATGATCCTCTCTACTCCACACGATAGGCTGCTCCGACCAGCGTAAGTAACGTGGCAAGGCCGGTTCAACAGAGTTCATCGCCGCCAGGAGTTTTCGTCAAGCTTATCCAAACTAGTCGTGAAAACATGATATTGCCCATTGTTCAACCGCTTTGGTTGGCTCGTAACCCGATCGCTGCTGCTGCTTGCCGCCGCCGCTCGATTATTCTGGTTATTGTGACCGCCTCGATTAAGACCTGAACCCGAAGCTCCATCGTGACCCGGCCCGTGGAAACCGGATCCTGAACCGCCACCGACCCTGGTCATACCGAAGGCATTAGAGTTTTGAACTCCCGCATAATATAACAATCTTTCCAAAGGTGGTTAGCCGCCACTCCTTCGTCCGTGCTTTGGGCAAGGCTGATTCAACAAGTAATTCAAACGGCTTGCGTTATGATTGGGACCCCCATTACGATTTGCCGCTTTACCTCTGCGCTGCTGCCCCCTGTCCTATGTATTAGTATTGGCCACAAAATCCATGTTGCCATCCGCTTTGCGCTTGCCTCCGTTTCCATGACCCGTCGGTTTGTACTGTTGCCCCTTGGAGTTGCCATTCTTCTTTCCCTTCCCCGCTTCCTCATCATCAGCCTCGGGATCCTTGGTACCGTCCGAATCAGCATATTTCACCAACGCGCCATGAGGGTTCCCATGTCATTACAGTAACCGCTTCATGCGCCCCAATTTCAATTTTAAAGGCTCAAACCGGCAGCTTGCCTTCTAGGGTTAAGATTGCGAGTCGGCGTTAATCCCGCCGATGAGTGCAAAATCTCAAACACGGTGTACCCAACGGGTCGTTGATTCTCCTTCCTCCGGACACAAGCCGCCAGTGTCTACTATGGACTTGGGCTGCTTACATGTATCCTTGAAATTTGATAAACCGGCCCGCAATCGCCCATGAGCTGATAGAGTTGGGCGGTAGGCTCTTCAACCAAGTACGAGCCGTGCCTTCAAGCATCATGGTGAAGTATTTTGCACACGCAGTCTCATCCATGTCTAGCATCTCCATGGCCATCTCATAACTTTCTACCCACGCTTCAGGGGACAAATCGGCGGTGTAATTCGGCACCTTGCGCGGACCCTTGAAATCTTTAGGCCGGCGTACATTGCGTAAAGCGGGGATCAAACAAGGCACCCCTAAAGCGGATGCGACTCCTGGTCCGGCGAGGGTGGTAGGGCGGACCGGTGTAAGTTGGCCTGCGTCATCCTGCGCTGCTAATTCGGCCTCCCTTCGTGCCCGGGCCCGGTCCACCACCTCCTGAGCATCGCAGACGCCGCCTGTCGGGTTATTGCCACGGGCCGCTTCACGGTCCCGCGCATTGCTTGATATGGCCGGTTCATCCACGCACCTGCTATAGCTCCGGCTTGGACGGGGCGTAGAATGAATCCGATCACGGTTGTACGACTATGCTTCCTGCTGAATCAGTGCAGTTCGGAGAAGCTCCTTAACCCGGCGCGTCTCTACCGCTTGTGGAGAGTCCCCTTCGACCGGGATCGCCTCCAACCGCGCGGCGGCTGCAACAAGGTTGTCCATAGGGTTAGAATAATGGCCTGGGGGTGTTTGAACCGGTGGAGGAACCCCAATGTTCTGCTGAAGAGGATCCATCAGGCGAGGTTGGACCGTCGCCCCTAGCCCTGGTGCCTCAATCCGGTTTGCCTCCCGGTGCTGCGGCGGATTACTGGGTCCAGCTCCCGGGGTCTGAAAGAGGTTTGTGGGGTCAAACCCTAATGGAAGGCGTGATCTATACTTCCGCTTCAACACCTCCTGCGATGCACTCTGGTCAAGCATGAGTTTGTAGGCTCGGCGCCCGTGCGCGCCCGCCTGCAGCCATCCGCTCCTTTTCTACCGCTAGATCCGCTTTGGCTTGCGTGATCTGCTCTTTCACCTTCGCAATTTCTGCATTATGGGCCTCCTGATCCGCCGGATTGTCCTCTGCCATAAGCGCAGCTAGTGCATCAAACAGATCTGATAGAACTTGAACCGGCGGGCGCTCCAGGCCTCCTGCCCCTGCTACCAGTGCCGCTGTTGATCCGGAAAGCATCGCTGCGGCGGTTGAAGAGTGATTCGTTGCCTGCGTACCGGCCATGAATATTCCAACCCGGTTGATCTGGCTTGGGGGGTCCGGAATAATGTCGCCATCGGAACAGCCCTCGATCATATCGCCCCAGAATCGTACAATGATTCATCTCTCCGTTGAAGATTCGCGCGGAATAGACGACGGTCTCACTACTGTGTTCAACCGTCCTCGCGTTCTCCTCCGTGGACGACTCCAACGAAGACACGCTTCACAGCCGGTTTAGCCTGGGTAGGTCTCGCACGCTGAGCCGTCTCGACGAGGTCAGTGCAGATGTCCGGCTCAGGCCCAGGCTCACCGATCTTGCCGATGAAAACGTGTATGCCACCAAAGGGGACCCAGTACCCGTACTCAATTGAACCGGCCTTGGGACCCCATCCTGCGTCGTCGATGTAGATCCGGCCGCGACGACTCTTGGTCATCCGGCCCACGACGTAGCCTTCGAGTCCCTTGAGCTTGCCCTCCAAGATCGTCAAACCATCGTGCGATAGCCCCACGGTGGGCGCCAACCGTCGTGGATTTGTCACGGCAGATGTCCTAGTGAAAGGACTTAGTCGTGGAGCCATCGCTACGAAGTTTACTTGAAGGGGTTAAAGCGACACAAAGACACAAGGGTTTTATACTAGTTCGCCCCTTCGATGAAGGTAAAAGCCACGCCTAGTTGTGATGGAATTGATGTGGTCTCGATGGCTAGGAGCAAATAAGCTTCGCGTGAGGCTCGAGTTGTGGTTGTCTCTCCTGAACCGTCAGCCGGTCGCCCCTTATATACACGGGTGACGCCCGTCGGTTCGTAGAATCCCAACCGGTTCATACTCATATCCCGGTTGGTATCTCTCTATTCCTAACTTACAATACAAGTTATACATCAGGCCGTTTTACGGCTACAAGTTCTAAACCAACTACAGGCCTTGGGCCTTTCTCTGCTTATACCACTAATGAAATTAACCTGGCCCAGGCTGGCCGGTTTACGCCTAGTGGAAATATCCCCAACAATCAGCATGAGCTGTCAGCCAATAAAACCCATGACGAAAAGCCTTAGCTGCAAGAGACTTAGAGCCGGCATGATGGCCACAATCTCCTTCAAGAATCTCCCCTAGAATTTCACGGCCCTCTTCAGGAGAGATACATCACGGACACACCCTTGTGACACTGCATCGGTGTAACTCGCCATTGACAATGGTCATTGACTTAGACCTCCGGGTTATTTGCCTGGCCAAAGTTTCATCATCAGGTAACTCACCCCGGGTCATATAGGCCAAATAAGGAAATGTCCAATCAGGAATAGCATGAAGAGCCGCCACCAGCTATGCCTCCGGGTCAGGGATAGCAAGATCCTCTTTTGTAGGGAACTTAACTGAAGGATTGTTTAGAATATCAAGAAAAACATTAGGTGGTACCGACTTACATTGAGACTCCAGCCGGCTTAAAGCATCAGCCACCTCATTTTTCCTACGATCAACATGTTCCACTTGATAACCTTTGAAATGTCCAGCAATAGCATCAACCACCCGGCTGTAAGCCGCCATGAGCGGGTCTTTAGAATCCCAAGTTCCTGAGACTTGCTGAGCCACCAGATCCGAGTTACCAAAACACCTGACCTGGCTTAGATTCATCTCTTTGGCCATCCGAAGACCATGGAGTAAGGCCTCATATTCAGCTGCATTGTTAGTACAAGGAAACATTAGCCTTAAGACATAACAAAACTTATCACCTCATGGGGAAGTCAAAATAACTCCAGCCCCAGAGCCTTCCAACTGCATGGATCCATCAAAATGAACAGTCCAATACGTATTATTCGGCTTGTCCTCAGGCATCTGCAACTCTGTCCAGTCATTGATGAAATCCACGTGCTTGAGACTTAAATGGCTGTTCTAGGCATATATTTCAGACCATGGGTCCAAGCTCAATGGCCCACTTAGCCACCCGGCGTGTAGCTTCTCTGTTTTGAACAATATTCCCAAGAGGAGCAAAACTGACCACAGTGATGGGATCACCAAGGAAATAATGCTTCAACTTGCGACCAGCCATGAATATTCCATAGACTAGCTTATGCCAATGTGGTTACCTCTGCTTAGACTCAATTAATACTTCACTGACATAGTAAACCGGCCTTTGCACCGCATATTCCTTGCTTGATTCCTTCCTCTCCACAACAACTGCCACATTGACGGCTCTGCTGTTAGCAGCCACACATAAAAGCAAGGGCTCCTTATCAATAGGAGCTGCAAGAACCGGGGGCTCAACCAACTGTTCCTTAAGCGCCTCGAACGCCTCATTGGCAGCATCACTCTAGACAAAGTGATCTGTCTTCTTCATCATCTGGTATAGAGGAATAGCATTTTCCCCCAGGTGGTTTATAAACTGACTTAAGGCCACAATACGACCCGCCAAATGCCGAACGTCATTAACACACGCCAGCTTAGACAAGGAAGTGATAGCCTTGATTTTCTTTGGATTAGCTTCAATACCTCTCTCAGAGACCAGAAAACCCAAGAGCTTGCCTGCTGGCATGCCAAAAACACATTTGGCCGGGTTAAGCATCAGCTTGTAGACCCGGAGATTGTCAAAAGTCTTCTTCAGATCATCTAGCAAGGCCTCCTTCTTCCTGGATTTCACACCAATATCATCCACATAAGCATGGACATTGCGTCCAGTCTAGCTGTGGAGGCAATTCTAAACACAACACTGATAAGTCGCCTGGGCACTCTTGATCCCAAAAGGCATGGACACATAGCAGAAGGGTCCAAAGGGAGTGATGGAAGATGTCTTCTCCTGGTCCTTAACTGCCATCCGCTGTAGCATGAATGATCTGATCAATACGAGGGAGAGCAAAAGGATCAGCTGGATAGGCCTTGTTAAGGTCCATGTAATTCACATACATATGCCAAGTGTCGTTATTCTTAAGTACCAGCACCAGGTTAGCCAACCATTCAGGATGAAAAACTTCAACAATAAACCCGGCCGCCAAGAGCCGGGCCACTTCTTCACCAATGGCCTTGCGCCTCTCTTCATTAAAACGATGAAGGAATTGCTTGACCGGTTTAAACTTCGGATCAATATTGAGAGTGTGCTCAACGAGTTCCCTCAGTACACTCGGCATGTCAGAAGGCTTCCATGCAAAGATGTCCCAGTTCTCACGGATGAACTCGATGAGCGCGCTTTCCTATTTTGGATCCATGTTAGCACTAATAATGAACTCCTTGGATGAGTCGCCAGGGACGAAGTCAACCTGTTTAGTGTCATCCGCCGACTTAAACTTCAACAAAGGGTTATGCTTGGTGGTTGGCTTGTTCAAGGGGGTCATATCTGTCGGGTCAGCATTATCGTTATAGAACTTCAGCTCCTCTGTTACACAAACAGACTCAACATAGGCAGCATCGCCCTCTTCACACTCCAAAGCTATCTTCCTATTGCCATGCACCATGATGGGACCCTTACGACCCGACATTTTAAGCTTTAGGTAAACATAATAAGGTCATGCCATAAATTTAGAATAAGGCGGCCATCCAAACAGGGCGTGATAAGGGCTCTTGATCTTGACCACCTCAAAAGTCAATGTTTCAGCTCTATAGTCATGCTCATCGCCAAAAGCCACTTCCAAGGCTATCTTACCGACCTGATACACTGACTTACCAGGCACCACCCCATGAAAAACTGTAGAAGACGACTTAAGATCTTTGTCTGTCAAATTCATACGGCGAAAAGTATCATAGTAAAGGATATTGATACTATTGCGCCCATCCATAAGCACTTTTGTAAACTTGTATCCTCCAACCCGAGGAGAAATCACCAAAGCCAATTGACCCGGATTGTCAACCCGAGCCGGGTGATCCTCACGGCTCCATACATTAGGTTGTACAGACCATCGCAGGTATTGAGGGACTGCCGGCTCAACCGTGTTAACTGCCCGCTTTTGAATCTTCTGATCTCGTTTACACAAACTCGTGGTAAACACATGATACTTACCACTATTCAGCTGCTTTGGATTACTCTGATAACCAGACTGCTGTTGTTGATTACCTTGATTAGGTTCCTGATTGAAACCGCCTTGATTGCGTTGGCCCTGAAATCCAGAGTTTGAACCGCCACCTCCAAAGTCGGGCCCTTGAGAGCCGGATCCTGAACCGCCAAACGGGCCATGATTGTCCTGATCAAAGCCAGAATTTCTATACTCCCACGTGATGAAGCAATCTTTCCATAGATGGGTTGCCGGCTTATCTTGAGAAACCATGCTTCGGGCAAGGCTGATTCATTATCGCCTCAAGATTGAATTTTGGCCTGCCAAACCGGGGCACTGATGACTTCCCCTTATGACGCTGATTATTATTTGGCGTGTTGGTATTAGCCATAAAGTCTTAACCGCCATCAGTTTGCTTGCGCTTACCATTATTACCTTGACCCGCCGCATTGTGTTGTTGTCCCTTTGCATTGCCGTTCTTCTTCCCCTTGCCAACCTTCTCCTCATCAGACTAAGGGTCCTTAGTATTATCAGAATCGGCGTATTTGACAAGAGCCGCCATAAGCTCCCCCATATCATTGCAGTGGC
This sequence comes from Aegilops speltoides, assembly GCA_021437245.1. Taxonomy (NCBI): domain Eukaryota; kingdom Viridiplantae; phylum Streptophyta; class Magnoliopsida; order Poales; family Poaceae; genus Aegilops; species Aegilops speltoides. The sequence goes on from CM038147.1 coordinate 484,268,806, forward strand.
ACTTAAGCCGCCCCAGCTTCTGTTTGTGGGGAAGGAACCGACAATTTTTCTCTAAAATCAGGACGGCTGAGCCGGCATTGATGCTATCCGACGAGTGGATAATGGCCGAGATCTGGCATACCCAATGGGCGGTTGATTCACCCTCACTCTGGACACAAGTGTCTAAATCAAGAATCGACGTGGGCTTCTTGCATGTATCCTTGAAATTCTGAATAAAGTGCGCCTTCAATTCAGCCCATGATCTGATGGAGTTAGGGGGCAATCCCTTTAGCCAGGTGCGAGCCGGCCCATCCAACATCATGGTGAAATACTTAGCGCATGCAGCGTCATTGACATCCAACATCTCCATGGCCATCTCGTAGCTCTCAATCCAAGCCTCCAGGGGTTGATCCCTGTGTAATTGGGCACCTTACGGGGACCCTTAATATCCTTTAGCATGCGCCCTATCGGTATACAAAAGTAGGGGCTCTCTTTCATACCCCTTTACTTGTGAACGGGAAGTCGGAACCGCGCCCGCGGCCACACTTAGCAGAGTAGAGGAGGGAAGCCGAAGGCGCAAGACAATCAAGGAAACACCAAGACATAGAACAAGAGGGCGAGGTGGACTCCCCCGGCAAGACCCTTGCCGGGTGCAGCCTCCACAGCCCCGGCAAGAGCCTTGCCGGGGCAACTTGCCCAACACCAGCAGAGCGCGCCACCCTTGAGCCCAAGGGTTGCAACGCCATCCACCACATTGGAACCAAGGCTCGGGAGGCACCTCCATGGCGGCATGCAGATCTTCGTAAAGACCATAAACACACAAGATCAGATAAAGACCAGAAGACGACGATCCTCGGCACGATCCTTGCCGAGGAAATCCACAAGACCTCCGGCAAGATCCTTGCCGGGGACGACCGTGATGTTGCGGCAAGACCCTTGCCGGGGCCCCAGCAAGACCCCTGCCGAGGACATCAGCGGGGCCGCGGCCAGGACTGCATCTGCCAAGACTCCACCACCGTCCCCATGCAGCTGCCAGTCCAGCCAGCTAGGCGAGCACCTGCATGGCGACGTGCGGCCTCTAGACCAACTCAGCAAGCACCTGCGTGGTGGCATGCAGATCTTCGTGAAGACACTACCACCGCACCAGCTCAGCAGCCTGCCAGCCTACATGGCGCTGCACGCCTCGTTGGCCTGGACGCGTGTCGAAGCAAGGCGAGGCGGCGACGGACAGGAGGGGCCTGCCTCGTCCCCAATAAAGCAAGGGGACACCTAAGGGGCGCATTTAATGCATTTTGTCCTGTAATGACAGGCGATAAACTCAGCCACTGTACACCTTTCCACCTCCTGTGTGCCACTGTGGCGTCCCTTTTTTCTATAAAAGGACGCCCGAGGCATACTGGAGGGGGATTCGGCTCTTTTGGACTACGCACATGCCGTAGCTAGTTCAAGAACACTCAAATATACACCAGAGCAGTACTAGGGTATTACGCATCCTTGTGGCTCGAACCTGGGTAAACGATCTTTGTGCTGGCTCCTAGACCCGCTTTTTCCACAACCTCGCGCCCGGCGACCGTAGTAGGGATTCCAGTGATCCAATAGGTGTCGTTTTCCACTGACATCTTTGGCGCGCCAGGTAGGGGGCGTAGTTGTGAAAATCCAGTCTAGCAGCTGGTCTAGCAGTTCTTCATCACCATGGCTCCCAAGAGGAAGATGACGACGGCGATCGTTTCATCCAGAGCCGGACGGCCCGTACCAGTGCGGGCGAGTAGCGGGGTCATCGCGAACAAAACCCGAGGCGCAGCCTGCAAACACCCACATAGCTCCGGCAGTCAAAGCCTGGCGAGCGGCGTCGTTCGTGCGCGAGACAACGGGCCGCACGCTACCATATCCAAAGACGGAGCTGGGGCCCCCGCAGGCAGCGTGGGGCCCCTCCAAGGGCGGCGCCGTGCCACCTATCGGCGGCGCAGCAACCTCCAAGACACCTACGCTGGCGCCCCCGACACGCTCTTCCCAAGTTGTGCGCGATGAGCAGCGTCACCATGCTGGTGACCCCGAGCGCCGCCGTGGGAAGAGTCCTGCGCATCCCTCGCGGGACGAAGAGCACCAGCATGCACTCCGAAGTGCTGGCGAAAATGGTGTACAGCCGCAAGGCCGTGATAGAGCTCCTTCTAACGTGGTTAGAAGTCGGAGCGCGTCACGGTCCACAAAGCTTTCGCCGCCGCCCGTGCCAGATGAAGCCTTGGCGCGAGCGCAACTGCTCCTCGACTTTCCGCCTGCTGCGGACAAGCTTGACGAGTGGAGAGCCACCATCCGGAGCCTCGTCGGCGCCGCCAACAAAGATGAGCCGTGACCAGCAGGGCCCTTAGGCCGACACTCCATCGAGCCACCGCATGCAAGTGGTGGAAGGGCCGGAGGTGATGCAGCCACGGTGCACTCTCCTCCCCCACGCCAGTTACCGCGGGTGTTGGCGGTCCGTCGTGATGACACTTGTGATAACATTTTCATAGCGTTGTCCGACCCACGGACCCACCGCGATCAGTGCCAAGTTCTTCGGGAGCGAACCCTTGAAGATGCTCGAATCACCATCGAGCGCCGGCGTGATGCGCGCCACCAGTCAGATAGGCGGGCAGGGCCCACTAAGGACCACTCGGCACCGGGAGGCTATAGTGAGCTACCTTACGCGGTGGGCTGCCCAGCCTTTACCCGTGAGCTGCGGCAGTTCCAGTGGCCCTCCCACCGCATGTTTAAGCCCGACGTTAGCGAAAAGTACAACGGCAAGACTCACCCGTCAGAGTTCCTCAGCATCAACACCATCGCGATGCAAGCTGCTGGAGCCCGCGACGACAAGGTGCTTGCCAATTACTTCGCGTTGGCACTTACGCCCAATGTCCTGTCATGGTTGATGCACTTGCCGATGGATTCCATTTCTTCTTGGTCGGATTTTTGTCATGAGTTCATTGGCGCCTTTACTGGTAGCCATCAAGCTCATGGCGAGGCAAGTGATTTGCATATCATCCCCCAGAAGGAAGGTGAAAACCTGCGCAAGTACATACAGAGGTTCAGCCGGGTGCAGTACAACATTCCAGATGTTCATACCACCGCCATGATCAGCGCATTCCATCAGAATGTGCACAAACGCAAGATGCAGGAATAGCTGGCGATGAACAAGGTCAAAGATGTGGCCGAACTTTATGTTCTGGCCGATAGGTGCGCTTGATCTGAAGAGGGGAGGAAGTACCCACGGCGAGGACGCCGGTGTGGAAACCGTCTCCACAGACGATGACACTGGCGCCCCAACGAAGAAGGATCGGCGTCGTAACAGAAAGCACAAGGGCAAGGCTGTGCTTGCCATCGAGGGATCCGACGACACCGGCACTGCCAAGAAGGCCAAGGCAAGCAACCCCGGCAAGGAAAATGCCGGGTGCGCCGCTTGCCGGGCCTTGGCGGCTGCCGACAAGCCAGGAAGCTCTGACAAGTAGTACTGCAAGATCCATCGCACCATGGGCCACGACCTCTAGAACTGCCGACAAGTTGAGATGCTTGCTGAGAAGCAAAAAGTTGAGTCTAAAAGGCGGGACAAGGAGAAGGGTCAGGACGGTGCTGAAGGGTCCTGAGGGAGTCCCGGATTAGGGGGTGTCCGGATAGCCGAACTATCACCTTCGGCCGGACTCCTGGACTATGAAGATACAATATTGAAGACTTCGTCCCGTGTCCGGATGGGACTTTCCTTGGCGTGGAAGGCAAGCTTGGCGATACGGATATGTAGATCTCCTACCATTGTAACCGACTCTGTGTAACCCTAACCCTCTTCGGTGCCTATATAAACCGGAGGGTTTTAGTAATGAGACTAACAACAATCATACCATAGGCTAGCTTCTAGGGTTTAGCCTCTCGATCTCGTGGTAGATCTACTCTTGTACTACCCATATCATCAATATCAATCAAGCAGGAGTAGGGTTTTACCTCCATCGAGAGGGCCCGAACCTGGGTAAAAACATCGTGTCCCTTGTCTCCTGTTACCATCCGCCTAGACGCATAGTACGTGACCCCCTACCCGAGATCCGCCGGTTTTGACACCGACATTGGTGCTTTCATTGAGAGTTCCTCTGTGTCATCATCTTTAGGCCCGATGGCTCCTCCGATCATCAACAACTATGCGGTCCAGGGTGAGACTCTTCTCCCCGGACAGATCTTCGTATTTGGCGGCTTTGCACTGCGGGCTAATTCGCTTGGCCATCTGGAGCAGATTGAAAGCTATGCCCCTGGCCATCAGGTCAGATTTGGAAGTTTGAACTATACGACTGACGTCCACGGAGACTTGATCTTGAACGGGTTCGAGCCACAGCCAAGCGCGCCGCACTGTCACGATGGGCATGATCTAGCTCTACCGCCGGATAATGCCCTGGAGGCCGCACTAGTATCCGCTCCGACCCTTAGCTCGGAGCCGACTGCGCCGATCGAGGACGGGTGGTTGGACACTGCCTCGGGGGCTGCGATCTCTACGGCGATTGAGCCGAACACCATCCCTGTCCTTTGTGAAGCTCGTGACTCCAAGGTGCCGGACTCCGAACGTTCTGCGCCCCTGCCAATCGAATCCGATTGGGCGCCGGTCATGGAATTCACCGCCGTGGACATCTTTCAGCACTCGCCTTTGGTGACATCCTGAATTCACTAAAGTCTCTCTTTATCGAGAGCCTGGCCGGACTATGGTCGAAGGTTGGGATGCGGACGACGAAGAAATTCAAAGCCCACCCACCACCCACTTCAGAGCCACTTGCCGATGATTTAACCGACATGCTCGACTTCGACCAAGACATCAACGGTATGGACGACGATGCAGGAGACGACCAAGAACCAGCGCCTACAGGGCACTGGAAGGCCACCTCGTCATACGACATTTACATGGTGGACATCCCAAAAGATGGGAATGGCGATGGAACAACGGAGGATGACCCCTCCAAGAAACAACCTAAGCGCCGGTGTCAGCGGCGCCGCTCTAAATCCTGCCACAGCAAAAACGGTGATTCCGACACGGGAGACAATAACACCCTGGACAGTGCCGAAGACAACCCCCTCCAGCAGGATTCAGCGCAGGAGGATGAAGAAGCCAGCCCTCATGAGAGAGCGGTAGACAAAGAGGTAGAGGACGATAATTACATGCCTCCCTCCGAAGACGAGGCAAGCCTCGACGACGACGAATTTGTCGTGCCCGAGGATCCCGTCGAACAAGAGCATTTCAAACGCAGGCTTATGGCCACGACAAGCAGCCTCAAGAAAAAGCAGCAACTGCTTAGAGCTGACCAAGACTTGCTAGCTGATAGATGGACTGAAGTCCTTGCGGCTGAAGAGTATGAACTCAAACGCCCCTCCAAGAGCTACCCAAAATGCAGGCTGCTACCCCGATTAGAGGAGGAAGCACCCAAACCTACATCACCAGCGCATGATACAGCCGACCGGCCACCTCGTGGCCGCGACAGAGAGGCCTCTCGGCCCTCCACTCAAGCCGCACCCCGGCGTCGCTCAAAAAATACCAAGGCGCGGCAAAAGCGCCAGACCTACGGGATATATTGGAGGACAAGGCAAGACAAACAAGATCGATCTACGGATCGCGTGGGCGCCCCATGATGCATGATGATAACCGTCACGCCGGATATGGCAATTCCGGCCAGGCCGAACACAGTAGACAAAGCTCATTTGAGCTGCGTCGTGATATAGCCCAATACAAAGGCGCCGCACACCCACTATGCTTCACAGACGAAGTGATGGATCATCAAATCCCTGAGGGTTTCAAACCCGTAAACATTGAATCATACGATGGCACAGATCCTGCGGTCTGGATCGAGGACTATCTCCTTCATATCCACATGGCCCGTGGTGATGATCTACACGCCATCAAATACCTCTCACTCAAGCTTAAAGGACCAGCTCGGCATTGGCTTAACAGCTTGCCAGCGGAGTCAATTGGTTGTTGGGAAGACCTAGAAGCCGCATTCCTCGACAACTTCCGGGGCACCTATGTGCGACCACCAGACGCCGATGACCTAAGCCACATAATTCAGCAGCCAGAGGAATCGGCCAGACAATTCTGGACACGGTTCATAACCAAGAAAAATCAAATCGTCGACTGTCCGGATGCAGAAGCCCTTGCAGCCTTCAAACATAATATCCGCGACGAGTGGCTTGCCCGGCACCTAGGACATGAAAAGCCGAAATCTATGGCAGCCCTCACAACACTCATGACCCGCTTTTGCACGGAGAGGACAGCTGGCTAGCTCATAGTAACAACATGACCAAGAGCCCTGGTAATTCGGATACCAAGGATAGCAACGGCAGGTCGCGTCACAACAAGCACAAGCGCCGCATTAATGGCGATAATGCTGAAGATACGGTAGTCAATGCCGGATTCAGAGGCTATAAACCCGGTCAGCGGAAAAAGCCATTCAAAAGAAATACTCCAGGCCCGTCCAATTTGGACCAAATACTCGATCGCTCGTGCCAGATACACGACACCCCCGAAAAGCCAGCCAATCACACCAACAAGGATTGTTGGGTGTTCAAGCAGGCAGGCAAGTTAAATGCCGAAAACAATGACAAGGGGTTGCATAGCGACGACGAGGAGGAGCCCCGGCCGCCGAACAATAGAGGACAGAAGGGCTTGTTGGGGAACGTTGCAGAAAATTAAAATTTTTCCTACGGCTTCACCAAGATCCATCTATGAGTTCATCTAAGCAACGAGTAACGGGAGAGAGTTTGCATCTACATACCACTTGTAGATCGCGTGCGGAAGCTTGCAAGGTGATGATGGAGTCATACTCGAACGTGATTCAGATCACCGATGCCAAGTGCTGAACGGACAGCACCTCCGCTGCTCAACACACGACGGGACGAGCGACGCCTCCTCCTTCTTGATCCAGCAAGGGGAAGGAGAGGTTGAGGAAGACAGATCCACCGGCAAGACGACGGCGTGGTGATGGTGGAGAAGCAAGATCTCGGCTGTGGCTTCACGAGCTCTACGGAGGAGGAGATGTGTTGGGAGGGAGGGCTGCGCCTGGGAGTTGGTACAGCAGCCCCCTCCCTCCCCTTTATATAGGCCCCACAGGGCGGCCCCGAGATCCAATCTCGGGGCGGCGGCAAGGGGGTGGAGTGCCCCTGCCAGTGGGCGCCCCACCCCTAGGGTTTCAACCCTAGGCGCAGGGGTGGGCCTAGGGGGCGCACCAGCCCCTGTGGGCTGGTTCCTTCCCTTTGGCCCATGGGGCCCTCCGGATAGGTGGCCCCACCGGTGGACCCGGACCCTTCCGTGGTCCCGATATTTTACCGAAACCCCAAACTTTCCCGATGGTCAAACACCACTTCCTATATATTATTCTTTACCTCCGCCCTTCCGAACTCCTCGTGACGTCCGGATCTCATCCGGACTCAACAACATTCGTATTCACATACTAGTCTTCCTACTAACCCTAGCGCCACCGAACCTTATGTGTAGACCCTACGGGTCGGGAGACACGCAGACATGACCGAGACGACTTTCGGCAATAACCAACAGCGGATCTCGATACCCATGTTGGTCTCTACATGCTCCTCGATGATTTCATCGGTTGAACCACGATGTCGAGGATTCGATCAAACCCAGATGCAATTCCTTTGTCAATCGGTACGTTACTTGCCCGAGACTTGATCGCCGGTATCCCAATACCTTGTTCAGTCTCGCATCGCAAGTCACTTTACTCGCATCAGAATGCATGATCCCGTACAACACCTTGGTCACATTGAGCTCATTATGATGATGCATTACCGAGTGGGCCCAGAGATACCTCTCCGCCATACGGAGTGACAAATCCCAGCCTCGATCCGTGTCAACCCAATGATACTTTCGAGATACCTGTAATGCACCTTTATAGTCACCCATTCACGCCAGACGCTTGATACACCCAAGGCACTCCTACGGTAACCGGAGTTACACGATCTCATGGTCGAAGGAAGAGATACTTGACATTGGCAAAGCTTCTAGCAAACTAACTATACGATCTTTTATGCTATGCTTATGATTGTCTTGTCCATCACATCATTCTCCTAATGATGTGATCCCGTTATCAACGACATCCAATGTCCATAGTCGTGAAACCATGACCATCTATTGATCACAACGGCTAGTCAACTAGAGGCTCACTAGGGACATATTGGGGTCTAAGTGTTCACACGTATTACGATTTCCGGATAACACGCTTATAGCATGAACAAAAGACAATTATCATGAACATTGAAATATAATAATACTTTTATTATTGCCTCTAGGGCATATTTCCAACAGTCTCCCACTTGCACTAGAGTCACTAATCTAGTTACATTGTGATGAATCGAACACCCATAGAGTTCTCGTGTTGATCATGTTTTGCACGCGAGAGAGTTTAGTCAACGGATCTGCGACATTCAGATCCGTGTGCACTTTGCAAATCTCTATGTCTCCATCTTGAACATTTTCACGGATGGAGTTGAAACGACGCTTGATGTGCTCGGTCTTCTTGTGAAACCTGGGCTCCTTGGCAAGGGCAATAGCTCCAGTGTTGTCACAGAAGAGTTTGATCGGCCCGACGCATTGGGTATGACTCCTAGGTCGGTGATGAACTCCTTCACCCAAATCGCTTCATACGCTGCCTCCGAGGCTGCCATGTACTCCGCTTCACACGAGATCCCGCCACGACGCTCGCTTGCAAACCGCACCAGCCATCGCTTCCACCATTCAACATATACACGATCCGGTTTGTGACTTAGAGTCATCCAGATCTCGAGTCAAAGCTAGCGCCGACGTAACCCTTTACGACGAGCTCTTCGCCTCCTCCATAAACGAGAAACATGTCCTTTGTCCTTTTCAGTACTTCAGATATTCTTGACCGCTGTCCAGTGTTCCTTGCCGGGATTACTTTGGTATCTTGCAACCAAACTTACGGCAAGGTTTACATCGGTCCGTACACAAGATGGCATACATAATAGATCCTATGGCTGAAGCATAGGGATGACACTCATCTCTTCTTTATCTTTTGTCGTGGTCGGTGATCGAGCTGAGCTCAATTTCACACCTTGTAACATAGGCAAGAACCCTTTCTTGACTGATCCATTTTGAACCTCTTCAAAATCTTATCAAGGTATGTGCTTTGTGAAAGACCTATGAGGCGCCTCGATCTATCCCTATAGATCTTGATGCCTAATATATAAGCAGCTTCTCCAAGGTCCTTCATCGAAAAACACTTGTTCAAGTAGGCCTTAATGCTGTCCAGAAGTTTTGTATCATTTCCCATCAAGAGTATGTCATCTACATATAATAGGAGAAATGCTACAGAGCTCCCACTCACTTTCTTGTAAACGCAGGCTTCTCCATAAGTCTGCATAAACCCAAACGCTTAGCGAATGTTCCAACTCCGAGATGCTTGCACCAGTCCATAAATGGATCGCTGGAGCTTGCATACTTTGTTAGCGTTCTGAGGATCGACAAAACCTTCCGGCTGCATCATATACAGCTCTTCCTTAAGATGTCCGTTAAGGAATGCCGCTTTTGACGCCCATCTGCCATATCTCATAATCATAGTATGCGGCAATTGCTAACATGATTCGGACGGACTTAAGCTTCGCCACGGAGAGAATGTCTCGTCAGAAGTCAATCCCTTGAACTTGTCGATAACCCTTAGCGACAAGTCGAGCTTTATAGATGGTAACATTTCCATCCGCGTCCGCCTTCTTCTTAAAAATCCATTTATTTTCTATTGCTCGCCGATCATCGGGCAAGTCTGTCAAAGTCCATACTTTGTTTTCATACATGGATTCTATCTCGGATTTCATGGCCTCAAGCCATTTGTTGGAATCTGGGCCCGCCATTGCTTCTTCATAGTTCAAGGTTCATTGTTGTCTAGCAACATGATTTCCATGACAGGTTGCTGCACCACTCTGTGCGGAACGTGTCCTTGTGGACCTTCGGGTTCAGAGTAACTTGATCCAAGTACCTTGATCATCATCATTGTTTTCCTCTTCGGTTGGTGGGGCATCACAGAACGGTTTCTGCGCTGCACCACTTTCCCGCTCGAGAGGTAGTACTTCATCGAAGTTCTACTTTCCTCCCACTTACTTCTTTCGAGAGAAACTCTTTCTCCGTAAAGCATCCGTTTGGCAACAAAGATCTTGCCTTCGATCTTAAGTAGAAGGTATACCCGACAGCTTCCTTAGGGTATCCTATGAATACGCATTTTTCCGACTTGGGTTCGAGCTTTTCAGTTGAAGTTTCTGACATAAGCATCGTGATCCCCAAACTTTTAGAAACGATAGCTTAGGTTTCTTCCCAAACCATAATTCATACGGTGTCGCCTCAACGGATTTAGACGGTGCCCTATTTAAAGTGAATGTAGCTGTCTCTAGAGCGATCCCCAAAATGATAGCGGTAAATCGGTAAGAGACATCATAGACCGCACCATATCCAATAGAGTGCGACACGACGCTCGACACACCGTTTTCACCGAGGTGTTCCAGCGGCGTGAGTTGTGAAACGATTCCACATTTCCTTAAGTGTGTACCAAATTCGTGACTTAAGTATTCTCCCCACGATCCGATCAGAGGAACTTTATCTTTCGTCACGCTGATTCTCTACCTCACTCTGAAATTCCTTGAACTTTTCAAAGGTCTCAGACTTGTGTTTCATTAAGTAGACATACCCATATCTACTCAAGTCATCAGTGAGAGTGAGAACATAACGATATCCTCCGCGAGCCTCAACGCTCATTGGACCGCATACATCGGTATGTATGATTTCCAACAAGTTGGTTGCTCGCCCATTGTTCCGAGAACGGAGTCTTGGTCATTTTGCCTAAGAGGCATGGTTCGCATGTGTCAAACGATTCATAATCAAGAGACTCTAAAAGTCCATCAGCATGGAGCTTCTTCATGCGCTTGACACCAATGTGACCAAGGCGGCAGTGCCACAAGTATGTGGGACTATCGTTATCAACTTTACATCTTTTGGCATCCACACTATGAACATGTCTAAGAGATTCATTAAGAATAAACCATTGACCATCGGAGCATGACCATAAAACATATCTCTCATATAAATCGAACAACCATTATTCTCGACTTAAATGAGTAGCCATCTCAGATCAAACGAGATCCGGATACAATGTTCATGCTCAAACTTGGCACTAAATAACAATTATTGAGGTTCAAAACTAATCCCAGAGGTAAATGTAGAGGCAGCGTGCGGACGGCGATCACATCGACTGAACCATTCCCGACGCCAAGATCGTCACCTCGCCCTTCGCCAGTCTCCGCTTATTCCGCAGCTCCTGCCGTGAGTTACAAATATGAGCAACGGCACCGTATCAAATACCCAGTGAGTTACTACGGTATCGGTAAGGTACACATCAATTACATGTATATCAAATATACCTTTGGTGTTGCCGCCTTCTTATCCGCTAAGTATTTGGGGCAGTTCCGCCCAAAGGCCCCTTCCCTTGCAATAAAAGCACTCACCTCGTGCTTGGGTCCATTCTTTGACTTCTTCCCGAAACAGATTTACGGGCGCGCAACATCTTTGCCGCCCTTCTTGAAGTTCTTCTTACCCTTGCCCTTCTTGAACTTAGTGGTCTTATTGACCATCAACACTTGATGTTCTTTTTGATTTCAGCCTCTGCTGACTTCAGATCGAGAACACTTCAGAATGGTCTTTACCATCCCCTCGCATGTTGTAGTTCATCACAAAGCTCTTGTAGCTTGGTGGGAGCGATCGAGGATTCTCACAATGACCGCCTCATCTGGGAGGTTTATGTTCACTGGGTCATACGGTTGTGCAACCTGCATATCTTCGTGATGTGCTCACCGACGTAACTGTTTTCTCCATCTTACAACTGAGAACTTGTCGAGACATCATATCTCTCGACCCGGCATGAGCTTGGAAAACTAGTTTCAGCTCTTCAACATCTCATATGCTCCGTGATGCTCAAAACGCTTTTGGAGCCCCGGTTCTAAGTCAGAGAGCATGCAGCATCGAACGAGGGAGTAATCATCGAACGAGTCCGCCAGACGCTCAAATCGCCTTGCAAGGCTGGAGAACAGGGGGTCACCTAACGGTGCTTCTAGGACATATTGCTTCTTGGCAGCTATGAGGATGATCCTCGTGTTCCGACCCATCAGATAGTTGCTGCCATCATCTTTCAGCTTGGTTTTCTAGGAACGCGCTGAAGTTCATGTTGACATTAGCGCTGGCCATTGATCTACAAGACATATTTGCAAAGGTTTTAGACTAAGTTCATGATAATAAAGTTCTAATCAAAATTATGAACTCCCACTTAGATTAGACATCCTCTAGTCATCTAAGTGTTACACGATCCGAGTCGACTAGCCCGTGTCCGATCATCACGTGAGACGGACTAGTCATCGCCGGTGAACATCTTCATGTTGATCGATCTTCCATACGACTCGTGTTCGACCTTTCGGTCTCCGTGTTCCGAGGCCATGTCCGCACATGCTAGGCTCGCAAGTTAACCCTAAGTGTTTTTGCTGTGTAAAACTGTCTTACACCCGCTGTATGTGAACGTAGGATCCATCACACCCGATCATCGCGGGTGCTTAGAAACGATTTAACCGTAGCAACGGTGCACGCTTAGGGGAGAACACTTCTTGAAATTTTATAAGGGATCATCTTATTTACTACCGTCGCCCTAAGTAAACAAGATGCATAAACATAATAAACATCACATGCAATTATATAGTTGTGACATGATATGGCCAATATCATCAAGCTCCATTGATCTCCATCTTCGGGCTCCATGATCATCTTGTCACCGCTTGACACCATGATCTCCATCATCATGATCTCCATCATCGTGTCTTCATGAAGTTGTCACGCCAACGACTACTTCTACTTCTATGACTAACGCGCTTAGTAATGAAGTAAAGTAGTTTACATGGTGTTCTTCAATGACACGCAGGTCATACAAAAATAAAGACAACTCCTATGGCTCCGCCGTTGTCATACTCATCGACATGCAAGTCGTGAATCCTATTACAAGAACATGATCTCATACATCACAATTCATCATTCATCACAACTTCGCCATATCACATCACATGATCAATCGCTGCAAAAACAAGTTAGACGCCCTCTAATTGTTGTTGCATCTTTACGTGGCTGCGATTGGGTTCTAGCAAGAACGCTTTCTTACCTAATCACCACAACGTGATTTTGTCAACTTCTATTTACCCTTCATAAGGGCCCTGTTCATCGAATCCGCCCAACTAAAGTGGAGAGACAGACACCCGCCAGCCACCTTATGCAACTAGTGCATGTCACCGGTGGAACCGGTCTCACGAAGCGCACGTAAGGTTGGTCCGGCCGCTTCATCCCACAATACCGCTGAGCAAGAAAAGACTAGTAGAGGCAAGTAAGATGACAAGATCAACGCCCACAACAAATTGTGTTCTACTCGCATTAGAGAACTACGATAGACCTAGCTCATGATGCCATCGTTGGGGAACGCTGCGAAAAATTAAAATTTTTCCTACGGCTTCACCAAGATCCATCTATGAGTTCATCTAAGCAACGAGTAACGGAGAGAGTTTGCATCTACATACCACTTGTAGATCGCGTGCGAAGCTTGCAAGGTGATGATGGAGTCGCACTCGAACGTGATTCAGATCACCGATGCCAAGTGCTGAACGGACAGCACCTCCGCTCAACACACGTGACGGGACAAGCGACGCCTCCTCCTTCTTGATCCAGCAAGGGGAAGGAGAGGTTGAGGAAGACAGCTCCACCGGCAGCACGACGGGCAGTGATGGTGGAGAAGCAAGATCTCGGCTGTGGCTTCACGAGCTCTTACGGAGGAGGAGATGTGTTGGGAGGGAGGGCTGCGCCTTGGGAGTTGGTACAGCAGCCCCCTCCCTCCCCCCTTATATAGGCCCTTGGTGGCTGCCCCGAGATCCAATCTGGGGGGCGGCCAAGGGGGTGGAGTGCCCCTGCCAGGGGCGCCCACCCCTAGGGTTTCAACCCTAGGCGCAGGGGTGGGCCTAGGGGGCGCACCAGCCCCTGTGGGCTGGTTCCTTCCCCTTGGCCCATGGGGCCCTCCGGATAGGTGGCCCCACCGGTGGACCTCGACCTTCCGTGGTCCCAGATTTTACCGAAACCCCAAACTTTCCCGATGGTCAAACACCACTTCCTATATATTATTCTTACCTCCGACCCTTCCGAACTCCTCGTGACGTCCGGATCTCATCCGGACTCAACAACATTCGTATTCACATACTAGTCTTCCTACTAACCCTAGCGCCACCGAACCTTATGTGTAGACCCTACGGTTCGGGAGACACGCAGACATGACCGAGACGACTCGGCAATAACCAACAAAGGATCTGGATACCCATGTTGGCTCCTACATGCTCCTCGATGATTTCATCGGTTGAACCACGATGTCGAGGATTCGATCAAACCCTCGTATGCAATTCCTTTGTCAATCGGACGTTATTTGCCCGAGACTTGATCGCTCGGTATCCCAATACCTTGTTCAGTCTCGCACGCAAGTCACTTTACTCGACAAGAATGCATGATCCCGTACAACACCTTGGTCACATTGAGCTCATTATGATGATGCATTACCGAGTGGGCCCAGAGATACCTCTCCGCCATACGGAGTGACAAATCCCAGCCTCGATCCGCCAACCCAACAGATACTTTCGGAGATACCTGTAATGCACCTTTATAGTCACCCGCTTACGCCAGACGCTTGATACACCCAAGGCACTCCTACGGTAACCGGAGTTACACGATCTCATGGTCGAAGGAAGAGATACTTGACATTGGCAAAGCTTCTAGCAAACAAACTATACGATCTTTTATGCTATGCTTATGATTGTCTTGTCCATCACATCATTCTCCTAATGATGTGATCCCGTTATCAACTACATCCAATGTCCATAGTCAGAAACCATGACCATCTATTGATCACAACGGCTAGTCAACTAGAGGCTAACTAGGGACATATTGGGGTCTAAGTGTTCACACGCATTACGATTTCCTGGATAACACAGCTTATAGCATGAACAAAAGACAATTATCATGAACATTGAAATATAATAATACTTTTATTATTGCCTCTAGGGCATATTTCCAACAGGGCTTCCCCCCACAAGTGCAGACGGTGAACATGATATACGCAACCCACATACCCAAAAGGGAGCGGAAGCATGCACTAAGGGACGATATGCGATGGAGCCAGCCGCCTAAATTTCAACTGCGGGTCCTCCCGCCTCGATCACTTTTGATCGGCGACCACCCCACCAAAGATCCGCCATGGCGGATTCGCCGCATTGGTTCTAGACCCAATCGCCGACGGTTTTCACCTCACTAGAGTCCTCGATGGATGGCGGCAAGAGTTCTAACCTGCTTTATCGTGATATAGTGCGCAAGATGGGCATAGACCCTCAAGGATTAAACCCACAAAGATGACCTTCAAAGGCGCCATACCAGGTGTAGAGGCCAACTGCACAGGCTCGCCACACTTGAAGTGGTCTTCGATCACCGGATAACTTCCGGTTTATTTAATTAATCTTCGACATAGTCCTGCTCAGCAGCGGCTATCACGCGATCGCCGGACGAACCGTGATTTGTAAAGTTCAATGCGGCGCCGCACTATGCATACCTCAAGCTCAAGATGCCAGGCCCTCGAGGAGTCATTACGGTCAACGGAAACACCAAACGCTCTCTCCAAACGAAGGAGCATACGGCGGCCCTCGCGGCAGAAGTAAAAAGTAGCCTCTTAAGGCAACTCTCGAGTCCGGCTATTAAACGCCGACACCGCCAAGCGCCCTTAAGTAACCTACAACAAGACCGCCTCGCACGCCCGAGCATCGCCAGAGTAATGCGGCCCCAACCCTAGCCCTCGCGAAATTGCGAAACCAAGACTACGATACATAATTACGCCCGAAATACCATGGGCATAGGGGAGGGCACGCCCACGCAGGCCCGCACGCGCTCAACCGCACTGTGGGCTCCCAATTGTGTCATTCTTCTTTTTTCTCTTACGCTCAGACTCTTTCAAGAAGCCCCGTCCGCAAGAGAATCACCGAACACACGATGCAACAGCTAGGGAAGCAGAAAGCTACGTCGAGTGTCCAGGTGGTTTCTATAACGAGCAGTATACTTGTTTTACATATCATCCCGCAGCTCGCTCCTAGAGGGAGACATGTCAAATAGTCCCGTCCCTTGCTTATCGCACTATTTGTATCGTTCTGGTTTTACCGCAACTTTTTTGAATAAACAATGCATAGCTTTTGCCTATTATTGCATTCCTTTTTTTATCAATACATGTTCACTTATGACATGTTGCATCTGTACGCTTTGGTACGGCCAAATACACCAGGGGCTTAAGTACCAAAAAATATGGTGTGATAAGTCCAAACACTCTCACAAGTGCGGCACCCCGAACTTATAGCATTATATGCATCGGCTTCGAATCATGTCTTGGGTCAATAGTTGGGTTTGCCTGCCCCATGTTTTGGTACCTTACATTCCGTTATATCGCTAAGGTAGCGCTGGGAGAACCACCGTGATTGTGCCCCGGTTGAGCTAGGTTGAGCACCTCTGGAGAAAGCTAAACTGACCGGCCATGATAGGGCGAGAGCCGGTCGCTGTTCGAGAGGTTTTTCGAGTCCCTAAAGACTTATGCCGCTTAGAACGAGGAGTCGGCTTTGTCCGCCCAGCGTGATAGCGCCTCAATTCGGCCTTCCGAATACTAGGGGCTTCACTAAATTTAAAATTATAGAATTCTATGGCTAAGGAGAGTGTTCAAGCATTATAGTCCGTTGCTTAGTTCATTGTGTTGAGCGCCTCAAGGACCCAAGAATGGGAAAAGAGCGCCAAGTTTATCCCAACACCCCAAAGACTGTGGCATGGGGGCGGTTTACGACTCGCCATCTCTCAAATTTAATAAACGGCCGCATGTAAGGTAATATTTTAAATTCACAATTGTTGCTTAGCGATATGAACAAGTTTTCGCGCATAGATAACAAATGCGAGTTTACTCAAAATTACATCTTTGGAGCATTCACCGCTATAAGGCGGCACCCTTCAGACGCCTCAGATAATACATTTTGGGCTTGCAATACTCCCTGCCTCATGTGGAGCATCCGTCACAAGCTTCTCGGCATTCATCTTGCCCCAAAGGCACTTTAGCACGGCAACGGCCCTATGGGCACCTTCACATGCACGGAGCGCTGACTACTTCAATCCATGGATTCAAGCGCCCACCAGCCGCCTCACCAGCCCAAGTAGCTGCCAGCATGGCTTCCTTAGGCCACAAACCAACTATGAGGTTCTTCATGGCCTGCTCGCCACCTTATGGAGCTCGACCAGCTGCTTCACTGGTCGCCATAAGCACTGGTGTCCGCCTCAAGATACCGAGACCGTAACACCTTCTCTGGAGCTCCCTCCTCGGCCCGGTAGAATGCGGCAGCGCCGACACACTACGGGCAGATCTGCGAATGCCCCGGAGAGCCTCGATTCGGGTAAGTAATAAGTAATTCACTTTCACGTGCTTGCTTTGTATGAAGAATGCCTTACCCGCTGCTATCTTCTTCATCACCTCAATTTCCTGCAGGGCTTTCTAGGCTTCGGCCTTAGCGGCTTTGGCGCTCTCAAGAGTCGAGGCGAGCTTGGACTCTTGAGTCTTTGAGTCACGCTCCAAACTCTCGTGTTTTTCCATGAGAGCCTGGAGCTCTTGCCGCACCTCCACCACCCGCGCCTCCTGCTTCTCTCGCTCGGTGCGCACCGCGGCCACATTGCTTTCGGCCTTGGACACCGCCTCCTTCAGGGCCGCCACCTCATTCGTGGCCCCTGCAATTCTTATGTTATTCCTATCTTTTTTGCAACCACATATTGTATATACTTCCATAAGGTATTATTTACCTTCGTTGTCCTCGAGCCACTTTTTGGCAAGGTCGAGCTTGTTCTCGGACCGCTCGAGGCTCTGCTTCAATGCATTGACCTCCACAGTCAGTGCGGCAGAGGTCAGTAGCGCAGCCTGCATTCCCCATATTGACATACTTATGTTAGACTCTCACAGATTTTTAGATCCTCGCCTCGGCTTTTCTTTCCTAACACCAAACTGAGCATCAGGGCTACCGCCTATGCGTAATATTTTTACATGTCTTAAATACATACCTCAAAGCCTCGTTAGAAGGCTGGCACAAAGCTACCATCCCGCCTTGGCGGATCGAACTTTTGGATCACCACACTCATAACAGCGCGGTGCTCCTCGTTGATGGAGGCGCCGTTAAGCGCCTCCAGCAAATTATCCGGTGCCTCCAGTTGGACGGAAGTCACCGGTGTCGCAGTCTCGCCCTTCTTACGAAGGGGCCGCCTGCCGGACTCCGTAACCATTGAAGGTTCCGGTGCGGAGTCCGGCCCAGGGCTGGACTCAGAACCCTTCGGGGTTTGATCCCTCTTGTGCCCGAAGTCCGAGAGGTTGCCTTGCGGCACCTCCGGGACCTCCTCCTCCTGGCTGGGCCCCTTTTGGGACCCCACCTCAGCATCATCCGCAACGCGAGGAGAGGAGACGGCCAGAAGTGAAGTGCTACTCACATCCGACGAAGCCAGGGAGCCGCTCGTTGAATTGTCGAGCCCATCCTTGGGCGGGCTGCAGGGTTATATTCGGTGTTAGGGGATTATATGCGACAAACGAAACGCCATGAGTTATTCTGGTATCCGGACACTTACGATGTCGCCAGGGGCTTAGCCCTCGGTGGCCACTCCTCTTCGCCGTCGTCAGCGTTGGTGGAGTAGTCCGAGGAAGGGTCCTTCCTTCTTGACCCTCCGCCTCCCCCAGCTGGGGTGGGCTTCTTTCTTCTCTCCTTCACCGAAGAGGCTCATTCTCCTCCTCCTCGCTTCACGCTGGAGGAGTTCGCCAAGTCATCGGACGATGAGTCCGACAACACCGGGCGCCGAACTCCTTCATGTTCCCGTGGCCTTCTTCTTGGCCTTCTTCTCCCAAGACCACGGAGGTGCCGAACTAGCAGCCCCGCCAATCGGGCGTCCCGCTGGTCTTCCGGCAAGGAGCCGATACGCTTAACTCCGCTCGACTTCTTCTGCCAGCCTGCCAAAGGTAAGGGAGTTTAGATCCCGCATAGATTCAAACTATGAAAAACAAGTGTCCTGTAAAGGGTAAAATAGCTTACCTCGCTGGCTTGACACTACGAGCTGAATTCGCGATCTTCGGTAGTGGATGCGAGAGCCTCGGCGCCCTTGAACAGCACCTTCCAGGCATCTTCGTACGTAGTGTCGAAGAGCTTTCTCAAGGTTTGGTGTTGTGCCGGATCAAACTCCCACAAGTTGCAGGCCCGTTATTGGCACGGGAGGATCCGGCGGATGAGCATGACCTGGACTACGTTGACGAGCTTGATCCTCTTGTTCACAAGGTTTTTGACGCAGGTTTGGAGTCTGGTCATCTCTTCCGAATTACCCCATGTCAGGCCCTTCTCTTTCCAGGAGGTGAGCCATGTGGGGATGCCAGATCGAATTTCGGGGGCCGCTGCCCATTCATGGTCAGTGGCTCGGTGATGTAGAACCACCCTGATTGCCACCCTTTGATGGTTTCCATTCATGGTCAGTGGCTCGGTGATGTAGAACCAGCCCTCGAGCCATATAACGTTGGGCATCCTGCCCACCATGGCGCCTCCACACTCCGCCTGCTGGCCGCCCACTACCTTCGGCTTGACATTGAAGGTCTTCAACCATAAGCCGAAGTGGGGCTTGATGCGGAGGAAGGCCTCGCACACGACGTTAAACGCCGAGATGTTGAGGATGAAGTTCGGGGCCAGATCGTCGAAATTCAGGCCGTAGTAAAACATGAGCCCCTGGACAAATGGGTGGAGTGGGAAGCCCAGTCCGCAGTGGAAATGGGTGAGGAACACCACCCTCTAATGGGGCCTGGGGGTGGGGACGAGCTGCCCCTCGTCCGGAAGCCAAGCGCAATGTCGCAGTGTATCCGCTTTCTCAACTTTTGATGTGCCCTCCATGACGGAGGAGGCCATCCACTTGCCTCCCGCTCCTGACATGGCTGGAGAAGGTTGAGGTGGGATGTGCAAACTTGAGCGCTGGAGCTCGAGTACGCGGAAATGGATGAGCAAAGGAGGAAGAAGGCGTGTGTGAAAAAGTGGATCCTTATCCCCTTATATGGACGGACGAAGCTATGCGTCCCCACCAGCCTGGTAAAACACGCTTATCTCCCAAGCGCCATAATTGATGGCGCGGTTGGGTTACCCACGCCCGTATTGATGAGAATCCCGGAATAAGGGGACACGGTCTCTGCTTTGACAAGACGTGCCAAGGAAACCGCCTCGCTAAACGCGCTGAGGTGGGACAGTAAAAATGATTTGAATAAAGGCTTGGCCGTGGTGTGATGTCACGCCATGAAATA
Organism: Aegilops speltoides; assembly: GCA_021437245.1. Lineage (NCBI taxonomy): Eukaryota > Viridiplantae > Streptophyta > Magnoliopsida > Poales > Poaceae > Aegilops > Aegilops speltoides. The sequence continues at coordinate 484,289,229 of CM038147.1, forward strand.
CGTCAGCAGATTGAATTTGTGTAAATATTATTCTCTCTACGGTGGTATGTGGAACTTATTTTGCAGAGCCGGACACTATTCTTGTGTTCGAAATCTTCTATGAAGTATTCGGAGGAGGAACACGCCTTGCAATGCCGAAGACAATATGCGCGCCGGACTCGTCGACATTGAAGCCTGGTTCAGGGGCTACTAAGGGAGTCCTGGATTAGGGGTGTCCGGATAGCCGAACTATCACCTTCGGCCGGACTCCTGGACTATGAAGATACAAGATTGAAGACTTCGTCCCGTGTCCGGATGGGACTTTCCTTGGCGTGGAAGGCAAGCTTGGCGATACGGATATGTAGATCTCCTACCATTGTAACCGACTCTGTGTAACCCTAACCCTCTTCGGTGCCTATATAAACCGGAGGGTTTTAGTCCGAGGACTAACAACAATCATACCATAGGCTAGCTTCTAGGGTTTAGCCTCTCGATCTCGTGGTAGATCTACTCTTGTACTACCCATATCATCAATATCAATCAAGCAGAGTAGGGTTTACCTCCATCGAGAGGGCCCAACCTGGGTAAAACATCGTGTCCCTTGTCTACTGTTACCATCCACCTAGACGCACAGTTCGGGACCCCCTACCCGAGATCCGCCGGTTTTGATACCGACAGGTCCGACAAGAAGCATGGCAGCCAAGGAGGCGGATGCGGCAAGGATAATCAGCAAGAGAGGCCTGCCCGGGGCTGCGACAAGAAGCAGGAAGACGATGATCATGATGAGGACGACAAGTCCGGCGACCACGAGTTTCAAAAAGCTACGGAGGCCATGTGCGTCGACGGTGGCGCCTTGCTGCACACCTCTCACCGCCAGCTCAAGCAGTGGGCGCGTGAGATCACAACGGCGGGGCCATCATTCGACGCGCAGAAGCCACTAAAGTGGTCCATCACAATTATCATCTTTGGCACCGAGGACCACCCTTATCGCACAACTGCGGTCGGGTGTCTTCCGGTGTTGGTTTCGCCAACGATACGCAACCTCAAGGTGACGAAGATGCTAGTTGACGGCGGGGCCGTTCTGAACTTGATCTTGCCTGTTGTGATAAAAAGGGTGCAGGTTCCTGATGGAGACCTCAAAGAGATGGGAATGTTTCAAGGGGTCAACCCAGGAAGGAGTCAGCCGAAGGGTAAGATCATGCTGCCCGTGACCTTTGGAGGCGAGTTGAACTACAGGGTGGAAAGGATTGTCTTCGATGTAGCTGAGATCCCCCTGCCTTACAATGGGATCCTCGGCTGCCCGACGCTAGCCAAGTTCATGGTGGCATCACATTACGCCTACAACACGCTGAAGATGCCTGGGCCGATGACAATCATCACCGTCCTCTCCGACAAGAAGGATGTGTTGATCTGCACTGACCAACTCTAGCGGGAAGCAGTTGCAGCCACTGCCGCCAAGGCACTTGCTCCTGGCACTGAAGCCCGGCAGGAAAGAAGACCAGCAAGACCTCTTGCACCCACTCCAGCAAGCGCACCTCTTCAGAGTGTTGTGCTCTCGTCGAGGATGTGCCAGAGAGCTCCGCCAGCAAGAGCAAGAAATCCAGAGCTGCACCACCGGAGACCAAGAAGGTGTCCGTCAAGGAGGATGGCACGGGAGGGGCTTTAACCATAAGCTCCACCCTTGATAGAAAATAGGAAGGCGCGCTCGTCAGTTTCCTACGGGCGAATGCCGATGTGTTTGCGTGGCAAGCATCCGACATCCCCGGCGTTCCCAGGGAGGTGATTGAGCACCATCTTGCTGTCGTTCCTCATGTGTGACCCGTCAAGCAGAAGGTCAGGAAGCAAGCTTTAGAAAGGCAGGAGTTCATTACAGAAGAGATCAGGAAGCTGGAGGTGGCAGGCTTGGTGAGAGGAGTACTCCATCTGACGTCGTTGGCCAATCCGGTGGTGGTGCGCAAGGCAAATGGGAAGTGGAGGCTGTGTATTGATTACACGGATATCAATAAGGCCTGTCCAAAAGACCCTTTCCCGTTGCCGCACATTGACCAGACTGTTGACTCCACGGCCGGGTGTGACTTGTTATCATTCCTTGATGCCTACTCCGGATACCACCAGATTTTCATGACGAGAGAAGATGAAGAAAAGACAGCATTCATCACCCCGTGTGGTACGTATTGCTTTTTACGGATGCCTTTCAGGTTGAAGAGTGCTGGTTCAACCTTTGCAAGAGCAGTCCAAATTGGTTTTGAGCCCCAACTACATAGAAATATGGAAGCTTATATGGATGACATTGTGGTCAAAACCAAGGACAAGGCAACACTTGTACAACATTTCGAAGAGACATTTGCGCGTAAGATCAACCTCAAGCTGAACCCTGAGAAGTGCGTCTTCAGCGTTCCGTCCGGCAAACTTCTCGGGTTCTTCAGCGTGGGATCGAGGCGAATCTAGACAAGATTAAGGCCATCGAGCAGATTGAGGCGCCTAAGCGGATCAAGAATGTGCGTCGGCTCAATGGCTGTGTTGCCGCCATGAGCAGATTCATTTCCAAGTCTGCTGAACATGCCCTTCCCTTTTTCAAAATCTTGAAAAAGGTGGGCCCTATGGAATGGACCCCAGAGGCCGAAGCAGCGCTGCAGGACTTGAAGAAATACCTCTCCTCCACGACGATACTGGTTGCGCCTAAACCACAAGAGTCGCCGCTGCTGTATCTAGCGGCAACGAATCAAGTGGACAGCGCCGCGCTAGTGGCGCAGAGGGAGGTTGACGAGCCAGAGCTCCCCCCGATAGGGCCTGGTCCCAGCAAGGCGAGGCCCCCGGCAGGGTCTGACGCCGGTGGAACAGGGCCTGTGAAACCAAGTGAAGTGGTGCAGAAGAACAAGATAATGCAACACCCGATTTACTTTATCAGCTCCCTCTTGCAGGGGGCTTGGTCAAGGTACTCCGGTGTGCAGAATATGCTCTTCGGCCTCCTTAAGGCCTCGAGGAAGCTGCTTCATTACTTCCAAGCACACGAGATCACTGTCGTAACCCGCCTCCCGTTGCAACGGATACTGCATAACCTAGACGCAACCAGGAGGATTGTGGAATGGGCCTTGGAGCTGTCGAGCTTTGGTTTGAAGTTTGAAAGTACTTCGACGATCCAGAGCCGAGTCTTGGCAGAGTTCATTGCAGAGTGGACCTCAACGCCAGACGAAGAGATCCAGGAGACCACTCTTCCCGGCAAGGAAACAAGCCACAAATGGGTTATGTACTTTGACGGGGCTTTCTCGCTGCAAGGCGCCGGTGCTGGTGTGCTGCTTGTCGCACCCACTGGAGGTGGAAGCAGTGAGGAAGGTGACAGCGCAGTCAGCCATGAAATTCTTCAAGGGGCTAGTCTGCCGTTTTGGTGTTCCAAACAGAGTCATCACCGACAACGACACGCAATTCACAAGCCGCACCTTCATGCAGTACATCCAAGACCTCTGCAGCAAGGTCTGTTTCGCTTCCATGGCACACCCACGGAGCAATGGCCAGGCGGAGAGGGCAAATGCTGAGTACTGCGAGGCCTGGGGACATACACTTTTGACAAGCTGCACAAAACCGGAAGGCGTTGGATTGATGAGTTGCCGACGGTTCTTTGGTAGATCAGAACGACGCCAAATCGAGCCACCGCCCAGACACCATTTGCCCTGGTATACAGGGCAGAGGCAGTTCTCCACACGGAACTCACATACGGGTCACCTCGAGTCCTCGCTTATGACGAGCTTGAGCAAGAGCGATTGCAGCAAGATGACGCAACGCTCCTCGAGGAAGATCGTTATCGGGCGGCTGTGAGAGCAGCGCGCTACCAGCAAGCCTTGCACCGCTACCATAGCCGCAAGGTTCATGCCCGAAGCTTTGAGGAAGGTGACCTTGTTCTTCGACGCGTTCAATCGGCCAAGAATTCCAACAAGTTGACGTTGAAGTGGGAAAGCCCTTATCGGGTAATACGAGTCACCAGGCCCGGCGTAGTCCGCCTGGAGACTAAAGATGCCATTCCAGTGAGCAACTCCTGGAACATCGAGCATCTTCGCAAGTCATACCCATAAGGCACGGTTGCCGGGCCCCCCGCCAGATCACCTTTTGTACAAGCCTTGCCGGCAAGGCATGCAACCCTCTATACAAAGCCAGGCGCAGACCCTGAGCATAAACAAATGAAGCACTGGCGCCCTAAATTATAGGATGCATGCTAGGTTAAGTCTCTCCCTCGGTTAGGGTTGATAGTGCTTAGTGGCGATTAACCCCTAGCATAGAGGTCGAATGTGCGTCTCTTTGTTCCTTTCCGTCCTCTTTGGTTCACAGGGTACATGGACATTTCCGCTGAGCTATTTGGAAGATAGAGAATGAGCCGGCGCTCCGGTCTCGGCAAGCCAAGGTCGCCGGGGGCTGCAGACACAAGGGACCAACCACGGCAAGCCAAGGTTGCCAGGGGGCTGTAGATCCAGATAAGTCCTTCATCCCCTGTTGTGCATTTCCATATGGAATTGGGACGTATAGAACCTCATTTTATTCCTAGGCCACCATGCTCCCCTTTTCCTGTACCTAATCCCTGGGTTGGAACTTGGTTGTAGTCGCGGTGACAAGGAAGCAAACGAAGGGCCTAACCCTACTTCGCCCCTGCCTCCGCCAAAAGCGTGAGTATGGTCGAATGAAGTAAGGAGACGGCATGGCCTGTTGCCGGGCGACAATGTTTATCTTAAAAATAACAAGGATTCATTCCTTTGCATGGGCCTCGCTCACGCACAAAGAACCCGGCAAGCACCCTTTTTTCATTAATACGTCCCAAACAGGTATAGTTCGTACGGAATGTGAACATGAGCAAGGGGATTACAAGTTTTAAATTTAACTAAGGCCCATGGGCTTACAAACTAAAAAGAGATAAGATGGTTGTAATCCCTTTCTTGTCCCTCTCCTCAGGAAACGGAACAAGATAGCAGGTGGGCAAAAGGAGTGCCTAGGCGAGGCACGAGCAGCAGAAGACGCCAAGAGAACATATCAGCGGCCGCCCAGGAGAGGGCTGGTGATGATGGTGCCAGGAGAAGAGCTGGAAGATGAGGCAACGGGCCGCCAATACGCTATGAAGGCGTCAGTGCCATCGTACTCCGACTTGACGGCTCGCCACCCGCCTTCTTCGTCTTCTCCGGCGTTCCCATGCCAGCCGCCCAAGGAGGCGACCCCGAGAAGTTCAGGGAGCTGGCCCCACCCCCGTCAAATTGCTCTGCCAGGAAGAAGGGCCAGGTGCAGATGTTGTTGCTGTCGGTGCCGCCCAGGAACGGTGTGTCCGATGCCTAGTCGGACCCATCATCCTCCCGCTTGACACCCTCGTTGCTGCTGCCACTGTCCTCCTCGCCACTCTCGCTTGAGGAGGAGTCTTCATCATTGGAGGAGCTCTCCACGCAACACCTTAGACGAGTTCCCAAGTGCCCAAAGACCTTGACGGAGAGCAGGCCATTCTCCATTAATTTGAAGTGGAGAATGAGCCCCTCCGACAGGATGTGACAATGAGCGAAGGCCTTCCATCTGCAACGAAGATACATGACGTGAGGGGCTGGGAAGTCGACATCGACCCACATGCTACCATTCCCACAGCCCCTCATATGCAACCTCAGAGCCTATGGTGGGTCGAGCTCCATCTCTCGAGCGAACGGAGTAGGGGGACGAAGACGACGACGCACTGGCCGGTGCAGCCTGATGACGAACTTGCGGGGCTTGTCTCCGACGTGACCCTCAATTAGGGGAGGGGCCGCTGGCGGAGGCAAGGCTAGTGCGCTGCCCCGTCCTCCTCCTCCCCGAACGCCATGGAGGCCTCGGCCTCGCCCCTCCCCCTTCCTCTCATGACCGGCTCTGCCGCCATGAGCTCTTGGGAAGGAGGGGCACGCTGTCGAGCAGAGACCCTCGTCGCCGCCATTGGGGCGCCGGCGCGCCCTCTTGCCATAGCAATGGATGGAGAATGGAGACGAAGGGGGACGCGAGGGGATGGTCCTCCTCCTCCTCCTCCTCCTGTGTCCCCTTTTTATAGCTGGGCGGAGAAGGCTCAAAGACTAGCTCTGCACCCCTAAAGAGCCCGCTCGGATCCGGCTCATAAAAGTGGCAGCAGGCGAGGCCATCGACCGCCCTCCCCGCCCAATCGAGGGTGCGTGAGTATCGGCCCGCGCACGCCTTCCCATATTCCATGCGTCTGTCACCTACCCCGCGCCGTGCATGCGGCGTACGTGGCGTAAGGAACGGGCGTAGTGGGAAACGTGGAATGACAGTTCCAAGATGGAAAGAGTAAATGAGCGGCGGCTCTGCCATTCCGAGGCAACACGCAAGCCGCCTCTTTACTGTTCACCATGGATGACGCAAGCATGCTGCGATCATTCTGCGCACGACCCCCACGTCACGCACAACCCACCACATCGCGCATTCAACACGGGTCATGGGGAAGCGCAGCAAACAAAGAAGTTAATGCGGTAGAAATCCGCCCCGCCTGCCCGCGCACCATTCTGGGCATAGCCCAACAACGCTTCGCGCTTATGTGTGGCCCAGGCCCGGGGGCTCCTGTCGGTGTACAACAATAGGGGCTCTCTTTCATACCACTTTACTTATGCACGGGCAGTCGGAGCCGCGCCCGCGGCCAAACTTAGCAGGGCAGAGGAGGGAAGCTGAAGGCGTGCTATGTCTTGAGCTTGCGTTGGTTTTCCTTGAAGAGGAAAGGGTGATGCTGCAATAGTAGCATAAGTATTTCTCTCAGTTTTTAAGAACCAAGGTATCAATCCAGTAGGAGGCTCCTCAAAAGCCCACGCACCTACACAAACAAACAAGAACTCGCAACCAACGCGATAAAGGGGTTGGCAATCCCTTCACGGCCACTTGCGAAAGTGAGATCTAATAGAGATAATATGATAAGATAAATATATTTTTGGTATTTTATAATATAGATTGGAAAAGTAATAAAAGTAGATTGAAAGCTTATATGATAAAAGATAGACCCGGCGGCCATAGGTTTCACTAGTGGCTTCTCTCAAGATAGCATAAGTATTATGGTGGGTGAACAAATTACTGTCGAGCAATTGATAGAAAAGCGAAAAAAATTATGATATTATCTAGGCATGATCATGTATATAGGCATCATGTCCGTGACAAGTAGACCAACACCTGCCTGCATCTACTACTATTACTCCACACATTGACCGCTATCCAGCATGCATCTAGAGTATTAAGTTCATAAAGAACAGATTAACGCATTAAGAAAGATGACATGATGTAGAGGGATAAACTCATGCAATACGATATAAAACCCATATTTTTATCCTCGATGGCAACAATACAATACGTGCCTTTTGCTGCCCTACATCCACCGGAAAGGACACCGCAAGATTGAACCCAAAGCTAAGCAATTCTCCCATTGCAAGAAAGATCAATCTAGTAGGCCAAACCAAATTGATAATTCGAAGAGACTTGCAAAGATAACTTAATCACACATAAAAGAAGAGGAGATTCAAATATTTCTCATAGATAAACTTGATCATAAACCCACAATTCATCGGATGTCGACAAACACACTGCAAAAAGAGTTACATCGAAGAGATCTCCAACAAGATCGAGGAGAACATGGTATTGAGATTCAAAGACAGAGAGGAAGCCGTCTAGCTAATAACTATGGACCCGAAGGTCTGTGGTAAACTACTCACAACTCATCGGAGAGGCTATGATGTTGATGTAGAAGCCCTCCGTGGTTGATTCCCCCTCCGGCGGAGCGCCGGCGGAGGCTACAAGATGGGATCTCGCGGATACAGAAGGTTACAGCGGTGGAAATAGTTTTTCATGGTCGCTTCTGATGTTTTCGGGGTACATGGGTATATATAGGAGGAAGAAGTAGGTCAGTGGACGCCCGAGGGACCCACGAGATAGGGGGGCGCGCCCAGTAGGGGGGCCTCCACCCTCGTGGCCGCCTCGTTTATTTCTTGACTTCCACTCCAACTCCTCTGGGTCACGTTTGTTCCAAAAACATCGCTCCCGAAGGTTTCATTCCGTTTGGACTCTGTTTGATATTCCTTTTCTTCGAAACACTGAAATAGGCAAAAAAAACAGCAATTCGGGCTGGGCCTCCGGTTAGTAGGTTAGTCCCAAAAATGATATAAAAGTGTAAAGTAAAGCCCATAAACATCCAAAACGGGTACTATAATATCATGGAACAATCAAAAATTATAGATACGTTGGAGACGTATCAAGCATCCCCAAGCTTAATTCCTGCTCGTCCTCGAGTAGGTCAATGATAAAAACTGAATTTTTGATGTGGAATGCTACCTAGCATAATTCTCAATGTAATTTTCTTTATTGTGGCATGATTGTTCAGATCGAAATGATTCAGGATAAAATCTTATAAAACATAAAAATAGTAATACTCGAAGCATACTAACAAATAATCATGTCTTCTCAAAATGGCATAGCCAAAGAAAGCTTATCCCTACAAAATCATATAGTTAGGCCATGCTTCATTTTCATTACACAAAATAATCCCATCATGCACAACCCCGGTTTTAGCCAAGCAATTGGTTCATACTTTTTAACGCGCTTCAACTTTTTCAACTCTTACGCAATACATGAGCGCAAGCCATGGACATAGCACTATATGTGGTATATGGTGGTGGTTGTGAAGACAAAAAGGGAGAAGATAGTCTCACATCAACTAGGTGTATCAACGGGCTATGGAGATGCCCATCAATAGATATCAATGTGAGTGAGTAGGGATTGCCATGCAACGGATGCACTAGAGCTATAAATATATGAAAGCTCAACAAAAGAAACTAAGTGAGTGTGCATCCAACTCGCTAGCTCACGAAGACCTAGGGCATTTGAGGAAGCCCATCATTGGAATATACAAGCCAAGTTCTATAATGAAAAATTCACACTAGTATATGAAAGTGACAACACAAGAGACTCTCTATCATGAAGATCATGGTTCTATTTTGAAGCACAAGTGTGGAAAAGAGATAGTAGTATTGTCCCTTCTCTCCTTTTCTCTCATTTTTTATTTGGCCTTTCTTTTTTTGGCCTTTCTCTTTTTTTGGTGGGATCTTTGGCCTCTTTTTTATTTATTTTAAAGTCCGAAGTCTCATCCTGACTTGTGGGGGAATCATAGTATTCATCATCCTTTCCTCACTTGGGACAATACTCTAATAATGAAGATCATCACACTTTTATTAATTTACAACTCGAGAATTACAACTCAACACTTCGAGGAAAATATGACTCTATATGAATGCCTCCGGCGGTGTACCGGGATATGCAATGAATCAAGAGTGACATGTATGAAAATTTATGAAGGTGGCCTTGCCACAAATACAATGTCAGCTACATGATCATGCAAAGAGCAATATGACAATGATGGAACGTGTCATAATAACGAAACGGTGCAAAGTTGCATGGCAATATATCTCGGAATGGCTATGGAAATGCCATAATAGGTAGGTATGGTTGCTGTTTTGAGGAAGGTAAATAATGGGTGCACGATACCGGCGAAAGTTGCGTGGTATAATAGAGGCTAGCAAAGTGGAAGGGTGAGTGTGCGTATATCCATGGACTCACATTAGTCATAAAGAACTCATATACTTATTGAAAAAGTCTACTTGCCCTTGAAGCAAAGTACTACTACGCATGCTTCTAGGGGAAGGGTTGGTAGGAGTTAACCATCGCGCGATCCCGACCTCCACTCATAAGGAAGACAATTAAAAGAGCACCTCATGCAACAAATTTGTCACACAACTTTTACCATACGTGCATGCTACGGGACTTGCCAACTTCAACACAAGTATTTCTCAATTTCATAATTACCCACTAGCATGACTCTAACATTACCACCTTTATATCTCAAAACAATTATCAAGCATCAAATTGATCCTAGTGTTTAATGCACTTTCTATGATAGTTTTTATTATACTCAACTTGGATGCTCATCATTCTAGGACCAAATATATAACCATAGCAAATACCATGCTGTTCTAAAAGACTCTCAAAATAATATAAGTTAATCATGAGAGATCAACAATTTCTTCAAAATTAAGCCACCGCCGTGCTCTAAAAGATATAAGTGAAGCACTAGAGCAAAAACTATCTATCTCAAAAGATATAAGTGAAGCACATAGAGTATTCTAATAAATTCTAATCAAGTGGGATTCTCCCAAAAGGTGTGTACAGCAAGGATGATTGTGGAAAACTAAAAAGAAAATACTAATATCATACAAGACGCTCCAAGCAAAACACATATCATGTGGCGAATAAAAATATAGCTCCAAGTAAAGTTACCGATAAACGAAGATGAAAGAGGGGATGCCTTCTGGGGCATCCCCAAGCTTAGGCTTTTGGCTATTATTTAATATCTTGGGGTGCCTTGGGCATCCCCAAGTTTAGGCTCTTTCCACTTCTTATTCCATAGTCCATCAAATCTTTACCCAAAACTTGAAAACTTCACAACACAAAACTTAGCAGGAAACCTCATAAGCTCCTTAGTGAAAGAAAGAAAAACCACCACATAAGGTACTGTAATGAACTCATTCTTTATTTATCTTGGTGTTAAACCTACTACATTTCAACTTTTCTATGGTTCATACCCTTACATACTAGCCATAGATGCATCAAAATAAGCAAACAACACACGAAAAACAGAATCCGTCAAAAACAGAACAGTCTGTAGCAATCTGTAACTCTCGAATACTTCTGAAACTCTAAAAATCCTAAAAAAATAGGAAGTCATGGGCAATTTGTCTATTGGTCTACAGCAAAAATAATCAACACAAAAGCACATTTCTGTGAATTACTAATATTATTTTCGTGCGCACAAAGTTTCTGTTTTTCAGCAGAATCAAATTAACTATCACCATAGGTTATCCTATAGGTTCTACTTGGCACAAACACTAATTAAAACATAAAAACACATCTAAAGAGAAGTTAGATGCAAAATTTATTACTGAATAGAAGAAAAAACAAAAACACAAATAAAATTGGGTTGCCTCCCAACTAGCGCTATCGTTTAACTCCCCTAGCTAGGCATAAAAGCGAGGATTGATCTAAGTAGTGCCATCTTTGGCACTCAATTCTTCAACAGAGCACTTATAATCCCTAGGAGTTTCTTTATTTTTAGTAATGATTAAGCTCCTAGGTAATAAATCAAGAAATTCTTTTATAGCAAAAGGCTCCTTAATGATAGCAAGAAAATTAGGGTGGACGCTAATTGATTTGAGATCGACACTTCCTTTACTAGAAGATTCACCCTTATTTTTAGGAACATACATAACCTTGGAAAATTTGGTAGGAGGAGTTGGGGTATTTTTCATAGATAAAAAGGCAGACCCTAAGTTCGTGATAATGTCCTCCAGATTACCAATTCTTGTAAAATCTAGATCTATTCTTTCATTAACTATAGGTTCTTTTTCTTTAAAAAAATTCAAGGTAACACCAACCCTAGATCCATATTGGGTAATTTGATTGTGGATCTTTTTATCCAAATTTTCAATTAACTCAATAGTGGCAACTTTATTTTCAATAATTTCAAGCCTTTGCATCACATGTTCCAAAGTTAAAATAGTTCCATTAACCAAAAGAGGGGGTGGACCAAACAAATCTAACGTAGCATTATAAGCATCAAAAGTATTGGTACCCAAGAAATTCCCTCCGGTAATGGTATCAAGGATATATCTATTCCAAGGAGTAATGCCCACATAAAAATTGTGAAGAAGAACGGAAGTGGATTGCTTCCTAGTAGATCTATTTTGAGCATTGCAAATTCTATGCCAAGCATCTTTCAAATTTTCTCCCTCCCTTTGTTGAAAATTGAGAACTTCATGATCGGGAGTATTGATGATAATAGGAGGACTAGCCATAGTGACGAGCACACAAAAAGGCAAGCGAAAGAGAGAGGAGATTGGGAAAGAGAGGGCGAATAAAACGGCAAGGGTGAAGTGGGGGAGAGGAAAACGAGAGGCAAATGGCAAATAATGTAAATGCAAGGGAAATGAGTTTGTGATGGGTACTTGGTATGTCTTGACTTGAGCGAAGACCTCCCCGAAACAAATGCCAAATCCTTCTTGCTACGCCTTGAGCTTATGCTGGTTTTCCTTGAAGAGGAAAGGGTGATGAAGCAATAGTAGCATAAGTATTTCCCTCAGTTTTTGAGAACCAAGGTATCAATCCAGTAGGAGGCTCCTCAAAAGTCCCACGCACCTACACAAACAAACAAGAGCTCGCAACCAACGCGATAAAGGGGTTGTCAATCCCTTCACAGCCACTTGCGAAAGTGAGATCTAATAGAGATAATATGATAAGATAAATATATTTTTGGTATTTTATAATATAGATTGGAAAAGTAAAGATGCAAACAAAAGTAGATTGAAAGCTTATATGATAAAAGATAGACCCGGGGGCCATAAGTTTCACTAGTGGCTTCTGTCAAGATAGCATAAGTATTACGGTGGGTGAACAAATTACTGTCGAGCAATTGATAGAAAAGGAAATAATTATGAGATTATCTAGGCATGATCATGTATATAGGCATCATGTCTGTGACAAGTAGACCTACTCCTACCTGCACCTACTACTATTACTCCACACATCGACCGCTACCAGCATGCATCTAGAGTATTAAGTTCATAAAGAACAGAGTAACGCGATACGAAAGATGACATGATGTAGAGGGATGAACTCATGCAATATGATATAAACCCCATCTTTTTATCCTTGATGGCAGCAATACAATACGTGCCTTGCTGCCCCTACTGTCACTGGGAAAGGACACCGCAAGATTGAACCCAAAGCTAAGCACTTCTCCCATTGCAAGAAAGATCAATCTAGTAGGCCAAACCAAACTAATAATTCGAAGAGACTTGCAAAGATAACTTAATCACACATAGAAGAATTCAGAGGAGATTCAAATATTTCTCATAGATAAACTTGATCATAAACCCACAATTCATCGGAACTCGACAAACACACCGCAAAAAGAGTTACAACGAATAGATCTCCAAGAAGATCGAGGAGAACATGCTATTAAGATTCAAAGAGAGAGAAGAAGCCATATAGCTAATAAGTAGGGACCCGAAGATCTGTGGTAAACTACTCACAACTCATCGGAGAGGCTATGGTGTTGAAGTAGAAGCCCTCCATGGTTGATTCCCCCTCCGGCGGAGCGCCGACGAAGGATTCCAAGATGGGATCTCGGGGATACAGAAGGCTACGGCGATGGAAATAGTTTTTCGTGGTCGCTTCTGATGTTTTCGGGGTACATGGGTATATATAGGAGGAAGAAGTAGGTCGGTGGACGCCCGAGGGGCCCACGAGACGGGGGGCATGCCTAGTAGGGGGGCGCCCTCCACCCTCGTGGCCGCCTCGTTTATTTCTTGACTTCCACTCCAAGTCCTCTGGATCACGTTTGTTCCAAAAAGATCGCTCCCGAAGGTTTCATTAAGTTTGGACTCTTTTTGATATTCCTTTTCTTCGAAACACCGAAATAGGCAAAAAAAACAGTAATTCAGGCTGGGCCTCCGGTTAGTAGGTTAGTCCCAAAAATGATATAGAAGTGTAAAGTAAAGCCCATAAACATCCAAAACGGGTAATATAATAGCATGGAACAATGAAATGTTATAGATACGTATCAAGGCGCAAGACAATCAAGGCAACACCAAGACAGAGACGCAAAGAACAAGAGGGTGAGGTGGACTCCCCCGGCAAGTGCCTTGCCGGGCACACCCTCCGCAGCCCTGGCAAGAGCCTTGCCGGGGCAAATTGCCCAACACCAGCAGAGCGCGCCACCCTTGAGCCCAAGGGTTCCAATGCCATCGACCACATTGGAACCAAGGCTCGAGAGGCACCTCCATGGTGGAATGCAGATCTTCGTAAAGACCATAAACACACAAGATCAGATAAAGACCAGAAGACGACGATCCTCAGCAAGATCCTTGCCGAGGAAATCCACAAACCTCTGGCAAGATCCTTGCCGGGGACGACCGCGATGCCATGGCAAGACCCTTGCCGGGGCCCCGACAAGACCCCTGCCGAGGACATCAGCGGGGCTGCGGCCTGGCCCGCATCTACCAAGACTCCATCGCCGTCCCCATGCAGTTGCCAGCCTAGCCAGCTAGGTGAGCACCTGCGTGGCGACGTGCGGCCTCTATACCAACTTAGCAAGCACCTGCGTGGTGGCATGCAGATCTTCGTGAAGACACTACCACCGCACTAGCTCAGCAGCCTGCCAACCTATATGGCGCTGCACGCCTCGTTGGCCTGGACGCGTGTCGAAGCAAGGCGAGGCAGCGACGGATGGGACGAGCCTCGTTCCCGTCCCCAATAAAGCAAGGGGACACCTAAGGGGCACATTTAATGTGTTTTATCCTGTAATGATAGGCGATAAACTCAGCCACTACACACCTTTCCACCTCCTGTGTGCCACTGTGGCGTCCCCTTTTTTATAAAAGGGGGCCCGCGGCATACTGGAGGGGGATTGGGCTCTTTTATACTAAGCACATGCCATAGCTAGTTGAAGAACACTCAGAAGCAGGACTAGGGTATTACGCATCCTTGCTGCCCGAACCTGGGTAAACGATCTTTGTGCTGGCTCCTAGACCCGCTCTTTCCACAACCTCGTGCCCACCAACCATAGTAGGGATTCCAATGATCCCATAGGTGTCATTTTCCACCGACACTCATTTTGCAAAGCTGGTACTAGACACGGCACACCCATGGTCCTAGAAGTCATCCCAGCTTCCACACACACTAGCAGGTTATGTTGAACCACTAATTGAGCCACTAGCTCTGCTTGCCGACGTGCCCTGGCCTGATCAACCAAAGCCTAAGCAGGGTTATCAGCTCATGGCGGGTCATGCCCACAGGGCTGGTTACGGTGCTGCTCACTGCTCGATACAGCCGGCGACTCAATACGCCGGGTGTAGCTTCGACTGGGTCGTGGAGTTGAATGAATCCACTCATGGTTGTACGAATAAGCCGCCTGCTGAGCAACAACCGTCTGAAGAAGATCCACGGCCTTCCAGGCTTCAACCATCGCAGGAGACTCACCTTGCATCGGGAGAGCCACCAGTCGTGATGCCGTAGCGATCATATTATCCAGAGGGTTAGAAAAATGACCTAGCAGTGTTGGCACCTGCCAAGGTGGGGTTAAATTCAAATGAGGCGGATCCGCAATACGCAGTTGAGCCATCGCTCCTACCGCAGGTGGTTCAACATCACGGGTTACTTCGGGCGGGTTAATTGGTCCTGTCCCAGGTGTATTGAAAAGATTTCCTGCATCATACTCCAAAGGTAAACGACTTTGGTGCCTCCTGCTAAGGACGGCGTCTAATGTAGTCTGATCCAAACTTAACCGGAAAGCCTCGGCTTGAATCCGTTGTGATTGCGCATCCAAGGCGGCTCACTCTATCGCCATCCTAGCATTCTTAGCATTAAGATCCTCCTTGGCCTAAGCTATCTTATCCCGCAACTTTGCAACATCCACATTATGTTGTGCTTGATTCGCCGGGGTTACCTCCACAGTCAGCAAGTTGCCAAAGTGTCGGATATCGGGTTCCGACAAAACCCTTAAGGTTTGAACTCTGGGGTGCACGCGAAGATCTTCCCCCTACCGTTCCACGCCCCAACGCCTCGCTACGAATATAAGCTACTCAATGAGCAACACAAGGGACACAAGGCTATACTGGTTCGGGCCACCATTGTGGTGTAATACCCCACTCCAGTGTGTGGTGTGGTGGATTGCCTCAGGGGCTGATGATGAACAGTACAAAGGAGGAACAGCCTCGCGAGAGGTGTTCTTGGGCTGGTGCGGTGTTCTACTTGGGCGAGTTCGATCGCCACTGGATTTGATGAGAACCCCCCCTTCTGCTTTGGTGGCTATCCCTATATATAGAGGCCCTGGTCCCACTACTAGGGAAAAGCCTATACACAGAATCTTACCAGTAGCGCTCTTCAAAATACCACGCTATCGCTTTTTAGCAGCAAGCGGCAGCCAAACGCTCCATCGACTTGAAATAGCAGAGCGCACAAGATCGCATACAGCGCCATCGCTATAGTTGCCATGACCTCGCCCGCTAGCTATAGCAGAAGACTTTACTATAGAGCGCCATCGCTATTCGTGTTAGCTGTAGCGTGTTTTGGCAAACGTGTTACAACTATCCCTACCTTATCCCCACGCCGCACGACCGCCCTCTCACTCACACTCTCACTCGCCACAGAAACCATCGTCAGTGTCGCGCCGCCACGCCTTCGTCTGTGCCGCCGAGGTACTTCCTCCTTCCGTCCCTCCTCCATCCTCCTCGCACATCTCTCCTCTCCATGCCGCCTCCTCCTCCGACGCCTCCTCCTCCTCGCCTCCCCGCCTCCTCCTCCTCCACCAGCAGCCTCCTCCCACCGCCTCGACCTCGCCCCCCTAGCTACCTCTCGTCGCCCCCACCCCCGCCACTAGTTAGTACTAGATTTAGTAGTAGTAGATGTTAATTTAGGTTAGCTAGTACTAGATGTTGCTTAGTTAGTACTAGATTTTTAGTAGTAGTAGTGGTAGTTGAACTACTTTAGTTGTAGTTGAACTAGTTTAGTAAGTAAATTAATAAACTAGTTGAACTAGTTGAATTAACAGAACTAATCTATTTTTAGTAAGATAATTAATATAACTAGTTGAACTACTTTATTTTTAGAAAGAACTAGTTTTTTTTCTATTTATAGTAAGTTTATATTTAGTAAGAACTAGTTGAATTAATAAAACTAGTTGAACATGTCATGTTTGTTGTTAGTGATAACTTATATGGTTTCAGGTGACCTCCGACGTCCCCGTCACCGACCCCCTCCTACATCCCCGCCGTCGTCCTAGTCACCGACCCCCTCCGACATCGAGGTGAGACCAGCCAAATATCCTTGTATATCTTGTGTTGTTGCTCAAATAGGATATGTGGTTGCCCAAGTGGCCGTTCATGTTCAGTTTACAGATTCGAGTGGCCTATGTTTTGCCGGAGTGTTGATTAATTTCCGTTCCGGAAAATTTCAGGTACTCGATATGTCCTTTTTTAGCAAAGGTCATGCCGGATTTTGTCGTGAATTTTGGCATGACTTGTGCTATAATATGTACAAGTTTAATCTTTGAATTATGATTGTAGGAAATGTCGTACTCGGACGACGATGGTCTCCCGGGGGAGTGTAGCTGGTGCCACGACGATTGAGGTATGTGCGACAGTTCGCTTTGGCTGGATGAAGATCGGTGCTTCAAAGATTAAGCTCGAGGAGACCTTTTGTAGAACTTGGCTTGTATATTCCAATGATGGGCCCTCAAAATGCCCTAGTCTTCGTGAGCAAGCAAGTTGGATGCACATCCACTTAGTTTCTTTTGTTGAGCATTCATATATTTATAGCTCCTAGTGCATCCGTTATGGCAATCCCTACTCGCTCACATTGATATCTATTGATGGGCATCTCCATTGCCGTTAATCGCCTAGTTGATGTGAGACTATCTTCTCCTTTTGTCCTCCACAACCACCACCATATACCACCATAGTGCTATGTCCATGGCTTGTATATTGCGTAAAGTTGAAAAATTTGAAGCACATTAAAAGTATGACAATTGTATTTGAAACCGAGGTTGTGCATGATGGGAGTATTTTGTGTAATGAAAATGAAGCATGGCCTAACTATATGATTTTGTAGGGATAAGCTTTCTTTGGCTATGCTATTTTGATAGGACATGATTATTTGTTAGTATGCGCCTTTCATTATTATTTTTTATATTTTATAAACTTTATCTTGATCATTTGGAGTCTGAACAATCATGCCACAACTGTTTTATCATTTACCTACTAGGACCAGCAATTAAGCTTGGGATGCTTGATCGTCTCAACTTATCTATAATTTTTATTGTTCCATGCTATTATATTACCCTTTTGGATGTTTATGGGCTTTATTTTCATTTTATATCATTTTGGACTAACCTACTAACGGAGGACCCGTATTTATTTTTGTCTATTAGAATGTCGAAAGGTATATCAAGCAGGTCCAAAGCGGAATGAAACCTTCGGGGCGATCTTTTTGGAACAAAGCGTGATCAGAGGACTTGAGTGCAAGCAAAAGCGATCGTGACCACGAGGGTGGAGCGCGCCCACCCTGACGCGCCCCACTATCTCGTGGGCCCCTAGGCCGCGACGTACTACTTCCTCCTATATATACCCTCGTGCGAAAACATCCGAGGAGCCAACAAAAACAATTTCCCGCCATAACATACGTATCCGTGAGATTCCATCTTGGACCTTGTTGGCGCTCCTGGAGGGAATCGACCACGGAGGGCTTCTACATCAACACCATAGCCCCTCCGATGAGTTGTGAGTAGTTTACCACGGACCCGGGTCCATAGTTATTAGCTAGATGGATTCTCTCTTTTTGGATCTCAATACCATGTTCTCCCCCTCACTTGTGAATCTATTCGATGTAACTCTTTTTGCGGTGTGTTTGTAGAGATCCGATGAATTGTGGGTTTATGATCAAGTTTATCTTTGAGAAATATTTGAATCTCCTCTGAATTCTTTTATGTGATTGAGTTATGTTTCCAAGTCTCTTGAATTATCAGTTTGGTTTGGCCTACTAGATTGATCTTTCTTGCAATAGAAGTACTTAGCTTTAGATTCAATCTTGCGGTGTCCTTACCCAGTGACAAGAGGGTTGCAAGCATGTATTGTATATTGCCATCGAGGATAACAAGATGGGGTTTATATCATATTGCATGAGTTTATCCTCTACATCATGTCATCTTTCTTAATGTGTTACTCTTGTTCTTATGAACTTAAAACTCTAGATGCATGTTGGATAGCGGTCGATGTGTGGAGTAATAGTAGTAGAAGCGGTAGGAGTCGGTCTACTCGTCAGAGTGATGCCTATATACATGATCATGGCTAGATAATCTCATAATTATTTGCTTTTCTATCAATTGCTCGACGATAATTTGTTCACCCGTAATACTTATGCTATCTTGAGAGAAGCCACTAGTGAAACCTATAGCCCCTGGTCTATCTTTTATCATATAAGCTTTCAATCTACTTTTATTTGAATCTTTACTTTTCAATCTATATTATAAAATACCAAAATATATTTATCTTATCATACTATCTCTATCAGATCTCACTTTACATGAAGTGCACTACTAGGGAAAAGCCTAGCGGCGTGCGGGTTTTGGGCCTATTAGTAGCGGGGATTGGCTACTAATAGGCTTCTGACTAACTTAAGTGGCCTTGGGTGCCACCAGCGCTATAGCTTCGATATATAGCACTAGCGTGGGTAAAACCAGCATACTACTAATGCAAAATCTCTGATTTTTTTTTGAATTTTTAGATTTTTTTTTGATTTTTCCTAATTTTCAAATTTGAATTATTTTAACCTCAAATCTCTAATAACCCCTCATTCTTGCTCAATTTAATCTCTAATCACCCATCATCATTCCAAATCATAGTCTTCATCCTCTCACTACTCGGCTGACACGCTTAACCCAAGTTTCTATTCTCCCTCGTTTCCAAATGCACTTGTTGTTTTCACATTGATAGTAAGATGTCGATCCTATTAACCTCGAATTTAGCTTGAGCATGAAGTCACACATTTCCTTGTTTGAGTTTGAAACTATTGTTCTAAAAATTAGTAACACTAATATTTCTTGAATAATTAGTTTGACCACAGTTTGACCACAGTTTGACAGTTGACCACGGTTTGACCATAGTTTGACCAGTTGACCAAAATTCAAAAAACTAAAATAATTATTTAGTAACACTAATATTCTTGAATAATTAGTTTGACCATAGTTTGACCATATTTAACAAAAATTTAAAAAGAAATTTTTTTGAATTTTTGCCTCAGATCTTAAAGCCCGTAACTTTTTTTGTTAGGTTTTGAGGTTTAAAAATGTTTAGGTTCCCAGTTAAATTCGGATGTAACTTTTCGAGTAGATGATTTTCATATAAAAACTTTTCATCAGAATTAGTATGCAAAAGTTATGGCCATTTACAAATTTCGAGAGATTTTGCAAATAAAGTCGAAATTCATATTTGTAAATTTTCCCAACAACTAGACCACATATCACTTGAAACTTATTTTATTTTATTTATTTGACAAGTTTATCATTTTCTTTTATTTTTTTTAAAACTGAAAAGGCGATCCACAGGGGGGTGGTACACTTTGAAAATTTTGCAAATAGGCCATACCCAGCGCTACTACTATGGACGATTAGTAGTAGCAGGGGTAGGCTCAGCTACTACTATCAACTTAGTAGTGGCGGGTTCTCATCGCTACTACTACTATGGCATGGTTGAGGCCCTTAGTAGTAGCGAGGTTAAAACCAGCCACGCTATCAACTTAGTAGTGCGAGGTTAAACCTCGCTACTACTATGGCATGTCCGAGAGGCGGTAGAGACGCTTAGTAGTAGCGAGGCTATAAACCAGCTGTTGCTATCAACTTATTAGTAGCGAGGTTTAAAAACCTCTTGTTGCTAGTAAGTAGCGATGCAGGGTTTTAACCTCATTGCTACTAAGATTACGTATAGGCTTTTCCTAGTAGTGGTGGCCTCAAGGATTGACAACCCCTTTATTGCGTTGGTTGCGAGTTCTTTGTTTGTTTGTGTAGGTGCATGGGACTTTTGAGGAGCTTCCTCTTTGATTGATACCTTGGTTCTCAAAAGCGGGAAATACTTACGCTACTATTCTTTCACCCTTTCCTCTTCAAGGAACACCAGCAAGCTCAAGGCGTGAAAGGCGGCGATGAGTCACGAGACCACGATGGAGATGGGCTCGACAACCACACCCGGCTCCTGCACCTCCACATGCCGCCCGGCTTCACCATGGGTAAACACGGGCACACTAGGTGCAGCATGCGTGGCGCCTTTGTCGGCGTTCTGACGAGCTGGGAGAAATAGTGGTACCTTTGTTCCTCCTAGAAGCGGCACCGGTTAGAGGCGGGGTTGATCTATGGTGAGCACGAGCGAGAGGCCATGGCGGCCATGGCGCGATGAACTAACTTCTTCACGGGCGGCATAGCGTCTGATGTCGTCCGCGCTCAAGCCGCGCTTGTCGAGCGGCTGCGCCGAAAGTGCGGCACAAAGCGACGGCGGAGAGAGAACAACGCGGTTATGCCTCCTATGCACCGCCGATGAACTATCGAGCGTCGATGGGGCGGCAGCAATGATGGCACCACCATTTTCATCGTGGACCTCCGTCCTCGGTGATGGACAGGTCGCGGACTCCTTCACGATGGTATGCCACATGTGGCGGCGAGGCCTGGTGTCCCATGTGGGCATGTCCATCTCCTTGTTCTTCTCTTCCTTCTTTGGAACCGCACCTTCACTTCATGGGTCTTATTGCGGTGATCATGGAGGCAGCGGATGGAGGAAGACAGGTTGAATGTTGTTGTTTTGCCCTTGATAGGACAGGTTTAGGGTCGGGTTGGTTTTTGTTCTAGATGTTGAAATGTAATGAAAATCTGTCGTGTTTGTATAAAATCCGTCATGTTAAGATGAAATCTGGCTATGTTTGCAAAAATTATCCGGTTTGTTCAAGATTTTGCAATATTTGCGGCTAGCATTGGATGTAGATCCTCCGCATCCGTTTCATGGATAGTCCCCCTGACACATGGGCGGATGTAGGAAGAAATTTGTGGGTTGCCGTTGAAGATGCATATTAGTGAGTGGTGTCTCAAGCATGCATATGTTCGTTGGCCCTTAGGTGATTTGTTCTGCATGATTCCTCTCTACTAGCGCGAAGAAGCGGCGGTATACGCATCACACCGTGACCGATTTCATCATGTTTTGCGAAATAAGCCAAAAATAATATGTATTAAATGAAAAATAAAATAAAAGGACAACACAAATTCTATCTTTACCCCATGATCTATTTAGACACGTAATAAACATTAAATAATTTAACAAATTAAGTAAAGTGACCTATTCATATATTTTCATAAGCACATATTTTCCCCTTTCATAAGTAAAAATAAGTGATGTGCCCTTATAGATGATGCCAACAACATGGATATTCTTCTTGCGTGGTGAACACACCGAGGAGAAGGAGTCTAAAAAGTTGGTATTTCTTACGGATTACTGTTTCACTGAATGCATAGTAGTGATTTACTATTTTTATTGTCCTGGTTTATTGGTTGTATTGTTCTCGGCTATAATTCAGATACTGATTTGGTTTACCGTTTGGATGGGTTAATGTTTTTGGTTTATTCAGGTGTTGTTCCGTGTCACTGGTCTTCTTGTTTCGGTTAGGAAGGACTTTTTTATTTCTTCTAGATTACTGTTCATGAGAATGCATATTACTTACCATTTTGTTATTTTGGTTTATTAGGTGTATTGCTCTGGTTACAATTAAATTACTGTTTCAGCTTATAGTTTAGATGGGTTAATGTTTTGGTTTATTCAAGTGTTGTTCCCTTTCACTGATTTTACTGTTCCGGGTTCCGATTTGCTGTTTTGGCTCATTTGGGTTTTTTGGTTAGCAGTTCGGTCTTTTCAGATATTGTTTCAGGGTATGTTCGGGCAATTGTTGGTGCACTGTTCACTGATGTCGTGGTGTAAAAATCAGTTTCGGTCAATAACAAACTTTTTTTTGCGAGTTACTAAGCATGCAAATATACTCGTCCAGTCTACTGTTCTGTGCCTCAGCAGCATCATCACCGGAAAGGTCAGGAGACGATTGAGGCAGCTCTGCATCAATACGTCGATGGATATATGATGTGTAAAAATTCCTAAATCTTAACTCTCCATATACGGACGTGAGTGTGGAGGAGGGTAGAAATGATCCGTAAAAAATCCTAGTATTCTTTTGAACTGTTCATACATGTCTACTGTTCATTGGTACTGTTCACTACTGGCCCATAAAATGAACAGCAAAATGCAAAAAATCTGAAAATTGAGAAGGGAATACTTCCGGCTTTCGTGTAGTAACTTATATGTGGGTACGTATACGGGCTGGCTAAGCAAACCGGCTATGCTGTCTATCCCTTCAGGACTTCTAGCTATTTACTTTGTCTCAAAAAAAAATCTATCGGTTCGTAAAGATCCAGGACTCTGACGCCCACATGCAATCGGATCCATCCATCGTGTACTCTTAGTCATGCAATTAGAGTACAACCGCTATTCATGGGTGATATATTCTCTAGAATTATCGTGGAGACCTATTATAGCGCCTCCAATTAGTAATACTAGTATAGACAAGATTGACATGCTAATCACTTGTGCTTTTAAAAGTGGACATGCTAATCAGCTGTGTTGTGGGTGCTGTCACGCACAGCAGATGCCAACTTCCTCACAACTCGTCGAAAAACCACATCCATCGGATCAAGCGCGAGCATGGTTGGATAACGAGCACAAGGAGAAAGAAGATCATTCAAGACCATTTCTCGGGGTGATGGGAAGGGAACACGAGCAACAAAGACTGCTTGGGGAGTTGGCATTGAGTCCCATGTTATGCATGGCTGGATGATGCCATCACCGAGAAGAGGTTTGGGGGCAGATGCCCGGTGATAAAGCGCTGGGCGGATGGCTTCACGGGCATTTTGTTCAAAAGGTGTTGGAGTGTTATCAAACATGCGGTCATGAGGGCTGTCGTGGTTCTAAGTCGCGGTAGAAGTAGGGGTAGGTTAAGGAGGCGATGTCCTAGCTATGGAGCAGTTGTGGAGACAAAGGATGTCGAGTTGGGCCCTTCTCGGAGGAAGTAGCCCTCGTCTCGGGCACGAGGCGGTCAGTGGATTATGAGTATAGTATTACAAGAATCTGAACCCTCCTATACGTGGAGGGTGGCTATATAAGTCTTGGGGACCCACCAGCCCACATTATGGAGGATTAAAGTACATTAAGCTAGGGGGTTCTTGTAGCGCCCTCATAAAGCTAACTACATTAAGTCTATTCAATAGCAAACCGTTGCTTTGGTGCCTTGATCTTACGGTGGTCGGTGAGTCTTCATGGTGAGTGAGTCTTCCATGGTCGAGTCATTCCGGTCTCGGTCGAGTGGATTCCTCTTTGGTCATTTGAAGATGATCTCTGCAAGTGTCCTTGGGTAGGGCGTTTAGGTGGGCCTATGACCCTACCTAGGTACATGAATCCATCATTAGCCCCGAATGGATTGAGGCTTGAGTGAAGGAGGGTTGGCGTTGTTTCCATTGCCTTTGCATTACGGCGTGTTGTCTCGGATCAAGATCTTCTTTGTTGATAACAAGAAACTTTCCTTGATCGACTTGATCCATTCTTGTTCTTTAGTCGAGTGACTTCTTTAACTACACGAGTAACAGATCGCGGGAGATCTCGCGTTTGTGGTGATCCGTCGCCGCGGATCTCGCGGGATCTGAAATTTGGGGGCCTTGGACGGAGCAGGCTGGCGCTTGGATGGGGCGTAACGAGCGCCTCGATTGTCGCGCGCTTTCTCCGCCACGTATCGCGCGATCTGCTACTGGATATGATTGGATTGCTTGGGTCCTGTCATCCACTCGGAAGGATGCTATAAGTAAGTCCGGAGGCTCATACCGATACCTTGTTCTTCCTCCCGTTCTCTCCGTCTCCGCTCTCCACCGCTGCTGCTCCTTGTCATCCCCTCCTTGCGCATTCGCGGCGTCATGGGCAAAGAAAACGGCGATCTTGGGCGTCGCGAAAAAGCGTCGGTGGCGGAGAAAGCGTCGGCGGCGAGAAGCGAAGGGAGATCCACGGTCGCGGTTCCTCGCCGAGATCAACTGCGAAAGGCTGGGTCGAGGCCCCGGATCGATCGACCATCAGGAGAAGGATCTCCTCGACGCATGACGGATTGATTCCCCAGCGCCTTGAGACTTCTGGCCGAGTGGCAGCCCGGCCGAAGAGGGTGAGTCGTGCTGGCCACCCATCGACCGAGGTTTTCATTGCCGCCGAGTGTCTTCTTTGGGGTTTTGAATTTCTTGAACCAGCTTCACCATTTACTCCAAACTCCATCATTATACCTTGCAGCGTTTGTGTCTATGTGAAAACTTCACGGGTTGTCGACGCCTTTGGGGTTTGTTCAAGTACATCTTCACATGGCTCGGTATGAAGGCAAACTCCCAGGCGAGAAGACCGTAGTCGGATGTGTGGTGGTTTAGGAGTCGGTTGAGGAGCAAAAGCACTTTTCCAGCTATGCATTTTCCCAGTCGGTCGGGGGTTGGCGTCGACCTGGTTCTATTGCGGGCGAGGGCGGCCGGGACGGTCGGTAGCCTCCAGAATTTACCATGAGTCAGTGAATAAACCCTCCTCCTTGAAAGTTGTTCTGAAGAGGGCTGAAGTGAAGATCTTGATGGACGCGTGGTGCAGCTGGTTAGGGCGGAGTGGTGGTATGGACCTCCTGGAGTCTTTCTTGGGCGAATCCAGCCCCTTGATTCGGAGTCACTGTATGTGGTTGTATTGCGGTGCGAAACGAGACCGTGTCCACCGGAGGCGGTCGGCGATGTTGTAGTGGAAAGATGGATGGCTTCAATCACTTTGAAACAAGGACAATCCTCGCGGATCGATTTCTCCGGATCGTGACAGCGTTCGAGATAAGGTACACTTGTTACATTTTTGTTGTATATGCATCGAGTGTGTACATGTAACGGTGGTGAACTCTGCTTTGATACTTCGAGCCCTCACAGCTATACTCGATGCCATGGCGCCCGATTCGGCGGGGAGGGAAGCGGTGGAGTGAGCCGGGAGGAGTGGGATTCAGATCTGCGAGGAGGCGGCGGCGGCGGCGATGGTGGCGGGGCGATGATGGCGAGGGCGAAGAGAGAGTCGCACCACGGCGCTTGGAAAGCGGTCAAAACTGTGCGATCGCCGGTTGAGCAGTAAGGGAGTTCGGTTGTTCCTTGATCGACTCGCGCCCTCGGATCGCTTCTCCGGTGCCGGCGAGAAAGCCGAGAAGCAACGAAGGTAGCTCGCCGAGAACAACAAGCCTCTGCCGAAAATGAAGGTGTCCATCCCCACCATCTCGGGGTAAGCATATTGCTTAAATCTTCTTGCTCTATCTTGATCTTGTCTCGGTTGACACTTGAATCGGTCGTGATTCTTTGGACTTTCGAGCTGCGACTTACGAAACCTCAGCTAAAGTGGCGACCATGAGATGGAAGAGCCGCCACTTCAAATCTTGGTATTATATCCTTAATTCTTGTTCTTAGTCGGTGACTCAAGATTTGACTTTAACTCTTTTACGAAGTTCAACCGATAATATCATCACTCTCCACGGCGGCGATGATGAGGATGAGAACCGCGAGGGCTAGGAGGAGCAGGAAGGCATCTGCTGGTAGAAAACCCAAGGTCTTGTGGGCCGAGACCGTCGTGGCGGAAGGGGCGGCTTTCGCAGACGGTGACCTTCCAGCGGTGCCGTTGGCGATCTTTCGGCCCGCGTCGAGTCTTGGGCAACCGATCTTCACCGCCACGTCCCGGAGGACCAAGCGATGCTGCTAAAGCGATCCGTCAAGCGAGGATCATGATGGGCGGTGAAGATCGCTGGGATGCGAAGCGACTACGATGCGGCTACGCCCTTGAGCAATGTTGGTCGATCGACCACCACATTGTTAGGATCGCTAGCAAAACTTTTCTTTACGGAATTTATAGCAATAGCAGTCACCCACTAGGTGTGTCGATAAAAACCCCTTGTTAGCGGGCACGGCAGGTGCACCGGGTGTAATCCCCAAGGCTAAGGTCATTGCTGGCGATCGGTCTTAAACTTCATAAGTAAATATTGATCATTACTCGAATGAAGCGAATATGTTTCCGAGACGGTGGGGAACGCTGAGTGCACCAGCTGAGTGTAATCCCGATCTTGTGATCATTTGTTGGCGATTGATTACGATCTGAAAAAGCTACAATCATTGATCGACTTGTTTTTTTTTTTTGGTGTTGATCATTCTGTCTTAAACTTACTAAGAATGGGCGGTGTTGGTGTTCTGTCTCCTTCTGGTCGTTGATGACTATGTCTTGAATAAGACCCGTGGGGGCATCTTGAGTGCACCCATGGGTGTAGTCCCGAGACTACGGTTGAATGCTTGCATTCGGCGTAGTCGTAAACGCACAATTCTTCTTGATTCACTTTCGAAGTGGATTATCTCGATATTTTGCAATGACTCTTAGTAGAAATCTTGTGATCTTCGGCGCTATCTTTGACTGGAGAAGCATATTCAGCTCGAGTTGGACTTAAGCTGGTGCGAAAAATCGTGGCGAAGGAGACCAAAGGTATGTTTGGTGAGATTTGACGACTGTCCTCCTCCCACTTGCTTCAAGTTTGACTTTGCTGCGATTCTGAGCAAGGTGAGAGAGGCAAAAGGAAGAAGGAGCTTGAGCTATGCAGAAGACCAAGCTTGATGAAAAGCCTCGGTTGGCTCGAGCAGGATAACGCCGATCGAAGGCTGCTCACGGCACTGCGGCAAAGATCTTTGGCGAATGAAGGTGACAAGAAGAACGACCGAAGATCCTCAATGGTGGGAAGAAGAGCAGTGGAAAGCTTCTTGCGGCCTTGCTAAGAAATTGTTCCTTAGCTCGAAGGTAACCTTCTCCACGACCAATCCTCCCATGTTATGTTTCCATTCATTTGTTTTTCGATTCGGGTTATGTCTTTGCGAGTTACGCGCAACCGAAGAAGAAACCAGCCATTGGCGAACCTTGACCACATCAATTCCCTGTGAGCGATGAAACTGCCATGAACATCTTCCATGGAATCCAGCGTTCTTTCTTGTTGTGGATTATCTGCAAGGCTGAAGGTGGCTACATCCGCATCGACTCAGCGCGGCCCAATGAGACCTTTGCAAAATGACCTTGAGTC
Source organism: Aegilops speltoides (assembly GCA_021437245.1). NCBI lineage: Eukaryota > Viridiplantae > Streptophyta > Magnoliopsida > Poales > Poaceae > Aegilops > Aegilops speltoides. The sequence goes on from CM038147.1 coordinate 484,317,012, forward strand.
ATTGATGGGTCGTGAGCGAAATCCCTGACGAGTGCAAGTGGAAGAAATCTTGGCTCGGTGCGGTCGGACGTTGCCACAATATGCGGCGAGTCCATGCAAGGAAGCTTCGAGAAGATAAGGTGGCTCTCCAGTGGCCAACACCAAAAACGCGACGGGACCTTCATGGAAACTTTCGCCGCTGCTGCCCAGCGGATTGCCGCCGGGATTGATCTTGGCGAGTTCGTTGCTCCATCCGACCCTCCACGGGAGGGTAAAAACTTTCCTTGACCTTAAATTTGCCTCGGTATGCGAGTGAGGGTTGTAACCGATAAAACTTTAAGGCTTAGTGCAGAGCACTCTCGGTTACTTTAGGTGTCGAGCCTAAATTTGGATTGGATGTTTGGCTATGATTGCCCTTGGCTTGTTGCTCTTTGCGGGTTAACAATGGGATCTTGTTGCGATCGACTTATTCCTTAAGCGAACAGGGCTGCTGCTAAGCCTCCAGTGGGCTTCAGCTTATCACTGGTAGGATTTAAATAACTTGGCGAGCGGGCTGCAGCTAAGCCTCAGTGGGAGGTTGCTCTCCACTCGGTAGGATTTCTTATACTTTAGGCGACAGCAGTGCGGCTAAGCCCCCAGTGGGAGGTTTGCTCTCCACTCGGTAGGATTCCTATACCTGGCGAGCACTGGGCTGGCTAAGCCCCAGTGAGAGGTTTGCTCTTCACTCGGTGGTTCTTATACCTTAGGCGACAGGGCTGCACTAAGCCCCAGTGGGAGGTTTGCTCTCCACTCGGTGGGATTTCTTTACCTTAGGCCTTTGAGCTGCAGCTAAGCCCCAGTGGGAGGTTGCTCTCCACTCGGTGGATTCTTTACCTTGGCGAGCCGGGCTGCAGCTAAGCCCCAGTGAGAGTTTGCTCTTCACTCGGTGGGATTTCTTATACCTTGGCGAAACCTGGGCTGACAGCCCCAGTGGGAGGTTTGCTCTCCACTTTGGGATTTCTTTACCTTAGGCGAGCAGTGTGCAGCTAAGCTCCAGTGGGAGGTTTGCTCTCCACTCATTAGGTTCTTTTGTATTTGTGTCGAGGCTCGGAGAAGAGGGTGATCGACACCACTTCATATTCCTTGCAAGCACATCATACTTATGGTGTGGCTCGGAGAGGGTCATGATCGACCTGCCTCGTTTCCTTGCTAATATCCTTTATACTTAGGCGAGTCCTGCTGGCTAAGCCCCAGTGGAAGTCGGTTTACCACTCGGTGGGATTTTTAATAACTTAGGCGGCGCAGCTAAGCCCAGTGGAAGTCGGCTTACCACTCGGTGGGATTTTAATAACTTGAAACAGCGGGCTGCGGCTAAGCCTCAGAGTGGGCGACTTATCACTCGGTGGGATTTAATAACTTAGGCGAGCAGGCTGCAGCTAAGCCCCGGTGGAGTCGGCACCACTCGGTGGGATTCTAATAACTTAGGCGAGCAGGGCTGCAGCTAAGCCTCAGGTGGAAGTCGGCTTTCCACTCGGTAGGATTTATAAAAACTTAGGCGGATTCGCGACTAAGCCACCTTGGGGAAGTGAAAATTTTACTCGACTCAAAATAAAAAGTGACAAAAATTATGAAGGAATTATGACACTATTACTTCAAAGCTCGTGAGCTACAAAGTACTTTATTACAATTCTTAGAGTGAAAAACTTTTAAGTGTAAAGCAGGCGGGCAGAATCCGCATTCAAGCTCGGGGCTCATCGATATCGTGTTGACATTGTAGAGGCGATATGCCCCATTGTGGAGAACCTTTGTGATGAAGGACCTTCCGGAGGGAAGCTTATGTTGCTGATCCACCCGAAGGACCAGATCCCCTTCTGGAAGGCTCGACCTCTCACATTTACGGCATCTGGTGGCGCAAGTCTTCTTTGGTAAATGGTCGGCGGATCAAAGCCATTTCCCTTTCCTCTTCGAGGAGTCATTGCATCTGAGCGCTTGCAACACGCTTCATTATAAAGTTCAATTAAGTGGAGCATTGTGAAGGAGATCACTCGGTAAACTAACCCCCATAGACCGGGAAAAAGAGTTCTCGATCGACCCGATTTGGCGTGGTCCATGACGACTAAAGCAGCGAAGGAAGTTAAATCGACCCAAGCACCACCGCATGCTTGAGATCTCGCATCAAGCGGGGCTTGGACCCTTGAGGATCAATCCATTGGCTCGTTACGCTGTCCATTCATTTGTGGATGGGCAGGCGTCGTAATCGACTCGTATGCCTTGAGTTGCGAAATCCTTGAATTCTTCGAGTCAAAATTGACCCATTGTCGTGATAATCTTGTGCGGGACTCCATACGAATGTCAACTTTACGATGAAGAAACAGCGATACCGACATCAAGTTTTTGATTGGCTTAGCCTCAATCCACTGGTGAACTTCATTGCTACGGTACATGGTGAAACCGCTCCGACCCGTTCGCAAGGACCGATCATCAACCCCCCCCCACTTGCGAAAATGAAATGGTCTTCAAAAGTAGCAGGCTTGTGTGACATATTGGAGTAAGGCATCCCGCGCTTGTCCACTATTTCTTTTGCCATCTCATTTGCTCTCGGCGATAAAATCCAGCTCGGTATGCTTTGGCTACAATGGTCGAGAAGGCGCATAGTGACCACGGGTCCCAGTGAATATCATCGAGAATGACTCGACCTTCTTGGCGTTATGCACTTTTGTCAGAGCTCCGTTGGGCTTTCTCTCTCTTGCCCATTGATATGATAAAGGCTTTGGATCGACGGACGATCATCGAGCCTCTTCCTCATCCTGGGAGTTCCTTTCTCAGAATATCGCAATGTATGGAATTGTCCAATCGGGAGTGACCACTAAAACCTCCATGACCAAATCGACCCTTCTGGGAACCTCAACCGGTCAGTCTGTGGCACTCTTGGGTTGTGGAGCTTCCTCTGTGTAGGGATCTTCTTTGGTGACCAGGTGTATATGCTCAAAAACCACGCCACTCGGAATGGCTTCCCTCTATTAGTTTTGTTAAATCACATAAACGTACTTTTGTGTTGATTCTTTTTGCTGTAGATCGCTAGACAGATTTACCAGGACTTCCTATTTTGGTAGGAGTTTTAGAGTTCCAGAAGTTTGCGTTAGTTACAGATTTCTACAGACTGTTCTGTTTTTGACAGATTCTGCCTTTCGTGTGTTGTTTGCTTATTTTGATGCATCTATGGCTAGTATTAAGTGGTATGAACCATAGAGAACTTGGAATACAGTAGGTTTAACACCAATATAATTAAATAATGAGTTCATTACAGTACCTTGTGTGGTGGTTTCGTTTTATTTCACTAACGGAGCTTATGAGATTTTCTGTTGAGTTAAGTGTTGAGAAGTTTTCAAGTTTTGTGTAAAGATTTGATGGACTAAGGAATAAGGAGTGGAAAAAGCCTAAGATTTGGGATGCCCATGGCACCCCAAGATATTCAAGAGTAGCCAAAAGCCTAAGCTTGGGGATGCCCCCGGAAGGCATCCCCTCTTTCGTCTTCGTTCATTGGTAACTTTACTTGGAGCTATATTTTTATTCGCCACATGATATGCGTTTTGCTTGGATCGTCTTGTATGATATTAGTCTTTGGTTTTTAGTTTACCACAATCATCCTTGCTGTACGCACCTTTTGGGAGAAGTCCACTTTATTAGAATTTACTAGAATACTCTATGTGCTTCACTTATATCTTGTAGAGCATGGCGGTGGCTTAATTTTGAAGAAATTGTTGATCTCTCATGCTTCACTTATATTATTTTGAGAGTCTTTTAGAACAGCATGGTATTTGCTATGGTTATAAATTTGGTCCTAGAATGATGAACATCCAAGTTGGGTATAATAAAAACTATCATAGAAAGTGCATAAAACACTAGGATCAATTTGATGCTTGATAATTGTTTTGAGATATAGAGGTGGTAATGTTAAAGTCATGCTAGTGGGTAATTATGAAATTGAGAAATACTTGTGTTGAAGTTGGCAAGTCCCGTAGCATGCACGTATGGTAAAAGTTGTGTGACAAATTTGTTGCATGAGGTGCTCTTTTGATTGTCTTCCTTATGAGTGGAGGTCGGGATCGCGCGATGGTTAACTCCTACCAACCATTCCCCTAGGAGCATGCATAGTAGTACTTTGCTTTGAGGGCAAGTAGACTTTTGCAATAAGTATATGAGTTCTTTATGACTAATGTGAGTCCATGGATATACGCACACTCACCCTTCCATTTTGCTAGCCTCTATTATACCGCACAACTTTCGCCGGTATCATGCACCCATTATTTACCTCCCTCAAAACAGCCACCATACCTAACTATTATGGCATTTCCATAGCCATTCCGAGATATATTGCCATGCAACCTTCCACCGCTTTGTTATTATGACACACTTCATCATTGTCATATTGCTCTTTGCATGATCATGTAGTTGACATCGTATTTGTGGCAAGGCCACCTTCATAACTTTCATACATGTCGCTCTTGATTCATTGCATATCCCGGTACACCGCCGGAGGCATTCATATAGAGTCATATCTTGTTCTAATTTTGAGTTGTAATTCTTGAGTTGTAAATCAATAAAAGTGTGATGATCTTCATTATTAGAGCATTGTCCCAATGAGGAAAGGATGATGGAGACTATGATTCCCCCACAAGTCGGGATGAGACTTCGGACTTTACAAAAAAAAAGAGAAAGGACAAAAACAAGCCAAAGAAAAAAAAGAGAAAAGAAAAAAAGAAAAAAAGAAGAATAAAAAAATAAAATGAGAGAAAAAGAGAGAAGGGACAATGCTACTATCCTTTTTACCACACTTGTGCTTCAAAGTAGCACCATGATCTTCATGATAGAGAGTCTCCTATGTTGTCACTTTCATATACTAAGGGCGTGTTCGGGAGCCCTCCACAACCTCAAACTCCTCGACTCCGCAGCCCCAAACCAGCAGCCAGCTTCTCGATAAAAATCCTGGAGTTTAGTGATCGTTCGGCAGCGCAGCTTATTCGCTCGATCGACCCTCGCAGGCCGGAAGCCCATTTAGGCTCATTGTGGCCCAGTCGCCTGGGATGATGGGTGTCCTGTGAGCCCAGTTGTGCTGGATATGGCCCAACTAGGGAGGAACTCACTTGGCGCTCGCTGGATGTGTCGCTCGTGAAATAAGAATCGAACCGGTACGCTCACTTGGCGGTGGCATCCACATGTAATTTTGAGCAAACTCCAACTCCCCGAGAAGCTGGGAGCCCGGAATGACTAGCTCCGCAACTCCTCGAAAAATACACTGCGCTCATCGTCGGCTTCTGTTGCTAAACTCTAGGAGTGGACGCGTTCGGCTGCACTCCATGCGTGGATTCAAGGATTTGAGAAGTCAGACGATTACCGAACACGCCCTAAGTGGGAATTTTTCATTGTAGAACTTGGCTTGTATATTCCAATGATGGGCTTCCTCAAAATGCCCTAGGTCTTCGTGAGCAAGCAAGTTGGATGCACATCCACTTAGTTTCTTTTGTTGAGCATTCATATATTTATAGCTCTAGTGCATCCGTTGCATGGCAATCCCTACTCGCTCACATTGATATCTATTGATGGGCATCTCCATTGCCCGTTGATACGCCTAGTTGATGTGAGACTATCTTCTCCCTTTTTGTCCTCACAACCACCACCATATACCACCATAGTGCTATGTCCATGGCTTGCGCTCATGTATTGCGTAAGAGTTGAAAAAGCTGAAGCACATTAAAAAGTATGAACCAATTGCTTGGCTGAAACCGAGGTTGTGCATGATGGGAGTATTTTGTGTAATGAAAATGAAGCATGGCCTAACTATATGATTTTGTAGGGATAAGCTTTCTTTGGCTATGCTATTTTGATAGGACATGATTATTTGTTAGTATGCTTCGACGCATTATTATTTTTTATATTTTATAAACTTTTATCTTGAATCATTTGGGTCTGAACAATCATGCCACAACTGTTTTTATCATTTACCTACTCGAGGACCAGCAATTAAGCTTGGGGATGCTTGATACGTCTCCAACTTATCTATAATTTTTTATTGTTCCATGCTATTATATTACCCCTTTTGGATGTTTATGGGCTTTATTTTACTCATTTATATCATTTTCGGGACTAACCTACTAACCGGAGGCCCAGCCCGTATTGTTGTTTTTTTGTCTATTTCAGAATGTCAAAGAAAAGGTATATCAAACGGAGTCCAAACGGAATGAAACCTTCGGGAGCGATCTTTTTGGAACAAACGTGATCCAGAGGACTTGGAGTGCAAGCCAAAAAGCAGTCGAGGCGGCCACGAGGGTGGAGGGCGCGCCCACCCCTACAGGGCGCGCCCCACTATCTCGTGGGCCCCTCGGGCGGCCACCGACGTACTACTTCCTCCTATATATACCCTCGTACCCCGAAAACATCCAGGGAGCCAACAAAAAACAATTTCCACCGCCATAACCTTCTGTATCCGTGAGATTCCATCTTGGACCTTCGCTGGCGCTCCGCCGGAGGGGGAATCGACCACGGAGGGCTTCTACATCAACACCATAGCCCCTCCGATGAGTTGTGAGTAGTTTACCACAGACCTTCGGGTCCATAGTTATTAGCTAGATGGCTTATTCTCTCTTTTTGGATCTCAATACCATGTTCTCCCCCTCACTTGTGAAGATCTATTCGATGTAACTCTTTTTGCGGTGTGTTTGTCGAGATCCGATGAATTGTGGGTTTATGATCAAGTTTATCTTTGAGAAATATTTGAATCTCCTCTGAATTCTTTTATGTATGATTGAGTTATGTTTCCAAGTCTCTTCGAATTATCAGTTTGGTTTGGCCTACTAGATTGATCTTTCTTGCAATGGGAGAAGTACTTAGCTTTAGATTCAATCTTGCGGTGTCCTTACCCAGTGACAAGAGGGGTTGCAAGGCATGTATTGTATAGTTGCCATCGAGGATAACAAGATGGGGTTTATATCATATTGCATGAGTTTATCCCTCTACATCATGTCATCTTTCTTAATGTGTTACTCTGTTCTTATGAACTTAAAACTCTAGATGCATGTTGGATAGCGGTCAATGTGTGGAGTAATAGTAGTAGAAGCAGGCAGGAGTCGGTCTACTCGTCAAGGAGTGATGCCTATATACATGATCATGGCTAGATAATCTCATAATTATTTGCTTTTCTATCAATTGCTCGACAGTAATTTGTTCACCCACCGTAATACTTATGCTATCTTGAGAGAAGCCACTAGTGAAACCTATGGCCCCTGGGTCTATCTTTTATCATATAAGCTTTCAATCTACTTTTATTTGAATCTTTACTTTTCCAATCTATATTATAAAATACCAAAAATATATTTATCTTATCATACTATCTCTATCAGATCTCACTTTCGCAAGTGCACTACTAGGGAAAAGCCTAGCAGCAGCGCGGGTTTTGGGCCTATTAGTAGCGCGGGGGTCGGCGCTACTAATAAGGCGCTACATGACTAACTTATAGCGATGAGCTGGGTGCCACCCGCGCTATAGCTAACGTATAGCACTAGCGTGGGTAAAAACCCGCGCTACTACTAATCTGTAATCTCTGATTTTTTTTTTGAATTTTTTCGATTTTTTTTTTTGATTTTTTTCCCTAATTTTCAAATTTCTGAATTATTTTAACCTCAAATCTCTAATAACCCCTCATTGCTGCTCAATTTAATCTCTAATCACCCATCATCATTCCAAATCATGGTCACCCATCCTCTCACTACTCCAGCCTGAGCACGCTTAACTTCCGGGTTCTATTCTCCCTCGTTTCCAAGTCTGCACTTGTTGTTTTCCTGACAATAGTAAGATGTCAATCCTATTAACCTCAGGAATTTAGCTTGAGCATGAAGTCACACATTTCACTGTTTGAGTTTGAAACTATTGTTCTAAAAAATTAGTAACACTAATATTTCTTGAATAATTAGTTTGACCACAGTTTGACCACAGTTTGACCAGATTTGACCACAGTTTGACCATAGTTTGACCAGATTTGACCAAAATTCAAAAAAACTAAAATAATTATTTAGTAACACTAATATTCTTGAATAATTAGTTTGACCATAGTTTGACCATATTTAACAAAAATTTAAAAAAGAACTGATTTTTTTTGAATTTTTTTGCCTCCAGATCTTAAAAGCCCCGTAACTTTTTTTTTGTTAGGTTTTTGAGGATTTTAAAAATGTTTAACAGGGTTCCCCCCCCCCCCCGGTTAAATTCGGATGTAACTTTTCGAGTAGATGATTTTTCATATAAAAAACTTTTCATCCGAGGTCGTATGCAAAAGTTATGGCCATTTTACAAATTTCCAGAGAGATTTTGCAAATAAAGTCGAAATTCATATTTGTAAATTTTCCCAACAACTAGACCACATATCACTTGGGAAACTTATTTTATTTTATTTATTTGACAAGTTTATCATTTTCTTTTATTTTTTTTAAAACTGAAAAGGCGATCCACAGGGGGGTGGTACACTTTGAAAATTTTGCAAATAGGCCATACCCCGCGCTACTACTATGGCAGACGATTAGTAGTAGCAAGGGGTAGAAACCCGCGCTACTACTATCAACTTAGTAGTAGCGCGGGTTTATAACCATCGCTACTACTATGGCATGGTTCAGGGGCCACTTAGTAGTAGCGAGGGTTAAAAACCCGCGCTCCTGCTATCAACTTAGTAGTAGCGAGGGTTAAAAACCTGCGCTACTACTATGGCATGTCCCGGGGGGGGCACGGTAGAGACCGCTTAGTAGTAGCGAGGGCTATAAACCCGCGCTGTTGCTATCAACTTATTAGTAGCGAGGTTTAAAAACCTGCGCTGCTAGTAAGTAGCAGTACCGAGGGTTTTTAACCCTCGCTGCTACTAAGATTCTGTGTATAGGCTTTTTCCTAGTAGTGGTGGCCTCAAGGGATTGACAACCCCTTTATTGCGTTGGTTGCGAGTTCTTTGTTTGTTTGTGTAGGTGCATGGGACTTTTGAGGAGCTTCCTACTGGATTGATACCTTGGTTCTCAAAAACTGAGGGAAATACTTACGCTACTATTGCTGCATCACCCTTTCCTCTTCAAGGAACACCAACGCAAGCTCAAGACGTAGAAGACGACGATGAGTACGAGACCACGATGGAGATGGGCTCTGACAACACAGCCCCGGCTCCTGCACCTCCTGTGCACGCCGGCTTCACCATGGAGTAGGCACAGGCACACTAGGTGCAGCATGCGTCGGCGCCTTTGTCGGCGTTACAGCAGGCACAGGAGAAATAGTGGTACAACCTGTTCCTCCTAGAGCAGCACCAGTTGGGGGCGGGGGGTTGATCTATGGTGAGCACGAGAGCGAGGAGGCCATGGCGGCCATGGCCGCGATGAACCCCAACTTCTTCACGGAGCAGCATGACGTCTACGATGTCGTCCGCGCTCAAGCCGCTGCTTGTCGGAAAGCGGCTGCCGCCGAGGTGCAGCACAAGGCGACCGCGGAGGAGAACAACGCCAGTTGTGCCTCCTATGCACCGCCGATGAACTATCAGGCGTCCCAGTGGGACGACGACAGCGGTGGCACCACCATTTTCATCGTGGACCTCACGTCCTCCAGTGATGGACAGGTCGCGGACTCCTTCAACGATGAGTATGCCACATGTGGCGGCAGGGCCTGGTGTCCCATGTGGGCATGTCCATCTCCCTTGTTCTTCTCTTCCTTGCTGGAGACCGCACCTTCACTTCATGGGTCTTATTGCCGGTGATCATGGAGACGACGGATGGAGGAAGACACGGGTTCGGACGCTGGGCGCTGCCGCAGTAGGACAGGTTTAGGGTCGGGTTGGTTTTTTTGTTCTAGATGTTCGAAATGTAATGAAAATCTGTCGTGTTTGTATAAAATCCGTCATGTTAAGATGAAATCTGGCTATGTTTGCAAAAAAATTATCCGGTTTGTTCAAAAAGATTTTGCAATATTTGCGGCTAGCATTGGATGTCGTCCTCCCGCATCCGTTTCCGCGGACTGGTCCCCCTGTACATGGGCGGATGTAGGAAGAAATTTGTGGGTTGCCGTTGAAGATGCATATTAGTGAGTGGTGTCTCAAGCATGCATATGTTCGTTGGCCCCTTAGGTGATTTGTTCTGCATGATTCCTCTCTACTAGCGCCGAAGAAGCGCGGCGCACGCCACACCCGTGACCGATTTCATCTGTATTTTGCCGAAATAAGCCAAAAATAATATGTATTACGTGAAAAAATAAAATAAAAAGGACAACACAAATTCTATCTTTACCCCATGATCTATTTAGACACGTAATAAACATTAAATAATTTAACAAATTAAGTAAAGTGACCTATTCATATATTTTTCATAAGCACATATTTTTCCCCTTTCATAAGTAAAAATAAGTGATGTGCCCCATAGATGATGCCAACAACATGGATATTCTTCTTGCGTAGGTGAACACACCGAGGGAGAAGGAGTCTAAAAAAAGTTGGTATTTCTTCTGGATTACTGTTCACCTGAATGCATAGTAGTGATTTACTATTTTTATTGTCCTGGTTTATTCGGGTGTATTGTTCTCGGCTATAATTCAGATACTGATTTGGTTTACCGTTTGGATGGGTTAATGTTTTTGGTTTATTCAGGTGTTGTTCCGTGTCACTGGTCTTACTGTTTCGGTTCGAGGAAGGACTTTTTTTTATTTCTTCTAGATTACTGTTCATGAGAATGCATATTACTTACCATTTTTGTTATTTTGGTTTATTCGAGTGTATTGCTCTGGGTTACAATTAAATTACTGTTTCAGCTTATAGTTTAGATGGGTTAATGTTTTTGGTTTATTCAAGTGTTGTTCCCTTTCACTGATTTTACTGTTCCGGGTTATTCCGATTTGCTGTTTTGGCTCATTTGGGTTTTTTTTTGGTTAGCAGTTCGGTCTTTTCAGATATTGTTTCGGGGTATGTTCGGGCAATTGTTGGTGCACTGTTCACTGATGTCGTGGTGTAAAAATCAGTTTCCGGTCAATAACTTAAACTTTTTTTTTGCGCGAGTTACTAAGCATGCAAATATACTCGTCCAGTCTACTGTTCTGTGCCTCAGCAGCATCATCACCGGAAAGGTCCAGGAGACGATTGAGGCAGCTCTGCATCAATACGTCGATGGATATATATGATGTGTAAAAAATTCCTAAATCTTAACTCTCCATATACGGACGTGAGTGTGGAGGAGGGGGTAGAAATGATGCGTAAAAAAATCCTAGTATTCTTTTTGAACTGTTCATACATGTCTACTGTTCATTGGTACTGTTCACTACTGGCCACTTAAATGAACAGCAAAAATGCAAAAAAAATCTGAAAATTGAGAAAAAGGGAATACTTCCGGCTTTCGTGTAGTAACTTATATGTGGGTACGTATACGGGCTGGCTAAGCAAACCGGCTATGCTGTCTATCCCTTCCAGGACTTCTAGCTATTTACTTTGTCTCAAAAAAAAAAATCTATCGGTTCGTAAAGATCCAGGACTCTGACGCCCACATGCAATCGGATCCATCCATCGTGTACTCTTAGTCATGCAATTAGAGTACAACCGCTATTCATGGGTGATATATTCTCTAGAATTATCGTGGAGACCTATTATAGCGCCTCCAATTAGTAATACTAGTATAAGACAAGATTGACATGCTAATCACTTGTGCTTTTAAAAGTGGACATGCTAATCAGCTGTGTTGTGGGTGCTGTCACGCACAGCAGATGCCAACTTCCTCACAACTCGTCGAAGAAAAAACCACATCCATCGGATCAAGCGCGAGCATGGTTGGGTAACTGAGCACAAGGAGAAAGAGAAGATCATTCAAGACCATTTCTCCAGGGTGATGGGAAGGGGGAGCACGAGCAACAAAGACTTTAACTGGGAGGAGTTCGGCATTGAGTCCCATGTTATGCATGGCCTGGATGATGCCATCACCGAGGAAGAGGTTTGGGGAGCCGGAGATGCCCGGTGATAAAGCGCCTGGGCCGGATGGCTTCACGGGCATTTTGTTCAAAAGGTGTTGGAGTGTTATCAAACATGCGGTCATGAGGGCTGTCGTGGTTCTAAGTCTGACAGTAGAAGTAGGGGTAGGTTAAGGAGAGGCGATGTCCTAGCTATGGAGCAGTTGTGGAGACAAAGGATGTACGAGTTCAGGCCCTTCTCGGAGGAAGTAACAGCCCTACGTCTCGGAGCCCTGAGGCGGTCGAGTGGATTATGAGTATGAGTATTACAAGAATCTGAACCCTCCTATCTGTGGAGGGGGGTGGCTTATATAGAGTGCGCCAGGACCCCAGCCAGCCCACATTATGGAGGGATTAAAGTACATTAAGCTAGGGGGTTACTGGTAACGCCCCTCATAAGGCGCTTTAACTACCATTAAGTCTATTCAATAGCAAACCGTTGTGCTGCGGAGTGCCTTCTGATCTTCTGGTGGTCGAGTGAGTCTTCATGGTCGAGTGAGTCTTCCATGGTCGAGTCATTCCAGTCTCAGTCGAGTGGATTCCTCTTTGGTCGACTGGAAGATGATCTCTTCTGCAAGTGTCCTTGGGTAGGGCGTTTAGGTCAGGCCTATGACCCTACCCTAGGTACATGAATCCATCATTAGCCCCCGAATGGATTGAGGCTTGAGTGAAGGAGGGGTTGACGTTGTTTCCGACTGCCTTTGCATTCTGGCAACGTGTTGTCTCGGATCAAGATCTTCTTTGTTGATAACAAGAAACTTTCCTTCAGTCGACTTGATCCATTCTTGTTCTTTAGTCGAGTGACTTCTTTAACTACACCGAGTAATGTGATCGCAGGAGATCTCGCGTGATGATGATCCGTCGCTCATGGATCTCGCGGATACGAAATTTGGGGAGCGCGAACGGAACAGATCGGCGCTTGGATGGGACGTAATAGGGCGCCTCGATTGTCGCGCCGCTTTCTCCGCCACGTGACGCGCGAAAGGCGGCTGCTCGATATGATTGGATTGCTTGGGTCCACCTGTCATCCACTGGAAGGATGCTATAAGAGTAAGTCCCGGAGGCTCATGCACGCACCTTGTTCTTCCTCCCCGCTCTCTCGTCTCGCTCTCCACCGCCGCTGCTGCTCCTTGTCATCCCCCTCCTTGCGCATTCCGCCGGCGGCCATGGGCAAAGAGAAGACGACGATGCTGGAGCGTGCGAAGAAGGCGTCGGTGGCGGAGAAGGCGTCGGCGGCCGAGAAGGCGAAGGGGAGATCCACCGGTCGCGGCGGTTCCTCATCGAGATCCAACTCGCCAAAGGTGGGTCCAGGAGATCGATCCATCGACCATCAAGGAGAAGGATCTCCTCGACATGGCCAACGACGGATTGATTCCCCACGGCGCCGCGAGACTTCCTGGCCGAGAGTGGCAGCCCCAGCCAGAAGAGGGTGAGTGCGTGCTTTTGGCCACCCACATCGACCGAGGTTTTTCATTGCCGCCGAGTGTCTTCTTTCGGGGTTTTCTGAATTTCTTCGGAGCCCAGCTTCACCATTTTACTCCAAACTCCATCGTATACCTTGCCGCGTTTGTGTCTATGTGTGAAAACTTCCTGGGTTGTCGACCGCACTGGGGTTTGTTCAAGTACATCTTCACATGTCGCTCTCAGACTGTGAAGAAGGCAAGCCCCGGAGACGAGAAGACCCAAGTAGTCCAGATGTGTGGTGGTTTAGGAGTCCAGTTGAGGAGCAAAAGCACTTTTCCAGCTATGCATTTTCCCGAGTCGGTCAGGGGTTGGCAGTCGACCTGGTTCTATTGCCGGAACGAGACGACGCCGGGACAGTCGACTGGCCTCCCAGAATTTACCATGAGTCGAGTGAATAAACCCTCCTCCTTGAAAGTTGTTCCTGAAGAGAGGGCTGAAGTGAAGATGCTGATGGACCGCGTGGTGCAGCTGGTTAGGGACGGAGTGACTGGTATGGACCTCCTGGAGGTCTTTCTTCGGAGGCGAATCCAGCCCCTTCAGTTCCGGAGTCACTGTATGTGGTTGTATTGCGGTACTGAAGACGAGACTCGTGTCCACCCGGAGGCAGTCGACGATGTTGTAGTGGAAAGATGGATGGCTTCAATCACTGGAAACAAGGACAATCCTCGCGGATCCCGGAGGATTTCTCCGCTTGATCGTGACAGCGTTCCAGATAAGGTACACTTGTTCTGTTTTCTGTTGTATGTCTGTCGAGTGTGCTTCTGTAACTTGGTCGACTGAACTCTGCTTTGATACTTCCAGGCCCTCACAGAGCTATACTCGATGCCCAACGGCGCCCAGATTCGGCGAGGAGGGGGAAGCGGTGGAGGTGAGAGCCGGGAGGAGTGGGATTCAGATCTTTGCGGAGACGCGGCGGCGGCAGCGGCGATGGTGACGAGGACGATGATGACGAGGACGAAGAGGAGGAAGTCGCACCACCGCGCTTGGAAAGGCGGTCAAAACTTGTGCACGATCCTTCGGTTGAACGCGGTAAGGGAGTTGCGACTGTTTCGCAGTCGACTAAACGCCCTCGGATCGCTTCTCCGGTGCCGACTGAGAAGGCGCCGAAGCAACCGAAGGTAGCTCCGCCGAGGACAACCAAGCCTCTGCCGAAAATGAAGGTGTCCATCCCCACCATCTCAGGGTAAGCATATTGCTTAAATCTTCTTGCTCTATACTGATCTTGTCTCTGGTTGACACTTGAATCGGTCGACTGATTCTTTGGACTTTCAGTGCTGCGACTTCTGAAACCTCAGCTAAGGCTGACGACCATGAGATGGAAGACGCCGCCACTTCAAATCTTGGTATTATATCCTTAATTCTTGTTCTTAGTCGACTGACTCAAGATTTCTGACTTTAACTCTTTTCTGAAGTTCCAACCGATAATATCATCACTCTCCCTGACGACGATGATGAGGATGAGGAGCCACTGAGGGCTAGGAGGAGCAGGAAGGCATCTGCTGGTAGAGAAACCCAAGGTCTTGACGGAGCCCGAGACCGTCGTGGACGGAAGGGAGGGCGGCACTCGACGAGCCAAGGACCTTCGCGGCAGCCGTGCCGTTGGCGCCCACTTCCCGCCGAAAGTGTCTTTGGGCAACCTTCGATCTTCACCACGCACCACGTCCCGGAGGACCAAGGCGATGTTGCTAAGGAGGCGATCCGTCAAGCGAGGATCATGATGGAGCAGGTGAAGATCGCCGGATGCGAGCCAAGCGACTTCGATGCGGCTCGCCCTTTCGAGCAATGTTGGTCGATCGACCACCACCTGCTCATAGGATACGCTAGCAAAACTTTTCTTTAAAATTTATAGCAATAGCAGTCACCCACTAGGTGTGTCGATAAAAACCCCTTGTTAGCGGGGGCACGCTTAGTGCACCCGCTGGGTGTAGTCCCCAAGGCTAAGGTCGACTGCTGGCAGTCGGTCTTAGGCTTCATAAGTAAATATTGATCATTACTCGAATGAAACGAATATGTTTCCGAGACCGTGGGGAACGCTGAGTGCACCCACCGGTGTAGTCCCGATCTTGTGATCATTGTTGGCGCTTGATTACGATCGAAGAAGCTTCGTCGATGATCGACTTTTTTTTTTTTTGGTCGACTGGTCGACTCTGTCTTAGGCTTACTAAGAATGGAACTGGTCGACTGGTCGACTCTGTCTCCTTTACTGGTCGACTGATCGACTATGTCTTGAATAAGACCAGTGGGGGCATGCTGAGTGCACCCACTGGGTGTAGTCCCCGAGACTACGGTTGAATGCTTGCATTCGACTGTAGTCGTAGAAACGCACAATTCTTCTTGATTCACTCGAAGTGGATTATCTCGATATTTTTGCAATGACTCTTCAGAGAAATCTTGTGATCTTGCGGCACGCTATACTGAACTGGAGCAGAAGCATATTCAGCTCGAGTTGGACTTGAAACTGGTGCAAGAAAATCTGACGAAGGCGAAGGAGGAGACCAAAGGTATGTTTGGTGAGATTTCGACGACTCTGTCCTCCTCCCACTTGCTTCAAGTTTGACTTTGCTGCGATTTACAGGCAAGGTGAGAGAGGCTCAAAGGAAGAAGGAGCTTGAGCTGTCTGAGAAGACCAAGCTTGTTGATGAAAAACTGGCCTCAGTTGCCAAGCTCGAACAGGATAACGCCGATCTGAAGGCTGCTCTGGCCGCTGCGGGCAAAGATCTTTGGCGAATGAAGGCCGACAAGAAGAACTCCGACCGAGAAGATCCTCCAACTGGCTGGGAAGAAGAACGAGCTGGAAAGCTTCTTGGCGGCCTTGCTAAGAAATTGTTCCTTAAGCTCAAGGTAACCTTCTCCACTCGACCAATCCTCCCAACTGTTATGTTTCCATTCGACCGTTTTTCCGATTCGGGTTATGTCTTTGCGAGTTACGCGCAACTCGAAGAAGAAACCAGCCACCGAGATTTAACCTTGACCTCGCAATTCCCTGTGAACGATGAAACTGCCATGAACATCTTCCGACTGGAATCCCGCGTTGCTGCTGTTGTGGATTATCTCGCAAGACTGAAGGTGGCTACATCCCGCATCGACTCAACGCTCTGGCCCAATGAGACACTGCAAAATGACCTTGAGTCATTGATGGGTCGACTGAACGCCGTCCCTGACAGAGTGCAAGAGTGGAAGAAATCTTCGGCTCGGTGCGGTCGCGGGACGTTGCCACAATCCGGCGCGAGTCCATTGCAAGGAAGCTCGAGAAGATAAGTGGCGGCTCTCCGAGTGGCCAACACCAAAAGCACGACTTCAGACCTTCATGGAAACTTTCATCGCTGCTGCCACGCGGATTGCCGACGGGATTGATCTTGACGAGTTCGTTGCTCCATCCAGCCCTCCACGGGAGGGTAAAAACTTTCCTTGACCTTAAATTTGCCTCGGTATGCCGAGTGAGGTTGTAACCGATAAAACTTTAATGAGCTTAGTGCCCGAGCACTCTCGGTTACTTTAGGTGTCGACCTAAATTTGGATTGGATGTTTGGCTATGATTGCCCTTGGCTTGAATTGCTCTTTGCAGGTTAACAGCGGGATGCTGACTGCAGTCGACTTATTCCTTAGGCGAACACGGAGCTGCTGCTAAGCCTCCGAGTGGAAGCCTGGCTTATCACTCGGTAGGATTTAAATAACTTAGGCGAGCACTGGGCTGCAGCTAAGCCTCCGAGTGGGAGGTTTGCTCTCCACTCGGTAGGATTTCTTATACTTTAGGCGAGCACTGAGCTGCAGCTAAGCCCCCGAGTGGGAGGTTTGCTCTCCACTCGGTGAGGATTTCCTATACCTTAGGCGAGCACTGGCTGCAGCTAAGCCCCGAGTGAGAGGTTTGCTCTTCACTCGGTAGGATTTCTTATACCTTAGGCGCAGCACTGGCTGCAGCTAAGCCCCAGTGGGAGGTTTGCTCTCCACTCGGTGGGATTTCTTTTACCTTAGGCGAGCACTGGCTGCAGCTAAGCCCCAGTGGGAGGTTTGCTCTCCACTCGGTAGGATTTCTTTTACCTTAGGCGAGCACCGGGCTGCAGCTAAGCCCCAGTGAGAGGTTTGCTCTTCACTCGGTAGGATTTCTTATACCTTAGGCGAGCACTGGCTGCAGCTAAGCCCCGAGTGGGAGGTTTGCTTCCACTCGGTAGGATTTCTTTTACCTTAGGCGAGCACTCGGGTTGCAGCTAAGCTCCCGAGTGGGAGGTTTGCTCTCCACTCGTAGGATTTCTTTTGTATTTGTGTCGAGCTCGGAGAAGAGGGTCGCAATGACCTGCACTTCATATTCCTTGCAATCGCACATCATACTTATGGTGTAGCTCGGAGGAGAGGGTCGCAATCGACCAAGCCTCGTTTTCCTTGCTAATATCCTTTATACTTAGGCGAGTCCTTGGACTGCAGCTAAGCCCCGAGTGGAAGTCCTGGTTTACCACTCGGTGGGATTTTAATAACTTAGGCGAGCACCGAGCTGCAGCTAAGCCCCGAGTGGAAGTCGGCTTACCACTCGGTGGGATTTTAATAACTTAGGCGAGCACTGGCTGCAGCTAAGCCTCCGAGTGGAAGCCTGGCTTATCACTCGGTGGGATTTTTAATAACTTAGGCGAGCAGGCGAGCAGCTAAGCCCCGAGTGGAAGTCGGCTTACCACTCGGTGGGATTTTAATAACTTAGGCGAGCACTGGCTGCAGCTAAGCCTCCGAGTGGAAGTCGGCTTTCCACTCGGTAGGATTTGTAAAAAACTTAGGCGGAACGGATTCGCGACTAAGCCACCCGCTGGGGGAAGTGAAAATTTTACTCGACTCAAAAATAAAAAGTGACAAAAATTATGAAGGAATTATGACACTATTACTTCAAAGCTCGTGAGCTACAAGAGTACTTTATTACAATTCTTCCGAGTGAAAAACTTTTAAGTGTAAAGCAGGCGGAGCAGATCCGCATTCAAGCTCGGGGCTCATCGATATCGTGTTCGACATTGTAGAGACGATATGCCCCATTGTGGAGAACCTTTGTGACGATGAAGGACCTTCCCAGAGGGAGCAAGCTTATGTTGCTTCGCTGATCCACCGAAGGACCAGATCCCCTTCTGGAAGGCTCGACCTCTCACATTTCGGCATCTGGTAGGCGCAAGTCTTGCTTGGTAAATGGTCGAGCGGATCAAAG
This sequence comes from Aegilops speltoides, assembly GCA_021437245.1. Taxonomy (NCBI): domain Eukaryota; kingdom Viridiplantae; phylum Streptophyta; class Magnoliopsida; order Poales; family Poaceae; genus Aegilops; species Aegilops speltoides. The sequence goes on from CM038147.1 coordinate 484,335,607, forward strand.
CCATTTCCTTTCCTCTTCCAGAGGTCGACCGCATCCCGACGCGCTTGCTCAGCTTCGCTTCATTATAAAGTTCAATTAGTGGAGCATTGTGAAGGAGATCACTTTCGGTAAAACTTACGCCCCATAGACCAGAAAAAGGAGTTCTCCCACGACCGATTTGGCGTGGTCCGCAGACCCCAAAGCATCGAAGGAAGTTCGCCGACCCAAGCACCAGCCGCATGCTTGAGATCTCGCATCAAACGGGCTTCGGACCCTTGAGGATCAATCCATTGGCTCGTTCTGCTGTCCATTCATTGTGGATGGGCAAGCTGAAGCGTAGTCGACTCGTATGCCTTGAGAGTTGCGAAATCCTTGAATTCTTCCGAGTCAAAATTCACCCATTGTCCGTGATAATCATGCGGGACTCCATACCTGAATGTCAACTTTACGATGAAGGAAACAGCGATACCGAGATCAAGTTTTTGATTGGCTTAGCCTCAATCCACTTGGTGAACTTGTCGACTGCTACCAGTACATGGGTGAAGCCGCTCCGACCCGTTCGCAAGGGACCGATCATGTCCAACCCCCATACTGCGAAAGGCCAAACGAGCGGAATGGTCTTCAAGGCTGACGCAGGCTTGTGTGACATATTGGAGTAGAACTGGCATCCTTCGCACTTGTCCACTATTTCTTTTGCCATCTCATTTGCTCTCGGCGGTAAAATCCAGCTCGGTATGCTTTGGCTACAATGGTCCGAAGACGCGATGGTGACCACAGTCCCAGTGAATATCATCGAGAATGACTCGACCTTCTTACGGCGTTATGCACTTTTGTCCGACTCGTTGGGCTTTCTCTATAACTCGCCCATTGATAACATAAAGGCTTTGGATCGACGGACGATCTGTCGAGCCTCTTCCTCATCCTCTGGGAGTTCCTTTCTCGAATATCGCAATGTATGGAATTGTCCAATCGGGAGTGACCACTAAAACCTCCATGACCAAGTCGACCCTTCGCCGAACCTCAACTTCGGTCGAGTCTGTGGCACTCTTGGGTTGTGGAGCTTCCTCTGTGTAGGATCTTCTTTGGTGACGGAGTGTGTATATGCTCCAAAACACGCCACTCGGAATGGCTTCCTCTTGGATCCTATCTTGCCGGATCATCTGCTTTGCTGATTCTTGATCGGGGATGTGATGGAGCTCCAACCCCTCAAACTTCTTTTCCAGCTTCCTCACTGCATTGCAGTATCCAGTCATAGCCGGGCTTCTCACGTCCCACTCCTTCATCACTTGATTGACCACTAGATCTGAGTCGCCATAAACCATCAGCGACGGGACGCCGAGTGAGATGGCCATGCGCAATCCATATAAAAGGGCCTCGTACTCTGCCTCATTGTTGGAGGAATCAAAGTGAATCTGGAGCACATACTTAAGCTTATCTCCTCTGGGGGAAACCAGAACAACCCCAGCACCAGAACCATTCAGCATCTTGGAGCCGTCAAAGAACATGGTCCAATGCTCCGAGTGAACTTCACCGGTTCTTTGTTGTTCAATCCACTCGGCAAGGAAATCCGCTATAGCACAGGACTTAATGGCTTTCTTTGCCTCGAATTTGATATCAAGGGGAAGAAGTTCAATCGCCCACTTCGCCACTCGACCGGTTGCGTCTCTGTTATGCAAGATCTCTGATAAAGGAGCGTCGCTGACGACTGTGACAGAATGATCAGAGAAATAGTGAGCAACCTTCTTTGTGGTCATGTATATGCCATACACAAGCTTCTGATAATGAGGGTATCTCTGCTTGGATGGAGTCAAAACTTGCACAAATAATACACCGGGCGTTGAACTTTGAAGGCCTTTCCTTCCTCTTCCCTTTCGACCGTAAGCCTGAATCCGACAACTTGTCCGGTGGCTGCAATGTAAAGCAACAGAGGCTCTTTGCTGATTGGAGCAGCAAGCACCGGCTGGGTGGAGAGCGAGCTTTTAGCTCGGCAACGCTGCATCGACTTCCGAGTCCACTCGAACTTGTCGGCCTTCTTCATCGATCGGTAAAGAGGTAATGCCTTTTCACCGAGTCGTGAGATGAATCGACTTAAAGCGCCAAGCATCCATAAGCTTACGACGTCGTGCACTTTCGCACTGTATGCGTTTCATTCGGAGAATAGTGCCGATCTTCTCTCAGGTTAGCGTCGATTCCTCGTTCGAAACGAAAACCGAGTAATTTTCCACGGGAACCCGAATGTGCACTTTGACGGATTGAGCTTGATATCGCATCGTCGGAGGTTGGCAAATGTTTGGCGAGGTCAGCGAGCAGGTCGGAACCTTTTCGCGACTTAACGATTTATATCATCCATATCGCTTCCACATTCCGACCGATCTGAGTGAGAAGACACTTCGAATCATTCGCATAAATGTGGCTCCGGCATTCTTGAGGCGAATGGCATGGTGATATAGCGAAGCACCGAATGGAGTGATGAAAGCTGTTTTTATTTCGTCGGGTCCATACTGAGCGGATCTGATGATACCCGGAATATGCATCTAGAAAAGACAATCTCACACCCCGCGGTCGAGTCGACAATTTGATCGATGCGGGGAGAGGAAAATGATCCTTCGGCAGGCCCGATTAATGTGCTTAAAATCAATGCACATGCGGAGGAGTTATCCTTCTTGGGGACCATGACAACATTGGCGAGCCACTCGGGTGGTAAATCTCTCGGATAAATCCTGCTGTCAACAATCGAGCCACTTCTTCACCAATAGCCTTTCTCTTACGGGCGGCGGACCGCCAAGATGCTCTTTGACTGGTTTAGCTGATTTGTCGACTGAGGCGATGCTCAGCCAGCTCCACAGGAACACGGCATGTCGGTGGCTTCCATGCAAAATGTCCCAGCCTCACGGAGGAACTGGATGGCGCTTCTTCCTATTTCGAGTCGAGTGTTGTGGATATGTGGGTCGGAGCTGCATCGGGTCGGTCGGATGAATATGGGCGGGCTTCGTCTCACCAGATGACTTGAATGCGGACTACGTGGCGGCCTCTTAGATCGTAACAGATCACTCGGATCTGCATTTTGCATGTACTGTCGAATTCGATCACGACACTTGGGAGTCGGCAATCTTTGAGCCCTTCCGAAAGCACTCTTACGCCTTCTTCCGATCGCCAGGACAAGGATCACTCCTTTGGGTCTGGCATTTTCAGTTTGAGGTACACGTAGCATGGTCGAGCCATGAAACGTGCATAGGCGAGCCTCCCAAAATGGCATGATATGCACTCTGAAAATCCACAACCTCAAAGGTCAACTTTTCTTTTGGAAGTGCTTGGAATCACCAAAACCACGTCCGTGGCTATTTGGCGAGTGAATTGGCCTTCTTTCTGGTATGACTCGTGGAAGCTCATATTCTTTGGCGCTCAATCGGGACATCGGAATGCCCATCCCTTTCAATGTATCCGCATATAACAAATTCAGCCCATCGCCACCATCCATCAGCACTTTTGTCGATCGAGTGCCTTCGACAACCGGATCGACCACTAACGCTTGCCGCCCGGGGTGGCAATGTGGGTCGGGTGATCGAGCGTCGAATGTGATGGGTGTCCAGGACCACTTCACATAACTTGGCTTAACTGGGGCAACCATATTTACCTCTCGATTGATGACTTTCGACGACTTTTGCTTTCCACATCTGCGAAGATCATCAGTGGAGTTGACATGCGGTATTCCTCCTCACCGTCCTCTTTATCTCCGGCCTTGTCGGCTCCTTCTCCTTGTCCTTAGACGCTTGCCTGGCTAACCGCTGGATCGGAGTCGACATCGACGAGTGGTGTGCTTCGGGTAAATAATGTTGCCCTCTTCATCTTTCTTCGTGTGAATATGGCATGGCATATCCAGCACGTCATTTCCTTCTTTATCTTTCACTTTCTTCGGATTCCAGGATCCTTTGGGTTTCCCCTTGAACTTCCCTTGAGTAACGGCCAGGGCCTCTCCAGGAGCTGCTGGCTCGGCTTTGCGTTTCTGCTTCCGACTGGAATTGCCCTTCTCCGACTGGCTCGGCTTGTACTTGCCGCTTCGGAGTCGGTCTTCTTCTTCGCCGTTGGCATATTTGCTAGCAATCTCCATCATTCTACTCAAGGTCATGTCCCCGGTTCGACCGAACTTCAGACTCAATTCTCTGTTTTTGACACCGTCCTTAAAGGCGCAAACCGCCTGATGGTCAGACACATTTTCCACAGTATTGTGCAAGGTAATCCACCTCTGAATATACTCTCGGAGAGTTTCATTGGTCTTACGCACACAAACTTGCAGCTCACAAACCAGCGATTAAACGCAAGTCCTTCAAAAGTCTGACGAACACTGGGACAAATCTTCCCAAGTATATATATTCTTTGTGAGGTAATTGACTCAGCCAGGGCTCGCCGAGCCTTCCAACATGAGGGGCAAATGTTTCATGGCCACCTCATCATTCCCACCACCAATCTGAACAGCCACTCGGTAATCCTCGAGCCAAGTTTCAGGCTTAGATTCCCAAAGGAACTTGCATACTCCTGCTGCCAATCTGAAATTGGGGGGAATTACTGCGGCTCTGATAGCCCTGCTAAAACACTCCGGGCCAGAGACATGCACTCGACTGCTGGTGGGTGCATCCCTGTCGGGCCCTCCTCGATGGGCTCTGTTCCGGTCGACCAAGCCTTGCACGATAATGGATCGCGCGTCAAAGCCCGGTTCTCTGGGGTTGACTGGAATCCTCCGCCCTGTACTGAACTGTCGTCTGTCATCTTGCCGCCGAGGAGCGTGCGACCCTTCCCTCGGAGGGGAAAGGGGCACTCGACGCCTATCATCTCGGTTGAATCGGTCTCCGAGTTGCTCTCGCCGGTTGTCGTGCCCTTCCCGCCGCGGAGGCGATCTGGGGCTGTGAGCCGACTGGACAGTGTTCGCAGCGACGGATCGACTGTGAATCCTGTTGCGCGACTGCGATACGGCTGAGTTCTGATCGCTTTGCTGCTCGAGTAAATCTCGATCGCTGCGAGGCCTCTCCCACTTCCGCGGGGCGGTGGATGGACTCGCTATCGCGAGTTACGGCTGCTAAATTCTGAACTGGTGTGCGGTATACCGAGTCGGCGGAAGAGCCGACGTCGACCGGATTCGTGGAGTCGCTGCCAAGACGCTTCCGAAAGTGCTCGCCAAGATTCTCGGCGAGCGCGTTCAGCCACATTGGCCAAACGTGCTTCCTCCAAGGCACGAGCCTCGGGGGTTTCTCCGGCGATGGGAGTATCACGGTGCATCCATGTTCTGCGACGAAGATCTTCTCTCTGCAGAGTCGAGTGTCTCGGGCTGGTACTCCTCGTGTTCATGCACAGGTCAGCTCCTCGGCGCTCCACCGCCGTCGTAAACCGGAGGACTGCGAGGGCCGTCGACCATGAGAATCTCCGCTGCGGATCACTTGCTATCACACTCGGATGCACGCTCTCTCGGAGCCGTCGGCCAGTCGAACAGTCAGTAGGGATTCGTCGGGCTCGATAGCCGCGACTTGGGCGGTTGCTGTCTGGCGAGCCACCGCATGCTTCACCCACCGCTGAAGCCTCGACCGACCAGAGCGCTTGCGCTGGTTGGAGACTGGGTGGGCGACCGAAAAGGGAGTCGACCGATACGGAGTCGACGGTTGCCGCAGCAAAATGCCGCGAACACATGCGCGCGAAGTCGTTGCTTCAGCGGACGGGAGCGCCGACGCCAAGAGGGGCCTCCGAGCCATGCGGAATCGTCGGCGACAAAAGTGAGAGCACCGAGACGGATCTCGTGCCCCGCGCTCAAAACTCCAGAAGTCATCGCGATGAAGGTACTCGGAAGTACTGCAACTCCTCCACAAATCGCTAAAACACCTGCCCCACGGTGGGCGCCAACTGTCGTGGTTCTAAGTCTGACAGTAGAAGTAGGGGTAGGTTAAGGAGAGGCGATGTCCTAGCTATGGAGCAGTTGTGGAGATTCTTGTAATACTCATACTCATAATCCACTCGACCGCCTCAGGGCTCCGAGACGTAGGGCTGTTACTTCCTCCGAGAAGGGCCTGAACTCGTACATCCTTTGTCTCCACAACTGCTCCATAGCTAGGACATCGCCTCTCCTTAACCTACCCCTACTTCTACTGTCAGACTTAGAACCACGACAAGGGCCATCCAACATTTTGACTCCCTGTACACCTCCGACCTCCAATGGATCAACTCCGCCAATGTTGTCCTCTTGCCCAAAAAGGAAGGTGCGGAAGGCATCTCCGACTACAGGCCTATTAGCCTCATCCACGCAATCGCTAAAATCATCGCCAAGGTCCTCTCGCTCCGGCTAGCCCCCCACATGGATGGCCTAGTCTCCAACGCCCAAAGTGCATTCATTAAGCGACGCAGCATCCATGACAACTTCATGTACATTCGGAATTTCGCGCGGAGGCTACACAAGTGCAAAAATTCGGCCCTCCTTTCCAAGCTTGATATCAAGAAGGCGTTTGATTCGGTTAAGTGGAGTTACGTCCTTGACCTCCTCCAACGCATGGGGTTCCCCACCAAGTTTCGTGCTTGGATTGCTTCCCTTTTAACGACATCTTCATCTCGCATCATTCTCAATGGGCTGCCCGGCCCGCCGATCAAGCACGGCAGCGGGTTTCGTCAGGGGGACCCCATATCCCCCCTCCTCTTTGTCATTGCGATCGATCGGCTGCATAAAATTCTTGACCTGGCAACCCGGAAAGGCCTTCTTCATAAGATTCGTGGGCGGGGGGCCACAGTGAGGACCTCTCTCTATGCGGATGATGCGGCGGTCTTTGTGGCTCCTATCAAGCAGGACATTGATAACCTTGTCTCGATCTTGAGAGGCTTTGGTGAGGTTACTTGCCTCTATACCAACTTCCACAAAAGTTGTTTTGGTGCCAATTCGGTGCAACAACCTCAACCTTGGGCACATTCTTGGGAGTATGGGCAACCTTCCTGATGAAGTTCTTAGGTCTACCACTCTCGGTGTGGCAACTCAAGAAGGTAGATTACCAATATCTTGAAGACAAGGCGGCTGGCAAATTGGTTACTTGGGAGGGCCAAAACATCACAACCATCGGTCGCACGGCGCTGGTCAAGTCGGTCTTATGCTCCCAAGTGGTGTTCGCCTCTCATCGTACCACCTAGCACTCTCCATAACCTAACCAAGATTCAAAGAGCTTTTCTCTGGTCGGGCACGGACAAGATGACATGCGCCAAATGCAAGGTCAATTGGGATACAGTCTGTAGGCTGAAGGAGTATGGTGGCCTTGGGGTGCTTAATACTGACAAGTTTGCACGTGCTCTCCGGCTAAGGTGGCTTTGGTATGAGTGGAAGGAACCCCACAGATTACAGGTTGGATTCGGCAACCCTTGCACGGAGGATGATCCAAACTTCTTTTATGCTTCGATCACCATCACCATGATGGACGGCGCCAAAACGCCATTTTGGGATTCCCCTTGGCTTCTCGGGTGCAAGCCCAAGGACATTGCACCTCTAATTTTTTAGGCTTCCAGGAGAAAGAAATGGAAGGTGAGGGAGGCTCTCAAAGGCAATGCATGGATTCTCAAAATCAACTTCAACACCGTCGTCTCCCGTGATCACATCCGGGAGTTTTTCACCCTATGGATGCTTCTGAATGACGTCCACCTTGATGAGAAACTCCACGATGATATCATTTGGAAGCACTCAAGTGGCGGGATCTACACGGCGGCCACCGCATATAAGGCTCAGTTCCTTGGATTAACTCTCTCCCCCCATGGACCGCATGGTTTGGCAAGTTTAGGCTCCCCCGAAGGTCAAATTTTTCGCATGGTTGGCCTCCAAGCTAGGATTTGGACAGCTGATCGTCTCGAAAGGCGGGGTTGGACTAATTGTGGCCTTTGCCCTCTTTGCCAAAGGGAACAAGAAACGGGTGCACATCTCTTCTTCAAGTGTCGCTCCATGTGGGCTTTGGAGGTCAATTATCGTCAAGCTTGGCCTTGCTCACATGGACACCATCGAATGGCACCTTGCCAGGTCCGTCCATGAATGGTGGGACAAGCAAAATGGCAACCATGTCCCCAGCCGGAGCAATCCAACACACAAGCAAACAGAAATGCAAGCGACCGGGAGAGGAGATTGGGAAAGAGAGGGCGAATAAAACGGCAAGGGTGAAGTGGGGGAGACGAAAACGAGAGGCAAATGGCAAATAATGTAATGCGAGGGAGATGAGTTTGTGATGGGTACTTGGTATGTCTTGACTTGAGCAAAGACCTCCCCAGCAACGGTGCCAGAAATCCTTCTTGCTATGTCATGAGCTTGCGTTGGTTTTCCTTGAACAGGAAAGGGTGACGCAGCAATAGTAGCGTGAGTATTTCCCTCAGGTTTTTAGAACCAAGGTATCAATCCAGTAGGAGGCTCCTCAAAAGTCCCACACACCTACACAAACAAACAAGAACTCGCAACCAACGTAATAAAGGGGTTGTCAATCCCTTCACGGCCACTTGCGAAAGTGAGATCTGATAGAGATAATATGATAAGATAAATATTTTTGTTATTTTTATGATATAGATTGGAAAAGTAAAAGATAGAAATAAAAGTAGATTGAAAGCTTATATGATAAGAGGGACCCGGGGGCCATAGGTTTCACTAGTGGCTTCTCTCAAGATAGCATAAGTATTACGATGGGTGAACAAATTACTGTCGAGCAATTGATAGAAAAGCGAATAATTATGAGATTATCTAGGCATGATCATGTATATAGGCATCACGTCCGTCACAAGTAGACCGACTCCTGCCTGCATCTACTACTATTACTCTACACATCGACCGCTATCCAGCATGCATCTAGAGTATTAAGTTCATAAAGGACAGAGTAACGCATTAAGAAAGATGACATGATGTAGAGGGATAAACTCATGCAATATGATATAAACCCCATCTTTTTATCCTCGATGGCAACAATACAATACGTGCCTTGCTGCCTTTGTTGTCACTGGGAAAGGACACCGCAAGATTGAACCCAAAGCTAAGCACTTCTCCCATTGCAAGAAAGATCAATCTAGTAGGTGAAACCAAACTGATAATTTGAAGAGACTTGCAAAGATAATTTAATCACACATAAAAGAATTAAGAGGAGATTCAAATATTTCTCATAGATAAACTTGATCATAATCCCACAATTCATCGGATCTCGACAAACACATCACAAAAAGAGTTACATCGAATAGATCTCCACGAAGATCAAGGAGAACTTCGTATTGAGATTTAAAGAGAGAGAAGAAGCCATCTAGCTAATAACTATGGACCCAAAGGTATGTGGTAAACTACTCACAACTCATCGGAAGGACCTTGGAGATAACGTAGAGGCCCTCCGTGATCGATTCCCCCTCCGGCGGAGTGCCGACGAAGGCTCCAAGATGGGATCTCGCGGATACAGAAGGTTACGGCGGTGGAAATAGTTTTTCGTGGTGTTCCTCGATGGTTTTGGGGTACATGGGTATATATAGGAGGAAGAAGTAGGTCGGTGGATGCTCGAGGGGCCCACGAGGGTGGGGGCACACCCACCTAGAGGGGGCGCGCCGGGCACCCTCGTGGCCGTCTCCTCTGTTGCTTGATGTCCACTCCAAGTCCCCTGGATCACGTTTGTTCCAAAAAGATCGCTCCCGAAGGTTTCATTCCATTTGGACACCGTTTGATATTCCTTTTCTTCGAAACACTGAAATAGGCCAAAAAACAGCAATTCGGGTTGGGCCTCCAGTTAGTAGGTTAGTCCCAAAAATGATATAAAAGTGTAAAGTAAAGCCCATAAACATCCAAAACAGGTAATATAATAGCATGGAACAATCAAAAATTATAGATATGTTGGAGACGTATCAATGCGCGTGCTGGAGTGCCCATTGCTGCATTTCTCTTGCTAGGTGTTATGGTGGTTCCTGCTAGTTCTTTGGTTGGTCGGCTGCCAATCTGGTAGCTCGTCCGGTGGGTTGGGGTGGGGTGGCGGCCCTTCCTCCCTTCTCGGGGCTCTTCTTTGGCGTTGCAGCGGTAGTGGGTTGCTGGATCTGGCCGGTTTCGGCCGTGTTTGGCTCGTCGGCGTCTGGCCGGCAGCGAGGATTGTGGTGGCTCTTGATTTGCCATGGCACGATGGCTTCGTGGGAGGTGTGCGGGTCCGCGAAGGTGCTATGCGTGGAGGTGTGGGTGTGGGCGGTACTCCGGGCGAAAGCTTTTCGTGCTTTTGCCGGTTGACAGTCTCGACATCTGTGGGCGTCGTTTCACCTCCTTGGAGGCATCGCCGTGGAGTCCACCCTTCACGCACCCTCGGATCCAGTTCTTAGGGAGAAAGCCTAAGACCCAGTCGGGTCGGGCGACGGCATTGGCATCCTTGCTTCCCCTTTGGCGCGTCACCTGGAAAACTTTGGGTCTCGCTTGCACGCTCCATGGGCTAGACGCTCACAACATTGCAGTCGGCAGGTGTCCGTCCGATGATGTGTTTGTTCTGCACGACTTCTTGTGTGGCAACAATGGTGGCTTTGGGCGGAGCTGGCTTGCTGATGGGTCTTGGTAGTCGGTCTCTTCCTGCGTGTTCGAGGGGTCGTCATGCCTCACTTTGTCTTCCTGAAGTCAGAGCTGCTGAGGAGGGGTCCTTGCGGTGACGATGACACAAGACGGGTGTTCGGCTCTCGTGCTGGCTCGGTGCAAGCCCAATGTTGTTCTCCTGCAATGCTCGTCGACAAAGTCAAAGCTGCCTGGTCGCCGGCGCGTGTGGCTGACTATTTGGCATCGACTAGCGCAGGCCTCGACGCTTCCTTGTGGTGAGGGCTTCTTCGGTGATCATTGATGGTGGAGTCGGAGTCGCCCTCGCGGAGGCGTGACGACGATGACGCCGGGTTGCAACCTCGACGACAATTTTCTCCTCAGCGGCGTGTGTGCGTTCTTGTGTGGGTTGCCAGGTCACTGATGTCTACTACACAACCTTCTTCTTGTAGACGTTGTTGGGCCTGCAAGTGCACAGGTTTGTAGGACAATAGCAAATTTCCCTCGAGTGGATGACCTAAGGTTTATCAATTCGTGGGAGGCGTAGGATGAAGATGGTCTCTCTCAAACAACACTGCAACCAAATAACAAAGAGTCTCTTGTGTCCCCAACACACCCAATACAATGGTAAATTGTATAGGTGCACTATTTCGGTGAAGAGATGGTGATACAAGTGCAAAATAGATAGTAGATATAGGTTTTTGTAATCTGAAATAATAAAAACAGCAAGGTAACTAATGATAAAAGTGAGCGTAAACGGTATTGCAATGATAGGAAACAAGGCATAGGATTCATACTTTCACTAGTGCAAGTTCTCTCAACAATAATAACATAGATAGATCATATAACAATCCCTCAACATGCAACAAAGAGTCACTCTAAAGCCACTAATAGTGGAGAACAAACGTAGAGATTATGGTAGGGTACGAAACCACCTCAAAGTTATTCTTTTGGATCAATCTATAAAAGAGTTCGTACTAGAATAACACCTTAAGACACAAATCAACCAAAACACTAATGTCACCAAGATACTCCATTGTCACCTCAACTATCCATGGGCATGATTATACGATATGCATCACACAATCTCAGATTTATCCAACCAACACAAATTTCTACCGGAGAGTCAAGAACGTGTGCCAACCCCTATGCATAGGTTCATGGGCGGAACCCGCAAGTTGGTCACTGTCGGTGTCAAAACCGGCGGATCTCGGGTAGGGGGTCCCGAACTGTGCGTCTAGGCGGATGGTAACAGGAGACGAGGGACACAATGTTTTTACCCAGTTCGAGCCCTCTCGATGGAGGTAATATCCTCGTCTGCTTGATTAATATTGATGATATGGGTAGTACAAGAGTAGATCTACCACGAGATCAATGAGGCTAAACCCTAGAAGCTAGCCTATGGTATGATTGTTGAGATGTAATGTTGTGTCCTACGGACTACAGCCCTCCGGTTTATATAGACACCGGAGAGGCTAGGGTTACACAGTCGGTTACAATGGTAGGAGATCTACATATCCGTATTGCCAAGCTTGCCTTCCACGCCAAGTAAAGTACCTTCCGACACGAGCCGGAGCCTTCAATCTTCTATCTTCGTAGTCTGGGAGTCCGGCGGATATTGATAGTCCGGCTGTCCGGACACCCCCTAGTCCAGACTCCTCAAGAGCCCTGAACCAGTCTTCAATGACGATAAGTCCGGCGTGCATAATGTTCGGCATTGCAAGGCGGGTTCCTCCCTTGAATAATCCAGAGAAGATAATGAACACCAGGATAGTGTCCGGCTCTGCAAAATAATTTCCACATTCCAACGTAGAGAGAATAAAACATATACACCGATCCAATCTGCTGACGTATTATGCGGCATGACATCACGCCGCAGCCAAGCCCTCGTTTTAATTGTTTTTACTATTCCACCTCAGCACGTTTAGCGAAGTGGCTTTCTTGGCACGTCCTGTCGAAGCAGAGATCGTGTTCCCTTTTATTCCGGGATCCTCATCAATACGTGCGTGGGTAACCCAACCGTTCCGTCGCCGCCACGCCTCTATCGAAGGGAATCTCAAGCGGCACGCGAGACGGCCCTTGGTATTATTTCCCTTTATAAGAGGACCAAGGCCTGTCCTTGTCTTTTAACCTCGCATCGAATCATTCCTCTGCTCCCGCCCAACACCAAGAGCTTCAGACTCGGCGCCGGATCCACAAAATGTCCGGCTCCAACCTCCGGGGCGGTGGGTGCCCTCCTCCGTCACGGAGGAGGACATATTGAAGTTGCGTGAGGCCAAGTACAGCCCTGAGGTCTCGCAGACAGTTACCTGCCCACTGGGCAGGCCGTGCCAACCAGAGCCCGGCGAATGTGTCGTTTTCGCATCTCACCTCCGTCCGGGATTAGGCTTCCCGACGGATCCTTTCGTGAGGGGGCTTCTGTTCTTCTACGGGCTGGACTTCCACGACTTGGCTCCGGAGTCCATCCTCCATATCTTCGCATTCATTATTGTCTACGAAGCCTTCCTCCGCGTCATCCCCCACTTCGGCCTATGGCTGAAAACATTCAAGGTGGAGCCGAAGATGATCGGGGGGCGTTGAGCGGAGTGTGGCGGGGCGACCATAAGCAAGATGGTCGAGGCCCCGTGGCTCGAAGGTTCCTTCCAAGAGGAACAGGGATTGTGGCAGCAGGAGTGGTTCTACATCGCCGCTCCAAGGGGCAGCAAGCAAAAGCCGCCGCCCTCCTTCCGCCCGGGACCTCCACAGACTCTGATGTCGTGGGTCAACCAAGGGCTCAACTGGGGGCCGTCCAAGGACGTGCCCGCACTGCAGGGCCGGATTCGGGACCTCCAAACAAGGGAGATCGATCTGGTCAAGGTGATGCAGGTCATGCTAACTAGGCACCTCCTACCCTGCAAACGTCGTCCTCTCCGTTTATGTGAGTTCAATCCGGAGGGACCTCGTATCCTCCAGCATTTCATGGGTGCGACACCCTTGGAGATGTACGAGCTGTTCTTCGGACCGCAAGTGGCGTGTCCGGATTCGGCCGAGGATGCGATACTAAGCCGCGATCGTCTGGATACTCAGGTAAATAGCTCAAAGCCCGGACATCCTGCTTGTATGCCTTTCAAAAGATCATCTCCTAACCCTTTTTATTCTTTACAGGAATGGGTGGCGCGATCAAGGCTGATAAGGTGTCCGGCCCCCCTCCCAGAGACCGCACTGGAGTCCGTGGCTGGTCGAATGTTGGAGGCCGCACCCACGTAGAAGGGCGATGGGGAGATAAAGGAGCTAATACTTCGTCCAAAGAGGCGACTGAAGAGGAGAGGACCAAGCATCCCTCCCTTCAGAGGGAAAAGAGGGCCGCCCCCGAAGATCCGGAGGTCAAAGCCCCCATGCGTGGGAAGAAATCATCACCGGGGGGTCCGGCGTCCGGAGAGAATCCGGACGCGCAGTCATCGCCCAAGGACCAGCCCTCCAACGAGCCGTGAGTATGAAATAAGAAGTTTAGTAAGAAAGTACCTTCGTTTTATGCTTCTGTAGGTAACCAAAATATTTATATCGCAGTTCGGATCTGCAGCCGTCTCAGATGAGTTCGTCCTCGGGGGATCTTCTTCCGGAGATGATGGAGAGCGATACGCCTCCGTCCGACGCGCCGCCAGATGGGGCAGGCGAGCCCGAAGTGTCGTCACGGAGGGCGTCCCTGAGTCCGGAGGGGTCGAAGAGTTCAACACCCACGAGCCCGCGGAGAATCAAGAGTTTGCTTGAGAGGGCGTCCATTTGAAGATCACCGCGCGCGTCACGGTGGTTGGAAGGATTTCGTCCGTGCCGAAAGCGGATTGCGTGATCTTGCCACGAGCTTCTTTGGCGGGATTTGAGGTATGCAAAATGGCGTACCCTTTGCTTTTTAACAGTTGTGCATATGAAAGATCGCTCAGTATAGATAGTAGCCCCTGAGACTCGGTAGGTTGTCGAAGACGACAGCGTGCCGGGGATCGAAAATCTAAATATCTCGGGTAATAAATATCACCGTTCGATATAGGTGGCGGATAGTCCGGGGCCAGCCGGATCGATCGGTTTTGTCGAACCGAGTCGGCAATCGAAATGGCGAATCTTGACATAGCACTTGTCAATCAGCGACTTGACGAGTCGCAAGGTAAATAAATTCTCCATAGCCGCTTTATTGAGTGGGTTAAAGCCCTCCTCCGATAAGTTGTATGCTGTTTATCTGAGCAGTCTTTGCTGCTGTGGAGAGACTTGGGCCGAGCTTGCACAAGCTAAAGAGCAAGCCCGAAGGAGTGATCTGTTGCCGCGAGGGCGGCCGAGGAGTTGAAGGTCGAAAAATTGCGCCTTGCCTAAGCAGGGCGAGGTGGCGGATTGGCCAAAAATTAAAGGATGCTACCGATCGTGGCGAGGCTCTTGAAAAGGCGCCTATTGGGCGGGAAGACCGAGGAAGGCCACCGCCGAGACCAAGGATGCCCGCTCTGCAATGCGAGCTATGAAGGAGGAGCTGCATGGCCGGAGAAATCACGGTGGCGCAGGCCGTTTCTTATCGTCGCCGGTTTATGGATGCAGTATGCCCAATTTGAAAAGCAGTGGAGTTCGGAGGATCCTTACATGGACTTGGCTGCGAGTGCGGCTGACGCCGTTAAGCACTTCCGGAGCCAGGGGGATCACGAGGTGGAAGAGTTATATTGGACTCAATTCCACAGTCCGGATCGCCCTCTTCATTGTCGGACAGGTTGGCGAATGGGCGAACTGAATAGACTGTCGGGCTGGCTATGGCCGACATCGTGGCCCATGTGTGGCCGAGAGGTCCAAGGCGACGAGCTATTTTGGCCTCTCGCAGCAGTTCCTTGGGGCGGTGCCGCATATCAAGGAGATGAAGCGGTCGGCCTGCATAGAGGGCGCGTGGATGGCTCGCCCGTGTAAAGGCGCATGTCCGGAGATGGATGCCACCGCTTCTTGCGCCCGGGTTCGGATGGGAACCGCTTCTGTCGAACATTATTTTGGGGAAGTTATCTTGCGCGCTTCGTATAATAGAGTCGCAGTGCTCGAAGAATGTAACGTTCAATTGAACGCATTAACTTGTTTATGAATGATTATAGTATGAATGCTTTTTATACTTGTGCTTCCAAGTAGTAGTACTTCTCCTTGCGGCCGTTTAAGTATACTTGTGTATAACCTAAAAGATCACGATCTTGACTTGCCCCTTGCACAAGGTGCTGGGGTGTTCGCAAAATAGCGCTTTTTCACACTTTAATCCGGCGTCTCGGTCTGTTATAAGGAGGTGGTAGCGTAGCGAACGAGGCAATCCGGACTATAATGCTTTATCTCTTTCACTTAGCCAATGGAGCTCGAGGGTGGGGCTACGACATAGCCCCTAATGGCACCGCACATCTCCGGATTCGAGTGCGTATGTGCTGACCGAAGCGCCCTTCGTCAAAGCGGGAATTCTAAACATTCCGTAGTCGATCAAGTGGTGACGGACTCTCGCTATATCATGACAATCGGTTTTGGCTTTCTCTCTTGAGGTGCTCACCCAGTGAACTGGGGCACAATCGCGATAGTTCTCCGGTGCCGCGTTAGCGGGTGATCTGAACGTAAGGCAGCAAAACACGGAGCCGCAAACCCAACATTTGACCAAAGACATGATTCGAGCTGATGCATATAGTGCCCAACTTGAGACGCCGAACACTCCCTGAGGTGTTCGGACTTTATGATAACGGGCAGAATTATACCCTAAGCCCCTTGTGTCTGGGTACGGGCATTGTCTTCTGACGCGGCCAATGCCAAATCGTCAGGCTCCGCCTCGGCTATAGGAAGAAGCCGAGGCCGATTTAGCAACAAGAGACAGTAATAAAAAGGTCTACGTAGGGTCTTAATTTGAAAAGAATCCTTGCGACGGGTCCCTACTGCACATCTGCGCCTGTGTCTCCGTTGTGCCGTTATCCTGGACGGGTACGCACGTTGCTCATCTGTAGAAAAGAGAGGAACATTTCAAAAACAGTCCGTGCGAAAATAATGCAAAAGAATAAGCGTAAATAATTAAGGCTAGGTTTATATGAAACCGATATTAATTGTGCGCGCAGCCCCTTGTGAAAGGGTATGCGGCTAGGGAGCCCCTAGCCTGCTGAGTCCGGATTCGTCTATCCGAGTCCGGGGGCTTGAAGTGACCCTCGCACTAAAATAGTGCCATGTGGACCGGGCATCTTAAGTGTAAGAGATGCGTAATGCGGTATGGCATTGAAGCGGACAAAAGCCTTTCGTCCTAATAGTGCTTGATGTTCACTTTTAAATGGGACGATATGGAAAATTAACTTTTCTCGTCGGAAATTGTTCGGTGATCCGAACACGACTTGATAATATCGAGCCTGTGCACTTGGCGTAAGGGCGGGCATAACTCCTTTGAAGGAAGTGCGGCTGTGTCGAATTTTGGTAGGGTCTATCCCCATCCGACGGATTGTATTTGAATATAGCGAGTTTAAGTCACTGCCTCCGTCCATTAGGGCGTTTGTGAATTGTAGTCCGTCTATTATCGGATTCAATATCGAAGTCCGTCCCGATTCGAACACTTTTGGAATAATCCGGTGGTCGAAAGTGATTGGTTTGATATCCAATCTCTATGGTTTGCGGGGCGGACCGTGCGAAGCTCTTTTAGAAAGTGCCGCCTGTTTTTCCGTGTCCTCACATGAAGTGAGTTTATCGCTTTGACCCCTTGTGGGAAAGTCTTTTGTTTTCCGGTGCCTGCTGGCGGGTTTATCTTCTTCGCTGACGTCGAGCCCCTTGCGTTTATGTTTAGTCGGTCGGACTGTTTGAAAACCCAACAATCCTGTGGGTGTGATTTCGAGCCTTCCGGGGTACTGTGGATTTGACAGATCCGACCCGAGATTTTGTGTAGGTTAGACAGTTAAATCATTGTCGTCCTTGATGGGTTGAGCTTTATTATTCGCCGTGAGCTTTTAAATCCGGCGTTGACTGCCGTGCTCTTTAGGCTTTTCTCTTTGTTCGTGCTGATCTTTTCTGCGCCATGATTTTCCGTTCCATCTCTTATCTCGGATGTACTTGGGTCGCTGGTCTTTGCTTCTTGCCAACCAGCTGTCCTCTCTCGCATAAGCGGGTCATGAGGCTTGTTAATGCGGTCATTGTCCTCGGTTTCTCTTGACCGAGGTGTCTGGCGAGCCATTCGTCTCGGACATTGTGCTTAAAAGCTGCTAAGGCTTGGCGTCCGGACGATCGACTATTTGGTTCTTTTGGTAAGGAACCTGTTCGAATTTCATGGCGACTCTCCGGGCTGTTGAGTTATGTGACTTAGGTCGCTCGCATCCGGAGGCGGACATAAGTCCCTTGAAAGTTTGCTCTAAAAGCTTCCTCGAGCTCTTCCCAACTTCCAATAGTGTTTTCGGGAGGCTTTTGAGCCAATGACGAGCTGGCCCTTTGAGTTTGAGGGTAGATATTTTATGGCGTGGAGATCGTCTCCTCCGCCATATGTATATGTAATATATAGTCTTCTATCCAGACTCGAGGTCTGTTGTTCCATCATAGGCTTCTATGTTGATGGGTTTAAACCTCTTTGAAATTCATGTTCCAAAGACTTCGTCTGTGAAGCATAGTGGGTGTCTGGCGCCCTGTGCTTATATCGTGCCGCTATCGTCGGACACTTGACGTGTTCCTTTGCTTATTGGGGCTTTCCTTTTGGGTCAATAGATGGACCTGGCTGGGCCATTGGACGGTGGGGGCTTTATGGCCTCTTCGTCGAATTCTGGGAGCAGCTTGCGCTTCGGGTAGCTCTTCGGTTGGTGGCTATTGCCTTGTTTGTCTGCGGTTTTGAGCACTTTGCTCCATTTTATCCGGAGCGCGTCTTCCGCTGTCTTGAGCTTCCGCTTTTCCTCCTTCAGGCTTCTTGCTGTAGCGATGAGCCTGCGTTTGCAAAGATCTTGTTCGACGGGCTCTTCGAGTTCGTTGTCATCGGGGCTTGATTCGTCCTCGGAGGGAGGTACATAGTTGTGATCCTCAACCTTTTCTTCGCCGCCCTTCGTGAGGGCTTGCTTCTACATCCTCCTTCGCTGAGTCTTCTTTGGAGGGTTTGTCTTGACACTCTCCGGAGTGTTATTATCTCCGTGCGGATTCTCCATTCTTGTTGTGGCGGGATTTAGGCGGCGCTGCCGGGCGCTTGGGTTGCTTCTTTAGAGAATCTTCCTCTGCTGCTTTCTCGCCATCCCTTCTTTTGGGGTATCCACCATGTAGGCGTCGTGATGACGAGGTGGCCTTCCAAAGGTCCGTGGGTGCTGGGTCTGATCGTCTCCGGCATCATCGTCCATAGCGTCGATGTCCTCGGAGTCGTAGTCTAGCATGTCGGTTAGATCCTCGACAGTGGCTATAAAGTGGGTGGTGGGTGGGCTCTGAATTTCTTCGTTGTCCGAACTCCAACCGTCCTGGCCATAGTCCGTCCAGGATTCTCCTGATAGCGAGAGATGCTTCAGGGAATTCAGGATATCGCCGAAAGGCGAGTGCTGAAAGATGTCCGCGGCGGTGAATTCCATAACCGGCGCCCAATCTGGTTTAATCGGCAGGGGCGCGGGAGGCTCGGAGTCCGGCAAGGAGTCCGGCGCCTCGGGATCACGAGTTTCGCGGGGGACAAGATTGGTATTCGGCTCCATCGCCGTAGATGTTGAAGCCCTCGGGGCGGCGTCTATCCACCGACCCTCGTCGTGGGCGATCGGCTCCGGGCAAGTAGCCGGGGCGATTTCAAGTGCGGCCACCAAAGCACTGTCCGGCGGCAGAGCTAGATCATGCCCATCGCCACGATTGCCCGCAGCGCTTGGCGTGGCTCGAGTCCGTCGAAGATCAAGTCTCCGCGATCGTCGGCCGTGAAGTTTAGGCTTCCAAATCGACTGACGGCGAGGCGTAGCTTCGATCTGCTCGGATGGCCAAGAGAGTTGGCCCGTGGTGCAAAACCGCCGAATATGAAGATCTGTCCGGGGAGGAGAGTCTCATACGACAGCGTCAAAGGTTGAAGATGCCATCGAGCCTATTGGTGACGACACAGAGGAACTCTCAATGAAAGCACCAATGTCGGTGTCAAAACCGGCGGATCTCGGGTAGGGGTCCCGAATCTGTGCGTCTAGGCGGATGGTAACAGGAGACGAGGGACACAATTTTTTTACCCAGGTTCAGGCCCTCTCGATGGAGGTAATACCCTACATCCTGCTTGATTAATATTGATGATACGGGTAGTACAAGAGTAGATCTACCACGAGATCAATGAGGCTAAACCCTAGAAGCTAGCCTATGGTATGATTGTTGAGATGTAATGTTGTGTCCTACGGACTAAAGCCCTCCGGTTTATATAGACACTGGAGAGGCTAGGGTTACACAGAGTCGGTTACAATGGTAGGAGATCTACATATCCGTATTGCCAAGCTTGCCTTCCACGCCAAGTAAAGTACCTTCCGGACACGAGCCGGAGCCTTCAATCTTCTATCTTCGTAGTCTGGGAGTCCGGCGGATATTGATAGTCCGGCTGTCCGGACACCCCCTAGTCCAGGACTCCCTCAGTCACCAAAACATACAACAAGTGGCACATGATATTCCATTGTCACCACAGATAAACACGGCAAGACATACATCAAGTGTTCTCATAAAAGACTCAATCCGATAAGATAACTTCAAAGGGGAAACTCAATTCATCACAAGGGAGAAGAGGGGGAGAAACATCATAAGATCCAACTACAATAGCAAAGCTCGGGATACATCAAGATCGTGCCATAGAGGGAACACGAGAGAGAGAGAGAGAGATCAAACACATAGCTACTGGTACATACCCTCAGCCCCGAGGGTGAACTTCTCCCTCCTCGTCATGGAGAGCGCCGGATGATGAAGATAGCCACGGTGATGGGTTCACCTTCCGGCGTGTGCGGAACGGGCTCCCGAGAGGTTTTGGTGGCTCTGAGAGGCATGCGCGCGGAACTCCCAATCTATCTTCTGTTCTGGGAGTTTTAGGGTACGTAGGTATATATGGGTGCAAGGGGTACGTCGGTGGAGCTTCGGGGGCCCCACGAGGCAGGGGGCGCACCGTAGGGGGGTGGGCGCGCCCCCCACCCTCGTGACCAGCTCCCTTATCTTCTGACATAGAGTCCAAGTCTATCCGGTGGCTTTCCTTCCAAAAATAACTTCTCCAGTTGATTTCGTTCCGTTTTGAGTCCGTCTGATATTCCTTTTCCTCGAAACACTGAAATAGGCATAAAACAGCAAATCTGGGCTGGGCCTCCGGTTAATAGGTTAGTCCCAAAAATAATATAAAAGTGGATAATAAAGCCCAATATTGCTTAAAACAGTAGATAATATAGCATGGAGCAATCAAAAATTATAGATATGTTGGAGACGTATCAAGCATCCCCAAGCTTAATTCCTGCTCGTCCTTGAGTAGGTAAATGATAAAAAAGAATTTTTGATGTGGAATGCTGCCTAGCATAATTCTCAATGAATTTTTCTTTATTGTGGCATGAATATTCAGATCCAAATGATTCAAAATAAAAGTTCATATTGATAAAAGAAACAGTAACACTTCAAGCATACTAATCAAAGTAATCATGTCTTCTCAAACTAACATGGCAGAAGAAAGTTCATCCCTACAAAATCATATAGTTAGGCTATGCTTCATTTTCGTCACACAAAGATATTTCCAAGTTCTATACCCCCGATGACAAGCCAAGCAATTGTTTAATACTTAAATAATCTCAAACTTTTTCATCCTTCACGCAATACATGAGCGTGAGCCATGGATATAGCACTATGGGTGGAATAGAATATGATGATGGGGATTTTGTGGAGAAGACAAAAAAGGAGAAAGTCTCACATTGACGAGGATAATCAACGGGCTATGGAGATGCCCATCAATTGATGTCAACATGAGGAGTAGGGATTGCCATGCAACGGATGCACTAGAGCTATAAATGAATGCTCAACAAAAGAAAACTAGTGGGTGTGCATCCAAATTGCTTGCTCACGAAGACCTAGGGCATTTGAGGATGCCCATCGTAGGAATATACAAGCCAAGTTCCATAATGAAAAATTCCCACTAGTATGAAAAAGACAACTTATGAGACTCACTATATGAAAAACGTGGTGCTACTTTGAAGCACAATATATGAGACTCGCTATATGAAGAACAAGGTGCTACTTTGAAGCACAAGTGTGGAAAAAGAGATAGTAACATTGCCCCCTTTTTTTCCTTTTCTTTTTTTTTCTTTTTTTGGGCCTTTCTTTTTTTTATTTTGGCCTTTCTTTTTTTTCTCTTTTTTTCTTTTTGGGCAATGCTCTAATAATGATGATCATCACACTTTCATTGATTACAACATATGAATTACAACTCGAAACTACAACAAGATATGACTCTATATGAATGCCTCCGGTGGTGTACCGGGATGGTGCAATGAATCAAGAGTGACATGTATGAATTATGCATGGTGGCTATGCCACAAATACGATGTCAACTACATGATCATGCAATGGCAATATGACAAAAGTAAAGTATGTCATGATGATGATAAACGGAACGGTGAAAAGTTGCATGGCAATATATCTCGGAATGGCTATGGAAATGCCATAATAGGTAGGTATGGTGGCTGTTTTGAGGAAGATATAGGGAGGTTTATGTGTGATAGAGCGTATTGTATCACGGGGTTTGGATGCACCGGCGAAGTTTGCACCAACTCTCAAGGTGAGAAAGGGCAATGCACGGCACCGAAGAGGCTAGCAAAGGTGGAAAGGTAAAAGTGCGATATAATCCATGGACTCAACATTAGTCAAAAGAACTCACATACTTATTGCAAAAATTTAGAAGTCATCAAAACCAATTACTACGCCAAGATGCTCCTAGGGGATAGATTGGTAGGAAAAGACCATCGCTCGTCCCCGACCGCCACTCATAAGGATGCACAAGCCAGGTACACTTCATGTTTCAAATTTGTTACACAACTTTAACCATACGTGCATGCTACGGGACTTGCTAACTTCAACACAAGCATTCTTTAAATTCATAATCACCCAACTAGCATGACTTTAATATCACTACCTCCATATCTCAAAACAATTATCAAGTATTAAATTGATCATAGCATCCAATTCACTTTCTATGATAGTTTTTATCCAAATTACCATGCTATTCAAGACTCTCAAAAAAATATAAGTGAAGCATGAGAGTTCATCTATTTCTTAAAAATAAAACTACCACCATGCTCTAAAAGATATAAGTGATGCACTAGAGCAAATGACAAACTACTCCGAAAGATATAAGTGAAGATCAATGAGTAGTCGAATAATTGTGCAACTATGTGAAGACTCTCTAACATTTAAGAATTTCAGATCTTGATACTTATTCGAACAGCAAACAAAGCTAAAGAAAACTACAATGCAAGGACAGCACAACTCATGTGAAGAAGGAAAAACTTAGGCTCAACCGATACTAACCGATAGTTGTTGAAGAAGAAAGGTGGGATGCCCCGAAGAAAGGTGGGATGCCTACCGGGGCATCCCCAAGCTTAGATGCTTGAGACTTCTTGAAATATTATCTTGGGGTGCCTTGGGCATCCCCAAGCTTGAACTTTTGTGTCTCCTTAATTCCTCTCATATCATGGTTTCTCTTTTTATCAAAAGCTTCATTCACAACAAACTCAACAAGAACTCGTGAGATAGGTTAGTATAAACCAATGCAAAACCTTATCATTTTCTACTGTAACAAATCACTAAAATTATTATTCAACATTGCATACTAAATTCCTCTGCACATTTAATACTCCTAACCTCAAATAGAATCATTAAACAAGCAAACATATGCAAACAATGCAAACATAGCAGCAATCTGCCAAAACAGTACAGTCTGTAAAGAATGCAAGATTCATCAAACTTCCCTAACTCCAAAAATTATGAAATAAAATTCCCACTGCAGTAAATTTATCAGAGCTCATTATGCAAAAAGTTTCAACCTTATATCATGCTCTGACATTTCTAGGGAATGTTTGCAACAGCGGTAAACTTTCTGTTTTCAAACAGCAACATGTATATTAGCAAAATAAGCATGGTAAAGGCTATCCTTGACTTTTTATTGAAAATAAAGATGCAAAACATTATTCTAACTAACAGCAAGCAAAAAATAACAAAAGGAAATGACGCTCCAAGCAAAACACATATCATGTGGTGAATAAAAATATAGCTCTAAGTAAAGTTACCGATGAACGAAGACGAAAGAGGGGATGCCTTCCGGGGCATCCCCAAGTTTAGGCTTTTGGCTATTCTTGAATATTATCTTGGGATGCCTTGGGCATCCCCAAGCTTAGGCTCTTGCCACTCCTTATTCCATAGTCCATCGAATCCTTACCCAAAACTTGAAAACTCCACAACACAAAACTCAACAGAAAACTCGTAAGCTCCGTTAGTATAAGAAAATAAAACCACCACTTCGGTACTGTAATGAACTCATTATAAATTCATATTGGTGTAATATCTACTGTATTCCAACTTATCTATGGTTCATACCCTCCGATACTACTCATAGATTCATCAAAATAAGTAAACAACACATAGAAAACAGAATCTGTCAACAACTGAACAGTCTGTAGTAATCTGTATCAAACGTGTACTTCTGGAACTACAAAACTTCTACCAAATTAGGAGGTCCTAAGCAATTTGTCTACCAATCCACAGCAAAACTAATCAGGTCAGAATCACGTTTCTGTGAATTAACAAAACTAAATTACTGGGTGCAAAAGTTTCTCATTTTCAGCAGGATCAACACAACTATCACCTTAAGCTATCCTAAAGGTCTTACTTGGCACTTTATTGAAACAAAAGGTATAAAACATGATTACTATAGTAGCATAATCATGTGGACCCACAAAAACAGTAAGGAAAAATATTGTGTTGTCTCCCAACAAGCGCTTTTCTTTAATGCCTTTGTAGCTAGGCATGATGGTGACAATGATGGTGACTAGCACATTTAAGTCTAACCCACTTCCTATGCATAGGGATTTTGTGAGCAAACAACTTATGGGAACAATAATCAACTAGCATAGGAAGGTAAAACAAGCATAAGTTCAAAACTTGAAGCACATAGAGAGGAAACTTGACATTATTGCAATTCCCACAAGCATATGTTCCTCTCTCATAATAATTTTCAGTAGCATCATGAATGAATTCAACAATACAACCAGCACCTAAAGCATTCTTTTCATGATCTACAAGGATAGAAAATTTACTACTCTCCACATAAGCAAAATTCTTCTCATCAACAGTAGTGGGGGCAAACTCAACAAAATAATTATCATGTGAGGCATAATCCAATTGAAAACTAAAATCATGATGACAAGTTTCATGGTTATCATTATTCTTAATAGCATACAAGTCATCACAATAATCATCATAGATAGCAACTTTGTTCTCATAATCAATTGGAACCTCTTACAAAATAGTGGAATCATCACTAAATAAAGTTGACACTCTTCCAAACCCACTTTCATCAATATAATCATCATAGGTAGGAGGCATGCTATCATCATAATAAATTTTCTCATCAAAACTTGGGGGACAAAAAATATCATGTTCATCAAACATAGCTTCCCCAAGCTTGTGGCTTTGCATATCATTAGCATCATGGATATTCAAGGAATTCATACTAACAACATTACAATCATGCTCATCATACAAAGATCTAGTACCAAGCATTTTAATGCATTCTTCTTCTAGCACTTGAGCACAATTTTCCTTTCCATCATTCTCACGAAAGATATTAAAAAGACGAAGCGTATGAGATAAACTCAATTCCATTTTTTGTAGTTTTCTTTTATGAACTAAACTAGTGATAAAACAAGAAACAAAAAGATTCAATTGCAAGATCTAAAGATATACCTTCAAGCACTTACCTCCCCGGCAACGGCGCCAGAAAAGAGCTTAGTTGACGGGGTGTGAGTGAGTGCCCTTTACCTAGCCTCCCCGGCAACGGCGCCAGAAGAGAGCTTGATGTCTACTACACAACCTTCTTCGTGTAGACGTTGTTGGGCCTGCAAGGGCACAGGTTTGTAGGACAGTAGCAAATTTCCCTCAAGTGGATGACCTAAGGTTTATCAATCCGTGGGAGGCTTAGGATGAAGATGGTCTCTCTCAAACAACCCTGCAACCAAATAACAAAGATTCTCTTGTGTCCCCAACACACCCAATACAATGGTAAATTCTATAGGTGCACTAGTTCGGCGAAGAGATGGTGATACAAGTGCAAAATAGATAGTAGATATAGGTTTTTGTAATCTGAAATAATAAAAACAGCAAGGTAACTAATGATAAAAGTGAGCGTAAACGGTATTGCAATGATAGGAAACAAGGCATAGGGTTCATACTTTCACTAGTGCAAGTTCTCTCAACAATAATAACATAGATAGATCATATAAAAATCCCTCAACATGCAACAAAGAGTCACTCCGAAGCCACTAATAGCGGAGAACAAACGTAGAGATTATGGTAGGGTACAAAACCACCTCAAAGTTATTCTTTCGGATCAATCTATAAAAGAGTTCGTACTAGAATAACACCTTAAGACACAAATCAACCAAAACCCTAATGTCACCTAGATACTCCATTGTCACCTCAAGTATCTGTGGGCATGATTATACGATATGCATCACACAATCTCAGATTCATCCAACCAACACAAAGTACTACAAAGAGTGCCCCAAAGTTTCTACCAGAGAGTCAAGAACGTGCGCCAACCCCTATGCATAGGTTCATGGGCGGAACCCGCAAGTTGGTCAGCGAAACATACATCAAGTGGCACATGATATCCCATTGTCACCACAGATAAACACGGCAAGACATACATCAAGTGTTCTCATAAAAGACTCAATCCGGTAAGATAACTTCAAAGGGGAAACTCAATTCATCACAAGAGAGTAGAGGGGGAGAAACATCATAAGATCCAACTACAATAGCAAAGCTCGGGATACATCAAGATCGTGCCATAGAGGGAACACGAGAGAGAGAGAGATCAAACACATAGCTACTGGTACATACCCTCAGCCCCGAGGGTGAACTTCTCCCTCCTCGTCATGGTGAGCGCCGGGATGATGAAGATGGCCACCGGTGATGGGTTCCCCTTCTGGCAGGGTGCCGGAATGGGCTCCCGAGAGGTTTTTGGTGGCTACAGAGGCTTGCGGCGGCGGAACTCCCGATCTATCTTCTGTTCGGAAATTTTAGGGTGCGTGGTATATATGGGTGCAAAGTGCGTCGGTGGAGCTTGGGGCCCCACGAGGAGGGGCGCCCTAGGGGTGGGCGTGCCCCACCCTCGTGACCAGCTCCGTATCTTCGAGACGTAGAGTCCAAGTCTATCCGGTGGCTTTCCTTCCAAAATAACTTCTCCAGATTGATTTCGTTCCGTTTGACTCCGTCGATATTCCTTTTCCTCGAAACACTTTGAAATAGGCATAAAACAACAAATGGGCTGGGCCACCGGTTAATAGGTTAGTCCCAAAAATAATATAAAAGTGGACAATAAAGCCCAATATTGCCCAAAACAGTAGATAATATAGCATGGAGCAATCAAAAATTATAGATACGTTGGAGATGTATCAGTCACCCTATGTGCCTTCTTTTGCGGGCGAGTTGTGACGGTTTTCACTCTGTTTTCCGTTAATTAACTGGGAAATTCTCTTTGACCTTTTTTAATGGATCGGGCCCTAAGGGACCGCGTTTCCAAAAAAGTATCAACACTGGCTACCCTCCCGGAGACTATGTTTGCTTGCCCACGCTCTCGCAACCCCGCGGGCGACCACCACCAACCCATATCGACGGCGGCCATTCTGGTGTCGTCGACCACCAACCCCTACGTCGGCCGCTCCCCAACCCGACCCCGTCCCCCGACGCCGAGCCCACCCTAATACGTGGCTTCCCGCCATCCCAAGCGGCGCATCGCCCCCAAGTCACGGCTGTGGATTTGGATCAGGAGTGGGAGACTCCCCCCCCCCCGCCACCGGGAAGGCCTACCTAGGTCTTTGGCGAGGTGGACCTCGTGCTGGAGACACCCCCGGCCTACTGGATGCTTTCACCCGTGTGGACGCCGAGGCGTGCACGCCTGCCTTCAATGCTGTGTAGGGGGAGGTCAGCCGCATTAACCCGACAACGCGTGAAGGTGGGTGGCTGGCCTGCTTCAATGTTGAGAGGCACCAGCTCGCGGTGCGGCTTTGCAGGAGCGTTCATCCCCTGATCCGTGCGAGGGGCTTGAGGATGAGGTGACTGAGCCATGGGAGCTCGTCGAGTCCCGTCTCCCGCACCGCCGGCTTTGCCTGAGCCCGCATTCAAGCCGAGAGCCCCCTTGCCAGACTGGATTCATAATCTTTGCTTCCACTGCCTCAAGTCACGGCATAAGGCCAGGACCTGCCGCAACAAGGTCACCTGTAGGCGTTATTTCTTTTGGGCCACCGTACGAGGGAGTGCACCAACAAGTCGGAGCCTCATCATCGCACTAGAGCTCGGCTTGCTCCGCAACCAAGCCTGCAGCACCAGCGGTGCGGCCCTCTGCTACTGCTCCTCTGCTTCATCCTGTGGCTCTACCGGCACCCGCAACTGCTCCGCCCCCACCTCTGGAAGCCACGCCACCCTGCAACATGGCATGGAATGGCGACCACATCGCGAGGCCTATGGAGGTCTTCACTGTAGTACACACGACGCTGGCGATGTTGCTGGAGGCTTCCGTCCTCGCCTCCAACACGGCTATCGTATGGTTCGACCACAACATGCGCGCTAACAAGGAAGATGTCTCCGCCATCCTCTGCAAGGCCTCCAGCGCTTTGGCCCTCGATGTCACCGTCATCGACCACCACCCCGAAGCCTTCCTGGTGCGGTTCATGCATCAGCACCATTGTGCCAGGGCGGTCTCGCAGCAGGTGTCGGTGTCAAAACCGGCGGATCTCGGGTAGGGGGTCCCGAACTGTGCATCTAAGGATAATGGTAACAGGAGGCGGGGACACAATGTTTACCCAGGTTCGGGCCCTCTCTATGGAGGTAATACCCTACTTCCTGCTTGATTGATCTTGATGATATGAGTATTACAAGATTTGATCTACCACGAGATCGTAGAGGCTAAACCCTAGAAGCTAGCCTATGATTACGATTGTTGTCGTCCTCTGAGACTAAACCCTCCGGTTTATATAGACACGAGAGGGGCTAGGGTTACCAGAGTCGATTCTGAGAAGTAAATCTACATATTCGAATTGCCAAGCTTGCCTTCCACGCAAAGGAGAGTCCCACCCGGACACGGGATGAAGTCTTCAATCTTGTATCTTCATAGTCCAACAGTCCGGCATAAGTATATAGTCCGACTGTCTGAGGACCCCCTCAGTAGCCCCTGAACCAGGCTTCGATGACGATGAGTCCGGCGCGCAGATTGTCTTAGGCATTGCAAGGCGGGTTCTTCTCCAAATTCTCCAGAGTACCTGTTGTAACGAGTAGTGTCCGACTTCCCATTAATTTTGCACTCATCGGCTTCTGTACCTTAATAATGTCAGTCTCCAAGTGTCGAGCGAATGTGAGAAATCGGGGCATTTTTACACTTGCCACCCTGGCCATGTAAATAAATCGTCTATTAAAGAGATGGGGATCCTCAGATCCAAAACACACCATCTTCCCCAAGCGAGGATGCATCGGAGCATGCCCAAAAAAACCATCCCATCATGGCCGGCCACCACAGCTCCTCCTCTCGCCCTCATACCACCAAGCCAGGTGATTGGGAGAAGTGTACCATATCCCACGGCCAATTGGTGGAGTTGCAGACCCAGGGGTTCCTCCCCCTGCATATCTTGTCCCCATTCGAGTCGGATTAGCCACTTTTGATGGTGGGGAGTAAGCGGAGACCTTTCCCAACCCATCCAGGGGGGAGCGAGTATGCCTTGTCCCTTACTTGCTGAGGGGCCTCGGATTTCCAATCCATCTGTTCCTCCGCGGGCTCCTGGAGTATTATGGCCTCCAGCTGCACAACTTCACCCCTGCCTCCATCCTGCCCATCGCAGGCTATGTCGCCCTTTGTGAGTTATTTCTGGGCTGTGAAGCTCATTTCGAGGTATGGAAGAGACTGTTCTGCCTCGTCCCTTGCACTTAGGAGGGATCAATATACCAAGTGGGCGGAGCCAAAATATGGTGCATCGCCGGGACCAGATACCTGTCCGGCACTCCAAAGAAGACATCCGAAGACTGGCCTTCCGAGTGGTTTTATATAGAGGACGTCTCCCTTCCTGACCCTAACTGGATGGGTCTTCCCGAGTTCAGAAATGCTCCATTGAAAAAATGCCGTAGCTGGCGTCCCTGGAAACCCTAGGAGGAAGATAGCAGAGAGGTCCTTCAACTGATGGGCAGGATAAAAACGCTGGCCAAATCTAGATTGACAATAATCGAGGTTATGTCAATATGCATAATGCGGGGGGTGCAGCCACTCCAGTATCGGGGGCATCCCATGTGGCACTTCAATGGAGAAGATGATACCACCCGCTGCGATCGGAAAGGTCCGGACTCCACCACCGCTCTGGCGAAAATATTGTCCGATTTGTATAAAGGAGAAGAAGAGGAGTTCCTCCGCATTAAGCCACGAGATGGATTTTCCATGTACAACCCCCCTAGCTGGCAGAGTTGCCATCTTTTACTCAACTCTATTCATTCCCGCAATCTTTCATCACAAATATTTACCTTGCTAGTCCATAACAGGAACTGCGAAAAGCTGTGAGGGAGGTCCACAACCCGCCTCCACAGCCACAGGACCACAACCGGGCCCTCGACCCCGGACTCGAAGAAGATCCGGACGTATTTGTGGAGCTCGTCGACAGGATGTTCTACCAGGCAAGCTGTGATGGCGCCTTGCCGGCCATCGTTGCCGACTATCCTGGCCTACTCCCTGCATCATATGAAAGTAAAACAGGAGGCCTAACTTCCAAAAAGGATGCCCTCTTTACGCCTTACCCACCGCACATGTATTACGCTTTATAGGGAAGGCCATCGGGGCACCGTGCCGAACCCACGGCGACTAACCAACAAGGGGCGCCCAAGCCGGATAAGCTTAAGAGGAAAGCAAACAGGATCGAGCCGCCATCGAAAAGGTATGATTTGAAACATACTCTGTGATTGTCATCTTTAAAATATAACAGTGTCCACCGTGTCTTGGCAGAAAGAGTATCCACCGGACTGTATCCAGGGATGCTGATCGTCACGCCTCTACCAGCCGGACTCCAGAACTGACCTCGAGGGTGGAGGCTGACATGGGGATGACACCGGACGGTCCTCCTACGGAGGATGCAGATAGAATATCCGCTATGAATTCCGAAGTGGAGAGCGCTATGAATCATCGGCGCCGGCGGGCCGCACTCCGCGACCCTAATTTCTCTGAAGAGGCATTCAATGTCTTCAATTCGGGAGACGCGTACATTCAAGCTGCTCAAGATGGGCTTGATAGAGCCATAGGCTAGTATTTAAAAGATATACGGGTAAGAAAAATCTGATAATTATGTATAGCAGTAGCCCCTGAGACTTGAAATAGTTGGCACAACTGATTTAAGGATCATTGTATGAATAGGTTCTTACAGAGAAGAACACCCATTTGTCTCAAGAGATGGAGGAGTGCAAAGCCCGGCTAAGGGCCGCAGCTGCCGAAATGGAGGAATCCAAGAAGGCCTCATCTGGTAGTATTTTTTTATTGATCGATAAAAAACGTAAATACCTGTACCGTTTGGTATTCGGCATGTTCACAGATCTAACAATAGATTCCGCAGGCAATCCCGGAGTGAATCCAGAGATCCTACAAGAGGATGAACAACGAGCTCAACGACAACTAGAGGCCGGCGAGCGTGTACTTACAGGAGTCAGGCGAGAGAAAAACGATCTCAAGGATGCCGATACCCGGCTGGGCGTGGAATTGAAAGATGTTCGGGCCCAACTTGCTGACTCCGTGAAGTAGAATAAGAGGCTTCAACGCGGCATTTTTAGTATGTGCTCAAACTAACCTTTATATAGTTCGGCGAAGAAACGGGCTAACAGAGTTATGTTTGTAGGTATACTAACTGGTCATCCCGAAGAGGAGATGCCCGGATCTGCAGGCGATCTTCTGCAAGAGCTTTCGCAACTGCACGAACAAGTTCGGTAGGTGATGCAGGGTATTGCCAAGGCCTTGTGACCATCCGCCTCCCTACCAGGAAGCATGGGGGAGCTTGTATAGCTGCTCAAGGGAGCACGGCGGCGCTTCTGTTTATGGAAGATATCTTCCTGTCGACACGGTGTGAGGGAAGCTTAGGCCACGGTGAAAACATGGTACACCAAGCTCGATCCGAAACACATGGCCCTGGTCGGACTTGTAGGGTCAGATGGGAAAGAGATTCCCGTTAGTCTGGTATATGACCAGGTAGGATTAGCCGCAAAGTATTCCCAATAGGATTGTCGGCTAGACAGCCTGTTGGATGGTATAGAAGAAGAAGTATGTGGGTCCAAGTGACTGTGTACTTCAATTGACATATTTTGTCTCTAGCCGGATTGTAAATCATTTGTCATGGCGAACCTTTTCGCTTCAGCCTCCGGACCCGACAGTTCGGAGTGTTTCCGAATACCCTCTTAGTTATGTAAACCGGGGTACGCGTGGAAACCAGGCATAGAGGTCATAAGTGCTTGAACAGAGAAGTACCCAACTAGCTAAGTTATATTACATGGATAGTAAGAAACATCTTCCAGGGAGAATAGTTCCGTTAAGGGTTACTTTCCTTTGGTACACATGCATTAATGTGCATGTCCGAACTGCAAACAGAGACGCAGTATATGAAACATCTGGGGTTTGTATTGTAATGGGTAAGAAACATCTTTAGTTCATCGACTGAATATTCCCTTAAGAACGTTAGCTTTCGGCTTCACCCAGTCTGAGGTATACGTCTGGCGTACCCGGCAGTAACAATCGCAGAGGTGCTCCCCTTATGCCCTAGCCGAACTAACGGGGACGTAGGGCATAAACACAGGAGCCACACAACCCAGCTTGGCCAAAACTTAAGTCATATCGATGCATATAATGGTGAAGTAAAGGTACATATGGAAAAGCGACACATATGCAGTGGGCATGATGCCCTGAAGGTAATTATGTTAAGCTTCTATATATAAGAAGCCCCCAGGTATAGTGAGCGCGCATAGCGCATCAAGAGTGTGTAGGCGAGTCACACTTGAAGCCTTTAGGGCCATAAAAAAAGAGAAAAGGAGAGGATATAACTTAAAAAAAGGCGGAGGGAAGGAGATGAACACAGAGTTCGGTGCTAGGCGTAGAATCTTCGGAGTCTGGCCACGTTCCATGGGTTCGGCTCGAGTCGATTATCTGATGCATCATGCAGGCGATACACTTCTCCGGTGAGAACTTTATCAATGATGAAGGGACCCTCCCACTTGGGCTCGAGCTTGTCCTTTTTTTCTCTAGTAGGCGTAGAACGAGTTCGCCAACGTTATAAGTTTTGGCCCGTACTTCTCTGCTTTGATACCTTCGAGCCTGTTGCTGATAGAATGCGGAACGGGCTTTTGCGACGTCGCGCTCCTCCTCCAGGGCATCTAAACTGTCCTGTCGATCAAGCTCGGCTTCTCTCTCTTCATACATGCGCACTCAAGGTGAGTCATGAAAGATATCGCAAGACAATACCGCCTCTGCGTCGTACACCATGAAGAATGATGTGTATCCGATAGTGCGATTCGGCGTGGTCCGCAGCCCCATAGTACGGAGTTGAGCTCCTCGACCCAGTGCGTGTCTGATTCCTTCAGGGATCGCACTAGTCTGGGTTTGATGCCGCTCATAATAAGATCATTTGCTTGTTCGACTTGACCGTTTGTTTGGGGATGATAGACGGAGGCGTAATCGAGCTTAATGCCCATGTTGCCGCACCAAGTTTTCACCTCGTCGGCTGTGAAGTTGGAGCCATTATCGGTGATGATGCTGTGGGGGACACCGTAATGGTGCATGACCCCTGATATGAAGTCTATCACTAGTCCGGATTCGGCCATTTTAACTAGTTTGGCCTCTATCCATTTGGTGAATTTATCCACCATGACCAACAGGTATTTTTTCTTATGGCTTCCTCCTTTAAGGGGTCCGACCATATCGAGCCCCCAGACCGCAAAGGGCAGGGTTATGGGGATTGTTTGGAGAGCGATAGGTGGCATATGGCTTTGGTTGGCGAAGAGCTGGCAACCGACGCAATGTTGGACGAGGTCATGTGCGTCTGCTCGGGCTGTCGGCCAGTAGAAGCATGTACGGAAGGCCTTGCTTACAAGGGCCCGAGCTGCAGCGTGGTGGCCACCGAGTCCAGCATGAATTTCAGCCAAGAGCTGCTGCCCTTCCTCTTCGGAGATACATCTTTGGAGTACTCCGGTAGCGCTTTTCTTATAAAGCTCTCCCACATGGACCTTGTAGGCTTTAGAGCGCCGCACAATGCAACGTGCCTCATTTTGGTCTTTGGGGATTTCTTGCCTATTTAGGTAGGCTAAGAAGGGTTCGGTCCAGGCGGTGATGACAACCATGATTACGTGGGCCGAAGGTGCTATTTCAGTGGCGGAGCCTCCGATTATGTCACTGTGTTCGGGTTCTGGGGTTGTGGTCGGATCCGGACTAGTATTGCCGATCTCCCCTTGCCACACTACGGATGGCTTGAACAGCCTTTCCAAGAAGATGTTAGGTGGGACGGGGTCGCACTTAGCGTCGATGCGGGCCAGGATATCCGCCGCTTGATTGTTTTCTCGGACCACATGATGAAATTCAAGCCCCTCGAACCAAGCTGACATCTTGAGGACGGCATTACGGTAAGCCGCCATTTTCGGGTCCTTGGCGTCGGAGTCTCCATTTATTTAAGATATTGCAAGGTTCGAATCTCCACGCACCTCTAGGCATTGGATGCCCGTGGAGACTGCCATCCGAAGACCATGCAACAGAGCCTCGTATTTGGCTGCATTGTTGGAGTCTGTGTATAGTATTTGGAGTACGTATTGGACTGTATCTCTAGTGGGGGATGTCAGGACAACGCCCGCTCCCAGACCAGCTCCATTCGGTGACATAGTCAGCCAGTACTTGTGATTTAGAGGCTCGTCGTGGTTTTTATATAATGTCGAACGGGAGGAGCTCGATGGCCCACTTAGCAATCCGGCATGTGGCATTGCGGTTGTTTATTATATCGTTGAGTGGTACTTCGGAGGCCACCGTGATTGAACACTCTTGAAAGTAGCGTCGTAGTTTCCGGGATGCCATGAAGACCGTGTATGCTATTTTTTGATAATGTGGGTACCGTGACTTGCATGGAGTGAGGACAGTAGATACGTAGTATACCGGCTTTTGAAGCGGGAACTTATGTCCATCCTCCTCTCGTTCGACGATGAGCACAATGCTTACAACTTGATGTGTTGCAGCTATATATAACAACATGGGTTCGCTGATGTTTGGTGCGGCCATGATTGGGTTGCTGGCCAAGAGGGCCTTTATTTCTTCCAGTCCGGCCGTGGCCGCGTCCATCCACTCGAAGTGTTCGGTGCGTCGAAGAAGGCGATAAAGAGGCAGTGCCTTTTCTCCCAATCGGGAGATAAAGCGGCTTCAGACAGCCACGCATCCAGTTAATTTCTGGA
This sequence comes from Aegilops speltoides, assembly GCA_021437245.1. Taxonomy (NCBI): domain Eukaryota; kingdom Viridiplantae; phylum Streptophyta; class Magnoliopsida; order Poales; family Poaceae; genus Aegilops; species Aegilops speltoides. Next base: position 484,370,735 of record CM038147.1, read on the forward strand.
TTTGCTTGAGGTTTGTTGGGGTAGCCAACTGTGACAAAGCTCGGATTTTAGCCGGGTTTGCTTCAATTCCTCTATTGAAAACGATGAAGCCTAGGAGCTTTCCAGCGGGAACGCCGAAAACGCATTTTTCCGGATTGAGCATGATGTCATATGTTCAGAGGTTGTCGAACGTGAGCCTCAGGTCGCCTATTAAATATTCGACGTGTCTGGTCTTGGTGATCACATCGTCCACGTATGCCTCAACTGTTTTGCTGATTTGTTTTTCCAAGCATGTCTGAATCATGCGTTGGTAGGTTGCACCGGCGTTTTTTAACCCGAAAGGCATGGCGTTGAAACAGAATGGGCCGTATGGAGTGATGAATGCCGTTGCTGCTTGATTTGGCTCCGCCATCTTGATTTGATGGTATCCGGAGTATGCGTCAAGGAAGCACAATGAGTCGTGTCCTACGGTAGCATCGATGATTTGATCAATGCGGAGGAGGGGGAAGGGATCCTTGGGTCAAGCCTTATTGAGGTCCTTGAAATCGACACATAGGCGGCAGGATTTATCCTTCTTTGGTACCATCACCAGGTTTGCTAGCCAGTCCGGGTGTTTTATTTCTCTGATAAATCCGGCTTCGAGTAACTTGGCTAGCTCCTCTCCCATAGCTTGCCATTTAGGCTCTGAAAAGCGCCGTAGTGTCTGCTTGACCGGCTTGTATCCCTTCAATATGTTTAGGCTATGCTCGGCAAGCCTGCGTGGGATCCCCGGCATGTCTGAAGGGTGACGGGTGAAGATGTCCCAATTCTCGCATAAGAACGCCCGCAGTGCGGCGTCGATTGTGGGGTTCAGTTGTGCCCCGATGGATGCTATTTTTGTAGAGTCCGTTGGGTGGACTTGGAATTTGACTATTTCGTCCGCTGGTTTGAAAGAGGTGGACCTGGATTGTTTGTCGAGTATCACGTCGTCCCTGTCCACTATGGAGCATAGTGCTGTTAGTTCTTCAGTCGCGAGGGCTTCGGATAATGCATCAAGGGCCAGGGCGGCGGTTTTATTTTCGGCGCGGAGTGCTATGTCCGGATCACTTGCTAGAATGATGATTCCGTTGGGCCCAGGCATCTTGAGCTTCATGTACCCATAATGGGGTATATCTTGGAAGCTCGCGAATGCGTCCCGCCCTAAAAGGGCGTGGTATCCACTACTGAACGGGGCCACTTGGAATGTTATCTCTTCGGACCTGTAATTCTCCGGCGTGCCAAATACAACATCGAGTGTGATTTTTCCCGCACATCATGCCTCCCGACTAGGGATAATTCCTATGAAGGTCGTGCTTCTTTGCTCAATGCGGCTCTTGTCTATTTCCATTTTGTTGAGAGTTTCCTCGTAGATGAGGTTTAATCTGTTGCCATCATCCATGGGCACTTTAGTAAGCCGGAAGCCGTCCACTATAGGACTAAGGACCAAAGCGGCTAGTGCTCGGACGGTTCGGAATTGAGGTTCGTCACTGGCATTGAAGGTTATGGCCGTGTCGTTCCATGGATTTATTGTTGCCACGTGGCAGACTTCGGTGAGGCCACGGAGTGCTCTCTTGTGCCTGTTATTTGAGGAGAAAGTCTCGAAGACTGTCAACATTGTATTGTTGTTTTCTGCGGGATGATGCTCTATGGTATTGTTAATGAGGAGATCCTCGCTGCTCTTGGCCACCTGCCAAAGTATCCAACATGCTCTAAGGCTGTGTGTTGGTATGGTATCCGGTGTGGTGTGAATTTTGCATGGCCCATTGAGCCATCCCTCCAATATGGTTCCACACCCTGTAGTGGGCTTTGGTTTATTTGTAATTTGATCGGGTGACTTGCGAGAGTTCACCCTTTTGGTTCGGACGAGGGTTTCAGTGAGAGCCGGAGGATCCCATAGTTTAGCCTGGGTTTTCCAGGCACTTTCCATTGCACAATACTTCTGTACTATGGCCGCCAAGTCAGCGAAGCGTGATATGTTACGGCGACTTATGGCATTGAGGATTCCCTTGTCCGTGCAATTTTTGCGAAAGAATGAGATTGCATCTTCCTCGCGACAATCCTTGACCTTGCTCGTTACAAGGAGGAATCTGGCCCAAAAGTGATGTACTGTCTCTTGGGATTGTTGCCTAATGTGGGAAAGCTCGCTTGTATCTGGGTGGGTGGGCGGATTTAAGTCTGAACCATGACCCGATCTGAGACCCAAGGGCAGAGGAACTTCAGAACTTGGCAGTTCGGGTTCCGGGATGTTGCCCGATTTTTCTGGCCCGCTGTCCGATTCTAAGTTCAGAGTTTGGGTCATGTCCTCCCACGAACGGGTATCCGGCTCGGAGAGCTCGGGAATCCGGACATAGTTCGTCCTCAAAATAGAGGAAGAATAGCTGCATTGCTCCTCCACCACCGTTATCTGATGGGTGACCGGTGGAGAGTTAATCTCCCTTTGATCGCGTTTAAGCCCAATCCGACCATAGTCCGTAGCGACTCCCAAGGCAGCGATGCGATCCAAGAGCTCGTTCAAGGACGAAAGGTCCATTGGATAGATATGCTCGGTGTAACCCGAGCTGACAGGGAGGCTGTTTTTGATGACCCGAGAAGTCATCGTTGGCACGGCGGTCGAACGGGCGGTCATGACAAAGCCGCCCAATCAGAGGGTTTGGCCTAAAGCCCGGGCTCCCTGGTGATCTTGTCCTTGATAACAAGGCGAGCCATCAAACCTTTTTTTGACGTCACAGTGGAACTCTCAATGAAAGCACCAATGTCGGTGTCAAAATCGGCGGATCTCGGGTAGGGGGTCCCAAACTGTGCGTCTAAGGCTAATGGTGACAGGAGGCGGGGGACACAATGTTTACCCAGGTTTGGGCCCTCTCTATGGAGGTAATACCCTACTTCATGCTTGATTGATCTTGATGATATGAATATTACAAGATTTAATCTACCACGAGATCGTAGAGGCTAAACCCTAGAAGCTAGCCTATTATTCTGATTGTTGTCGTCCTACGGACTAAACCCTCTAGTTTATATAGACACCGGAGGGGGCTAGGGTTACACAGAGTCGGTTACTCATGTCTACTACACAACCTTCTTCTTGTAGACGTTGTTGGGCCTGCAAGTGCACAGGTTTGTAGGACAGTAGCAAATTTCCCTCAAGTGGATGACCTAAGCTTTATCAATGCAGGGAGGCGTGGGATGAAGATGGTCTCTCTCAAACAACCCTGCAACCAAATAACAAAGAGTCTCTTGTGTCCCCAACACACCCAATACAATGGTAAATTGTATAGGTGCACTAGTTCGGCGAAGAGATGGTGATACAAGTGCAATATGGACGGTAGATAAGAGTATTTGTAATCTGAAATAATAAAAACAGCAAGGTAACTAAGGATAAAAGTGAGCGTAAATGGTATTGCAATGATAGGAAACAAGGCCTAGGGTTCATACTTTAACTAGTGCAAGTTATCTCAACAATAATAACATAGATAGATCATATAACAATCCCTCAACATGCAACAAAGAGTCACTCCGAAGCCACTAATAGTGGAGAACAAACGAAGAGATTATGGTAGGGTACGAAACCACCTCAAAGTTATTCTTTCGGATCAATCTATTCAAGAGTTCGTACTAGAATAACACCATAAGACACAAATCAACCAAAACTCTAATGTCACTTAGATACTCCATTGTCACCTCAAGTATCCGTGGGCATGATTATACGATATGCAACGCACAATCTCAGATTCATCCAACCAACACAAAGTACTTCAAAGAGTGCCCCAAAGTTTCTACCGGAGAGTCAAGAAAACGTGTGCCAACCCCTATGCATAGGTTCATGGGCAGAACCCGCAAGTTGGTCACCAAAACATACAACAAGTGGCACGTGATATCCCATTGTCACCACAGATAAACACGGCAAGACATACATCAAGTGTTCTCAAATAAAGACTCAATCCGATAAGATAACTTCAAGAGGGAAACTCAATTCATCACAAGAGAGTATAGGGGAGAAACATCATAAGATCCAACTATAATAGCAAAGCTCGCGATACATTCAAGATCATGCCATAGAGAGAACACGAGAGAGAGACAGAGAGAGAGAGAGAGAGAGAGAGAGAGATCAAACACATAGCTACTGGTACATACCCTCAGCCCCGAGGGTGAACTACTCCCTCCTCGTCATGGATAGCGTCGGGATGATGAAGATGGCCACCGGTGATGGTTTCCCCCTCCGGTAGGGTGCCGGAACGTGCTCGAGAGGGTTTTGGTGGCTCTGAGAGGCTTGCGGCGGCGGAACTCCCGATCTATCTTGATATTCGATGTTTTTAGGCACGTGAGGCTTATATAGGCGAAAGAAGTCGATCGGGAGGTGCTCGAGGGCCCACGAGGCGGGCGCGCCCGGTGAGGGGCGCGCCTCCTATCTCTGGCCTCCTCGAGGATCTTCGACGTGAACTCCAAGTCTCGGGATCATATTCTTCCAAAAATCACGCTGCCAAGGTTTCATTCCGTTTGGACTCCGTTTGATATTCCTTTTCCTCGAAATACTGAAACAGGCAATAAAACAGCAATATGGGCTGGGCCTTCGGTTAATAGGTTAGTCCCAAAAGTAATATAGAAGTGTATAATAAAGCCCGTAATCATTCAAAATAAATAATAAAATAGCATGAATTCTTCATAAATTATAGATATGTTGGAGACGAATCAGCATCCCCAAGCTTAATTCCTACTCGTCCTCGAGTAGTAAATGATAAAAGAAAGAATTTATGAAGTGTGAATGCTAGAAGGTGCACAAGTTTGATCAATGATAATTTCAATCACCTTTTCTAGCATGATAATATGTCATAACAGTAGTTCATCTCATAAAACTTCTCACAATAAAGTAACAAGCAATTCACATGTCAAAGCATAGACCATAAACTTTCTTGAAAACTAGCAAACTTCATTCTTAGTCATCAAACAATTGCAGTTCATCTTATTTTCAGGAATAGCAAACTCCACATACTCAACTATCATATAGTCTTCTACAATTGCTAACACTCACGCAATACTAATGGTTATGGAGTTTCAATCGGACACTGAGAAAGATAGGGCTTATAGTGTTGCCTCCCAACGTATTCACCTTTGGGTGATGTCAACAATAATAGTTCATGCTAACTTACATCCAATTGGATATATATATATATATATATATATATATATATATATATATATATATATATATATATATATCAGATCTTCCCAACACGAGGTGCTTGCCAAAGGATAAAATGAAAAGGAAAAGGGTAAAATCACCTTGACTCTTGCATAAAGTAAAAGACATAAAGTAAAAGATAGGCCCTTCGCAGAGGGAAGCAGAGGTTGTCATGCGCTTTTAGGGTTGGATGCACAAAATCTTAATGTAATGAACGTCACTTTATATTGCACTTGCATATGGACCTTTATTATGCAGTTCGTCGCTTTTATTGCTTCCATAACAAGATCGTATAAAGCTATTTTCTTCACACCAAAATATCATACATATTTAGAGAGCAATTTTTATTGCTTGCACCGATGACAACTTACTTGAAGGATCTTACTCAATCGATAGGTAGGTATGGTGGACTCTCATGGCAAACCTGGGTTTAAGGATATTTGGAAGCACAAGTAGTATCTCTACTTAGTGCAAGGAATTTTGGCTAGCATGAGGGGGAAAGGCAAGCTCAACATGTTTGAATGATCCATGAAAATATACTTTAACTGAGATGTCGGAAAACATAACCCATTACCTTGTCTTGCTTGTCCAACATCAACTCTTTAGCATGTCATACTTAATGAGTGCTCCCAACTATAAAAGATGTCTAGGATAGTATATTTATATGTGAAATCTCTCTTCCTTCAATATTCTTTCATGAATTGTTCAAATGACCAATACAATGCTTGCTAACCTTCAATAAATTTACAACCGCTACTTCTTAGGTGTGAAGTCATTACTCCCCATGGGATAAGAAAATGAGGCATATATAATTTCAGATTTATGACAATCAACTCATTAAACCATTTACTCATAGGATAGAAGTGAAGCACACGAGTAAATGACAAACTACTCCTGTCGGGGGTTGGGTGCGACATATGCCAAAGGATGGCTTATCATGGTGGGGGCGAGTAGAACGTCGCCGGTTCCTGGAAACGGGATGAGGCGTAGACATGCACGCCGGCGAATCTTACCCAGCTTCGGGGCTCTCCGGGGAGATAACACCCCTACTGCTGCTCTGCGGGGTCTCCGCATGGTCACTATGGCAAAGTGGCTACAATGGCGCTCCTAGAGCTGTATCGGGAGGCAGGAGGGAGCTAAGCTGGCTCTCTCCTCCCTGGTCTATGTGTCTAACTCTATCAAAGGCCGAACCCTTTGCATGGGTGCCCCGGGGGGTTTATATAGGCCTACCCCCCGAGGGTACAATATTAATCCGACTGGGCGTGGCCCCCAGCCGTCTGTCTCTCATGCCGCCGTCCTTCCCGCCGGCTTCTAGGGCCCACCGACTGGTGGGTCCCGCGGACAGGCCGAACACTGTGCGGCGCTCCTGATGACGCAGGCTTGGTCATGGGGTCGTGGCAACAGTGCCGCCGTCTGTCAGGCGATCACTGTCGCCACTCCCCATCCAATCTGGTTTATGGCTTGTGGGGCCCTGGCGGGGAGACGGCCGACTCCGTGGAGGCCGACTCCCCCAGGGCCATCTTCTGGCGCTCCGGCCATCTTTGATTCACCCAGCAGCAGTGCGCCTGCGATCTCTGGGGCGTCTGGGCGGCGTCGTGGCACAAAGGCATCATGCACTTTGTGGCTGAGGTCGAGGAGGCATGGCAGCGAAAGCAGCGCCTCGCCGAGAGATCTCCCAGCGATCTGACTCATCAGTGTAGCCATGCCAACCCCTCGTAGGCAAGAGGAGACGGCCACGCCGGGGCCATGCCCCGCATCGGTCTCCGTGAAATGTCATGGGCCGACTCCTATAGTCGGCACTCCTGGAGGTCGCAAGCCGGGAGTCGGCTTGCTTTAAAGTCGTCGTCTGGGACTCGGCCTCTCGGGGGATCGCCAACTGGGACTCGGCCTCTCTGAAGGTCGCCAGCTGGGACTCGGCCAGAGAGGCGCGGCCTGCCCCGACGTCTTGAAAGATCCTGGGTCCCGGGTCAGCCTACCCGTGGCCCATTACTCCGATAGTAGTCCCCGAAGCTGGTGAAGCCCTGCGGGCGCCGCCTCGTGGGGCTTCAGCAGATTCAATCTTCCCAGCCGATTCGAGACTCGGCGGCTGTTTCTTCGAGCCGACTTCGCGAAGTCGGACTTGTTCAGCGAGGGCCGTTATTACGTAAATCGCGGCGGGAAAACAGGCGGCGTATCGGATACGCTTCCCTGCCGCCATCGAGACGGTCCTATCGCGTGGCGCCACGTGGGGAGGATAGTCTGCCCACCCACGCGCGCGACGGGACGGGCCGCTAGGTGGGGCTCGCCATTACCGCGCCTCGGCTTCCGAGCGGATCCGCTACGGCTGCGGACGGTTGGCATCCCCACGTTGTTACTGCGCGCAGTAACTTCATGGGGTAAATCGTGGGCGGCGTGGGGCTTCGGGCGCAGTTAATCCCACGTCCGCCCCCTCGGCTCCTCAGCCCGTAGGGCTATAAATAGGCGGGGAGGAGCGGGGCGGCACTGCACGCACACCCTCTCCCCCGCTCTCCTGCCTTCTCTTCTTCCTCCGCCGCGAGCCAAAGCATCCTCTCTCGTCGGCGATGAGCTCTTCCTCCGCCGCGCCCCCCGCCTCGCGCTCCGGCGTGTGGGACGGCTCGGACGTGGAGGCGGAGCACATCGAGTTTCTCCGCCGGACCCGCCGTCTCCCCGGCGCAGACCTGATGCACGCCCATCCCGCGCCGGCGGGAGAGATCCGGCCCGCGCCGGAGGAGGGCGTGCGGGTCGTCTTCCGCTCGCACTAATGCGCGGGCTGGGGCTTCCGGCGAGAGGGTTCTTCCGCTCGTTCCTGGAGTTCCATAATCTTCAGCCGCACCACCTTACCCCAAACGCGGTGGTGCTGCTCTCCGCCTTCACCACTCTGTGCGAAGGCTACCTCGGCGTTCTCCCCACCCTCGAGTTGTGGGGAGAATTTTTCTCTTCGAAGCTCGGTACTCAGGCTACCGGCACGCCGGCTCAGTGCGGCACCTACGTCGCGGTGCGGCGCTCGACAGCCGACAACCCTTTCCCTCCCATCTCGCTGGTGAAGTCGGTGAAGATGTGGCAGCGATCTTACTTCTACGTGAAGAACCTCTCCACCGACGGCGACTGGGTCAACTTGCCGCCCTTCGACCCGAGCCTCGACCGGCGGGCTTGCGATTGGTCCCACCGGTCCAAATCGTTGTCTCTCTCGGGCCGGCTCCATGGCGCGACTCGAGTTCCCATCGCACTCGGAGGGCCTCGTCGGATCCGATCTTCGCCGCCGCCGTGGCGCGCCGAGTCCTCCCACTCCGGGGCGGCCTCACCTCATCTGCCGATGGCGGCCACCACGATCCGAGCCGGCTGTGCACCAAGGAAATGCCCAGGAGGTGGCGAACTTGGTGAACCACATCGCGCACTGCGAGTTCACGGAGAACTGGCAGTTCGGCAAGGAGCCGTACTCGCGCGACAACCCCCCTCCAATGGTAAGTCGCATCCTTCTGTAGCTTGATCCTCTTTGCAGCCGACTCCGGCCTCTAATCATCGTTGGTTTCTTTTGGGCAGAATCCCCTCACGGCGCCCGCAGCCGGCGCCATGAGAGAGCCCTGCGACTACGTCCCAGATCGCGAGGACAGTGATGTCGACGACCCCGACTTGGGGGCGGCGGCGCTGGAGGCCGACGCCGAAGGCGGCGGAGAGGGGGCGGACGGCGGCCTCAGGCCGTCAGCCACCTTCGCCGACTGGCCTGAGGACGATGCCGACGTGGAAGTCATCCCACGCCGCCAGCCGAGGGCCGGCCCCTCCGGCCAAGTCGGCGCAAAGAGGCGTCACGCCGTGCCGAGCACGCCCGGCGGCAAGCAGAAGAAGTTCAAGGGGGCGGCCCCCGCGACCAAGCGGGAGGAGGCGGCCGCGAAGGCCAACCGCTTCCGAAGGGAAGTGAGAAGGCCGCTGCTAGTTTCCGTGTAAGTCTTTTTCACTCTTTCCTTTTCTTTGTTGGACCTCATCCGAGTCTTTTTTGATTTTCCCTCCGCTCTTCTCCAGAGCTCCCCTCTCCCTTGAGAGAGCCGCCGTCCCCTCTATCATGGGGTCGGTAGAGACATCCGCCAACACTCGGCGGGTCGATCCCGCCGCCGACCTTCGGGAGGCGACGGAACGGAATGTGCGGGAGAAGCGCGATGAAGAGGAGGCCGACCGCCTGGAGAAGGCGGAGGCTGAGAAGGCGGCCGCCAACGCCCAGAAGAAGCTGGAGGAGGCTGAGGTTGCCGCTGCGACGAAACGGCGCGCTGAGGAGGTCGCGCGTCGCCGATCGGCGATGCTCGTCCCTCCGTTGTCGTCGGCGCCGCCGGCTCTGGAGTTCACGGGGTAGACCGGAGAGGTCGGCACCGAGAACCCTCTCGTGGAGGAGGGCGGCGAGGTTTCAGGCTCGGACATCCACGCGCCGCCTCCGCCACCGTCTAGGAGGCCGCATGGCAAGCAGCCGGTGGACCTGTAGGATCCTCCGACTACGGACGATGCCGAGGCGCGGCTGCTTCTTCAAGTTGTCGTTCCTACACGCCGCCGGCTTGAGAGGACGAGCTCGGCGCCGCGAGCTCGGGAGACTGGCGCAGCCAGCTCGGCGAATCTGGACGTCGAGGCCTCCAGTGCCGTGCCCACCGGCTGGTTGTGCGGAGGCGGCACCGGCCCGCTGAATCAGGCCCTCCTGGACGTCCAGTCAAAGCTGCGCGCGGAGAGCGACGCCCTCCAACTCTGCACCAGAGCGCATCTGGCCGTGCGGACATCCGTCCGGGTACGTTTCCTTTCTCTTTTTTAATTTATGTCTTTCTCTGTGGAAGCGCCAAGACACCCAGGTGTAGTCCCGAGTTCGGGCGGCTGCTGGCGGCGGTTGAACTCTCCGTGAGCTCCGAGTACTAACTTTTGCCTTTGCCGGCTTTTTGCAGGAATATCATAATCTCCGCGCCACTGCCTTCAACCGCAATGTCGAGGAGCTGAACAAGCGGACCGCCGACCTGACGGAAAGCCGGGGTGAGCTCTTTCTTCCTTCTTGCGAAGTGCGCTGGCGCTTTCGCGGGCTGTAATCCCGAGATTCGGGCCGCTGCTGGCGGTCGGGCGGATCTCTCCGGCGATCTAATTTCTTTCTTCTTTCTGGCGCGCTGGCCTTTCTGAACTATAGTCCCGAGATTGGGCTGGCTGAAAGGCGATCGGGCGGATCTCCCGGCGATCTAATTTACTGATGACTTTCCTTGTCTTCTTCTTCATTCTTCAGGCGCCAACGCCGCCCTCCAGGAGCAGCTGGGCGAGGCCAACACTGCTCGTCGTGCCAAGGAGGAGGAGTGCGACAGGCTCGCCAAAGAGCGCGATCTGCTGGCGACGCAGCTGGCCGAGCAGAAGGAGTTGCTCCGGAAGGCGCAGGACAACGCCAAGTCGCGGGAGGTTGCCCTCATGGCCGAGTTCGAGGTCGAACGCTCCGCCTGGACTGATCGGGAGGCGATGCTGACCTTCGGCTACCACGAGCTCGAGGACATCGTCGACGGTAAGTCTTTTTCGCTTTTTTGGCCTTCCGACTTTGTGTCAGGCTGATCTCTGATTTTTCGACTATCTTCTTTTCTGTCTTGGCAGACTTCTTTCCCGGCCATTCACAAGCCGTCCCTCTGGCCATCGAGGCGGCTCGGGAGGCGCGAAGGGCGAAGGGTGAGGTGATTGCCGCCAACGCTCCCCGAACCATCAACGAGCAGCTTCTGAGCATCGGGGCTCGTCTTCGTCCTGCTCACTGCCTGTTGTGCCGTCTTCAGCGTGCATGTGCCCAGGTGGTTGCCGCCCTGTGGCCGGACGTGCCGGCTCTTCGCACCGCCAGTCGGACCGCCGACTGGCTGGAAGTCGCCGCCGGCCGCCTGAGAAACTTGAAGGCTCCTCGGCCCGGCCGGAACACGCCGGGCCTTGGAGTTAAATCAAGCGTGGTATCCGGGCTGGACTGGACCGCTTAGCGCGTTGATCGAAGCCGAGCCGAGCTGGAGGCCGTGAAAGCGCCCTTGTCAAGCGCTGCTGCCATCATCGAGTACCACGGACACCAGCGTCTTCGTGCCGGCGGATGAAAGCGGCGAGAGGCACCGCCGGACTGGTTGAGATGAACCAGTCTGAGAAAGATTCGGTGGAGGTGATCGACTCCAGCGCCGAGAAGGAGGATGAGTCGGAGGACGGAGGCGAGGAGGAGGCACCAGAAGACGAAGCAGGCGGCCAGCCTCAGCCCGATCGCGCCTCCAGCAACGAGCCGCGCGGACAAGGCGACCGCCGCCGGAGGCGACCAGGCTGAGACCGCCCAGCCGACTGCCCCGGCATCCGACACCGCCGTCACCTCCGATCCTCCGGCCCGGAGGCCGCCTCCTAGACTGCTTCTGTTTATCTGTCTTCATTAATCTTTTGAAAGACTTGTTAGGTTCGAACAATTCCACCCACGGGGTGTATCCTGAATTCTTATTCGGAGATTCGGCCGAGGGCCTATGTAAATATTTATCTAATTTCCGCCTTTCCTTGCTTATTGCTCCTTAGACTTTTTCCTTTGCCGCCTTCCTTTAGTTGCCGCCTTGCCGGCTGGGCAGCCGCTCTGCGGACTGTCGCCGGGTCAAGTGCTTGGCTACTTCAGGAAGGCAAGTACTTAGCCATTTAGAGTTTTTCTAGCAAGTCGGCTAGGAAGCGACAGGCCGACTATCCGAGAGTCGGCTGTTCTTGATAAAAGTTGAGACGGCGAGCCGACTACTCATGAGTCGGCTCGGTGGGGGGAGGCTGGTAGCCAGCTTGGGCTATGCGTAGGCTTTTAGGTCCTTAGCCATTTTTCATGCGTGCGCTCGTTCTTGCTTGTTCCCTGCCCATCGACAGTCGCTCTGCGAGCTGCGGCTTTCGACAGGAGACGGCTTGAGCACAACACATTACTTGTCTGACCGCAGGAAGCATTTCATAGCGCAAGACGGCAAGTCCCCGGGCCGACTAGTCGGACCCGGTGCCAGACAGTGTGATAAAAAAGAGCAGCATATTCGGAAGCGTAATTTTTATCATACAGATAATCAAAAAGGCAGTCCCCGAGCTCATCCCGGGGGGCCTAAGGTCTTAGTACTTTAATACAAAGAGGATAGTGCGATACATACTGCACTAACTGTAAAATATTCTAAGAAGATTCGCATTCCACGGGCGCTTCGTTTCTTTGCCGGAGTCATCCCTCTTGCGCGCTCGAGGCTTCTGAGCATCGATCAGATAGTAGGCGTCGTTCTCTAGCACCTTGCTGATGATGAAGGGACCTTCCCAAGGCGCCGACAACTTGTGCTGGCCGGCTGTTCTCTGAATCAGTCGGAGCACAAGGTCGCCCTCTTGGAATGATCTTGGCTTGACCTTGCGGTTGTAGTATCAGCGCAGACTCTGCTGGTAGATGCCGGACCGGCTGAGTGCCAACAGTCGGCCCTCTTCCAGCAGGTCAACGCCGTCTTGGCGTGCTTCTTCGGCTTCCTCTTCGGTGTACATGGAGACTCGCGGGCAGTCGAACTCTATATCCGTTGGGATGACAGCTTCGGCACCGTAGACGAGGAAGAAAGGCGTGAAGCCGGTTGACTTGTTTGGGGTTGTGCGCAGACTCCAGAGGACGGCAGGCAGCTCTTCAACCCAACAGCTGGCCGAACGCTCGAGTGTTTCGACCAATCGAGGCTTGATGCCGGACAGGATGAGGCCATTGGCTCGTTCCACCTGGCCGTTTGACTACGGATGGGCAACGGACGCTAAGTCAAGTCAGATGCCCTGCGTCGCGCAGAAACGAGCCAAGGCGCCCTTGGCAAAGTTGGTGCCGTTGTCGGTGATGATGTTGTGCGGTATGTCATACCGCACCGTGATGTCGGCAATGAAGGTTACTATTGTAGGCCCGTTCAATTTCTTGATGGGCTTTGCTTCCACCCACTTCGTGAACTTGTCCACCGCGACAAGCAAATGAGTTAGGCCGCCTCGGGCCGTCTTGAATGGTCCTACCATGTCCAGGCCCCAAACTGCGAAGGGCCAGGCAATGGGGATTGTCTTCAGCGCGGAAGCCGGCTGAAGGGGCTTGGAGCGGAACATCTGTCACCCCTTGCATTTTTGAACTAGCTCTTTAGCTTCTTCCAGGGCAGTCGGCCAAAAGAAACCGTGCCGAAAGGCTTTAGCCACGAGTGCCCTCGAAGCCGCATGGTGGCCTTTTCATACGATGGATGTCTCGAGAATCTCTTGGCCTTGCTCGATTCTCTGCTTGTTGGTAGACACCAGTGACACTGCGCCTGACTAGCTCTCTGTTGACTATGGTGTATGCTGCTGCTCGGCGCTGCACTTGCCGAGCCGAGATCTCATCTGTTGGTAATTCTTTGCTCACTAAAACTTGAGGATGGGCTGTGCCCATGAAGGTGCTGCTATCTCTTCAACTGCTACCGCAGCGACTTGGACCAGGATGGCTGGGCTGGGAGGCGGCGGGTTGGAGTCTGCTGCCGTTTGCTGAATTGACGGAATCTCTGGGCCGACTGGGGCAGCTCCCGGGCCAACTGGCGCAGTCCCCGGGCCGGGCTCTGAAGTCCCCGGGCCGACTGGCGCAGTCCCCGGGCTGGGCTCTGAAGTCCCCGGGCCGACTGGCGCAGTCCCCGGGCTGGGCTCTAAAGTCCCCGGGCCGGTTTCAACTGTGGTTTTCTTGAGGTCGCCTGCTGGGCCTTTGGAGTCGGATCCGACTATTTCTGGCGGAGCCGGCACGAAGATGGAGTCTGACTCTGGTGAGGGCTTGATAGACGGCTTGAGGAGGCGCTGAAGGGCGACGCCATAAGGTATTGCTTGGCGAGTGGAGCCGACTCGTGCCAAGGCGTCTGCTTGATCGTTGTCATTTCTTGGCACGTGAAGGAATTCGCACCCCTCGAAATATCCGCTGAGTTGCTGCACCAGGAAGCGGTAGCTCGCCGTGTTTGCGTCTTTGGCGTCCCAGTCGCCGGACGACCGCTGAACCACCAAGTCGGAGTCGCCATAGCACAGGATCCGGCGAATGCCGAGTTCTTTGGCAAGCCTGAGCCCATGAATGAGCGCCTCATATTCGGCGACGTTGTTGGAGGCGGCGAAGTGGATTTGCAGCACGTATTTGAGCTTGTCGCCCTTAGGGGAGGTTAGGACGCCGCCGGCTCCAAGGCCGGTGCGCATCTTGGAGCCGTCGAAATGCATTCGCCAATGAGTGGAGTCAGGCGCTGGCGGCAGGTACTGCGTCTCGGCCCAGTCGACGAGGAAGTCGGCCAGCGCCTGCGATTTGATGGCGGTGCAGGGCTGGTAGTAGATGGTGTAAGGGGCTAGATCTATAGCCCATTTGGCCACTCGGCCGGAGGCGTCTCGGCTTCCAATGATCTCGGCGAGTGGGGCGGTGCAAACCACAATGATTGGATGCTCTTGAAAGTAGGGCTTCAGCTTCTTCGCGGCAAAGTGCACGCCGTAACACATCTTCTGATAGTGAGGGTAGTTTTGCTTGGAGGTCGACAGTACCTCGCTCAGGTAATATACCGCTCTCTGGACAGGGAGCGCCTTGCCTTCCTCCTTGCGCTCGACTACAATGACTATGATGACCACTCGGCTGGTGGCGGCGATGTACAAGAGCATGGGCTCTTTGGGAGTCGGAGCCGCCAACACGGGGGGAGTGGTCAACATCTTCTTCAGTTGGAGAAATGCCTCATCCGCCTTGTGGTTCCACTCAAAAAAGGTGGTCTTCTTCATCAGTTGATACAAGGGCAGAGCTTTCTCGCCCAGCCGATGATCATCGGTGATGGGCGTAAGCAGCCGGTGAACTTGCACATCCAACAGTCGGCTGGGTACCTCCATTCTCTCAATGGCCTTGATCTTTACGGGGTTGCACTCTATGCCGCGTTCGGAGACCAGGAAGCCAAGGAGCTGGCCGGCTGGTACTCCGAAAACGCACTTCTCGGGGTTGAGCTTGATCCGGAACCGGCGCAGATTTTCAAAGGTCTCCTTGAGGTCTTCCAGCAGCGTCCCACGCTTTCCATCTTCACCACCACATCGTCCACATAGATGTGGGCATTCCTGCCAAGTTGCTCGAGGAAGCACTTCTGCATGCAACGCTGAAAGGTGGCGCCGGCATTCCTTAAGCCGAACGTCATTGTCAGGTAACAGAAGGCTCCAAACGGCATGATGAATGCGGTCTTCAGTCTGTCTGCTGGATTCAGCTTGATCTGGTGGTATCCTGAGTATGCGTCTAGGAAACTCAACAGCTCGCATCCGGCTGTGGAATCTATTACCTGATCAATCCTTGGCAGAGCAAACGGGTCCTTTGGGCAGGCTTTATTGAGGCTTGTGTAGTAGATGCACATCCGCCACTTCTTGTTTTTCTTCAGTACCAACACCGGGTTTGCTAGCCACTCTGGAAAAAATACTTCCATGATGAAACCGGCTACCAGGAGCCGAGCTATCTCTTCTCCAACAACTCTTCTTTTCTCTTCTGACAGGCGGCGCAAGGGCTGCCTGACGGGCTTTATATCTGGCCTGACGTGTAGCTTGTGCTCGGCGAATTCCGTCGGTACACCCGGCATGTCCTTGGGGGACCATGCAAAGATGTCCCGATTCTCACGGAGGAAATCGACGAGCTCGCCTTCCTATTTGCTGTCAAGGCCCGTGCCTACGACAGCGTATCTCTCTGGGTGCTCTGGGTCCAAGGGTATCTTCTTGGTTTCTTTGGCCGGCTTGAATGATCCTTCTACCTCCGACGCCTTGGGGTCGGGCGACATCTCTGGCTGTTTTCCGGCCATCGCCACGACTCGGTCAAGGAGCCGTTTCTCGGCTACGATCACCAAGGACTCGGCCAGCTGACTGCTCTCGGCCGCGCAAGCTGACGATTTCTTGTAGTCGCCGGAAATGGTCAGAATCCCCTTAGAACTCGGCATCTTCATTTTAAGGTAGGCGTAGTGTGGAACCGCCATGAACTTGGCCAAGGCAGGTCGGCCAAGCAGAGCGTGGTACGGGCTCTCCAAGTCCACCACCTCGAACCAGACCGGCTCTCGGCGGAAGTGATCTTTGTCTCCGAAGAAGACGTCTATCAGGATCTTGCCGATTGGTGAACAGGAGAGGCCTGGCACAATTCCATGGAACACGGTACGGCTGCTCTGCAGCTGCCTTCGCCTGATTCCGAGCTTCTCCATGGTGTCCTTGTACAGGATGTTTCTGCTGCTGCCTCCGTCTATCAGGACCCGCGAAAAACAGGCAGCCCGCCTATCAGTAGCCAAGGTCGCGCCTAAGACCAGGGCATAGGAGCCTGGACTCGGCATCACCTCTGGATGATCCGCCCGACTCCAACTGATAGGCCTCTCGGACCAATGCATGAACTCTGGAGCATCCGTTGCTACTGCATTTACTTCTTGCTGCTGTTGGCGCCTGCTGCGCCAGTCATCTGCCACACTGGTGAACACTACATAGGCTCCATGCTCTTCTGGGAACTCGTCTTGTGCTGCGCCGACTGGCCGAGCCGCCGGCTGCTGGGGCGGTGGTGGAGGCGGCGACCCTGCAGGCGGTGGAGGAGCAAGGCCGTCTCCCTTGGCGATTCTGGCGAGCCAGTGACACTTCCTGGTGGTGTGATTCGATGGCTTGGCGCCGCTGTGGAACTTGCATGGACCATCCAAGGTCTGCTCATAGGAGAAAGTCGGCAACCAATTGGACTTGCCGCCCTTCTGCCGCTTGGCCGGAGGCTGCCCCTCCGGCTGCTGATCTTCTACTGCTGCGACCTGCCGACTGTTGGAAGTCGGCTGTGGGGCCTTGCGCTTGTTGTCGTTTTGTTGCTGTCACCGACTGGCGTCTCCAGCCGGAGTTCTGGGAGCCTGGGGAGTCACTTTGCCTGCCGCGTTGACTTGAATCTCCGTCTTCATAGAAGAGTCGGCCGTGGCGTACTTATCTGCTATGACTAGTAGTTCGTCAAGGGTTCCTGGCTCGTCGCAGAGGAGCTTGTGCTTGAGGAGGGTGCCCTCTCGGCACCCGGCGGTGAAGTACTCAATAGCCTGCACCTCGTGCACGCCCTCGCAGGAGTTTCGAAGTTTGCCCCAGCGTGTGAGGTAGTCGCGTGTTGATTCTTCAGGACCTTGCACGCACAAGGAGAGCTGCGCGGCTTGGGAGGTCGCTTGTACATGCTGGTGAAGTTGCGATTGAAGGCTTCGGTGAAGTTGAACCAGCTATTGATGCTGTGGGGCTTCAGGCTGTTCAGCCATGTCCGGGCCATGCCCTGGAGCATGAGAGGAACATACTTCACGGCAACTCGCTTGTTGCCGTTTGCTATGTTGACGGCTGTGGAGTAGTCTATCGGCCATCCTCGGCTTCTGGGCGGTGTACTTGGCGTGTCTCGGGAGTGTGAACCCTTGGGAAGGGCTTGTCTCGATCACGGGGCGAAGCAAAGCGGACCAGCTCATCTTCTTCTTCCAGCGCCAGGGATCGGTGGAGTCGGTCGATCCGATGGCGGGCGTCATTCTCTCCGACTCCCTCTCGGCGGCCAAGGCGACCTCCGAGAGTCGGATGCTCAACAGGTGGCGGAGAGACTCGCCGTTCTCTTCTGGGCGGGGGAGGCAGATAATCGTCCCGCCGCTCCATTGCTCTCGGGTGGCCGTCTTGGTCGCGCTCGATGGTGATATGAGTCCGACTGTGACTGACAGCCGGCTCCTTCTCTTTCCTTCCGCGGACTCCGCCAGTCGGTATCCGGGAGGTCGCGCCTTGATCTCGGCGGGGAGGTAAGTCGTTGTTTGGCTGCTGCAGCGCATCTGCGCGGCCGCCGGCCGCGTTTTGTGCAGCAGCCGCGTCAAAGAGCTGCTGGACTCGCTCCATCATCACACGGCGCTCTTCGCCCTCAAAGTTCTTCAGCTCGTCAGTCGCCGCTTGGGCGGCCAGGATATTCTCCGCTGGGGTGGCGTAAACAGGGCGTTTCGCCCCGAGTAAGTCGGCGATGGCCGCGCCGCGCTGTCGGACCGCACCTAGACGGCTTGGCGGTCGGGGCGGCGAAAGCGCCTACGGCGCGATCCATCTCGCGCTGGTATGCTTCTGACAAGCGCCTCATGCTTGCCAACTTCTTGGCGCCTTCGACGATCTGAAGGCGGCGTGCCTCCAGCGTCTCGGCGTCCGCGTCCTCTGGAATGGGCGCGGTCAGGTCTTGTAGGGCCGCGGCTAGCGGGTCCTCGGTTTCTTCACCGGAGTGCTCGTCGTGGCTGATGACGAGCACCTCCGTGACGTCGCTTCCGCCACTCTCCTCAGACGGAAGCGGCTCGTCGTAGACCACCACGTTGGTGGGGAAGATGTCAAGCAATACGGCGTCGGAGTCGACCAGCATCGGGTCGGAGGAGCCTACCGACTCCAAGTCTACGGCGGGCTCGCCGGCGATGTGGAGTTGGTCGAGGAGGCCCGCGAGAAGGTTCTCGGGGCCGCCCGTGCCTGCGCCGGATGCAGGCTCGGCGGAGAGGCGCACCTCGCCGATAAGTTCGGCGAGGCCGCTCGCGGCGCAGGCGGCTTCGGCGCCGCGCAGCGTGTCGTTGCATACTCCATCTGGCGAGCCTGGCTGGCTGCGCTCGCCAGGGAGGAAAAGGGTTCCCGTCCAGAACAGATCTCCAGACGACGGTGCACCTCGCCCCACGGTGGGCGCCAAATGTCGGGGGTTGGGTGCGACATATGCCAAGGATGGCTTATCATGGTGGGGCGAGTAGAACGTCGCGGTGCACAGAAGCAGGATGGCGCGAACATGCACGCCGGCGAATCTTACCCATCTTCGGGGCTCTCCGGGGAGATAACACCCCTACTGCTGCTCTGCAGGGTCTCCGCATGGTCACTATGGCAAAATGGCTACAATGGCGCTCCTAGAGCTGTATCGGGAGGCAGGAGGGAGCTAAGCTGGCTCTCTCCTCCCTAGTCTATGTGTCTAACTCTATCAAAGGCCGAACCCTTTGCATGGGTGCCCCGGGGGGTTTATATAGGCCTACCCCCCGAGGGTACAATAGTAATCCGACTGGGTGTGGCCCCCAGCCGTCTGTCTCTCATGCCGCCCGTCCTTCCCTGACCACAGGGCCCGCCGACCGGTGGGTCCCAGCAGACAGCCCGAACATCTTGTCGACGCGCTCGATGGCGAGCTTGGTCATGGGGTCGCGGCCACAGTGCCGCCGTCTGTCAGGTGATCACTGTCGCCACTCCCCATCCAATCTGGTTTATGGCTTGTGGGGCCCTGGCGGGGAGACGGCCGACTCCGTGGAGGCCGACTCCCCCAGGGCCGTCTTCTGGCGCTCCGGCCGTCTTTGATTCACCCACTGACAGGTGGCCCTGCGATCTCTGGGCCGTACAGGCCGGCGTCGTGGGCACAGTGCATCACGCACTGTGGCTGAGGTCAGGGGAGGCATGGCAACAGTGCCGCGCCTCGCCGGAGATCTCCCAGCGATACGGCTCACTGTAGCCATGCCAACCCCTCGTAGGCAAGAGGATACGGCCACGTCGGGGCCATGCCCCGCATTGGTCTCCGTGAAATGTCATGGGCCGACTCCTATAGTCGGCACTCCTGGAGGTCGCAAGCCGGGAGTCGGCTTGCTTTAAAGTCGTCGTCTGGGACTCGGCCTCTCAGGGGATCGCTAGCTGGGACTCGGCCTCTCTGAAGGTCGCCAGCTGGGACTCGGCCAGAGGGGCGCGGCCTGCCCCGACGTCTTGAAAGATCCTGGGTCCCGGATCAGCCTACCCGTGGCCCATTACTCCGACAACTCCAAAAAGATATAAGTGAAGATCAATGAGTAGCTAAATAATTATGTAACTATGCGAAGACTTGATAACCCGCAAGTATACGGGATAGTTGTAGCCTCTTTTGATAAGTAAGAGTGTCGAACCCAACGAGGAGCTAAATGTAGAATAAATACTCTCTCAAGTCCTATCGGCCACTGATACGACTCTACGCGCGCTTGACGTTCGCTTTACCTAGAACAAGTATGAAACGAGAAGTACTTTGTAGGTGTTGTTGGATTGCTTTGCAAGAAAGTAAAGAACGCGTAAATATAAACTAGGGGCTGTTTAGATAAAGAAGCAATAAAGTAAATATAGCAAGTGTGGAAAAGTGGTGGTAGGATTTGTGGAATTGTCCCTAAGCAATTGACTGTGTTACTAGACCGGTAATCACTATTGCAATTCTATTTGAGGGAGAGGCATAAGCTAACATACTTTCTCTACTTGGATCATATGCACTTATGATTGGAACTCTAGCAAGCATCCGCAACTACTAAAGATTCATTAAGGTAAAACCCAACCATAGCATTAAAGCATCAAGTCCCCTTTATCCCATACGCAACAATCCCCTTACTCGGGTTTGTGTTTCAGTCACTCACGCAACCCACTATATGTGAATCATGAATGCATTGCAACACCCTACAGCAGGAATCCCTCACGCTTGCGCGACACAGAGGGAACAATAGGACAGCACCAATAATAAAACATGCAACTCGAACCAATCATAGCAATTCATCAATCACCGATAGGACAATGAAAATCTACTCAGACATCATAGGATGGCAACACATCATTTGGAAAATAATATGAAGCATAAAGCACCATGTTCAAGTAGACGGTACAGCGGGTTGCGGGAGAGTGGACCGCTAGATATAGATGGGGGAAGCTGATGGAGATGTTGGTGAAGATGGCGGAGGTGTTGGTGAAGATCACGGTGATGATGATGGCCCCCGGCGGCGTTCCGGCGCCACCGGAAGCAAGGGGGAGAGAGCCCCCCTTCTTCTTCTTCTTCCTTGACCTCCTCCCTAGATGGGAGAAGGGTTTCCCCTCTGGTCCTTGGCTCCCATGGCTTTGGAGGGGCGAGAGCCCCTCCGAGATTGGATCTATCTCTCTGTTTCTGCGTTCTCAGATTCTACCCCTTCACTGTTTCTTTAATATCCGGAGATCCGTAACTCCGATTGGGGTGAATTTTTCGCCCACATTTTTCTCATAAAATTAACTTTCTTGCGGCAAAAGAAGAGCATCAACTGCCTTATGAGTGGCCCACGAGAGTCCAGGGCGTGCCTAGGGGGGAGGGTGCGCCCCCCTGTCTCGTGGCCACCCCGGACACCGTTTCGCGTTGATTCTTCCTACCAAAAATCACAAGTATTCCAAAATAATTCTCCGTCCGTTTTTATCCCGTTTGGACTCCATTTGATATTGGGTTTTTGTGAAACAAAAAACATGCAACAGACAGGAACTGGCACTGGGCACTGGATCAATATGTTAGTCCCAAAAAATAGTATAAAAAGTTGCCAAAAGTATAAGAAAGTTGAATAATATTGGCATGGAACAATCAAAAATTATAGATACGACGGAGACTTATCAAGACTCTCTCTCAATAAAGAATTTCATATCTTGGTATTGTATTCAAACAGCAAGCAAAACAAAATAAAATGACATTGCAAGGATAGCACAACTCATGTGAAGAAGCAAAAACTTAGGCTCAACCGATACTAACCGATAGTTGTTGAAGAAGAAAGGTGGGATGCCTACTGGGGCATCCCCAAGCTTAGATGCTTGAGACTTCTTGAAATATTATCTTGGGGTGCCTTGGGAATCCCCAAGCTTGAACTTCTGTGTCTCCTTAATTCCTCTCATATCATGGTTTCTCTTTTTATCAAAAGCTTCATCCACAATAAACTCAACAAGAACTCGTGAGATAGGTTAGTATAAACCAATGCAAAACCTTATCATTTTCTACTGTAACAAATCACTAAAATTATTATTCAACATTGCATACTAAATGTCTCTGCATATTTAATACTCCTATCCTCAAATAGAATCATAAAACAAGCAAACATATGCAAACAATGCAAACATAACAGCAATCTGCCAAAACAGTACAGTCTCTAAAGAATGCAAGAGTATATATACTTCCCTAACTCCAAAAATTATGAAATAAAATTCCCACTGTAGTAAATTTCTCATAGCTCAATATGCAAAAAGTTTCATCATTATATCATGCTCTGACTTTTCTAGGGAATTTTTGCAACAGCGGTAAACTTTCTGTTTTCAAACAGCAACATGTATACTAGCAAAATTGGCATGGCAAAGGCTATCCTTGACATTTTTATTGAAACTAAAGATGAAAAACATTAATATAAATAATATCAAGCAAATACTAACAAAAGAAAATGACGCTCCAAGCAAAACACATATCATGTGGTGAATAAAAATATAGCTCCAAGTAAAGTTACCGATGAACGAAGACGAAAGAGGGGATGCCTTCCGGGGCATCCCCAAGCTTAGACCCTTGGTTGTCCTTGAATATTGCCTTGGGGTGCCTTGGGAATCCCCAAGCTTAGGCTTTTGCCACTCCTTATTCCATAGTCCATCGAATCTTTACCCAAAACTTGAAGACTTCACAACACAAAACTCAACAGAAAACTCGTAAGCTCCGTTAGTGTAAGAAAATAAAACCACCACTTAGATACTGTAGTGAACTCATTCTAAATTCATATTGGTATAATATATACTGTATTCCAACTTATCTATGGTTCATACCCTCCGATACTACTCATAGATTCATCAAAATAAGCAAACAACACATAGAAAACAGAATCTGTCAAAAACAGAACAGTCTATAGTAATCTGTATCAAACGTATACTTATGGAACTCCAAATATCCTACCAAATTAGGGAGTCCTAAGAAATTGGTGTACCAATCCAGAGAAAAAATAATCAGATCATAAGAATGTTTCTGTGAATTAACAAAACTAATTTACTGGGTGCAAAAGTTTCTGATTTTCAGCAGGCTCAATACAACTATCACCGTAAGCTATCCTAAAGGCCTTACTTGGCACTTTATTGAAACAAAAGCTATAAAACATGATTACTACAGTAGCATAATCATATGAATACACAAAATTAGTAAGGGTAAATATTGGGTTGTCTCCCAACAAGCGCTTTTCTTTAATGCCTTTCTAGCTAGGCATGATGATGGCAATGATGCTCACATAAAAGATAAGTATTCAAACATAACGGGAGCATCATGAAGCATATGACTAGCACATTCAAGACTAACCCACTTCCTATTCATAGGGATTTTGTGAGAAAACAATTTATGGGAACAATAATCAACTAGCATAGGGAGGCAAAACAAGCATAGCTTCAAGATTTTCAACACATAGAAAGGAAACTTAATATTTTTGCAACTCCTACAAGCATATATTCCTTCCTCATAATAATTTTCATTAGAATCATCAATGAATTCAACAATATAACCAGCACCTAAAGCATTCTTTTCATGATATACAAGCATAGAAAATTTACTACTCTCCACATAAGCAAATTTCTTCTCATTCGGAATAGTGGGAGTATCATAAAAGACTTGAACACTAAATTTTTTTTCCACATTAAAAGAGTAATGTTCAGAAAAAGGGTAATCATAATCATGACAAGATTTGTAAATATAATCATCACTACTTTTTATAGCATAAGTTTCATCACAATAATCATCATAAGTAGCAACTTCGTTCTCATCATAATCGATTGAAACCTCTCCCAAGATAGTTGAATCACTAAATAAAGTTGACACTCTTCCAAATCCACTTTTATATTCATCACAATAAGATTCAACATCCTCCAAAATAGTGGGATAAATACTTCCTAAAGTTGACACTCTTCCAAACCCACTTTTATCAATATAACCATCATAAATAGGAGGCATGCTATCATCATAACAACTTTGCATATCAAAACTTGGGATGCTAAAAATATCATCTTCGTTAAACATAGCATCCCCAAGCTTGGGATAAACATTAATTTCAGCAAATATATTCTCAAATATTTCATCCTCATCAAACATAGCTTCCCCAAGCTTGGGCCCTTGCATATCATAAGCATAATCACTCTCCTCATTAAAAATATGGATAGCACCAATAGTAAAGCAATTATCATCATCACAATGAGTAGTAGGAGCAATATCATTTGGGAGGGATACCTTTGTACCTTTGTTGCTCCTTCTTTTCTGTTTCATCTTCACATTATGTGTGGGTTCAACCTTCCTCTTTGAGCTCCTTATTGACGAGATTGGTTGAATAGAAAGCTCCTCCTCGTTACCTGATTCATCATAAGAATTAATAGGAGGATATTGGGAAGTCTCTTCCCTTTCATTAGTATTCTCATCATCTTCTATTTGCTTTCTTTTCTTTATGTAATTGGCAATATAAGGATTTTCAATGCAATTCTCCGCACAAAACATATAAATCTTTTCTAGAATATGCTCAGGATTAAATTCTAGGAAATGCTCAGGATTAAATTCAGGAATATGCTTAGTTAAACATTTCAACTCTTCATAACCCAAGAGCAAACTAAGTTCATTATAGTGTGCAAGGGAAATCAAATCATCACAATTTTTGGACACGATTCGATCATGAAACAATTTGCATCGGAGATGTAAATGACCACGTTCATTGCAAAGTTCACAATTACGGCAAAGGAAATTTAAATTTTCAGCACTGACATCTAGCCTTTCTTGCAACCATTTAGTTTCTAATTGCTTATTCCTCTTGCAATATATATCTTCTCTATTTGGTGTGTTCATGCAAACATGCACTCCACAAAAATCAACATGCTTATAGGAGACATTTTCATCATAACTAGTGCAATCATCATTAGTACTATGGATATTCAAAGAGTTCATACTAACAACATTGCAATCATACTCATCATTCAAAGATTTAGTACCAAGCATTTTAATGCATTCTTCTTCTAGCACTTGAGCA
Organism: Aegilops speltoides; assembly: GCA_021437245.1. Lineage (NCBI taxonomy): Eukaryota > Viridiplantae > Streptophyta > Magnoliopsida > Poales > Poaceae > Aegilops > Aegilops speltoides. The sequence goes on from CM038147.1 coordinate 484,395,629, forward strand.
CAATTTTCCTTTCCATCATACTCACGAAAGATATTAAAAAGACGAAGCGTATGAGACAAACTCAAATCCATTTTTTTGGTAGTTTTCTTTTATAAACTAAACTAGTGATAAAACAAGAAACAAAAATATTTGATTGCAAGATCTAAAGATATACCTTCAAGCACTCACCTCCCCGGCAACGGCGCCAGAAAAGAGCTTGATGTCTACTACACAACCTTCTTCTTTTAGACGTTGTTGGGCCTGCAAGTGCACAGGTTTGTAGGACAGTAGCAAATTTCCCTCAAGTGGATGACCTAAGGTTTATCAATCCGTGGGAGGCGTAGGATGAAGATGGTCTCTCTCAAACAAACCTGCAACCAAATAACAAAGAGTCTCTTGTGTCCCCAACACACCCAATACAATGGTAAATTGTATAGGTGCACTAGTTCGATGAAGAGATGGTGATACAAGTGCAATATGGACGGTAGATAAGAGTATTTATAATCTGAAATAATAAAAACAGCAAGGTAACTAAGGATAAAAGTAAGCGTAAACGGTATTGCAATGATAGGAAACAAGGCCTAGGGTTCATACTTTCACTAGTGCAAGTTCTCTCAACAATAATAACATAGATAGATCATATAACAATCCCTCAACATGCAAGAAAGAGTCACTCCAAAGCCACTAATAGCGGAGAACAAACGTAGAGATTATGGTAGGGTACGAAACCACCTCAAAGTTATTCTTTTGGATCAATCTATTCAAGAGTTCATACTAGAATAACACCTTAAGACACAAATCAACCAAAACCCTAATGTCACTTAGATACTCCATTGTCACCTCAAGTATCCGTGGGCATGATTATATGATATGCATCACACAATCTCAGATTCATCCAACCAACACAATGTACTTCAAAGAGTGCCCCAAAGTTTCTACCAGAGAGTCAAGAAAACGTGTGCCAACCCCTATGCATAGGTTCATGGGCGGAACCCGCAAGTTGGTCACCAAAACATATAGCAAGTGGCACATGATATCCCATTGTCACCACAGATAAACACGGCAAGACATACATCAAGTCTTCTCAAATAAAGACTCAATCCGATAAGATAACTTCAAGAGGGAAACTCAATTCATCACAAGAGAGTAGAGGGAGAGAAACATCATAAGATCCAACTATAATAGCAAAGCTCGCGATACATCAAGATCGTGCCATAGAGAGAACACGAGAGAGAGAGAGAGAGATCAAACACATAGCTACTAGTACATACCCTCAGCCCCGAGGGTGAACTACTCCCTCCTCGTCATGGATAGTGCGGGATGATGAAGATGGCCACGGTGATGGTTTCCTCCTCGTGAGGTGTCTTGAACGGTATCTGAGAGGTTTTGGTGGCTCTGAGAGGCTTGCGGCAGCGGAACTCCCGATCTATCTTGATATTCGATGTTTTTAGGGTGCGTGAAACTTATATAGGCGAAAGAAGTCGGTCGGGAGGTGCTCGAGGGGCCCACTAGACAGGGGGGCGCGCCAAGTAGGGGGGCGCCCCCTATCTCCTGGCCTCCTCGAGGATTTTCTAACGTGAACTCCAAGTCTCCAGGATCATATTCTTCCAAAAAATCACGCTGCCGAAGGTTTCATTCCATTTGGACTCCGTTTGATATTCCTTTTCCTCAAAATACTGAAACAGGCAATAAAACAACAATATGGGCTGGGCCTTCGGTTCATAGGTTAGTCCCAAAAGTAATATTAAAGTTTATAATAAAACCCGTAATCATTCAAAACAAATAATAAAATAGCATGAATGCTTCATAAATTATAAATATGTTGGAGACGTATCAGTTACAGAGAAGGAAATCTACATATTCGAATTGCCAAGCTTGCCTTACACGCAAAGGAGAGTCCCACCCAGACACGGGACGAAGTCTTCAATCTTGTATCTTCATAGTCCAACAGTCCGGCATAACTATATAGTCCGGATGTCTGAGGACCCCCTAATCCAGGACTCCCTCAGCAGGAGGTCCCTTTCGGCATGGCGAGGCTGCAGGCATGGACCTGGCATCTCGAGCCACATGCGGAGAGCATCGACCTCAACCATCATGTCTGGCTCTTCTTGGAGGGGTTGCCTATCCATGCCTGGGATGAACATGTCGTCGTGAAGGCCATCGGATCTGGCTGCGCACTTGACTACATCGAGCCGGCCTCCAAGCTCAAGACCTAGACCAAGGTCCTCGTCCTCTGGCCGTGGACGACGTGCCCAAGCAGGGTCCCCAGGGTGAGCTGGATCACCGTCTCAGGGCAGGACGGCAACGAGCCTGTCTATGGTCGCTGCGGGATGGATCACTGGGTGTTGCTTCACATGGCGATCTATGAACACCCAACCAGCAGCAACATCGTATCCACTCCATACGACTGGCTCTACCACGTCATTCACGGTGAAACTCCGCCACGAGACTCCGGGAGCACATCTCCAGGCTCGCGCAGCACCACCTTCGCGATCATGATGAGGACAATGACCACCGCCGCGGTGGCTGTGATGGCGACTGGGGCCATGACCAGTCAAGGCCTGGTGGAAGTGGTTGGGGCGCCAGCCTCAGGGGTGGCCTCTCCATGGCGCCGCGGGACGAAAGGCAAGACCAGGTATGCGGCCACGAGCCCCGCTGTGATCGCGATGGGGGTCAGCATCGTGATGGCCTTGGCGCGGGCCGCAGCTGATGCATGTCTCCTGCTCAGGCAGTGATGTGGGTGGGTGGCTCGTGGAGAACACTTCGGCTGCGCGGGGTCGCAGCCTCTCCAGGACGCCCTCCCCCGCAATGGTCAGGTAGCTCTCAAGGGACATGTTGACCCCTCCTGCATCTCCACCTCTATCGCCGGCCACGGTGCTTCTGGTGACTCCGCGGTCCAAGCGGGGTGAGGCGGCGACCGCTGCTCAGCTCCCGTCAATGATGTTGCGGCCTCTCATCTATCTGTCGCCCACACGCCCACCATGAATGGAGGTGTCCCCCACGCCACCACTTCTCTGAAGTGGGTCGCTACACCGCACGCCATCCATGTCCTCCAATGAGGAGGAGCTAGTTGCCCATCCAGCTGTTGCAGGAGGGCTGGAGGCGCTCTTCCTACCTTGGCGTGAAGCCCTGCTGCCCCCTGCTGCTTCCCCGTTCGCGGCCCCCACGGCGCGCCGGAAAACTCTAACTGGTGTTTCCATCAGCACTAGTGGAAGGCTCTCCCTTAGGCGCACCAGTGCTCGCATCAAGACCGGTGGACGCGCCAAGAAAGCGCTAGTGGCCAAGCAAGCTGAGATCCTAGTTTGGCGCAGCCTTGGCATTGTCAAGAACGGCAAGGATGTTACAGGGGCCGTGCTGGAGGCTCTTGAAGAGTGATTCAAAGATCAACTTCCTGCTGATGTGGTCGAAGCGATGAGAGCCCTGTTCAAGCTTGATGATGCTCTTTTCAATAACATTGAGGAGTCTCTTATCGATCGTGCTGGGGATGCTGGACTGGATCATGTTGAGGAGGGGGCCCTGTGAATGCCTGAGGGGCCGAGCCATGTTGGTTATGTAGTTTGTGTTAGTGTCCAATGTTTCAAAAAAATCCAAGGGTGGTTGTTGCTCCTGTGCATAGCTCGGTGTCTTCTATGCACTTGTTCGTGTCCAGCACTAGGTCATGTGGTCATTCCAGAGTTGGGTGGTTTGGGGTTGACTGTAAGCTACGCTTATGTAATGGCATCCTAGGCCTTTGTGTCCCCTCCTATTCAATGGCTAGACTATTTCCTTATGATTAAACAACAGATAAATGTGTTGAGTTGGAACGTAAGGGGCCTCAACTGCCCAGACCGTCGTGCTGCCATCCACGAGACCATCACGACTTCCTCCTATTAAATAGTGTGTCTACAAGAAACAAAGCTTGAAAGTGTTGATATGTTCAGGGCAAGTTTCCTTGGTGGGCATAGGCTTCGCAATTTTGCTCAGCAACCATCTATTGGTGCCCTTGGATGATTACCATGTTGTTGTGACTGATGTGGTGACCACCACCTACTGCCTTTCGGCGATCATACACATCAAGTACTCTGATGTCAGCTATTGAATCATCTTTGTGTATGGGCCAACATCCTCCTCCCTCAAGGAGAGCTTCTTCATGGAGTTGATTAGTCATAAGCCGTCGTGTGGGGAGCTCTGGCTAGCTCTTGGTGATTTCAATCAAATCAACCGCGCGAGGGATAAAAATGAGCAAAATTTCAATAGAACGCGAATCACCAGATTTCGGACAACATTGCAGAGTTGTGACCTTAAAGAGATCCACCTTCAAAACAGATGTTTCACTTGATCAAATGAGCGATCAAACCCGACATTATGCAAGCTGGACTCTTTCTTCTACAAGGCGGAGTGGGACATCCAGTTCGGCACACATATTCTCCATGTGATGTCCTCGTCGCTCTCTGACCACTGCTCGCTTTTGTGTTAATGACAAAGGACCACCTAACGCGTACAGTGACATCATCTTGTTCATCGGCAGCCAACTGGCTGGGTCACAATGGAGGAAACAACATCGTGTTCATCGGTAGGCAACCGACTGGGTTGGAATACGTCGTGTTCATTGAGAGCCATCCGGCTTGGATGGAACAGCTGAAACAAGGTCTGGCGTACCGCAGAATGGAGGAAATGGCCTTCTGTTCGACCGCGTACGGTCGAAATGGGGTCTTGTTCATCGGGAGGGGTGTGACATACCACAAAACAAAGGAAACTGGCTTCTGTTCAAGTGCCTACGGTCGAAACGGTGTCATGTTCATCATGATGGGTGTGGCGTACCACAAAACGAAAGAAACGGACTTTTGTTCGAGCGCCTACAGTCGGAACAGGGTCCTGTTCATCCACCATCTACTGCCTCACTCCAGCCTTCACGGGCTACTGTTCATCCACCGTCGACTTCCTCCAGCCTCCACCAGCTATTGTTCATGCATCCAGCCTCCATTGGCTACTGTTCATCCGGCCTCCACGGGGTCCTGTTCATCCACCCCCAACCGACCGGGTTGCGGCGGCCTTCTCGGGGTCCCGTTCATCCAGCGGCAACCGCCTACTACCACGGGGTCCCGTTCATCCAACCCCCAGCAGGAACTGTTCATCCACAACCAACCAACCAACTCGACTTACCACGTCTCGACTCGTTCTACGTACCGCACGCACGGTAGCAACAGTCACTGTTCATCGAAAGGCAACCCAACACCGGCTCGCTACGTCTCGCACGGGTGATTATAGATACGTTGGGCTGATCGAGCTTCGCATTTCTCGTTTAGCGGGGGTAGTTTGGTTGTAAATATGGACAACTTCCCTTTCTCGTTTTTATGGAGTTAGGCTGATCGAGCTTCGCATTTTTACACTACGAGCGGGCTGAGCTTCTCTAATCTAGCTTCTACTAGAAAAACCGTTCGAGAACAGCTTCACATCTGAAATATGAGATGATAGAAGCCAAAGGAGATTAGAACAGGCCCTATGTACGGGTATGTTAGTACGTTACTTCCTCTCTATCTATAATATCATTTGGTCTTTCTTGCCACTATGCGCACTATTCATAGCGACACGTGGACGGCTCGAGCCTTCCTAGCAACCCCTTCATCCTTTATAGGTTAGATCTTGTTGTAGTCCATGGTTACATTCTCCATTTAAACTTCTTCAATTAAGTGCTCTCGGTCATAGGTACGATTATATATTTTAAATATGTTATAAATTTTCTCCCTTGAATTCTGCAATCTTTTGGAAGAAGATAAATAACTGATTGTGAATTTTGTTGCATATTGTCTATTGTACGTTCGCTTTGTTGGTTGAAAGTTACCGTTATCAAGTGTAAGTTTCTTTGTTCGCATTCAGGGCTATGTTTCTGTTGGACCAAATCGTATTTGAGTAATTTTTTATATACAGAATTAGAGAGTAAGGTGGAGAGTTGGGGAGAGGAGAGGAACGTTGGTTTATAAGTGCATAAATGCCAGCACTGAATGGGTAGTAAAACTGTAGGTGAACCGCATCATTATTATGGAATTATTCCTATTCCTTACGTATACTTCATGGCAATAATTATCATTTCTCTTTATAATAGGTAGGCCATTATCTTCTTTGTGTATCCATCACAGGTTCACATTACACTCGGTAGAAAGAGATTATGACAATGCAATGCTGCATAAATGGTGTAACTGCAGTCATTACCTATTTCTCAAAGTGAGAACTTACATAACATTTTTGTGGAAAATTAGCCCGTGAAGGTCGGCCTGTCACTTACACTTGATGCAAAAGGAAACAAATATTGTTCACTTAAAAAATGAAATATATGTATACATATTCAAATTTCTTCAAATATATGAGCGCATGAACCAGAACATGTGTGATGAGTGGAGGAAACTTCACAAGAAGTGCCATTTGCAAAAAAAAAGGACCATTGGCCCTCTAGAAAGTACACCCATTAATTATGGAGTGCATAGCAGGGCTTCAAATAGGCGAAGTCAAGTTGCAAACTCAGTTGTAAAACTAATTCAGATCAAAATTAAAACAAACATAATTTTAAATTCAACTAAGCAAAATGTTTCTGTAACATGCCTGACAAAGTAGAAGTTGCTCCACAACATTATTTCTAGATATGTGATTCATCCTTTACTGAACAGATACAAAACTTACCAAGAAAAGCCACAAAATACTCAACACCAGTTGTAACAACAGGACAAAGGAAAAGGGGATCTCCACAGAATTGAGCCTAACTGACTTGACTCTGGATTTTCAGTTCCATTCCATATATGACCTGGATTAGATCAAAATTGACTAGAACATGTAGATGTTTTCGTTTCAAAATTCTTCATGGATCTGAAGTGGTTTTAAGATTGTTCACAAAATTTAACCAAGTCAATTCATCAAATTTTGCAGAATAACAATCCAAAGAAATTAGTAATATCTATTTCAATCTAAGGTCTATTTGGTGGTACATAAACAGTGTTCTGCTGTTATTAGCGAGCTATGTAACATCTGCAGTGATGAAGAGCCTAAACATGAAAAACAGAGATGTTACATTCTCTTTACATGATTATGTGAATTAAATAACTATTGCTCAGTAGAAGTTACAAATTTGTTGTACTCCGATCTTATAATGTAATACATACTATAATAGAAGTTAATACAATCACTTGCAGGAAATATCCGCAAAGCCAGACAAGAGATGGATCTGGTACCAGAGAACTATAAATCACTTTCATACATACTGCAAGTCTAAAACTTATAATAACACACTCAAGTTGATCGGATATAAGAATACACATTACGAAGGTGAAGCACACATCTTCAATGTGAACAAAAATGATTCGTTGAAAGATAAATAGAGGAAAGTAGTATGGACCTAGGATTTATCCGTCAACAACTCCTTTCATATAACTGTAAGAGGGAGAGAAATATGTGCTTGTGAACCTCCGGTAAAAAAAGCTATTGATCAGACAGTGCCCATTTTGATAGTCATGTCATGTTTTCCTAAAATTCCATTAAATCGCTCCATGAGTAATCAGTAACATCCAGGTCACATATTTATTTGAATAGAGAAATATATTATATCCAGAAAGAGTCTAAATTTTCAACTATAACATGCAGTTTTTATATAAATGATAACCGATTATATGGCACTGCATAATCTTACTTCAAAGAAAGCTTACCTTAGATCAGCACACACACCATTTATACATGATAGCCCCTCGACATGAACTGCATGCTCCAAGAAAAAAAGAACATGAACCACCACATCAACTCCAGCAGGAGATGAAGGTCTAGTGCTATGAAAACTACTGAGTGCTGACTGCTGAAGGGGCGGATTGAGGAGGAGGAAGACATGAAGGGACTCCAAACAATTTGACTAACAGCACCAGCAACAATTTTGGAGCGAAAAAACTACATCATTACATGGAATATGAACCATGTGGAAGGAGGGGCGCAGTGGTACAAAAGATCTGCACCACAAAAGAAGACATAACATCAAATTAAGCAAGAAGAACATATATAGGCACATCGCGGCATGAACAGAGGAGGCAATGGTATTGTAACACATATTCACCATCGCCGAATAGTAACGTGCATCCACCACCATTATTGATTGTATCGATACTCCGGTGCTCATTTGAGGCCACAAGTCGAGTAAACGCAGAGCCGCGCGTGGTTGAGAGGATCGCCGGTGCAGCGCGATCCAATGGCTAGGGTTTGCATGCGGCTCGGTGCAGAGGAGCGAAGCGGGTCATCACGGGGTTCCGATTGTGGGTGTTGTCTTCGCCGTAGATGGGGGAGAAGGAAGTCGTGCTCGAACTGTCGCCTTCGCATCTTGATTTTTTTTAACACATCACACACGGAAGCACTCATATATACGCGCATACACTCACCCCTATGAAGGCACACACGCACACCCTACCCCTCATCCCTTGCTACCTAATGGGCCGGTCCCTCGGGCCCATTTAGTCTAATCAATGAGCATGTTGTGTTTTGGCCACCGGAGTAGCCTCCTCTTAAGACAGCCAGCTCACTAAGGAGAAACGTGGTTCCCAGATTAGATCGGATGGTCGGAAACAGTTTGATCAGGAGAATGGACAATCCAGACGGCTAACGGCGTGAGGGTTTAGGTGCAGTTTTACTATCATTAATTGGGTGAGCTAGCCCTTGTGGTGTTTGTGTGTAACACTCATCTCTCCAATGATGATAGCTTCTCTCCAAGGTAGTGAACATCGACTTGTTTATGCATGCTTCGGTTATGCCTAACACTACCTCTTTACTTTTCATTTACCTTTGTCATTTGACATTGCATTCATCATACATGATTGTTTATCTCATCCTAACAAAGTGTTTATGCACGCCTTTACATTCTGGATAGATAGCCTAAACTTGCTACTAATCAGTGAAAATTTTGTAGCTGTCCCTATTTACCCCCTTTAGTTCCATCTCTATCCTTCTAGTTACAGTGCCCATGATTTCTATTGGTAGCGTTAAGCAATAAAATGTCAGCCTTTCGTGCAAGGAGGCAATGAATGTAACCTGGGATGGACCTTCCCATTTAGCTAATTTAGTTAGCTACAAAATCCGGTTTTGGGAACCTTCTAGAAGGTTTCACCAGATTATTTATATTTACCAAGTTTATGTTTTCCTTTTCTTGTTTTTAAAATAAATTTCAAAAAATCTGGATTTTTAAAATGTAGTTATTTACAGATTTTTTGTGATTTCAGGAAAATGTCTAAAATATTTAAAATTTTGCATCTAAAAAATGTTCTCATATCTTTAAAAATAAATAAAAACACTATAGTTTTAAAAATTCTGCATTAAAAACTGCTCAAACATTTCAAAAAAAGGTTAACATTGTTTTACAAAAACCTTCAAAAAACTTAAAATATGTTCGTGTTTTTATTTTTTAAATTCACTTTCTAAAACAAATAACTTTCATCTAGAAAACCACAATTAAATACCAAAAAATATAATGAGACAAAAAAGCTAGGGTGGAGCACTCGTTAAGCATGGTTGCTACATGGGTCGGCCCAGTCTGGTGGTATTATGTGGAATGGCAAAAAATTGACGCTGATGTATCACATAGGACCTCTCGACAACGCGTTCGCCTATGGTGCATCTGAAGTAGGCCATCCTAGCACCCGTGGCAACCATAACTATATATACAGACCATGTGTCTGTCTAACGGAGATGGTTTTGAATATTTTCACGCAAGTAGCATTTAATTGTGGCATATACCTTATTAATACTGGTGCAAAATCATTTCTTAAGCATTCTATTACATTTCTTTAATGTCAGGCTAATCCATACAATACTAATTGAATATCACGCAAATCTTTATTTAATGTGCAAAAAATGTTGCATCTTTATTTAATGTGCAAAAAATATATGACATTAATGAAAATATTTTGTGTGCATTAAATAAAGATTTGCACAATATTCAGTTAATTTTATATGGTTTAGCTTGACATGTACTAGAGAAAGACGCAGACATATGGTCTATATACAATTCTAGTTGCCCATAGTGATCTTCATTTATTACATATCAATATGTATAGGCTTAATCTACTTCGACGACCAATTGCCTTATGTTTCTTTTATCATGCTCATTAATATTGGTGCAAAAACATCATTAAGCATTAAATTAAGATTCATTAAAATTTGTGCAAAATCATTTATTAAGCACTCTATTACATTTCTTTAAATGTAATTAAACGACACGATATTTATTTCTATAAGATGTAAACCTTTCTCTAGTACGTGTCATGCTAATCAATCCAAAACTAACTGAATATCACACAAATCTTTATTTAATGCGCAAAATATATTGCATATTTACTTAATACACGCAAAATATATGACATTAATTACAATATTTTGTGTGCATTAAATAAAGATTTGCACAATATTCAGTTAATAGAGTATGGTTTAGCTTGCCACATACTAGAGAAAGACACATACATATGGTCTATATATAGTTCTGGTTGCCCATAGTGATATTCATCTATTCATATCAATATGTATAGGCTTAGTCTACTTCGACGAGCAATTGCTTTATGTTTCTTTTATCATGCTCTTCAAACTAGAGGTGTTCAGTTCTTCCCTACCATTCAAGAGGTAATCATTTTATATATTGTGATATACATTATTGTATATAAATATTACACGTGAGTGAGATGGATTAGTGGGTTACTTTCCCCACCATTCTTTTTTTGACGAATTCCCCACCATTCTTGGTCTTTTGATGAGTTATTTCATTCCAAAAGACACCATGGTTCAGAATAACCGTGCATAACAAGATGGACCCATAAGTTAAAAATACTAAATAATTACATGATAGGACCAACACAAACACATATCTATGTTGGAAGGACTACAAACATTATATTACTGGACCGTGTACACTCCTCTTGTAATAGTTGGATTCCAACAAAATCATGGGAGTGAAATAAGCAACACACTATGTTAGAGTAAAATTTCAAAGTGGTTAGCACATCTACTATTGCTATGGCTACAATGTTTAGCTACTACAAAATAAACATTAGCTTCAAGTTCTCTACAAAAGATACTTCGCATAAGTTTTTCCCCTCTTCACATACATTTACATTTTTACTTGAAGGAAAATGATTCGTTGGCCAAAGATTTGGTCCATGGTCCAGCCAAACAAATTCTCAAAAGTTTGAAGTCAAACTCCACTGAAGTAATAACTTCTGGACAAGGTTCTAGTTTATGGGATGATCCCTATGTGAGTTATACTTTCTTATCTTCACTTGTTTTACTTCAATATTTTATCCATGATTATCACATAGTACACTTTTTAGGTGCAGTGACCCAATATATAGTAATTTAAATCTAAAATAAGCAACATGGCATGCCATTTTCAGGAATATATGATTTATTACGGGATTCACTTGTTGGAAAAGCATACTTACATGTATACAGTGGCATATGACTTAGTATGATGTTGCACTGCAGCTATTTTGACATTTTCACCAATATGAATGCTAGATGATTTAAATAACAACGACACTAATTGGTAACATATTAGGTTTGGGCAAATGTCACGATATTATGTCGATAGGCACAACTATGAATATCTGCATGTACTAGATCTTATTTGAGGATTTCACCCAAGAAAGGGAAACAATAACACCCACCAAGCCGAATAGATATTGTGAAATAATATGTTCATAATATGATGCTAACCTACTTGCCACCAAAGTGAGATGAATGATATTTTAGTCTAAGGTAGCCTTTATAGTCATCGTATTTATCTTTGCCAATTTAATAAATTAAGGAAATATGTCTGCATTTGAAGATATTTGCGTACTTATTTTTATCACCACACAGAGATCACGTGTTTGAGCTTCCCCATTGCATATAGGTAGTATTGTTTTATACAAAAATCGTGTTATTTTGGAAAACTAGCATAATGATCCGAACATTAGCATGGATGGATTTGTTAGTTCCTTTCTTTCAATTTGTATAATATATTTACTACGCTAACTTTGTGATATGCAGTGAAATTTATACACCTTTTAAACTATAAAATATTGGAAGCAAAAATACACCTTGTTAAAAGTTTGATGACATTGTTTTAAGCTATTTAGTACCCCCAAAAATTGTTCGTTAAATGTTTCCCCATAGAAACTGATAGTTCCTTATGTTCTTTACGCAATTATTGTGTTAACTTTGAGGTATTTTTTGACATTTATATACATTTTAAACTATAATTTTTTTGAAGAAAATACCCCCTATGAAACTTTTGATGCCACTGCTTTTGGCTAGTTATTCCGCATCAAAAAACTTAGTTACATCATTTTTCCTTTGTAATTATGGTAAATTATCATTCAAAATAAAGAAACCTTTTGTGTCCAATACATACATCCTGAGGAAATATTATTGGAGTTTGGCTTAAATATTTTCGTAAGTGCACCAACTTCTCGGTAACGATCAATTATGTGACAATAGAAGGTTGGACTTATTGCGGACTCTAGCTCGTCATGAAACACAATTGTGTTTCATGTCGATTTTTAGATTTTACTCTGCCACTTCCCATATCAATATGTGGCAATATTTCCACTAATAATAAATAGAAATGTTTGTAACAAGTACCAAAACCTTATATTTTTTCACTCCCATCCCATCCTTTACGCTTGTGTTATTTGATTGTGTGATATAATGCATGGAGATGTTTCCGCACATGCTATCCTTAATCTTTTCTTTTTGTGTGGATGTTACCTTTACTTAATCTAATAACCTATAAATTTGGTCTTATATAGTTATTAATGAATATTCATTGATGATTGCAAAAATATTGTTTCACACTCTTTTAACTCAACACATGTTATCATGTGAATATCAATTGTTTTAGACAACACAAATGGATAATTTTACTTGACATGTGGGTCTTTGCTATCAAATGTTAAGTTCTCTCTGGAACACATAGATGTAAAACTAAAAAGATACATTTGCCACACTAAGCAAACCATGAAAACTAAGCCAAATCATGTTATAAATGGGTGAAAAAACACACGATTGATATGTCATGGCTTGTTGTATCCTACACTAAGTAAAACCACAAAAACTAACAAGATACATATAATTTGAGATTACGGATTACTTTAGTAGAGAGATAATGCAAAACATGGATAAGATGTTGTATAACTTTTAAATATTTGTTTCATGTCATGAAAGCTCATATTCAGCCTCATAAAAAGTTGAAGCCGACAACTATTATCCTATGATACTAGGCACACTTAGTTACTCCTTTCGTTGGCAATCGGGTGTTTCTTTGGTATCAAAACTATGGTTGGACTATTGTTGCATGAGGTTTCTTGACGCTTAAAATAAACCATGATTGTCATAATGCTAATTGAACAAAAGCTTTCATCATTCTTAAGAAAGAAGGCACGAATAGGGCTGTCCATAGAATTGTAATGGTGTATTTTCATGCAAAGCTCGTTTGTTCCCAGTAGGCCCTTGTTTTTGTACCCACACCATTATTATGCTTCCTTTCTGTGATATGCTCCCTTGCACAAATCTCATACTGGAGTTGATCCACTGCATCTTCCACTAGTATCATCCATAACATGCATATGGTCCTCTAAGCTTTGATTCTTCTCAATCAACAACCTCTTTCTTGCATCTAGTGATTAGTGACCTATGATCGATGCATGCCTTCACATATGTTACTGTACTATGTCCTTTTTTTAACTAGCGGGGAACACAATGACTATTTATTCGTCTAATCAATCCATTCATATTGATACTTTCATAGCCTATCATGTTAACATTGGTCATCAATCTCTACATATCACATATTATAGAATAAAAATAATTAATAATTGTATGTTTCTTTTGTTCCATATTTTGTCCTAGGCTTAGTTTCACATATAAATTTAAATATTCATTTTAATATAAGTTTTATTTTGGCATTTAGGTATTTTTCACTTCACATAGTGCATATGACACTAAATTGTTAACATGAATTATTTGTATTCTTAATTTCACATATGTTTTGGATATTCCAAACTTCACAAAGCTTTACTATGGAAACTAAATTACCGATTTTTTATTATTAACAATTCTACTCCCTCCATTCACTATATAAGTTGGGTACTTCAATATGGACTACATACAAACTAAAATGGGAGAACAAACACACTAAAACATGTCTATATACATCTGATTTAGAAAAAAGTTAGAACATAATATAATTCAAAATGGAGGGTGTAGTATTCAATTATAAAAGAGACTTGTATTGTTTTCCATTTGATAACAGGTGTACTCTTTATACACATAGAATGTATAGATAGTAATAAATAATCATATTCATCTACAATGCTATAATGCCAACATGACACCATTATTACAACTTGGACATAATTTAGCCTATGTCGATAAAGGTACTAGATTATATTCCTCTTTCTTTATTAATATAAAATATATGTAATGCTACATTTTTGGAATGTGAAATCTGCGAACATACACTTCCAAGAAAATTTATCATATTTTGTTGGGCATTGTAAATAGTGTGGTATGTCATTCCTACATATTTGTTTATTTAGACCTTTTGTTAATCTATACCTACTATTAAAGAGAATAGATATTCTTGGTTCGGTTTCGTCCTTTTTGTTTGGTTTACACACGCTAAGCAATCTGGGCCAGGTACTTGTATGTTGATGGGCCTTTTATGGGCTTTCGTAGAGATAACGAAAAAATGATGGTCTTAATAAATTCTACATGAAGGATTTATAAGATAAAAAGGTGGGATAATTAAAAGGAAGGATATGTAGGCTAATGTGTGGGCTACTAAATTAGAAAAGAAAGGACTTGATTCCCGACTAAAATGGGTGATGACATCATGGTAATTAATGAAAGAATTATACTTAAATGACAATAAGAAAAGGATTGTACTTAAATGAAATCAATGGGAGAGTATGTTTGGCAAAGAAAATATGAACACGGCTATAAATTGCAATGCATTTTTTGATGTTCATTTTGTAGAAGGATGCTGTGTTGCAGCATCTTCCTCATAGTGAATTCGGCGCTGTGTGACATTATGCTTGCACAAAACATTAATTTTTCTCATTGCAACACACGGGCATATGTGCTAGTAATGTAAATAGAAGACCATATGTAGGATAACTTATGCAATAATATTTTTATATCATCACTTGACACTGATAGAAACACATTTTTGATAAAACTTGGCAACAAAGTTATATATGTAACAATAAATGTTGCTAAAAAGAAGTTAAATTTTGAGAAAGATCTTACATAACTTTCCTTATGAACATATAGCGAGTGCCTTTGGAGAAAAAAAAAGATACATGAGAATGAACACAAAAGGCTTATTGTTGAAATGTTATTGTGTGAAGGACTAAATTAGTAGGCCTAGCGGTGCCTAGACCCCATGTAATAGATCGATCAAGCTATTCAATTACTTTTACTAATTTCTTTTAGGCATCTTCATTCGGGAATTTTACTATAAAACCAAACAGTATGTACCTTGTGAACTATTATGTAAGCACGCCATTGTTTGTAGCTAAACAACGATGAGCTACCCTGAATTCTAGAATCCTTTTTGGTTAATCATTATGCATTTCTACAATACCTACTTCTCAGTTTTGTGTTGTTTATTTGATTGCTTCCATCTTGCAGTTTGTGGCACACCTAACACATTCTGGAGGTCCCAGTGACAACTATTATGGCTTACATGCCACCATGGATGTGTATGGCCATGAACTAAAACATGGCCAGTTGAGTTCGACTACTTTTTGGATTAATCATGCCGGAGATGGTAAAAAATCAAGCTATAATGCGATTCAAGTTGGCTGGCATGTAAGCATTATTTTTCTACCCATGCACATACCCTCTCAATTTGAATAATACATTGGGCATTAGTCAATGGCTTCAATTATGGTATTGCAATATTCAACATAAATACATCATTTCGACTTGCCAAATGTCCTAGACATCCTTGCGATCAAATTAAATGTGCATTACAAAAAATACTTAATGATATTTATTTGCAGGCTAAATTATGCCCCTTGAAAAGTAGGAAACTTGTGTTGTTTTTCTCTCAAGTGTTATACAATAGCTAAAAATAAAGTTGGACATGTGCAAAGTTACCAGAAACTCAAAACAATTTATAACCACATGTATGTGTAGATGTTAACCTTCTACCAAATTTCATCAACAGAGCATTTCATCCATATGTTTATATTCTACGTGTAGCTCATAGACAAAAAGTTTGTGGACAAAAGTTTATAGATACTCTAGGCACATCTACATGTGGAACTATTTCTACATTTAATGAAATTTTTAAATATGAATTTCAAATTTTGTAAATTGTGGGATCACTAGAGTCCATGAGACAAATGTCAACAGTCATAAACCATGACTTGTCATTGTGTAAATGGCAAACCAATTCATTTTTTTCATTTATTGGTTACTTTCTCACATCTTCCCCTTCTTGACCTTTATATGTGACGCAATGTTTATCTTATGCGTACCCTTTGTTGAACAGATTAATCCAGATCGCTATGGCGACTCACATCCTCACTTCTACACCCGTTGGACGGTATTGTGATAATTATGCTTTGAAAATTACTCTTTCCCACAGTAAAAATGATCTTACTCTAATAAGAAACATACATAGAAATTTTCTAACCCATCACACAAAAACAATGTATGCAACAGAGAGATAATTATGATGCAACCGGCTGCTACAACATGGATTGCCCTGGTTACATACGGGTAGATGGCGCTGTTATAGCTCCGGGTGATGCTATACGTCCGGTTTCTAATGTCCCTAATGGACCTAGACAAAGAATCACTCTGAGGGTGCTAAAGGTATGTCCTTTTTGTATGCATTTCATAGCCATGCTATTCCCCGTACGAAAATCCGACTACATGGTCGATAAGGGTGTATCATTTTTTTACAACCTAATAGTTGGTTGATCACAACATATGTCAAACATATAAATTAAAAGTGAAGGAATTTTGTCTAAATCCTAATCAATTTTAGGACAAAAAAAGTGGAGATTGGTGGGTGTATTATGGCTTCAATAAAAGCCCTACAGGCGTGGGATACTTCCCAAGGTCGTTGTTCAGCTACTTAGCAGAAAAGGCAGACGGAATGCAATTTGGTGCATTTGTTCAAGCTAAAAAAGCACTTCCAACTCCTCCAATGGGCAGTGGTGCCCTCCCAAATGGTGGTAAGGGTCGCTCCGCATCATTCACAGACATTAGATTCATTGACCAGGATGGAAATAGCAGCCCGATCAAGGAAGACCTGCCCATGTTTGTTACTGATAGAAAATGCCATGCTATCACCCATATTGATCATGCTGCATGCTTTTATGGTGGTCCTGGAGGTTGTATGAGATAAGATGTGATACTTTGAGCTTGGTATCACCTAGTGTTAGTTGTCAAATAAAATGGCATGGATGACAAAAAATTATGAAGAGAGTACTCGCTTATTTACCTAAAGCTACACTATGAAAACTTTTGCTTGCAACAAACATGCATCCCTTGTACTTAAATCGACCTAACCATCGAAGGAGTTATATGGAATACTTGTATGTTTAGATGTGAGGCAACATAATAATTGTGTTGGTCCGATGTTCTCTTGTGTGATGGTAAAGGGAAGGTGCATGCACCCCAGGAATGCAAACAGTCATTGTTCTTATCATTTCTGATCTAGCTTTGTCAAGTCTATTGTTTGTAAAATAAACTCTTTTCTCTTGACATGAGTCGGCAGTACACTTGCTATATTTTATAAAAAATACTCTTACGTGCCACGAAGCAACACCTGGTCAGTGTGAGGCAGCAAAATGAAGAAACTTGGCAATGATGGTAGCAAGAGGAGGCATATCATACAGCAAGTTTGCTATCTTTGGCGTTTGTAACCATGTCAGTGCACCATTACTGAAGTTCTCACAAATGCTCGTTGGATCCATGGCATAAGAAGCCCCTCAACATTAAAAAGTTTGTTCAGTTCCATGACCTTTAGGAGGTTATTATTGAAAAGATTCAGCTTGATCCTAGTTCCAGTAATACATGGTCGTGGTCCTAGGATTCCTCCGGGAGTTTCTAGACCATATTAATCGGTGTATAGGTTGTTTTTTGCGAATTCAACACTAACTCTCTTTGTCATTATTCACAAAAAAATATCTATCTTTGTCATTGACGGACGCACCATCCATGCACTGGAAATTTCAGACGCCATCTTTGTCAGGTGTAGTGTCACGCCGCGAAGCTGTTGGCACATGTTTGTTTTCTACGGAGTACATGCCAGTACAGTTATTAATCCATTGTTATCACCAACAAATGAGTCCAAATAGCTATGGGCATATGTATCACTGCCATTGTCATCACCATCTATAGCAGAAAGCGACTGGACTTGTCTGACCCAGATTTCCTGACATTTCTCTTTAGTTTGTTGTTGAAGCTGCTGGAAAGACATCCATTGTCCACGTGCAAACTTACTTGATAGAATTTCATCAACCGTAATTCCTAATGCTGCTTGCTCACTTGAAAGCTTCATCACCACGCAATACGATGCCACCTTACTAATCAATCAGTTTGCTCATTTGGAACACCGAATTTAGGAAGCAAGTATTTACAACAATAATTATCAATGCAAGCATTAGTGAACACAGTGTAAAAAGAAGGGGAAAAGGCATGGCACATATTTATAAATGCCAGGGATGCCACCTCCATCAGTGCATCAACAAAGAAACCTGACCAGGTCCAACCCACGAGTCATGGGAAGCGAACGCGTGAGTGTGTGAGCCCAGCTGGGGCAGGATAACTACTGTAACCAAAGAAACCATAGGCATCAAAGCAGACAGGCAACTGGAGGCTCTTTCCCATCTCCCTTCTCTGTTCGTCCTTTTCTCCTCTGCAAGTTGTATCTGAACCTAGCTAGTCCCTCCCATCCATATTAATTGCTGCTAGTTTAGTACAAAGTTAGTATTTCCTGAAGAAGAAAAAATACGTCATATTTTCATCTATGTTCAATCGCATGACGGTGTACATCTCACTTCTTGTCCGTCATGGCCAATGGCATTTTTTCGAAAGGGGGTTTGCCCCGGCCTCTGCATCATCACGATGCATATGGTCATATTATTGAAAATCAAAAGGTCCAACATAAGTCTTAAAGTCTCAAGAAAAGAAAAAGAAAAAGGCTCACAAAGAGCAATAAAGCAAACACAGGAAAGCCACAACCAGCAGGCATAACATAAGATAGGACACTAAACACCTATCATATTACATGACCGCCATCCAAACCGGTTGAAGATAGCCCGAGCTACCGTCTCCCATCAGATAGATCCAGTAACCAAACGCTCCCTGGCCTCCGTTGGAGTGAGTAGCGACCACATACGGACAAGTGTAGTGGCCCTGAAGATAACCTACAAGAAATGAATATTTGTTGTTCTGTTAAAAATCAAGTCGTTTCTGCAATTCCACACAGCCCATAATAAAGCACATTCTCCTACATGGATTTGTCTGGCAGTTTCTGCATCCATCCCATCTAGCCACGTCCCAAATAACGTGTTGATAGAATTCAGAGGAGTAATATTAAAAGCTATGTGAACCGATCTCCACAAAATCTTTGCCAATGGGCAGTCGAGAAAGAGGTGTTTGATTGATTCATCAGTATCACAAAAACTGCATCGTTTAGATCCAGTCCAGTTGCGTTTTGCCAAATTGTCCTTAGTTAGAATGACCTATTTGTGGACAAACCACATAAACACTTTGATTTTTAAAGGCACTTTGATTTTCCAGACATGTTTCAAATTAGGAATAGTGCTAGCGTTGATAATATCCAAATACATGGATTTAACCGAAAACTCTCCATTGTTAGTTAGTTTCCAGCGCAACTGATTGGGCTGTTAAGAAAGGTGTACATCCATCAATCTTCTCACAAGATGGAGCCAAGCTTCCCAACGGTTTCCCGCTAGCGTCCTCCTGAATTGAATATTAAGAGGGTTGGACTGTAATACTATTGCGACGTAGCGTCTCTTCGCTGAACAATGTTATAGAGAGAAGGATATTGGAGTGCAAGGGGCGTCTCCCCTAGCCATGTATCCTCCTAGAATCTTGTTGAAGTACCAGTTCCAACAACAAATTTTGTCCTATTAAAAAAGCTGATTTCACTTTCATCAGTCCTTTCCAAAATGGCGAATCAGTCGGCCGCACTGTCACCTGGGACAAGGTTTTGGATTGAAGGTACTTATTACGCAGAATCTGGGACCAAGTGGCATCCGTCTCTACAAATAACTTATACAGCCACTTGCTGAGAAGACATATATTCTTCACCTCTAAATTTGCAATGCCTAGACCCCCTTGGTCTTTGGGCCTACAAATGATATCCCATTTAGTGAGTCTACATTTTCATTTTACTTCATCGCTCTGCCAGAAGAAGCGTGATCGATAGAAATCTAGCCTTTTTCGTACTCCAACTGGTACTCCAAAAAAGGACAAAAGAAACATAGGCATACTTGTGAGAACCGAATTAATCAGAATCAGTCGTCCTCCGTATGACATAAGCTTGCCCTTCCATCGGCTCAATTTTTTTAAATCGATCCTCAATGCACTTCCACTCTTTGTTGGAGAGCTTACGATGGTGGATTAGTATACCCAAATACGTGAAGGGTAAAGACCCCAATTCACACCCGAACAATTCCTTGTAAGATTCTTGTTCTTCTTTAGCTCTTCCAAAGCAGAACAATTCACTTTTATGGAAGTTAATCTTTAACCCTGACAATTGTTCGAACAAGCACAACACAAGCTTCATGTTTCTTGCTTTTGCCAAATCATGCTCCATGAAGATAATAGTATCATCAGCGTACTGTAGGATAGACACTCCTCCGTCAACTAAATGTGGAACGAGGCCACCTACCTAGCTGTCATCCTTAGCCCTTCCTATTAGGATTGTCAACATGTCAACCACTATGTTGAACAGAATCGGTGACATCGGATCTCCTTGTCTCAGACCCTTCTGTGTCAGGAAATAATGACCTATGTCATCATTCACTTTGATTCCAACACTCCCTTTTTGGGTGAAAGAATCTACCTGGTCCCTCCAAGACTGATTGAATCCTTTCATACGTAAGGCCTGCTGCAGAAATGGAGTTTACCTTATCGTACGCTTTCTCAAAATCCACTTTGAAAACCAACCAATCTAGTTTTTTTGTATGAATTTCATGGAGTGTTTCATGTAGGACCACAACCCCTTCTAGGATGTTTCTGTCCGGCAAGAAAGCAGTTTGAGTTGGGTGCATTACATAATGCGCAATCTGCGTAAGTCCATTAGTCCCAACTTTGGTGAAAATTTTGAAGCTGACATTGAGAAGACAGATCAGCCTGAATTGCTCGATCCGCACGGCCTCTATTTTCTTAGGAAGCAAAGTAATCGTTCTAAAGTACAAGTGAAAAAGCTGCAACTGTCCCACGAATAGATCCTGGAACATCGGGAGCAAGTCCCCCTTAATGATGTGCCAGCACTTTTTAAAAAATTCCACCGGAAATCCATCCGGTCCTGGAGCTTTATTATTCTTCATCTGAGAAATTGCTTCAAACACCTCTTTCTCCGAAAATGGGGCTATCAAAACATCATTCTCATCCGCTGCGAATTGAGGCACATCCTCAACCCTCGACTCATCTAAGGATACGAAGTTATCCTCAGGTGGCCCAAACAGCTGCTTATAGTAATTGGTGATGTATAATTTTAGATTTTCTGACCTAAAATCGTCCCCTCATCTTGCTCAAGCTGAAAGATTCTCTTCTTTTGATGCTTGCCATTCGCAATCATATGGAAGAACTGTGTGTTATCATTCCCTTGGACGATTTTGCGAACTTTATCTCGCAGAGCCCACTTCAATTCCTCCTCACGAAGCAATTCTTTCAATCTTAATTCCGCCTCCACTTTATTTTCCAGCTCTCTGGTATCTAGAACAGAGGACTTGGCTTTTAAATCCAGGGATTGAATAAGTAAAAGGAGCCTTTCCTTCTCAGCCTTATATATCCCACTCAAGTGTTTGGCCCAGCCACGTAAGAATTTTCTTAGATGCCGAATCTTATTCTGCCATCTCTCAACATTCGATCCCCCTCCTGAATCTTTAACCCATTCTCTTTCTATTAGATCAAGGAAGCCTTCTCTTTCAAACCACGCTAATTCGAAAGAGAAAGTATTCTTGTTCCCCAAATGTGTTGCCTCACCCGAGTCAACCAATAATGGGGTATGGTTTGATATTGCGCGAGATAGCGCTTGGACCGTCACGAGGGGGAACTTCTGCTCCCACTCGATGCTAGCAAGGACCTGATCCAGCTTCTCAAACGTCGGGACTGTTAACGTATTGGCTCATGTAAATTTTCTACCAGAAAGCTCAATCTCTCGAAGATCCAAGCTTTCAATGATTGTATTAAACATAAACGACCATCTTCCATCAAAGTTATCATTGTTTTTTTCGTCCCGTCTACGGAAAATGTTAAAATCATCCCCAACTAGAATTGAGAGTTGTTCGCTACCGCATATATGGACCAAATCCGCCAAAAAGTCTGGTTTGAGTTCCGGCTGCGCGGCACCATACACCGCCATCAATGCCCAATTAAACCCATCGGCCTTGGACCGAACCCGAAACTTAACCGCAAAATCTCCCATGACGACATTCCGAACTTCCAGCGAATTGCATTTAACCCCAAGTAAAATCCCACCAGATCTTCCTCTTGGAGGTAAGCACTGCCAATCGAAATCAACACCTCCCGACAAAGTACTAAGAAACTGAGGGGTAAAATTGTCCCTTCCAGTTTCGGAGAGGGCGATAAAATCCAACTTGTGCTCTATAGAAGCATCCGCTAAAAACCTTCTTTTAGCCAAGTCCTTAAGACCTCTGCTATTCCAAACGATTCCTTTCATAGTTCATCATGAAATTTTTTAGTGGTCCGGATCCTAGCACTTCTACGCACAGCCGAAGCCGGAAAAATCTTTCGTTTCCACTTACGTTTAGGCTTATTTTGGTCCTCTACCCGGTCCTCACAACCGAGCTCAGTTGACCTAGCCACCTGAGTATCTGCAGGAATGGAAACCCTTGGGGAAATATCGCCCTCATCCTCCTCAGTCTCACGGAGTGAGGGTGCAAGATCCACACAAAAGCTATCAAGCACTCTAACCCCCAACGCATCTATATCCGAATCGTTCATAGGTTTGACAGCCGCTAAGTTTCGAATCATTTCTAAAGCGCGCTCCGCTTCTAGATCTAGGATATCATTAACGGATTTAGAAACTTCACCATCATTACTACCCAGTGAAACTCCCAACTAATTTGCCTTATGTATAATCTCATCATTAGAAAAATGCAAAATAGAATTGGAAGTGTTAACTGACATACCCGTAGTGACCTCAATGTCACGAAGCTTGGCCGCCCGCATGGCGTATCGTAGCTGCATGTCATCAACATCCGGCAGATCCTGGAGGCGATAGCTCATTCGTCTACCTTCGAACACAGGACCCGGAATCCCTCCAAAAGCGATAATCTCGTCCCGCGAGGCCCCATTCAGGGTAAGGCCTCCTGCCCCACTCCCAACAGGACTCAGCAACGCAGAAGCAACCGGGGCGCTGCCCTGTATCGTCTCGGGGCCTGGCGCGCCCAACGACCTCGGCCTAGGTCCATAGCTAGGGGCTGCAGCAGGATCCACCCCCTCCAGGGGCGCCATAGGAGAGGTAAGGGTGGGGGCCACCTGCCCACGCCCCCCTCCTGATCCAGCACAACCACTGGCCCGCGGCAGGGCAGCAGCCGCGCAAGGCGTCGTCGAGTCTCCAGACTGAACCCCGATTGGGATCACTCCTGGCATGACCGAAGCAGCAAGAAGGCCCGTCGCACTCCTCCCAGAGTTGCCCACGCCCACTGGCATGGGAGCCGCAGTCCGCGGCGACTCAGGTGTAGTCGTCAGGCCGGGAACCCCCGGCAGTCCCACGCCCAAAGGTGGGCTGCCCGCCAAAGCGTCCGTGGTCGGGCTGGCGGACCTGGATCGCCGGCCGTGGATGGAAGCCGGCCCTCGCAGCCCCTCGCCTCCGCCACCAAGGACCTCGGTCGCGGGGACAGACTCCCCCACCGGTCGACGCAGCGAGGTCAGACTGTCTGGCCGGGACGAGGCCTCCTGCCTGGACCCGCCCATCGCTGCCCGCGTGGCCCCAGGTGGCATAAGAGCCGCCTCGGCACCAAGCAGCCTAATCTCCGAAGCATCAATCGACGGGAGCATCAGCTCAGACGGATCCTCGGACTCCACCCTACAGCTCCATAAGCGGCTCGGGACGGAAGAAGCACCAAAAGACCTATCAAAAGACCCAAAGCTGAGCGTAGCCATCGGTGTCGAAGGCATGCCTCCTTTAGAGGACTCATCAGCCTTCCCGGAGCTGGCCTTAGACTCCTTGGGCGCCTCCTGAGACTAATGATCAGTACCACTATCCTTGGCACCGGACGAACCATCGCCCTCAGTCATATCCATATCTTGATGCTCATCCTCCCCATGAAACAACGATGAGTCCTCAAACTCCACATCAAGATTATATGTGACTCCCGCATAAGTCCATTTGACCACATCAGGAACGAGCTCAATGTTGACCACACTAACAAGAAGTCTCGCGACACCATTAGCACGAGTGAAGGACGTGTCCACCTTCTCTGTCTTGCCAACGAGAGAACCCAAACTCCAAGTCACCAGAAAATTGTTAAGTAGCTTAGGAGGTGCCCCAGAGAAACGAAGCCACACCTGGCTCAAGGGTGTACCCTGCAGCTCCTTCTGTTTCCACTCATCAAACTCTAGAATCATACTAGTACCAGTCACTCTACACATGCCGAACTTTGATATGGGGGCCATCATTGCTTGTTTTGCATGGATCGACATGTAACTTCTTCATAAACCGGTCATAAAAATGACCATTTGACCAACATATATATGATCGTAAGTCATGTCAATCCCCGGACTCCCTGGCAATGTTAATGTGTATAGTGCTACTAAATGATTGGGTTTCATGGTACCTCTCTGGTGGCATCCATGCTCAACCTGCGGAGATCAACATCTGTTCCAGTAACATGGGTACCTTTAGCTGCAGTTGACTTCTTATGAAATGAATTGGAGACAGGTGCTTTTGGAGTTACTAGCACATAGCTAAATCCTAGTCCACGGCCAGATGGCTCACCAACACCAGTAATTTCTAGCCTTTCTATATTTTCTCTGTCAACGTAAAAAAAACAAGAGAAGATTGTAGTATTAGAACAGTTGAGCAGAATCACACACCTGACAATAAACTAGGCTAGAGTTTGTCATGATGTTGCTATGGTGTATACTGCTCGAGCTCACAGGGGAGAGATATGATCTATCCATCCCACTCTTCACCATATCTGTACTTCCTTTGGCCTCAGAGTTCTCCCTCTGTCGCTACTTCATTGGTCTCTCCTCCCCCTTAGGAGTTGTTTGGTTCGGTGTTATAACGTGACCTGATGATGGCGGGGTCTGAATACGTTAGTTCTTGTTTGGTTCGAGTCAGCGGCGAGTCTACTAGGAGGGCTTAAACGGGATCAAGCCTACCCTCCAAATAATAATATATTTTAATATTACTACTAGTACTTTCATCCCAGCTCAATAGTACATCTACTATCGAATAGCAAACACACAACGTCACACACGCACAGCAAACAAGCACCACACACGAATGCCCGGCCTCTATCTACTGTAATCACTGGTTCATGTACTGTTAACTAATTTAGTGTCCAAAGGAACTTATTTGCAAAAAAGAAGTGTACAAAAATGAGTATGCATGCATGTACTCCTCGCACTGAACCTGGACCTATGCCAGCTAATCTGAACTCAGATACCCTTCCCTTAATTATTGTGATTGTAATCCCTCCTCCAACTTATATGGACAACAAGATGGGGAGATAATGATTATTTGCAAGATAAATTCAATTTTTGGTTCAAAATTTCATATGTTTCTTCAAAAATCCTAGAAAACATATAGTTAATACTACATGTTTTAAGTTGTAATTTGGGAAATTCTGAGCTTATTTTGATAACAAGGTTAGGACATCATGTTTTTTTCAAAAGAGAGCTTAGTTATCTCGTTGTTGACTAGCCTACCCTTCATTTTCTTCCTAGATTTGCCACTGGTTCGAGTTAAGCATAATCAGGTCCCGTGTAATCAGATTACGCTGGTCTGTGCCCCCTCCATTAATCTTTGTCCTCTCATTTGATTTGTCTCCCATCTCCTTATGCCCCTGTCTATGCCCACCATCTCTCTTGACCTCTGCCCTGTACCCACTAGATATGGCCGTAGTCACGACCCACAAGCAGACCAAACTCACTTGCGGCAAAGGCCCTCGCGTCGCTCCCTCCCCGGGGCGACATGGGCGGCGGCTCAGGCGCCCCTCCACCGGACCCCCTCCTCACTCCCCTCCCCTCGCCGTCGCCGGTGGCCTCCGCCGGGCGAAGACCGCGCGGATCCGGCGGCGGCGGGACCTCTGCTTCCCGTGGCGTCGCTCGTGAGGGGGAGATCTTGCAGCGGCGGGCGAGGGATGGCGGACGGCGTTCGGTCTTGGCGTCGGCTGCGGGCGGTGGATGGGGAGCTGGGCGGCGGCCTCGGTCCGGCTCCAGCGTGGCTGGGCGTGGGCAGCGTCGTCTTGTGGCGGCGTGGCGGCCGGATGTGTGCGTGGGGTGCGGATCGACGTGGCGACCGGCTGGGCGTGGCGGATGTGGCTCTGGAGCGCGTGGTGTGCTGCGGAGGGATGAGCTGCGCGTATGCTCTGCTGCTCCGTTCGTGCAGCTCCGATCTGGATCTGAGCTGGTTCTTCGATCTGTTCGATCTGGTTGCTGCACTTCACGTTGCGGCTTTGGTGGCTGTGGTGGAGGTGGTCACGATGGTGCTACGGTGGTGGACGCGGCTACGGCCAGGGGGTGGTGAGTGCCTGGGCGCGGTGGATCTTGGGATCCCGTGGCCAGGGTGAGGTCGGCCTCAGCAGGGGTGGTGATTGGTGGGCGGCAGTCGGTGGTTGATGGTGGTCATCTCCGGGAGAAATCCTTGCTCCGGTCTTCATCGGAGCCAGCGACGGCGGCGCCTGCGGGTGCCGTGATCTTTCTTGAAAGCGTCGTTGTGGAGGTGTGCTCCTCCTCCCCACGGCTTTGGCTCCGGAGGGAAACCTCAGATCTGCTGGATCGGGCGATGGAGGCGTCTTCGCGTCTTTCTCCTCCTTGGGGGCATCGTCTCGGAGTCGGCTACGACTGGGAGACTGGTGGACTGTGGCATCTTCGCCGTGGATGGCGGCATCTTCGCCGCGTGGTTTGCTGAGGCGGGGCGCTGGTTTCCGTTTGGCAGCGATGATGGTGTCGAGAGGAGCTCGGGTTGCGGCGTGGACTTTGGTAGTCGGTTCTTCCCGGCGTGTCCATGTTGCTCTTCCGTGGGTTGCTTGGTAGCTTTGAAGTCGGAGCTGCGGTGGAGCGGTCCAGGTGGTGACGATGACAGGCGCCTGGTGGTCGTTTGTGGTGGGCACGATCGGCGCAAGTCCTGCATATATCCCTTGCGATGCTCGTCGTCAAAGTCGGAGCTGTCGGTTGCTTGTGCGTGTGGCCATCTGTTGGCATGTGCCGTCGTGGCTTCTCCGGCTGTTTTCTTCTTTGCAGTTTCGGGTTTCATGTCGGTGGCCAGGTTGGCCGGTGGTACCCATGTTATATGGGTTGGCTTGTATCGGTTTTAGCCCGGTTTTCCGCCAATTAACCGGGCAATTCTCTTCTTCTTAATCAATGAAAATGGTAAGTCTTTTGCCTCGTTTCAAAAAAAACTAGATATGGCCGTACCCACTCTCCATAACAGCTTGGGCGGGTGGGTACAACTGAATAACCTGCCAGTGGCACACCCTTGCACCCAAAAGACTTGTATAGACTGGTAGAATCCAAATCACTGATACTGGTCACTAATTTGACAAATCTTACACCATCAAAATCAAGTAATGTGAAATAGCTGGCTCAGCGCACGTACAACTTTAGTGCACCTCTACACATAATGAATTAATACATCCTACAGAGCCTCGTCTATCATGTCCTGGAGATGTGCAAGTGTTTGACTTTGACCATCACCATTGCATCAGTCCAAACAAGACTGAAAGTAGCCATCCCAGTGTACCATTGGCAAATTATGAAAACATATGGTGCACCAATGCTTGTGGTACGCCCATTCTCAGTAACTCTATGTAGAAGTTTTAGAAAAATATGAAGAAAAAAAATCATGGACGTAGACAGAACATATATCTACCACGTTACAAGAAGGGAAACGTTTGGAGACGGCGCACCGGCCGAAGCTTCGGCCGGTCGCCCGCTACCACACGCTCATGTTTTCGCGAGCCCAGGAAATCGCCCAGCCCCGCTGCACGCCAATCTCGTCGGCGAGGCCGCTCCCTACCCCCGCATCGCCCCTCCCCCCTCCCCTCCCCCACCTCCTTCCACCCTGCCCCGCCCCCGCCCACACCAATTGCAGCCCAATTTCGTCGGTGAGGCCGTCATCTACCCCCTGCTCTCCCGTCGTCTGAGTGCGCCCCACGGCCCCATCGACTGTGCGCCGGTGAGCTGCTGCCAGAGGTGGCCAGAGATATGAGGCAGAGTGCGCGCCGGCGAGATCCTCCCCCTCCCCCTCCACGCGGCATACAAACCACAGCCTGAGAGCTTCGTAAGGGGCGGGGTGGCGCTGCAACGGCACACGGCCATGGCGCGACGAGCGGCGCGTCAGTGGAGCTGAACGACGGACGACGAGCCGATTAATGTTGCAACCGCTCGCACGAATTGCTGGAACCAACATTCCGGAGAGCTACAACGAGTAGCGATGGTGCGGCCGCGGAGCGCGGTGGGAGACGCCACGACAATGTTGCAACCAGCGTCTTTTTTTGCTGGAATCGGCGTCGCGTTTTGCTGGAACCGGAGACCATGTTTGCTGGAAGCCCATCGCAAGATTGATGAAAATGCTACAACCAGCATGGTATTTTGCTGGAACCATTGTCATGGTTTGCTGGAACTGGCTCTTCCCTCACTCATGGTGACCATGGTGACCACGGTGACCGCGGCGCATGTAGTGCGTTTTTTCTCCTCTTTTTTTTGCTGGAACCAATGTCTCTATTTGCTGGAACCATACACATTTTTTGCTACCATCCTTTCTCGATTTGCTGGACAAGACCAATTTTTTTGCTACCACCGTATTTTAGTTTTGCTGGAAGCAGCCATTTTTTTGCTACAACCTGTCTTCTGGTTTTGCAACGGCGGCCCACGCCGGAAACCATTGGTCGTGTGGGTTGGGAGGGGGTGGGAGGGGGGAGCTGCCGCCGTTGATGACCGGAATTGCAAGGCGGGGGCTCTAAATCATCAGCGGGCTTTTTGCTGCAACGCCGGCAGCCGCATGGCGCGGCGAGGTTGGCGGCGCTGCACCAGGTCGCGATGGGATAGGCAGAGGAAAGGTGGGACAGCCGCGAGGTGAGAGGCGGGAAGCAGGCAGCACGGAGATTGAAGACGGTGCTGCAAGCAGGAGGGCGGGGGAGAGGAGGAGGCGGAGATTGAAGACGAAGGGGAAGGAAGAAGATGACGCTGGAGATCCAATCGGACGGCTCCCGCCTGCTGGATCGCACGGCTGCGGTGCGACCGGCCCAAATTTGGGCCGGCGCACCGGCGCCTAGCTGTGCCCTAAATTATAAGTATTCATGTCTCTACATTGTAAAGCGGTGTTTATATTCTCTCAATATATATTCAGCAACAAATGATAGATGAAGGTTAACCATGGTCTCTCTAGAACGCATCAAAGATTACTATGTCCTTTGCACCAACTGTGGTTTTAGTTCCACAAGCTATCATTACATCGGCAGAATAAGTTGTTCTGGCCCAATGAGTGCATCAAGTAACTGTTAAACACATAATGCTGCACCATCTATCCTGGCACGTCACGTCTTCTGTTGGAGTTCTACCGTGGCTTTGGAGGTTCCAACCTATCCCCTGGCGACCGCGCTAGGGTTCCAACCAATTCTGCTACTTAACACCAAATCCCACGCCGGATCGCCATCTCAGCGATCCCGGGGTGATCCAAAACTGCTCAGCACCCTTGCTAGTCAGCTGCATGGCGGCGAGTGGTTCTGCAACGGCGGCCGGGCCAAGACACGATGGCGGCGGCGGAGGCAGGCAGACGGGAACCCAATCGAATCTGTCGGAAAGGTTTGCGGGATTGAATTTGCATGGAGAGGAGGAGGAGGATCTGGATCTGTCTGGGGAGATTGACGATCTGGTAAGAGAAACACGATGGGTTGCTATCTTTAGGGTTCACACATCTAAACCCTTTAGTCATGTTTCTTTGTTCAAAACTTTGAGGAATGCCTGGACTCCAGCCCAGGGGGTGATCTTCAAAACCATAAACCCTAACCGGTTCCTTGCGCAACTATCTTGTCTAGGAGATTGGAACCGTGTGATGAAGGGAGGGCCATGGCTAATTAGAAACGCAGCAGTTGTCATAGAGGAGTATGATGGTATCACCAATGCGGAGGATTACAAACTGGATCGTATACCAGTGTGGGCAAGAATTGTGGGTTTACCTGATGGATTGATGAAAAAGAAGGAAACGGCAGAAAAGATCGCGAAGAAAGTAGGCCAACCGATCTCAGTAATAGTTAATGAAGGTCGTCTGAATCCGACTAAATACCTGAGGGCTAGGGTGTCTGTTATGCTTGATACACCCTTAGTACGGTTTGTGCCATTAACGCTCAGGGAAAGCAAGAGGTATCCAGTTGAGTATGAAAAGCTTCCTGACTTTTGTTACTTTTGTGGTTTGATGGGTCATGTTGTAACGGAGTGTGGTGATGGAATACACAACGCTGACACATGTGAGTGGGGTGATTGGCTCTACGTCGATTCTGATGGACCGGGTGGAAGAGGAAATAACAGAATGGGCCGAGGAGGGCCAGATGGAGGAGGAGGGGTTTTTGGAAGAGGCAGAGGAAATGCAGGAGATGCAAACCAGGAGGAAGAATTGGAGATGGATCTAGATGGAACAGATGGTGTCGATTACTCGCAATAGTGCCTTCAGCGGCGATCGATTGGCAGGCGGCACTATCAATGGCCCGGTTACGCACACAGGTTCTGCGAGTGGTTCAGGCACAACGCTGCCGCCAGGGTATGTGACGGAACAAATTCACCTACTGGAGAACACGAGCAACGTGGAACCAGTGGATAAAAGTAAGTTGAATACCCCGCAGAAAATACATGACCTAAAGAGAATGAGATCAGCAGAGAATAGTACATCCAGCAACATATTGGCGACTCCCCTCGAGGGTGATCGCTGGGCGCAATGAAACTTATATGCTGGAACTGCCGTGGCATGGCGATCTTCGGCGAAAAGAGCTCTTCCGAAGTCCGTAAGCGATGGGGGCGGATGTCGTCTTCTGTCGAGACGATCTCGAACAAAGTTAAGGCAGAGAAGCTTCGGAGGAAATTAAAAATGGATTGTATGGAAGTGCATGAAAGCATTGGGGCAAGTGGGGGGCTACTTCTATTTTGGAGGAGACCCGTGGCAATACAGTTGAGAGATAAAGATAAAAACTTTATAGATGTTATGGTGGGAGATGGCACGGATGAGGCATGGAGATTTACGGGCTTCTATGGGGAGCCAAGATGGGAAGATAAGCATTTCTCGTGGTCTTGTTTGCGTCATCTACATCAGCGAATCAATCTTCCGTGGATGATAGCAGGCGATTTCAATGAAATCTTGTATTCCCATGAGAAAGAGGGAGGAGCACCGAGGCCAATGCACATGATGCAGAACTTTAGAGATGCTCTAGTTGACTGTGAGGTGGAGGATATGGGTTGCAGCGGTGATCTGTACACTTGGAGAAGGAGGAGACTCAGGGAGAGGTTGGACCGATCGGTATGCAACGGGCAGTTTCACGGATTGTTCCCAAATACAAAGGTAATAAACACTCCTCATACAAAGTCTGATCACAGACCACTCTTCATCGATACTGAGGGAGATGTGCGAGTAGATTCTCATACCCATCGGAGATGTTTTGAGTCAAGGTGGCTGCAAGAGGATAACATTATGCAGGTAGTGTCGGACGCGTGGGAACGTACAGATCCGATGGCGCCAATTGCAGAATGAACAGGGAGTGTCCATTCCACTTTGCATCAGTGGGATCGCTCAATCCTGAAGGCGCCACAGCGCAGGTTGAAGGAACTGAAGGAGGAGCTGGAAAAGCTGCGGTCGGGCCCCCTTACTGATGAGGCGGGAGACAGGCAGCGAATTCTGTTAATGGAGATTGAGGAAAATCTGGAGAAGGAAGAAATATACTGGGTTCAGCGCAGCCGAGCAAACTGGCTCAGATTTGGTGACAGGAACACCAATTTCTTTCATAATTTTGCATCTGCTAGAAAGAAGAGAAACCATATAAAACACCTGCTGGATGACTCGGGTGTTAGGAGAGAAAGTAATGATGCGATGAGTAGTTTGATTAGTGATTATTTCCAGCACCTCTTTTCTGCAGAAGTAAGTGTACCCAATATGAATGTTATTAATAAAGTCAAGAGGAGAGTTTCAAATTATATGAATGAGTCTCTTATTGCACCCTATACAGAGGAGGAGGTGAAAAGAGCTCTCTTTAGCATTGGTGACTTAAAAGCGCCAGGGCCTGATGGGTTACATGCCATCTTTTACAAAAAAAATTGGCACTTGCTTGGAGGTGACCTGACCAAGGAAGTACTTGAGGCTGTTAATACAGGCATTATACCAGAGGGGTGGAATACCGCCACTATAGTACTAATTCCGAAAGTGGATAACCCGGAAAGAGTTACCCAGTTTCGACCCATTAGTTTGTGCAACGTGGTCTATAAAGTGATCTCAAAGATGCTGGCGGCGCGCCTGAAGGTACTCCTCCCAGATATCATCAGTGAGACTCAAAGTGCGTTTGTGCCGGGTCGCATCATCAGTGACAATGTTATAGTTGCGTATGAATGCCTACATACGATGAAGAAACGGAAGAAGGGGAAGGTGGGTACTTGTGCAATAAAACTTGATATGCACAAGGCATATGACAGGGTGGAATGGACTTTCTTGGAGGCCATGCTCAACAAACTGGGGTTTCACGCCCAATGGATCCAAATGGTTATGTCATGTGTGAAAACGGTGGAGTATAAGGTGCGGTTTAATTCCAATGAAACGCCTCCGTTCTTGCCGACGCGAGGCCTGAGGCAGGGGGATCCTCTCTCCCCCTATCTGTTCCTGTTATGTGCTGAAGGACTGTCAGCGTTAATCACTCATGAAGAAGAGGCGGGCAACCTTATTGGAGTGCAGGTATGCAGAGATTCCCCAATTATATTATATCACACCTGCTTTGCACGGATGACTCACTAATTCTCATGAAAGCGGATGTTCAGAATGCTAACACGCTGAGGTCGATATTGGATGAGTATTGTGCAGCGTCGGGTCAAATGGTTAGTGAGGCGAAGTGTTCTATCTTTTTCAGTCCAAATACAAATGTGGAAGTAAAGGCTGAGGTGTGCTAGATTTTGAACATAATGACTGAGACCATCTCAGACAAATATTTGGGCTTACCGTCTATGATTGGGGTGGATCGAGTGGACTGCTTTAAACACTTAATTGAGAGGATCCAAGCCCTGGTAAATGGTTGGAAGGAGAGAAGCTTGTCTTTTGGGGGAAAAGAGGCTTTGCTGAAGGCGGTGGCCCAAGCCATCCCTACCTATGCGATGGGTGTATTTAAATTCCCAAAAAAATATGCAAGGGAATCACTGATGCAATGTCGCAATTTTGGTGGGGTGATGAGGAGGATCATCGCAAGATGCATTGGTTTGCGTGGTGGAGGATATGCATCCCAAAGGAGAGAGGAGGTATGGTTTTCGGGATATTCAGAGTTTCAACTTGGCGATGCTAGCAAAACAATGTTGGAGACTAATTGACACATATGGTTCTCCTTGTGCTCGAGTACTACGAGCCAAATATTATCCCACAGGAGATATACTAAGCAGCCAGATGAAAAGAGGTTCGTCTTATGTGTGGCAGAGCATTTGGGCAGGAGTTCAAACCTTCAAACATGGCTGTATTTGGAGAGTGGGCAATGGAAACAAAATTGATATCTGGGATGATTGTTGGATCCCAAACAGTGCAACAAAGAAAATCCTTACAGCCCGTGGAAACCGAGTCCTCACAAAGGTCAACGAGCTTATTGACCCAAGTACAGGAGAGTGGGATGAGCAACTTATTCGGGACAATTTCTGGAATATTGATGCAGAACGGATCCTCCAAATCCCATTATTTCATGTGGAAATAGAGGACTATGTGGCATGGCATCTAACGAAAAGTGGAGTGTTTTCAGTACGCTCTGCTTACTACAAACAGTGGGAGATGAGCTATGCATCACACGATAGCAGTATGGTCCGATCGGCTATGGCACCACACCAAGTATGGAAATCTTTGTGGAATCTGAAAGTGCCAGCGAAAATAAAGATTCATATATGGAGATGTCTTCATAACACTATACCATGCCGGAGTGTGCTAATGAACCGACATGTGGGAAATTTATCTGGCTGTCCGATTTGTTCTGAAGGAGCAGAGGATCTCGCACATATGTTGTTCAAATGCAACAGATCACAAGAAGTGTGGAGAACTCTGGGGATCGCGGATGACATAAATTTCGCTTGTCAGTTGGATCGAGCGGGCTCAGCAATTATAGAGTTTTTTCTCTGTGATGCTTACTTTCGGAGACAATATGATGGTGTGCTTGAGCTACCGGAATTGTTCACCACAGCTTGCTGGTATATTTGGTGGCAAAGGAGGCAGTTTGTGCGAGGGGAGGATGGTGCCTCTCCAGCACGAACGGCAGTATCAGTGGCAGCCCTTGCTCTGAATTTCGCCCGAGGAGCACAAACAAAGATGACACCAAAACTGAACATTTGGCCGGGCTTTCTAACCGGTCGATGATCATTAACGTTGATCGTCATTCATGAAGGAGACTATGCAGGAGCTTGTGGAGTGGTCATCCGTGATCACCGTGGAAACTTCATGTCTGCAGTGACAGCTACACTCGAGCACGTGGCTGATATTGAGACAACTGAAGCTGCAGCGGTTCTAGAAGGACTAAAGCTAGCAAAGGAAACGGGATGCCATAATGTGATTGTTAGATCAGATAACATCACGGTGGTGGAGGCACTCAAACTAAATGGAGGATACTCTATGGTGGCAGGACCGGTTTTGGATGAATGTCGCAATTACCTGGAAGATTTTGGGAAGTTTACTATTGAGCATTGTTTTAGAGAGTCAAATTTTGTAGCTCATGAGTTAGCATGCTGGGGTCATGTGAACAATCCTACTCGCTGGGTTCATGACCTGCCTGATTTCATTGTAAATCGTTTGGCAGACGATGTTGCTATTAGTTGATTAATAAAGTAAATTTCCCGTCAAAAAAAAAGAGATAGGATTGGTTGTTAGGTTATCTCTATCTCCATGTAACCAACTTGTCTCTTTCTCTCCAAGTTATTCTCTTGTAATCTTATCTCCAACAACCTTTCTATGCACTGTGCCAAGGAGGTGCGCCCCTGCCATATAACACGAACCCGTCGCCTCCCATCGAGGTAAGATGTTTCCGCTAACGCACATGGTAGTCAGAGCCTTCCTCCTTCCAATTCCAATCTAGCTTCCTATCATCAAGTGCCTCGCCATGTCTTCCTCCAGTACCTTCCAGCCAAACCTCAACAGCCAGGTCACGGAGAAACTCTCTTGCATGAACTACGTGCTATGGCGCACCCAAATCACACCGCAGCTGAGAGGCGCCAGTGTCTTCGGCTATGTCGACGGCACCACGCCCGAGCCGGTCGAACTCCTCATCGTGAAGGACAAGGATGGAAAGGAGTCTTCTGCGCCCAACCCTCTCCACCCTATCTGGGTCAGGGAGGACCAGCAGGTACTCGGCTACCTGCTCAACAACCTCTCAAAAGAGGTGCTTTTCACGGTGACCACGGTCACCATGGCGCGCGCGCTCTGGTAGACGCTGGCGGGCATGTTCTCGTCGTAGTCCCTCAGCCGCGTCAACAACATCCGTACCTCGCTGATCAACACGCAGAAGGGCAACCAATCGATGGCTTCCTTCTTCGCCTTCATGCGCGGTCTTGCTGATGAACTCGCCGCCACGGGAAAGCCCATCCAGGACGATGAGCTCATCTCATACATCCTTCACGGGCTGGATCTAGACTATCAGCCACTCGTCTCCGCCCACGACGCTCGCATCACGCCCGTCATCATCGACGAACTCTTCGCCATGCTCAACACTTCGACCAGCGCATGGCCCAATTCCATGGGTCGGGCGGTGGTTTCAAGTCTTTGTCAAAGGCCGCCTCTCGCGGCCGTGGCGATGGCCCTCGCTCCCGCGGCACTTCCTGTAACAAGGGGAGATCTCGAGGCAGTGGGAGTGGTGGTGGCTCTACTCCTCGCGCCAGACGCTCCAGCAACACCAAAAGCTGTCGCGGCGGCAACTCTAGCAAGTCCCATCCGGATGAACCACGATGCCAGATCTGCGGCAAAATTGGGCATACGGCGAAGGACTGCTGGTATCGTTATGATGAAGATGATGACTCCTCCCAGGACGAGAACAAAGTTGTTGCTGCTGCTGATGGCTCCTACTGGGTGGACACGGACTGGTACGTCCACAGTGGAGCTACAAACCACATCACCAATGAGCTTGAGAAGGTGACCATGAAGGAGAAGTACTGCGGCAAAGACCAAATCCACACTGTTAGTGGAGAAGGTATGAGGATCCGTCACATTGGTCACTCCTTTTTTAGTACCCCTCGTTGTAAAATTCATCTTAGGAAAATTTTGCATGTTCCTAGTGCCCACAAGAATCTTCTTTCTGTCCATAGAATTGCCATTGATAATCATGTCTTCCTTGAGTTTCACCCATATTTCTTTTTGATCAAGGATCAGGTCACGAAGAAAGTACTATATCGAGGTAGATGTGTTCGAGGGCTCTATCCGTTGATTCCGGAGCTTAGAAGATTCAATAAACAAGCCTATGGTGTTGTCAAACTTTTGTCAACACGGTGGCATGATAGATTAAGCCATGCTTCTTTTTCTCTAGTTGAAAGATTGCTTAGGAAAAATAAGCTCCTGTATGTTGGTGAGAGAAATATCGAAACTATTTGTGATTCATGTCAACGAGCTAAAAGTCATCAGTTACCCTATCCAATATCCATTAGTTTTTCTACCAAACCTTTACAATTAATATTTTCTGATGTTTGGGGTCCTGCCCCTAGCTCTGTTGGTAGACACACTTACTATGTGAGTTTCGTTGATGATTACAGTAAATTTTCTTGGATCTATCTTCTTAAGAAAAGATCCGACGTTTTTTAAGGTTTTCAGAACTTTCAAGCTCTCGTTGAATGAAAATTCGATAGCAAAATCATTGTTGTCCAATCTAATTAGGAAGGGTAGTACAAACAATTGAACTCCTTCTTTCAATCCCTTGGCCTATCCCATCATGTATCATGCCCCCATGCTCACCAACAAAACAGGTCTGCTGAATGCAAGCATCGACACATCTTTGAGCCCTTCTAGCTGGTGCCTCCATGCCTCTCAAATTTTGGGATGAGGCTTTCCTCACAACCGTTCATATTATCAACATGCTTCCTAGTCATGTCATAAATAGTGAAACTCCGCTAGAACGACTTCTCCACACAAAACCAGATTATACATCTCTTCGGGTGTTTGGGTGTGCATGTTGGCCCAACCTCCGTCCCTACAACAGTCAGAAACTTATGTTTCACTCCAAACAGTGCATTTTTCTTGGGTATAGTGCTCAATACAATGGTGTAAAATGCTTAGATGTCTCCATTGGTCATGTCTATATCTCATGAGATATTGTTTTTGATGAGACCAAGTTTCCCTTCACTGATCTCCATCCTAATGTCAGTGCCCTTCTTCGCAAGGAAATTCTTCTCTTGCCTTCTCATCTTACCGGTATCGATCAAGGGGGAAATTATTGTGGTGATCAATTGTTGACTAATCCCATTAAGAGCATGCATGAGTTTTCTGTTGATGATAGAGGAGAGGCAGCAACGAAAATTCCAGTGAAAACATGTCGCGGGAAACCACGGCCACCTATGGGACCAGGAGGCCCCTTGCTGGTTCGAAAGGGGGACGTCGCGTTGCACAAAGAGCAGACGAACGAGAGGCAGCACGTCAGAAATCACACGGGCAGTTTTACCCAGGTTCGGGCCGCCGCGAGGCGTAAAACCCTACTCCTGCTTTTGGTGGATTGATGGTGGAAATGTGGTGGTGGGGCGTAGTACACTTGCCCGACAAGGGTTACCTCAGGGCGACAGTGACTATGCGTGTACGGGGGTGTGAGTTATCCAAACTTCTAACCTCCTCTACGGTTGCCAAGGGCCTCCTTTTATAGATCAAGGGGTCACCACAATGGCAAAGTAGTCATTATGCATTGATATGATAGCAAATAGTGCTATCATACCTAACTTTGTGGGCTGACAATGCGCATTTAATGCACCGCTTAATGTCGCATCATTGGTTGCCCTGCAAGGCTTGTCGAGCTATCTTGCCAGCTCCACGCCTGCTTGTTCGACACGTCGCAGGACAGATGTCATCTGTGGGTTTTCTGGTAGAAAGGGGCTGCCATGTGGCGAATGGATGCCACTTAATCACTCTGCGGCTTGACACCGCACTGATCGACGACGTGAGTCATGGTGGGGTGGTTTGTGAGGTGTTTTAGCCTCCGCAAGTCTCGGCAGGCCCTGTCGGGATGCCTTGGTCATCTTCTTCTAGGGGTGGCCTCGTCCCTTGCTAGGCTTGCCTGCCCGGTAGAGGAGGCCTTTCTCTTGATGATATCTTGCTTCTCTGGCTTGCTCTTGGTCCCTCTGATATGCTTATCGGTCCTTCGAATCTCTTGGTTTATTGTACTCTGTCTTGGATTGGTGCTTCAATCTTGATCTCGTGCATGTGCACAGTTAGGGCAACAGACCCAGGGTTTGTTGCACCGACAGAAGCCCATGGGCCTACCCCGAACACGCTACCGAGCGTCTTCGGGGTAGGGCCTAATAAGTGCACATGCAGGGTTGCTGAAGAGGCTGGTCTCTTGGGATCTTCTTTGTTTCTTCATTAGTCTTGATTTCGGGCTAGCATGTTTCCCCGCGCGTGTAAAGCCAATAGTGGTGGGGCCGCTCCAGTAATGGCTCATGAGTGACTTTAACGCACGGGGTAGAAACTTCCAATTCACTCTTCCCACCACGCCCTTATCCTTAGCCATGTATGTTGCATGCATCGAGCAGGGTAGGTAACGGAGGTGCTTGGTGCAGGAGAGCATCAAGGCGAGGGCCCGGTTGTCTTGAATTGGCGGAGGAGGACTGTGGTTGCCTGTTGAGGAAGTGGCTTCCCTCCCCGACCCGCCTATAAAAGGAGGGATGGAGGAGGGTGGAGTCATCCATTCTCGCATTCTTCTTCTCCTCCATCTTCTACTGTTGCTGGTCATGTTGAAGGGGAGATCCCGGGACAGGCCCCCAGGCTTTAGCTTGGAACTTTTTGGGGTCGTGAGGATGCTCGGGCAGAGTGGCGGTAACGCTGGAGGTGGCAACTCGGACGTGCTTGTCGTCGAGCCGCCCGTGGCCTTGATTCTGGTGGGAGGGGATGCGAACGACACCATGCCGAGGCCCGCGGCGGGTGCAGGGCATGGTAGTCGGTTGCTCCTCATTCTTCGCTCCTGCACGATGCTGAGGAAGAGTCTCGAGGGAGGCCTGCCGTTGGTGAAGGCGGATTTGGCTCCTCCAGGCGTCACCCTCTGTTTGCGGAGGAGGGCTTCTCGTCTTCGTACACGTCTCCAAAACGTGTGGCGATTTCTAATGTCAGGGCCGCTGGGGACGACCGTGCTCTCTGTGGGGTAAGCCAGAGAGCACGGCGCTCGGGGTGGCTGACGATCTGAGGTCTTCGGGTGGTAGCGATGCGGGCGGTGGCGGCAACCCACGACGCGTGAAGAACAGGGGCGACCATTCCGACGAGTCGTGTTTGCTGGTGACTCCGTGTCTTACATCTGGTCCTCCGGCAGCATCACCATCAGCGTTCGCCCCCCGATTTCTTCCTCTATGCCGAGAAGCGGCGCCATCCTGATCCTGGGGAGGCGTCGAATCCCAGCTGGGTTCGCCATCGGCTCCTTTGACCCTTCCCTGAAGGATATAGATAGAGGCAAAGGCATCACGTGGCACTTATCTTTTTTCAATCTTAAATCTGTACGCACTTGCCAAATTTTAATTCAAATAATGTAATCTCTCGAGTCCATGTTTGTGTTTTGTAATGCTAGTACTTGTATCAGCATGTTAGTGAAAAAGATAAACCTTGCCGGGAACCCGTGCATTTATATGTCCATGCAGAGGCGAGACGCCTTTTTAATGTAAATAAGCAAGTCTTTCCCAGCAGGCTATCCTATCGGCACCCTTTTTGTCTGCCGGAGAACCACATCTGTCGGGTTACAGGCAAAGGGACCAGCCCCCCGCCAACTTACTTTTACCAAAGGCCACTAGAACCATTCTGGCCGAAGCAACGTTCGAGTCAGAGATGGGAGCACCTAAATTTAAAAAGAGTGGTGAAGTTTTCTAATGCATAAGTTATAGCTTACAAAACGTGAATGGACAAGAGGTAGAACTTATCTGTTTGGCTTGCGGGGGATCACAGTGTTGGGAAATCTTCTCAACTCCTTGTCGAAGCCAAGTTTAGGGCAATCCTATCTATATGCATATGCAAATCCTATCTATATGCATATGCAAATCCTATCTATATGCATATGTAAATGCTCATGAAATGCTTATGCAGATGCTCTTGGAATGCTCATGCATGCATGCAGTCTATGTTGGGGCCCCCTACAGCGTTTCTTTATTTTCTCTTGCACGAGGTCATCGCCCCGGCTTTGTACACGGGGTTACATGCAGCTGAGGCAAGGCCTCTACAAATGGGTGGTTGTCGGGCAGGGCCGGACAGTCGCGCCTTACGGGGAGAACTTGCGGACATGCTCAATATTCCATGAGTTTTGCAACTGAGTGCCATCTCTGGTGTCTAGACGGACTGTGCCAGGTCTATTGACTCGTACTACCTGGCAAGGGCCTTCCCACTTTGGTGACAACTTGTTTGTACCCTTGGTGGACTGAACACGCCTAAGGACAAGGTCACCTTCCTCAAAACATTGGTCATGAACCCTACGGCTATGATAGTGACGCAGGGCGCCTAGCATAACCACAACAATTGCTTAGCCGTGTGCGGCGCCCCCCTCCACCGTTTACACCCTCGGTCATATTTTCGTAGTGCTTAGGCGAAGCCCTGCGAAGATAGCTTCACCATCACCGTCACTGATAACCCACAAGTGTAGGGGATCGCAACAGCTTTCGAGGGTAATGTATTCAACCCAAATTTATTGATTCGACACAAGGGGAGCCAAAGAATATTCTTGAGTATTAGCAGTTGAGTTGTCAATTCAACCACACCTGGATAACTTAGTATCTGTAGGAAAGTATTTAGTAGCAAAGTAGTATGATAGTAAAGGTAACAGTGGCAAAAGTAAAGATAATAGTTTTGTTGTAATTGTAACAGTAGCAACAGAAAAGTAAATAAGCGAAACACAAGATGTGACAAGCTCGTAGGCATTGGATCAGTGATGGATAATTATGCCGGATGTGATTCCTCATGTAATAGCTATAACATAGGGTGACATAGAACAAGCTCCAGTTCATCAATGTAATGTAGGCATGTATTCCGTATATAGTCATACGTGCTTATGGAAAAGAACTTGCATGACATCTTTTGTCCTACCCTCCCGTGGCAGCGGGGTCCTAGTGGAAACTAAGGGATATTAAGGCCTCCTTTTAATAGAGAACCGGAACAAAGCATTAGCACATAGTGAATACATGAACTCCTCAAACTATGGTCATCACCGAGAAGTATCCCGATTATGAAGGAAATATGCCCTAGAGGCAATAATAAAGTTATTATTTATTTCCTTATTTCATGATAAATGTTTATTATTCATGCTAGAATTGTATTAACCGGAAACATAATACATGTGTGAATACATAGACAAACAGAGTGTCACTAGTATGCCTCTACTTAACTAGCTCGTTAATTAAAGATGGTTATGTTTCCTAACCATAGACATGAGTTGTCATTTGATTAACGGGATCACATCATTAGGAGAATGATGTGATTGACTTGACCCATTCCGTTAGCTTAGCACTTGATCGTTTAGTATGTTGCTATTGCTTTCTTCATGACTTATACATGTTCCTATGACTATGAGATTATGCAACTCCCGTTTACCGGAGGAACACTTTGTGTCCTACCAAACGTCACAACGTAATCGGGTGATTATAAAGGTGCTCTCAGGTGTTTCGAAGGTACATGTTGGGTTGGCGTAATTCGAGATTAGGTTTTGTCACTCCGATTGTCGGAGAGGTATCTCTGGGCCCTCTCGGTAATACACATCACTTAAAGCCTTGCAAGCACTGTAACTAATGAGTTAGTTATGGGATGAAGTATTACGGAACGAGTAAAGAGACTTGCCGGTAACGAGATTGAACTAGGTATTGGATACCGACGATCGAATCTCGGGCAAGTAACATACCAATGACAAAGGGAACAATGTATGTTGTTATGCGGTTTGACCGATAAAGATCTTCGTAGAATATGCAGGAGCCAATATGAACATCCAGGTTCTACTATTGGTTATTGACCGAAAACAGTTATAGGTCATGTCTACATAGTTCTCGAACCCTTAGGGTCCGCACGCTTAACGTTACGATGACAGTTATATTATGAGTTTATGAGTTTTGATGTACCGAAGGAGTTCGTACTCCCGGATGAGATCGGGGACATGACGAGGAGTCTCGAAATGGTCGATATGTAAAGATCGATATATTGGACGACTATATTCGGAGTTCGGAAAGGTTCCGAGTGATTCGGGTATTTTTCGGAGTACCGGAGAGTTACGGGAATTCACCGGGGAGTATATGGGCCTTATTGGGCTTTAGGGGAAAGAGAGAGGAGAGGTTGGGCGCCCCCAAGGCCTAGTCCGAATTGGACTAGGGGGAGGGGCTGCGCCCCCTCCTTCCTTCTCTTCTATTCCCCCTTTCCTTGACTCCTACTCCTACTACTTGGAAGGGGGGAATCATACTCCCGGTGGGAGTAGGACTCCTCCTTGGTGCGCCCCCTCCTAGGCCGGCCACCCCCTCCCTTGCTCCTTTATATACGGGGGCAGGGGTCACCCCATGACACACAAGTTGATCTACGGATCGTTCCTTAGCCGTGTGCGGTGCCCCCCCTCCACCATATTCCACCTCGGTCATATCGTCACGGAGTTTAGGCGAAGACCTGCGCCGGTAGAACATCATCATCATCACCACGCCGTCGTGCCGACGGAACTCGTCCCCGACGCTTTGCTGGATTGAAGCCCAAGGGACGTCATCGAGCTGAATGTGTGCTGAACACGGAGGTGCCGTACATTCGGTGCTTGGATCGGTCGGATCGTGAAGATGTACGACTACATCAACCGCGTTGTCATAACGCTTCCGCTTTCGGTCTACGAGGGTACGTGGACACACTCTCCCCTCTCGTTGCTATGCATCACCATGATCTTGCGTGTGCATAGGAATTTTTTTGAAATTACTACGTTCCCCAACGGTGGCATCCGAGCCTAGGTTTTATGCGTTGATGTTATATGCACGAGTAGAACACAAGTGAGTTGTGGGCGATACAAGTCATACTGCTTACCAGCATGTCATACTTTGGTTCAGCGGTATTGTTGGATGAAGCGGCCCGGACCGACATTACGCGTACGCTTATGCGAGACTAGTTTACCGCCGTGCTTTGCACATAGGTGACTAGCGGGTGTCAGTTTCTCCAACTTTAGTTGAACCGAGTGTGGCTACGCCCGGTCCTTGCGAAGGTTAAAACAGCACTAACTTGACGAACTATCGTTGTGGTTTTGATGCGTAGGTAAGAACGGTTCTTGCTAAGCATGTAGCAGCCACGTAAAACTTGCAACAACAAAGTAGAGGACGTCTAACTTGTTTTTGCAGGGCATGTTGTGATGTGATATGGTCAAGACGTGATGCTATATTTTATTGTATGAGATGATCATGTTTTGTAACCGAGTTATCGGCAATCGGCGAGAGCCATATGGTTGTCGCTTTATTGTATGAAATGCAACGCATACATAATTGCTTCACTTTATCACTAAGCGGTAGCGATAGTCGAGAAGCAATAGTTGGCGAGACGACAACGATGCTACGATGGAGATCAAGGTGTCGCGCCGGTGACGATGGTGATCATGATGATGCTTCGGAGATGGAGATCACAAGCACAAGATGATGATGGCCATATCATATCACTTATATTGATTGCATGTGATGTTTATCTTTTATGCATCTTATCTTGCTTTGATTGACGGTAGCATTTTCAGATGATCTCTCACTAATTATCAAGAAGTGTTCTCCCGAGTATGCACCGTTGCCAAAGTTCGTCGTGCCCGCACACCACGTGATGATCGGGTGTGATAAGCTCTCGTCCATCTA
Source organism: Aegilops speltoides (assembly GCA_021437245.1). Taxonomy (NCBI): domain Eukaryota; kingdom Viridiplantae; phylum Streptophyta; class Magnoliopsida; order Poales; family Poaceae; genus Aegilops; species Aegilops speltoides. The sequence goes on from CM038147.1 coordinate 484,440,251, forward strand.
CAACGGGTGCCAGCCAGTTTTGCACACGCAGAATACTCGAGTTAAACTTGACGAGCCTAGCATATGCAGATATGGCCTCGAACACGAAGACCGAAAGGTCGGCGTGAATCATATAGTAGATATGATCAACATAGTGATGTTCACCATTGAAAACTACTCCATCTCACGTGATGATCGGTTATGGTTTAGTTGATTTGGATCACGTGATCACTTAGATGACTAGAGAGATGTCTGTCTAAGTGGGAGTTCTTAAGTAATATGATTAATTGAACTTAAATTTATCATGAACTTAGTCCTGGTAGTATTTTGCAAATTATGTTGTAGAACAATAGCTCGCGTTGTTACTTTCATATGTTTATTTTGATATGTTCCTAGAGAAAATTGTGTTGAAAAATGTTAGTAGCAATGATGCGGATTGGATCCGTGATCTGAGGTTTATCCTCATTGCTGCACAGAAGAATTATGTCCTTAATGCACCGCTAGGTGACAGGCCTATTGCAGGAGCAGATGCAGACGTTATGAATGTTTGGCTAGCTCAATATGATGACTACTTGATAGTTTAGTGCACCATGCTTAATGGCTTAGAATCGGGACTTCAAAGACGTTTTGAACGTCATGGACCATATAAGATGTTCCAGGTATTGAAGTTAATATTTCAAGCAAATACCCGAGTTGAGAGATATGAAGTCTCCAACAAGTTCTATAGCTAAAAGATGGAGGAGAATCGCTCAACTAGTGAGCATGTGCTCAGATTATGCAGGTACTTCAATCGCTTGAATCAAGTGGGAGTTAATCTTCCGGATAAGATAGTGATTGACAGAATTCTCTAGTCACCATCACTAAGTTACTAGAACTTCGTGATGAACTATAATATGCAAGGGATGACGAAAACGATTCCCGAGCTCTTCGTGATGTTGAAATCGATGAAGGTAGAAATCAAGAAAGAGCATCAAGTGTTGATGATTGACAAGACCACTAGTTTCAAGAGAAGGGCAAAGGGAAAGAAAGGGAAACTTCAAGTAGAATGGCAAAGAAGTTGTCACTCCCGTGAAGAAAACCAAAGCTGGACCAAAGCCTGAAACTGAGTGCTTACACTGCAAAGGAAATGGTCACTGGAAGCGGAAATGCTCTAAATATTTGGTGGATAAGAAGGATGGCAAAGTGAACAAGGGTATATTTGATATACAGGTATTGATGTATGCCTTACTAGTGTTTATAGTAGCCCCTGAGTATTTGATACTTGTTCGGTTGCTAATATTATTAACTCAAACAGAGTTCTGAAATAAACAGAGACTAGTTGAGGGTGAAGTGACGATGAGTGTTGGAAGTAGTTCCAAGATTGATATGATCATCATCGCACACTCCCTATACTTTCGGGATTACTGTTAAACCTAAATAAATGTTATTTGGCGTTTGCGTTGAGCATGAATATGATTTGATCATGCTTATTGCAATACGGTTATTCATTTAATATCAGAGAATAATTGTTGTTCTATTTAAATGAATAATACCTTCAATGGTCATACACCCAATGAAAATAGTTTGTTGGATCTCGATTGTAGTAATACACATATTCATAATATTGATGTCAATAGATGCAAAGTTAATAATGATAGTGCAACTTATTTATGGCACTGCCGTTTAGGTCATATTGGTGTAAAGCGCATGAAGAAACTCCATGCTGATGGGATGTTGGAATCACTTGATTATGAATCACTTGATGCTTGCGAACCATGCCTCATGGGCAAGATGACAAAAACTCCGTTCTCCGGAACAATGGAACGAGCTACTGACTTATTGGAAATAATACATATTGATGTATGCAGATCAATAAGTATTAAGGCTCGTGGCGGGTATCATTATTTTCTGACCTTCAGAGATGATTTGAGCAGATATGGGTATATCTAGTTGATGAAATATAAGTCTGAAATAGTTGAAAGGTTCAAAGAATTTCAGAGTGAAGTGGAAAATCATCATAACAAGAAAATAAAGTTTCTGCAATCTGATCGCGGAGACGAATATTTGAGTTACGAGTTTTGGTCTTCAATTAAAACAATGTGGAATAATTTCACAGCTCACGCCACCTGGAACACCACAACGTTATGGTGTGTCCGAACGTCGTAACCGCACTTTATTGGATATGGTGCGATCTATGATGTCTCTTACTGATTTAACACTATTGTTTTGGGGTTATGCATTAGAGACTGCTACATTCACGTTAAAAGGGCATCGTCTAAATCCATTGAGACGACACCATAAGAACTATGGTTTAGCAAGAAACCCAAGTTGTCGTTTCTTAAAGTTTGGGGTTGCGATGCTTATGTGAAAAAGTTTCATCCAGATAAGCTCAAACCCAAATCGGAGAAGTGCGTCTTCGTAGAATACCCAAAGGAAATTGTTGGGTACACCTTCTATCACAGATCCGAAGGCAAGATATTCGTTGCTAAAAATGGATCCTTTCTAGAGAAGGAGTTTCTCTCGAAAGAAGTGAGTGGGAGGAAAGTAAGAGCTTGATAAGGTAATTTGTACCTTCTCTCGAATTGGAAAGTAGTTCATCACAGAAATCAGTTCTAGTGATTCCTACACCAATTAGTGAGGAAGCTAATGATGATGATCATGAAACTTCAGATCAAGTTACTACAGAAACCTCGTAGGTCTTCCAAAGTACAGTCCGCACCAGATTGGTACGGTAATCCTATTCTGGAAGTCATGTTACTAGACCATGATGAACCTACGAACTATGAGGAAGCAATGATGAGCCCAGATTCCACGAAATGGCTTGAGGCCATGAAATCTGAGATATGATCCATGTATGAGAACAAAGTGTGGACTTTGATTGACTTGCCCGATGATCGGTGAGTCATTAAGAATAAATGGATCTTCAAGAGGAAGACAGATGCTGATAGTAGTGTTACTATCTACAAAGCTAGACTTGTCGAAAAAGGTTTTTGACAAATTTCAAGATGTTGAATACAATGAGATTTTCTCACTCATATCGATGCTTAAAAGTCTGTCCGAATCATGTTAGCAATTGCCACATTTTATGAAACCTGGCAAATGGATGTCAAAACTGCATTCCTTAAAGGTTTTCTTAAAGAAGAGTTGTATATGATGCAACCAGAAGGTTTTGTCAATCCTAAAGGTGCTAACAAAATGTGCAAGCTCCAGTGATCCATCTGTGGACTGGTGCAAGCATCTCGGAGTTGGAATATACGCTTTGATAAGTTGATCAAAGCATATAGTTTTATACGGACTTGCAGTGAAGCCTGTATTTACAATAAAGTGAGTGGGAGCACTACAGCCTTTTTGATAAGTATATGTGAGTGACATATTGTTGATCAGAAAGGATGTAGAATTTTTCTGGAAAGCATAAAGGAGTATTTGAAAGGAGTTCTTTAAAAGAAAGACCTCAGTAAAGCTACTTACATATTGAGCATCAAGATCTATAGAGATAGATCAAGAGGCTTGATAAGTTTTTTCAATGACTACATACCTTGACAAGATTTTGAAGTAGTTCAAAATGGAACAGTCAAAGAAAGAGTTTTTTGCTTGTGTTACAAGGTGTGAAATTGAGTAAGACTCAAATCCCGACCATGGCAGAAAATAGAAAGAGAATGAAAGTCATTCCCTATGCTTCAATCATAGGTTCTATAAAAGTATGCATGCTATAGACCAGACCTATTGTATACTCAGCCATGGTTTGGCAAGAGAGTACAATAGTGATCTAGGAGTAGATCACTGGACATTGGTCAAAATTATCCTTAGTGGAATAAGGATATGTTTCTCGATTATGGAGGTGAAAAAAAAGGGTTCGTTGTAAAGGGTTACGTCGACACAAGTTTTGGCACTGATCCAGATGACTCTAAGTCTTAATCTGGATACATATTGAAAGTGGGAGCAATTAGCTAGAGTAGCTCCGTGCAAAGCATTGTAGACATAGAATATTTGCAAAATACATACGGCTCTGAATGTGACAGACCCGTTGACTAAACTTCTCTCACAAGCAAAACATGACCATACCTTAGTACTCTTTGGGTGTTAATCACATAGCGATGTGAACTAGATTATTGACTCTAGTAAACCCTTTGGGTGTTGATCACATGACGATGTGAACTATGGGTGTTAATCACATGGTGATGTGAACTATTGGTGTTAAATCACATGGTGATGTGAACTAGATTATTGACTCTAGTGCAAGTGGGAGACTGAAGGAAATATGCCCTAGAGGCAATAATAAAGTTATTATTTATTTCCTTATTTCATGATAAATGTTTATTATTCATGCTAGAATTGTATTAACCGGAAACATAATACATGTGTGAATACATAGACAAACAGAGTGTCGCTAGTATGCCTCTACTTAACTAGCTCGTTAATTAAAGATGGTTATGTTTCCTAACCATAGACATGAGTTGTCATTTGATTAACGGGATCACATCATTAGGAGAATGATGTGATTGACTTGACCCATTCCGTTAGCTTAGCACTTGATCGTTTAGTATGTTGCTATTGCTTTCTTCATGACTTATACATGTTCCTATGACTATGAGATTATGCAACTCCCGTTTACCGGAGGAACACTTTGTGTGCTACCAAACGTCACAACGTAACTGGGTGATTATAAAGGTGCTCTGCAGGTGTTTCCGAAGGTACATGTTGGGTTGGCGTAATTCGATATTAGGTTTTGTCACTCCGATTGTCGGAGAGGTATCTCTGGGCCCTCTCGGTAATACACATCACTTAAAGCCTTGCAAGCACTGTAACTAATGAGTTAGTTATGGGATGAAGTATTATGGAACGAGTAAAGAGAATTGCCGGTAACGAGATTGAACTAGGTATTGGATGCCGACGATCGAATCTCGGTCAAGTAACATACCGATGACAAAGGGAACAACGTATGTTGTTATGCGGTTTGACCGATAAAGATCTTCGTAGAATATGTAGGAGCCAATATGAACATCCAGGTTCTACTATTGGTTATTGACCAGAAACAGTTATAGGTCATTCTACATAGTTCTCCAACCCGTAGGGTCCGCACGCTTAATGTTACGATGACAGTTATATTATGAGTTTATGAGTTTTGATGTACCGAAGGAGTTCGGAGTCCCAGATGAGATCGGGGACATGACGAGGAGTCTCGAAATGGTCGAGACGTAAAGATCGATATATTGGACGACTATATTCGTGAAGGAAATATGCCCTAGAGGCAATAATAAAGTTATTATTTATTTCCTCATATCATGATAAATGTTTATTATTCATGCTAGAATTGTATTAACCGGAAACATGATACATGTGTGAATACATAGACAAAACTATAGTCACTAGTATGCCTCTACTTGACTAGCTCGTTAATCAAAGATGGTTATGTTTCCTAACCATAGACATGTGTTGTCATTTGATTAGTGGGATCACATCATTAGAAGAATGATGCGATTGACATGACCCATTCCGTTAGCCTAGCACTTTATCGTTTAGTATACTGCTATTGCTTTCTTCATGACTTATACATGTTCATGTAACTATGAGAATTATGCAACTCCTGTTTACCGGAGGAACACTTTGGGTACTACCAAACGTCACAACGTAACTGGGTGATTATAAAGGAGTACTACAGGTGTCTCCGAAGGTACATGTTGAGTTGGCGTATTTCGAGATTAGGTTTTGTCACTCCGATTGTCGGAGAGGTATCTCTGGGCCCTCTCGGTAATGCACATCACTATAAGCCTTGCAAGCAATGTAACCAACGAGTTGGTTACGGGATGATGCATTACGTAACGAGTAAAGAGACTTGCCGGTAACGAGATTGAACTAGGTATTGGATACCGACGATCGAATCTCGGGCAAGTAACATACCGATGACAAAGGGAACAACGTATGTTGTTATGCGGTTTGACCGATAAAGATCTTCGTAGAATATGTAGGAACCAATATGGGCATCCAGGTCCCGCTATTGGTTATTGATCGAGAATGGTTCTAGGTCATGTCTACATAGTTCTCGAACCCGTAGGGTCCGCACGCTTAACGTTACGATGACAGTTTTTATTATGAGTTTATAGTTTTGATGTACCGAAGTTTGTTCGGAGTCCCGGATGTGATCAGGGACATGACGAGGAGTCTCAAAATGGTCGAGACATAAAGATTGATATATTGGACGACTATATTCGGACACCGAAGTGTTCCGGTGATTTGGAGAAAACCGGTCTTGGGGGGTTACTGAACCCCCGGAGAGTATTGGGCCTTATGGGCCTTAGGGAAAGGAGAGAGGCGGCCAGCATGGGCGTGCCCCCTCCTGGTCCGAATTGGACTAGGAGGCGGCGCCCCTTTCCTTCCCCTCTCCCTTCCTTCCCCCCTCCTAGTAGGAGTAGGAAAGGAGGAGTCCTACTCCTACTAGGAGGAGGATTCCTCCTCCTTAGCGCGCCCAAGGGGCGGCCGGCCTCCCCCTTGCTCCTTTATATACGGGGGCGGGGGGCACCCCATAGACACACAAGTTGATCTACGAATCGTTCCTTAGCCGTGTGCGGTGCCGCCCTCCACCATATTCCACCTCGGTCATATCGTCGCGGAGTTTAGGCGAAGCCCTGCGCCGGTAGAACATCATCATCGTCACCACGCCGTCGTGCTGACGGAACTCATCTCCGGAACTCTGCTGGATCGGAGGCCGGAGATCGTCATCGAGCTGAACGTGTGCTGAACTCGGAGGCTCCGTACGTTCGGTGCTTGGATCGGTCAGATTGTGAAGACGTACGACTACATCAACCGCATTGTGCTAACGCTTCCGCTTACGGTCTATGAGGGTACATGGACGAACACTCTCCCCTCTCGTTGCTATACCATCACCATGATCTTGCATGTGCGTAGGAAATTTTTTGAAATTACTACGTTCCCTAACAATTCGGAGTTCGGAAAGGTTCCGAGTGATTCGGGTATTTTTCGGAGTACCGGAGAGTTACGGGAATTCGCCGGGGAGTATATGGGCCTTATTGGGCTTTAGGGGAAAGAGAGAGGAGAGGTTGGGCGCCCCAAGGCCTAGTCCGAATTGGACTAGGGGAGGGCTCGCCCCTCCTTCCTTCTCTTCTCTTCCCCCTTTCCTTGACTCCTACTCCTACTACTTGGAAGGGGGGAATCCTACTCCCGGTGGGAGTAGGACTCCTCCTTGGTGCGCCCCCTCCTAGGCCCTCCCTTGCTCCTTTATATACGGGGGTAGGGGGCACCCCATGACACACAAGTTGATCTACGGATCGTTCCTTAGCCGTGTGCGGTGCCCCCCTCCACTATATTCCACCTCGGTCATATCGTCGAGGAGTTTAGACAAAGCCCTGCGCCGGTAGAACATCATCATCGTCACCAAGCCGTCGTGCTGACGGAACTCGTCCCCGACGCTTTGCTGGATTGAAGCCCGGGGGACGTCATCGAGCTGAACGTGTGCTGAACACGGAGGTGCCGTACGTTCGGTGCTTGGATCGGTCGGATCATGAAGACATACGACTACATCATCCGCGTTGTCGTAACGCTTCCGCTTTCGGTCTACGAGGGTACGTGGACACACTCTCCCCTCTCGTTGCTATGCATCACCATGATCTTGCGTGTGCGTAGGAAATTTTTTGAAATTACTACGTTCCCCAACAGATTATTGTCACTTCGGGGTTGTCGGATCATAACACATAATAGGTGACTATAGACTTGCGAGATAGGATCAAGAACACACATATATTCATGAAAACATAATAGGTTTAGATCTGAAATCATGACACTCGGGCCCTAGTGACAAGAATTAAGCATACCAAAGTCATAGCAACATCAATCTCAGAACATAGTGGATACTAGGGATCAAACCCTAACTAAACTAACTTGATTACATGGTTAATCTCATCCAACCCATCACCGTTCAGCAAGCCTACGATGGAATTACTCACACACGGCGGTGAGCATCATGAAATTGGTGATGGAGGATGGTTGATGATGACGACGACAACGAATCCCCCTCTCCGGAACCCCGAACGGACTCCGAATCAGCCCTCCCGAGAGAGATTAGGGCTTGGCAGCGGCTCCGTATCGTAAAACGCAATGAAATTTTCTCTCTAATTTCTTTTCTCCGCGAGACGGAATATATGGAGTTGGAGTTGAGGTCGGTGGAGCCTCAGGGGGCCCACGAGACAGGGGGCGTGCCCAGGGGGTGGGTGCTACCTCTTGAGCACTGCGTTGGATTTTCCCGAAGAGGAGAGGATGATGCAGCAAAGTAGCGTAAGTATTTCCCTCAGTTTTTGAGAACCAAGGTATCAATCCAGTAGGAGACCACGCACAAGTCCCTCGTACCTACACAAAATGATAGCAACTCGCAACCAACGCTTAGGGGTTGTCAATCCCTTCACGGTCACTTACGAGTGAGATCGATAGAGATAATTTTTTGGTATTTTTGATAGATAGATGTAAAGTAAAAAGTAAAAGGCAAAGTAAAAACAAAGCAAGTAAATAAAGTGATATAGATTGATATGATGAGAATAGACCGGGGCCATAGGTTTCACTAGTGGCTTCTCTCAAGAGCATAAGTATTCTACGATGGGTGAACAAATTCTTGTTGAGCAATTGATGAAATTGAGCATAGTATTGAGTATATCTAGGCAATGATCATGTATATAGGCATCACGTCCAAAACAAGTAGATCGAAACGATTCTGCATCTACTAATATTACTCCACCCATCGACCGCTATCCAACATGCATCTAGAGTATTAAGTAAAAACAGAGTAACGCCGTAAGCAAGATGACATGATGTAGAGGGATAAATTCATGCAATATGATTAAAAAACATCTTGTTATCCTCGATGGCAACAATACAATACGTGCCTTGCAACTCTTTCTGTCACTGAGTAAGGACACCGCAAGATTGAACCCAAAGCTAAGCACTTCTCCCATTGCAAGAACTACAAATCTAGTTGGCCAAACCAAAAATATAATTCGAAGAGACTTGCAAAGATAACTCAATCATACATAAAAGAATTCAGAGAAGAATCAAATATTTTCCATAGATAATACTGGATCATAAACCCACAATTCATCGGTCTCAACAAACACACCGCAAAAAGAAGATTACATCGAATAGATCTCCACGAGAGAGAGGGAGAATATTGTATTGAGATCCAAAAAAAGAGAAGAAGCCATCTAGCTACTAGCTATGGACCCGAAGGTCTGAAGTAAACTACTCACACTTCATCGGAGGGGCTATGGTGATGATGTAGAAGCCCTCCGTGGTGGATGCCCCCTCCGGTGGAGCTCCGAAATAGGCCCCAAGATGGGATCTCGTGGATACAGAAGGTTGCGGTGGTGGAATTAGGTTTTTGGCTCCTGTTCTGATCGTTCGGGGATACATAGGTATATATAGGAGGAAGGAGTACGTCGGTAGAGCTCCGAGGGGCCCACGAGGTAGGCGCGCCAGGGCACGCCCTCCACCTCGTGACCTCCTCGAACCTTTGCTTGAGTAGGGTCCAAGTCTCTGGATCACGTTCGGTTGGAAAATCACGATCCCAAGGTTTCATTCCGTTTGGACTCTGTTTGATATTCTGCTTTCTTGAAATACTGAAAAAGGCAAAAAACAGCAATTCTGGGCTGGGCCTCCGGTTAATAGGTTAGTCCCAAAAGTAATATAAAAGTGGAAAATAAAGCCCAATATAGTCCAAAGCAGTAGATAAAGTAGCATGGAGCAATCAAAAATTATAGATACGTTGGAGACGTATCAGGCATCCCCAAGCTTAATTCCTGCTCGTCCTCGAGTAGGTAAATGATAAAAAAAAGAATTTTTGATGCGGAGTGATACTTTGGCATAATTGCAATGTAATTCTTCTTAGTTGTGATATGAATATTCAGATCCAAAAGATTCAAGACAAAAGTTCATATTGACACAAAAATAATAATACTTCAAGCATACTAATCAAAGCAATCATGTCTTCTCAAAATAACATGGCCAAAGAAAGTTCATCCCTACAAAATCATATAGTTAGGTTGTGCTTCTTTTTCGTCACACAAAAATGTTCCCAACTTCTATACCCCCGATGACAAGCCAAGCAATTGTTTCGTACTCAAATAATCTCAAACTTTTCAACTTTCATGCAATACATGAGCGCGAGCCATGGATATAGCACTATGGGTGGAATAGAATATGATGATGGGGATTGTGTGGAGAAGACAAAAAAAGGAAAAAGTCTCACATTGACGAGGCTAATCAACGGGCTATGGAGATGCCCATCAATTGATGGCAACATGAGGAGTAGGGATTGCCATGCAACGGATGCACTAGAGCTATGAATGCTCATCAAAAGAAAACTAGTGGGTGTGCATCCAACTCGCTTGCTCACGAAGACCTAGGGCATATTAAGGAAGCCCATCATTGGAATATACAAGCCAAGTTCTATAACGAAAAATTCCCATTAGTATAAAAAGACAACTTATGAGACTCACTATCATGAAGATCTTGGTGCTACTTTGAAGCACAATATATGAGACTCACTACATGAAGAACATGGTGCTACTTTGAAGCACAAGTGTGGTAAAAGGATAGTAGCATTGTCCCTTCTCTCTTTTTCTCTCATTTATGGCCTCCTTTTTTATATTTTATATTTTCGTATGGAGTCTCATCCTGACTTATGGGGGAATCATAGTCTCCATCATCCTTTCCTCACTTGGGACAATGCTCTAATAATGATGATCATCACACTTTTATTTTTCTTACTACTCAACAATTACAACTCGAAACTTAGAACAAGATATGACTCTATATGAATGCCTCCGGCGGTATACCGGGATGGTGCAATGAATCAAGAGTGACATGTATGAAAATAATGCATGGTGGCTTTGCCACAAATACGATGTCAACTACAAGATCATGCAATGGCAATATGACAAAAGTAATGTATGTCATGATGATGATGATGGAAGTTGCATGGCAATATATCTCGGAATGGCTATGGAAATGCCATGATAGGTAGGTATGGTGGCTGTTTTGAGGAAGATACAAGGAGGTTTATGTGTGATAGAGTGTATCGTATCACGGGGTTTGGATGCACCGGCAAAGTTTGCACCAACTCTCAAGGTGAGAAAGGGCAATGCACGGTACCGAAGAGGCTAGCAAAGGCGGAAAGGTGAGAGTGTGTATAATCCATGGACTCAACATTAGTCAAAAGAACTCATATACTTATTGCAAAAATTTAGAAGCCATCAAAAAATTCAAGTACTACACGCATGCTCCTAGGGGGATAGATTGGTAGGAAAAGACCATCGCTCGTCCCCAACCGACACTCATAAGGGTGCACAAGCCAGGTACACTTCATGTTTCAAATTTGTTACACAACTTTACCCATACGTGCATGCTACGGGACTTGCAAACTTCAACACAAGTATTTCTCAAATTCACAATTATCAACTAGCACGACTTTGATATTATTACCTCCATATCTCAAAACAATTATCAAGCATCAAACTTATCTTAGTATTCAATTTACTCAAAAGAAAGTTTCACATGTCTTGAACACTAAGTATATTAACATTAAGCAAATTACCATGCTATTAACGACTCTCAAAATAATCTAAGTGAAGCATGAGAGATCAATAGTTTCTTTAAAACAAATCCACCACTGTGCTCTAAAAGATCTAAGTGAAGCACTAGAGCAAAAATTATCAAGCTCAAAAGATATAAGTGAAGCACATAGAGTATTCTAACAAATTCCAATTCATGTATGGCTCTTTCAAAAGGTGTGTACAGCAAGGATGATTGTGGTAGACTAACAAGCAAAGACACAAATAATACAAGACGCTCCAATCAAAACACATATCATGTTGGTGAATAAAAATATAGCTCCAAGTAAATTACCGATGGAAGTGGACGAAAGAGGGGATGCCTTCCGGGGCATCCCCAAGCTTTGACTTTTTGGTCTCCTTGGATTATCTTGGGGGTGCCATGGGCATCCCCAACCTTAGGCTCTTGCCACTCCTTGTTCCATAATCCATCAAAAGAATTCACCCAAAACTTGGAAACTTCACAACACAAAACTCAACAGAAATCTCGTGAGCTCCGTTAGAAAAAGAAAACAAAAGACTACTTCAAGGTACTGTAATGAACTCATTATTTATTTACATTGGTGTTAAACCTACTGTATTCCAACTTCTCTATGGTTTCTAAACTAATTTACTAGCCATAGATTCATCAAAATAAGCAAACAACACACAAAAAACAGAATCTGTGAAAAACAGAACAGTCTGTAGCAATCTGTAACTAACACAAACTTCTGGAACTCTAAAATTTCTACCAAAATAGGAAGTCCTGGACAATTTGTTTATTGATCAGAAGCAAAAAGGATCAATGCAAAAGCACGTTCCTGTGATTTATCATAACTAAATTCGTGCGGGCAAAGTTTCTGTTTTTCAGCAGAATCAAATCAACTATCATCGTAGGTTATCCTATAGGTTCTACTTGGCATAAACACTAATTAAAACATAAAACCACATCCAAACAGAAGGTAGATGGATTATTTATTCCTAAACATAAGCAAAAACAAAAAACACAAAATAAAATTGGGTTGCCTCCCAACAAGCGTTATCGTTTAACGCCCCTAGCTAGGCATTGATATTTCGATGATGCTCACAAGAAAGACAAGAATTGAAGCACAAAGAAAGCATCATAAAACACGTGATAAACACATCTAAGTCTAACATACTTCCTATGCATAGGCATATTATTACTACTAGGGAAAAGCCTATACACAGAATCTTACTAGTAGTGAGGGTTAAAAACCCTCGCTACTGCTACTTACTAGTAGCGCAGGTTTTTAAACCTCGCTACTACTAAGTTGATAGCGATGGCGGGTCTTTAACCTCGCTACTATTGCTGTCTCTACCGCCCCCTCGGGACATGCCATAGTAGTAGCGGGGGTTTTTAACCCTCGCTACTACTAAGTTGATAGCAGTAGCGCTGGTTTTTAGCCATAGTAGTAGCGAGGGGTAAAAACCCGCGCTACTACTAAAGGTCCCATTTTCAAACTCTACCCCCCGTGTGGATCGCCTTTTCAGTTTTAAAAAAAATAAAAGAAAATGATGAAAATGTCAAAAAAATAAAAGAAAATAAGTTTCCCATGTGATATGTGGTCTAGTTGTTGGGAAAATTTGAAAATATGAATTTCTACTTTATTTGCAAAATCTCTCAAGAATTTGTAAAAATGGGCATAACTTTTGCATACTAACTCGGATGAAAAAGTTTTTTATATGAAAAATCATCTACTCGAAAAGTTACATCCAAATTTAATCGGGGGAACCCCGTTAAACATTTTCAAAATCCTCAAAAACCTAACAGAAAAAAAGTTACGGGGCGTTTAAGATCTGGAGGCAAAAAAATTCATCAAATTTCAGTTTTTTAAATTTTTGTTAAATCTGGTCAAACTGTGGTCAAACTAATTATTCAAGAATATTAGTATTACTAAATAATTATTCTAGTTTTTTTGAATTTTGGTCAAATCTGGTCAAACTGTGGTCAAATCTGGTCAAACTATGGTCAAACTGTGGTCAAACTGTGGTCAAACTAATTATTCAAGAAATATTAGTGTTACTAATTTTCTAGAACAATAGTTTCAAACTCAAACAGTGAAATGTGTGACTACATGCTCAAGCTAAATTCCTGAGGTTAATAGGATTGACATCTTACTATTGTAAGGAAAACAACAAGTGAAGACTTGGAAACGAGGGAGAATAGAACCCGGAAGTTAAGCGTGCTCAGGCTGGAGTAGTGAGAGGATGGGGGACCGCCCGGGAAGTTAGATGATTTGGAATGATGAGGGGTGATTAGAGATTAAATTGAGCAGCGATGAGGGGTGATTAGAGATTTGAGGTTAAAATAATTCAGAAATTTGAAAATTAGGGGGGGAAATCGAAAAGAAAATCGAAAAAAAATTCAAAAAAATTCAAAAAAAACCCAAAGATTACAGATTAGTAGTAGCGCGGGTGGCACCCGCGCTACTACTATAAGTTAGATGTAGCGCCTTATTAGTAGCGCCGGCCCCCGCGCTGCTTCTAGGCTTTTCCCTAGTAGTGTATAGGCAAACAAATTATCGTAGCAAGCAAAAACTTGCATAAGCAAGGAAGCGGAAAGGAACAATAGCAATCTTAACATAATGAGAGGTAATTTAGTAACATGAAAATTTCTATAACCATATTTTCCTCTCTCATAATAATTACATGTAGGATCATAAGAAAATTCAACAATATAGCTGTCACATAACATATTCTCAACACGATCCACATGCATGCGAAGTTGACACTCTTCCGAAACAGTGGGATTAATATTAACTAAAGTCATGACCTCTCCAAACCCACTTTTATCAAAAACTTCATAAGATTGAACATTATCCAAATATGTGGGATCTAAACTTGACATTCTTCAAACCCACTTTCAATATTATTGCAAACACTATTATCAATCTCATATTCATCATCAGGATTAAATAAATTTTCAAGATCACAAGAAGAATCACCCCAATCATGATCGTTGCAACAAGTAGAGGACATAGCAAAACTAGCATCCCCAAGCTTAGGGTTTTGCATATTTTTAGCACAATTCACATCAATAGAATTTATAGTAAAATCATTGCAATCATGCTTTTTATTCAAAGATCTATCGTGAATCGCTTCATAAAGTACTTCATCACAATTTTTAGATTCACGAATTTCAGGCAAAACCTCATAAAGATAATCTAGTGCACTCAATTCACTAGCAATAGGTTCATCATAATTGGATCTCTTAAAGAGATTAGCAAGTGGATGAGGATCCATAAACTTTTAGCAAGCGAAGATGCAAGCAAAAAGAAGGCACATGGTAACACAAGATTGAACGGAGGAAGGGCGAATAAAACGGCAAGGGTGAAGTGGGGGAGAGGAAAACGAGAGGCAAATGGCAAATAATGTAATGCGAGAGATAGGGATTGTGATGGGTACTTGGTATGGTTGACTTGCTTGCGTGAGCCTCCCCGGCAAAGGCGCCAGAAATTCTTCTTGCTACATCTTGAGCACTGCGTTGGATTTCCCCGAAGAGGAGAGGATGATGCAGCAAAGTAGCGTAAGTATTTCCCTCAGTTTTTGAGAACCAAGGTATCAATCCAGTAGGAGACCACGCACAAGTCCCTCGTACCTACACAAAACAATAGCAACTCGCAACCAATGCTTAGGGGTTGTCAATCCCTTGTCACTTACGAGAGTGAGATCTGATAGAGATAATATTTTTGGTATTTTTGATAGATAGATGCAAAGTAAAAAGTAAAAGGCAAAGTAAAAACAAAGCAAGTAAATAAAGTGATATAGATTGATATGATGAGAATAGACCTGGGGGCCATAGGTTTCACTAGCGGCTTCTCTCAAGAGCATAAGTATTCTACGGTGGGTGAACAAATTACTGTCGAGCAATTGACAGAATTGAGCATAGTTATGAGTATATCTGGGCAATGATCATGTATATAGGCATCACGTCCAAAACAAGTAGATCGAAACGATTCTGCATCTACTACTATTACTCCACTCATCGACCGTTGTCCAGCAAGCATCTAGAGTATTAAGTAAAAACAGAGTAACGCCGTAAGCAAGATGACATGATGTAGAGGGATAAATTCATGCAATATGATAAAAAAACATCTTGTTATCCTCGATGGCAACAATACAATATGTGCCTTGCAACTCTTTACATCCTTTGGTAAGGACACCGCAAGATTGAACCCAAAGCTAAGCACTTCTCCCATTGCAAGAACTACCAATCTAGTTGGCCAAACCAAAAGATAATTCAAGAGACTTGCAAAGATAACTCAATCATACATAAAAGAATTCAGAGAAGAATCAAATATTTTCCATAGATAATCTTGGATCATAAACCCACAATTCATCGGTCTCAACAAACACACCGCAAAAAGAAGATTACATCGAATAGATCTCCACGAGAGAGGGGAGAACATTGTATTGAGATCCAAAAGAGAGAAGAAGCCATCTAGCTACTAGCTATGGACCCAAGGTCTGAAGTAAACTACTCACACTTCATCGGAGGGCTATGGTGATGATGTAGAAGCCCTCCATGGTGGATGCCCCTCCAGTGAGCTCCTAACAGGCCCCAAGATGGGATCTCGTGGATCTGAAGGTTGCGGCGGTGGAATTAGGTTTTGGCTCCTGTTACGATCGTTCGGGATACGTAGGTATATATAGGAGGAAGGAGTGCGTCGGTGGAGCTCCAAGGGGCCCACGAGGTAGGGGGCGCGCCCAGGGGGCGCGCCCTCCACCCTCGTGACCTCCTCGGGCACTGCTTGGAGTAGAGTCCAACTCTCTGGATCATGTTCGGTTGGAAAATCACAATCCTGGAGTTTTCATTCCGTTTGGACTCTGTTTGATATTCTGTTTCTTTGAAATACTGAAAAAGGCAAAAACAGCAATTCTGGGCTTGCCTCCGGTTAATAGGTTAGTCCTGAAAGTAATATAAAAGTGGAAAATAAAGCCCAATATAGTCCAAAACAGTAGATAAAGTAGCATGGAGCAATCAAAAATTATAGATACGTTGGAGACGTATCAGTGGGTGCGCCCCCCACCCTCGTGGACAGGGTGTGGGCCCCCGGTCTTGATTCTTTCACCAGTATTTTTTATATTTTCCAAAACTTGCCTCCGTGGATTTTCTGGACATTCCGACAACTTTTATTTTCTACACATAAAACAACATCATGGCAGTTCTGCTGAAAACAGCATCAGTCCGGGTTAGTTTCATTCAAATCATGCATGTTAGAGTCCAAACAAGGGCAAAAGTGTTTGGAAAAGTAGATACGATGGAGACGTATCGACTCCCCCAAGCTTAAACCTTTGCTTGTCCTCAAGCAATTCAGTTGATAAACTGAAAGTGATAAAGAAAAACTTTTACAAACTCTGTTTGCTCTTGTTGTTGTAAACATGCAAAGCCAAAGATTCGTGTTTCAAAGAAATATTATGAACTAACCATACTCACAATAACACCTCGGTCTCACAATTACTCATATCAACAGCATAATCAGCTAGTGAGCCATAATAATAAAACTCGGATGACAACACTTTCTCAAAACAATCATAACATGATATAACAAAATGGTATCTCGCTAGCCCTTTCTGAGACCGCAAAACATAAATGCAGAGCACCTTTAAAGATCAAGGACTGACTAAACATTGTAATTCATGGTAAAAGAGATCCAGTCAAGTCATACCCAATATAAACCAATAGTAATGAATGCAAATGACAGTGTGCTCTCCAGCGGGTGCTTTTTAATAAGAAGGGATGATGACTCAACATAAAAGTAAATAGATAGGCCCTTCGCAGAGGGAAGCAGGGATTTGTAGACGTGCCAGAGCTCGATTTTAAAATAGAGATTGAATAACATTTTGAGCGGCATACTTTCACTGTCAACGCAAGAACTATGAGATGGTTGTATCTTCCATACTACATGCACTATAGGTAGTTCCCAAACAGAATGGTAAAAGTTTATACTCCCCCACCACCAACAAGCATCAATCCGTGGCTTGCTCAAAACAACGAGTGCCTCCAACTAACAACAGCCCTGGGGGAGTTTTGTTTAATTATATTGATTTGCTTTGATCTTTTTGGGTCATGGGACTGGGCATCCCGGTTACCGGCCCTTTATCGTGAATGAGGAGCAGAGTCCACTCCTCTTGAGAATAACCCACCTAGCATGGAAGATATAGGCAGCCCTAGTTGTAACATGAGCTACTCGAGCATACAAAACAGAATTTCATTTGAAGGTTTGGAGTTTGGCACATACAAATTTACTTGGAACAGCAGGTAAATACCGCATATAGGAAGGTATGGTGGACTCATATGGAATAACTTTGGGGTTTTAAAGAGTTTGGATGCACAAGCAGTATTCCAGCTTAGTACAGGTGAAGGCTAGCAAAAGACTGGGAAGCCACCAACTGAGAGAGCGACAACAGTCATGAACATGCATTAAAAATTAATTCACACCGAGTGCAAGCATGAGTAGGATATAATCCACCATGAACATAAATATCGTGAAGGCTATGTTGATTTGTTTCAACTACATGCGTGAACATATGCCAAGTCGAGTCACTCAATTCATTCAAAGGAGGATATCATCCCATCATACCACATCATAATCATTTTAATAGCATGTTGGCACGCAAGGTAAACCATTATAACTCATAGCTAATCAAGCATGGCACAAGCAACTATAATCTCTAAATGTCATTGCAAATATGTTTACTTCATAATAAGCTAAACAAGGAACGATGAACTCATCATATTTACAAAAACAAGAGAGGTCGAGTTTATACCAGCTTCTCTCATCTCAACCAGTCCATCATATGTCGTCATTATTGCCTTTCACTTGCACGACCGAACGATGTGTATAATAATAATAGTGCATGTGCATTGGACTAAGCTGGAATCTGCGAGCATTCAACTCAAGAGAGAAGACAAAATAATATGGGCTCTAAGTTAAATAAACAATCATGCATATGAGAGCCACTAAACATTTTCAATATAGTCTTCTACTCTCGACCCCCAAAAGGAAAGAAAAGAAAAGAAAACTATTTACACGAGAAAGCTCCCAAGAAGCAAGAAGAAGAACGAGAAATCTTTTGGGGTTTTTCATTTTAATTACTACTACAAGCATGGAAATTAAACTAACTAATTTTTTTGGTTTTTCTTAAGGTTTATCAAACACACAAGAAGAAAGCTAGAAAAAGAAAATTAAACTAGCATGGATAATACAATGAAAGAGTATGAGAACCGACGACTAGAATATTGTGTGAACATGAATGTAAAGTCGGTGTGAAATACGTACTCCCCCAAGCTTAGGCTTTTGGCCTAAGTTGGTCTAATGCCAAGGGTAGCGGCTACTCTCCCCGGTGTACTGGGAGGTGTAATCAGGATACCACTGGCTGGCCATCTCCGGGTCCCACTGGTAGGATGATGCACGATAAGGGTCCATCTGAGTTCCGCTCGGCTCGAGTTCTGGAGTGGATGCTTGGCCTCGATGAGCGTAAACCGCTTCTGGCGTGACAAGAAAATTATCTGCAATCAAATCAAACAACATAGGCGCAGGAGCACAGATACCTCCAAAGATGGGGCCTTTCGTACGACTCAGGCTTAGCCGTTTAGCAATGATGGCACCCATACTAAAACTATTATCTCCAAACAAGGCATGGTGAATAATAATAATATCAGGAACATTGAAGTTTCCACTATTTCCACGACCAATCAAGCATCTACTAGCAAATATGGCAAGGTAGTGTAGAACAGGAAAGTGTATGCTAGAGATTCTCGCATCGGAACCCTTGTTTGGATCCCCTATAGTGATAGTGTTAACAAAGCCATCCACATCTCTATGATGTGGTTCCCCTAATTTCCCCTCAAAGGGTATCCTACATACTGGGCAAAAATTACGTAAAGACATTTCCCTGAATTCATCATATAAATAGAATGATACTGAAGACGGTGACTTCTTAGGATAATAATAAAAGTTTTGCACGAAAGTTTTGGTGAGTAAGAGATACTGATCAATCCGGTCATGGAGAAAATCGGTGAGGCCTGCATTCTCGATCAGAGAATAAAAATCTTCATAAATTCTAGCTTCTCTCAAGAAATTATCGCAGGGCCATTCACACGGCCGTACTTCCGCTATGCGAGGAAGATTATACTTGGCCTTTTCCTTCTCTTTAGCTTGTTTTTCCTGGGAGCCTTGGCTAGAAGAGCCCCTCATAAATCTCCTTAACATTTTCTGAAAATTTCTGAAATTTTAGTAACTTCAAAATAAAAGTGAATAAAACTAAACAAGATTGGTGGCAACTACTCCTGCAAGTGCCTAGAGCCTATATCATGCATTAGGATTACTTGGGACCTCATAAATTTAACATGCAAGCTCAAGAACATGGTCACCTATGCAGCAAAAATTTCCAATGAATAAAGCACTAGAACAAAAACTAATTGGACCAATGGAGGAGTCACATACCAAGCAACAATCTCCCAAAGCAGTTTTGTGAATGGAGCTTTGAGCAAGGAGATCGAAAATTGCAGCAAAATGAGCTACAACTCGTGCTTGAGCTAGATGGGGATTTTTTGGGAAGAAGATGGAGTGTGTGGGTGCTGGCATAAGTGGAGGGGGGCCACCAGGGGCCCACAAGACAGGGGGGCGCGCCCTCCACTCTCGTGGCCTGGTGCTTGCCCCTCCTGCAGTGATTTCAGTACCTAAAATCCTCAAATATTCCATAAAAATCATACTAAATTTGCAGGGCATTTGGAGCACTTTTATTTTCGGGATATTTTTTATTGCACGGATAATTCAGAAAACAGACGGATAATACTATTTTTGCTTTATTTATTCTAAATAACAGAAAGTAAAAAGAGGGTACAGAAGGTTGTGCCTTCTATCTTCATCCATCTCATGATCATCAAAATGAATCCACTAACATGGTTGATCAAGTCTTGTTAACAAACTCATTCCGAATAACACGGAACCGGAGAAATTTCGAATAACACTAAGTTACCTCAACAGGGATATGAACATCCCCAATAATAAGAATATCATACTTTTTCTTGACAGTAGGAAGAGGAAATTCAAAACCTCCAAAAATAATAGTCAGAACTTTTCCAATAGAATTGATGCTATGAACTTGAGATTGTTTCCTCGGAAAGTGTACCGTATGCTCATTACCATTAACATGAAAAGTGACATTGCCTTTGTTGCAATCAATAACAGCCCCTGCAGTATTCAAAAAGGGTCTACCAAGGATAATTGACATACTATCGTCCTCGGGAATATCAAGAATAACAAAGTCCGTTAAGATAGTGACATTTGCAACCACAACAGGCACATCCTCACAAATACCGATAGGCATAGCAGTTGATTTATCAGCCATTTGCAAAGATATTTCAGTAGGTGTCAACTTATTCAATTCAAGTCTACGATATAAAGAGAGAGGCATAACACAAACACTGGCTCCAAGATCACATAAAGCAGTTTTGACATAGTTTCTTTTAATGGAGCATGGTATGGTTGGTACCCCTGGGTCTCCAATTTTCTTTGGTATTCCACCCTTAAAAGTGTAATTAGCAAGCATGGAGGAAATTTCAGCTTCCGGTATCTTTCTTTTATTTGTACTGATATCCTTCATATACTTAGCATAAGGATTTACTTTAAGCATATCGGTTAAGCGCATACGTAAGAAGATAGGTCTAATCATTTCAACAAAGCGCTCAAAATCCTCATCATCCTTTGTCTTGGATGGTTTAGGAGGAAAGGGCATGGGTTTCTGAACCCATGGTTCTCTTTCTCTATCGTGCTTCCTAGCAACAAAATCTCTCTTATCATAATGTTGATTCTTTGATTGTGGGTTATCAAGATCGACAGCATGTTCAACCTCTACTTCATTGTTATTGCTAGGTTGATCATCAACATGAACATTATCTTTAACATTATCACTAGGTTCATGTTCATCACCTGATTGTGTTTCAGCATCAGAAATAGAAATATCATTGGGATTCTCAGGTGTGTCTACAATAGATTCACTAGAAGCATGCAAAGTTCTATCGTTTTTCTTTTTCTTCTTTTTAGAAGAACTAGGTGCCTCTAGATTATTTCTCTGAGAATCTTGCTCGATTCTCTTAGGGTGGCCTTCGGGATACAAAGGTTCCTGAGTCATTCTACCAGTTCTAGTAGCCACTCTAACAGCAAAGTCAGGTTTATTATTTAATTCATCAAGCAAATCATTTTGAGCTTTAAGTACTTGCTCAGCTTGAGTAGCAATCATAGAAGCATATTTGCTAATGAGTTTAAGTTCACCTTTAACTCTAGCCATATAATCACTCAAGCGTCCTATCTCAAAAGCATTATTCTTTAATTCCCTACCAACATACGCATTAAAACTTTCTTGTCTAGCCATAAAGTCATCAAATTCATCTAAGCAAGGGCTATGAAATTTAGTAGAGGGGATTTCAACTTTATCATATCTGTAGAGAGAATTTACCTTTACTACCTATGTCGGGTTATCAAGACAATGTGGTTCTTCGACAGGTGCTGTACTAAGACCATGTATTTCTTCAATAGGAGGTAAATTCTTAACATCTTCAGCTTTAATACCTTTTTCTTTCATTGATTTCTTTGCCTCTTGCATATCTTCAGGACTGAGAAATAGAACACCTCTCTTCTTCGGAGTGGGTTTATGAATAGTCTCAGGAGTGGGCTTAGTTGGTTCAGGAATTGCCTCAGGAATTGGCTCAGGAAGAGTCCAATTATTTTCATTAGTCAACATATTATTCAATAGTAATTCAGCTTCGTCGACTGTCCTTTCCCTGAAAACACAACCAGCACAACTATCCAAGTAGTCCTTGGAAGCATCGGTTAGTCCATTATAAAAGATATCAAGTATTTCATTTTTCTTAAGAGGATGATCAGGCAAAGCATTAAGTAATCGGAGAAGCCTCCCCCAAGCTTGTGGGAGACTCTCTTCTTTGATTTGCACAAAATTATAAATTTCCCGCAAGGCAGCTTGTTTCTTATGAGCAGGGAAATATTTAGCAGAGAAGTAGTAAATCATATCCTGGGGACTACGCACACAACCAGGAGTAAGAGAATTAAACCAAGTCTTAGCATCACCCTTTAATGAGAATGGAACTATATCATTCAACTTGGTAAGATGTGCCACAGTAGTTTCAGATTCAAAGCCATAAAAAGGATCAGATTCAACCAAAGTAATAATTTAAGGATCAACAGAGAATTCATAAGCCTTATCCATAACACAGATAGGTGAAGTAGCAAAAGCAGGGTCAGGTTTCATTCTAGCATCAAGAGATTGCTGCTTCCATTTAGCTAATAATTTTTTTAAGATCATATCTATCTTTTCAAGCAAGGATAGCTCTAGCAGCTTCCTCTTCCATAACATAACCCTCAGGAACAACAGGTAATTCATAATCAGGGGGAGAACCTTCATCACCACTATCATCAATAATAGCATCTTCAATAATTTCATTCTCTCTAACCCTAGCAAGTTGTTCATCAACAAATTCACCTAATGGCAAAGTAGTATCACGCGCAGAAGTAGTTTCATCATAATTATCATGCATAGCAGAAGTGGCATCATCAATAACATGCGACATATCAGAATTCATAGTAGTAGCAGGTTTAGGTGTCACAAGCTTACTAATAACAGAAGGAGAATCTAGTGCAGAGCTAGATGGCAGTTCCTTACCTCCCCTCGTAGTTGAGGGCAAAATCTTGGTTCTGTCATCTTTCAAGTTCTTCATAGTGATCAACAGATATAAATCCCAAGTGACTCACAGAACAGAGCTATGCTCCCCGGCAACGGCGCCAGAAATTAGTCTTGATAACCCACAAGTGTAGGGGATTGCAACAGCTTCCAAGGGTAAAGTATCCAACCCAAATTTATTGATTTGACACAAGGGGAGCCAAAGAATATTCTTGAGTATTAGCAGTTGAGTTGTCAATTCAACCACACCTGGATAACTTAGTATCTGCAGCAAAGTATTTAGTAGCAAAGTAGTATGATAGTAAAGGTAACAGTGGCAAAAGTAAAGATAATAGTTTTGTAGTAATTGTAACAGTGGCAACGGAAAAGTAAATAAGCGAAACACAAGATGTGAAAAGCTCGTAGGCATTTGATCAGTGATGGATAATTATGCCGGATGCGATTCCTCATGTAATAGCTATAACATAGGGTGACACAGAACTAGCTCCAGTTCATCAATGTAATGTAGGCATGTATTCCGTATATAGTCATACGTGCTTATGGAAAAGAACTTGCATGACATCTTTTGTCCTACCCTCCCGTGGCAGTGGGGTCCTAGTGGAAACTAAGGGATATTAAGACCTCCTTTTAATAGAGAACTGGAACAAAGCATTAGCACATAGTGAATACATGAACTCCTCAAACTATGGTCATCACCGAGAAGTATCCCGTTTATTGTCACTTCGAGGTTGTCGGATCATAACACATAATAGGTGAATATATACTTGCAAGATAGGATCAAGAACACACATATATTCATGAAAACATAACAGGTTCAGATCTGAAATCATGGCACTCGGGCCCTAGTGACAAGCATTAAGCATAGCAAAGTCATAGCAACATCAATCTCAAAACATAGTGGATACTAGGGATCAAACCCTAACAAAACTAACTTGATTACATGGTAAATCTCATCCAACCCATCACCGTCCAGCAAGCCTACGATGGAATTACTCACACATGGTGGTGAGCATCATGAAATTGGTGATGGGGGATGGTTGATGATGACGACGGTGATGAATGCCCCTCTCCGGAGCCCCGAACGGACTCCAGATCAACCCTCCCGAGAGAGATTAGGGATTGGCGGCGGCTCAATATCATAAAACGCGATGAAACTTTCTCTCTGATTTTTTTCTCCGCGAGACGAAATATATGGAGTTGGAGTTGAGGTCGGTGAAGCCTCAGGGGGCCCATAAGACAGGGGGCGCGCCCAGGGGGTGGGTGCGCCCCCCACCCTCGTGGACAGGGTGTGGGCCCCCTGTCTTGATTCTTTCGCCAGTATTTTTATATTTTCCAAAAGTTGCCTTCGTGGATTTTCAGGACATTCCAAGAATTTTTGTTTTCTACACATAAAACAACATCATGGCAATTCTGCTGAAAACAGCATCAGTCCGGGTTAGTTTCATTCAAATCATGCAAGTTAGAGTCCAAAACAAGGGCAAAAGTGTTTGTAAAAGTAGATATAGTGGAGAAGTATCAGTCACCATGCCGTCGTGCTGCCGGAACTCATCCACTACCTCATCGTCTTGCTGGATCAAGAAGGCAGAGGATGTCACCGAGTTGAACGTTTGCTGAACGCGGAGGTGTCGTACATTCGGTACTTGATCGGTTGGAGTGCGAAGAAGTTCGACTACATCAACCGCATTACTAAACGCTTCTGCTTACAGTCTACGAGGGTACGTAGACACACTCTCCCCTCTCATTGCTATGCATCTCCATGGATAGATCTTGTGTGTGCAACTTTTGTTTTCCATGCAACGTTTCCCAACAGTGGCATCCGAGCCAGGTCTATGCGTAGATGATATGCACGAGTAGAACACAAAGAGTTGTGGGCGGTGATGGTCATACTGCTTACCACCAACGTCTTATTTTGATTTGGCGGTATTGTAAGATGAAGCAGCCAAGACCAACCTTACATGCCCACGTACATGAGAGCGGTTACATCGACAGACATGCAACTTCTTTTAGCATAAAGGTGGCTGGCAGGTGTCTGTTTCTCGTACTTTAGTTGAATCGAATTTGACTACGGCCGATCCTTGAAGAAGGTTAAAATAGCAAACATGATAAATCACCATTGTGGTTTTTTCCATAGGTAAAAAGGATTCTTACTAGAAGCCCATAGCAGCCATGTAAAACTTGCAACAACAAAGTAGAGGACGTCTAACTTGTTTTTGCAGGGCATGTTGTGACGTGATATGGTCAAGACGTGATGTGATATACGTTGTTGTATGAGATGATCATGTTTTGTAATATCGACAACCAGTAGGAGCTTTTGGGTTGTCTCTTAGTTATTGTATGAAACGCAAGAGCCATGTAATTACTTTACTTTATTGCTATGTGTTAGCAATAGTTGGCGAGACGACCCCGACGCAACGATGGAGATCAAGGTGTCGAGCCGGTAATGATGGAGATCACGACGATGCTTTGGAGATGGAGATCAAAAGCACAGATGATGATGGCCATATCATGTCACATATTTTGATTGCATGTGATGTTTATCCGTTATGCATCTTATTTTGCTTAGAATGGCGGTGGCATTATAAGATGATCCTTTCACTAAATTTCAAGGTAAAAGTGTTCTATCCAAGTATGCACCGTTGCTAAAGTTCGTCGTTTCAAAGCACCTCGTGATGATCAGGTGTGATAGACTCTACGTTCGTATACAATGGGTGTAAGCTAGTTTTACACAAGCAGAATACTTGGGTTAAACTTGACGAGCCTAGCATGTACAGACATGGTCTCGGAACACTGGAGACCGAAAGGTCGAACATGAGTCATATAGTAGATATGATCAACATAGAAATGTTCACCATTGATGACTACCCCATCTCACGTGATGATCGGACATGGGTTAGTTGATTGGATCACGTATCACTTAGATAACTTGAGGGATGTTTATTTAAGTGGGAGTTCATTAGTAATTTGATTAACTGAACTTAATTTATCATGAACTTAGTCTTAATAGTTTTGCATATCTGTGTTGTAGATCAATGGCCCGTGCTACCGTTCCCCTGAATTTTAATGCGTTCCTAGAGAAAGCTAAGTTGAAAGATGATGGTAGCAACTACACGGTATGGGTCCGTAACTTGAGGATTATCCTCATTACTGCACAGAAGAATTATGTCCTTGATGCACAGCTAGGTGACCGACCTGCTGCAAGAGCGGATGTAGACGTTATGAACGTCTGGCAAGCTCGATCTGATGACTACTCAATAGTTCAGCGTGCCATGCTTTACGGCTTAGAACCGGGGCTTCAAAGACGTTTTGAACGTCATGGAGCATATGAGATTTTCCAAGAGTTGAAGTTAATATTTCAAGCAAATGCCGGTTCAGAGATATGAAGTCTCCAACAAGTTCTATAGCTGCAAGATGGAGGAGAACAATTCTGTCAGTGATCACGTACTCAAAATGTTTGGGTATCATAATGATACGTCTCCAACGTATCTATAATTTTTTATTGTTCCATGCTATTATATTATCTATCTTGGATGTTTTATATGCATTTATATGCTATTTTATATGATTTTTGGGACTAACCTATTAACCTAGAGCCCAGTGTCAGTTTCTGTTTTTTCCTTGTTTTTGAGTTTTGCAGAAAGGAATATCAAACGGAGTCCAAACGAGCTAAAAATTTACGGTGATTATTTATGGACCAGAAGAAGCCTATGGAGCATTGGAGACAGACCAGAAGAGTCCCGAGGCCACCACAAGGGTGGAGGGCGCGCCCCCTACCTTGTGGCCGCCTCGTGGGTCCCCCTGACTTGTTCCCGACGCCAGCACCTCTTATATATCCCCAAACCTCCAGAACATAACCTAAATCAGGAGTTCCGCCGCCGCAAGCCTCTATAGCCACCAAAAACCAATTGGGACCCTATTTTGGCACCCTGCCGGAGGGGGTAATCATCATCGGTGGCCATCTTCATCATCCTGGCGCTCTCCATGATGAGGAGGGAGTAGTTCACCCTCGGGGCTGAGGGTATGTACTAGTAGCTATGTGTTTGATCTCTCTCTCTCTCTCTCTCTCTCTCTCTCTCTCTCTCTTGTTCTTGATTTGGCACGATCTTGATGTACTGCGACCTTTGCTATTATAGTTGGATCTTATGATGTTTCTCCCCCTCTACGTTCTTGTAATGGATTGAGTTTTTCCTTTGAAGTTATCTTATCGGATTGAGTCTTTAAGGATTTGAGAACACTTGATGTATGTCTTGCATGTGCTTATCTGTGGGGATAATGGGATATTCACGTGATCCACTTGATGTATGTATTGGTGATCAACTTGTGGGTTATATGACCTTGTGAACTTAAGAATAGGGGTTGGCACACATTTTCGTCTTGACTCTCTGGTAGAAACTTTGGGGCACTCTTTGAAGTTCTTTGTGTTGGTTTGAATAGATGAATCTGAGATTGTGTGATGCGTATCATATAATCAAACCCGCGGATACTTGTGGTGACATTGGAGTATCTAGGTGACATTAGGGTTTTGGTTGATGTGTGTCTTAAGGTGTTATTTTAGTATGAACACTAGGTCTGTTTGTGACACTTATAGGAATAGCCCAATAGATCGATTAGAAAGAATAACTTTGAGGTGGTTTCGTACCCTACAATAATCTCTTTGTTTGTTCTCCGCTATTAGTGACTTTGGGGTGACTCTTTGTTGCATGTTGAGGGATTGTTATATGATCTAATTATATTATCATTGTTGAGAGAATTTGCACTAGTGAAAGTATGAACCCTAGGCCTTGTTTCCAAGCATTGCGAAACCGTTTTCGCTCACTTTTACCACTTGCTACCTTGCTATTTTTATATTTTCATATTACAAAAACCTATATCTACCATCCATATTGCACTTGTATCACCATCTGTTCGCCGAACTAGTGCACCTATACAATTTACCCATTGTATTGAGTGTGTTGGGGACACAAGAGACTCTTTGTTATTTGGTTGCAGGGTTGTTTGAGAGAGACCATCTTCATCCTACGCCTCCCATGGATTGATAAACTTTAGGTCATCCACTTGAGGGAAATTTGCTACTGTCCTACAAAACTCTGCGCTTGGAGGCCCAACACGAGTCTACAAGAAGAAGGTTGTGTAGTAGACATCACATAACCACTTGACTCAGCTGAGAGTTGATTATCCAGTTTATAGTGTTACTGAATGAGTTCTTCAATCACTATCACCAAGCTACAAAGGCTTCGTGATGAATTATAATATGCAAGGGGTGAATAAAACGATTCCTGAGCTCATCGCGATGCTTAAGGCCGCGGAGGTAGAAATCAAGAAGGAGCATCAAGTGTTGATGGTTAACAAGACCACTAGTTTCAAGAAAAAGGGCAAGGGAAATAAAGGGAACTTCAAGAAGAACGGCAAGCAAGTTGTTGCTCCCGGGAAGAAACCCAAAGCTGGACCTAAGCGTGAAATTGAGTGCTTCTACTGCAAAGGGAGTGGTCACTGGAAGCGGAACTGCCCCAAGTATTTGGCGGATAAGAAGGATGGAAAAGTGAACAAAGGTATATTTGATATACATGTAATTGATGTGTTTCTTACTAATGCTCATAGTAGCACCTGGGTATTTGATCCTGGTTCCGTTGCTCATATTTGTAACTCAAAACAGGAGCTGTGGAATAAACGAAGATTGGCTAAGGACGAGGTGACGATGCGCGTCGGGAATGGTTCCAAGGTCGATGTGATCGCCGTCGGCACGCTACCTCTATATCTACCTTCGGGGTTAGTTTTAGACCTCAATAATTGTTATTTGGTGCCAGCGTTGAGCATGAACATTATATCTGGATCTTGTTTGATGCGAGACGATTATTCATTTATATCAGATAATAATGGTTGTTCTATTTATGTGAGTAATATCTTTTATGGTCATGCACCCTTGCTGAGTGGTCTATTTTTATTGAATCTCGATCGTAGAGATACACATGTTCATAATATTGAAGCCAAAAGATGCAAAGTTGATAATGATAGTGCAACTTATTTGTGGCACTGCCGTTTAGGTCATATTGGTGTAAAGCGCATGAAGAAACTCCATGCTAATGGGCTTTTGGAATCACTTGATTATGAATCACTTGGTGCTTGCGAACCGTGCCTCATGGGCAAGATGACTAAAACTCCGTTCTCCGGAACAATGGAATGAGCTACTGACTTATTGGAAATAATACATACCGATGTATGTGGTCCAATGAGTGTTGAGGCTCATGGCGGGTATCGTTATTTTCTTACCTTCACATGTGATTTGAGTAGATATGGGTATATCTACTTAATGAAGCATAAGTCTGAAACGTTTGAAAAGTTCAAAGAATTTCAGAGTGAAGTGGAAAATCATCGTAACAAGAAAATAAAGTTTCTACGATCTGATCGTGGAGGAGAATATTTGAGTTACGAGTTTGGTCTTCATTTGAAACAATGTGGAATAGTTTCGCTTTCTTCATTTGGTTAAGCTTTCCTAACCATGGACATGTGTTGTCATTCGATAACAGGATCACATCTTTAGGAGAATGATGTGATGGACAAGACCCATCCGTTAGCTTAGCATATTGATCATTCAGTTTATTGCTATTGCTTTCTTCATGTCAAATACATATTCCTTCGACTATAAGATTATGCAGCTCCCGGATAACGGAGGAATACCTTGTGTGCTATCAAATGTCACAACTTAATTGGATGATCATAAAGATGCTCTATAGGTATCTCTGAAGGTGTTTGTTGAGTTGGCATAGATCGAGATTAGGATTTGTCACTCCGAGTATCGGAGAGGTATCTCTGGGCCCTCTCGGTAATACACATCATAAGAAGCCTTGCAAGCAAAGTGACTAATGAGTTAGTTACAAGATGATGTATTATAGAACAAGTAAAGAGACTTGCCGGTAACGAGACTGAATTAGGTATGAAGATACCGACGATCGAATCTCGGGCAAGTAACATACCGATGGACAAAGGAAATTATGTATTTTGTCATAACGGTTCGACCGATAAAGATCTTCGTAGAATATGTAGGAGACAATATGGGCATCTTGGTTCCTCTATTGATTATTGACCGGAGAGGAGTCTCGGTCATGTCTACATAGTTCTCGAACCCATAGGGTCCGCACGCTTAATGTTCGTTGACGGTATAGTGTTATATGAGTTATATGATTTGGTGACCGAATGTTGTTCGGAGTCCCGGGAGGAGTCTCGAAATGGTCGAGAGGTAAAGATTGATATATAGGACGATGGTATTCGGACACCGAAAGTGTTTCAGAGTGTACCGGGTAGTCATTGGAATACCAGAGGGGGTACCAGACACCCTTGGGAGGGTAATGGGCCTCTTGGGACATTAGAAGGGAGCACACCAGCCCACAAGGGGCTGGCGCACCCCCTATGGGAGCTTCCCAAGTGAGGGAAAGGAAAGGAGGGATTCGGCCTCCCCCTTCCTTCCCTCTTCCCCCTTTTCTCCCCCCCCCCCCTCCGACAAATATGGTAAGGGGGGCGCCACTTGGGAAGGACCTCGAGTAGGATTCGGCCTACTTGGGGGCGCCTCATGGCCGCTCCCTCCTCACCCCTCCCCCCCCCCCCCCACCTATATATATGTGGGAGGGGGCGCCTAGCACAACCACAACAATTGCTTAGCCGTGTGCGGCGCCCCCCTCCACCATTTACACCGTCGGTCATATTTTTGTAGTGCTTAAGCGAAGCCCTATGGAGATAGCTTCACCATCACCTTCACCACGCCGTCGTGCTGCCGAAACTCATCCACTAGCTCTCCATCTTGCTAGATCAAGAAGGCGGAGGACGTCACCGAGCTGAACGTGTGCTGAACACGGAGGTGTCGTACGTTCGGTACTTGATCGGTTGGAGCGCGAAGAAGTTTGACTACATCAACCGCATTACTAAATGCTTCCGCTTACGGTCTACGAGGGTGCGTAGACACACTCTCCCCTCTCGTTGCTATGCATCTCCATGGATAGATCTTGCGTGTGTGTAGAATTTTTTTTGTTTTCCATGCAACGTTTCCCAACAGGGAAGTACACTTAGATGTATCTAGCGGAATATAAATTAGTATGATGCTGCACTACACCTATTTTCACACATTCACAACTATGAATGCTAGATGATTTAGATAACAACAACGCTAATTGCCAATATATTATGTATGGGCAATGGTCATGATATTATGTCGATAGCCACCATTTCATATGTACTAGGTAATCATTTATTTGAAGATTTCACCCAAGTAAGAGGAACATTCACATCCACCAAGCCAAATGGATGTTGTGAATAATACATTCATAATATGATGCTAACCAACTTGCCATTAAAGTGAGACGCATGATATTTTAGTCTGATGTAGCCTCTATGTTCATCATACTTATCTTACCAATTTAATAAGTTAAGAAAATATTTGTGCAATTTGAAGATATTTATGTCCTTATTTTTGTCAACACACAATGATCACTTATTTGGCCTTCTCCATTGCATATAGGTACTATTGTTTTATACAAAATCATGTTCTCTTGGGGAACTAGGAGAATGACCCGAACATTTGCATGGATGGATTCGTTAGTTCCTTTATTTCATAACTTTGGACATATTTATTATGCTAACTTTGGACATACTTATTATGCTAACTTTGAGATATATTTGAAAATAATACACGCTTTAAACTATAAAATATTTGAACTGAAAATACACCTTGTGAAGTTTGATGCCGTTGTTTTCGGGTAGTTAGTTCCCCATTAAATTGTTAGTTAATCGACTTCCCATCGAATTTTCTAGTTAATTTTTTACAATTATTATGTTTACTTTGAAGTATTTTTTTAAAATTTATATACATTTTAAATTATAAAAATTCAAAGAAAATACATTGTGTGAATAATGGATGCCATTGCTTTTGGCTAGTTATTCCCCATCAAAATTGTTAGTTACATCAGTTTGTCATTGTAACTACGGCAAATTATCATGCAAAAAAAGAAACCTTTTGTATCCAATATGTACATCCCAAGGAAATATTATTGGAGTTGGGCGTAAATCTTTCCTTAAGTGCACCAACCCAGTGGCGGAGCTTAGTGGAGACCAACAGGGGCCATGGCCCCCCCTTATTTTTGCATCCATTGAAGAACAAGCTACATCATGAGCCTAATTAGTGTTTAAACTATAAATTAGCCCCTCCTTCCTTATTAACTTGGTTCCTTTTGACTAATGGCCCCCTCTTGAATTATTCTCAAGCTCCGCCACTGCACCAACCTATCTATAACGATCAAGTTATTTAAGGATAGAAGGTTGGCAATATTGTGGATTGTAGCTCACCATGGAATACAATTGTGTTCATGACAATTTCTAGATTTTACTCTACCACTTCTTTTATCCATCGGGGAGAAATATTTCAACCAATAGTAAAATAAACGTTGATAACAAGTACCCAAATCTTATATTTTGTCATTCCTCCCTCATCCTTTTTTTACAACTATGTTCTCTGGCTGTGAGATATAATGCATGTTGATGTTTCCATACATACTATCTTTAATATTTTTTGGTGAGGATGCTATCTTTAATCTAATTACCTCTAAATTTGGTCTTATATAGTCATTAATGGATACTCATCTAATTAAATATTCTTCATCATGCTTTTAAGTCGCCACTTTTTTGTCATGTCAATATTAATTCAAATGACTAATTGTACTTGACATGTCCGTACAATTGTAAGTCCTCTATGGACCACAGAGATACAAAATGCAGATTAGAAAAATACATGATTGATATGTAATGGCTTACTATACCATAAACTAAGCAAAAAAGGAAACTAAGAAGATAAATATGGATGTTGTTTGTGAAATTGCATAAATTTGAAAAGGCGAAGGCAATAGAGGGAGCTTCAATTCTCTGGGCTCATGGCCGGACATGAGGGACGGACGCCAGCGATCATTTAGAATATGTTTAGAGTAGTTTTTACTCCGGTTTGTATGTAATCAATTTCGCCCGTTTCTGCATAAGACCATATCTTGGGCCCACAAGGGCTGCTCAACTAGACCGCGCCATTAGTGCAAGAAATTTGGAAAAGGTAGTTGCAGACCCTCGAGAGCTAAACGGCTGTGTTTGGATATTTACTATTGGCTCTTCTAAAAAAGGATATTCGGTATTGTCGATAAAAATAGTTAAATTTCTTTTTTTTCCTAAAAGAAATTGCGCACGGTCCTTTGGGCTATCACCCTCCATAAAGGCAAACATAATAATAAACTAAAAAAATCCGCTAGAGCTATATTCTCGAGAGCAATTAACCAATGGTTACCCTGGGGCTCCTGCAAGGACCACTTTCATTATCTGAGAGCGCTTTAAGTGGTGCGTCCAGCCGCCGTCACGTGTCGCCTGCTAGGCGCTCCCTCTAGATTTCGGTTTTTTTACTTTTGTGCACGCATTTTTTGGTTTTAGATGGCTTTTTATTGTTTTTATGATTTTTTTGGTTTATGCCTAGGTTTTGAAGAAAAAATTGGTTATGTTATTATTAATATTATTGCGAAGCACATCCGTGCTTCTTGAAAAAAATATGCTTCCTGACAAGCACGGTTGTGTTTCAAGTGGAAGCATAGATTTACTTCCGTGAGAAGCACAGTCATGCTTCTACTCGAAAAAGAAAAGGCACGGTTGTGGTTCAGTGAGAAACACAGTGTTGGTTCTGTGAGAAACATGTGCTTCCCAGAAAAAAGGGAAAAGCACAGCTTGTGCCTCCCAAAAAAGTGAAAACCACAACTGTGCTTCCGAGCTTCGGGTTTTTCTTATTTGTTTTTGTTGGCCGGTTTTTTATTTCCATTTTTGGATTTATATTCTGTATCCATTTTTTAATTTTCGATTTTTGGTTGTTCCCGGATTTTTCATGGAAAAAATTTCATCGAAACCTATTAATATGGGATCTAATTTCCAAGATTTTGATGCGATAAATCCAACGGCAAAAACGGTTGGCATTTTGATGCATTGTTCAAGAGGTAAAATATTTTGAACAAACGAATCTATGAAAAGAGAAAAATTCCGGATTGTGACAAATGACGCATATGCAATGTGTCACTTGTTGGCACCTGAGATGGTGGGAGTCTCATTTGCGAGGGGTAACCCTTAACTAGTTTTTTCGCTATTTCGCTCAATGCAAGATGGAAGCAAATCTCACCTGAAATTTTTTTCTTCGCGCTACAGTAGTGAGCCAGCCCATGTTGATGCATTTGTCGCCTGCTCGCTATTGCTTCACCGCTACGTTGTTCGCTTTGCTTTTTTTGTCTTTCTTTCTTATATTTTTGTTTTTCTTGTTTCTTCTTGGGATTTTCTATTACTCTTACGTTGTTTTTAGTTGATTGGTTTTCTTTTTGTAACACATGTCCACAATATATTCTAGTGTGTACATGAAACATCATTTTATACACGTTGAACATTTTTCTAATGCACAACGTACATTTTTCTACCAACGCATGTTTCAACAATTTTTTAATACATGGTCAACAACGTTTTCAAATACACATTGTAACATATTTTCAATGGTAACAGAAAAACAACGAGAACATTCCTAAATTTTATAAACATTTTTGTAAGTGTTACAAACAGTTTTTTTTAACACAGGAAATTTATTCAAAATGTCACGTGAATTTTTAATGATATGAAAGATTTTGTATAAGATGCACAACCTTTTTTTACATCGTATACACATGTTTTAAGATTTTCACATAGATGTTCTCAAAACTTAGAAACATGTTTCCATTGTCATGAACATATCTCTAAAGCTATCCTAACATGTTTCATATTAAGATCTTTTTTCTGAAATTCAGGGTTTAAATAAATTTATTTTTTCAAAATACATTTAATAAAAATATAAACAAAAAGAAAAAACAAATTAACGTGATGAAAGCCCGACGGCCCACGTCTCTACTAGGCCGGCCACCATCGCCCGTTTCTGCATTGCTATAAGCGAGATATAGAGGCGCACTAAAAAATCAACCAATGTTTTGGTTAATAGGCCACAGTTCTACACTACAAGGTATTTTCGCGGTTTTAGTGCTGCTGGTTTACTTTTCTTTTTTTCGTCCCTTTAATTTCTATTTTTAATTCTAATTTTATTCTTTGTTTATTTCTGTGTTTTTGTTTTTTAATTAAGGAACCATTTTTTACACCATTTTAATCTTTTTTATTATTTTATTCTTTTCGATTTTTACAGTTTATGAACATGTGAGTGCATCAATAATTAGGAAATGCATGGATATTTTTATAGTGCGCGAATTTATTTAAAAAATGCATACTCATTGAAATTTGAAAAAAAATTCTAAAAACAAATATGAATAATATTTTTAAAATTCATAATATTTGCTTTACATTCCTTAACTCTTTATAAATTCTTAAAAGCATATAATTTTTGAACATTTATGAATAATTATGAGTTCTATTAAAATTAGTAGACATTTTTATATTTACTGAATATTTTTTTAGAAAATTCACGTAAAATACTTAAAATTCATTAAAAACTATTTCATACAAAAACCGTGAAAATTAAGTGGAGTATTTCACATGAAGTTAAAAGGTAAAGAAAAACTGATGGAAAATATGTAAATAATGTTTTTTCATAACATGAAAACTGGTTATATCTTATATGGGTAGGCCCATAATCGCACGGGTGTGTCAGGCCTGTCGTGTTTTGCCTCTTAAGCGGAGGAGAATAAGAGAAGATCATGAACAAAACAAGGCGTAGGATTTGTGAAACAGCCGCAGTTGATGATGATTTCCTTGACACCCTATCTCCGGATGCCATCTCAGCTTTGAGAAGTGAGGGACCAATCTACGAGGTTTATGATTTTTATCGGTGCCTTTGTAGGCTTTTGCAAATAGAATTTCTCTCTCTACTGTGGCAGTGCTATATGGAGCAAGAGAGATTTGTGTCCTCGCACACCCGTTTTCTCAGATCTTGTGAGTTTACGTTACTGTTATGTGTCGTTTTGGTTGGTTTGATTCTTTGTGGACCTGAAAATTTTCTTTGACATTTGTGGTTAAGATTTTGTAATTCAACGGCCTGCATTTTCTAGGGGATTATTCTCAGACCGGAACATTCAGAGTGATTGACAAAAAACTGCCACTTTAGGGATTTGCGTCCCACTGAACTACCACTTTTTAAAAAGTGACCAAAAACTACCAAATTTTTCTAATTTTATGACTAAAAACTACCGGTTCCGAATAATGGTCAGCTTAGATAACTTAAATGTGTTCATGACAAACGGGACCCACATGTCAGTCCCTATGTGACAAACACCAAAAATTACAACTTCCGTTGGCTGGGAATCGAACCGTGGTCGCACCACTGCAACAGGAGCAAACCAACTGGACTAAACTGACTTAGTGATAAAGCTGTCGTTCGACATTTAATGTATCGTTCCACCACGCCCTTCTTCTACCTCCAGATATGCCTGCACAGGAGATGCGGCGATGATGAGCGGCGGTGCTTGGAGGCTCGTCGGCCGGTGCCTAGGAGGGGCAGCTGCGTCGGGAAGGACTCGAGGTTGGGCGCGAGTTCCCCCACGCCGGCGTCGGGCAGGGGCGGCTGCGTCGGGGACGGAGTGACCCCGCACGACGCGCCGGAGCCGGGCACGAGCACGTTTGGCAGTCTCAAGGGGATTTCAAAAACATTTACTGGTAATCAAGTTCGTGTCGATGAATGGAAGACTACGTCGGCGACCCGGTCTAATTGTGATCCCTTTACTGTTGTAGCTCTTAATCTTGAATGGAAGTATTGTCTTTTGCAAAGACTGATACCATGAGAGGTTGCAATTTCTGTTGTATTTCCTCCGTTTCAAAGTAGATGACTCAACTTTATACTAATTTTCTGGATCTTGAATTCAAAGAATTGCACCTATAACAGCTACGAGTATGAATAAAGTTAAATCGGTTTCTAAAATAAGCTTCTGCATACTCACATACCCAATCAGCTCTTTTCCAAATCAAGATAGGTAGGTCACCACTTTATTATATATGCTCACCAAAATCACACTTTTGCATAGTACAAAATAGTATCCTGACCCGACATTGGTTCGTGTCCAGAAGGTGAATCCAGCCGTCCAGGTGCTCCCCAAGACGAGAGGAAATGAGAGAGGCGTTTCTAATCAAAGTAAGCAGGTATTAAAAGCAAGGGACTTGGAGGATTCTAGTAGTTCCGGCTGCAGATGCTCTAGGACGAGAGAGGCCATACAGATGCCAGAATTGCCACCCAGCTGCGGATCGAGTTTGCCAACCTCGCCACAATCGAGCGGTGGAGCCGCACTAGCCTCTGCAGACCTGGTTGGCAGGTCCGCAACATTCCAAGACCCAGATCGGTTTTGCGCATGCAGAGGGAGGCATGCGCACGCCGGTCCATGGGTGCCGACTGCCGAGCGCCGCGGACCCAGACAGGGGTACGTGGGAGCAGGTGGAGGCGCCTCCGAATCCCTCGTGTATCGGTCGTTCCTGGGAGTCCGGCCGGGACCGGCTCGTCCGCGCGCAGAAAAATGTTGGCTCCGCCCTGCCCGCGCGGGCACGAGCGCATGTTCGCCACGAGCAGAGATCAATCGGGTCAGAGAGCCCATCTCGTCGTCACGGGATAGTGGCTGGTATCGTCAGATCTAACGTACTACGTAATTCTAGGAGTCTGTTTGTTTCATAAGTCCTAGGACTTTTTTAAGTCCCAACTTATAAGTCATAAGTCATAACGCTTGCTTACAACCGACTTATAAGTTCCAGTCCCTCGCCTGTTTGTTTACGAGGGACTTATAAGTTGATAAAACACTTGTTCACATAACCATTTTTCATACAAACGAATTATAGAATAGTGACAACCGAAATAACACTTGTTCATACAAACGATTAACACTTGTTGATAAGAACCATAATAAGAAAGTGTAGATAACAACCGAGATAAAAGAAATTACATAAGCGAATAACACTTGTTCATACAAACGATTAACACTTGTTGATAAGAACCAAAATAAGAGAGTACATAACAACCAGGATAAAAGAAATTACATAAGCGAATAACACTTGTTCATATCATTGTTGTTTCAAGGACCACAACCCATCAACGACCCAAGCTCTGGCTACGGGCGGCGGCGGCGCTGGCTACGGGCGGCGCATCTGGCTGCGGGCGCAGAAGGGGAAGGAACGGAGAAGGTGCAGGACGGGGGGAAGGAGATCGATGCGAGGCGGGGAAGGAGAGCGACGCGCGGGGGCAGGTGCGACGCGGGGCAGGTGCGATGCGGGCGATCGATAAGTCCCAATAAGCTCCTCTGGGAGAGTCTTTTTCAATAAGTCCCAAATCACCACAATAAGTCCTCATAAGTCCCTCCCGTTTGGTTTAGGTGGGACTTATTGGAACTTATTTAAGTCCCTAGACCCATAAGTCCCTGGAAACAAACACCCTCTAGATTGTATAGGCATCAGTTGATCTCGGGTGTACTCATATCAGGCCAGCCATTAGCCGGCTCGTGACGACCGACTAGCCAGAGGTGGTGCGGCCGCGGAGACGGTTGTGCCGTTGTGCAGTCGATCCATGTTGGGCTGAGGTACGTGCGTAGGTAGTTGCCTGGCCACTGC
Source organism: Aegilops speltoides (assembly GCA_021437245.1). Lineage (NCBI taxonomy): Eukaryota > Viridiplantae > Streptophyta > Magnoliopsida > Poales > Poaceae > Aegilops > Aegilops speltoides. Next base: position 484,479,124 of record CM038147.1, read on the forward strand.
TCACTGCTCTATGTACCTAGTGCTCCATCGACCAAAGCCCGCACCTCACCAATGAACGAGAGCGTGTCACGGAGTGCACTGTGCACGTAGCAAAACAAACAGAAGCTGGCTAGCTTGCAGCGGACGCATCATGTACTAGTACGCAGCATGAATCCGGCCAACAGGATGCACCGCATCGGCCGGCGTCGCCCGTAGGCTGTTTACCGCTGTAGCGGCGGTTGGGCCGTCGCTGTCCGGTGCGCTAGCTAGACATTCTCGTGTATGTAGCTCGACGGCTGTCCGTGGTTCGATGGCACACCTTGTGAGCAAGCAGCCCCGTCCTCATCCAGGCATTCGGTCGTGTAGGGCCAGGCTCGCTCGCATATCCAACGATTTGCAGCCTGGCATTCCGCGCACCGAATTAAAATGCACCCATGCCATATCCAGAGCACTTGCTATCCGTCCATCCGTCCGTCGAAAGTGCTTTTCTTGCGTATCCTACGTAGTACTCTAGTCGTGTGTTTTGTAGTTTTGACGTGCGCCGCTAGACGCGGGAGACACCACTAAAGGCACTCTCTCTACCTTTGCTTATCCTTGAAGATAGATAGTTAGGCCTTAGCATGGTGTTGCACGTATGTGAAATGCAACGCGCACACAAGCTCAGCTTTTCAGCATTTCAGAATGCTTAGGCTATATATTATATATATTTCACTCGAAAAAGAAACAATGTTTCAGGCTATCAGAGAGAGTGACACCCGTAAAGCAACACAAAGCGGAGGATGCGGGGTGTGCTTCGTAGTACCACTACAAGTATATCATGCAGGGCAGCGGCAGGGGGGGCGAATCGTTGGACATGTATGAAGGAGAAGTGCCGTACACGAATCCAAGATGACGGAATGATTGAGATGAAAAAGAACGAAAGATGCACATGGATATATGCATGGATATGCATCGCCAAGGCCAACCCCTGGCCTCCGGTGGCCCTGTCGCATGCAATATCGTTTTCCCGCCAATGATGCGTCGCCGCTCGCCGCTCGCCAGCCAGCCAGCCTTTGTGGGTGTCAGTGCGCGCGCCCGTGCGCCGGGCGTACTACGTACGTTCGCGCGCAGAGGAAGCAGACAAAGGCGGCCGGTGGTGGCCAGCGCCGACCCAAGGGAGACACGTGGGCATGAGACGATGTGGATTAATCATCCACGTCGTTGCGGATATGATCGCGTCTGCGACGGCACTTCTTCTTTCGCGAGCAGACAAACAATTCACTTTCACTCCTCGGAATCATTAGCGATCGAGCTTTCTTCAAAAGGCATCGTCATTGGGCTGCTTTGCTGGTCGACTAGCTCACGGGCGAACGTAATAACCAGGCTGTGAGTGAGCGCGCGTAGTACAGCGCATGGCGCGAATGGGTTCGGCCTAAAGCTCACGGGCGGGTGCATTGCGGGATTTGCACTTACGTATCCGACGAATGCTTTCATGATGATCAACTTTATTTATTTAGACCGGAGAACATTCAATTCAACATCCACACATAGATTAGGAATAGATGCACGAATGCGTAGCCTACTGTGAAGGATAAGATCGTACATTGGTGACAGAACATCCGATCCCAGCAGGACGGATGGCCACATCCATCCACCACGATGCACACAAGGCAGGGCACCCACGGGGCAGGCCGGGTGCATGCGATGGAATCCGCGGAAAAAACGACGTGATGGCCGTCGACATGGGCGCGAAAACAACACGGTGCGTGCGTGCGTCCTCAACGACCGGACGGCGACCTCACTTAAGATTTTCTCCTCCGCCCATGTATCCGTCACGATCGATGCATAGATCGCGTGAATGCGTGAATTGCCGCTGCGAACGGCGGATCACACGTCCTACGTGCCTTCGCCTCGGCCCATGCCCATCGGAACGGAAGCCGCGGGCGCGCTCCGCCGGTATCCAGGCGGTGGTCAATATATCCAGGCGCCAGCTCAAGAAAGGCCGGCCGGCGGGCCCGGGGTCATATCGACATTGGGACTTGAGAGACACACAACGGGGTCGGGCGCGCCGCCTTACCGATCGGCGTCCCGGCCTGAATGCCGCGACGCACCGAACGAACGAACATTGATGGCCTTGGTTCGTCAAGAGTTTCACGCGTCCGTGCGGCTAGGATGGATTTTAGCTAGGCGTCACGCATGTCCACGAGGATGAATGCCGGAGCTAGCTGCGCGATTCTATGCGCGCGCGCGCACGCACGCAGCGACATGCTTCATGGATTGCAACAGACCCAACCATATAGCCATATACGGAGTACTACTGATAAATTTCCTTGGACATGTGATCGACGACGAATTGCCGACATGTGGTCAGTTTTCTCGAAAAGGCAAAAATGAAATTATAGTGGTTCGGGAGGTGTGTATACATCTGCTCCCCGGCCGTTGTGTCTTGTGTCTCGCACGTTGGAAGATCTTGTAATCATCCCCTAACCCCTGTTATTTTAATCATGGCTTACTGGGCCTTTTTGCCGTCCAAGTTACGTCAGTCAGTGGTGATTACTGTCGCTCGCGCTTTCGTGGCAAAACGTATATATCCGCGAGATAATTGCGACCTCCACCGTGCGTCCCACTGCCACTACAACAGACCTATTATTTTTCTCCCAAGCTATTCTTTTATCTTGTTCTGGAAGCAGGGTAAAGTGGCGCACTTTGCACTTATAGTAGTAACTGTCAAGCTTTTTCCAAAGCAGTTACCGTTAAAGCGTCCGATTGTCCTACTGAATGCCGCTCATACTCTACGCGAATTGATCAGTGTATGTTCTCTTTAATCATTCGCCTTGGCACCCACTTCTACTCGACTTGACAACACTGCATGCAGGATACAGACAATGTTTTGTGCAAAAGATTTGTTGGGTCTAATCAGCTGAAAAGAGAAATCGAGCATTACTTGGCCGGTTGGGACAAGCATATATTCCAGCAAAACTTGTATTCCAGAGCAACCCGCGGCACAATTGCTTTACTTCGTAGTACTATATAGCCCATACGAGTCGTCATTCCATGCAACGGCACTGGAGTTCAGTAACGGGAATCAGATGTGCCTCACAGGGAGCACGGCTCGTTCTCCGAGATTCTTTCGAGGATATAGTGTGACATTGGAAACTGCATATCCCTGTCCAACATTGCACACTTCTGTACGGGACAAGATGAAATTAATAACGGGAAAACAGCAGTGCCTGTTGGAGATTCCAAGTTCTGTAACGCCCAACCGAAAGCAACGGGAGTGAAAATGCAGTGCCCCTTCACTGCAAGATATGCTTAGAAGACAATCTGATAGAAATTTGAGTCGGTGCATTATAAGGAATAAACTAATATATTTCGCTAATTGGAGGAAAGAAGAAAGAGAGAAGGTAAGTAGCTTCTTCAAGAAAGCCCAACTTTTAAGACGCGTCTTCCTGAAGATTTTGTGAGAATGAAATGTGGGCCACAAAATAAAAAAGTAGTATACTCTCTTGATATACTATTGTATATGTTGGCTATAAGATGGGTTGTAGATGACATGGCACTGGCTTATAGCCAGCAGCTGGCTATACTATTAACCATGCTCTTAGTGCAGTAACAAATCTCGGAGGAGGATGAACCCACTCGTGTTTTGCTAAAGCCTGAAAGCTGGGCGCTCTTTATTCCGCAGCCACACAAGATCAAAAATTCCAAGGAGATTTGATTCCAGTGGGTTGCCAATCAGCCGGATGTGACCTGAATTTCTGTATATGTCGACGCAGTCCGAGAGGTGCGTCTGGTTTCCTTTGATGCTTTCCCTCCACTTCGATGGAACCATAGCACTTTCCTTCTTTGCCAAGCACGTACCCGCGTTAAGAAAACGTACTGCACGTTTTTTCAGTCGCTGAGAATCGTTATCTAAGGGAGGGAAACTGCTCCTCGGGTGTGGAGAATCAAACACGAGTTGCTTAATGGAACAACCCGTGAAGGAACAACGAAAGCACTATCCAAAGTGTGGGAGATATTCTTTATGATTGAGTTTTCCTCCCGAGCGACTATCGAAAATTTTGCCAGTCCAGAAAAGAAAAAGAAAATTAACACATCGCATTTGCTATGAGGACTTTTTTGGGCATCGCCTCACCTGGGCCAGTGGTTTCTCCCGATCCCTCACCCCCTCGTGTCGCCTCCCTTGGGCGACGCGAGGGGTCCCAAACCCTAGCGCTGCCAGGCCCCTCTCGTCTTTTCTCCTGCCGTCGGCCAAGTCCGCGGTGGCGGCGGGCCCGACACCAAAGCGCTAGGGCGGGTGGTGTGCTGTGAGATCTACTGGAGGCGGAAGGCGCGACTCCGCCCTTGGATCCGCGAGCAGCAGGTAGGGGCGGCGCCCCTTGCCTGTGAGGCGGCAGCCAGATCCATGGACGACATGGTGCTCTTCCCCTCGGTGGAGTCTGTGCCTGGAGATGGGTGGCGGCGGAAGCCGCGGATCTAGCGTCCTGTCCAGGTCCGCCCCGACGTGCCTTTTTCCAACTGGCGGCGTGTGGAGGGACCGGTGAGGGGCAGCTGGAGGCTCCCTGCCGGTATGCGAACGGCGGCTTTCGTGTTCACGGCGAGGCTACGTACGGTTCCTGTCAGCTGCGAGATCGGGGGGCTGCGACTTCCGGTGAAAATCGTGCCGACTACGATCATGGCGAACGATGGCGGCGTCTGTGACGTCGTTCCCTTCTCGAGTCATCGTTATTGCAGGTCGTGGCACCCGCTCGTGATGCTTCAGGGGAGATCCTACATTTAGGTCTACCGGATCGGGCGATGGTGGCACCTTCGATGTCGTTGTCCTACCGTGGGGCATCGTTTTGGAGCAAGTGCTGCCTAGAGGGGACAAGAGGAGGAGCAGTGTTACATCTAGCGCAAGGCCGACGGCGATCCCGGCGGAATGGCGCTGCGGAGGTTCGGCGACGGGCGCGTGTGGACATATACGTGCAAGGTGGTGGCGTTGTTTGGCGACGTGATGGTGTCGACGGCGGGCCAGACAAGGTCAATGCGTCAGTTCCTGCTCTGAAGATGGACTGGTGGAAGATGGCGGCGGCAGCCTATGAGAGTGCGCCGGTCCGGTGTGTAACCCAGTCCTGGTTTGTGGCTAGGCTGGGGCATCCGGCTTTAGATGCTAGGTTTTAGTGCGATGTCTGTTTGGTATCTGGTTCGGACATTCGGCACCCTTCATCAAGGGGATAGGAGTAGCAACAAGGGTTGCCTAGATGGTGGTTTTAGATGTACTGATGTATTACTTGGTATGATCTTTATGAATAATTAATAAAATGACTGCATGCACCGTCGATGGGGGTACATCCTCTTTTTTCAAAAAAAAAATGCTATGAGCAAAGCTGTATACGACTAGCTTATCTGCAACAACGGCTTGCATACATCTATTTGCTTACATTTTTCAATTTTTGAGGTGACATCTATTTACTACTTATAATAATCTGAAGAGTCAATTACACTACAGGTGCCTGAACTTGGCAAGAAAAGTCAGTTTGGTGCTAAAACTTGTGGCATACATTAAACCGGTGACAAAACTTGGTTTGGGCGTGCATCTACGGTGCTAATCATGTTTTGTATACGCACAACATGCTGCCGAGGCGTGCCAACGTGGTGTGTGACCAAATGTCAGTGACAGGAGGCGGGGGCAGGCGTGTGGCCTGATTTTTTTTGCCAAAAACACCCTGGTATTTTTATTTTTCTCACCAAAAGCCCCTAAATTTTGTCACTATGACAAATACCGCTAGCCCAGACACGCTAGCCAGCACAACACGCACCACTTGCTGTACAAGTGGGATTTCTAACCCTAATGACCTATAGACTTTTTTTTGAGTTGATCTAATGACATATAGACAAGTACACATAGGGCTTAATTGGGCTGCAGTCACCGCTGGCCACTTTCACATGTTTTTTTTTCATACCATTTGTAAAAAGTACGTAAATTAAAAAGACTATACATAAAAAAAATGAACTTATTTACAATAATGTTCTTGTAGGTATAAAAAATAATTAAAATTATTTTCATGTAATTTTAAAAATGTATTCCTATTTAACATAAAGATCATGTAATTCTGAAATATATAATTATTTAAATAGATATTCAAGTATAATTTCAGAATTTTCTTATAGTTAAAATAATATTTACAAATTATGATAGTTTTCATAAATTATTAAAGTATTCCTTTATTCTTAATGTATCCCAAAAATATTCATGTATTTTTGGGCTGTATTCATGCATTCAGATAAATCTTCATGTACTCACTTTACGAGAAATATTATTATGTGAACTACTGTTCATATAATTCTAAAAGATATTCAAGCATTATTTAAAAAACAATTATATAATTTAAATAGTAAATAACAATTATAATCGTATTTATGAATTAAAAACACTATCATGGTAAAAATGTGCCGCGGTCACCGTAGGCCATTTAAACCGCATCTGGGTAATATAAATCGTATCTATTTTGGAACCGAGGGAGTATTATATTAAAGTTAGTAAAAAGTTGGGTCATCTATTTTAAAACCGAGGAAGTATTATATTAATTTAAAACACTATCATGTTTTTTATTTTTGAGACAAATACTGGTCACTAGTTGTAGCTATCCCGTAATTGACTTGGCGTGGTGGCTAGCACCTTCGGCTTGTTAGGATGAACTCGCGTGTTCGAGCCCCTGACTTTTGCATGTTATTTTCATTTTCTACTGTTTCCTGATGGGTGGGCCTCATTGGTTTTTAAGGAAATAAAACAAGTGGCTCTTTTGTGATGATAAAAATTCAGGGTGGTCTTTGCAAAAAGCAAGGTCAGATGCTCATCCCTGCCTTTCCGGTCCAGTGGGTCTTAGGCCGCCCAAGCCAAGTTGTGTCACCGTTTAATGTACGCCATAAGTTTGAGCACCAACTGGCTTTCCTTGCCAAGTTCAAGCACCTGTGGTGTAATTGACTCTAATCTGAAGAAAACGGCAGACATCTCTACGCCTCATTCCGTGTAAAGAAAACGCACATCTCTGCACCTGCTTTCCGCGAAGTCTGTCGTGTACCACGGCAGTCGAGTCCCAGCAGGCCGGATCTGTTCACTCCAGTCAGTTTACTCTAAACAAAAGCCACCAACGAATCACTCGTACCTACCCACAGTTTTCTTTTCTTTTCCGAGAGGGCACCTACCCATTGTTAGTAGTGATGGTACCTCAGTATTTTTGCATCTTCTTTCAATCACGGATTCCCTCGGGAGCGTCCCCTCAACAAACATACAGAAACAGGCAGAGGATGTCTCGTGCACTATAACGGGCAGCACCACACTACCACTCCCGCCCCCGTAGTGGTAGATTTTGGTACTCTTTAACTATGCCCGTAAGGGCATCTTCAGCTGCGCCTTCAAGAATGCTTTCCCAGACGTTTTTTTCGCGCCGGTGCCGAAAAAACAGATCAGTCGCGTCCCCAGAAGCCCGATTTTCGTCGGCTTGGGCCGAAAACAGCGCCGGCGGATCCAGCCCGAACCCGACGCTACGGGGGGGGGGGGGGCGCCGGGCGAACTTTTTGGCGCGAAGAAACCGCGGGCCCGACGCGTCGACCACACGGCTTTCTTCTCGCCGCCGTCGTCCTCATCGCCTCGTTTCCATGGCGAATCAATGCCAAAGCTGCCATACGGCGACTGCGCCATTGATGCATCACGGCGTCCCTCGCCGCCGCTTCGCCACGCCAGCGTCGCGCGGTGCCACGCGTGTGGCGGCGCCTCGCCTATATATGCCGCCCGGCGACTTTGGCGTCTCACACTTCCCCCGCCGTCGTTCCTCCTCTCCTCTCCTCCTTTCGCCGTCCCTAGTTCAAAACCAATGGCGAAGCGCTTCCCGAGCGACAGCGGCGGCGGCGAACGGCCGCCGCCGCCATCTTCATGATGACGAGGCTCGCCTCCTTCTGGCGAGTACCCGTCCCGCCGAATGCGGTGCCGGGGCTTGGAGGATTAGCGCGGCAGCGTGTTGGTGCCCCGATACCATCGGCGGCGGCGCGGCGTCGCGAGATCGCCGCGATCCGCTTGAACTCGTCGCGTCGGCGAGGAGGGCCACAGACGTCCCCGACGGCCGCTCTGGGAACCGTACTTCCGCCGCCACGCCCGCCAGGCTCGAGGCCACTAACGGCGTCGTGCCCTCGGCGAGCTCAACTCCGCCGACCGGCGTCGGTGGTGGGGGCGTGCCGAAGCGCCGTTGAGGCCGTCCTCGAGTACATCGAGGGCGGCAACACGCCGCGCCTCGACTACCCTCCCTTCCTTCTCGCCACCGGGAAGCTCTCGACCCCGAGGCGCATGGCAGACGGGGTCCTCCTCTCGTCCGGCGGCTCGCCTCGCCTCCGCCCGTCAGCCGGAGCCCAGAGACACGCCGTCGCGCCATGCGCCCAGCCGCAGCTCGAGCGTCAGACGGCGCCAACGCTGCCGCCACCCACCGCCGTTCGTCCTCGCCGAGCCCAAGCCGAGCCCGCCTCCCCATGAGTACGAGGAGATAGCCCGCGGCAAAGCCCGACGAGGACGCCATGCGATGGCGCGGGGCGACTACCTCCGAGAGAGACGGTCCGGCGATCTGCCGAACCTCGAGGAGATCGCCGCCGCAAGCGTGGCGCGAGGACGAGCACGGCGTCGTGATCCTCGGCAATGACGACGACGATGCTCCGGACCTTCCAACCCGCCGCGCCAACCGTGAGAAGTGCAGCAGACGGCGGAGGTTTAGGCGGGCGGCGGCGACGACGACGACGGCGGCGGCGGCGGCGGCGACTACATCGCGGTTCTGACCTCCTCGGCATGTAGAACCGCGTGGCGAGCAGCGAAGCGGCAATGAGGAGACGGCGGGGTAGCCCGCGGTAGTTTTTTTTGTAAAATATGTTTAAGTTTGAACGAACTCGACGTATTTGCGTTAAATTTGGGTCGTTTTGCGCCGTGTTTGCCTTTTTTGCTCGAACCGTGAGCGCCGCGACTGGGGGGCATCACGCCCCCAGTGCGCGGTTTAGCGCCGGTGCGCCCCAGGGGACGATTTTTTACCCCTTCCGGGGGCCGACGGCTGAATATATGCGCAAGCCACAAAAGAAGAACACGCCGGCCGCCGGCCTTTTTGACTCTGCTGCTTCCCTACCTTTCTCGGCCTCTCTACCTCCTCGCCGCCGCTCCCCTCGCTTTTCCTCCCATCTTCTCCCCGCGGCACCCGTGGCGTACCTACGTACGTGTGGGCCTCGACTCGGCGGCGGCGTGTCTAGTTCCAGACGCAACATCTTTTTGCACAGCTCTCGGTTTGTTTTTCTGAAACTTGGTCACGTACGCGATTGGCATGGTACAGCTAACTGATTGCACAGTGCTGCGAGCCCGGCACATGGCCTGAGCAGTGAGCACGCACGCACACGTACACGCGCACGCCTCGTCCCCGCCTCCTCCGTTCCCGGGCGGGCAGGCGCGGCGAGCACCGGCGGCGTCGTGGCGGAGCCCGTGAGCTTCTTTCCTGACCGGTGACCTTGTCGTCAGGTTTCGGTACTCGAATACTAAAGCCTATCCGTCGCGCCGAAATGTATGGGCCGGATGCGGGCACAGCTGTGACGTGACACGTTTGGCGTGCGCGAGGAGCAAAGCACACGAGCGAGCGAGCTAGCTAGCTGCCGCGGAAGCGAACGGTGATCAAGTTGGCCGCTGGGATCGTCGCGCCACCCCTAGTTTAGTTTAATCATAGGTTTCAGCAAATGCCTGCGGACCGTGTACTGCAAGCTCGTATTAAATCACGTTAATCTGGACCGTGGTTGTTTAGGCCTTGTACAATGAAAGAGATGCTTAGAGCAATAAATCAGGTTTTTTTAAGCACCGATGTTTATTTGTACTCCTCCGTAAACTAATATAAAAGCGTTTAGAACACTACTTTAGTAATCTATAAATAATTTTATATTAATTTACAAAGGAGTAATAAGCATCGGTGCTTAAGAAAAACCTGGTTTATTTCCTTTGTTCTGGCCGGCTCTCTGGAGCGAGCAGTGGACGAGAAGTTAGAGGATCACAGCCGTTGGCTGGTTGGCGTTGGGGTTTTGTTTAGTGCGGAGCCGAGCAGGGCGTGTCCCCATGCCGATGCCTTAATATTCTCTCACTCCTACCGTCGTCCACATCATTGCAGCTCGTAGCACTCCACCCTTGGTCTCGAGTCTAGTCCTAGCCAGCTCCTTCGCCGGCGGGGCGAGGCGAGGCGAGGCCCAGCTCATCTCATATAGTCATCTTCTCCATCTATATAAGCGCGCGCGCGCCCGCCTCTCTCCTCACTTAAGGCACGCCGAGTGTTAGCTACACAGAGAGAGAGGGAGAGTGAGGGCAGCGGCAAGTGCAAGCATCAATTAAGGTCAGGCAGGGCAGAGAGGGGAATAAGCAAGAAGAACTAGCTAGTTAAGAGTCCAAGAGAGGGAGACAAGCAGCTCCTATAGTAGATGGCAATGAGGTCGAGGGGGCTGCACAGCGTGCTTGTCGCCGCGGCCGTCGTCGTCGGCGTGCTGCTGCTGGCGACGGCGGCGCCGCGCGTCGCGGCGGCGGGGCTGAGCCGGAACTACTACGCCAAGACGTGCCCCAACGTGGAGGCGCTGGTCCGCGGCGCCGTAACCCAGAAGCTCCAGGAGACCTTCAACGCCGCGCCCGGCACCCTCCGTCTCTTCTTCCACGACTGCTTCGTCAGGGTAAGTACGCCGCATACAAAAATAAAAACTTGCTTCTGATGTTTGACTGTTGTTTGCATCGATTAATCGAATGGTTGATACGATGGGGTGTGCAGGGTTGCGACGCCTCGGTGCTCATCTCCGGGCCGGGCGACGAGCACAGCGCGGGCGCGGACACGACGCTGTCGCCGGACGCGCTGGACCTCATCACCCGCGCCAAGGCCGCCGTCGACGCCGACGCCAGCTGCTCCAACAAGGTCTCCTGCGCCGACATCCTCGCCCTCGCCACCCGCGACGTCGTCCAGCAGGTACGCCGCCCGCGCCCGCCCGTAGCAAACCCCGTCTTTCTCTCTCTATCTCTCCGCGCCGCCGCTTTCGGCCTGAAAGCGCGGGCCGCCGTTCGAGCCACGCCTTTCTGTCGACGGCGACGGGCGGGATCAATTAGGAGGTGGGCTAACAAAGCGCGCGCCTAAACCCTCACTTAGCCCGCTCTCCGTGTGCTTATTAGGGCTAACCGCGCCGCATCTGCACACCGAGAGACAGCTATGATGGACGACGGGGCTGACATGTGTCTGGGCAGCCGTAGCGACGAGCCTTCTCTCTCTCTCTCTCTCTCTCTCTTAGCTGTTCGTCAGTGACGACGCAATCACGCCTCCCCCTGTGCCGGGAACACGTACGTATGTGCCCACGCGCGCCGTGCCCGCCCCGGACCTCTTGCCCGGAGTTTGTGTGCGCGCGTCGCAACCTCGGTGGTACCGAAACCATTGCCACCACCATCCAGCAGCTAGGATTGGATTGGAGTAAGTGGCGCCGCCCAACAAACAACTACTACTCGTATACTTGTACTGGATGAAGTACCAGTAGGAGGAGGACTACAACTAGATTAAGCAGTATTAATGTCACTTGCTACCACATCGATCCCACCTGTGGTTGTATAGTTCTTAATCGAGGAGAGTAACATTCTTTTGTGTTTCATCGCACGGTTTTGGAGTAGTTGGTTCGATTTGGGCACTCCAAAAGCTCGAAAAGTTGGGATCTTTTGGCGCTAAAATTTTGGGGCCGACACGGTCGTGGTCCCGGCTGCGGCCAAGCCGGTCGGAACTCCGCTGTCGTATTTACTCGTCCATCCAGTAGCAGCAGCAGTGTTCCAGAGTCCAGAGGGCACGGCGTGGGGACGGACGCGACGGGGGCGAGTTACTTCTACTGGTATTGCAGTTACTTCTACTGGTATTGCTGCGCTGTCCGTCTCGGACCGGCCCCCTCTTCTGACCTGACCGGGTTCAGCCGCCCCGGTGAAAAAAAGCGTCTCCCCCGGCGTGGTGCGTACACACGGTTTGGCCGCGTAAATGAACCGCGTACGTACGGCAACCAACCCGCCGAGCCGTCACACTGTGGTGGCGGCAGCGGCAGAGCTGCTGCGGAATTAATCCGTCAATTATTGAGACGCGCAAGTTGCGCGCCGTGCCGGAAGCTCTGCTCAAGCGCGTGCTCGTCCGCTCGTACTGTACCGCGCTGTAATAATCTCACTGCTAATGATGTTTTGGTTTGATTGATGATGCAGGCGGGAGGGCCGTCGTACCCGGTGGAGCTGGGGCGGCTGGACGGCAAGGTGGGGACGCGCGCCGTGGTGAAGCACAGCCTCCCCGGCGCCGGCTTCTCCCTGGACCAGCTCAACAAGCTCTTCGCCGTCAACGGCCTCACCCAGACCGACATGATCGCCCTCTCAGGTCAGTACGGGCAGGTTGATTGATTGATGATCTCCTCGCTCCGGCAACATCGTGCCAAAACATTCCCTCTGAATTATTAGCCGCTCAAGATAGATAGTTGGAACGGTGGTTCGCAAGTCCCATGCGTGCCACCCAACCGGAGTGGCCGAATGGCCGGAAGCGGCGCCGTGAGGGCGCTCATCACTTCTCATATCCCCATCAGTACGACATTGCTCTCCACATGTGTACCAACCGATCATTTGCCAGCCAAGGCCTACTGCATGCTCGTAGAAATGCATGGCCCTTCCAGCCTGGCGTTGGGTATGCAAGTACTTTGACTGCAGCGCGTGCAAGCCATTTCATTGTCACAGTGCCACTGCTGACTCACGAGTCACGACTACAACATCACTTCCTACTGATATTTTGAAGAAGACAAGTATTCACAACTAGCAGTAATAACGCTGTTAAAATTACTAACGTGGAAAGGGAAATGTGGTGCAGGGGGGCACACGATCGGGGTGACGCACTGCGACAAGTTCGTGCGGCGGCTGTACACGTTCAAGGGGGCGCGGCCGCAGTACAGCCCGCCGATGAACCTGGCGTTCCTGCGGCAGATGCGGGGGACGTGCCCGCTCAACTACAGCCCCACCACGGTGGCCATGCTCGACGCCGTCACGCCCAACAAGTTCGACAACGGCTACTACCAGACGCTGCAGCAGCAGAAGGGCCTGCTGTCGTCGGACCAGGTGCTCTTCGCCGACCGCCGCTCCCGGGCCACCGTCAACTACTTCGCGTCCAACCAGACCGCCTTCTTCGACGCCTTCGTCGCCGCCATGGCCAAGCTCGGCCGCATCGGGGTCAAGACCGGCTCCGACGGCGAGATCCGGCGGGTCTGCACCAAGGTTAACTAATGCTGCTTAGCTAGCTGGCGAAAGGAGTAGCTGCCATGGTAGCATCACACGTACATTCAGTAGAGAGGGTAAATGGATGGATGGGCCAATCAATTCTGTCATGTGTCTCTCCTCTTCTCCCCATATGCTCACACAAGCCATATTGTCATAGCCGATTTGTTCCAGCCCAATTCTTTTCTTCATCATGTAATAAAGCATATAAATGCTGTGGGATAGGAGGCACAGTTACATGCATGTAAATGTTACACTTGGTCCAGTTAATCAACAAAGTATATCCCATATGAATGCATGGAGTTATTTTTTGAAACAGTTACTCCCTCGGTCCGGAAATACTTGTCATCAAAATAGATAAAAAAAAGATGTATCTAGACGTATTTTAGTTCTAGATGCATTCCTTTTTTCCCATTTTGATAATAAGTATTTAAAGACGGAGGGAGTACATGTTAATACAGTGGATGTACTATATGGAGTTTGAATGTTCTGTGCACTGCACTGTATGGCATGGTGGCTCCAACCAGCTGGTGACAGAGGATGCAACATGCCATGGATGGTCCAGGTTTCTCATAACTACGGCCAAGGTGAGCTGTGAACACCTGCAACAAACCATGTGATATTTTCGGTCAAACATCCAAAGCTCCAAGTACACCTCAATACACCCAGGAACAGGAGTGGCTGTATGCATCGTCCAGATGCAGAGGCCGGGGTCCTCCTCTTTTCCTAAAAAAAAAGAAACCCAGGAACAGGAAATGGTAGGGAACAACAGTATGCTGTCCAAGTAAAGAGACGATCAAGGTTTCTCAACACACAAGAGCAACTCTAGCAGAGTTGTCATGTTGGCAGCCTCCATATGGATATGAGGATTACCGAGCCAAACCGCAAACACATAATCTCCATAAGAGCTGCCTCCTTATCGTATGACCTAATCGTCAGTGAGACATCCTCTTTTTCCCAATCTCCAATACATATATATTCAATTGAACCAACACAACATTCAGTTAAAACCGAGCACGGCGGCGAGGGATTCGACGATGACGAGCAGCGAGGGCGAGGAAAATCAAAGATGGTACCAATTCGCACAGAGATTTTGTCGTCGGTGACTCGTTTTCGACAACGATTTCAGCTTCGGGTGCCGATTCCGACGGCGGCGGCCGGATCTGCAATGCTCGAAATTGTGGAAGCATTACAATAGGTATCCACATGGATGCCTCATCTAATGCTTCTCACAGTTTCAAAAATCGTCGTCGATTTTAGCTTCGGCGTGCCGAGTCCGATGGCGGCGATGCTCGCAAATGTGAGAAGCAAAGAATCTATGTATCCCATGTTTCTCGCATTTTCAAACACCAACGCCGATTTCACTCCTCCATGCATTATTCGTCATCGAGTCTCTCTGATTTCTTCCCATCTAAAGGAAGAATCATGCTAACCAGTTTGGAGACACATATGGTAATTCTTGTGGAAATCCTTATGTCTCCCAAAACGACTAGTATAATTTTTGCCAATGCTTCTCCTCCGAGAACAACACCCAGTCCGCCAGCAATGTTAGTGAAGTTTGTGGGGGGTGTGGGCGACGAGAATAGAGTTGGAAGCCATGCGGCTTTTTATAAACTATTTATAACCGCGAGCGGCAGGAAAAAGTGGCGGTAAAATTGCCACGGACCAGCGTGGTAGGCAAGGAGAGAAGTTGGGAAGTGATACTTTCCTCCTGCACGGGCGGGTGGTGGATGGAGCGCGCTCCAAATCAACGCTCGTAGCCTCCAAATATGGAGGGGCTCACGGGTTGGATATAGAGCATCGTTTATAAATTATGGCAACTCGAGACGCATGACGACCCTGGCAGAGTGCGATTTTAGTCTAAAATTGTCATATTGGCAATTATTATGGTGATGCAATATAACGACTTTTACTAGAGTTGCTCTAAGTTTGATCCCCTAGATAAGAAATGGAAATTGGATGGCCATGGAAAAGTAGGCAGAGAGCCCAAGCTATAGCACGCGAGAAGGAAGTGGAGGCCGGAATGTGATTCCATAACACCAGAGTATGCCGGCCATGAACCCCACTCCTTTACAAGGTCAAGCACTCCGTTTCAAGCCATTCGTAGCACACGTTTGGATTGCATAACTTGGTGCATTGCTTTTGGCATAAGGGTCAGGTCCCTTTCTTGCCTTGATTAAATGGAGAAACCAACTAACCGACTTCGATACTGCCATTTGTGCCGCGTCGTGATCACAGGCCATTTCAGGTCTCTTTCGACCCGTTCATAGATTCTGCGAACAGTTTTGCCAAGAGCATCTCCAACAGACGCCCAAAAAAGCGGCGCGCTAAAATAATTTTATAGCGCCATTTTAGTAATTTTAGCGCGTCGCGGCCGATTCATCCAAAGAGACGCACAAAAATATAATACGAATGGATCATGAAGCAGATACCAGCAGACGCACTAAAAAATAAAGCGCCACAAATATGTGTACAACAAACAGGTCCCTACACATTTACAAATAAATCCATCTGACCAAAACAAAAAACACAATTAGGTCCCCAATCGTTGGAGCAAGCTAGCTTGCCATCTTCCGCCGGGCACCGCACGCGAGGTTAGCTTGCTGTGATCTCGTTGGAATCGGAAACACGAGCTGGCTAGCTTCCTTAAATCGTTGGAGCAAGCTAGCTTGCAATGGATTGGAATCCGCATGCACCACTCGCCTCCGGCCACCGTACGCGCTTCCGGCCCGCGAGCTCGAGGCGGCGGCGAGCTGCAGGGAGGCAGCGAGCAGAAGGGCAACGGCAGCTCCCGGCCGGCGAACTCGAGGCGGCGAGCTGCAGCCGGCGAGCAGAAGGGCAGAGGCGGGATGAGCGGAAGGAGCGGAGCACTTGGTCTTCGCACGTTATTGTCCAGCGCGCTATACGCCGCGCACCAAATATCGCGCGTGTGATGTAGAAATTCCCCGCGCGCTGAATGGATTTTACAGTGTGGTGGCTTTTGCAGCGTCCGTTGGAGATGCTTCGCGCGCTAAATTAGCGTTTTTTCCAGCGCGGGCTATTTTTAGCGCATCTGTTGAAGATGCTCTAAGTCTTAGTCGACTGGGACTTCGTTATGTATCAATCGATACTATCTTCCTTTGATTTTACATGGAGATTTGTAAAAAAAAAATTATTTTCAGTTTTTTTTTTTACATACTATATCACTTGACTTCGACTTGGTTAAGTCTCAGTCGACACCCTTCTGCGAATGATTATGATAGCCTTTATTAACGCTCAATTTGGCAGCCATCAACTTTCTGCAACCCAAGAAAATTATGCAGAACGATTAGCTGTAAGTTTGACACGCTGCTTTTCTCATGGTCCCGGAAATACGGGAGAGACCACAAATCCACAGGCACAAAGGGAAGTGGTGTTGAGTGTTGACAGGTATAGGATGCCTCCCAAGTGCCTGCCACGCACCGCTGCTTTTCTTGGTCGACATGTTAATCGGGTCGCCTCGGATTGCATTCGGTGGCGCGAATGCGCCGTCTCTTTCTTCAGCAAAATCAGCTGTCAGCTCTTAGCTTATCCTCCCGCCTTGATTTCCAAACCAACTTAACTGAAGAAAGGATAATGAAACGGACGCTAAAGTGGGATGGTAAAAATATGAAAGCGCCTATGCATCATGGTCAAATAGAGATTCCAACTGTTCTTCAAAAAAAAAATATCATGTGCTACCAGTAGCACCTAAGATGAGGTGCTCCAATGCGACCTCAGCCGTTTGATGACGATCCAACGGCCAACATCACGTGAATGTGGATCTATTCATTATTTTGGGAATGTTCAAGGAGTTTTTTGCAAAACTCGCATTGACCAAATGTTGCCCATTCGATTCACGATCCAACGGCCAAGGTCGCATGGGAGCACCTCATCTTAGGTGCTCCCGGTGCACCTGATACTGGCTGCGACAGGCAGCATGCAGCACGGCCAACCAATTTGTTCGTGTCTCACTCTTTCTGCGCAAAGCTACAAGCAAGCCATTGTCTCCTACGGAGTACTACTTACTAAGATTGCATCTGAAATAAACTTGTTAGGTCATTTTGTCCACATATCCCATGTGGGACATTAGGCTATTATATGAAAGTAATGTGCCATGTCTTGTGCTTCTTGAGGTCAGACAAAGTAGGTCCAAGGCTCATACATTGCATTTTTTTTTCTTCGATAAAAGATGGATTTTATTAACTCAAAATGAAGCATCAAGGGGATACAAACACAATGCGCATACATCCGGCGACTTAGATTCTCTGTATGCGACCGCTTGATCTGAATGCAGTGTATGTGCCATAAATTGAGCTTATATAACTGTGGGTTCCCTGAACAGTTCCTTGAGGACATGAAAAAAAATTAATATCATGACTAATGAATTGATATGATGTTCCCTGTGTTACAAACCGTTCATTTATTCTGTCTTATGGTAGAAAAAGGTGTCCCCGGTGTTACAAACGGTCCACTTATTCTGTTATTATTATTTTTTTTGAATGTCACCGGGGGGGGGAGAAGAAATTCTCCCCACCTGAATTGTATTCATTTGTTGCCTATAGGCTTTGCAGCCTAATACAAGATAGGGCCCAAGTGAACCAGACATACAGGGGGGCACAGGAGGAAGAAATAAAGCAAAACAACACACAGACAACACAAGGCGAGGGGGGACACAACACAACAAGGGGCACCATCGGCGCTCGAACTGCAGCGGCGAGCCGAGACTAAACCATGTCACTGTGCCATCGACGCAATCGAAAAGCACCGGGCAACCAAGACTGCACAACGCCGCGACACCACCTGTGCCACGGGGTACATTCGAACGGTCACACCGGGCCAAGACGACGCCACGGCACCTGTGTGCCACCGGTGTAGTCGGAGGGCATCACCAAGCATAGAACTTCACAAAGCACACCCCAAACATCACAAGACCGGGGAATGAAGACAACGCCATCAAGATGGAGAACGACGGGAAGCGTCGCCGCTGTCTCGGCCAACAGCAGGCCGACCAAGGATTTCTCCCCATCCCCGGTCACATCCTTCCCGACGAGACGCAGAGCAACCGCCAATAGCGCCAAGCAGCGCTGGGATGGACGGCCCCAGATCCGGGCGAATCCAACCGGCAGCGACGCCGGCAGGCACCCTTGACACCGAGAGCCACCAGCGAGGACCACTGGTGCGGCGCCCCCTGCAGGTGAAGCCACGAGACAGTGACAACCCACCGGGGGATCTGGAAGGTGGAGGGCTCCCAAGACGCAGAGAGCCACGACGCCACCTTCGTTTGGCGAGCACGCGGAGGAGCACAATGACAACAGAACGGGCGGTGGCGGGGGAGGGCGGAGGAGGCGCATGGCGGAGCACGGGACGGGGCACAGGGGCAAGGCAACCAGATCGGACACTGCCACGGCAGGTCCAACACGGGGAAGGTCGGGGACGGAGGCACCCATCAACGGCAAGGCCCCGCGCGGACATGCCCGGCCAGCTGCCACGAGAGGAGAGACCGGCGCGGGCAGCACGGCAGAGGCACGAACCGGAGGGGGAACCACCGGACTTGGGCGCCGCCGGAGCCAGCTCGCAGAGCGGCATGGGAGGTGGTCGAAGCCGACAGAGGAGAGGGACGAGATCCAGCCGGGGGAGCAAGCCGAAGCCGATGCAGCCAAGCGAGATGGCGTCGGGGCCGAATCCGGCCACGGACAGTGCCCCCGAGCAGGAGGAGGGGCGGATCCGGAGGCTGGCATGCCAGATCCGGCACGGGAGAGGGTGGGAGAGACTGGCTCTAGGCGCCCGCCATGGCCATATCGACGAGCTTCGGTTGGATCTGAAGGAGCGGGTGGGGGTGGTCTAGACGGGAGGAACCTCGCCGCCGCCGTCCGCCGCTAGGCTTCACCCGGCAGCCTCCTCCGGCGACGGCGAGGAGAGGGAGTGGTGGAGAAGGGCGGAGGGTAGGTGGCGGCGGCGGCCTCCGGAGTCGCCCGAGGAGAGCGACCCGGGAGGGTAGGTGGTTTTGTTTTGTTTTGGTTGGTTGCCTGCGCTCTCTATTCTGTTATTATGATAGACACATGGATGATCGGAACGTAGAAGACTGCAAAGTCTCCGCAAAATGGTTGGAATAGTACGCGTCGGTTCTTGCATTATTTTAGGTCATTCTATCAGGAAAATGAAGAAGGATTATCTAGTAAGGTTATTGAAAGCCAAAGACCAACAAATGGTATAAACTCTAAGTGTTAACGCCAATGAAAAGAAAAAGATAAGTCATGTTTAGTTCATAGGGGAACATTGCTACATTATTTTTCCTACTGCAGCAAATGAACACCAAATCTGACGATTTTTTTTGGTCATTCCTATGACAAAAGTGTAATTCTATATTGGATACCACATGAAGCTTAGAAAAATTATGGCATAAACACTGAAAATATTTTACACTCGGACTATGAGCCAAACGTGCACGTAACTTACAGGTTGAAGAGTTGGAAAGAAAAGTGTCTGTCTATAGGAGGGAAAGAGATTTTGTTGAAGGTGGTGATCCAATCTATCCTTGTTTTTGCTATGTCCATTTTATATATTCCCAAGAAGCTATGCAAGGAGATGACAGATGCAATGTCAGAATTTTGGTGTGGAGATACAGATGAAGTTAAACGGATGGATTGAATGGCCTGGTGGAGGATGTGTGTATTCCCAAGATGGACGGAGATATGGGCTTCCGGGACCTACACTCTTTTAACCTAGCCATGTGGCAAAACAATCTTGGAGACTCATCACAAATACTGATACGTTGTGTGCTCAAGTTCTAAAAGCTAAGTATTGTCCTCGCTGCAATTTACGAAAGGTAGGCCCTAAAAAAAGCTCGTCTTTCACGTGGCAAAATATTGTGGCCGGCCTGTGTACTTTTCGGAGAAGACACATTTGGAGAGTTGGCACAGGTGAATAGATAGATATTTGGGAGGACCACTGGATACCAGGAAGTCCATCTAGAATGGTGCAAACACCTAAAGGCCAAATTCTGCTACAAGCCACAAGTGATTTAATTGAACTTGCTACTGGAAGTTTGGATGAGATGCATAAGGGATGTTTTTAACCCAATTGACGTGGAAAGAATCTTGCTAATGCCCTTGAGCGAACATCTGAATGAAAAATTTGTGGCCTGACATTTTACAAAATCATATAGATTCACGGTAAAGTCGGTGTACTATATTGAATGGGATCATGTCCATAGACACCGACTGGCTAGAGCGGATGGACAAGGGACAACTTCACGCAATCCTGTTTGGGACACCTTATGGAAGCTGAAAGTGCCAAGCAAAGCAAAAATCTTTGGGTGGAAAAGCCTTGCATGGCATAATCCCAGGCCTGACAGTGTTGGCTAATAGAGACATTCCTACTCTGGGTCAATGTCCGGTTTGCTCTTCGGGTCCTGAAGATATTAGGCATCTGATGTTCACT
Organism: Aegilops speltoides; assembly: GCA_021437245.1. NCBI lineage: Eukaryota > Viridiplantae > Streptophyta > Magnoliopsida > Poales > Poaceae > Aegilops > Aegilops speltoides. The sequence continues at coordinate 484,499,813 of CM038147.1, forward strand.
TGCAGCCATACACAAGATGTCCGGAAATCGCTGGGTCTTCAAGACATTATTATGAAGGCTACATATGTTGACTGGTCTGGATCCATTGTTCTTGAAGAGCTGCTTCGACGACAGAATAATAAATCACTGGTACTTGGACAAGTTGGGTTAAAGGAGATGGTTATTGTGGGTGCTTGGTATATTTGGTGGCAATGTAGAGAGTTTGTAAAAGGGGTGGTTGTGGCCCCTCCACCTCAGTCAGCTTTTGCTATTCAAGCTATATCAATGAACTATGTGGGAGCTTATTCAAAATCTGAACCACAAGCAACAACATGGTGCAGGCCGCCAAGACTTTCATATAAGTTGAACATCGATGCATCTTTTTTAAAAAAAAATGGAACAGGTGGAGCAGGTGCAGTACTACGTAATACAATTGGCAAAGCTATTGCAGGGGCTTGCTGGTCTCTAGATCGATTACTTGATGTAGCAACAACGGAGGCAACAATGCTTCAGAAGGGCCAGTACATGATGGAAAAGTTGGGCTGTGTCTCCGTAATAGTTGAAACAGATTCTATGGAACTTGCGCAAGCTTTTAATGGGGTCATTCAGATGTGGAGTCCATACCCGTCTATATTAGCATATTGTTGTTAGATTGCATCTAGAATTGGGAACATCTCCATGCAGCATTGCAACAGGGAAGAGAACATGGTGGCGCACACATTAGCTAGACATACTTTTACTTCTAATTCTTTTGTGTTTTGGGAGGATAACCCCCCTAGCTTTATATATCCATTGAATTTAAAAGAGTTCATCGAATTTGAAAAACACAAAAGAATCTAGAAAAATGATCTAAAAAAATGTTTTCAAAATAATCTAAAAAATGTTCATTGAATAAAAAAGATTTCATCAAATTTTTTTAAAAAATCGATTTTGACAAATAGTTCAATAAAAAAATAAAAAAAGATCATTAATTTTGAAAAAAGTTCACACAAAAATGAAAAAAAGTTCACCAATTTGGAAAAAACGTTCATTGCATTTTAAAAAAGTTCATCTTATTTGAAAAATGTTCATCAAATTTTAAAAAAGTTCATCGATCTAACAAAGAAGTTCATCGAAATAGAAAAATGTTTATCAAATTTGAAAATAGTTAATCAATTTTAGAAAAATTCATTGCACTTGAAAACAGATTATATAGTTTGAAAAAAGTTCATTAATTTTGGAAAAAGTTTATCGATGTTGAGAAAGGTTCTTTGATTTCATCGATTTGTTGAAAAGTTCATTGAATATGAAAAATAAAAAGAGACAGGGAGAAACAAATAAAAACACAGAAACAAAAACAAAAAAGAGAAAGCAAAAACAGAAAAAGAAAATAAAAAAAGGGAAGAAAACCGGGTAAAATAAAATCCCCGGAACCCATCCCAGAAAACTGGTTGAAAAAAAACCAAACAAGGACTCTCGCTCACTAAGAGAAATATGTGAAAGGAAGAAACTGAACAGATGTTGGCCTATAGCCAAGATGGTTAGCACCCTTCTCTGGTGTACTAGTTTATCATGAGGGCAGCTAGCCACTGCGCTAGATTCACGTTCGTGATTAACTAGTAGGTCGGGCCTTCTTAGTGAAAACGAGCCTTGTTCCACTATTTCTTTTTCATTTTACAGTTTTTTTTTGTTTTTTCAATGTTTTTATTGGTTTTTTACTTTCTTTATTTTTGTTGTTTTTCTTTGATTTTCTTTAATACTTTCTTGGTTTCCATTGGGCTTTTCCTTTTTCTTATTTTTTCTTCGGTTCTCTTTCTTTATTTCTTGTTTTTCATCCTTTTTCTTACTTTCTTGTCTTCTATGTTTTTTGTTTGTTTTCTTATTTCTTCTCCATCTTTTACTTTCTTTTTGTTTTTCTTTTGAGTTTTCTTTGTTTCTTTTGGATTTATTTTACATTTTTCGTATATGTTAGCAACATTTTTCTAATACATGTCTGGCATTTTTCTATACAAAATAATTTTTTAATACATGGTCAGTAATTTTAAATACAGATTTATAATATTTTTAAATGCTTGATTAACATTTTTGATACGTGGTCAAAAAATTCTATAGAAAATTGTAAACTTCATATGTTTGATTAACATTTTTCAAATACAAGATTAACATTTCTTAATACATGGGCAACATTTTTCTATGCATATTTGATGGTTTTCAAATGCTTGATTAACATTTTCTAAATGCCATATTAGCATTTTTGGAAAAATTGTCAACATTTTTCTATACATGTTCAACATTTACCAAATGCTTGATGAACATTATTCAATACTTTTATCATTTTTAAATGCTTGATTAACATTTTTGTATATATGATCAACAAAATTCATCATTTTTTTAATACATGGTCCACATTTTGGCTATACATATCTAACATTTTTTAAATGCTTGATCAACATTTAACAAATATTTGTTCAGCACTTTTTCAAATGATTGATTAACATTTTGATATACATGATCAATTGATTTCATCATTTTGTAATACATGATCAAAAAAATTTCTATACACATTTAAGGTTTTTCAAATGCTTTGTCTAGTATTTTTTAAATAATTTTTCAATATTTTTCAAATGCTTTGATTAATATTTTGATACACATCATCAAAATATTTCATCATTTTTTAATACATGGTCAACATGTTGTGTATACACATTCAACATTTTTCAAATGAATAATTAACTTCTTTTCAAAATATTATTTAAAGTCTATTTTTTGTAATATATATGTTTTGAACATTTGAAAGTGTAAAAATAATTAAAAAGGAATCAAAAAAGAAATAAAAACATGAAAAATAATAAAAGAAAAAGGTAATAAGGCAGTGCACTACCGCGAACTGGGCTGGCCCATATGCCCGCATCAGCGTGAGTCGGAAGTCTCTACTCGCTGAACGCGAGACATAGGCGCTCCCCCATCACTCCGTTCACTCACTGATGCAAATGATATATGTCGGGCTGCATTAGAAGTAGGAAGGCCAAATTTATTTTGCAGGAGGCCCAACAACGAATCAGCCCAACGACGAAGCTGCAGAAGTGCTACCTCAGAATATTTTCGGCAAACAGCTCTGAAAAAGTAGTAGTGCTGCCATGACTTTCAGAGGTTAATTAGGAGAAGAACAAGCACTGACACAGGAGTAGCTGCCTCGACCGTTGAACACAAAGGGCGGATCTTGACCAACTATGCTTTTGCTTTGTATAATAAAAAAAGTTGGCCACCATGATCACGGGTTCTTTTCCTGGCTGAACCGGCACGAATTCGAGTTATGACACAGTACAGCACGAGTAATGATGGGAGACAAAGCTGGAGCCCATCATTTGCCCCCTCCTTCTATTCTTTTCCTAGGAGCTTCTTTCTCTGGTGGGGGGCAGCCGTAAATTTACAGCCATCACACTTCTCCTCTTTCAGTAGTCCGTAGATTGTACACCATTTTCCAGCCCCAAGGATGATCGTTTCCCTTTTTTATCTGATGGCCAGTGACGTGTACTGTGAGTAGAACAAGATAATAATGTGACAAAAAAGAAAGAAAGAAAGACACGGGGCTTTGCAAGAGAGGAACAGTTTATCATATATATTCACAAGTTGGAGGGCCTTGATTTGAGGCAGCGCCTACGATGTCTAACATGGTTTCATGGTATGTTCATACTACTCCCACCGTCCCAAAATAACTGTCTCTACTTTGTAGTACTAACATTAGTACAAAGTTATATTAAAGCTGAGACACTTATTTTGGGACGGGGAGAGTATTTGACATAGATTCATGTATCCCCCTTGTCCGCGTCCGACGTAGGTACTGCTGAAGCTTTGCATATCGGACACCAGTTCTTCTGTCGAAGCCACTCCTGAATGCAGCACACATGGTACTGATGCTCACACTTCATTCTGCCAACCTCTTCGTCCTCGATGTACTCCTCCTGTAATATCCAGTCAATGTCAAAAACATATGTAAGCAGCACAAAAACAAATAACAGTATAGTAATGCACAGACAATAGTTTCTTGCGAAAGAAGCAGTAATAATGGCCCATGAACTGGGGAATACCTGGCATATGCTGCATTTGACATCATCTACTACAGGTTTGTTCACTTCTAGCGCTGGATTCGCTAGCTTATACACGACTCGACTGAGACACCTCTCCAATTGCTCTTCAGAAAGGGCAGTGCTCACGGAGCCAATTCTATCCTCTAGTTGTAATAATTCCTGAGCGAAACAAAACATATCAGCTTCTGGTGTCTGAACTTCATGAGCATAGGGCTACATTTTAAGATCTATATATACACGCAAACTGAATGGTTACAGAGTAACAATTCTTAACAAAGAAAAGAACGGCTCTAATCAAATTATTACGGCAAAATCAATATCATGGTAATAATACCTCATAAGACATGTCGTCAATATCCATTCTCATATCCCTATGCTGATCATTCAAGCCAAGGCCACTGAGGAATAGATTGGTTTCCAGCACCAGCAATTGCTGCCAATATTTTGTACAGAACACGCTTCAGAGCTAAGTTGGCAAGAAAAGAGAAAATTAAAGTTGCAAAAAAGGACAAAAGGACTGACCTCATAAGACAATTCATCATGTTGTTCGATCCTTTCCAATGCTAGCAACACCTGTACACAATAAGCATTCCATATATCAACACTGTTATTGCTTTCTCATGTCAAGACTTCCTAGCAGCTAATAAAAAGCACTGCACTGTAAACTATGATAGTTTGATCAGTTCCATCACAAACAAAACCTAAGCACAAAATCAAATAACTCAGACAGTACATGGAAAAACAAATTTACCTCTGCAATTCCGTCCATGTTCATGCGCCTGTAGACATCTCTAAACATTTGTGGGGAGCTATCCTCGGGACGAGAACTCCCTCTGCTCCTTGATGTACGGTTACTAGAGCCTTGACGACTAGAAGAGTAAATTGCATGAGGCAACTCCATAGGAAAAGGCCTTGTTAACCTCTGTGGAGGAACTTCGTTCATCGAAAATCGGGCCCAATCTGGTTGACGAGCCCCCGAAACAGTCTCACGCAGAGCAAACACGCCCTGCTCTGTTTCATCTGGCATCCTCATCCTAGCCTGCTGAGTAGTAGGACGCCTAGTCCTTACTGAATCTGCAGAATCTCGAATTATTCTGTTGCTCGTCCTTGTTATTTGTTGAGAAGCTGATTGTTCAGAGTCTCTGACTCTAGGACCAGTACTGCCAGGATACAAGGAAGGCTGCCCACTTAAAGCCCTTGGTCTCGAAGAAGTCTCCCCATCAGAAATCCTCTTTCTCGTAATCTCAGTCCTCTTACTATGGACAGAATTAGATGAAGAACAGCCTGACGGCAAAACATCAGAGATTGATGTGCAACCAAGGTTTTTTATACCACGCCTTTGTACACCAGGACCAGCACCATTTGATGATTTCACACCAATGGCCAAATTGCGAGGTCCGGCAGGCTGATGGACAGAAGTAGATGCAGTTTGAGTTTTACCCAAACCTATTTCCTCTTTATCCTTCTGCCTACGTGGTTTAGTCCTCAATGCAGTATTTCTCGCCATGGAATCAACTACATGTGAAGAACTCCCTGAAGAAACAGATGAATCTAAGACTTCAGGATCTAGCCCTGTTGGCCGATCCCCAGTGGTTGATGTGGATGATGAATCTTCTGACTCAATCTGCTGAGCACATGGATGCCCATCCTCCTCACCAGCAATAGCTTTCTTGCTACTCTGCAGACGGTTGACAGCAGTTCTTCTGTTACTACTTTCAGCATTGTTAAACTGTGCCGACAATGGGCGCCTTAGCTTTTCGTCGTAATTCTTTCTGACAGGAGCTTTTGAAGAGCTTGCAGATACAGACTTGGATCCTGATGAATTAAAAGAGTCACGCAAATACCCCGGCTTTTCCTTATTGCCAGCACATGTTGCTTTTGTGGGGTTGAGCTTTGTGGTGTTCCCTGGCTTATTCTGGAACTGATTTGGTCTCTCCTCATTGCTTTGATTTCTCAAGGAGACACCAGAACCCCTTCTTAGAATGCCAATTGTTGTGGTGGATCTACTGGCGTTCTCCTCCATGGCAACTTGTGTTACACTTCTGCAGCCACAATGCAATGAAAGTTAAGAACTGATGTTGCCACAAACAGTCAGAAAGGTATCCTCAAATATGTAAATCCACATGTAGAAATGATACAGTTCACGAAGAAGGTAATGATACCAATCTCCAATAGCACCAAACAATCCAACTTTTCACCTACTGTTAGTTAAGAACATTCAACTACACTCCAAGGAAGCCATATTCAGCTATGTTCATGAAACCATATCAAATCACTAGGTTGTAGCGGCGCTAAAGTTAACCGGCCGCTCTTCAGTTTTTTCATTTTAAGCAAACAAAAAATTTATTAGAAAATATTTCCTAAAATGTAATCAACAGATTTTTGTAACGAAATTGGAACAAAATAAGACCCTATGTTCATTATCCTATCTGCCTCTTGGCCATCATCTGTTCATTACCCCAAAAGGCCAAAACCAATTGGAATTAGCAGCAGTTGAATGAAAATGACTTGATCGAAAGCTCCATATAACAGTTTAGATTGTGATACAGTTATGCAGAATTTTTTCGTGCTTCAAACAAAAGACAGTCTGGGACCACCCACACAATATAAAAACACTTGGGTCATGGATAACTATGTCATGTGCAAACATCATCCCACATAGTAATTTATTTGAAGATACAAACAGGAAAAAATGCCTACCGATTTACAAACTAAGAAATGTTGGCAAAATACCCAATCGCGTAAAGAATAACAGGAACACAATAGGCACAACCAAGTCTCCTCTGCCTTCTGAATCATTACGAGAGAATCGCGCGTCCACAAAATTTAAGAATCCCTCCCCTCAGACCTCAGCTCATAAACACACACAGATTACAGGTTACTGCATAATAGGTGTATGTATGTATGTATGTATCTGGAATCGGAACGATCACAGGCGCAACCATGCGGCGGCCCAAACCGAGGGAATAAAAAACGAAATCCGGACCAATCCAAAGCCCAAATGATCGACACGCCGACAGCAAACGGGGCGGAAATCGCAGGCGGAAGACAGACACCCTCATCCTAAACAAAATCCCCACGCCAACACAAAAACGAAGGGAAGAAACGATCAAGGGAACAGAGATTCCCGAGCTCCTTGGCTTCTCCCCTTTATGTACGACGATCTAATCGAAGGCACGCTGCGCGCGCGCGCATCCATTTCGTACCTCCTCCACCTTGAACCGGCGGCGGCGGCGGCGGCGGCGCCGACCCCGTTTCTTTGTCCTCCCCTTGCCCCCTCGTTTTCTTCTCCTCGCGAAATGGAAACGGGGGAGACGGCGTGCGGTCCGGACGGAGAAGATTTGGTCAGATCCGAGGCGATTTATTTAGCGGCTGGCCGTAGCGGGTCGGGCGCACGGTGGCTAGCGGAGCCCCGCCGCGCGGCCACGTGGCGCGATGACCGGGGGCACGCGTCGCGGGTGCGGTCGCACCGTGCGAGTCAGTGGGTGGTGGCTCGCACGCCGGACAGGGTCGGTCGTGGTGCGCGTGCGTGCGTGCGTGCGCCGGCGGGCTTGACCGCGTCGGCCGGGACGCGCACGGGGGTGGGTTGGGTTTGGCGCCGCCGGTTTTCCCAAGAAAACAAATCGACAACGAGTAGCTGCTGAACCTGAACTCCTGTGTATATCATCCTCAAAAAAGATGGCATGGAATGATTGACTTGATTTGGTATGTTAATGTGTTATCTCATCTGGTTTACTGTCATTTAACAGTAGAAAACGTACATCGGAAGGTTAATTATGGTGAGTTGTTTTTGGACAAAAATCATGAAAGGATGTGCGTGATGCACACGCCTTAGGGCAAATGCGCAACCGACTATTCCTCTTCCTCGCATCTTTTCGTCTTCCACCTAGCTTTCCCCGCTTGTCAGCACCGCTCAATGTCCTCTCAACCCCAACTTCTCATCGTCGACTCTTGCACCTCGCTAACTTCTCTTCTCCAACATCTCGTGCACTCTAGTCCTCTTTCCCGCGATAGAGCATCTAGATCGAAAGTGTCTTTATGCTCCCGAGCTAAAATGAGCTCGGATGAATAGTAAATTTGAAAGAAAATAAAAAAAATGTGTGATAAACTTTAACAAATGTTTTAAGAGCTTGCAAATTTTCACATTCATATGACATTCTTGGAAGTCGAAGCAAAAAAAAATATATCAACACTCCGAAATGCTTTTGAAAATGACATTTTTTGGAGCATCAATTTTGTTTTTGTTGCCACCACTTTCACAAATGTGATTTCATGATGAAATTTTGCAAGCACTCAGAAAATTTGCCAATGTTTCGCACAAAAAAAAGATTCAGATTTCCCCCCCAAATTTTTACGAATTTTGCTGTTCATGCAGGCTCATTTGAGCTCGAGCTGAGAATAGCTGCGTCCCATCTAGATGAGAATTTTGGATAATTGATTTGATTGGGTGTGTTATCTTATTTGGTTTATTATTACTTAACATTATAAAACATATATTGGAAGGTTAATTATGATAATTTTTGCTGATGAGAATTTTTGCTTTCATTATTTTAGCCGATTTAATATGAAATTCAATGTGTGCGACGTTCAAGCCATAGGGCAAATGTACAACCCACTATTCCTCATGCTTTTGCCTTTGTCTTTGTCTTCCTCATAGCTCATCCCTCTCGTCAGCACCGGCAGCCTCCTCTGCTCGACGTCCTCGTAGTCTCGCTACTCTTGCACCTCGCTACCTTCCTGTCTTCAGCATCTTGTGCACTCTAGTCTATTTTACTGCCATCAGAGCTCCCAACAGAGAATTTTGGATAATTGACTTGATTGAGTGTGTTATACCACTTGGTTTATTATCACTTAATATTAGAAAATGTATATTGGCAGGTTAATTATCGTCTTTTTTTTGCTTTCATTATTTTAGCTTATTCAATACGATATTCAACATGTGTGACACTCATGCCATAGGGCAAATGCGCAACCCATCCTCCTGGCATCTTTATCTTCGCCTTTCTCCTACCTCCTTCCACTCATCAGCTCTGCCGCCCCCTCCCCCTGCTTGACATCCTCACTACCCACGTTCTCTTCGCCTACTCTTGCAACCTTGCTACTTTCTCCTGTACAACATATCGTGCACTCTAACCCACTTTCCCCGCCACAAGCGCCCCCAATAGAGAATTTTCGATAATTGACTTGATTGGGTATGTTATCTCATTGGCTTATTATCACTTAGTTGTAAAAAAACTATATTGGAAGGCTAATTATGGTGAGTTATTTTTTCTTTCACTATTTTAGCCGGTTCAATATAAATTTCATGAAAGGATGTGCGTGATGTATACGTTGTACGACAAGTGAACACCCGCTAGTCTGCTTGCATCTTTGTCTTCCTCCTTGATCCTCCTGCTCTTCAGCACAACTGTCCTCATTTGCTTGGCCTCTTACCAACCCCACTTTCTCTTCGCCTACTCTAACATCTCATTGCATTCTCCTCTTCGGCATCTCGTGCAATCTATTCCACTTTCCCACCATAATAGTTCCCAACTCTGGACATGGCACCCTAATCTCTAAAGTATCCAAGGCGCTCATTACCCATTTGAAACATGATTGTGCATCTTCATTCGCCACCACTCCTCGTATCTTTTCCCTCTTTCTTTATCCTTTTGGCACCTCCTCCTCAACTGTTAGTCTTCTTCCTATGGCACAAGACATGTCGAACCCTAAGCCAAAGAATGGAACATGGGTTATGTTATCATGTATTCCGTCCACTGCAATTTACAAATCATGTTTTTGTCTTCCCTAAAAAATATATTTTGGTCTCGCGTAGAAACTAAATAATCCACTAGTAATAAGCCAAATTTGCAATATTTTTTTCAAGACTAAGAGATAACCATATATGATGAAAAGAGCTGAGAGATAAATTAGGACAAATGGGGAAGTAAAATGACCAACCACGATGTTTGTGCCTTGTATTTTGAAAGAAGTTTGCAAAATTATTAATATGACCTATATTTTTCAACAAAGAGGCAATGCTTCTTATGGAAACTAAATTTCAGATTGCTTTCCAACTTTAGAAGCTTAAATGAACCCTCTACAGTCTACAAGTGTTTGCAAGTTTGAAACTCAAATCACGTCTTAGGATAATTCATAGTAAAATGCAACATCAATGGCACTTTTCATCGTCCCTCAAGGGATTTCCGATGACACAATGAGGTATGTTAGTGTAGAGGCTTCAAAATGTTTTGGGTCTATCAATGTGCGTAGCATTTCAATTCCCGCCGGAAGGCTCTTGGCAGAATTTGTGTTAAGTCGCCAAGCCTAACCCGTCATTTATCCTTTCTCTCGGAGGGTATTACATCCATTATTTGTCAATAACTCCCAATCAATTTGCTAGTGCCTTTTTGGCCTGGCATGAACGACCGGCGGATGCGACTATCGAATGATCCGTTATGAAGATGCTGATTGGAACACCACTTCATGTTTGGAGCAAAAACTCTCGTCATGTCCTTCATTGGCCGGTTTAGCAGCGAACTTGCATCATTACCTTGTTGAAGGTATTGTCTACACGTTGTTGTTCTGGTTCATTGTACGGTCTTGGCAAACAGGATGAAAATATTTGTCCAGGCCACCTCCGGCAGGACATGGCAACGATGGCGGAAGAACATTTGTCCTTTCTTGAAAGCGTTGATGCAGAAGAATTCAACTAAGTGGTAGGTGTTTATCTCATATCCTGTAATGATTCAATCGCGGTTGTATTTGTTTTGTATTCTACATAATATTAATAAGAATGGTTGTGTACATCACAATGACGCCAAGGCCGGAGGTTTAACCTCTTTTTTGACAGAAAAAAAATCAATTCATCACTCACTATCCATGGATAAAATTGAAGGAGAAAATTCCTTCCAAAAGATAAGGAAGGGAATATAGTGATATACATGAAAGCTTTGAAAAGGAAGCATGTAGAGGATCCCGATCATTTCTAACGTATGGGAAAAATGCTAACTTGCGCGTATTTACCAATAAGAATATAATAAACAGTGTAGTTGAAAGTGATTTAGTTTTTTTGTTGTATTTTTTGATTGCATTCTTTCGCTTGCTTTTACAGTCAACCACACTTTGCTAATCACATTTTTTTATTTCAAATGCATCACGTGTCTCTACTGTATCTCACATCTCTAGTGCAGTATTTTACCAGATAAGAAAGTATTGAATGTTTGTTGTGGAGTCATGTCATATATTAACTACAAAAACTCCTTTTGGAGCTTATTAACTACTACCTCTACAAAAAAGTTATATGACTTTTAGGTCACCGAAGTAGTGACCGACCTAAAAAGTCTTATAAAACTTTATAGAGGGAGTAATATATACAATCTTTATTTGAAAGAGAGATGAAGTAAGTTCTCTGCGCAATGGTTTCTAACATACATACTCCAAATCTCTCTTTTACTTAATAGCAGTTGTAAGGTTCTTGAGTCTGTCCTTTTTTGGTCTCCCACCCCACCACACATTCTCGTTTTCGGTTTTGTCAATTTCTTCATACCACTTTTTCTTGAGAACCGCCTCAACTAGCCCACATCTTATTTTTACAGGCTTACCAAATAAAATCATGTTTTCTTTGGTATCAATAATAACTACTAATCCAATTTCCATATTTGATACGTCATCACATTAACAATAAAATGGCTATTAAATCAAGGTGATTGCATAAAAAAGGCGTCTATTGCAACACATGACAATTGTTTAGTGAAAGAGAATAACAAGAAAAAAATTAAGTTGCACAACAATTTCCCGATCACAAGCACTACTTGATATGGTCCACTATAGGTAAGTCACCTGAAAAATGATTTGGTAAGTCGATTTTGTGTGGGGTCTGATTTTTCATCAAAATACTCTTGTATCTGCTTTGTCCTTTAGCCCTCCTTCCACCCGCCTGATCCAGCATCGACCAAACCACTTGTCGCCGTCACATGCAGCCATCGGAGCCCCGGCGCATGCCTCGCCATCGGGCTATGGCTTGTTTTTCATCGTTGCCCCCACCCTCCATGTAAGCCTCCCTCCCATCCTAATCCTTCTTCTCCAATGCCAACAACCCACCCACACCGTAAATTGTCAAGCCTTAGGATTCTCTCCACCAGTGGCACTGCTTACGCGTAGTCCACGGCTCTGGATCATTCCCGGCTTGGCCTCACTGCCGACCCTGCGCCTCGCTACCGCTTGTCGCGACGCCCTCGGCCCCACCTTGGAGATACACTTCCTTCTCTCTCGAAATCGACCGACCTAAAGTTTGGCTTGAAGAAAAAATTTCTCTGATTAGTTAGTTCGTGCAGTTAGAAAAGTGTACCAGCATTGTGTTTTATGAGACTTGCAGTGCTTCCTATACAGAGCAAATGGTTGCTTAGAACCAATATACTCGCTGAGTAAAATGAGTGAACAAACACATTAAAATGCGTCTATATATATCCAATCCAGAAAAAGTTAGAACATTTTATAATAGTGAACGGAGGGAATAACTCTCTTGCATCGAAAAAGGTTGCAATATGCCACATTGTTCAATGAAGATGTATTTTTGCTACTTTTTAAATAGTGGGTAGAAAATTAGTTAGGTGACTAGGCGGCATACGCATGATAGGAGTTGCTCCATCTTTTCCAAATGAAATGTAGCTGATTTGACTATGCCCATGTTGATCTAGCCTTATTGTTCCACTGAAGAATTTGTTGGTGCTAAGGAACTCTTGATTTGCCCCTAAAAAAGAGCAGTTTGTGATACAGACAATTTTTCCTTGTTCCAAAATATACGCTAGACTTTTTTTTGCTTTTTTTAATTGAAAAGGAGGTTGAAACTCCATTGCATCATATTAATGCACACAACCATGTTTAACGAATTAATACAAAACAACCAGACCAAAATCACCAACTAGGGGAGTACACAATATGCAGCTACGACAAATTATAAGAATTTAATTCAACATCTACGACTAAGTCGACTTCTTCTGTAGCAACACTTTCAAAAAGGGATAAACACTCTCGCCACTGTCACCACGTCTAGCCGGAGAAAACAAATGTCAATGATTTTCATCTTGTGGCCAACCACTCAAGGGCAACACATCATCAGTAAGACAATGCTTTCAATAAGGCAATGCCACAAGCCCGCCCGACCAAAAAAATTTAGAACAAGAGTTTCACCCCGAACGTGAAGAAGTGTTTTGGTCATGGGTGAGTTGATAGTCGCGCCAGCTAGTACTCTGTTGGGGAACGTAGCATGCAATTTCAAAAAAATTCCTACGATCATGCAAGATCTATCTAGGAGATGCATAGCAACGAGAGGGAGAGAGTGTGTCCACGTACCCTCGTAGACCAAAAGCGGAAGCTTAGCTTAACGCGGTTGACGTAGTCGAACGTCTTCGCGATCCAACCGATCAAGCACCGAATGTACGGCACCTCCGAGTTCTGCACATGTTCAGCTCGATGGCGTCCCTCGAACTCTTGATCCAACAAAGTGTCGAGGGAGAGTCTCGTCAGCACGATGGCGTGGTGATGGTGATGGTTATGTGATCCGCGCAGGGCTTCGCCTAAGCACTACGACAATATGACCGGAGGAGTAAACTGTGGAGGAGGGTGCCACACACGGCTAGGAATCAATGTTGTGTGTTCTAGCGGTGCCCCCCACATATATATAGGTGGGAGAGGGAGAGGGGTTGCAAGGGGCACCCCAAGTAGGATTAATCCTACTTGGGCGCCTCCTCCAAGTCGGCCTCCCCCCTTCCATATCCATCGAAGGGGGAAGGAAAGAGAGGGGGGAGGGGAAGGAAAGGGGGAGGCCGAATCCTCCCTTTTCCTTCTCCCTTCCCTTCCTTTCCTTCTCCTCCTATTCGGCCTATAGGGGGCGCACCAGCCCCTTTTGGGGCTGGTTTGTCCCTCTCTTGGCACATTAGGCCCATATAGCTTGTCGGGGATTGCCCAGAACCCCTTCTAGTGACCCGATACGTACCCGGTACCCCCGAAACACTTCCGGTGTCCAAATACTATCGCCCTATATATGAATCTTTACCTCTCGACCATTTCAAGAATCGTCGTCATCTTCGTGATCTCATCCGGGACTCCAAACAACATTCATTCACCAAATCACATCACTCATATAATACAAACTTGCCATCGAACATTAAGCGTGCGGACCCTACGGGTTCGAGAACTATGTAGACATGACTGAGACACCTCTCCGGTCAATAACCAACATCGGAACCTGGATGCTCATATTGGTTCCCACATATTCTAAGAAGATCTTTATCGGTCATACCATAATGACAACATACGTTATTCCCTTTGTCATCGGTATGTTACATGCCCGAGATTCAATCGTCGGTATCTTCGTCGGTATCTTCATACCTATTTCAGTCTCATTACCGGCAAGTATCTTTACCCGTTCCGTAATACATCATCCCGTAACTAACTCATTAGTCACATTGCTTGCAAGGCTTATCATGATGTGTATTACCGAGAGGGCCCAGAGATACCTCTCTGATACTCGAAGTGACAAATCCTAATCTCGATCTATGTCAACCCAACAAACACCTTCGGAGATACCTATAGAGCATCTTTATAATCACCCAGTTACGTCGTGACATTTGATAGCACACAAGGTTTTCCTCCGGTATTCGGGAGTTGCATATCTCATAGTCGAAGGAATATGTATTTGACATGAAGAAAGCAATAGCATTAAAACTGAATGATCAACATGCTAAGCTAACGGATGGGTCTTGTCCATCACATCATTCTCCTAATGATGTGATCCCGTTCATCAAATGACAACACATGTCTATGGTTAGGAAACTTAACATCTTTGATTAACGAGCTAGTCTAGTCGAGGCTTACTAGGGACACTGTGTTTTGTCTATGTATCCACACATGTATCAAGTTTCCGGTTAATAGAATTCTAGCATGAATAATAAACATTTATCATGATATAAGGAAATATAAAATAACAACTTTATTATTGCCTCTAGGGCATATTTCCTTCAGTCTCCCGCTTGCACTAGAGTCAATAATCTAGTTCATATCGCCACGTGATTTAACACCAATTCACATCGTCATGTGATTAGCACCCATAGTTCGCATCGCCATGTGACCAACACCCAAAGGGTTTACTAGAGTCAATGATCTAGTTAACATGGCCATGTGATTAACACCCGAAGAGCACTTAAGGTGTGATCATGTTTTGCTTGTGAGAGAAGTGAAGGAAATATGCCCTAGAGGCAATAATAAAGTTATTATTTATTTCCTTATTTCATGATAAATGCTTATTATTCATGCTAGAATTGTATTAACCGGAAACATAATACATGTGTGAATACATAGACAAACAGAGTGTCACTAGTATGCCTCTACTAGACTAGCTTGTTAATCAAAGATGGTTATGTTTCCTAACCATGAACAAAGGGTTGTTATTTGATTAACAAGGTCACATCATTAGTTGAATGATCGATTGACATGACCCATTCCATTAGCTTAGCACACGATCGTTTAGTATGTTGCTACTGCTTTTATCCATGACTTATACATGTTCCTATAACTATGAGATTATGCAACTCCCGTTTATCGGAGGAACACTTTGGGTACTACCAAACATCACAACGTGAATCGGGTGATTATAAAGGAGTACTACAGTGTCTCCAAAGGCGATGTTGGGTTGGCGATTTCGAGATTAGGTTTTGTCACTCCGATTGTCGGAGAGGTATCTCTGGCCCTCTCGGTAATACACATCACTTAAGCCTTGCAAGCATTACAACTAATGAGTTAGCTGTGAGATGATGTATTACGAAACAGTAAAGAGACTTGCCGATAACGAGATTGAACTAGGTATTGGATACCGACGATCGAATCTCGGCAAGTAACATACCGATGACAAAGGAACAACGATGTTGTTATGCGGTCCGACCGATAAAGATCTTCAGAGAATATGTAGGAGCCAATATGGGCATCCAGGTCCCGCTATTGGTTATTGACCGAGACGTGTCTCGGTCATGTCTACATTGTTCTCGAACCGTAGGGTCCGCACGCTTAAGGTTTCGATGACGGTTATATTATGAGTTTGTGTATTTTGATGTACCGAAGGAGTTCGAGTCCGGATGTGATCACGGACATGACGAGGAGTCTCAAAATGGTCGAGACATAAAGATTGATATATTGACGGTTATATTCGGACACCGAAAGGTTCCGAAGTTTCCGGAAAAAACGGAGTGCCGGAGGGGTTACCGGAACCCCCCGGGGAAGTAATGGGCCTTGGTGGGCCAAGAGGGGAGAGAGAGGGCCACACCACGAGGTGGCGCGCCCCCCCAGGGGAGTCTGAATAGGACAAGGAGGGGGCCCCCTTCCCTCTCCTCTTCCTCTCTTCCTCCCCTTCCTCCTTCCTAGTTGGACTAGGAAAGGGAGTCCTACTCCCACTAGGAGGAGGACTCCCCCTCCCTTGGCGCCTCCTAGGGCGGCCGGCCCTCCCCTTGCTCCTTTATATCACGGGGCAGGGGGCACCCTAGAACACACAAGTTGATCCTTGAGATCGTTCCTTAGCCGTGTGCGGTGCCCCCCTCCACCATAATCCACCTCGGTCATATCGTAGCGGTGCTTATGCGAAGCCCTGCGTCGGTAGAACATCAAGATCGTCACCATGCCGTCGTGCTGACGGAACTCTCTCTCCCCGAAGCTCTGCTGGATCGGAGCCCGAGGAGCGTCACCGAGCTGTACGTGTGTCAAGAACTCGGAGGCGCCGGAGTAACGGCGCTAGGATCGGTTGGATCGAGAGGAGAACGTACGACTACTTCCTCTACGTTGTGATCGCTTCCGCTTCGGTCTACAAGGGTATGTAGACAACACTCTCCCCTCTCGTTGCTATGCATCACCATGATCTTGCGTGTGCGTAGGAATTTTTTTGAAATTACTACGTTCCCCAACAAGAAGTTTAGTGAACGGATCTGTCACATTCAGATTCGTATGTATTTTGCAAATTTCTATGTATACAATACTCTGCATGGAGCTAGTCTAGCTAATTGCTCCCACTTTCAATATGTATCCAGATTGAGACTCTGAGTCATCTGGATTAGTGTTAAAGCTTGCATCAATGTAACCCTTTACGACGAACTCTTTATCACCTCCATAACCGAGAAACATTTCCTTAGTCCTCTAAGGATATTTTGACCGTTGTCTAGTGATCTACTCCTAGATCAGTATTGTAACCCCTTACCAAACTCATGGCAAGGTACACAACAGGTTTGGTACACAGCAAGTATACTTTATAGAACCTATGGTTGAGGCATAGGGAATGACTTTCATTCTCTCTCTATCTTCTGCCGTGGTTGGGCTTTGAGTCTTACTCAACTTCACACCTTGCAACACAGGCAAGAACCTTTCTTTGAGTGATCCATTTTGAACTTCTTCAAAATCTTGTCAAGTTATGTGCTTTTGTGAAAGTCCAATTAAGCGTCTTGATCTATCTCTATAGATCTTGATGCCTAATATATAAGCAGCTTCACCGAGGTCTTTCAATGAATTTTTTTGTTCAAGTATCCTTTTATGCTTTCCAGAAATTCTATATCATTTCCAATCAACAGTATTTCATCCACATATAATATTAGAAATGCTACAGAGCTCCAAATCACTTTCTTGTAAATATAGGCTTCTCCGAAAGTCTGTATAAAACCATATGCTTTGATCACATTATCAAAGCGTATATTCCAACTCCGAGATGCTTGCACCAGTCCCTAAATGGATTGCTGGATCTTGCACACTTTGTTAGCACCTTTAGGATCGACAAAACCTTCTGGTTGCATCATATACAACTCTTCTTTGAGAAATCCATTAAGGAATGCAGTTTTGACATCCATTTGCCAGATTTCATAATTATAAAATGCGGCAACTGCTAACATGATTCGGACAGGCTTAAGCACCGCTACGTGTGAGAAGGTGTCATCGTAGTCAACTCCTTGGACTTATCGAAAAACTTTCGCAACAAGTCAAGCTTTGTAGACAGTAACATTACCATCAACGTTAGTCTTCTTCTTGAAGATCCATTTATTCTCTATGGCTCGCCGATCATTGGGCAAGTCAACCAAAGTCCACACTTTGTTCTCATACATGGATCCTATCTCAGATTTCATGGCCTCAATCCATTTATCGGGATCTGGGCTCATCATCGCTTCCTCATAGTTCGTAGGTTCATCATGGTCTAGTAACATGACTTCCAGAACAGGATTACCGTACCACTGGTGCGAAACATGCTCTGGTTGACCTACGAGGTTCGGTACTAACTTGATCTGAAGTTTCATGATCATTATCGTTAGCTTCCTCTCTAGTTAGTGTAGGCATCACTGGAACTGATTTCTGTGATGAGCTACTTTCCAATTCGAGAGAAGGTACAATTACCTCATCAAGTTCTACTTTCCTCCCACTCACTTCTTTCGAGAGAAACTCCTTCTCTAGAAAGGATCCATTCTTAGCAACAAAAATCTTGCCTTCGGATCTGTGATAGAAGGTTTACCCAACAGTTTCTTTTGGGTATCCTATGAAGATGCACTTCTGCGATTTGGGTTCGAGCTTATCAGTTTGAAAGTTTTTCACATAAGCATCGCAACCCCAAATTTTAAGAAACGACAGCTTTGGTTTCTTGCCAAACCATAGTTCATACGGTGTCGTCTCAATGGATTTAGACGGTGCCCTATTTAACGTGAATGCAGCTGTCTGTAATGCATAACCCCAAAATGATAGTGGTAAATCGGTAAGAGAAATCATAGATCGCACCATATCTAATAAAGTGCGGTTATGATGTTCGGACACACCATTACGCTGTGGTGTTCCAGGTGGCGTGAGTTGTGAAAATATTCCACATTGTTTTAAATGAAGGCCAAACTTGTAACTCAAATATTCGCCTCCGTGATCAGAACGTAGAAACTTTATTTTCTTGTTACGATGATTCTCCACTTCAATCTGAAATTCTTTGAACTTTTCAAATGTTTCAGACTTCTGTTTCATTAAGTAGATATACCCATATCTGCTCAAATCATCTATGAAGGTCAGAAAATAACGATACCCACCGCGAGCCTCAACACTCATCGGACCGCATACATCGGTATGTATTATTTCCAATAAGTCATTAGCTCGCTCCATTCTTTCGAAGAACAGCGTTTTAGTTATCTTGCCCATGAGGCATGGTTCGCAAGTATCACATGATTCATAATCAAGTGATTTGAAAAGCCCATATAAATGGAGTTTCTTCATGCGCTTTACACCAATATGACCTAAACGACAGTGCCGCAAATATGTTGCACTATCATTATCAACTTTGCATCTTTTGGCATCAGTTTTATGAAATGCGTATCACTACAATCAAGATTGAACAAACCATTTACATTGGGTGTATGACCATAGAAGGTTTTATTCATGTAAACAGAACAACAATTATTCTCCGACTTAAATGAATAACCGTATCGCAATAAACATGATCCAATCATATTCATGCTCAACGCAAACACCAAATAACATTTATTTAGGTCTAACACTAATCCCAAAGGTAGAGGGAGTGTGCGATGGTGATCTCATCCACATTGGAATCACTTCCAACACACATTGTCAACTCGCCTTTAACTAGTCTCTGTTCATTTTGTAACTCCTGTTTCGAGTTACTAATCTTAGCAACTGAACCGGTATCAAATACCCTAGGGTTACTATGAACACTAGTAAAGTACACAACAATAACACGTATATCAAATATACTTTTGTTTACTTTGCCATACTTCTTATCCGCCAAGTATTTGGGGTAGTTCCGTTCCAATGACCATTCCCTTTGCAGTATAAGCACTCAGTTTCAGGCTTAGGTCTATCTTTGGGCTTCTTCACGGGAGTGGCAACTTGCTTGTCATTATTTTTGAAGTTCCCTTTCTTTTCCTTTGCCTTTTTTCTTGAAACTAGTGGTCTTGTGAACCATCAACACTTGATGCTTTTTCTTGATTTCTACCTTCACCGATTTCAGCATCGCGAAGAGCTCGGGAATTGTTTTCGTCATCCCTTGCATATTATAGTTCATCACGAAGTTCTAGTAGCTTGGTGATAGTGACTAGAGAACTCTGTCAATCACTATCTTATCTGGAAGATTAACTCCCACTTGATTCAAGTGATTGTAGTACTAGACATTCCGAGTATATGCTCACTAGCTGAGCCATTCTCCTCCATCTTGTAGGCAAAGTACTTGTCTAAGGTCTCAAACCTCTCGACATGGGCATGAGTCTGAAATATCAATTTTAACTCTTGGAACATCTTATATGCTCCTTGGCATTCAAAATGTTTTTGAAGTCCCGGTTCTAAGCCGTAAAGCATGGTGCACTAAACTATCAAGTAGTCATCATACCGAGCTTGTCAACGTTCATAATGTCTGCATCTGCTCCTGCAATAGGTCTGTCACCTAGCAGTGCATCAAGGACATAATTCTTCTATGCAGCAACGAGGATAATCCTCAGATCACGGACCCAGTCCGCATCATTGCTACTATCATCTTTCTACTTAGTTTTCTCTAGGAACATCTCAAAAACATAGGGGAGCTACAACGCGAACTATTGATCTACAACATAGATATGCAAATACTATCAAGACTAAGTTCATGATAAATTAAGTTCAATTAATCAAATTACGTAATAACTCCCACTTAGATAGAGATCCCTCGAGTCATCTAAATGATCAGATCACGTGATCCAAATCAACTAAAGCATGCACGATCATCACGTGAGATGGAGTAGTTTTCAATGGTGAACATCTCTATGTTGATCATATCTACTATATGATTCACGTTTGACCTTTCGGTCTCTAGTGTTCCGAGGCCATGTTTGTACATGCTAGGCTCGTCAAGTTTAACCCAAGTATTCCGCATGTGCAAAACTGTCTTGCACCCGTTGTATGTGAACGTAGAGCCTATCACAGCCGATCATCATGTGGTGCCTCAGCACGACGAACTGTCGCAATGGTGCATACTCAGGGAGAACACTTATACCTTGAAATTTTAGTGAGGGATCATCTTATATTGCTACCGCCGTACTATGCAAAATAAGATGCATAAAAGATAAACATCACATGCAATCAAAATATGTGACATGGTATGGCCATCATCATCTTGTGCCTTTGATCTCCATCTCCAAAGCACCGTCATGATCTCCACCATCACTAGCTTGACACCTTGATCTCCAGCGTAGCGTCATGGTCGTCTCGCCAACTATTGCTTCTAAAACTATCGCTAATGCATAGTGATAAAGTACAACAATTACATGGCGTTTGCATTTCATACAATAAAGCGACAACCATAAGGCTCCTACCAGTTGCCGATAACTTCTACAAAACATGATCATCTCATACAATAACGTATATCACATCATGTCTTGACCATATCACACCACAACATGCCCCGCAAAAACAAGTTAGACGTCCTCTACTTTGTTGTTGCAAGTTTTACGTGGTTGCTACGGGCTTCTAGTAAGATCCGTTCTTACCTATGCATCAAAACCACAACGGTGATTTATCAAGTTTGCAGTTTTAACCTTCAACAAGGACCAACAATAGTCAAATTCGATTCAACTAAAGTAGGAGAAACAGGCACCCGCCAGCCACCTTTATGCAAAACTAGTTGCATGTCTGTCGGTGGAACCGTTCTCATGAACGTGGTCATGCAAGGTTGGTCCGGGCTGCTTCATCCAACAATACCGCCGAATCAAAATAAGACATTTGTGGTAAGCAGTATGACGATCACCACCCACAACTCTTTATGTTCTACTCGTGCATATCATCTATGCATAGACATGGCTCTGATACCATTGTTGGGGAACGTAGCATGCAATTTCAAAAAAAAATTCCTACGATCACGCAAGATCTATCTAAAAGATGCATAGCAACGAGAGGGGAGAGTGTGTCCACGTACCCTCGTAGACAGAAAGCAGAAGCATTAGCTTAATGCTGTTGATATAGTCGAATGTCTTCGTGATCCAACCGATCAAGCACCGAATGTATGACACCTCCGAGTTCTGCACACGTTCAGCTCGATGACGTCCCTCGAACTCTTGATCCAGCAAAGTGTCGAGGGAGAGTTTCGTCAGCACGATGGCGTGGTGGCAGTGATGGTGATGTGATCCGCATAG
The DNA here is from genome assembly GCA_021437245.1 of Aegilops speltoides. Classification (NCBI taxonomy): domain Eukaryota; kingdom Viridiplantae; phylum Streptophyta; class Magnoliopsida; order Poales; family Poaceae; genus Aegilops; species Aegilops speltoides. The sequence continues at coordinate 484,522,005 of CM038147.1, forward strand.
GGCTTCACCTAAGCACTATGACAATATGACCGAAGGAGTAAACTATGGAGGGGGCGCCGCACATGGCTAGGAATCAATGTTGTGTGTTCTAGCGGTGCCCCCCACATATATATAGGTGGGAGAGGGAGAGGGGCTGCAAGGGGCACCCCAAGTAGGAGTAATCCTGCTTGGGCGCCTCCTCCAAGTCGGCCTCCCCCCTTCCATATCCATCGGAGGGGCAAGGAAAGAGAGGGCGAGCGGAAGGAAAGGGGGAGGACGAATCCTCCCCTTTCCTTCTCCCTTCCCTTCCTTTCCTTATCCTCCTATTAGGTCTATAGGAGGTGTAACATCCCCTTTTGGGGCTGGTCTATCCCTCTTTTGGCCCATTAGGCCCATATAGCTTGCCGGGGGTTGCCCGAAACCCCTTCCGGTGACCCGATACGTACCCAGTACCCCCAGAACGCTTCCGGTGTCCAAATATTAACATCCTATATATGAATTTGTACCTCTCGACCATTTCGAGACTCCTCGTCATGTCCGTGACCTCATCCAGGACTCCGAACAAAATTCGGTACCAAATCACATAACTCATATAATACAAAATCGTCATCGAACGTTAAGCGTGCGATCCCTATGAGTTTGAGAACTATGTAGACATGACCGAGACACCTCTCCGGTCAATAACCAACAGCGAAACCTAGATGCTCATATTGGTTCCCACATATTACGGAGATCTTTATCGGTCGTACCGTAATGACAACGTATGTTATTCCCTTTGTCATCGGTATGTTACTTGCCCGAGATTCAATCGTCGGTATCTTCATACCTAGTTCAATCTCGTTACTGACAAGTATCTTTACTCGTTCCGTAATACATCATCCCATAACTAACTCATTAGTCACATTGCTTGCAAGGCTTATCATGATGTGTATTACCGAGAGGGCCCAGAGATACCTCTCCGATACTCAGAGTGACAAATCCTAATCTTGATCTATGTCAACCCAACAAACACCTTCGGAGATACCTATAGAGCATCTTTATAATCACCCAGTTACGTTGTGACATTTGATAGCACACAAGGTATTCCTCCGGTATCCAGGAGTTGCATAATCTCACAGTCGAAGGAATATGTATTTGACTGGAAGAAAGCAATAGCAATAAAAACTGAACGATCAACATGCTAAGCTAACGAATGGGTCTTGTCCATCAAATCATTCTCGTAATGATGTGATCCCATTCATCAAATGACAACACATGTATATGGTTAGGAAACTTAACCATCTTTGATTAATGATCTAGTGTAGTAGAGGCTTACTAGGGACACTGTGTTTTGTCTATGTATCCACACATGTATCAAGTTTCCGGTTAATACAATTCTAGCATGAATAATAAACATTTATCATGATATAAGGAAACATAAAATAACAACTTTATTATTGCCTCTAGGGCATATTTCCTTCATACTCCACGCCAGTTCAAAGTGACTCTAACAGATAGGTTCAAAGTGACTCTAACAGATAAGTGCATCAACCACTGGAATGTTGCTCCGGCATTGCACAGTTTGAATGGCATGCAGGTGTAGTAGTATACCCCGCACGGGGTCAAGAAAGCTGTCTTCTCAACATCTTGCACCACCATCTTGATTTGGTAATAGCCCGAGAAGGCGTCTAGAAAGCACAGTAGATCACACTCAGCGGTGGAGTCAACGATCTGATCGATGCGTGGGAGAGGAAACGGATCTTGAGGACAAGCTTTGTTGAGGTTGGTGAAATCGACGCACATGCACTCCTTCCCGCCCTTCTTGGGAACAATAACCGGGTTCGCCAACCAATTCGGATGCCGCACTTCCCGAATGACGCCGACCTCTTGTCGCTTGAGGTCTCCTGAATGATGAACGACTGCTTCTCCGGGGCTTGCCGCCGTGCCTTCTGCTTTACTAGATGCCTGTTGGGGCACACCATGAGGTGATGCTCGATTACCCCACGCGGAACCCCGACCTGGTCCGCCGCCTCCCACGCAAACACGTCCTTGTTCACATGGAGGAAGCTGACCAACGCCTCTTCCTGGTCCCTAGGGAGGTTGGCTCCTATGGTGAAGGTAGAGCCCGACTCCGCGTCTTTGTTGACCGACACATCCTTCGTTTCGTCCTTGTCTTGAGAGAATATCTGCTTCTTCTTTGCTGGCGCAGCCCTCGGGCCCTCCGGAGCCCCTTCCCCGCCAGGTCGCGTGGACGCCGCGGCCCTGAAGGCGAGCTTGAGGGCCGAGAGCGCATCCTTGGTGTCCCCCGCCACGGTGAGGACACCATTGCTCCCCGGCATCTTCATGAGGTTGTAACCAGGATGGGTTGCCGCCATGAACTTGGATATGGCCGGGTACCCGAGAATGGCATTGTACGAGAGGCTAATGCGAGCGATGTCGAAGTTCGATGCGGTAGTTGTCGCGTGTGCCAAAGGTGATAGGGAGGCGGATTTGCCCCAGAGGGTAGGTGGAGCTATCGACGACCGCGGAGAAGGGTTTGGTGGGGAGGAGCCGGCCGTAAGGCACATGAAGCAGGCCAAATGCTTCCACGAAGAGGACGTTGAGGCTAGCGCCGCCGTCAATGAGGGTCCTGGTGACTGCCACGTTGCAGATGGTGGGGGTGCGGAGCATTAGGAGTGTGCCGGCGCTAGCGTGGTCGCGGGGTGGTCCCCTTGAGTCGAAAGTGAGGTCAGCTTTAGGCGTCACCCAGCCCGAGCGAGCCCCCCACCGCACGTGGGCGGCTCCCAGCTGCTGGCAGAACTGCTTGATGTGGCGGTCCGAGGCCGGTGCCTATGAGCCGCCAAGGAGGGCCGCGATGGCGCGGGGCGCTGGTATCCGCGAAGCGCGCGATGAAGAGGCCGCGCAACTCCTCCTAGGAATCCACTGAAGACTCTGTCAAGCCCAGGAGCTAGGTGCGTGACACACCCGTAAGGGCCATCGGGAGCCAGTTTGCCATGACCTTGTCGTTGCCGCCGGCCGCCCAGACAGCCTCAACATACGCCTGGAGAATCTTGCCGGTTCCGCCGTGCCGTCGTATCGAGGCGGCAGCTCCGGACTGAACTTTGGCGGCCATTGCACCCGCCGCAAGGCAGAGGTGAAAGCCCGGTGGCCCGTGATGCCTCCGAACATGCTTGGGGGCCCCAGTGGAGCGACGCCTACCATGAGAGTCGAACAATGTACGCGGAGTGAAGGAAATATGCCCTAGAGGCAATAATAAAGTTGTTATTGATATTTCCTTATATCATGATAAATGTTTATTATTCATGCTAGAATTGTATTAATTGAAAACTTAGTACATGTGTGAATACATAGAAAAAACAGTGTCCCTAGTATGCCTCTACTTGACTAGCTCATTAATCAAAGATGGTTAATGTTTCCTGACCATAGACATGTGTTGTCATTTGATGAACGAGTTCACATCATTAGAGAATGATGTGATGGACAAGACCCATCTTTTAGCTTAGCATAATGATCATTAAGTTTTATTGCTATTGCTTTCTTCATGACTTATACATATTCATCTGACTATGAGATTATGCAACTCCTGAATACCGGAGGAACACCTTGTGTGCTATCAAATGTCACAACGTAACCGGGTGAGTATTAAGATGCTCTACAGGTGTCTCCGAAGGTGTTTGTTGGGTTGGCATAGATCAAGATTAGGATTTGTCACTCTGAGTATCAGAGAGGTATCTCTGGGCCCTCTCAGTAATGCACATCACTATAAGTCTTGCAAGCAATGTGACTAATGAGTTAGTTACGGGATGATGCAATACGGAACGAGTAAAGAGACTTGCTAGTAACGAGATTGAACTAGGTATGATGATACCGACGATCAAATCTCGGGCAGGTAACATACCGATGGCAAAGGGAATAATGTATGTTGGTATTGCGGTTTGACCGACAAAGATCTTCATAGAATATGTAGGAAACAATATGAGCATCAAGGTTCCTCTATTGGTTATTGACCAGAGATGTGTCTCGGTCATGTCTACATAGTTCTCAAACTCGTAGGGTCCGCACGCTTAACGTTCGATGACGATTGTATTATGAGTTATGTGTTTTGGTGACCGCAGTTTGTTCGGAGTCCCGGATGAGATCACGGACATGACGAGGAGTCTCGAAATAGTCGGGAGGTAAAGATTGATATATTGGAAGGTGGTACTCGGACATTGGAATGGTTTCGAGTGGTTCGGGTATTTTACCGGAGTAGCGAGGGGTTACCGGAACCCCCCGGGGGCAGTCATTGGCCTCATGGGCCACGGGAGAGAGAGGGGATAGCCTACAAGGGGTGGCCGCACCCCTCCCCATGGGAGTCAAAATAGGAATAGGGGAGGGGTGGTGCCCCCTTTCCCTCTTTCCCTCTCCCTCTCCCACTCCTTCCTTTTCCCCTCCGATGAAGAAAGGAAAGGGGGGGGATCCTACTAGGAGTGGAGTCCTAGTAGGACTCCCCCCATGGCGCGCCCCTCTTGGCCAGCCGTCTCCTCCTCCCCTCCTTTATACACGGGGGCAAGGGGGCACCCCATAGCACATCAATTGTTCTCTTAGCCGTGTGCGGTGCCCCCTCCACAGTTTACTCCTCCGGTCATAGCGTCGTAGTGCTTAGGCGAAGCCCTGCGCGGATCACATCACCATCACCGTCACCATGCTGTCGTGCTGACGAAACTCTCCCTCAACCCTCTTGTGGATCAAGAGTTTGAGGGACGTTATCAAGCTGAACGTGTGCTGAACTCGGAGGCGCCGTATGTTCGATACTAGATCGGTTGGATCGTGAATACGTTTGACTACATCAACCGTGTTAACCTAACGCTTCCGCTTTCGGTCTATGAGGGTACATGGACACACTCTCCCCTCTTGTTCCTATGCATCTCCTAGATAGTCCTTGCGTGATCATAGGATTTTTTTTTAAATTGCATACTACGTTCCCCAACAATGGGATCCGAGCCAGGTCTATGCATAGATGGTATGCACGAGTAGAACACAAAGAGTTGTGGGCGATAATAGTCATACTGCTTACCACCAACGTCTTATTTTGATTCAGTGGTATTGTTGGATGAAGCGGCCTGGACCAACATTACATGACCACGTTCATGACACCGGTTCTACCGACGTCCTTTTGCACATAGGTGGCTGGCGGGTGTCTGTTTCTCCAACTTTAGTTGAATCGAACTTGACTATGGCCGGTCCTTGTTGAAGGTTAAAATAGCACACTTGACGAAAAATCTTTGTGGTTTTGATGCGTAGGTAAGAACGGTTCTTGCTAGAAGCCCATAGCAGCCACGTAAAACTTGCAACAACAAAGTAGAGGACGTCTAACTTGTTTTTGCAGGGCATGTTGTGATGTGATATGGTCAAGACATGATGTGATATAAGTTATTGTATGAGATGAACTTGTTTTGTAAAAGTTATCGGCAATTGGCAGGAGCCTTATGGTTGTCGCTTTTTTGTACGAAATGCAATCGCCATGTAATTTATACTTTATCACTATGCGGCAGCGATAGTTGTAGAAGCAATAGTTGGCGAGACGACAACGATGCTACGATGGAGATCAAGGTGTCAAGCCGGTGATGATGGAGATCATGACAGTGCTTTGGAGATGGAGATCAAAGGCACAAGATGATGATGGCCATATCATGTCACATATTTTGATTGCATGTGATGTTTATCTTTTATGCATCTTATTTTGCTTACTATGGCGGTAGCATTATAAGATGATCCGTCACTAAATTTCAAGGTCTAAGTGTTCTCCCTGAGTACGCAACATTGCGACAGTTCGTCGTGCCGAGACGCCATGCGATGATCGGGTGTGATAAGCTCTGCGTTCACATACAACGGGTGCAAGCCAATTTTGCACGTGCAGAATAACTGGGTTAAACTTGACAAGCTTAGCATAGGCAGATATGGCCTCGGAACACTGAGACCGAAAGGTCGAACGTGAATCATATAGTAGATATGATCAACATAGAGATGTTCACCATTGAGAACTACTCCATCTCACGTGATGATCAGACATGGTTTAGTTGATATGGATCACGTGATCATTTAGATGACTAAGGATGTCTATCTAAGTGGGAGTTCTTAAGTAATATGATTAATTCAACTTAAATTTATCATGATCTTAGTCCTGTAGTTTTTGCATATCTATGTTATTGTAGATCAATGGCCCGTGCTACTGTTCCCTTGAATTTTAATGTGGTCCTAGAGAAAGCTAAGTTGAAAGATGATGGTAGCAACTACACGGACTGGGTCCGTAACTTAAGGATTATCCTCATTGCTACACAGAATAATTATGTCCTGAAGCACCACTAGGTTCAAGGCCCACTGCAGGAACAACTCTGGACGTTATGAACTTCTAGCAAACTAGAGCCGATGACTACTTGATAGTTCAGTGTGCCATGCTTTACGGCTTAGAATCGGGACTTCAAAGACGCGTTGAACGTTATGGAGCAAATGAGATGTTCAGGAGTTGAAGTTAATATTTGAAGAAAATGCCCGAGTTGAGAGATATGAAGTCTCCAACAAGTTCTATAGCTGCAAGATGGAGGAGAACAGTTCTGTCAGTGAACATATACTCAAAATGTCTGGGTACCATAACCACTTGACTCAGCTGGGAGATAATCCTCCTGATGATAGTTGACGGTGTCCTGGACTAGGGGGTACTCACCACGTCGTCTCCCGATCAGTTGGATTGGGCCGAGGACCCCCATGGCCGTTTACTCGTGGGCTAGTTCAGACAACCAACGCATACATGAGGAAGATTCCACAAGACTTGGTGATCAAGACAAAGACTCCTCTCCACTGACGTATTTGACTAGGACTCTTGTTATCCTAGGCCTCTGGTATATTATATAAGCCGAGGCTGAGCTAGTCGATAGGGATATGCTAGATCATTATGATCTTACTCATCATACCCTTAGGTTTTAGACCACAACATATGATCTCGAGGTAGATCAACTCTTGTAATCTCTATATTCATCAAGATCAATCAAGCAGGAAGTAGGGTATTACCTCCATTAAGAGGGTCTGAAACCGGGTAAACATCGTGTCCCCTTGAAAGCACATTTGCTCCCTCGGTGGTTTTGGTAATTAATGACAACATACTTTGTGGTTGGACTAATGCTTTTATCAAGTATGTTTCAGGAAGGTCAATCACTTTGGCATGGCAAAAGGACTGAAGAGGTGGACCCCTCAAAATGCTAAGGCAAGCATTGGCAAAAGCTCAAGACTCCATTTTTGGTTTAGTATTCCAAGATCACATTGAGTCCATAGGAAAGCCAATACTATTAAAAGGGGATGAGGTTATGTTAATGATCTGGTTGCTCAAAGTGCTTAGTGATACATTTCCTAAACTATCAGCAACTCTCACTACAATATACACTCATAAGTAATCTCGGTCCCACCGATTTTCCAAACCCAGTCACACCGAGATGAACCACCTCAGCCATAAAGCCAAACCCTAGAAAACTCGGATTTTCCGATTCTGAACTCGGTCTCACCGAAACTTGAGTTGCCAAGCTTCTGTAACCTTCTGTCATCAAATCGGTGTCACCAAGATGATGAAGTCGGTTCCACTGAGATTGGCAAGCTCATGTCTTTGGACGAATCGGACTAACCGAGATTGTATTTTCGGTCCCACCGAAAATCCCAACGTTCACATGATTTGAACTTTCGGTCTCACCGAGTTGTCAACTTCGGTCCCACCGAGATTGGTCAAATGTGTGTAACGGTTGGATTTTGTGTGGAGGCTATAAATACCCCTCCACCCCCTCTTCATTCGTGGAGAGAGCCATCAGAAAGAACTACCACTCCTACCTTACATTTCTGAGAAGAGAACTACCTACCCTTGTGTTGAGATCAAGTTGCTCCACTTCCACCATATGAAACTTGATCTCTAGCCTTCCCAAGTTGCTTTCCACTCAATCCCTTCTTCCACCACAGCCAAATCAGTGAGGAGAGTTGAGTGTTGGGGAGATTATCATTTGAAGCACAAGAGCAAGGAGTTCATCATCATCAACACCATCTATTACCTTTTGGAGGGTGGTGCCTCCTAGATTGGTTAGGTGTCGCTTGGGAGCCTCCGTCGAGATGTGGAGTTGAACCAAGAAGTTTGTAAGGGCAAGGAGATCGCCTACTTCGTGAAGATCTACCCCGAGTAAGGCTAGCCCTCCGTGGGCGTAGGCCATGATGGCATAGACAAGGTTGCTTCTTCGTGGACCCTTCGTGGGTGGAGCCCTCCGTGGACTCTCGCAGCCGTTACCCTCCGTGGGTTGAAGTCTCCATCAACGTGGAATGACGATAGCACCACCTATCGGAACCACGAGAAAAATCTCCGTGTCTCCAAATTGCGTTTGATCTTCTCCACTTCTCCCTACTACTTGTGCAATTTACTTTCCGCTGCCCATACTCTAAAATTGCATGTGTAGTATGCTACTTGACTTGTGTGTGTTTTGCAAAATCTGCCAAGAACTTGTCTTTGTCAAAAGGCATAATTTTTATCTTGTCGAGTAGTCTAATCACCCCCTCTAGACACTCTCACCTTCTTGATCCTACAATTGGTATCGAGCATTGGTCTCCATTGCTTTGGTTTACACACCATTGGAGGAAGATGGACGGTTCACGTTTGGGAGTGTTAGCCATAGAGTGCCTATTCTTGATGGAGTGTCCTATAACTCGTGGAGGATTGAAATGCTTATTATCTTTAAGATGTATAACTTGCATAAATATGTTGAAACCCCATATGTGCCTCCATTTGACCCTTGCACCCTACCATGGATGAAGAGCTTGATTTGCTTCAGAACCTTAGAACCGTAAATCTTATCATTAGAGGTTTGCCCGATAATTTGCTTAAGCTCGTTACAAACTTTGAGTGCGCCTATGCTATGTGGAAGTTCTTGGAAGAACTTTATCCGGACTACTCTTTGAGAGGTCTTGATGAAATTCTATACAAGACTATTGAATTTGATATGATCTTCAATGATCCCAACTTTGATAAATGCTTCTTTGAGCTTCGTGATCTTATGAAAAGAAGGGTGATCCTTGTCTTATCAATGCTCTAATTGGAAATGCTCTTGTATTGCATTCCGATGATTATTGTCACATTGACAAAACTAATGCAAGTTGTTGTCAAATTGACCTAGGTATTGATGATGAACAATCTATGGGTCAATATGATGATGAGCATGAGCATGATGATGATTACTCGATTCGGACACGAACTAGACAAGATCATGAAGAGTCTCAATCTTATGGCAAATCTGAGAGACTACATATCCGGTGGAAAAGAGTGGATTCTTGATAGTGGATGCACCGATCACATGACCGAGACGAAGACATGTTTCGAGAGCTTGCAAAGAACGATGGTCCACGCAAGTATGTGACTTTTGGAGACAACTCCAAGGGTAAGGTACTTGGCCTTGGTAAGGTGGCCATATCTCATGATAGCTCTATTCAAAATGTCATGCTTGTTGAATCACTTGGATACAATTTACTTTCCGTGTCTAGATTAGCTGACTTTGGATTCAATGTGCTATTCATCAAGTAGATTGCCAAGTCTTTCGTCATGACAATCATAACATGGCATTTACCGTATCCGTAGAGGTGATCTATATATTGTTGATTTCACTAAGAAAGCCCAACCTAGAACTTGCTTCATTGCTAAATCCGCTAAAGGTTGGTTATGGCATAGAAGGCTTGGACATGTTGGTATCGTAATCTAGACAAGCTAATCAAAGGTGATCATATTCTTGGTGTTAAAGATGTTCTCTTTGACAAAGATAGACTTTGTAGTGCTTGTCAGGCAGGAAAACAAGTAGGTGGAAGTCATCCCGTGAAGAACATCATGACCACAAGGAGACCGCTTGAGCTTCTTCATATGGATCTCTTCGGTCCCAACGCTTACAAAAGCCTTGGTGGTAACTCCTTTGGTCTAGTTATAGTTGATGATTATTCTAGATTTACGTGGGTATTTTTCCCTTGATGACAAATCGCAAGTTCAGAGAATCTTCAAAACCTTTGCCAGAAGGCCCAAAATCAATTTGAGGTGAAGATCAAGAAAGTTCGGAGTGACAATGGAACGGAGTTCAAGAACGCCAATGTAGACTCTTTTCTCGATGAGGAAGGAATTCTACATGAGTTCTCGGCTACGTACACTCCTCAACAAAATGGAGTTGTTGAGAGGAAGAACCGAACGCTCATAGAGATGGCGAGAACGATGCTTGATGAATACAAGACACCGAAGCACTTTTGGGGAGAAGCCGTCGAGACAGCTTGTCATGCTATCAACAGGCTTTATCTTCATAAGCTTCTTGGCAAGACTTCATACGAGCTCCTCACCGGTAACAAACCCCAAGTGGGATACTTTCGTGTCTTTGGTTCAAAATGCTATATCCTTGATAAGCATCGTCGGTCTAAGTTTGCTCCTAAAACTCATGAAGGCTTTTTCTCGGTTATGGATCAAACTCCCACACCTACCGTGTCTACAATAATTTCACCCAAAGGTTGAAGAGACGGTAGATGTGAAGTTTGATGAATCTAATGGCTCATAAGTAGAGCAAATGCCTATTGATGTAGGAGACAAGGACCCATCGAAGCCATCCAAGATTTATCTATTGGAAAGATCCGTCCCATGGAAGTGAAGGAGAGTACCTCATCTACATATGTGGAGCCCCCTACCTCACGGCAAGATGAACCTCAAGGCAACATGGAGGCCTCCACAAGTGGAACTCACCAAGATGAGGAAGTGCAACAAGAAGATCCACCACAACCTCCTTCTCCATCGCCTCAAGACAACACCAACAACAATGAAGAAGAAGAGGAAGATGAGGATGATGAGGAAGCTCGGCCACAACATCAACAAAAGCTATCCCGAGTCCGAGCAAGAGTCAAGAAGAATCATCCCGTGGAACAAATGATGAGCGACATCGACTCGGAGAATTACTCGCTCTAAAACTCGCTTAGCTAACTTTTGTGAGCATTACTCATTCATCTCTAGCATTGAACCTATGAAGGTAGAAGAAGCACTTGAAGACCGGATTGGGTGAACGCTATGCACGAAGAGCTACACAACCGAGAGAAACAATGTATGGACTTTGGTAGAAAGCCCAATGATGATCAAAACGTCATTGGAACCAAATGGGTGTTTCGGAACAAGCAAGATGAAGATGGACAAGTCTTCCGCAACAAGGCTCGTCTCGTAGCTCAAGGTTACACACAAGTCGAAGGTATGGACTATGGTGAGACCTATGCCCCCGTTGCTAGACTTGAGTCCATTCGCATTCTTCTTGCTTATGCCAATCACCATGATATTACTCTCTATCAAATGGATATTAAAAGTGCTTTCCTAAATGGTGAAATTGAGGAGGAAGTATTTGTGAAACAACCTCCGGTTTGTGAATCCTAAAAGCCTAATCATGTTTACAAGTTGCACAAAGCTCTTTATGGTCTTAAACAAGCTCCTAGAGCTTGGTACAAATCTTGACTAGTTTTCTTCTTGAAAAAGGATTTGAGATTGGAAAAATAGACTCAACGCTATTCACGAAAAGGGTTGATGGTGAACTATTTGTGTGCCAAATATATGTTGATGATATTATCTTTGGTTCAACTAACCCTCATTTTAGCGAGAAGTTTGGAAAGCTCATGTCGGAGAAGTATGAGATGTCCATGATGAGTGAACTCAAATTCTTCCTTGGGTTGCAAATCAAGCAATCTAAGGAGGGTACCTTTGTCTCACAAACAAAGTACACCAAGGATCTCTTCAAGAAGTTCAACATGCAAGAAAGCAAAGGTATGAGAACCCCATGCCTACAAGTGGACATAATGACTTGACAAAAGATGGAGAACCCATTGATCAAAAGGTTTACCGATCTATGATTGGTTCTCTACTATATCTTTGTGCTTCTCGTCCTGACATAATGTTGAGTGTATGCATGTGTGCTCGATATCAAGCAGCCCCTAAAGAATGTCATCTTAAAGCTGTTAAAAGAATTGTGAGATATTTGATACACACACCTAACTTTGGCATTTGGTATCCTAAGAGGGCCTCTTTCGATCTTGTTGGCTATTCCGACTCGGACTAAGCCGGTGACAGAGTTGATAGAAAGTCAACTTCGGGTACGTGTCAATTCCTTGGTCGATCCCTTGTATCTTGGTCCTCCAAGAAACAAAATTCGGTATCATTATCCACTGCCGAAGCAGAATATATTGCTGCTGGATCATGTTGTGCTCAGTTGCTATGGATGACACAAACGCTTAAGGATTATGGGATACATGTGAGACATGTTCCCTTGCTTTGTGACAATGAGAGTGCAATTAAGATTGGACACAATCCCGTGCAACACTCTCGAACGAAACATATTGAAGTTCGTCACCATTTTATTCGTGATCACATTGCCAAGGGTGACATCAATCTTAAGCATGTTCGAACTGACAAACAACTTGCTGATATCTTCACAAAACCTCTTGATGAGAAGGTGTTTTGTCGCTTAAGGAGTGAGTTGAACATCATTGATGCTTCAAACTTGGAGTGAAAACTCCATTGATGCATGCAAGGCATGAGCCTACTTGACTAATCCATGATATTTCTATTATGATGATGATCATATGTCTTGGACACATTTGCCCCCTTGTATTGCATCTAACTCCTTGCAGGTACTTGGATGATCTACATTCCACAAGATTACCACACACTCAAATCATGAGTAATCTTGTCATTAACCAAGTATCTAGCCCTTTGGGATGTTGAGTTCAAGGAACAAAATTCCACATATCCTTTTTGACACCTTATACATCTAGCATTTCACTCTTGTCATCTTGGATATTCTTGAGTATTTCCTTGCTTGCCTAACCCATGTAGGAAGATGAACTACACAAGAGGAAATGGTGCTTTAACTTCACATTCTATGAGCACCTACATCAAGTTCACCTACATGAGCAAAGCAACAACAAGCCCAAGGTATGTTCTTCACATCTTTAAGGAGCTTTGCTCAAAGTCATGAGTACAAGCAGCCTCATAAGATGTGATCACATCAAATGCTTAATCGAAAAATGGCAACCCCATTTTGAGCTTAAACGATGAGTATGACCTATGATCAGATATTCTCATTTGACTCCTAAGTCAATATACTCAAACATAGGTGACTTTGTCGCCGACCCCTATCTAGATGAAGTACATATGTTTTTGCAGTCTTTCTATTTTCTCTTATGATTCTCTCTTGGTGTTTTCATTAAAAAAAAACTTCATCTAGCAATCTTTTTCATTTCTATTCTTCTGTCTTTGTGAATATCCTTTTGGCTCTGATCAATTCCTTGAAAATCATTTACAAATTCATTGCAAATTCTTTTGAAACATTCCTTGCAAAGTGAGCTGAATTATTTCTGTATTTCCTTGGAATTAAACTCGGCGTCACCGACTTAAATATTTCGGTCTGACCGAAAAAGGATCTGCCCTAAGTCCCTGACTTTCGGACCCACCGATCCAACTAATTCGGTGTCACCGATTTTCTTTCAGGATATCATCTTCTGCAGCTCCACTCAATGATTCTCTATGCATATTTCTTATTGCCCAGTTGTGATTCTTAAGGATCCCACTTCTTTCCTTCCATCTTCCCCGACCTTCCTAGTCTGCTGTCCTTTTCGGCACTTGATGTCAAAGGGGGAGAAGATTTAGGGGGAGATAAGGGGAGAAGAGAAGATTTAGGGGGAGAAGAAGAGCAATCTTACCTTAAGGGGGAGAGAATCACATCAAAGCTTTGCCGTGTTCCACATTGGATATTACATTTGGCATCATTCTTTTGATTTTGCTTTCATTGCTTTCACAATTGACATCTTATGGAAAGCAAAATCTCTCAGAGTTCATTGAAAATCTTTTAGTTTTGGGAGACATGTTTGCTGATTCAAGCTTGTGCTCAATATGAGACACTCTTTATACATGTCATCCCTGGCTTGGTACTCTTGATGTTCTTGCTGATTGGATGAAGAAATACTCTTGTGTTATCTAACCTTGTTTTCCCAAGTTTATTTCCTCAGGTACAATGCCAAGGAACCTCAAGGTAAGTGTATGCACTTTGCAGAATGTGCATGATGGTGACTTGCTTGTGAATACTTGTTTGCAAGAAATCACCATGCACATATGCATTATCACTCACTTCTTTTCATCTGCTCTGATGCATATAGCCAAGCTGCATGTAGCACATCTTGTTTTTCTCTCTTGTGTGCTTGTGGTAGTCCAAAACCATAATTAATGAAAATCTTGCACACTTGTAGGGGGAGCCTGTGTACTACATGTTTGTCAAAGCTTTCGTGATAATTCTGTCTTTCTTTCAGTAAGCTTTGATGTCTTGTTTAGTGTGTTGCCATCAATTACCAAAAGGGGAGATTGAAAGCACATTTGCTCCTGGGTGGTTTTGGTAATTAATGACAACATACTTTGTGGTTGGACTAATGCTTTTATCAAGTATGTTTCAGAAGGTCAATCACTTTGGCATGGCAAAAGGACTCAAGAGGTGGACCCTCGAATGCTAAGGCAAGCATTGGCAAAAGCTCAAGACTCCATTTTTGGTTTAGTGATCCAAGATCACATTGAGTCCATAGGAAAGCCAATACTATTAAAAGGGATGAGGTTATGTTAATGATCCGGTTGCTCAAAGTGCTTAGTGATACATCTCCTAAACTATTAGCAACTCTCACTACAATATACACTCATAAGTAATCTCGGTCCCACCGATTTTCCAAACCAGTCACCGAGATGAACCACCTCACCATAAAGCCAAACCCTAGAAAACTCGGATTTTCCGATTCTCAACTCGGTCTCACGAAACTTGAGTTGCCAAGCTTCTGTAACCTTCAGTCATCAAATTGGTGTCACCGAGATGATGAAGTCGGTCCCACCGAGATTGGCAAGCTCATGTCTTTGGACGAATCGGACTAATCGAGATTGTATTTTCGGTCCCACCGAAAATCCCAACGTTCACATGATTTGAACTTTCGGTCTCACCGAGTTGTCAACTTCGGTCCCACCGAGATTGGTCAAATGTGTGTAACGGTTGGATTTTGTGTGGAGGCTATAAATACCCTCCACCCCCTCTTCATTCGTGGAGAGAGCCATCAGAAAGAACTACCACTCCTACCTTACATTTCGAGAAGAGAACTACCTACCCTTGTGTTGAGATCAAGTTGCTCCACTTCCACCATATGAAACTTGATCTCTAGCCTTCCCAAGTTGCTTTCCACTCAATCCTTCTTCCACCACAGCCAAATCGGTGAGGAGAGTTGAGTGTTGGGGAGATTATCATTTGAAGCACAAGAGCAAGGAGTTCATCATCATCAACACAATCTATTACCTTTTGGAGGTGGTGCCTCCTAGATTGGTTAGGTGTCGCTTGGGAGCCTCCGTCGAGATGTGGAGTTGAACCAAGAAGTTTGTAAGGGCAAGGAGATCGCCTACTTCGTGAAGATCTACCCCAGTAAGGCTAGCCCTCCGTGGGCGTGAGCCATGATGGCATAGACAAGGTTGCTTCTTTGTGGACCCTTCGTGGGTGGAGCCCTCCGTGGACTCTCGCAGCCGTTACCCTCCGTGGGTTGAAGTCTCCATCAACGTGGAATGACGATAGCACCACCTATCGGAACCACGAGAAAAATCTCCGTGTCTCCAAATTGTGTTTGATCTTCTCCACTTCTCCCTACTACTTGTGCAATTTACTTTCCGCTGCCCATACTCTAAAATTGCATGTGTAGTATGCTACTTGACTTGTGTGTGTTTTGCAAAATCTGCCAAGAACTTGTCTTTGTCAAAAGGCATAATTTTTATCTTGTCGAGTAGTCTAATCACCCCCCTCTAGACACTCTCACCTTCTTCGATCCTACACCCCTGTCTCCTATTACCCATCGATCCATGACACACAGCTTGGGACACGCTACCCGAGATCTGCTGGTTTTGACATAGACAATGGTGCTTTCACTGAGAGTTTTGCAGTGTGATCGGCAAAGGATCAATGGCTCACGTGCAGATCAACTACGACGTCGGCATCTTCATTGCTGGCTCAACTGGTCACCTTGGCTTGAATGAGGACTGTGCCCTGCCTTCGATCGTCATGTTCAGACGAGGGCCTTCATCAACATCAACTCCGATCTGTAAGTGCATCTAGTGCCCCTTAGAGATTTTGGTGTGTTGAAGACTTAAAGGTTAAGTAACTGATGCGTTTGTGAGTGTACACAGGTCTATAAGTCTATGAGGAGTTTGATATTTACAGAGAAAGTCGACCCCTAAAAATGAAGTTCTTCAACTGAAGACTTTGATACTCTGAAGACTTTCTGAAGACTTTGAAAGTGAAGAAATTGGTGTGACCTTGAAGACTTGATATTCATTCGAGGAATATGAAGCATGAAGACTTTGTTTTCGTAGTTTCATTTTCTCTTTCTTGAGTCATAGGAAACACCGTCTTCGTTAAAGGGGTCGAGGAAATACTAAGGAAAAATTTCCATGTGATGCTCAACTCAAAATCCTACATCTACCAATCCCTTGAGTGAAGCCATTGAAATCTCACACGCTTCGACCAAATTCTTGATAATGAGACGCAGCTTTCTTACAGTCAATGAGGACTTTTCTCTGATCGAGGAGTTAGGAATTCGCCAAAGTCTGAATTGCCTACACAGATGAGGAACATGATAGCCCCGAGGAATTTGAGAGTCAAATTTCGACCGTTCTTGTGTTGCCGCGCCGCCGCCCAAAACATCTTATCCACCTAACGGTCATATCATTGAAGGGCATTTATGTCTTATCATGTCGGGCTGCTCCCTAGGCTATAAATAGCCCCCCCTACAACCACTAGTTGGTTGGCTACTTCGAGAGAACATGACACTTGTCATTTGAGAGCAACCCATCCTCTGAGGACTTTGAGCGAAAATCATCAAGTGAGGAAAATCCCAAAACCAAACCCCCACAAACCCAAAGTGATTGAGCATCATCAAGAAATTGATCCTCGTGGATCCGACGCTTGTTACCTTTGAAGATCGTGCTTCTTCCGCACGGTTAGGCGTCAAGGTCTAGAGCATGCAAGAGAAATTGTGGATCGCCGAGTGACCAAGTATGTGAAGGTTTGAAGTCACCAAGACTTACCACGAGTGATTGGACGAGGCTGCGTGGTCTTAGTTCAAGGAGAATACGGTGAGGACTGGGTGTCTGAGTTGCGGCTCGAGATCGGTGTCCGGACTGTGTGTCTCGAGTTTAAATACTCACCACTCCAACCAGATGTACAACTCGAGACAGCAGTTGAACTGGTTTACCAAATCATTGTCTTCACCAACCGACCGTTCTATTTCCTCAACTCTTTCATTTCCTCATTCTTTGTGTTGAATGTTGTTCATATCGTGCTTGAAGACTTTGATGAAGACTTTCACAAATTCCTCAGTTCAATTTCTTGATCATTTTGTCTTCATCTTGCTATCCTGTGTTTACGCTTTCCGTACTCTGTGTTAGTCTTCATTTCATCATGCTGACTATGTTTGTATCCTGTTATGTTTACTTCTGAGTACATATTCCGCTGCAAGTAGTTCTTCGCTAAGGAATTTCCTCACCAGCAAATTCCTCAGTGAAGAATTCTTAAAAATCGCCTATTCACCCCCCTCTAGTCGATATAACGCACTTTCACGATCTCTATCATGATCATGGAGGAATCATCCATGGAGCTCGGGGGCTCAACGTCAACATTGCCCTTGAGCGACCGTGCTGTTTTTCTGGACACCGAACTTGTATCCGCCGCCACCGCCTCCCCAAGTGTCATTTTAATGATTGCTTCTGTGGAATTGTGCGGAATTAAGTCTACAACAACAATGCAAAATTTCGTCGAGTTCCGATGGAGGAATCTCCGTTAACCTACGATATACCAGAGCCCTGTCAAATCTGGACGGGAATCTTGACGAGTTTAGGGTGTTGTCTCCAGAGCCCAGCTCGGTGGTCCTTTGGAAGATCCAACCGTTCATATATTGCGTAATTCCCATATGTACCACCCCTCAAAATTTCAGCTTGATCTGACGGTTCAAACTCCGGGAACCTTCCGATGAGTGGACCAATTTTCTGATCTGTTTTCTGCGTTAATATGGATCTGACCCCAATTCATGTTTCTTTATGAATGTGATATTGGACAACCTTTTTAAAGGAATTTTCTTCTAGGGTATTGTGCGTTGTTCTTAACACGTGCCCATAAACTTTTAATACTTCCCTGAGGTACTCTTCCCCATCACGCTGGTGTCAAACCAGTCCGGTAACATTGCTCCACGGCTGCCGACCTGCGCTAGACACATCGTCGCTTTGTTGACCCGAGCTCAACTTCTTCGGATCATCATCTGGCGAGCCGAACAAGAGTTCGGCATCGCGAAGGATAAATCATCACCAACATCGCCGCCCCACGGATTACACGGAGCGGGCACACCGGCATCACCGCACGGTCACTTCATCAAGCCGGCATTGACCATGTCACGAGTTATGACCTGCATCGGCATGGACGCATTGTTGCTTCTTCAAGCCGATGTCCATCACACCGACCTACTTCGACTCATCGGCTAACATGGAGGCTTTGACCTCGGCTGGACCGGGGGCTCCGCTATTTCTTCATCAACATGCTCCGGTGACTTCGGCGTCACCGGCCGACCAGGTTCGACACATCGGCTGGCATGGTGGTTGCAACATCACCTTATTGACCCGCTCCTTCACCTCGGTATTCAAGCCATATTTCTTTAATTATTTACTTCACTTAAATTAATTAAGTAGAAGATCTTTTTAAGCATATTATTTTTATTATTTCTGGCTTGCACTATTTTATGTGTGCAGGTGATTGGTTTGGACCGGGCCGCACAGTCACCTCGGCGTGCCGACGTCGTCGTCCCGCCTCCGTCGACACAATTGTGTCGTCGCCTTGGCGTACTGCCCTATGTTGGCAACCCCGCGTTGTTTGCTTCATCAACCTACTCAGCCGGAGACTCCGATGTCAACCGCCACACCTTGGCTAGACTGGGGGCTTCACCTCTTCGGATTGCCGAGCTCTTCGCTCGGCCACCTCGGGACCGGTTTGGGGGCTGGGACCTTGTCCCGCCGTAAGCTCGGGCCGCGTCACCAACGATGAGCACATTAACCAGCTAAGTCCTTTTCATGCTCAAGTTTCTTTTTAATGTTTAATTTTTGTTCGGTTCGACCAAACATTTTATTTGTGTTTAAAAAAAGCATTTTGCTAAAAAAATGTTTATTACAAACGGTGTTTGTTAAAAATAACTTTCTTTACCCAAGTTAACTGGGGGTTCTTCAAATTATATGAGCCGTTTTATGGTAAATGTGTTTTCTTCTTGGTCGTTGCAAAGTCTTTTTCTACCGCTCCTTCTTCGACCCGAGTGTGTGGTCAATAGCCGAATAGCCTGGTTTCTCTTTAAAGCCGCTCGAGTTTAGTTTGTTAAACTGTCCTCGGAGAAGCACTCCGCCTTCGGGATAAGGAGGTTGACGCCAAAGCCTGACCTACTAGAAGTTTCTAGATCGGATGTGTCATGTTAAAGCACGATAGAAGCATAATTTTTTAAAGACCAATGTTCGGATTGGCACAAAACTCTTGATTTAGTTCACACGTCAAGCTTTTACATTAGTTTTTTTGGCTTTTCAAGCTTATGGCACATTTTAGCTATTTGTATGTTTTTGTTTCCGGAAGCGGGTCATCCTCATGAGCGAGGTGCCCAGCATTCTAATTCAGCTTGGAAGATCTCTTCCGACCCACAACTCGGTATCTTTCCCGCCGAACTACACCTCGGTGTTGACAAAACACACACCACATCGGGACTACTTCCTGAGCAGTGCAATTCCAGATGCCTTTAAAACATTGGCAATATTCACGGGGGGCTGAGATTACAGCCGAACCCACCAAAACTGAGGTACCCCATAAAGTCCTTGGCAAAGCGTTCTCGGGCATTGCTTTATATGCATCAGTTTCAAATTGTGTCTTCGGTCAATAGTTGGATTGCCCGGCTCCTGTGCTTGCCTCCTACGTTCCACTTTGTTTGGCTAGGTGTGCAAAGGAAGAACCACTGTGATTGTGCTTCCAGCTTGCATGGTTAAGCGCCTTAGTGGAGAAAGCCGAAAACTGACTGTCACAATAAGAGTAAACTGGTCAGCGATCCGATGACCGTATTAAACTATAAGATCGATAGAGGTCACCCCGTGTTAAATGACGGGCCGTTCATAACATTGGCCGAAGTGTTTACGGCTTGACCTCAGCTGTCGCCAAACACTAACCAGGGGCTAGTAGCTGGCCTCCCAACTTTAAAGCTCCTATGACTAAGTGAAAGTTATAAAGCCCGCATATCTGTTTGCCTCGTTTTCGCTAACACAACTGCCTCCAGGCACCAATACGTCGGCTAAGGGTTGTCTTGTTATTGCGGAAACACCCTGCGTAGCATCTACAAAGGGGTAGAAGCCGACGATGGGCCACTTTCAACTGATAAATGCTACGTCTTGAGCTTGCAATGGTTTTCCTTGAAGAGGAAAGGGTGATGCAACAACGTAGCATAAGTATTTCCCTCAGTTTTTGAGATCCAAGGTATCAATCCAGTAGGAGGCTCCTCAAAAGTCCTACACACCTACACAAACAAACAAGAACCTCGCAACCAACACAATAAAGGGGTTGTCAATCCCTTCATGGCCACTTGCGAAAGTAAGATCTGATAGAGATAATATGGTAAGATAAATATATTTTTGGTATTTTATGATATAGATTGCAAAAGTAAAGATGCAAATAAAATTAGATGATAAACTTATATGATAAAAGATAGACCCGGGGACATAGGTTTCACTAGTGGCTTCTCTCAAGATAACATAAGTATTACGGTGGATGAACAAATTACTGTCGAGCAATTGATAGAAAAGAGAATAATTATGAGATTATCTAGGCATGATCATGTATATAGGCATGATGACCCACAAGTATAGGGGATCTACCGTAGTCCTTTCGATAAGTAAGAGTGTCAAACCCAACGAGGAGCAGAAGGAAATGATAAGCGGTTTTCAGTAAGGTTTTCTCTGCCAGCACTGAAATAGTAGGTGATAGATAGTTTTGTGATAAGATAAATAGTAACGAGCAAAAAGTAAAAAAAGTAAATAAAGTGCAGCAAGGTGGCCCAATCCTTTATGTAGCAAAGGATATGCCTGGACAAATTCTAATAATGAAGAAGGAGCTCCCGAGGACACATTGGGAATTATCGTCAAGCTAGTTTTCATCACGTTCGTAAGATTCGTGTTCGGTACTTTGATAATTTGATATGTGGGTGGACCGGCACTTGGGTTCTGCCCTAACTTGGGCAAGCATCCCACTTATAATTAACCCCTATTGCAAGCATCCGCAACTACAAAAAGGAGTATTAAGGTAAACCTAACCACAACATTAAACATATGGGTCCATATCAACCCCTAACGAAGCAACACATAAACTAGGGTTTAAGCTTCTGTCACTCTAGCAACCCATCATCTACTTATTACTTCCCCATGCCTTCCTCTAGGCCCAAATAATGGTGAAGTGTCATGTAGTCGACGTTCACATAACACCACTAGAGGAAAGACAACATACATCTCATCAAAATATCGAACGAATACCAAATTCACGTGACTACTAATAGCAAGACTTCACCCATGTCCTCAGGAACAAACGTAACTACTTACAAAGCATATTCATGTTCATAATCAGAGGAGTAATAATATGCATAAAGGATCTGAACATACGATCTTCCACCAAGTAAACCAATTAGCATGAACTACAAGGAGTAATCAACACTACTAGCAACCCACAGGTACCAATTTGTGGTTTTGATACAAGATTGGATACAAGAGATGAACTAGGGTTTTGAGAGCAGATGGTGCTGGTGAAGATGTTGATGGAGATTGACCCCCTCCCAATGAGAGGATCGTTGGTGATGACGTTGGTGATGATTTCCTCCTCCCGGAGGGAAGTGTCCCTGTCGGTGTCAAAACCGGCGGATCTCGGGTAGGGGGTCCCGAATTGTGCGTCTAGGCGGATGGTAACAGGAGACAAGGGACACGATGTTTTACCCAGGTTCGGGCCCTCTTGATGGAGGTAAAACCCTACGTCCTGCTTGATTAATATTGATGATGTGTATTACAAGAGTGGATCTACCACGAGATCAAGGAGGCTAAACCCTAGAAGCTAGCCTATGGTATGATTGTTGTAATGGATGTTATGTCCTACGGACTAAAACCCTCCAGTTTATATAGACACCGGAGAGGGCTAGGGTTACACAGAGTCGGTTACAACGGTAGGAGATCTACATATCCGTATCGCCAAGCTTGCCTTCCACGCCAAGGAAAGTCCCATCCGGACACGGGACGGAGTCTTCAATCTTGTATCTTCGTAGTCTTGGAGTCCGGCGGACGATGATAGTCCGGCTGTCCGGACACCCCCTAGTCCAGGACTCCCTCAGTAGCCCTTGAACCTGGCTTCAATGACGATGAGTCCGGCGCGCATAATGTTCGGCATTGCAAGGCTGGTTCCTCCTCCGAATAATCCATAGAAGACCGTGAACACCAGGATAGTGTCCGGCTCTGCAAAATAAATTCCACATTCCACCGTAGAGAGAATAATATGTACACAAGTTCAATCTGCTGACGTATTTTGCGGCATGATGTCACACCACTACCAAGCCTTTACTTGAATTGTTTTTTATCATACCACCTCGGTAGCGTTTAGCGGCGGTTTCCTTGGCACGTCTTGTCGAGCGAGATCGTGTTCCCCTTATTCCGGGATTCTCATCAATACGGATGTGGGTAACCCAACGCGTCTGTCATCCGCCACCCTCTATCGGCGAGTCTGAACGGTCACGGAGACGGCTCTTGGTATTCTCCCTCTTTATAATAGGACCAAGGCTCGTTTCTTTTCTTCAATCCTCCATCGAATCTTCTCCTCGCTCCAAGTTCCAACACCCAGAGCCCCAGATTCGTGTGCTTCGGACCTTCAACAATGTCCGGTTCCAACCTTCAAGGCCGGTGGATGCCCTCCTCTATCACGGAGGAGGACATGCTAAAGCTGCGAGAGGCCAAGTACCTGTCTTATGAGATTTCGCACAGGCTGCCCGCCGAAGGGCAGGCCATACCCACCCCCGAGCCCGGTGAGTACGTCATCTTTGTATCCCACCTCCGTCGGGGCTTAGGCTTCCCGACGGATCCTTTCGTGAGAGGGCTCATGTTCTACTACGGGCTGGATTTCCATGACTTGGCTCCGGAGTCCATCCTCCATATCTCCGCATTCATCGTCGTCTGCGAAGCCTTCCTCTGCGTCACCCCCCACTTCGGCCTGTGGCCGAAGACCTTCAATGTGGAGCCGAAGATGATCGGGGGGCGTCAAGCAGAGTGCGGCGGGGTGGCCGTAAGCAGGAGGGCCGATGCCCCGTGGCCCGAGGGCTCCTTCCAAGAGGAGCTCGGCTTGTGGCAGCATGAGTGGTTTTATATCACCGCTCCGAAGGGCAGCAGGCAAAAGCCGCCGCCCATATTCCGCTCGGGACCTCCTCGACGGTTGATGTCGTGGGTCAACCAAGGGCTCAATTGGGGGTCGTCAAAAGACGTGCCCCTCTTGCAGGGCCGGATTCGAGACCTCCAGGCAAGGGAGATCGATCTGGTTGTGGTGATGCAGGTCATGCTAATCATGCGTCTTCTGCCCTGCAAACGCCGTGCTCTCCGGCTATGGGAGTTTAATCCGGAGGGACCACGGATTCTCCAACACTTTATGGGTACGACACCCGTGGAGATGTACAAGTTATTCTTTGGACCGCAGGCGGCGTGTCCGGAATTGACCGAGGATGCCGGCCTAAGCTGCAATCGCCCGGATACTCAAGTAAGTAGCTCAGTGTTCGGACGTATCGTTTGTTTGCCTTTCTACAATTCGCCTTTTAACCCGTTATCCTTCAACAGGAGTGGATAGCGCAAGCAAGGCAGATACGGTGTCCAGCCCCCCTCCCAGAGACCGCGCCGGATCCCGTGCTGGTCAGGATGTTGGAGGTTGTGCCTTCAGAAGAAGCCGAAGGGGAAAACAGAGGAGCTACCGCCTCGCCCAAGGGGGCGCTTGAAGAAGGGGGGATCGAGAATCCCTCCCTCCAGGGGGAGAAGAGGACCGCCTCTGAAGACCCGGGGGCCAAAGCCCCTAAGCGGGGGAAGAAATCTTCACCGGAGGGTCCTGCGTCCGGGGAGGTCCCGGCTGCACAGTCTTCTCTAAAGAATCAACCCTCCAACGAGCCGTGAGTAGAAAAAAAGGGGAGTTCATTAATAAGAAACATCCCTATTTGTGCTTCTGAGGATAACCGAAATTTTTACCTTGTAGTTCGGATCTCCGACCTTCTCAGATGAGCTCGTCTTCGGGGGATCTTCGTCCGGAGATGATGGAGAGCGAGACGCCTCCGTCTGCTAAGCCGTCGGAGAGAGCGGACGAGCCTGAAGTGTCGTCACGGAGGGTGTCCCCGAACCCGGCGGAGCCGAATAGTTCGGCGCCAACTAGTGTTTGGCTGGGGGAGCTGAAGGATCTGTTTGAGAGGGCGTCCATCTCAGAAGATCACCGTGCATTGATGAGTATGGTGATTAGAAGGATTTCGTCCGCCGAAAGTGGATTGCATAATGTCGTTAGGAGTTTGCTGGCGGGGTTTGAGGTATGTAAAAATGACACCCCTTTTTGGCAGTTTTGCACATAAAGTGCGCCCTATATAGATAGTAGCCCCTGAGACTCGGCAGGTTGTCGAAAGCGACAGCGTGCCGAGGATCAAAATCGCAGGTATTGAGTGTCGCCTTTCCTATGCAGGTGGCGGATAGTCCGGGGGCTAGCCGGACTGATGGAGTTGCTGAATTAATGCGGCAACTCGATGTTGCGGATGCGGACATCGCGCTAGTCAACAAGCAACTTGACGAGTCGCAAGGTAAATTGTGTCTCCGCAGTCACCTATTAAGGGAGCAAAAGCCCACTACTTACAATATTTATGCTTGACGCAGATGGTGCTGCTGCTGTGGAGAGCCTTCGGGCAGAACTTGCTCAAGCCAAGGAGCAAGCCCGAAGGAGTGATGCGGCTGCCTCGAGGGCGGCCGAGGAGTTAGAAGCCGAAAGGGCTGCACACTGCCGAAGCAGGGAAGAGATGGCCGAACTGGCCACTAAATTGAAGGATGCTACTGACCGCAATGAGGCTCTTGAAAAGGAGCGCCTATCGGAGCGGGAAGACACAGGGAAGGCCACCGCCGAAGCCAAGGATGCCCGCTCGCAATGCGGGCTATAAAGGAGGAGCTGCGCCAGTCGGAGACATTTTGGTCGGCAAGCCTTTTCGCTGCGCCCGCAGTTTCACGGATCAAAGTATGCCCAGCTTGGCCAGCTGTGGGGTCCGGAGGATCCATATATGGACTTAGCGGCGAGTGCGATGGATGCCGTTGTGCACTTCCGAAGTCAGAAGGATCACAAGACGGAAGAGCTGTTTTGGTCTCAATTCCATAGTCCGGATCGTTCACTTCCGCTGACCGATCGGTTGGCCGAATGGGCTGAGCTAAATAGGTTGTCCGGACTTGCCATGACGGATATCGTGACTCATGTCTGGCCGGAGAGGCCCAAGGCGACGAGCTATTTTGGCTTATTGCAGCAATTTCTTGGTGCGGTGCCGCATCTCAAGTTGATGAAGCGGTCGGCCTGCATAGAGGGTGCGCGGATGGCCCTTGCCCGTGTGAAGACACATTGGACAGAGATGGATGCCACTGCTGTTGCAACCCAGGGTTCGGACGAGAGCCGGTTACCCGCCGAGCACTATTTTGGGGAAGTTCTGCGTGGTGCTCGTGTAATAGAGTCGCAGTGCTCAAAAAATGTCATGTTCAAATGAACGTTTTATTTTGTAAAACAATGGTTATGATGTAATCGCTTTTTATACTTGTGTGTTAAGTATTGAAATATCTCCTATGCGGCCGTTTATGTATACGTGTGTATAACCTGAAAGATGGCAGTCTTCGGCTTCAGCCCCCACGCACAAGATGCGGGGGTGTTCGCAAAAATAGCGCATTTTCACACTTAATCCGACGTCTCGGTCCCGTTAAGGAGGTGGTAGCGTAGCAAACGAGGCAAACGGACTATAATGCTTTATCACTTTCACTTAGCCATTGGAGTTCGAGGGTGGGACTACGATATAGCCCCTGGGGGCACCGCACTCTCCGAATTCGGGGCGCGTATGTGCCTGACCGGGAAGCGGTCCTTTGTCAAAGCGGAGGAATTCTAAACAGTCCGGTGGTCGATCGAGTGGTTGACCAGTCTCTCGCTGTATCATGACAGTCAGTTTTCGGCTTTCTCTACTGAGGTGCTAACCCAGCCGAACTGGGACACAATCGCAGTAGTTCTCCTGGTGCCGCCTTAGCCGATGATACGGAACGTAAGGCAGCAAAACACAGGAGCCGGGCAAACCCAACATTTGACCAAAGACATGATTCGGAGCTGATGCATATAAGGCCTAACTCGAGACGCCGAGCACTCCTTAAGGTGTTCGGTCTTTATAATAATGGGCAGAACAATGCCCTAAGCCCCTAGTGTCCAGGTACGGGCGAGGTCCTCTGACACGACCGATGCCAAAACGTCAGGCTCCACTCTGGTTATAATGAGAAACCAGGGGATTATAGCAACAAGAGACAAGAAAAAGGTTTACGCAGGTCTTAATCTCAAAAGAATCCTTGCAACGGGTCCCTACTGCACGTCTGCGCCTGTGTCTCCGTTGTGCCGTTATCCTGGACGGGTATGCACGTTGTTCATCTGTAAAAATAGAGGAACTTAGTTTGAAAGGAAATCGTGTGAAAAAGTGTATGAAAAATATCAATAAATAAATAAAGCGGAGTCTATATTAGCTCATTATTGCTTATACGCACAACCCCTTGTGAAGGGGTGTGCGGCTAGGGAGCCCCTAGCTTATTTATGCCGGACTCGTCTAGCCGTGTCCGGGGTATTTAGATGACCCTCTTAATGAAATGATGCCACGTGGACCGGGCATTTTAAGTGTAAGAGACGCGTAATGTGGTATTGCGTTAAAGCGGACAAAAGCTTCACGTCCCAATAGTGCCTGATAGCTACTTTTGAATGGGGTGACATGGAAGATTAGTTTTTCGCGTCGGAAGTTGTTCGGCGACCCGAACACAACTTCCAGTAATAAGGAGCCTGTGCACTTGGCGTAAGGGCCTGGCGTCACTCCTTTAAAGGGAGTGCGGCTATGTCGAATTTTAGTAAGGTCTATCCCCAACTTGCGGATTGTGTTCGGATATAGCAGGTTCAAATCGCTGCCTCCTCCATTAGGACTTGTGTAAATTGCAGTCCGTCGATTATAGGATCCAATATCAGGGCAGTCCATCCTGCATTTCGAACACTTCTGGAATAATCCAGGTGGTCAAAGGTGATTGGTTTTGACATCCAATCTCGAGGTTCCGCTGGGGTGGACCGAGCGAGACCCATCTTAGCGGGTGCCGCATTGTTTTTCCGTATTATCGCATGAAGGGAGTTTACTATTTTGACTTCTTGTGGGAAAGTCTTTTTTTTCCGGTGCCCTGCTGGTGGGGTTCGTCATTGTCCTCGCTTAATGCGTCGAGCCCCTTGTGTTCGGTGTTGAGTCGGCTGGACTGTTTGAAAACCCAACAATCTCGGTGGGTGTGGTTTGCAGGCCTTCCGGAGGTACTGTGGATTTGACATATCCGATCCAAAATTTTGTTTAAGTTGGATAGCTCGTCACTGTTGTCCTTAAGAGGCAGTGTTTTGTTGTTTGGCCGCGAGCTTTTGAATCCGGCGTTGACCACCGTGTTCTTTGGGCTTTTCTCTTTATTCCGGCGCTGATCTTTTCTGCGCCGTGATTTTCCGTTTCCATCTCTGATCTTGGATGTACTTGGGTCGCTGGTGCTGCATCTTGCTAGCCAGCTATCTTCCCCCGCGCAAAAGCGGGTCATGAGGCTTGTTAGCGCGGACATTGTCCTCGGCTTCTCTTGGCCGAGGTGTCTGGCGAGTCATTCGTCTCGGACGTTGTGTTTAAAAGCTTGAAAGTGCAACTAATCCCCGGGTGGTTTTGGTAATTAATAACAACATATATATCATTGAACTAATAGTTTCTTGAGAATCATTTCGAAAGTTCATGATATGGGTATGGCAATGATCAAGAAGTGGACCCTCAAAATGCTAAGGCAAGCATTGGCAAAAGCTCAAGACTCCATTTTTGGTTTAGTGATTCAAGATCACATTGAGTCTATAGGAAAGCCAATACTATTAAAAGGGATGAGGTTATGTTAATGATCTGGTTGCTCAAAGTGCTTAGTGATACATCTCCCAAACCATCAGCAATCTTTCATTCCAATATACACTCATAAGTAATCTCGGTCCCACCGATTTCCTAAACTCACCACACCGAGATGAACCACCTCACCACAAAGCCAAACTCTAGAAATTTCGGATTTTCCGATTCTAAACTCGGTCTCACGAAACTAGTGTTGCCAAGCTTCAGAACATTCATCATCAAATCGGTGTCATCGAGATGATAAAGTCGGTCCCACCGAGATTGGCAAACCCTAGTCTTTGGAAGAATCGGACTCACCGAGATTGTATTTTCGGTCCCACGAAAATCCCAACGCTCACAAGATTTGAACTTTCGGTCTCACCGAGTTGTCAACTTCGGTCCGACCGAGATTTGTCAAATGTGTGTAACGGTTGGATTTTGAGTGGAGGCTATAAATACCCTCCACCCCCTCTTCATTCGTGGAGAGAGCCATCGAAAGAACTACCACTCCTACCTTACATTTACGAGAAGAAAACTACCTACCCTTGTGTTGAGATCAAGTAGCTCCACTCCCACCATATGAAGCTTGATCTCTAGCCTTCCCAAGTTGCTTTCCACTCAATCCTTTCTTCCACCACAGCCAAATCGGTGAGGAGAGTTGAGTGTTGGGGATATTATCATTTGAAGCACAAGAGCAAGGAGTTCATCATCATCAACACCATCTATTACCTTTTGGAGGTGGTGCCTCCTAGATTGGTTAGGTGTCGCTTGGGAGCCTCCGTCGAGATGTGGAGTTGAACCAAGAAGTTTGTAAGGGCAAGGAGATCGCCTACTTCGTGAAGATCTACCCCGAGTAAGGCTAGTCCTCCGTGGGCGTATGCCATGATGGCATAGACAAGGTTGCTTCTTCGTGGACCCTTCGTGGGTGGAGCCCTCCGTGGACTCTCGCAGCCGTTACCCTCCGTGGGTTGAAGTCTCCATCAACGTGGATTGACGATAGCACCATCTATCGGAACCACGAGAAAAATCTCCGTGTCTCCAAATTGCGTTTGCTCTTCTCCACCTCTCTTTACTACATGTGCAATTTATTTTCCGCTGCCAATACTCTAGAATTGCATGTGTAGGGTGATACTTGACTTGATCATCATCGTGAATCTGCCAAAAACTTGTCTTAATCAAAAGGCTGAATTTTTATACTGTCAAGTAGTCTAATCACCCCCCCTCTAGACATAATTTCGATCCTACAAGTGGTATCAGAGCCTTGGTCTCCATTGTATTGGTTTCCATTGCATTGGACTCCATAAGCTTGGTTTCACAACCTAGGAGAGTATGGCGTCTAGTGAGGGTAATTTTCGTAGAGGTCCTTACTTTGATGGTTCAAACTTTGCTAGTTGGAAGCATAAAATGAAAATGCATATTCTTGGACATAACCCTCGCCGCATGGGGCATTATTTGTGTTGGCTTGCAAGGTGAATTCTTGAGGAAGGAAAAGTTCGGATCGTGAAGCTACAGCGGATGAATTGCGGATGTTGCAAAACAATGCTCAAGCTTGTGACATTCTCTTCAATGCTTTGTGTCCCGAGGAGTTCAACAAAATCAGCCGTCTTGAGAATGCAAAAGAGATTTGGGATACTTTGGTCGAAATGCACGAAGGTACCGAGTCCGTGAAGGAATCAAGGTAGATGTTCTTCAAGGTCAACTTGACAAGTTCAAGATGAAGGAAGGTGAAGGAGTCGCTGAAATGTACTCTAGGCTTGCTCTCATCACAAATGAGATTGCCGGCTTAGGAAGCGAAGAAATGACCGACCGATTCATCATCAAGAAGATTCTCAGAGCTTTGGATGGAAAGTATGACACCGTGTGCACTTTGATCCAAATGATGCCAAACTACAAGAATCTCAAGCCTACCGAAGTTATTGGAAGAATTGTTGCTCATGAGATGACACTTAAAGATAAGGAAGAGCTTCACAACAAGTCAAGTGGTGCTTACAAAGCTACAAGTGATGCTCCCACAACCTCAAGTGACAAGCTAGTTTCCAATGAAGAGATAAGCTTAATGGTGAAGAACTTCAACAAATTCTACAAGAGTAGAAGCAAGGAAAGAAGCTCAAAGTCTAGATCATATGATGAAAAGAGATCTTCTAGTCGTGATCGAAACTGCTACAATTGTGGAAGACCCGGACACTACTCAAATGAGTGTTCGGCTCCCCATAAGAGAAGAGAAGAATCTCCAAGAAGAAGAAGCTCAAGAGAAGAGTCACCTCGGAAAGAGAGAAGGAGTAGAGATGATCGTTATGAACGAAGATCCTCTCGGAGAAGCAAGGATTCGGAGAGGAAAGACAAGTCATCAAGGAGCTACACAAGAAGAAAACATCAAGCTCATGTAGGTGAATGGGTCTCCGGCTCCGACTCCGACAATCACTCCGAAAGAAGCTATCACTCCAACTCCGAATACAGTCAAGATGAAGGTGTTGCCGGTCTTGCTCTCGTGTCCTCCAACTCCAACTCCTATGACTTATTTGATTCACCAAATGAGGGAATTGGAAGATGCTTCATGGCTAAAGGCCCCAAGGTATCACACCCTGAATTTATTGACTTTGATAGTGATGAGGATGACTTGCTTGGTGAAGATGAGCTTTTACATGACAAATCTAGTGAGCCTAGTAATGATGAACATGCTAGTAGTCTTTATAGTCGAGAAGAGTCGAATGACAATGCTATGAAGGAGATTGAGCGTTTAACTAAAGAACTAAACACTCTTAAGTTAGCTCATGAAACAACTCAAGAAGATCATAGAGAGCTCCTAAGATCTCATGAGAAGCTACGCTTCGAGAAGCTCAATCTAGAGCAAGAACATGAGTTCCTAAAAGCAATCAATGACGATCTTCGAAAGAAGAGTTCTTCATATCTTGCCAAACGACTTCTCTTGTCTAATTTCTTGCCACCTATTAAAACTAAGCATGACAAGCATAAGAAAAATTCTTCATCTAGTAGTAACAATAACTATGCTAAATCTAATATTGTTGCTTCTAGTAGTTCTCTTGATTCCACTAACAATGTTTCAAGCCAAGTTACACTTGAGCAAGAAAATAGTTTATTGAAAGGGATTATAGAGAAAGGTGTCTACAAGAGCCTTGCCGGAAGCAAGAACTTTGAGGAAATTGTTCGCAAGCAAGGAAGGCACCGGAAGAATCAAGGAATTGGTTTTGAGCGAAAGTTCAACGCCGAGGGTGTTGAATGGGAAGAAGGTCAATATCCCACTCCAAAGTTTGTTTCTCAAAAGGAGAAGTATGATCCTACTTCTTCCAATGTGGAACAAGCTCAAGATGACCTTCCACCACAAGACCACAAGCTAAAAGGCAAGGACAAGCTTCAAGAGGAGATTGATGCATTTATTGAAGCACCTAAGGCCATGGTCAAGTGGGTTCCCAAGGAAACGTCAAGTTCTACTTCGTCAAGCTCAACTACTACCCCAAGGATTCCCATCAAGATGATGTGGATCCCGAAGAAGAAGAACTAGAGAGTTCTTGAGGGTGACTCCGCCAACATACTTCACTCACATTCATTTTGGCAAAACTTGTGCAATCAACTTCCACATCTTGCACTAGTTCATGGAGTCACAAACCCTCTTGTTGGTAAGTCAAGGACAAGGTAATCATTGCTTTCATGGACATCATCTATTGTGAACTTCAATCTATGTCCATGGATATCCTTGTTTGTTCCTTGTGGGACTAACCCATGTAGGTATTGAAAGTGCCCGAATCCAAAGGATTGCTCCCAACTCTTGATGATCTTCATCAACATTGAGCATCCACATCTTCAACATCTACATGAAGTCTTCTCGACAACCCAAGGTTAGTTTGACCCTTTAAAAGGGTTCTCACATCTAGGGGAGCTTTGCTCTAAAGAATTGAGCTAAAGCATCTTCAAATGATGTGAACACATTAATGCTTTATGTAAAAGTGGTAACCCCACTTGTGCTTAAACGATGAGTATGACCTATGATCAAATGTTCTCATTTGACTCCTAAGTCAATATACTCATATATAGATGACCTAGTCATCGACAAATTGTGTGATAGTAGCTAGAGTTTTGTTTGTGCATGTTTGACACATATTTCATTTGCTATCTTATTGTGTGAGCATGTTGGATGCATAATTTTATCCATTCGAGGACATCCATTTGTTGCTTTGGTCTTTTGGATTTTTCTGACCAAATGGATGGACAAGAATGCCTAAGTTCCTCCCCTAGCTATCTATGCTTTCTTGTCTCAAATTCTATTCATGCTTATATCACAAACTTTGAACAAGTCATTTTCGGACCCATCGAGTGAGGAGCACTCGGAGCCACCGATCCGTCAAAGACTAACTTCCAAAACCTTCTAAGTATTTTCGGTCAGACCAACCCACTCAAACTCGGACAGACCGAAAGCACTTGGATTGATCTAGGTTTTCACCTCGGTGAAACCGAGTTGTACTTTTCGGCGTGACCGAGTGGGGTAACGCCCTCCAGTTATCCATCTCGGTGCCACCGAGTTTTACAACTCGGTCCCATCGACAGCAAAAGGGTATATATATCCGAGGGCAGCGCGCGTTGATTCCTTCTTCAAAACGCCTCGCCCCCAAACCCTTTGCTGCCGTTGCCGTGGTCTCCGGATCGTCTCGTAAATGCTTTGGCGCCCTCGCCGCAGTCTCCGTCGCCGTCAACGGACATTCTCTCCGCGCCGTTGCCGCCGTAGAGGAACTCCACCAAGTTAGGGTGAGTTTCGATCCCTCTCGTGTTCCCATCTCCGATTCAATGCACGATTGGTTTGCCTAACATCTTGCCATGTTTGAGATCCTCCTTAACACTAGATTAGTTCGTTAGAACGAAATTCGAGTAAAAGTTTTAGGGTTAGGTTTCCGCCGAATACATCTCGGTGAGACCGATTTTACATTCTCGGTATGACCGATTTGGCCTCTGGCCATTGCACTGCACCTTTCGGTCCAACCAAGTTGTGCAAATCGGTGTGACCGAAATGAGGATTTAGTGAAACCCTAGTGTTTTCGGCAGGACCGAAACCCACATCGGTCCAACCGAAAGTGGTGTGAATGCTTCTGTGTGAACACTTCGGATTCACCGAATTTTAAACTCGGTCTGACCGACATGCATTCTGTGAAAACCTAAAACTGAAATTTGAACTCATTTTTTTTTTGCAAAATCTTCTGCAGTTTGTGATAACTCTTCTACTCGCCTATACCTAATCTATTCACAAAGTTGTCACCCATGTCGATGCCGTGACAGCCGAACAGGTCTGAATCACCAATTGCTGATATTCCGAGCGTGCACTAGTCCCGAGGCCAGCAGCTTTTCAGATGATGGTGAGAGGAGCACACCAAGTGGTTTGCCTCCTGCTGCCACCAGGGCCAGAAAGAAGAAGAATTCTGATGAAGAAGATTCTGATTTCATTGCTGAGGAAGAGATCTCCTCCAAGCCAAAGAGGAAAGTTGTTGCCAAAGAGCATCAAGGGCAACAAACCAAGAAAGGCACCAGTAAAGTGAAGAAGTCCACTGTTGCCAAGAAGCTAAGTATGGAAGAAGAGACCTCGAGCAAGGTGAAGAAAACTTCCAAGAGGAAGAGGATTGTGCATGATGAAGCAGTAGAAGAAGATGAGGATGAGGAAGCACCCCAGCCTCCTCCTCAGAAGCCTAAGTTCATGGGTGATGCCATCAGGGCAGGAGCACCTTCAAAGTCTAAGCCATCTGCTCCAGCAAAGGCAGCTCAAGCCAAGCTGCTTTGCCAAGCCCAAGAAAACTGTCAGAACATTCCAGCTTCAGAGAAGAAGAAAGACAATGTGCCACCACTGAGTCGATGATGAGGCACCAGATTCTTGAAACTCCGTCGAAATTGCCAATTCACAATGATGCTCATCCTCGAGCTGAAAACATGAAGGAAAGAAAGGATAGAGGTCTCGGGCTATGGAGACAAGCTGATCCATATGCTGTGAGGAGAAGGACTGCTGTTGACCCAAGATTCCACACCAGAGAGCAGCAGGATTTCTATTAGACTGTGCTCATGGACAAGAAGCCCATTGTTGCAGATACTCGCTATGTTGACTGGGCATACATTGATAGTGAAGAGCACAGAGACTTCTTTCCACATGTGCATGAGAGCTTCACTGCATGTGGTGTTGCTGATTTCGTTGGTCGGTCGTGATTGGAATGATGAGATGATCATGCAATTCTATGCCACAGCTCATTTCTATCAAGATGGTAAGATCACATGGATGACTAAAGGCCAAAGATTCTCTTCAACTGTTGAAGAATGGGCAGCACTGCTGAATGCTCCAGTGCAGAGAGAGGATGATGTTGATGTCTATGGTATTCCCAAGAAGAACCATGAGTCTATGAAAAATATGTACAATGAGGTACCAGCTAAGGATGTGGAAATCTGAAGCTCGGCTCGATGTATCATCTCCGTGCAGGTCTACCTACCACAAACACAATTACGAGGCATACCTTGATGCCCAAGTCCGAGATCATCGCATGATAAGAGGATATTCTATCAACATGCTGCATATACTTGATCGAAGGCACCTTTCAAGGTGATGGACACGATAGTTGAGACTATCAAGAGGACTGCAGCAGACTGAAGAGGTCATGTGGATTTGCCCCGCACATTCAGATGCTTATCAATGCCAAGTTTGGCACGGGCACCTACTTGTTGGATAGACCACACTTGCCACTGCAGCCTGAGCATGAGGACAATGAAGTTGTGATGGATGAAGAGGACCCAACGTCAGTTGAAGGTCAAGCAAAGAGTGAAGCTGCCAAGCAAGCTAAAGCTGAGAAGGAAGCAGCAGCAGCAGCAGCTAAACCCAAGAGTGTTGGAGAGCAGCTCCTTGAAGCTACCCAGAGGATTGAACAACGCCTGGCCAGCATTGTGCAGTCTCAGGAGAGTCTTGAGAGGATTGTTGAAGACAAGATCCATGCTCGATGTGAAGTCGATCAAGTGCAAGTCACAACAACAAGCTTGAGGCAGATATCGAGGAAGCAAAGAGGGAGAAGGAAGAGCTCATGCGTGAGATGCAAGATGACCTAGTCCAGATGAATATGAACAGCTGCTCCGGTTCCCACAAGACCCGATCACTGCTATTCCAAAGGATGACACCAGTGGCTACAACATCAAGACCTCCCACAGCTCCATCGGTTCCAGCTCTAGCTCCAAAGTGACCACTCCTCCAGCTCCACGACATCACCAAGCCTTTGCAGATGCAGCCATCTCAACTCCATCAACCTGCACAGAGCCGCCAGCAGAGTCCCCAGTGACGTTTAGCTCTATGCCTTTTCGAACTTTTTGGTAACTTGTTGCCAAAGGGGGAGAAATTGTATAGATCATAGGACTTCGAGAGAGAGAGAGTGCTTTGTCTTTGCGCTTTTGCTCTTTCGTTTCATTTGCGGTCTTTTTGAGATACTTTTGAGATTTTCGAGACATTCCGTGTGTTTGATACTACGTTTGCTCTACTTTGATGAGTGCTTGGTCGTACTATGCCTTAATGTGTGCTTAATGCTTATCATATGCTATTCATATCTTGTATGGCCATTTACTCATGTCTTGGTGATTGAGTGCATGCTATTCATTCTTATCATTTTGTGCGCTCCATCAAGATGTATGTGACATGGAAGAGTGACCCATGATCCTAATCGATTGTGCATTTGCATTCAAACGCAAATCTTAAATAATGCACAAATTTAGGGGGAGCTCGTGCTTATCACATACTTCTCAAAGCGACGATATCATTCATTGATTATATCATTTGTCGAAGCTTTGATCTATATGTTGTCATCAATTACCAAAAAGGGGGAGATTGAAAGTGCAACTAATCCCCGGGTGGTTTTGGTAATTAATAACAACATATATATCATTGAACTAATAGTTTCTTGAGAATCATTTCAAAAGTTCAAGGATATGGGTATGGCAATGACTGAAGAAGTGGACCCTCAAAATGCTAAGGCAAGCATTGGCAAAAGCTCAAGACTCCATTTTGGTTTAGTGATCCAAGATCACATTGAGTCTATAGGAAAGCCAATACTATTAAAAGGGATGAGGTTATGTTAATGATCCGTTGCTCAAAGTGCTTAGTGATACATCTCCCAAACCATCAGCAATCTTTCATTCCAATATACACTCATAAGTAATCTCGGTCCCACCGATTTCCTAAACTCACCACACCGAGATGAACCACCTCACCACAAAGCCAAACCCTAGAAATTTCGGATTTTCCGATTCTCAACTCGGTCTCACCAAACTAGTGTTACCAAGCTTCAGAACCTTCATCATCAAATCGGTGTCACCGAGATGATAAAGTCGGTCCCACCGAGATTGGCAAACCCTAGTCTTTGGAAGAATCGGACTCACCGAGATTGTATTTTCGGTCCCACCGAAAATCCC
Organism: Aegilops speltoides; assembly: GCA_021437245.1. Lineage (NCBI taxonomy): Eukaryota > Viridiplantae > Streptophyta > Magnoliopsida > Poales > Poaceae > Aegilops > Aegilops speltoides. Next base: position 484,558,713 of record CM038147.1, read on the forward strand.
AACGCTCACAAGATTTGAACTTTCGGTCTCACCGAGTTGTCAACTTCGGTCCGACCGAGATTGGTCAAATGTGTGTAACGGTTGGATTTTGTGTGGAGGCTATAAATACCCTCCACCCCTCTTCATTCGTGGAGAGAGCCATCGAAAGAACTACCACTCCTACCTTACATTTACGAGAAGAAAACTACCTACCCTTGTGTTGAGATCAAGTAGCTCCACTCCCACCATATGAAGCTTGATCTCTAGCCTTCCCAAGTTGCTTTCCACTCAATCCTTTCTTCCACCACAGCCAAATCGGTGAGGAGAGTTGAGTGTTGGGGAGATTATCATTTGAAGCACAAGAGCAAGGAGTTCATCATCATCAACACCATCTATTACCTTTTGGAGGGTGGTGCCTCCTAGATTGGTTAGGTGTCGCTTGGGAGCCTCCGTCGAGATGTGGAGTTGAACCAAGAAGTTTGTAAGGGCAAGGAGATCGCCTACTTCGTGAAGATCTACCCCGAGTAAGGCTAGTCCTCCGTGGGCGTATGCCATGGCATAGACAAGGTTGCTTCTTCGTGGACCCTTCATGGGTGGAGCCCTCCGTGGACTCTCGCAGCCGTTACCCTCTGTGGGTTGAAGTCTCCATCAACGTGGATTGACGATAGCACCACCTATCGGAACCACGAGAAAAATCTCCGTGTCTCCAAATTGCGTTTGCTCTTCTCCACCTCTCTTTACTACATGTGCAATTTACTTTCCGCTGCCAATACTCTAGAATTGCATGTGTAGGGTGATACTTGACTTGATCATCATCGTGAATCTGCCAAAAACTTGTCTTAATCAAAAGGCTGAATTTTTATATTGTCAAGTAGTCTAATCACCCCCCCTCTAGACATACTTTCGATCCTACAAAGCTGCTAAGGCTTCGGCGTCCGGACAGTCGACTATTTGGTTCTTTTTGGTAAGGAACCTGTTCCAGAATTTGCGCGCTGACTCTCCGGGTTGTTGAGTTATATGACTTAAATCGTCTGCATCCGGAGGGCGGACATAAGTGCCTTGAAAATTTGCTCTAAACGCGTCCTCAAGCTCTTCCCAACTTCCAACAGTGTTTTCTGGGAGGCTTTTGAGCCAATGCCGAGCTGGCCCTTTGAGCTTGAGGGGTAGGTATTTTATGGCGTGGAGGTCATCTCCTCTAGCCATGTGTATGTGTAGTATATAATCCTCTATCCAGACTCCAGGGTCTGTTGTTCCGTCGTAAGCCTCTATGTTTATGGGTTTAAACCCTGTTGGGAATTCATGATCCAGCACCTCATTGGTGAAACATAGTGGGTGTGCGGCGCCCCTGAATTTGGGTGTACCGCTGTCTTCGAACACTTGGCGTGTTGTGTTGCTTCCTGGGGCCCTCTTTTTTGGCCCGTAAATGGACCTGGCTGGGCCATCTATTTTCCCAGGATCATGAGTCGGTTTGTGTGCGGCGCTGCTTGTAGATTTTGGCCTATCATCTGGCCGTCTATCCGGCCAGGCGGCCTCTTTGTCTTTTGACTGTGGGGGCTCTACGGCTTCCTCGTCAAATTCTGGCAGCAGCTTGCGCTTCGGGTAGCTCTTTGATTGATGGCCATTGCTGTATTTGTCTGCGGTTTTGAGCACTTTGGTCCACCTCATTCTGAGTATGTCTTCCGCTGTTTTGAGCTTCCATTTTTCCTTCTTCAAACTTCTTGCAGTGGCGACGAGTTTTTTCCGAAGGCTCTTATTCTCCGGTGGTGTGTCTGGCGTGAGGTCGTCTGGACTGTTGGTTTCGCCGGGCATGGATTGATTATCCGATTCGTCCTGTTCGGATGGTTGCTTGGCTGCATGTTCGTCATCCAGTGGTTTGCCCTGCTCTATTGCTGGGTCATTAGGAGCGCTGTTGTTGTCGAGGCGGGACTTAGGGCGGCGTCTGCGTCGCCGTTTTGGTTGTTTATCGGCGGGATTATCCTTTGCCGCGCCCCGTTGGTCCTCGTTATCGCTTCCTTTCGGGGTATCCACCATATATACATCATGGGTTGGGGTGACCTTCCAGTGCTCTGTGAGCGCTGGTTCTTGATCGTCTCCGGCATCGTCGTCCATACCGTCGATGTCTTCGGAGTCGTAGTCTAGCATGTCGGTTAGATCGTCGACAGTGGCTACAAAGTGGGTGGTGGGTGGGCGTTGAATTTCTTCGTCGTCCGCATCCCAACCATCCCGCCATAATCCGCCAGGCTCTCTCGGATAGCGAGAGATGTTTTAGCGAATTTAAGATGTCGCCAAAGGACGAGTGCTGAAAGATGTCCGCAGCGGTGAACTCCATGATCGGCGCCCAATCAGATTCGATTGGCAGGGGCGCAGGAAGTTCGGAATCCGGTAGGGAGTCCGGCACCTCAGAGTCACGAGCTTTACAGGGGACAAAGTCAGTGTTCGGCTCTATCGCCGTGGGAGGCGCAGCTCCCGAGGAGGTGTCCACCACCGCCCTCGACTGCGCGATCGCTCAACTATGGGTCGAGGCGGATTCATGTGCGCCTCCAAGGCACCGTCCGTGGCAGAGCTAGATCGTGCCCATCGCGACAAAGGCGGCACGCTTCGGTAGGATCGGATCCATCGAAGATCAAGTCTCCGCGGATGTCCGCCGTGAAGTTTAGGCCTCCAAATCTGACCTGACGGCCAGGGGCGTAGCTTTCGATCTGCGCCAGATGGCCAAGTGAATTAGCCCGCAGTGCGAAGCCGCCGAATACAAAGATCTGTCCGGAGAGAAAAGTCTCACCCTGGACGGCGTTGTTGTTGGTTGAAGAAGCCATCGAGCCTATCGGTGACGACACAGAGGAACTCTCAATGAAAGCACCAATGTCGGTGTCAAAACCGGCGGATCTCGGTAGGGGTCCCGAATCGTGCGTCTAGGCGGATGGTAACAGGAGACAAGGGACACGATGTTTTACCTGTGTTCGGGCCCTCTTGATGGAGGTAAAACCCTCGTCCCGCTTGATTAATATTGATGATGTGTATTACAAGAGTGGATCTACCACGAGATCAAGGAGGCTAAACCCTAGAAGCTAGCCTATGGTATGATTGTTGTAATGGATGTTATGTCCTACGGACTAAAACCCTCCGGTTTATATAGACACCGGAGAGGGCTAGGGTTACACAGAGTCGGTTACAATGGTAGGAGATCTACATATCCGTATCGCTAAGCTTGCCTTCCACGCCAAGGAAAGTCCCATCCGGACACGGGACGGAGTCTTCAATCTTGTATCTTCGTAGTCTTGGAGTCCGGCGGACGATGATAGTCCGGCTGTCCGGACACCCCCTAGTCCAGGACTCCCTGAGTCCCCGACAGAACAGCTCTGCCAGAGCCCTAGATTGATTCCGCCAAGGTTCCGCCTCGTGGTGGCGGAGTTTCGTCCCGTAAGCTTGCCCACGATTTTTTCCAGGCTAAAAGTGATGATATATCAGAAGATGGACGCTGGAGGCCCACCAGGGGGCCTAGGAGATAGGGGGCCGCGCCCTACAGGGGGGGCGCACCCTGTCTCCTGGACAGGGTGTGGGCCCCCTGGCCTATTTCTTTCACTCATAAATTCTTATTAAATCCAAAAAGTTGATTTGTGGAGTTTCAGGACTTTTGGAGTTGTGCAGAATAGGTTTCCAACGTTTGCTCCTTTTCCAGCCAGAATTCCAGATTCTTGGCATTCCCCTCTTCATGGTAAACCTTGTAAAATAAGAGAGAATAGCCATAAGTATTGAGATATAATGTGTAATAACAGCCCATAATGCAATTAATAATGATATAAAAGCATGATGCAAAATGGACGTATCAACGCCCCCAAGCTTAGACCTCGCTTGTCCTCAAGCGGAAGCCGAAATCGAAAAATATGTCCACATGTTTAGAGATAGAGGTGTTGATAAAAATAAAATACGGACATGAGGGCATCATGATCATTCTAATAACGGCAACATATATGGATTTTGTCATATGATTTCCCATGCTCAAGTAATAAGAAATTCACAATGTCAAGTATGGTTCAAAAACTTCATTGGGAACTAACAAACTATAATCTCAGTCATTGAAGCAATTGCAATTTATCGTAACATCAGAAAGAGTCAATAATAGAGATTTTTAGCAAGCTCACATACTCAACTATCTCGTAGTCCCCTATAATTGTTAACACTCACGCAATACTTTTGGTTATAGAGTTTCAGCCGGACACTGAGAAAGATAGGGGCTTATTGTGTTGCCTCTCAACGTATTCACATTTAGGTGATGTCAACAATAATAGCCTATGCCAACTTACATCCAATTGGATATATGTATCATGGTCTTTCAAACACGAGGAGCTTGCCAAAGGATAAAACGAAAAAGGGAAAGGTGAGCATCACCTTGACTCAAGCATAAAGTAAAACATAAAGTAAAAGGTAGTCCCTTCGCAGAGGGAAGCAGAGGTTCTCATGCGCATTTAGGGTTGATGCATAAAATCTTAGTGCAAAAGAACGTCACTTTATATTGCCCCTTGTATGTGGACCTTTATTATGTAGTCCGTCGCTTTTATTACTTCCACAACAAGTTCGTACAAAGTTTATTTTCTCTGCACTAATAAGTCATACATATTTAGAGAGCAATTTTTATTGCTTGCACCGATGACGACTTACTTGAAGGATCTACTCAATCCATAGGTAGGTATGGTGGACTCTCATGGCAAAACTGGGTTTGAGGATATTTGGAAGCACAAGTAGTATCTCTACTTGGTGCAATGAATTTAGCTAGAATGAGGGGGAAAGGCAAGCTCAACATGTTTGGAAGGTCAATGACAATATACTTTAACTAAGATGTCGGAAAACGTAAACCATTACGTCGTCTTCCTTGTCCAACGTCAACTCTTTTAGCATGTCATACTTAATGAGTGCTTCACAATCATAAACAATGTCCAAGATAATATATTTATATGTGAACCCCTCTTTCCTTAGCACTTCCTATTAACTGCAACGATGACCAAGGCTACGTTCATCAACTCTCAACAATTTTTATGCCTCATACTTTCTATGTGTGAAGTTATCACTATCCATAAGATCAATATGAACTTTTTTGTTCTTTCTACTTTCACAAGATCATAGCAACAAAGCAAAGCCCTTGACTCAACAATAATCTTTATTACAGATAGCACACGGACTCCATTACATAAAGAGATCACAATGCAAAACTCAAAACTACTTGATATCAAAACTTCGAACTACTAGATCAAGATACTACTAAAAGGATCGAACTAAATAAAGCGGTAAAAATAGGAGTGTGATGGTGATACGATCTGAGGCACCCCCCAAGCTTGGCGATTCATGGAGTGCCCATACCCATGTGATTATTTCTTCGGATGTGATGGAGGTGGTGATGATGACGGTGGATAATCGCACATCGAGCGTAAAAGCTCCTCCAACTTGCGGATAATGCCCTTGAGCCTAGCAATATGTTCCTTCAACAAAATATTCTCCTGTGTGAGATACTTGTTCTGTATGCGGGCTAACTCAATCATCTTGAAAGCTTCAATCTCTGTTGGAGTGAAAAGGTTAGGTAAAGGTTGAGGGATGTCTTCTTCTTTCACCACCAGAGCTTGAACCTCCATGGCCTTCTTGATCCCTTCACCCTTGTTGATCTCTTCTGGTTCCTCTCTTTTCAACTCTATCTTCAATATCCAATCATCCTTGTCTTCGTTGTTGGAGGAGGGAGAAGTCATGGTGCTCTAAATCTGCAACGGGAATAGCTCGAAACGAAAACAGAGGATATTTGCGTGATACGGTGGTCAAAACCTTCGGGAGTATATATAATGAATTTTTACCGACCAAAATACATAACATACAAGAAAACGGAGTCCGGGAGGCACACTAGGTGCCCACGAGATAGGGGGCGCGCCCTATAGGGGGGGTGGGCGGCCTCCTCTCTCATGGGAGCCTCGTGTCCCTTTCGGACTACTTCTTTCTTCCTAAAATTCTTAAATAATCCAAAACTGATAAAAATTGCCATTAGAGTTGTTTTGGAGTCGGTTTACTTACCGTACCACGTCCCTATGCCTTTTCGGAGTCTGGAACGTTCTCGAAAGTGTCTCTTATGTATTCCTCAGGGGTTATGGTTTCAATAATATTAGTTTCAACATTGATAGGATTACCTGAAATATAATGTTTAATTCTTTGACCGTTTACCACCCTCGGATTTGTGCCCTCAAAGTTGTTGATCTCTATAGCACCAGAACGATAGACCTCCTCGATAACGTAGGGACCTTCCCATTTTGAGAGAAGTTTTCCTGCAAAAAATCTTAAACGAGAGTTGAACAATAACACATAATCTCCTACGTTAGACTCATGCTTTTGTATCCTCTTATCATGCCAGCGTTTGACTTTTTCTTTGAAAGTGAAAGTGCAACTAATCCCCAGGTGGTTTTGGTAATTAATAACAACATATATATCATTGAACTAATAACTTCTTGAGTATCATTTCAGAAAGTTCAGTGATATGGGTATGGCAATGACTGAAGATGTGGACCCCTCAAAATGCTAAGGAAAACATTGGTAAAAGCTCAAGACTCCATTTTTGGTTTAGTGATCCAAGATCACATTGAGTCTATATGAAAGCCAATACTATTAAAAGGGGATGAGGTTATGTTAATGATCTGGTTGCTCAAAGTGCTTAGTGATCTATCTCCCAAACCATCAGCAATCTTTCATTCCAACATATACTCATAAGTAATCTCGGTCTCACCGATTCCATAAACTCACCACACCGAGATGAACCACCTCACCATATAGCCAAACCCTAGTAATTTCGGATTTTCCGATTCCAAACTCGGTCTCACGAAACTAGTGTTGCCAAGCTTCAGAAACATACATCATCATATCGGTGTCACCGAGATGATAAAGTCGGTCCCACCGAGATTGGCAAACCCTAGTCTTTGGAAGAATCGGACTCACCGAGATTGTATTTTCGGTCCCACTGAAAATCCCAACGTTCACAAGATTTGAACTTTCGGTCTCACCGAGTTGTCAACTTCGGTCTGACCGAGATTGGTCAAATGTGTGTAACGGTTGGATTTTGTGTGGAGGCTATAAATACCCTCCACCTCCTCTTCATTCGTGGAGAGAGCCATCGAAAGAACTACCACTCCTACCTTACATTTCTCGAGAAGAAAACTACCTACCCTTGTGTTGAGATCAAGTTGCTCCACTCCCACCATATGAAACTTGATTTCTAGCCTTCCCAAGTTGCTTTCCACTCAATCCTTTCTTCCACCACAGCCAAATCAGTGAGGAGAGTTGAGTGTTGGGGAGATTATCATTTGAAGCACAAGAGCAAGGAGTTCATCATCACCAACACCATCTATTACCTTTTGGAGGTGGTGCCTCCTAGATTGGTTAGGTGTCGCTTGGGAGCCTCCGTCGAGATGTGGAGTTGAACCAAGAAGTTTGTAAGGGCAAGGAGATCGCCTACTTCGTGAAGATCTACCCCGAGTAAGGCTAGTCCTCCGTGGGCGTATGCCATGATGGCATAGACAAGGTTGCTTCTTCGTGGACCCTTCGTGGGTGGAGCCCTCCGTGGACTCTCGCAGCCGTTACCCTCCGTGGGTTGAAGTCTCCATCAACGTGGATTGACGATAGCACCACCTATCGGAACCACGAGAAAAAATCTCCGTGTCTCCAAATTGCGTTTGCTCTGATACCACTTGTAGGATCGAAAGTATGTTTAGAGGGGGGGTGATTAGACTACTTGACAATATAAAAGTTTAGCCTTTTGATTAGGACAAGTTTTTAGCAAGTTCACAATGATGATCAAGTCAAGTATCACCCTACACATGCAAATCTAGAGTAATGGCAGCGGAAAGTAAATTGCACATGTAGTAAAGAGAGGTGGAGTAGAGCAAACGCAATTTGGAGACACGGAGATTTTTTCTTTTTGACCAAATGGATGGACAAGAATGCCTAAGTTCCTCCCCTAGCTATCTATGCTTTCTTGTCTCAAACTCTATTCATGCTTATATCACAAACTTTGGACAAGTCTTTTTCGGACCCACCGAGTGAGGAGCACTCGGAGCCATCGATCCGTCAAAAACTTAACTTCCAAAACCTTCTAAGTATTTTCGGTCAAACCAACCTACTCAAATCGGACAGACCGAAATCACTTGGATTGATCTAGGTTTTCACCTCGGTGAAACCGAGTTGCAAATTTCGGTGTGACCGAAGTGTGTAACTGCTTGCAGTTAACCATCTCGGTGCCACCGAGTTTTACAACTCGGTCCCACCGACACCAAGAAGGGTATATATACGAGGGCAGCGCGCGTTGATTCTTTCTTCAAAACGCCGCCCCAAACCCTTTCTTTGCCGCCGCCGTGGTCTCCGGATCGTCTCCGTCGTCGCTTTGTCGCCCTCGCCGCAGTCTCCGTCGCCGTCAACGGTCAATCTCTCCGCGCCGTTGCCGCTGTAGAGAAACTCCACGAAGTTAGGGTGAGTTTCGATCCCTCTCGTGCTTCAACCTCCGATTCAATGCACGATAGGTTTGCCTAGCTTCTTGACACGTTTGAGATCTTCCTATCCAGCAGATTAGTTCTTAGAACGAAATTCGAGTAAAAGTTTTAGGGTTAGGTTTCCGCCGAACACATCTCGGTGTGACCGATTCTACATTCTCGGACTGACCGATTTGGCCTCTGGCCATTGCCTCGCACTTTTCGGTCCAACCGAAGTTGTGCAAATCGATGCGACCGAAATGAGGATTTAGTGAAACCCTAGTGTTCTCGGCTAGACCGAAACCCATTTCGGTCCAACCGAAAGTGGTGTGAATGGTTCTGTTTAGACACTTGGATTCACGAATTTTAGACTCGGTCGACCGAAATGCATTCTCGTGAAAACCTAAAACTGAAATTTGAACTCATTTTTTGCAAAATCTTCTGCAGTTTGTGATAACTCTTCTATTCGCCTATCGTAATCTATTCACAGGTTGTCACCATGTCGATGCTAGTGACAGCGAACAGGTCTGAATCACCGATGGCTGAGATTCCAGCGGGCACTAGTCCTGAAGCCAGCAGCTTTTCTGATGATGGTGAGAGGAGCACACCAAGTGGTTTGCCTCCTGCTGCCACCAGGGCCAAGAAGAAGAGAAATTCTGATGAAGAAGATTCTGACTTTATTGCAGAGGAAGAGATCACATCTAAGCCTAAGAGGAAAGTGGTTGGCAAAGAGCATCAAGGGCAACAAACCAAGAAAGGCACCAGCAAAGTGAAGAAGTCCACAGTTGCTAAGAAGCTGAGCATGGAAGAAGAAACATCCAGCAAGGTAAAGAAAACTTCCAAGAGGAAGAGGATTGTGCATGATGAAGCGGTGATGATGATTCGATGAGGAAGCACCCCAGCCTCCTCGAAGCCTAAGTTGATGGGAGATGCCATCGAGGCGGAGCACCTACTAAGTCTAAGCCATCTGCTCCGGCAAAAGGCAGCTCAAGCGAAGCATCTTTGCTAAGCCCAAGAAAACTGTGAGAAACATTCACGCTTGAGAGAAGAAGAAAGACAATGTGCCACCAATGAGTCGATGATGAGGCACATGTATTGCTGAAACTCCGTCAGAAACTGCCAGTCCACAATGATGCTCATCCTCGAGCTGAAAACATGAAGGAAAGAAAGGACAAAGGACTCAGGCTATGGAGACAAGCTGATCCATATGCCGTGAGAAGAAGGACTGCTGTTGACCCAAGGTTCCACACCAGAGAGCAGCAAGATTTCTATGAGACTGTACTTATGGACAAGAAGCCCATTGTTGCTGACACTAGATATGTTGACTGGGCATACATTGACAGTGAAGAGCACAGAGACTACTTTCCACATGTGCATGAGAGCTTCACTGCATGTGGTGTTGCTAATTTCGTTGGTCAGAAGCTGACATCTTGGAATGATGAGATGATCATGCAATTCTATGCCACAGCTCATTTCTATCCAGATGGCAGAATTGTATGGATGACTGAAGGTCAGAGATTCTCTTCAACTGTTGAAGAGTGGGCTGCACTGCTGAATGCTCCAGTGCAGAGAGATGATGATGTTGATGTCTATGGAATTCCCAAGAAAAACCATGAGTCTATGAAGAACATGTACAATGAGGTACCAGCTAAGGATGTAGAGATCTGGAAGCTCGGCTCAGTGTATCATCTCCAGGCAGGTCTTCCTACCACGAACACAATTCTGAGGCATACCTTGATCCCAAGTCTGGAGATCATCGCATGATAAGAGGCTATTCTATCAACATGCTGCATATACTAGATCAGAAGGCACCTTTCAAGGTGATAGACCTGATAGTTGAGACTATCAAGAGGACTACAGCAGACCAGAAGAGGTCATGTGGGTTTGCCCCGCACATTCAGATGCTCATCAATGCCAAGTTTGGCACGGGCACCTACTTGTTGGATAGACCCCACTTGCCTCTGCAGCCTGAGCATGAGGACAATGAAGTTGTGATGACTGAGGATGATCCCACGTCTGTTGAAGGTCAAGCAAAGTCTGAAGCTGCCAAACAAGCCAAAGCTGAGAAGGAAGCGGCGGCAGCAGCAGCCTAAACCCAAGAGCGTTGGAGAGCAGCTCCTTGAAGCTACCAGAGGATTGAACTACGCCTGGCCAGCATAGTGCGATCTCGGGAGAGTCTTGAGAGGATAGTTGAAGACAAGTTCCATGCTCGATGTCAAGTCGATCAAGTGCAAGTCACTTGTCAACAAGCTTGAGGCAGATATCGAGGAAGCCAAGAGGGAGAAGGAAGAGCTCATGAAGGAGATGCAGGATGACCTTGTCCAGATGACTATGAGCAGCCTGCTCCGGTTCCCACAAAACCCAGATCATTTGCTATTCCAAAGCAGACACGAGTGGCTCTTGCATCAAGCACCTCCCACAGCTCCATCGGTTCCAGCTCCAGCTCCGAGGTCCACTCCTCCAGCTCCACAGACTTCAGCCAAGCCTTTGCAGATGCAGCTATCTCAACTCCATCAACCTGCATAGAGCCGCCAGCAGAGTCCCTAGTGACGTTTAGCTCTATACCTTTCGAACTTTTTGGTAACTTGTTGCCAAAGGGGGAGAAATTGTATAGATCATAGGACTTCGAGAGAGAGAGTGCTCGCTTTTGCTCTTTCGTTTGCGGTTTCTTTGAGATACTTTTGAGTTTTTCGAGACATTCCGTGTGTTTGATACTACGTTTGCTCTACTTTGATGAGTGCTTGATCATACTATGCCTTAATGTGTGCTTAATGCTTATCATATGCTATTCATATCTTGTATGATCATTTACTCATGTCTTGGTGATTGGGTGCATGCTATTCATTCTTATCATTTTGTGCGCTCCACCAAGATGTATGTGACATGGAAGAGTGACCCATGATCCTAATCGATTGTGCATTTGCATTCAAACGCAAATCTTAAATAATGCACAAATTTAGGGGGAGCTCTTGCTTATCACATACTTCTCAAAGCGACGATATTATTCATTGATTATATCATTTGTTGAAGCTTTGATCTATATGTTGTCATCAATTACCAAAAAGGGGGAGATTGAAAGTGCAACTAATCCCCAGGTGGTTTTGGTAATTAATAACAACATATATATCATTGAACTAATAACTTCTTGAGTATCATTTCAGAAAGTTTAGTGATATGGGTATGGCAATGACTGAAGATGTGGACCCCTCAAAATGCTAAGGAAAACATTGGTAAAAGCTCAAGACTCCATTTTTGGTTTAGTGATCCAAGATCACATTGAGTCTATAGGAAAGCCAATACTATTAAAAGGGGATGAGGTTATGTTAATGATCTGGTTGCTCAAAGTGCTTAGTGATCTATCTCCCAAACCATCAGCAATCTTTCATTCCAACATATACTCATAAGTAATCTCGGTCTCACCGATTCCATAAACTCAGTCACACCGAGATGAACCACCTCAGCCATATAGCCAAACCCTAGTAATTTCGGATTTTCCGATTCCAAACTCGGTCTCACGAAACTAGTGTTGCCAAGCTTCAGAATCCTACGTCATCATATCGGTGTCACCGAGATGATAAAGTCGATCCCACCGAGATTGGCAAACCCTAGTCTTTGGAAGAATCGGACTCACCGAGATTGTATTTTCGGTCCCACGAAAATCCCAACGCTCACAAGATTTGAACTTTCGGTCTCACCGAGTTGTCAACTTCGGTCCGACCGAGATTGGTCAAATGTGTGTAACGGTTGGATTTTGTGTGGAGGCTATAAATACCCTCCACCTCCTCTTCATTCGTGGAGAGAGCCATCGAAAGAACTACCACTCCTACCTTACATTTACGAGAAGAAAACTACCCACCCTTGTGTTGAGATCAAGTTGCTCCACTCCCACCATATGAAACTTGATTTCTAGCCTTCCCAAGTTGCTTTCCACTCAATCCTTTCTTCCACCACAGCCAAATCTGTGAGGAGAGTTGAGTGTTGGGGAGATTATCATTTGAAGCACAAGAGCAAGGAGTTCATCATCACCAACACCATCTATTACCTTTTGGAGGGTGGTGCCTCCTAGATTGGTTAGGTGTCGCTTGGGAGCCTCCGTCGAGATGTGGAGTTGAACCAAGAAGTTTGTAAGGGCAAGGAGATCGCCTACTTCGTGAAGATCTACCCCGAGTAAGGCTAGTCCTCCGTGGGCGTATGCCATGATGGCATAGACAAGGTTGCTTCTTCGTGGACCCTTTGTGGGTGGAGCCCTCCGTGGACTCTCGCAGCCGTTACCCTCCGTGGGTTGAAGTCTCCATCAACGTGGATTGACGATAGCACCACCTATCGGAACCACGAGAAAAAATCTCCGTGTCTCCAAATTGCGTTTGCTCTACTCCACCTCTCTTTACTACATGTGCAATTTACTTTCCGCTGCCATTACTCTAGAATTGCATGTGTAGGGTGATACTTGACTTGATCATCATTGTGAACTTGCTAAAAACTTGTCCTAATCAAAAGGCTAAACTTTTATATTGTCAAGTAGTCTAATCACCCCCCTCTAGACATACTTTCGATCCTACAGAAAGGCTTAGCATTCTCATATGCTTGGGTTCTCCATTCATCAAGTGAGCTAATATCAAACAACCTCTTCTCACCGGCAAGTTTGAAGTCATAATTGAGCTCTTTAATAGCCCAATATGCTTTATGTTCAAGTTCAAGAGGTAAATGACATGCTTTTCCATAAACCATCTTATATGGAGACATACCCATAGGATTTTTGTATGCAGTTCTATAGGCCCATAATGCATCATCAAGTTTTTTGGACCAATTCTTTCTAGATCTATTCACAGTCTTTTGCAAAATTAATTTGAGCTCTCTATTGCTCAACTCTACTTGACCACTAGACTGCGGGTGATAAGGAGATGCGATTCTATGATTGACATCATATTTAGTGAGCATCTTACGGAAAGCACCATGAATAAAGTGCGAACCACCATCAGTCATAAGATACCTAGGGACTCCAAACCTCGGAAAAATAACTTCTTTAAGCATTTTAATAGAAGTGTTATGATCAGCACTACTAGTTGGAATAGCTTCTACCCACTTAGTAACGTAATCAACAACAACTAAAATATGTGTATAACCATTGGAGGCAGGAAAAGGTCCCATATAATCAAAGCCCCAAAAATCAAACGGTTCAATAACAAGAGAATAATTCATAGGCATTTCTTGACGTCTACTAATGTTGCCTATTCTTTGACATTCATCACAAGATAAGACAAACTTATGAGCATTGTTGAAGAGAGTAGGCCAATAAAAACCAGATTGTAGTACCTTGTGTGCAGTTCTATCTCCAGCGTGGTGTCCTCCACAGGATTCAGAGTGACACTTGCGTAGGATTTGTTCCTGTTCATGCTCAGGCACACAACGTCTAATAATACCATCTACTCCTTCTTTATAAAGGTGTGGATCATCCCAGAAGTAATGTCTTAAATCATAAAAGAACTTTTTCTTTTGCTGGTATGTGAAACTAGGCGGTATATATTTAGCAGCAATGTAATTAGCATAATTAGCATACCAAGGAGCAGTACGAGAAGCATTGACAATCGGTAATTGTTCGTCAGGAAAACGATCATTAATAGGCAGTGGGTCATCAAGAACATTCTCTAGCCTAGACAAGTTGTCTGCAACGGGGTTCTCAGCTCCCTTTCTATCAATAATATGCAAGTCAAATTCTTGGAGCAAGAGAACCCATCTAATGAGTCTAGGCTTAGCATCTTTCTTTTCCATGAGATATTTAATAGCAGCATGATCAGTGTGAATAGTAATTTTGGAATCAACAATATAAGGTCTAAACTTATCACATGCAAACACAACTGCTAAGAACTCCTTTTCAGTAGTAGCATAATTTCTCTGGGCAGTATCAAGAGCCTTACTAGCATACTGGATAACATTCAATTTCTTATCGACTCTTTGCCCTAAAACAACATCTACAAATAATCACTAGCATCGCACATAATTTCAAAAGGTAAATTCCAATCAGGTGGCTGAACAATAGGTGCAGTGATCAAAGCTTTCTTAAGTGTTTCAAATGCTTCTACATAATCATCATCAAGGGCAAAAGGAATATCTTTTTGCAATAAATTAGTCAGAGGCCTAGAGATTTTAGAAAAGTCCTTAGTGAACCTCCTATAAAAGCCGGCATGACCAAGGAAACTTCTTATACCTTTTATATCCTTGGGACATAGCATCTTTTCAATAGCATCAACTTTGGCCTTATCAACTTCAATACCTCTCTCGGAGATCTTGTGCTCCAAGACAATTCCTTCATTAACCATAAAGTGACACTTTTCCCAATTCAAGACGAGACTAGTGTCTTCGCATCTCTGCAGAACTCGATCAAGGTTGCTCAAACAATCATCAAAAGAGGATCCATAAACGGAGAAGCCATCCATGAATACCTCACAAATCTTTTCACAAAAATCAGAAAATATAGCCATCATGCATCTTTGGAAGGTAGCAGGTGCATTACATAAACCGAAAGGCATACGTCTATAAGCAAAAGTACCAAAAGGGCAAGTAAAAGTAGTTTTAGATTGATCCTTCGCGAACACAAGTATTTGAGAGAAGCCAGAATAACCATCTAGAAAGCAAAAATGTGTGTGTTTGGATAGCCTTTCTAGCATTTGATCAATAAAAGGTAAAGGGTAATGATCTTTCTTAGTGGCTTTATTTAACTTCCGGAAATCAATTACCATCCTATAACTTGTAATAATTCTTTGCGGGATCAATTTATCTTTATCATTAGGAACAACGGTAATACCTCCCTTGTTAGGGACACAGTGGACAGGACTTACCCATTCACTATCAGCAACGGGATAAATAATACCTGCCTCAAGGAGCTTTAGAATCTCCTTTCTTACCACTTCCTTCATTTTGGGATTTAATCGTCTTTGAGGATCTCTAACTGGTTTGGCATCTTTCTCCATTGAAATTTTGTGTTGACATAATGTGGGACTAATGCCCTTAAGATCATCCAGAGTATATCCAATAGCAGCTCGGTGCTTCTTCAGAGTTTTCAATAATCTTTCTTCTTCTTTCTCTGAAAGGTTAGCACTAATAATAATAGGATATATTTCTTTTTCATCAAGATAAGCATACTTTAGATTATCAGGTAAGGGTTTGAGTTCAAACACGGGATCACCCTTGGGTGGAGGGGGATCCCCAAGAATTTCAACAGGAAGGTTATGTTTCAGCATAGGTTCCTGTTTAAGGAACACTTCATCTATTTCTTCCCTTTCCTTCATAAACATATCGTTTTCATGGTCTAACAAATAATGTTCTAACGGATCAGTTGGAGGAACAGCAATGGAAGAAAGACCAATAATTTCATCCTTACTAGGTGGTTCCCTTTCACGAGATTGTCTACTAAATTTAGCAAAATTGAACTCATGAGACATACCATTTATGCCAACAGTGACGACCTTCCTTTTACAATTAATCTTAGCACTAGCAGTATTCAAGAAGGGTCTACCAAAAATAATGGGACAAAAATCATCTTGTGGGGAAGCAAGAACAAGAAAATCAGCAGGGTATTTAATCTCCCCACACAAGACTTTAACATCTCTAACAATCCCAATAGGTTTAATGGTGTCCCTATTAGCAAGCTTAATAGTAACATCAATGTCTTCTAATTCAACAGGTGCAATATCGTGCATAATTTCTTTATAAAAATCATAAGGTATCGCACTAGCACTAGCACCCATATCACATAAGCCATGATAACAATGATCTCCTATTTTAACAGAAATAACAGGCGTGCCTACAACAGGTCTACGTGTCTTAGTATCGGGTCTAGCAGTATTAGCCGTTTCACCCAAGAAAGACGTAACATGCCCATCTAAGTCCTCATCCAAGAGATCTTTAATCATAGCAATACCAGGTTCAACATTAATTTGCTCAGGAGGTGTATAAGTCCTAGTATTACTCTTATGAACAACAGTCGAAGCTTTAGCATGATCTTTTACCCTAACAGGAAAAGGAGGTTTTTCGACATAAGTAGTAGGAATAATAGGATCACTATATGTAATAGTCTTTTCTTCGACTGTAATGGGTGCAACTACCTTCACTTCAACAGGAGGATTATATTTAAACCACTTACCTTTAGGGATATCAACGTGAGTAGCAAAAGTTTCACAAAAAGTAGCTACTATCTCAGAGTCAAGTCCATACTTAGAGCTAAATCCACGGAAAGCATCGGTTTCCGTAAAAGATTTAACACAATCGAACTTAGGTGTCATACCTGACTCCTTACCATCGTCGGAACCCCAATCTTCAGAGTTGCATTTAATTCTTTCCAATAAGTCCCATTTGAAATCAATAGTCTTTAGCATATAGGAACCAACACAGGAAGTATCGAGCAAGTTGCGATTGTCAAGAGAAAGCCGAGCATAAAAATTCTGAATAATCATTTCCCGAGAGAGCTCATGATTGGGACATGAATACAACATTGACTTAAGCCTCCCCCAAGCTTGAGCGATGCTTTATCCTTTGCGAGGCCAGAAATTATATATGTAATTACGATCACGATGAACAAGATGCATAGGATATAACTTCTGGTGAAATTCCAACTTCAATCGCTTATAATTCCAAGATCTCGTATCATCACATAGCCTATACCATGTCATTGCATCTCCCTTCAAAGATAAAGGGAAGACCTTCCTTTTGACAATATCATCGGGAATACCTACAAGCTTAAATAATCCACAAACTTCATCCACAAAGATAAGTTGTAAATCGGGATGCAATGTTCCGTCTCCTGCAAAAGGATTAGCTAGCACTTTTTCTATCATACCCGAAGGAATCTCAAAGTGAATATTTTCATAAAGTTCAGTAGGTTGAGGAGCATCTCTTTGCTCTTCTAGTTGGGGTGAAGATACCCCAAACAAGCCCCTCAAAGGATTAGTTTCCATAGTGACAAATAATAGAAAATTTTAGCACACTATATAAATGTTTCCTTACCATGTTCCACTCACCAAAAGTGCTACACTCCCCGACAACGGTGCCAGAAAAGAGTCTTGATGACCCACAAGTATAGGGGATCTATCGTAATCCTTTCGATAAGTAAGGTTTTCTCTGCAAGCACTGAAATAGTAGGTGATAGATAGTTTTGTGATAAGATAAATAGTAATGAGCAAAAAGTAAATAAAGTAAAAAAAAGTGCAGCAAGGTGGCCCAATCCTTTATGTAGCAAAGGATAATCCTGGACAAATTCTAATAATGAAGAAGGAGCTCCCGAGGACACATTGGGAATTATCGTCAAGCTAGTTTTCATCACGTTCGTAAGATTCACGTTCGGTACATTGATAATTTGATATGTGGGTGGACCGACACTTGGGTACTGCCCTAACTTGGACAAGCATCCCACTTATGATTAACCCCTATTGCAAGCATCCGCAACTACAAAAAGGAGTATTAAGGTAAACCTAACCACAGCATTAAACATATGGGTCCATATAAACCCCTAACGAAGCAACACATAAACTAGGGTTTAAGCTTCTGTCACTCTAGCAACCCATCATCTACTTATTACTTCCCCATGCCTTCCTCTAGGCCCAAATAATGGTGAAGTGTCATGTAGTCAACGTTCACATAACACCACTAGAGGAAAGACAACATACATCTCATCAAAATATCGAACGAATACCAAATTCACATGACTACTAATAGCAAGACTTCACCCATGTCCTCAGAAACAAACGTAACTACTCACAAAGCATATTCATGTTCATAATCAGAGGAGTAATAATATGCATAAAGGATCTGAACATATGATTTTCCACAAAGTAAACCAATTAGCATCAACTACAAGGAGTAATCAACACTACTAGCAACCCACAGGTACCAATTTGCGGTTTTGATACAAGATTGGATACAAGAGATGAACTAGGGTTTTGAGAGGAGATTGTGCTGGTGAAGATGTTGATGGAGATTGACCCCCTCCCGATGAAAGGATCGTTGGTGATGACGTTGGTGATGATTTCCCCCTCCCGAAGGGAAGTGTCCCTGGCAGAACAGCTCCGCTAGAGCCCTAGATTGATTCCGCCAAGGTTCCGCCTCGTGGCGCGGAGTTTCATCCGTAAGCTTGCCCACGATTTTTCCAGGTAAAAGTGATGATATAGCGAAGATGGACGCCAAGGCCACGAGGGGCCCAGAGATAGGGGCGCGCCCTCTGGGGGGACCTGTCTCTGGACAGGTGTGGGCCCCCTGGCCTATTTCTTTCGCTCATAAATTCTTATTAAATCCAAAAAGGTGTTTCGTGGAGTTTCGGGACTTTTGGAGTTGTGCGAATAGGTTTCAACGTTTGCTCCTTTTCCACCAGAATTCCAAATGCCGCATTCCCCTCTTCATGGTAAACCTTGTAAAATAAGAGAGAATAGCCATAAGTATTGAGATATAATGTGTAATAACAGCCCATAATGCAATAAATATTGATATAAAAGCATGATGCAAAATGGACGTATCAAGGCATCACGTCCGTGACAAGTAGACCGACTCCTGCCTGCATCTACTACTATTACTTCACACATCGATCGCTATCCAACATGCATCTACAGTATTAAGTTCATAAAGAACAGAGTAACGCATTAAGAAAGATGACATGATGTAGAGGGATAAACTCATGCAGTATGATATAAACCCCATCTTTTTATCCTCGATGGCAACAATACAATACGTGCCATGCTGCCCCTGCTGTCACTGGGAAAGGGCACCGCTAGATTAAGCCCAAAGCTAAGCACTTCTCCCATTGCAAGAAAGATCAATCTAGTAGGCCAAACCAAAATGATAATTCAAAGAGACTTGCAAAGATAACTTAATCACACATAAAAGAATTCAGAGCAGATTCAAATATTTCTCATAGATAAACTTGATCATAAACCCACAATTCATCGGATCTCGACAAACACACCGCAAAAAGAGTTACATCGAATAGATCTCCAAGAAGATCAAGGAGAACTTTGTATTGAGATTCAAAGAGAGAGAAGAAGCCATCTAGCTAATAACTATGGACCCGAAGGTTTGTGGTAAACTACTCAGAACTCATAGGAGAGGCCTTGGAGATGATGTAGAGGCCCTCCATGGTCGATCCCCCCTCTGACAGAGCGCCGGTGAAGGCTCCAAGATGGGATCTCGCGGATACAGAAGGTTACGGTGGTGGAAATAGTTTTTCGTGGTGGTCCTGGATGTTTTCAGGGTACGTGGGTATATATAGGAGGAAGAAGTAGGTCGGTGGACACTCAAGGGCCCCACGAGGGTGGGGGCACGCCCACTTGTAGGGGGCGTGCCGGGCACCCTCGTGGCCGCCTCCTCTGTTGCTTGACGTCCACTCCAAGTCCCCTGGATCACGTTTGTTCCAAAAAGATCGCTCCCGAAGGTTTCATTCCGTTTGGGCTCCGTTTGATATTCCTTTTCTTCGAAACACTGAAATAGGAAGAAAAAACAACAATTCGGGATGGGCCTCCGGTTAGTAGGTTAGTCCCAAAAATGATATAAAAGTGTAGAGTAAAGCCCATAAACATCCAAAATGGGTAATATAATAGCATGGAACAATAAAAAATTATAGATACATTGGAGACATATCAAGCATCCCCAAGCTTAATTCCTGCTCGTCCTCGAGTAGGTAAATGATAAAAACAGAATTTTTGATGTGGAATGCTACCTAGCATAATTCTCAATGTAATTTTCTTTATTGTGGCATGATTGTTCAGATCCAAATGATTCAAAATAAAAGCTTATAAAACATAAAAATTGTAACACTGGAAGCATACTAACAAATAATCATGTCTTATCATAATAGCATAGCCAAAGAAAGCTCATCCCTACAAAATCATATAGTTAGGCCATGCTTCATTTTCATCACACAAAATACTCCCATCATGCACAACCCCGGTTTCAGCCAAGCAATTTGTTCATACTTTTTAACGCGCTTCAGCTTTTTCAACTCTTACGCAATACATGAGCGCAAGCCATGGACATAACACTATGTGTGGTATATGGTGGTGGTTGTGAAGACAAAAACGGAGAAGATAGTCTCACATCGACTAGGCGTATCAACGGGCTATGGAGAGGCCCATTAATAGATATCAATGTGAGTGAGTAGGGATTGCCATGCAACGGATGCAGTAGAGCTATAGATGTATGAAGGCTCAACAAAAGAAACTAAGTGGGTGTGCATCCAACTCGCTTACGAAGACCTAGGGCATTTTGAGGAAGCCCATCATTGGAATATACAAGCCAAGTTCTATAATGAAAATTTCCTACTAGTATATGAAAGTGACAACATAGGAGACTCTCTATCATGAAGATCATGGTGCTACTTTGAAGCACAAGTGTGGTAAAAAGGATAGTAGCATTGTCCCTTCTCTCTTTTTCTCTCATTTTTTTATTTGGCCTTTCTCTTTTTTTGGCCTTTTTTTTTATTTGGTGGGCTCTTTGGCCTCTTTTTTTATATAAAGTCCGAAGTCTCATCCCGACTTGTGGGGGAATCATAGTCTCCATCATCCTTTCCTCACTTGGGACAATGCTCTAATAATGAAGATCATCACACTTTTATTCATTTACAATTCAAGAATTACAACTCAATACTTAGAACAAAATATGACTCTATGTGAATGCCTCCGGCGGTGTACCGGGATATGCAATGAATCAAGAGTGACATGTATGAAAAATTATGAAGGTGGCCTTGCCACAAATACAATGTCAACTACATGATCATGCAAAGAGCAATATGACAATGATGAAACGTCTCATAATAAACGGAACGGTGGAGAGTTACATGGCAATATATCTCGGAATGGCTATGGAAATGCCATAATAGGTAGGTATGGTGGCTGTTTTGAGGAAGGTAAACAATGGGTGCATGATACCAGCGAAGGTTGCGCGGCATAATAAAGGCTAGCAAAGTGGAAGGGTGAGTGTGCGTATGTCCATGGACTCACATTAGTCATAAAAAACTCATATACTTATTACAAAAGTCTACTTGCCCTCGAAGCAAAGTACTACTACGCATGCTCCTAGGGGAAGGGTTGGTAGGAGTTAACCATCGTGCGATCCCGACCTCTACTCATAAGGAAGAGAATTAAAAGAGCACCCCATGCAACAAATTTATCACATAACTTTTACCATACGTGCATGCTGCGGGACTTGCCAACTCCAACACAAGCATTTCTCAATTTCATAATTACCCAACTAGCATGAGTCTAACATTACCAACTTTATATCTCAAAACATTTATCAAGCATCAAATTGATCATAGTGTTTAATGCACTTCCTATGATAGTTTTTATTATACCCAACTTGGATGCTCATCATTCTAGGACCAAATTTATAACCATAGAAAATACCATGCTGTTCTAAGAGACTCTGGAAATAATATAAGTGAAGCATGAGAGATCAACAATTTCTTCAAAATTAAGCCACCGCCGTGCTCTAAAAGATATAAGTGAAGCACTAGAGCAAAAAAAAAACTATCTAGCTCAAAAGATATAAGTGAAGCACATAGAGTATTCTAATAAATTCTAAATTAAGTGGGCTTCTCCCCAAAGGTGTGTACAGCAAGGATGATTGTGGTAAACTAAAAAGCAAAGACTAATATCATACAAGACGCTCCAAGCAAAACACATATCATGTGGCGAATAAAAATATAGTTCCAAGTAAAGTTACCGATAGATTTAAGATTTAAAGAGGGATGCCTTCCGGGGCATCCCCAAGCTTAGGCTTTTGGTTATCCTTGAATATCTTGGGGTGCCATGGGCATCCCCATCTTGCCACTCCTTATTCCATAGTCCATCAAATATTTACCGAAAACTTGAAAACTTCACAACACAAAACTCAACAGGAAATCTCATAAGCTCCGTTAGTGCAATAAAGAAAAACCACCACATAAGGTACTGTAATGAAATAATTCTTTATTTATATTGGTGTTAAACCTACTGTATTCCAACTTCTCTATGGTTCATACCCTACATACTAGCCATAGATGCATCAAAATAAGCAAACAACACACGAAAAACAGAATCTGTCAAAAACAGAACAGTCTGTAGCAATCTGTAACTCTCCAATACTTATGGAACTTTAAAAATCCTACCAAAATAGGAAGTCCTGGGAAATTTGTCTATTGATCTACAGCAAAAAGAATCAACGCAAAATCACGTTTCTGTGAATTACTAAAATTATTTTCGTGCGCGCAAAGTTTCTGTTTTTCAGCAGAATCATATTAACTATTACCATAGGTTATCCTATAGGTTCTACTTGGCACAAACACTAAATTAAACATAAAAACACATGTAAACAGAAGGTAGATGAAAAATTTATTACTAAACATAATCAAAAAGCAAGAAACAAAAATAAAATTGTGTTGCCTCCCAACTAGCGCTATTGTTTAAAGCCTTTTCGCTAGACATTGATAATTTTAATGATTCTCACATGAAAGACAAGAATTGAAGCGCAAAGAGAGCATCATGAAACACATTACAAACACATCTAAGTCTAACATACTTCTTATGCATAGGCATCTTATAGGAAAACAAATTAGCAAGACAAGCAAGATCTAGCATATGCAAGGAAGAAGAAAGAAATATTAGCAATCTCAACATAACGAGGGACAATTTAGCAACATGGAAATTTCTACAACCATATTTTCCTCTCTCATAATAATTACATGTATGATCATAAGCAAATTCAACAATATAGCTATCATAAAAGATATTCTTAACATGATCCACATGTATGCAAAGTTGACACTCTTCCAAAATAGTGGGATTAACATTAACTAAAGTCATGACCTCTCCAAACCCACTTTTCTCAAAAATTTCGTAAGATTGAACATTCTCCAAATATGTGGGATCTAAAGTTGACACTCTTCCAAACCCACTTTCAATAATATTTCAAACACTATTATCAATCTCATATTCATCATGGGGATTAAATAAATTTTCAAGATCAAAAGAAGAATCACCCCAGTCATGATCATTGCAACAAGTAGTAGACATAGCAAAACTAGCATCCCCAAGCTTAGGGTTTTGCATATTATTAGCACAATTACATCAAGAGAATTTATAGTAACATCATTGCAATCATGCTTCTCATTGAAGGAACTACCAAGTATGGGTGCAATAGCAACGATCTCATGTTTAACATAAGGAACTATAGCAAATTCATCTTCATAAATATTGGCATCATGGCCACAAGAATAGCAAGCATCATGTTCATCAAGGGATATTTCAATCAAATCATCGGAATCATTATCTATAGATTCATGCATATCATTATTTTCTTCCAAAGCAACATTCATTCTCTCAATAAATTCTTTGACATAGACATTATGAGCATAGTTTTCATAGCAATATTTAAGTATGTCAAAATTTTCAGATTCGTAGAGAGTAATATCATACTTTTCAATCAAAGAAGCAACTTCATAAGCACCCTTAAAAGCAACAAATTCTTTAATTTGTTCGATATCATAGTAACTATAAACACCCTTTGCATAAGAAGATAAGATTTCATTATCATTAAACTCACATAGGTAGGGAAGGTGTTTTTTAGGGTTCTTAGAGCAACAAGTAAAATCACAAATTTCACAAAGATTCCAAGCAGAACACAACAAACGGTTTATTTGATCCCATAATAGTACCCCTTTTTGAGACACACGATGACGCACAAAATGAGCATGCTCATCTAAAGATTTCCCATCAACTAGGCTAGTTGGGGTTTCAGCACGAGCGCATAAGGATCGAAGATGATCCAAGTAGAACACTTTAAGAGGATCCATATCAATAGATTTAGCAAGCAAAGATGCAAGCACATAGAAGGCACATGGAGACACAAGCAAACATAAGATCGAATGGAAGAAGGGCGAAGAAAAATGGCAAGGGTGAAGTGGGGGAGAGGAAAACGAGAGGAAAATGACAAATAATGTAATGCGAGGGAGATGAGTTTGTGATGGGTACTTGGTATGTCTTGACTTGAGCGAAGACCTCCCCGGCAACGGCGCCAGAAATCCTTCTTGCTACATCTTGAGCTTGCGTTGGTTTTCCTTGAAGAGCAAAGGGTGATGCAGCATAGCGTAAGTATTTCCCTCAGTTTTTGAGAACCAAGGTATCAATACAGTAGGAGGGTCCTCAAAAGTCCCACGCACCTACACAAACAAACAAGAACCTCGCAATCAACACAATAAAGAGGTTGTCAATCCCTTCACGGCAACTTGCGAAAGTAAGATCTGATAGAGATAATATGATAAGATAAATATATTTTTGGTATTTTATGATATAGATTGGAAAAGTAAAGATGCAAATAAAAGTAGATGATAAACTCATATGATAAAAGATAGACCCAGGGGCCATAGGTTTCACTAGTGGCTTCTCTCAAGATAGCATAAGTATTATGGTGGGTGAACAAATTATTGTCGAGAAATTGATAGAAAAGTGAACAATTATGAGATTATCTAGGCATGATCATGTATATAGGCATCACGTCCGTGACAAGTAGACCGACTCCTGCCTGCGTCTACTACTATTACTCCACACATCGACTGCTATCCAACATGCATCTAGAGTATTAAGTTCATAAAGAACAGAGTAACGCATTAAGAAAGATGACATGATGTAGAGGGATAAACTCATGCAATATGATATAAACCCCATCTTTTTATCCTCGATGGCAACAATACAATATGTGCCTTGCTGCCCTAACATCCTTTGGGAAAGGACACCGCAAGATTGAGCCCAAAGCTAAGCACTTCTCCCATTGCAAGAAAGATCAATCTAGTAGGCCAAACCAAACTGATAATTCGAAGAGACTTGCAAAGATAACTTAATCACACATAAAAGAATTCAGAGGAGATTCAAATATTTATCATAGATAAACTTGATCAATAACCCACAATTCATCGGATCTCGACAAACACACCGCAAAAAGAGTTACATCGAATAGATATCCAAAATTATCAAGGAGAACTTTGTATTGAGATTCAAAGAGAGAGAAGAAGCCATCTAGCTAATAACTATGGACCTAAAGGTCTGTGGTAAACTACTCACAACTCATAGGAGAGGCCTTGGATATGATGTAGAGGCCCTCCATGGTTGATTCCCCCTCCGGCGGAGCACCGACGAAGGCTCCAAGATGGGATCTTGTGGATACAAAAGGTTACGGCGGTGGAAATAGTTTTTCGTGGTGCTCCTGGATGTTTTCAGGGTACATGGGTATATATAGGAGGAAGAAGTACGTTTGTGGACGCTCGAGGGGCCCACGAGGGTGGGGGCGCGCCCACCTATAGGGGTCGCGCCGGGCACCCTCGTGGCCGCCTCCTCTGTTGCTTGACGTCCACTCCAAGTCCCCTGGATCACGTTTGTTCCAAAAAGATCGCTCCCGAAGGTTTCATTCCGTTTGGACTCCGTTCGATATTCCTTTTCTTCGAAACACTGAAATAGGCAAAAAAACAGCAATTCGGGCTGGCCCTCCGGTTAGTAGGTTAGTCCCAAAAATGATATAAAAGTGTAGAGTAAAGCCCATAAGCATCCAAAACGGGTAATATAATAGCATGGACCAATCAAAAATTATAGATACGTTGGAGACGTATCAATAAACGGTCGCAACGGAGTCAAAATAAACATATCATCAGCATTTGTATTCAATATACAAGCGCTACCTTCCGTAATCATCGTTATAAAGCCATAAACATGCATCAAATTTGACTTAAGATTTTGGCCAAGCTGGTTTTCCTGGCTCCTGTGTTTAACCCTACGTTCCCGATTGTTCGGTTAGGGGGTAAAGGGAGCACCTCTGTGATTGTTACTATCGGGTCATCAGGATTAGTACCTTAGACTGGGTGAAGCCGAAAGCTATCTATCTTAAGAATATAATTGGTAGGCACGATGGAATTGAACATTCTGGTTCATCATGGACCACGGAGTTCGGGAACTTTCCCCTAACTAAATCCTCAATATTTTCCTCCTACATTGGTCAGAGATGAGGTT
Source organism: Aegilops speltoides (assembly GCA_021437245.1). Classification (NCBI taxonomy): domain Eukaryota; kingdom Viridiplantae; phylum Streptophyta; class Magnoliopsida; order Poales; family Poaceae; genus Aegilops; species Aegilops speltoides. The sequence goes on from CM038147.1 coordinate 484,585,189, forward strand.
TCATGATCATGGTCAGCATGAAAACCAAAAGAAAGGAACCGATAGCGGAACTATTTTCTTGGGAAGATGTTTCTTATATAACATATCTCTCCGCATACCTTTGTTTATAAAACCGTATGGCCGAATTACCTTGTTTTGTCGGGGAACGTAGTATTTAAAAAAAATCCTACAATCATGCAAGATCTATCCAAGTGAAGCATAGCAACGAGCGGGGAGAGTGTGTCCACGTACCCTCATAGACCGAAAGCGGAAGCGTTTAGTAACGCAGTTGATGTAGTCGAACATCTTCGCGATCCAACCGATCAAGTACCGACACACGGCACCTCCGCGGTCTGAACACGTTCTGCTTGGTGACGTCCCTTGAACTCTAGATCTAGCTGAGGCCGAGGGAGAATTTTTTCAGCACGACAGTGTGGTGACGGTGATGATGAAGTTACCGATGCAGGGCTTCGCCTAAGCACTACGACAATATGACCGAGGTGGAAAATTGTGGAGGGGGTCACCTCACACGGCTAAAGATCAACTTGTGTGTCTGTGGGGTGCCCCCTTCCCCCGTATATAAAGGGGAGGCAGAGGCCAGCCGGCCACAAGGGGCACGCCAAGGGGGGAGGAATCCTACTCCTAGTAGGAGTAGGTTTCCCCCTTTCATAGTCCAAGAAGGAGAAGAAGGGAAAGAGGAGAGAAGAGAAGGAAGGAGGGGTGGGAGCGTGATACATCTCCAACGTATCTATAATTTTTGATTGTTCCATGCTATTATATTATATGTTTATGGGCTTTATTTTACACATTTATATCATTTTTGGGACTAACCTACTAACCGGAGGCCCAGCCCGTATTGCTGTTTTTCTGCCTATTTCAGTATTTCAAAGAAAAGGAATATCAAACGGAGTCCAAATGGAATGAAACCTTCAGGAGCGTGATTTTTGGAACGAACGTGATCCAGAGGACTTGGAGTGCAAGTCAAGAAGCAGCCGAGGCGGCCACGAGAGGGTAGGGCGCGGCCCCTCCCTATAGGGCGCGCCCCATGTCTTGTGGGCCCCTCGGGTGGCCACCGACGTACTTCTTCCTCCTATATAAGCCTACTTACCCCGAAAAAATCCAGGGAGCCAATGAAACACAAACTCCACCGCCGTAACCTTCTGTATCCACGAGATCCCATCTTGGAGCCTTCGCCGATGCTCCGCCGGAGGGGGAATCGACCATGGAGGGCTTCTACATCAACATCCTTGCCCCTCCGATGAGTTGTGAGTAGTTTACCACAGACCTACGGGTCCATAGTTATTAGCTAGATGCCTTCTTCTCTCTTTTTTGATCTCAATACAATGTTCTCCCCCTCTCTTGTGGAGATCTATTCGATGTAAACTCTTTTTGCGGTGTGTTTGTCGAGATCCGATGAATTGTGGGTTTATGATCAAGTTTATCTATGAGAAATATTTGAATCTCCTCTGAATTCTTTTATGTATGATTGAGTTATCTTTGCAAGTCTCTTCGAATTATCAGTCTTGCGGTGTCCTTTCGCAGTGACAGCAGGGCAGCAAGGCACGTATTGTATTGTTGCCATCGAGGATAAAAAGATGGGGTTTATATCATATTGCATGAGTTTATCCCTCTACATCATGTCATCTTGCTTAAGGCATTACTCTGTTCTTATGAACTTAATACTCTAGATGCAGGCAAGAGTCGGTCGATGTGTGGAGTAATAGTAGTAGATTCAGGATAGGAGTCGGTCTACTTGTCGCGGACGTGATGCCTATATACATGATCATGCCTAGATAATCTCATAATTATTAGCTTTTCTATCAATTGCTCGACAGTAATTTGTTCACCCACCGTAATACTTATGCTATCATGAGAGAAGCCTCTAGTGAAACCTATGCCCCCCGGGTCTATCTCTTATCATATTTGCTTCCAATCTACTTTTATTTGCATCTTTACTTTTTTCATCTATATTATAAAATACCAAAAATATATTTATCTTATCATAATATCTCTATTAGATCTCACTTTCGCAAGTGGCCGTGAAGGGATTGACAACCCCTTTATTGCGTTGGTTGCGAGTTCTTTGTTTGTTTGTGTAGGTGCGTGGGACTTTTGATGAGCCTCCTACTGGATTGATACCTTGGTTCTCAAAAACTGAGGCAAATACTTACGCAACAATTGCTGCATCACCCTTTCGTCTTCAAGGAAAACCAACGCAAGCACAAGACGTAGCAAGAAGGATTTCTGGCGCCGTTGCCGGGGAGGTCTTCGCTCAAGTCAAGACATACCAAGTACCCATCACAAACTCATCTCCCTCGCATTTACATTATTTGCCATTTGCCTCTCGTTTTCCTCTCCCCCACTTCACCCTTGCCGTTTTATTCGCCCTCTCTTTCCCAATCTCCTCCTCTCTCTTTCGCTTGCCCTTTTCTGTTTGCTTGTGTGCTTGTTTGTTCTTATGGCTTTGCCTAAGAGTACCGACCACCTTCTTACAAGGATGGAAGAGATTGAATCAAATATTAGAAGCTTTATGAATTTGCAATTTGAGCATAATAATTTCTTCAAAAAAGAGCTTAAGGAACAAAAAGGTTTTTTGGGTTTTATGAACAAAGAGCTTGATGATATGAATAAAGAATTTTATGGTGTGAACTCTCAAATTTCCCGGCTTGAAAATGCTATAGCCAAAATTTCTGATAAGCAAGCCACCTTAGTCAATAAGATGGCCGCCAAACCAGAAAAGTTATAAGAAAATAATGATGAAGATCTTGAAGTTATTGATGCGTCTCCTATTAGATCTTTGTTTTGCAACATTAATCTTGATAATTATGGGACTGATGATGAGTCAACCTTACCTAGAAGGCGTCCCAAGAATTCGGAGTTTTTAGATCTTGATGCTATATTTGGTAAAAGTGGGATTGGAGAGGTCATGACTTTAAATAGTATTGAACCCACTATCTCGGATTTCAAGGAATTTGATTATGATAATTGTTCTTTAGAAGGTTGTATTTCCTTGTTGCAATCCGTTGTTAATTCTCCTCATGCTTATAGTCAAAATAAAGCTTTTACCAAACACATTGTTGATGCCTTGATGCAATCTTATGATGAAAAACTTAATTTGGAAGTTTCTATACCTAGAGAACTTAATGATGAGTGGGAACCTGCTATAAAGATTAGAATTAAAGATCATGAGTGTTTTGCTTTGTGTAATTTGGGTGCTAGTGTTTCCACGATTCCGAAAACTTTATGTGATATTCTAGGTTTCCATGATCTTGATGAATGCTCTTTAAATTTGCACCTTGTGGATTCCACCATTAAAAAGCCAATGGTAAGGATCGATGATGTTCTCATTGTTGCAAATAGAAATTTGGTGCCCGTAGATTTTATTGTTCTTGATATAGATTGCAATCTTTCTTGCCCTATTATTCTTGGTAGACCTTTCCTTAGAACGATTGGTGCGATTATTGATATGAAGGAAGGGAATATTAGATTCCAATTTCCATTAAAGAAAGGCATGGAGCACTTTCAAGAAAGAAAGTCAAATTACCTTATGAATCTATCATGCGAGCTACTTATGAATTGAGTTCCAAAGATGGCACTACTTAGATCTATCTTCGCTTTTATGCCTAGCTAGGGGCAGCTAACGATAGCGCTAGTTGGGAGGCAACCCAATTTTCTTTGTGTTTTTTGTTTTTATTACTGTTTAGTAATAAATCTCGCATCTACCTTCTGTTTAGATGTGTTTTTATCTTTTAGTTAGTGTTTGTGCCAAGTAGAACCTATAGGATAACCTATGATGATAGTTGATTTGATTCTGCTGAAAAATAGAAACTTTGCGCGCACGAATTTAGTTTTGTTAAATCACAGAAACGTGATTTTGCATTGATTCTTTTTGCTGCTGATCAATAGACAAATTGTCCAGGACTTCCTATCTTGTTAGGATTTTTAGAGTTCTAGAAGTTTGCGTTAGTTGCAGATTTCTATAGATTGTTCTGTTTTTGACAGATTCTGTTTTCCGTATGTTGTTTGCTTATTTTGATGCATCTATGGCTAGTAAATTAGTTTATAAACCATAGAGAAGTTGGAATACAGTAGGTTTGACACCAAAATAAATAAATAATGAGTTCATTACAGTACCTTATGTGGTGGTTTTGTTTTCTTTCACTAACGGAGCTTATAAGATTTCCTGTTGAGTTTTGTGTTGTGAAGTTTTCAAGTTTTGGGTAAAGCTTTTATGGACTATGGAATAAGAAGTGGAAAGAGACTAAGCTTGGGGATGCCCATGGCACCCCAAGATATTCAAGGATAGCCAAAATCCTAAGCTTGGGGATGCCCCGGGAAGGCATCCCCTCTTCCGTCTTCATTCATTGGTAACTTTACTTGGAGCTATATTTTTATTCGCCACATAATATGTATTTCGCTTGGAGCGTCGTGTATTATATTACTCTTTGCTTTTTAGTTTACCACAATCATCCTTGCTGTACACACCTCTTGGGAGAAGCCTACTTGATTAGAATTTGCTAGAATACTCTATGTGCTTCACTTATATCTTTTGAGCTTGATAGTTTTGCTCTAGTGCTTCACTTATATTTTTTAGAGCATGGTGGTGACTTAATTTTGAAGAAATTGCTAGTCTCTCATGCTTCACTTATATATTTTTGAGAGTCTTTTAGAACAGCATGGTATTTGCTATGGTTATAAAGTTGGTCCTAGAATGATGAACATCCAAGTTGGGTATAATAAAAACTATCATAGAAAAGAATTGGATGCTATGATCAATTTGATGCTTGACAATTGTTTTGAGATATGGAGGTAGTGATATTATAGTCATGCTAGTTGAGATGATTATGAAAAATACTTGTGTTGAGGGTTGTGATTCCCGTAGCATGCACGTATGGTGAACCGCTTTGTGATGAAGTTGGAGCACAATTTCATTTATTGAGTGTCTTCCTTATGAGTGGCGGTCGGGGACGATGGTCTTTTCCTACCAATCTATCCCCCTAGGAGCATGCGCATAGTGCTTTTGTTTTTGATGACTTCTAGATTTTTGCAACAAGTACATGAGTTCTTTTGACTAATGTTGAGTCCATGGATTATACGCACCTCACCCTTCCACCATTGCTAGCCTCTCTTGTGCCGCACAACTTTCGCCGGTACCATACACCCACCATATACCTTCCTCAAAACAGCCACCATACCTACCTATTATGGCATTTCCATAGCCATTCTGAGATATATTGCCATGCAACTTTCCACCGTTCCGTTCATATGACACACATTACTTTTGTCATATTGCTTTTTGCATGATCATGTAGTTGACATCGTATTTGTGGCAAGACCACCTTCATAATTTTCATACATGTCGCTCTTGATTCATTGCATATCCCGATACACCGCTGAAGGCATTCATATAGAGTCATATCTTGTTCTAGCTTTGAGTTGTAATTCTTGAGTTGTAAATCCATGAAAGTGTGACGATCTTCATTATTAGAGCATTGTCCTAGTGAGGAAAGGATGATGAAGACTATGATTCCCCCACAAGTCAGGATGAGACTTCGGACTTTACAAAAAGAAAAAAAAGAAAAAAAATAGAAAGGCCAAAAAAGGCCAAAGAAAAAAAAAGAGAAAAAGAAAAGGAAAAAAAGAAGAAAAAAATATTAAATGAGAGAAAAAGAGAGAAGGGACAATGCTACTATCTCCTTTTCCACACTTGTGCTTCAAAGTAGCACCATGATCTTCATGATAGAGAGTCTCATATGTTGTCACTTTCATATACCAGTGGGAATTTTTCATTATAGAACTTGGCTTGTATATTCCAATGATGGGCTTCCTCAAAATGCCCTAGGTCTTCGTGAGCAAGTGAGTTGGATGCACACCCACTTAGTTTCTTTTGTTGAGCTTTCATATATTTATAGCTCTAGTGCATCTGTTGCTTGGCAATCCCTACTCACTCACATTGATATCTATTAATGGTCATATCCATAGCCCGTTGATACGCCTAGTTGATGTGAGACTATCTTCTTCTTTTTGTCTTCTCCACAACCACCATTCTACTCCACATATAGTGCTATGTCCATGGCTCACGCTCATGTATTGCGTTAAAGTTGAAAGAGTTTGAGATTATTAAAGTATGAAACAATTGCTTGGCTTGTCATCGGGGTTGTGCATGATTAAATACTTTGTGTGATGAAGATAAAGCAACAGTCAGACTATATGATTTTGTAGGGATAACTTTCTTTGGCCATGTTATTTTGAGAAGACATGATTACTTTGATTAGTATGCTTGAAGTATCACCATTTTCATGTTAATATGAACTTTTATTTTGTATCATTTGGATCTGAACATTCATGCCACAATAAAGAAAATTACATTGAGAATTATGCTAGGTAGCATTCCACATCAAAAATTCCTTTTTTATCATTTACCTACTCGAGGACGAGCAGGAATTAAGCTTGGGGATGCTTGATACGTCTCCAACGTATCTATAATTTTTGATTGTTTCATGCTATTATATTACCCCTTTTGGATGTTTATGGGCTTTATTTTACACATTTATATAATTTTTGGGACTAACCTACTAACCGGAGGCCCAACCCGTATTGCTTTTTTTTGCCTACTAGTACAAATGCCCGTGCGTTGCAACGGGCGATAAAGTTAATAGAACCTACTCTGTGTGTCATTTAACAACATTTCTTATATCCAATTTTGAAAAATGTCAGAAATAATGTACACCCGAGTATCGCTTTTCAGTCCAGGAAGTGTGAATGCGAAGAAGCCTCCTTACATTATATGTCACAATATATTTCAGCTATGCATATTCGTCCGATGACAAAGTAGTGATATAAGGAATAATCTTTCAATCGTTTTTTTGTTTGTTTAGAATAACATGATTTTTTAGATTTTTTTTGTAATTTTTATTAACATTATTTGAAAATTGTAAATAATGTTAAAAAATGTAATTATTTTTTATGACTAACATGTTTTATTTTCATAATTATATTTCATTTGTAAGTACTCCCTAATTGTTTTTAAATCTATTTTTCCCTTGTCAATAATGGTGTTTAAATATGATTCAATGTGTCACATAAAAGATCTTGTATATTTCGGATTCCTGGAAGAATCTAAATAGGATTTGGACTCCTGTAGGAAACCAGCGAGCGGCGCCTCCGTACGCCCTGCGTCTTTTCCTTCATTGATATGGGCTAGCAGCTTCGTTTTTTTGGCAACTAAAAAATAAAGGTATGGACCGGGCTCTGCTTAGTTTTAACTGCAATTCCCGATTTCTCTACGTCGTGTTACTCCTGATTTGTATGGACTAAATAAAGCGAAACCAAACCAAGAATATCTATTCCCTTTAATAGTAGGTATAGATTTTAGTATTTCGAAGAAAAGGAATATCAAACGGAGTCCAAATGGAATGAAACCTTCAGGAGTGTGATTTTTTGAAAGAACGTGATCTAGAGGACTTGGAGTGCAAGTCAAGAAGCAGCTGAGGCGGCCACGAGAGGGTAGGGCGCCCTCCCCTGTAGGGCGTGCCCCCTGTCTCGTGGGCCCCTTGGGCGGCCACCGACGTACTTCTTCCTCCTATATAAGCCTACGTACCACGAAAACAACTAGGGAGCCAACGAAACACAATTTCCGCCGTCGTAACCTTCTGTATCCGCGAGATCCCATCTTGGAGCCTTCGCCGGCGCTCCGCCGGAGGGGTAATCGACCACGGAGGGCTTCTACATCAACATCCTTGCCCCTCCGATGAGTTGTGAGTAGTTTACCACAGACCTATGGGTCCATAGTTATTAGCTAGATGGCTTCTTCTCTCTTTTTGGATCTCAATACAATGTTCTCCCCCTCTCTTGTGGAGATCTATTCGATGTAAACTCTTTTTGCAGTGTGTTTGTCGAGTTCCGATGAATTGTGGGTTTATGATCAAGTTTATCTATGAGAAATATTTGAATCTCCTCTGAATTCTTTTACGTATGATTGAGTTATCTTTGCAAGTCTCTTCGAATTATCGGTTTGGTTTGGCCTACTAGATTGATCTTTCTTGCCATGGGAGAAGTGCTTAGCTTTGGGTTCAATATTGCGGTGTCCTTTCGTAGTGACAGCAGGGGCAGCAAGGCACGTATTGTATTGTTGCCATCGAGGATAAAAAGATGGGGTTTATATCATATTGCATGAGTTTATCCCTCAACAACATGTCATCTTGCTTAAGGCGTTACTCTGTTCTTATGAACTTAATACTCTAGATGCAGGTAGGAGTCAGTCGATTTGTGGAGTAATAGTAGTAGATGCAGGCAGGAGTCGGTCTACTTGTCGCGGACGTGATGCCTATATACATGATCATGCCTAGATAATCTCATAATTATTCGCTTTTCTATCAATTGCTCGATAGTAATTTGTTCACCCACCGTAATACTTATGCTATCTTGAGAGAAGCCTCTAGTGAAACCTGTGGCCCCCGGGTCTATCTCTTATCATATTTGCTTCCAATCTACTTTTATTTGCATCTTTACTTTTTGCATCTATATTATAAAATACCAAAAATATATTTATCTTATCATACTATCTCTATTAGATCTCACTTTCGCAAGTGGCCGTGAAGGGATTGACAACCCCTTTATTGCGTTGGCTGCGAGTTCTTTGTTTGTTTGTGTAGGTGCGTGGGACTTTTGAGGAGCCTCCTACTGGATTGATACAGTGTTCTCAAAAACTGAGGGAAATACTTACGGTACTATTGCTACATCACCCTTTCCTCTTCAAGGAAAACCAACGCAAGCTCAAGAGTAGCAAGGCGCCCCCTTCCCTTGTCCAATTCGGACTGGGCAAGGGGGGAGGGGCGTCACCTCTGGAAGGCCCTCTCTCTTCTCCACTAAGGCCCATAGAGGCCCATTAATCCCCCGGGGGGTCCCGGTAACCTCCCAGTACTTCGGAAAATACCTGATACACTTCAGAACCATTCCGGTGTCCGAATATAACCTTTCAATATATCAATCTTTATGTCTCGACCATTTCGAGACTCCTCGTCATGTCCGTGATCTCATTTGGGACTCCGAACAATCTTCGGTATATCAAATGACATAAACTCATAATACCAATCATCATCGAGCGTTAAGCGTGTGGACCCTACGGGTTTGAGAACCATGTAGACATAACCGAGACACCTCTCCGGTCAATAACCAATAGCGGAACCTGGATGCTCATATTGGCTCCTACATATGCTACGAAGATCTTTATCAGTCAAACCGCACAACAACATACGTTGTTCCCTTTGTCATTGGTATGTTACTTGCCCGAGATTCGATCGTCGGTATCATCATACCTAGTTCAATATCGTTACCGGCAAGTCACTTTACTCATTCCGTAATGCATCATCCCGCAACTAACTCATTAGTCACATTGCTTGCAAGGCTTATAGTGATGTGCATTACAGAGTGGGCCTAGAGATACCTCTCCGACAATCAGAGTGACAAATCCTAATCTCGATCTATGCCAACTCAACAAACACCATCGGAGACATCTGTAGAGCATCTTTATAATCACCCAGTTACATTGTGACGTTTGATAGCACACTAAGTGTCGTGGATTTGTCACGGCAGATGTCCTAGTGAAAGGACTTAATCATGGAGCCATCGCTACCGGTTTACTTGAAGGGGTTAAAGCGGACACAAAGACACGAGGGTTTATACTAGTTCGGCCCCTTCGATGAAGGTAAAAGCCTACGTCTAGTTGTGATGGAATTGATGTGGTCTCGATGGCTAGGGAGCAAACAAGCTTCGCCTAGGCTCGAGTTGTGGTTGTCTGTCCTAAACCGCCGCCGGGTCGTCCCCTTATATACACGGGTGACGCCCGTCGGTCCATAGAGTCCCAACCTGTTCATACTTGTATCCCGGTTGGTATCTCTCTATTCCTAACTTACAATACAAGTTATACATCAGGCGGTTTACGCTACGTGTTCTAAACCGACTATAGGCCTTGGGCCTTCATCTGCTTATACCACTAATGAAGTTAACCCGGCCCAAGTAGGCCGGTTCACGCCTAGTGGTAATATCCCCAACATTAGGCCCCAGATTGATTTGAACTGGTTCATGTCAATCCTTCCCAAAATCTTGTGTCTTGGACATCTTCTGGTAATTGGTAAACCGCCATGTCGTCATCATTCTTGGTTGCTGTAAACCGGCATGACGTCATCATGAAATTTATCATTTATAACGCCCTCCTTTAACAATAGCTCCTGGATCCGCGCGCTTGACCTAACTCTGTTGCCTTATAAATAAGACCGAAGGGTCATCTCCTTTCTTTTCCCCTCGTCTCTTCTTCTTCGTCTTCCTCGCGTCGCCAGCCTTGGAGCTCCGCCGCCTCCGTCGACCTCTGCTTCGTCTTGGGCCGCTGCATCAACCTGAACGTACCAGAGTACTGCGGTATCCTTCCGCATCTTCTCCGTTTCCAGTAAGCTTTCCTTTCTTCTTGACCTAGATCTGTTCTTAGGGTTCCATGTTCGTGCTGTGTTCGTCACTTGCTCGTACTTGTTCTCTGACTCTTGAATGAATCTGTGAACCCCTGCTGTATTTAGTAGTAATCTCTAAGCATCCACCTGTAATTTCTCATCTAAGCCCATAGATCTTCACGCACATACCCACTCAATGGTTCACTTCCGTTCTGCCTTACTCTTCGGAATATTTTCTGTTTTTATGAACTTGTTGTAGATCCGCGGCTGTAATAGGATCTTGTGAAACCTGTTTCTGCATACTTAGCTGTCCGCAACTTCAATTGCTTCCGACGCTTAGGTCTGGCGGTTTAACTTACCATAGAAAAAAGTTACTAAACCGGTATATACCATTAGTCCCCTGGTTGAACCGCCAGAATTCATATGATGCCGCATTGTAGAAGACCGGTTTATAGGTATTGCCTCCGGTTTATCGTTTGTTTAGATCAACACCTTCTTTTATCCAACATATTTTTGAACCGGATCACCTATTTCTTGTAGATCTCACCATGGCCAAACAAGTATGTGAGTGCAATTGGGTTCCCTCTCGCGTCACAGAATCTCAGTTGGATGATCTAGTCCTGATCGGCGCTTTAGACAATAAAGATACGATCCACTGGAGGGTTCCTGGAAATGAATGTCCTCCCACACCTCAGGAGGGAGAGGTTGTGGTCTTTGCAGATCACTTGGCCCGGGGTTTCAAACCGCCAGGTTCTAAATTTTACCGGGATGTGTTAGCCAATTTTCAGCTCCGTCCACAGGATATTGGCCCCAATTCTGTTACCAATCTATGTCACTTTCAAGTACTCTCTGAGGTATACCTTCAAGAGGAGCCTTCAGTCGAGTTGTTTAGAGACCTCTTCCATTTAAACCGTCGCACTGAATTTACCGACGGTCCCAATACTGAATTGGGCGGCATGGCCATTCAGAAGAGGAAGGAGATCACTTATCCCCATGTCAAACTCCATACTCATCCCAAGGAGTGGAATGCAACTTGGTTTTATTGCAAAGATACCTCTCCTGAGAATGAAAATCCCTTGCTTGGCTTCCGTCCGGAACGGCTCAGCAACACTCACCCTTTTCCACAAAGACTAAGCGCCAAGGAGAGAATTAAATATGCTCATAATCGTCCAAGCTCCGAGCCTTTATCGCCAGCGGTTTAACGGAATAGACCTTGCGTTGTTGGATATCATGGAGCATCTTGCTTACGAGCGGCGCTCGGTTTGATGTGCAAGTATACTGGTAGTGTCGATGACCCACTCTGACACACTAAAATCCAACTCTCCGACGATGAAGTCACAGATTCTGTAAAGAAGATGCTGAATGAACCGGAGCACCTCTGTGCTCAAACCGGTCTGCTTCCTTACTGCACCACCAACAAACCGCCAGCGGTAAAATTTTAATTGCTCTATTGTTGAATCTGTTACTGCTTTATTCGTCCGACATTTAATTACTGCTGATCCAGGGCGATAATCTGTTTTGGAGCAAGAAGCTTCCACAAGACAAAACGGAGAAGGCATGGCGATCAACCCAGCCCAAAACCAAGGTTATCAAGAAGCTAGCTCATAAGAGAAAGACCACTGCTTCATCTGATCCAGCTATTGATGATGATGTGGGTAACCCGGACCTTGAGGTAGAACTTGATTCACTTGGCTTACTTTTTACACACCTTATTGATGATGATGCTTGTCAGGATGACGCTGAAACCAGTAATGCGGAAGTCGCTGAGGTAACTATTCTCTCTTCCGATTCAGAAATCTTGCCTTCGCCAAAATTTCGCAAGGCAAACCGGAAAGTTAAATTTTCTCATCCTCTTGCTTATTTGGATCCCAAATTTCTTATGAAGACTCAGCAACATGAAGCTCGCCGCACAACCCGGCACAGTGGCCAGGTAGTTACCTCTGCCGGTTTACCAAACAGTCCGGTTCGAAAACGCCGCTCCGAGGTCTCCGACCTTTTTATTGATTTAAATCCTAAAGCGGGTTTCTTCCGTCAACCTCTTAATCCATCCGACTCCGATTATCAGGTTACTTCTCATTCATCTTCTGGTGAATCGTCGGCCACTCAACTGCCTCCATTGAAAACGGTTCTTGGGTAAGCTAAAATGAACATCGCTTCGATATCTTTGTGTAATGGCTTATCTTGTTCCTTGACTCTTTGTTTTTCTTTGGGGCCAAACCTAAACCAAGCAAGAAGGCCCGCCTGGATAAAGCAGCTGAAGAAGATGTAGCCCCAGAACATGACAAAGTGCCAGATCTTGAAGCGTTTGCTCCTGAAGATATTCCCAATGATCCTCCTTTGCAAGACGATGCAATTCCCGAAGAGAGGCCTATTAACACTTCAGCCTCTGGCGACCGCTTTGCCAGCTCCGTCCGGTTTGAGAAATCCCACAGTCCTGCTGACAAACCGGCCGCACCAACACAAACCGCCGAGTCCAAAGATGATGATGTTGTGATTACCGGTGTAGGCCGCTTTGTACCCGGGAATCCTGTCACCTTAACCAAGCATACCGTAAAAGAGGATTTTTCCAATCTGAACAAAGGAAAATGGGTTGTTGAACTGGAGACATATGCTGCTCTGAGTACCCAAGATCTTCATTCCGGCTATTTAAACCGGCTTTATACAAACCCCCTTGTTACTCCATGATGTTAACAGGAAAAGGTAAACCGGGCATCCTTCTCCGGATTAAAGGGGAATCAAATCCATCGGCTGAACCGGAAAAAAGGTGTTTGTTGATATAAAAGAAATCCAACAAAAACAAAGAACAAACAAGCCATGAAAATAACATGGAAGCAAAGGCAATGATAAAAACCGTTTGCAAAAATATGCTATACTGAGCTGATCAGATGGTGTTACCATGGTCGGAGAGGACAAAGCCCCCAATAGGAGTGACAATGATTCAAGTCAGCCAGGTCCCGAAATGAAACCGTGGCATATATGCCAAATCAAGAGGCGTGGCAATGGTTCGGGTTCGACCAAGCCCCCAAGTGATCTCGTGGCCTTAGGCCGATCAAGAGGCGTGACTGGTTCAGACTTGACCATGTCCCCAAGTGATCTGGTGGCTGTCGCCTATCAAAAGGTGTCGCGTTGGTTCGGACACGACCAAGGCCCCAAGTGATATATAAAAAGCAAATGTCAAGGGGTAAACCGGAGGCCGCTTTAAAACAGAGCCACTCCATGTAACCACGCATGATAAGAAAGACAGAGACCCGCTTTAGGTGAGGCTCGGTTTTATTATATCAAAGATAATATATACCTTTGTCATGATATGTACATAGATAGAGCCGATGGCTCAAGTGTAGTAAGGCGAAGATGAGCTATGTTCCACGGCTGTTGGTCTCCTCCTCGATGTGCGTGAGTCTTTATGCTCTCGAATATCAATCGATAATACGACCCGTTGTGCGATTCTTCTTGACCACGAAAGGTCCCTCCCAAGGTGGGGATAACTTGTGCATATCTGCTTGGTCTTGGATGAGTCGAAGCACCAAATCTCCTTCTTGAAAAGTTACGGTTCTAACCCGCGATCGTGATAGCGGCGAAGATCTTGTTGGTAAATCGCGAGCAGGCAGCCGCTATATCACGCTCCTCGTCCAATAGGTCCAAAGCGTCTTGCCGTGCTGTCTCATTGTCCGCTTCAAAATAAGCTGCCACACGAGGCGAATCGTGCCGGATATCACTAGGGAGAACTGCCTCTGCTCCGTAAACCATGAAGAATGGCGTGTACCCTGTGGATCGGTTTGGCGTAGTATTGATACTCTATAACACAGATGGTAGCTCTTCAACCCAACATCCTGGTGTTCTTTGCAATGGGACCGTAAGCCGGGGTTTGATGCCTCGCAAGATCTCTTGATTAGCTCGTTCTGCCTGTCCATTGGACTGGGGGTGTGCCACTGACGACACGTCAAGCCGGATGTGCTCTCGTTCACAGAATTCCTTCATAGCGCCCTTGGATAAATTGGTACCATTATTAGTAATGATACTGTGTGGAAAGCCAAACCGGAAAATCACCTTTTTGATGAACTGCACTGTTGTTGCTGCATCACACTTCCGACAGAGCTCCGCTTCAACCCACTTGGTAAATTTGTCAACCGCCACCAAAAGGTGGGTTTTCTTATCCTTGGATCTTTTAAAAGGTCCGACCATATCCAACCCCAAGTTGCAAACGGCCATGTTATTGGGATCATCCTCAATTCTTGAGCCGGCACATGAGCACGCCTTGAAAATTTCTGACATCCATCGCACCGTTTAACCAAGTCCTCCGCATCAGCATGCGCTGTTAACCAGTAGAAACCGTGACGAAACGCTTTTGCCACCAGAGACTTTGAACCGGCGTGGTGTCCACAATACCCTTCATGGATTTCTCTTAAGATTTCACAGCCTTCCTTAGGAGAAACACAACGTTGAAACACCCCTGATACACTGCAATGATGCAGTTCACCATTGACAATCGTCATAGACTTGGATCGCCGGACTATCTGCCTGGCTAGAATCTCATCATCTGGCAACTCCCCCCGGTTCATGTACGCAAGATAAGGAACTGTCCAATCCGGAATGACATGCAGGGCTGCCACCAATTGAGCCTCCGGATCAGGAATAGCCAAATCTGCTTCACACAGGAGCTTTATTGACGGGTTGTGCAACCGTCGAGAAAAGACATTAAGCGGGACGGTTTGCGCCGAGAGCCCAACCGCTTAAAGCGTCCGCCGCTTCATTCTTCCGACGGTCCACATGATCCACTTGATAACCCTTGAAGCAACCCACAATATTATCCACTTCTCGACGATATGCAGCCATGAGCGGGTCCTTAGAATCCCAAGTGCCAGACACCTGTTGAGCCATGAGGTCCGAGTCAGCGAAGCACTTAACCCGGCTTAAATTCATCTCTTTAGCCATCCGGAGACCATGGAGCAAGGCTTCGTACTCAGCTGCATTATTAGTACAAGGAACATTAAGCGGAGAACATAACAAAACTTATCACCTCGTGGGGAAGTTAATCGACTCGACCCCGAGCCTTCCAATTTCTGGATCCATCGAAATGAATAGTCCAATATGTGTGATCCGGCTTCTCCTCGGTGCTTGTAACTCCGTCCGGTCATTGATGAAATCAACAAGTGCTTGAGACTTCACCGCCGTCCGAGGTACATACTTGATCCATGTGGCCCAAGTTCTATAGCCCACTTGGCAATCCGCCGATCGCCTCCTGTTCTATATGATATCACCCGGGGAGTTGAATCGACCCTTTGTGATGGGGTGCCCTTGAAAATACTGCTTCAACTTCCGACCGCCATGAAGACACCATAAACCAGCTTCGCCAATGCGGATACCTTTGCTTGGATTCAATAAGCACCTCGCTGATATAATAAACCGGCCGCTGAACCGGATATTCCTTGCCTGCCTCCTTGCGTTCCACCACAATAGCCACGCTAACTGCCCGAGCATTGGCTGCCACGTATAATAATAGTGGCTCCTTGTCAACCGGAGCTGCAAGAACATGCAGATTGGCTAATTGCCGCTTTAAGTCCTCGAATGCTTCATCAGCAGCCGGACTCCAGACGAAATGGTCTATCTTCCTCAGCATTTGGTACAAAGGGATGGCCTTCTCTCCGAGGCGGCTGATAAACCGACTCAGTGCGGTGATTCGGCCCGCTAAACGCTGAACATCATTGGTGCACTTCGGTTTAGCCAGGGAGGTAATAGCCGTAATCTTCTCCGGATTAGCCTCAATTCCTCTATTACATCTTGTAACCTCGCAAGTTGTCAAAGGTTTCCTTCAAATCATCCACCAGCGTCTCCTTCTGCTTTGACTTTACTACAATATCATCCACATAGGCGTGCACATTGCGGCCGATCTGTTTATGCAGGCAATTCTGTACACACCGTTGATAGGTGGCTTGGGCACTCTTGAGCCCGAAGGGCCTAGATACATAGCAGAAGGCTCCAAAGGGAGTAATAAACGCTGTCTTCTCCTGGTCCTTAACCGCCATTTTAATCTGATGATATCCAGAGTATGCATCCAAAAAACTCAAACGCTCACAACCCACCGTGGCATCAATGATCTGGTCAATGCGGGGGAGGGCAAAAGGATCCGCTGGACAAGCCCTGTTAAGATCCGTGTAATCCACACACATACTCCAAGTACCGTTTTTCTTAAGAACCAGCACCGGATTAGCAAGCCACTCTGGATGCAACACTTCAATGATAAAGCTAGCTGCTAAAAGCTTGGCCACTTCCTCTCCAATGGCTTTGCGCCTTTCTTCGTTAAACCGGCGGAGGAATTGTTTCACCGGTTTATACTTAGGATCCACATTAAGAGTGTGCTCAGCGAGTTCCCTCGGTACACCTGGCATGTCGGACGGTTTCCATGCAAAATGTCGATTCTCACGGATGAACTTCGATGGTAGCGCTTTCCTATTTGGGATCAGTTAGCACCGACGGTGAACTGCTTGGACGAATCGCCGGACACGAAGTCAACAAGCTTGGTCTCACTGCCGATTTGAACTTCAGATCCGAATCATGCTCAGTAGTTGGCTTCTTCAAAGGGTCATATCCGCCAGGATCAACATTGTCCTTATAGTACTTCAACTCCTCCGTGGCACGACCGACTCTACATAAGCCGCATCACCTTCCTCACATTCCAGCGACCCTATGGCTCCCATGAACCGTTATCGTCCCCTTGTAACCCGGCATCTTGAGCTGCAAGTAGATATAACAAGGCGCGCCATGAACTTGGCATAAGCCGGCCGGCCAAACAAGGCGTGATCGGGCTCCGGATCTTCACCACCTCAAATGTTAGTTTTTCCGACCAGAATCGTGCTCGTCCCCAAAAGCCACATCGGGGCTATCTTACCAACAGGATATGCAGATTTGCGGGCACCACACCATGGAACACCGTATTAGGCGGTGCGAGATCCTTGTCATTAGACCCATGCGGCGGAATGTCTCATAATATAGTATGTTATCTGCTCCCTCCATCCATGAGTACCTTGGTGAATTTATAAACCCCACCGAGGGTCTACCACTAATGCTAGCTGGCCCGGATTATCAACCCAGGCGGGTGATCCTCTCTGCTCCACACGATAGGCTTCTCGACCAGCGTAAATAACGTGGTAAGGCGGTTCAATGAATTCACCGCTTCGCTTGTGGAGTTTTCGATCGCGTTTATCCAAGCTAGTTGTGAAAAGATGATATTGCCCATTGTTCAACTGTTTTGGCTGGCTGTGATAACCCGATCTGTTGCTGCTCTTCTTTGGCCGTTCGATTATTCGGTTGTTGTGACCGCCGATTGAGACTGAACCGGAAGCTCCATCGTGACCCGCCCATGGAAACCGGATCTGAACCGCCACGACCCGTGGTCATACCGAAGGCATTAGAGTTTTAAACTCTGCATAATATAATAATCCTTCCAAAGGTGGTTAGCCGGCGCCTCCTTCGTCCCGTGCTTTGGGCAAGGCTGATTTAACAAATAATTCAAACGGTTTGCGTTAGGATTCGGAGCCCCATTACGATTTGCCGCTTTACCTCTGCGTCGCTGCCCCCTGTCCTGTGCATTAGTGTTAGCCACAAAGTCCATGCTGCCATCCGCTTTGCGCTTGCCTCCGTTTCCATGACGCACCGGTTTGTACTGTTGCCCCTTGGAATTGCTATTCTTCTTTCCCTTTCCTGCTTCATCATCATCAGTCTCGGGATCCTTGGTACTGTCCGAATCAGCATACTTCACTAAAGCGGCCATGAGAGTTCCCATGTCATTACAGAACCGCTTCATGCGTCCCAATTTCAATTTTAAAGGCTTAAACCGACAGTTGCCTTCCAGTGTTAAGATTGCAGAGTCCGCATTGATCCTGTCAAACGAGTGCAAAACTTCCGAAACGTGGCGTACCCAATGGGTCGTTGATTCTCCGTCCTCCTGGACACAAGCCGCCAGGTCTACTATGGACTTGGGCTGCTTACATGTATCCTTGAAATTCTGGATAAACCGGGCCATAATCGGGCCCATGAGCTGATAGAATTGGGCGGTAGGCTCTTCAACCAAGTACGAGCCGTGCCTTCAAGCATCATGGTGAAGTATTTTGCACACGCGGTCTCATCCACGTCTAGCATCTCCATGGCCATCTCATAACTTTCTACCCATGCTTCGGGAGATAAATCAGCGGTGTAATTCGGCACCTTGCGCGGACCC
Organism: Aegilops speltoides; assembly: GCA_021437245.1. Lineage (NCBI taxonomy): Eukaryota > Viridiplantae > Streptophyta > Magnoliopsida > Poales > Poaceae > Aegilops > Aegilops speltoides. The sequence continues at coordinate 484,603,825 of CM038147.1, forward strand.
TTGAAATCTTTGGGCAGGCGCACATTGCGTAAAGCGGGGATTAAACAAGGCACTCCCAAAGTGGATGCGACTCCTGGTTCGGCGAAGGTGGTAGGACGAACCGGTGTAAGTTGACTCGCATCATTCTGTGCTGCTAACTCGGCCTCCCTTCGTGCCCGGGCCTGGTCCACCACATCTTGAGCATCGCGAACTCCACCTGTCGGGTTATTGCCACGGGCCGCTTCACGGCCTCGCGCATTGCTCGATATGGCCGGTTCATCCATGCACCTGCTATAGCTCCGGCTTGGACGGGGCGTAGAGTGAATCCGATCACGGCTGTATGAATATGCTTCCTGCTGAATCAGCGCGGTCCAGAGAAGCTCCTTAACCCGGCGTGTCTCTATCGCTTGCGGAGAGTCCCATTCGACTGGGATAGCCTCTAATCGCGCGGCGGCTGCAACAAGGTTGTCCATAGGATTAGAATAATGACCCGGGGGCGTCTGGACCGGTGGAGGAACCACAATGTTCTGTTGAGGAGGTTCCATCAGGCGAGGTTGGACCGTCGCCCCTGGTCCTGGTGCCTCAATCCGGTTTGTCTCCAGGTACTGTGGTGGATTACTGGGTCCAGCTCCTAGAGTGTGAAAGAGATTTCGGGGGTCAAACCCTAAGGGCAGGCGTGATCTGTGCTTCCGCTTCAAAACCTCCTGTGATGCGTACTGGTCAAGCATGAGTTTATAGGCCTGGGCATCCAAAGCGGCCCGCTCTGCAGCCATCCTGTCTTTTTCTGCTGCCAGATCCGCTTTGGCTTGCATGATCTGCTCTCTCACTTTTGCAATCTCAGCATCATGGGCCTCCTGATCCGCCGGATTGGCCTCTGCCATAAGCGCGGCTAGTGCATCAAACAGATCAGATAGAACTTGAATCGGCGGGCGCACAAGGCCTCCTGCCCCTGCTGCCGCTGCCGCTGCTGATCCGGAGAGCATCGCTGCGGCGGTCGAAGAGTGATTCGCCGCCTGGGTGCCGGCCATGAATATTCCAACCCGGTTGACCTGGCCTGGGGGGTCCGGAATACTGTCGCCATCGGAACAGCCCCTAACCTGGTCGTCTTGCAACTGGTATAGTGATTCGGTCTCTCCGGTTGAGGACTCGTCGCCGGAATAAATGACGGTCTCGCTACTGTGTTCTGACTCGTCCTCACGCTCTCCTCCGTGGATGACCCCAACGAAGGCACGCTTCATGGCCGGTTTAGCCTGGGTAGATCTCGCACGCCGAGCCGTCTCGACGAGGTCGGTGCAGATGTCCGGCTCAGGCCCAGGCTCACTGATCTTGCCGATGAAAACGTGTATGCCACCAAAGGGGACCCGGTACCCGTACTCGATCGAATCGGCCTTGGGACCCCATCCTGCGTCATCGATGTAGATCCTGCCACGACGACTCTTAGTCATCCGGCCCACAACATAGCCTTCGAGTCCCATGAGCTTGCCCTCCAAGATCGTCAAACCATCGTGCGATAGCCCCACGGTGGGCGCCAACTGTCGTGGATTTGTCACGGCAGATGTCCTAGTGAAAGGACTTAATCATGGAACCATCGCTACCGGTTTACTTGAAGGGGTTAAAGCAGACACAAAGACACGAGGGTTTATACTAGTTCGGCCCCTTCGATGAAGCTAAAAGCCTATGTCTAGTTGTGATGGAATTGATGTGGTCTCGATGGCTAGGGAGCAAACAAGCTTCGCCTAGGCTCGAGTTGTGGTTGTTTGTCCTAAACCGCCGCCGGGTCGTCCCCTTATATACACGGGTGACGCCCGTCGGTCCATAGAGTCCCAACCGGTTCATACTCGTATCCCGGTTGGTATCTCTCTATTCCTAACTTACAATACAAGTTATACATCAGGCCGGTTTACGGCTACAGGTTCTAAACCGACTATAGGCCTTGGGCCTTCATCTGCTTATACCACTAATGAAGTTAACCCGGCCCAAGTAGGCCGGTTCACGCCTAGTGGTAATATCCCCAACACTAAGTGTTCCACCGGTATAAGGGAGTTGCATAATCTTATAGTCATAGGAACATGTATAAGTCATGAAGAAAGCACTAGCAATAAACTAAACGATCATAGTGCTAACCTAACGGATGGGTGTTGTTCACCACATCATTCTCTAATGATGTGATCCCGTTCATCAAATGACAACACATGTCTATGGCTAGGAAACTTAACCATCTTTGATTAACAAGCTAGTCTAGTAGAGGCATACTAGGGACACTTTGTTTGCCTATGTATTCACACATGTACTAAGTTTCCGGTTAATACAATTCTAGCATGAATAATAAACATTTACCATGATATAAGGAAATATAAATAACAACTTTATTATTGCCTCTAGGGTATATTTCCTTCAGTCACCCACTTGCACTAGAGTCAATAATCTAGATTACATAGTAATGATTGTAACACCCATGGAGTCTTGGTGCTGATCATTTTTTGCTCGTGAGAGAGGCTTAGTCAACGGGTCTGCAACATTCAGATCCGTATGTATTTTGCAAATCTCTATGTCTCCCTCCTTGACTTGATCGCGGATGGAATTGAAGCATCTCTTGATGTGCTTGGTTCTCTTGTGAAATCAGGATTCCTTTGCCAAGGCAATTGCACTAGTATTGTCACAAAATATTTTCATTGGAACCGATGCACTAGGTATGATACCTAGATCGGATATGAACTCCTTCATCCAGACTCCTTCATTTGCTGCTTCCCAAGCAGCTATGTACTCCGCTTCGCATGTAGATCCCGCCACGACGCTCTGTTTGGAACTGCACCAACTTATAGCACCTCCATTTAATATAAATATGTATCCGGTTTGTGACTTAGAGTCATCGGAATCAGTGTCAAAGCTTGCATCGACGTAACCATTTACGATGAGCTCTTTGTCACTTGCATAAACGAGAAAAATATCGTTAGTCGTTTTCAGGTATTTCAGGATGTTGTTGACCGCTATCCAGTGATCCACTCCTAGATTACTTTGGTACCTCCCTGCTAAACTAATAGTAAGGCACACATCAGGTCTGGTAAACAACATTGCATACATGATAGAACCTATGGCTGAAGCATAGGGAATGACTTTCATTTTCTCTCTATCTTCTACAGTGGCCGGGCATTGAGTCTGACTCAATTTCACACCTAGTAACATAGGCAAGAACCCTTTCTTTGTTTGATCCATTTTGAACTTCTTCAAAACTTTATCAAGGTATGTGCTTTGTGAAAATCAAATTAAGCGTCTTGATCTATCTCCATTGATCTTGATGCCCAATATATAAGCAGCTTCACCGAGGTCTTTCATTGAAAAACTTTTATTCAAGTATCCTTTTATGTTATTCAGAAATTCTATATCATTTCCAATCAACAATATGTCATCCACAGATAATATTAGAAATGCTACAGAGCTCCCACTCACTCTCTTGTAAATACAAGCTTCTCCAAAAGTCTGTATAAAACCATATGCTTTTTTTGAAGGCAAAATCATATGCTTTGATCACACTATCAAAACATTTATTCCAACTCCGAGATGCTTGCACCAGTCCATAAATGGATCGCTGGAGCTTGCACACTTTGTTCGCATCCTTTGGATCGAAAAAACCTTCTGGTTGCATCATATACAACTCTTCTTCCAGAAATCCATTCAGGAATGCATTTTTGACATCCATTTGCCAAAATTCATAATCATAAAATGCGGCAATTGCTAACACGATTCAGACGGACTTAAGCATCGCTACGGGTGAGAAGGTCTCATCTTAGTCCACTCCTTGAACTTGTCGAAAACCTTTCACAACAAGTCGAGCTTTGTAGATAGTAACATTACCGTCTGCGTCAGTCTTCTTCTTGAAGATCCATTTATTCTCTATGGCTTGCCGATCATCGGGCAAGTCAACCAAAGTCCACACTTTGTTTTCATACATGGATCCCATCTTAGATTTCATGGCCTCAAGCCATTTGGTGGAATCTGGGCTCATCATCGCTTCCTCGTAGTTCACAGGTTCACAGGATTACCGTACCACTCTGGTGCGGATCTTACTTTGGTTGACCTACGAGGTTCGGTAGTAACTTAATCAGAAGTTTCATGATCATCATCATTAGCTTCCTCACTAATTGGTGTAGGAATCACTAGAACTGATTTCTATGATGGACTACTTTCCAATTAGGGAGTAGGTACAATTACCTCATCAAGTTCTACTTTCCTCCCACTCACTTCTTTCGAGAGAAAGTTCTTCTCTAGAAAGGATCCATTCTTAGCAATGAATATCTTGCCTTCAGATCTGTGATAGAAGGTGTACCCAACAGTCTCCTTTGGATATCCTATGAAGACACATTTCTCCGATTTGGGTTCGAGCTTATCAGGTTGAAGCTTTTTCACATAAGCATCACAGCCCCAAACTTTTAGAAATGACAACTTGGGTTTCTTGCCAAACCACATTTCATATGGTGTCGTCTCAGCGGATTTAGATGGTGCCCTATTTAACATGAATGCAACCGTCTCTAAAGCATAACCTTAAAGCGATAGCGGTAAATCAGTAAGAGACATCATAGATTGGACCATATCTAATATAGTACGACTACGATGTTCGGACACACCATTACACTGTGGTGTTCCGGGTGGCGTGAGTTGCGAAACTATTCTGCATTGTTTCAAATGAAGACCAAACTCATAACTCAAATATTCACCTCCACGATCAGATCGTAGAAACTTTATTTTCTTGTTACGATGATTTTCCACTTAATTCTGAAATTCTTTGAACTTTCCAAATGTTTCAGACGTATGTTTCATCAAGTAGATATACCCATATCTGCTCAAATCATCTGTGAAGGTCAGAAAATAACGATACCCGCCACGAGCATCAACACTCATCAGACTGCATACATCAGTATGTATTATTTCCAATAAGTCTGTTGCTCACTCCATTTTTTCGGAGAACGGAGTCTTAGTCATCTTTCCTGTGAGGCATGGTTCGCAAGCATCAAGTGATTCATAATCCAGTGGCTCTAAAAGTCCATCAACATGGAGTTTCTTCATGCACTTTACACCAATATGACCTAAACAGCAGTGCCACAAATAAGTTGCACTATCATTATTAAACTTATATCTTTTGGCTTCAATACTATGAATATGTGTATCACTACTATCGAGATTCAATAAAAATAGACCACTCATCAAGGGTGCATGACCATAAAAGATATTACTCATATAAATAGAACAACCATTATTCTCTAATTTAAATGAATAATCGTCTCGCATCAAACAAGATCCAGATATAATGTTCATGCTTAATGTTGGCACCAAATAACAATTATTCAGGTCTAAAAATAATCCCGTAGGTAGATGTAGAGGTAGCGTGTCGACGGTGATCACATCAACTTTGGAACCATTTCCCACGCGCATCGTCACCTCGTCCTTAGCCAATCTTAAGCAATCCGTAGCCCTGCTTGAGTTGCAAATATGAGCAATGAACCAGATTAAATATCCAGGCGCTACTACGAGCATTAGTAAGTTACACATCAATAACATGTATATCAAATATACCTTTCACTATGCCATCCTTCTTATCCGCCAAATACTTGGGGCAGTTCCGCTTCTAGTGACCAGTCCCTTTGCAGTAGAAGCACTTAGTCTCAGGCTTATGTCCAGACTTGGGCTTCTTCACTTGAGCAACAACTTTCTTGCCGTTCTTCTTGAAGTTCCCCTTCTTCCCTTTACCTTTTTTCTTGAAACTAGTGATCTTGCTGACCATCAACACTTGATGCTCCTTCTTGATTTCTACCTCCGCAGCCTTTAGCATCGCGAAGAGCTTGGGAATTGTCTTATCCATCCCTTGCATATTATAGTTCATCACGAAGCTTTTGTAGCATGGTGGCAGTGATTGAAGAACTCTGTCAATGACACTATCAACCGGAAGATTAACTCCTAGTTAAGTCAAGTGATTGTGGTACCCAGACATTCTGAGTATATGCTTACTGACAGAACTATTCTCCTCCATTTTGAAGCTGTAGAACTTATTTGAGACTTCATATCACTCAATCCGGGCATTTGGTTGAAATATTAACTTCAACTCCTGGAACATCTCATATGCTCCATGACGTTCAAAACATCGTTGAAGTCCTGGTTCTAAGACGTAAAGCATGGCACACTGAACTATCGAGTAGTCATCAGCTTTGCTCTGCCAGGCGTTCACAACGTCCAGCATTGCTCCTGCAGCGGGTCTTGCACCTAGCGGTGCTTCCAGTCTGTTGGAAAAGGCAGTGCCTAGGAGGCGCTTAGGCAAGCCTAGGCGCTAGGCAATGGCCAAACGCCTCGCCTAGGGCATAAATGGAGGTCTAGGCAGGGCAAGCAAGGAATTGCCTACGCAAGCAAGCAATCATGCCACACACTGCAGTAGTATGCCAAACGGGTTATATTCCAATGGTAGTAGAGGGCAATTAACTTATTTATATGCCCTAAACTAATATCAACACCCATATAATAATCGCAAATACACTATGTAAAAACTTTATTACCACCTAGGCCGTGCCTAGGGCGCTTAGGCACCGCCTAGGCACTAGGCGAAGGCCAACCGCCTCGCTTACGCCTACCGCTTTTTCCAACCTTCCAGGACATAATTCTTCTGGCAGCAATGAGGATAATCGTCAACTTATGGACCCATTCCGTGTAGTTGCTACCATCATCTTTCAACTTAGCTTTCTCTAGGAACGCATTAAAATTCAATGGAACAGTAGCACATGCCATTTATCTACAACAACATAGACATGGAAAATACTATCAGGTACTAAGTTCATGATAAATTTAAGTTCAATTAATCGGATTACTTAAGAACTCCCACTTAGATAGACATCTGTCTAATCATCTAAGTGATCACGTGATCCATATCAACTAAACCATGTCCGATCATTACATGAGATGGAGTAGTTTTCAATGGTGAACATTACTGTGTGGATCATATCTACTATATGATTCACGCTCGACCTTTCAGTCTCAGTGTTCCAAGGCCATATCTGCATATGCTAGGCTCGTCAAGTTTAACCCGAGTATTTTGTGTGTGCAAAACTGGCTTGCACCCGTTGTATGTGAATGTAGAGCGCGCTTATCACACCCGATCATCACGTGGTGTCTCGGCATGACGAACTGTCGCAACGGTGCATACTTAGGGAGAACACTTGTAACTTGAAATTTAGTGAGAGATCATCTTATAATGCTACCATCGTACTAAGCAAAGTAAGATGCATAAAGGATAAACATCACATGCAATCAATATAAGGGATATGATATGGCCCTCATCATCTTGTGCCTTTTGATCTCCATCTCCAAAGCACCGTCATGATCACCATCGTCACCATCTTGACACCTTGATCTCCATCGAAGCATCGTTGTCGTCTCGCCAACTATTGCTACTACGGATATCGCTACCGCTTGGTGATAAAGTAAAGCAATTACATGGCGGTTGCATTTCATACAGTAAAGCGACAACCATATGGCTCCTGCCAGTTGCCGATAACTGTTACAAAACATGATCATCTCATACAACAAATTATATATCATCACGTCTTGACCATATCAAATCACAGCAAGCCCTGCAAAAACAAGTTGGACGTCCTCTACTTTATTGTTGCAAGTTATACGTGGCTGCCATAGGCTTAGCAAGAACCATTCTTACCTATGCATCAAAACCACAACGATTTTTTGTCAAGTTTGTTATTTTAACCTTCGACAAGGACCGGGCGTAGTCACACTCGATTCAACTAAAGTTGGAGAAACAGACACCCACTAGCCACCTATGTGCAAAAGCACGTCGGTAGAACCAGTCTCATGAACGCGGTCATGTAATGTCGGCCTGGGCCGCTTCATCCAACAATTCTGCGGAATCAAAGTATGAGATGCGGGTAAGCAGTATGACTATTATCGCCCACAACTCTTTGTGTTCTGCTCGTGCATATAACATCTACGCATAAACCTGGCTCTGATACCACTGTTGGGGAATGTAGTATTTCAAAAAAAATCCTATGATCATGCAAGATATATCTAGGAGAAGCATAGCAATGAGAGGGGAGAGTGTGTCCACGTACCCTCGTAGACCGAAAGCGGAAGCATTTATTAACACGGTTGATGTAGTCGAAAGTCTTCGTCATCCAACCGATCAAGTACCAAAAGCACGTCACCTCCGCGATCTGCACACATTCAGATCGGTGACGTCCCTCGAACTATAGATACAGCTGAGGCCGAGGGAGAGTTTCATCAGCACAACCGTGTGCTGACGGTGATGATGAAGTTACCGACACACGGCTTCGCCTAAGCACTACGACAATATGACCGAGGTGGAAAACTGTGGAGGGGGGCACCGGACACGGCTAAAGATCAACTTGTGTGTCTATGGGGTGCCCCCTTCCCCCGTATATAAAGGAGGGGAGGAGGAGACCGGCCGGCCACAAGGGGCGCACCAAGGGGGGAGGAATGCTACTCCTAGTAGGAGTAGGTTTCCCCCTTTCCTAGTCCAAGAAGGAGAAGAAGGGAAAGAGGAGAGAAGAGAAGGAAGGAGGGGGGCGTCCCCCTTCCCTTGTCCAATTCGGACTGGGCATGGGGCGTGCGCCACCTCTGGCCGGCCCTCTCTCTTCTCCACTAAGGCCCATAGAGGCCCATTAATCCCCCGGGGGGTTCCGGTAACCTCCCGGTACTCCGGAAAATACCCGATACACTTCAGAACCATTCCGGCGTCCGAATATAACCTTCCAATATATCAATATTTATGTCTCGACCATTTTGAGACTCCTCATCATGTCCGTGATCTCATTTGGGACTCCGAACAACCTACGGTACATCAAATCACATAAACTCATAATACCAATCATCATCAAACGTTAAGCGTGCGGACCCTACGAGTTCGAGAACCATGTAGACATGACCGAGACACCTCTCCGGTCAGTAACCAATAGCGGAACCTGGATGCTCATATTGGCTCCTACATATGCTACGAAGATCTTTATCGGTCAAACCGCACAACAACATACGTTGTTCCCTTTGTCATCGGTATGTTACTTGCCCGAGATTCGATCGTCGGTATCATCATACCTAGTTTAATCTTGTTACCGGGAAGTCTCTTTACTCATTCCGTAATGCATCATCCTGCAACTAACTCATTAGTCACATTGCTTGCAAGGCTTATAGTGATGTGCATTACCGAGTGGGCCCAGAGATACCTCTCCGACAATCGGAGTGACAAATCCTAATCTCGATCTATGCCAACTCAACAAACACCATTGAAGACACCTGTAGAGCATCTTTATAATCACCCAGTTACGTTGTGACGTTTGATAGCAAACTAAGTGTTCCTCCAGTATTTGGGAGTTGCATAATATCATAGTCATAGGAACATGTATAAGTCATGAAGAAAGCAATAGCAATAAACTAAATGATCATAGTGCTAATCTAACAGATGGGTCTTGTCCACACATCATTCTCTAATGATGTGATCCCGTTCATCGAATGACAACACATGTCTATGACTAGGAAACTTAACCATCTTTGATTAACGAGCTAGTCTAGTAGAGGCATACTAGGGACACTCTGTTTGTCTATGTATTCACACATATACTAAGTTTTCGGTTAATACAATTCTAGAATGAATAACAAACATTTACCATGATATAAGGAAATACAAATAACAACTTTATTATTGCCTCTAGGGCATATTTACTTCATGTTTTCCATAATTCATTGCCCTCATAAAGGCTTTATAAAGTGGGACAAACACTCCCTGGCTATTGGCCGATGAGGTTGAAGCCAATGGTCGGTCAACAATGTTTTGTACAATGCGGATCCGAGCATTAATGATGTAAAGTTCTTGGGTACATAGAATCATTACACATAAATTGTGAGCAAAAATATATTTTTTTCGCAGCCAATCTTTTAAAGAGTCAATGGCATAGTCTCTTTGAGACAACCGAGCAGCTGACGTAACGCTCTCATAGTTCCTTATTGGCATTGATTTCCTATCTATTAAGCCCCTTCAGGCCGACCTTGGCAAGCTCAGCTTTCGTTAGCTCTAACTCCTTTATGAGATCTTTATTCTCTTTCCGAGAAGTTTGTGTTAAACACATCCAAATTTACTGTCAAACGGATATCGATCCTTAATTCGGCCACCTGTGCCCACATTAAGGCTTGGGGTTACTGGGCTTCGTGCTTATCATTTACAAATATTAAAGTGGCACATCGATCCTGTGATCTGGTATTGCTGCCCGACCAGTGGCTTGGGGGCTACTACATTGCCTATTCAATGCAAAAAATTCATAATGACCAGTGTTCGGTTTGACCGAGCTATGGGAAAACGCGTCTTCAGACAACAATAGGTACCTGAAGGAAATATGCCCTAGAGGCAATAATAAAGTTATTATTTATTTCCTCATATCATGATAAATGTTTATATTCGTGCTATAATTGTATTAACCGGAAACATAATACAGGTGTGAATACATAGACAAACTTCATGTCACTAGTATGCCTCTACTTGACTAGCTCATTAATCAAAGATGGTGATGTTTCCTAGCCATAGACATGTGTTGTCATTTGATTAACGGGATCACATCATTAGGAGAATGATGTGATTGACTTGACCCACTCCATTAGCTTAGCACTTGATCATTTAGTATGTTGCTATTGCTTTCTTCATGACTTATACAAAGTTCCTATAACTATGAGATTATGCAACTCCCGTTTACCGGAGGAACACTTTGTGTGCTACCAAACATCACAACGTAACTGGGTGATTATAAAGGAGCTCTACAAGTGTCTCCAAAGGTACATGTTGAGTTGGCGTACTTCGAGATTAGGTTTTGTCACTCCGATTGTCGGAGAGGTATCTCTGGGCCCTCTAGGTAATGCACATCACTATAAGCCTTGCAAGCAATGTAGCTAATGAGTTAGTTACGGAATGATGCATTACATAACGAGTAAAGAGACTTGCCAGTAACGAGATTGAACTAGATATTGGATACCGACGATCGAATCTCGGGCAAGTAACATACCGATGACAAAGGGAACAACATATGTTGTTATGCGGTCTGACCGATAAAGATCTTCGTAGAATATGTAGGAGCCAATATGAGAATCTAGGTTCCGCTATTGGTTATTGACCGGAAACAGTTCTAGGTCATGTCTACATAGTTCTCGAACCCGTAGGGTCCGCACGGTTAACGTTACGATGATAGTTATATTATGAGTTTATGAGTTTTGATGTACCGAAGTTTGTTCGGAGTCCCGAATGAGATTACAGACGTGACGAGGAGTCTCGAAATGGTCGAGACATGAAGATTGATATATTGGAAGCCTATATTTGGATATCGGAAGTGTTACGGGTGAAATCGGGATTTTACCGAGTACCGGAGGTTATGGAACCCCCACCCCCGGGGCAATGGGCCTACATTGGCCCTAGTGGAAGGAAGAGAGGAGGCAAGGGGTGGGTTCGCCCTCTCCCCTCCCTAGTCCGAATAGGACAAGGAGAGGGGCGCCCCCTTCCTTCCCCTTCCTCCTCCTTCCCTTCTCCTTCTTCAACTAGGAAAGAAGGGAGTCCTACTCCCGGTGGGAGTAGGACTCCCCCTTGGCGCGCCCTCCTTGGCCGCCCCCCCCCCTTGACTCCTTTATATACGGGGGCAGGGGGCACCTCTAAACACACAAGTTGATCTTCGTGATCGTTCCTTAGCCGTGTGCGGTGCCCCCCTCCACCATATTCCACCACGGTCATATCGTAGCGGTGCTTAGGCGAAGCCCTGCGTCGGTAGAACATCATCACCGTCACCATGCCGTCATGCTGACGGAACTCTTCCCCGACACCCTGCTGGATCAGTGTCCGGGGATCATCATCGAGCTGAACGTGTGCTGAACTCGGAGGTGCCGTACGTTCGGTACTTGGATCGGTCGGATCGTGAAGACGTACGACTACATCAACCGCGTTATTCTAACGCTTCCACTTTCGATCTACGAGGGTACGTAGACAACATGTTGGAAATATGCCCTAGAGGCAATAATAAAAGTATTATTATATTTCCTTGTTCATGATAATTGTCTTTTATTCATGCTATAACTGTATTATCCGGAAATCGTAATACACGTGTGAATACAAAGACCACAATATGTCCCTAGTAAGCCTCTAGTTGACTAGCTCGTTGTGATCAACAGATAGTCATGTTTTCCTGGCTATGGACATTGGATGTCGTTGATAACGGGATCACATCATTAGGAGAATGATGTGATGGACAAGACTCAATCCTAAGCATAGCACAAAGATCGTGTAGTTCGTTTGCTAGAGCTTTTCTAATGTCAAGTATCTCTTCCTTAGACCATGAGATCGTGTAACTCCCGGATACCGTAGGAGTGCTTTGGGTGTATCAAACGTCACAACGAATCGGGTGACTATAAAGGTGCATTACAGGTATCTCCGAAAGTGTCTTTTGGGTTGACACGGATCGAGATCGGATTTGTCACTCCGTGTAACGGAGAGGTATCTCTGGGCCCACTCGGTAGGACATCATCATAGTGTGCACAATGTGACCAAGGGGTTGATCACGGGATGATGTGTTGCGGAACGAGTAAAGAGACTTGCCGTGAAACGAGATTGAACTAGGTATCGGTATACCGACGATCGAATCTCGGGCAAGTAAAATACCGCTAGACAAAGGGAATTGTATACGGGATCGATGAGTCCTTGACATCGTGGTTCATCCGATGAGATCATCGTGGAACATGTGGGAGCCAACATGGGTATCCAGATCCGCTGTTGGTTATTGACCGAGAACGTCTCGGTCATGTCTACATGTCTCCCGAACCCGTAGGGTCTACACACTAAGGTTCGATGGCGCTAGGGTTATAAAGGAAGCTAGTATGTGGTTACCGAATGTTGTTCGAGTCCGGATGAGATCCCGGACGTCACGAGGAGTTCGGAATGGTCCGGAGGTAAAGATTTATATATGGGAAGTCTGCTTTGGTCCTTTGGAAAAGTTTGGGTTTTATCGGTAAAATCACGGACCACCGGAGGGTCCTGGGTCCACCAAGTGGGGCCACCTACCCCAGAGGGCTGCGTGGGCAATGTGTGGGAGGGAACCAGCCCGGGTGGGCTGGTGCGCCCCACAAGGGGCCCAAAGCGCAGGGAGGTGGGAGGGCAAACCCTAGGGCGGATGGGCCCTAAGGCCCATGCTCCCCGCGCCTCCCTCTCCTCCCCCTCCTGGCCGCCACCCCAGATGCCATCTGGAGGCTGGCCGCACCCCTTGGGGTGGGAAACCCTAAAGGGGGCGCAGCCCCCCTCTCCCCCTATAAATAGTGAGGCATAGGGCTGCCCATGGAAGACACAGAATACACGTGATTCGATCTATGCCTTTGGTTGCAGCCCTCTCCTCTCTCCCAAGTACTCCTCCTCTCCCGTGGTGCTTAGCGAAGCCCTGCTGGATTGCCACACTCATCCACCACCACCACGCCGTTGTGCTGCTGCTGGATGGAGTCTTCCTCAACCTCTCCCTCTCTCCTTGCTGGATCAAGGCGTGGGAGACATCACCGGGTTGTACGTGTGTTGAACGCGGAGGTGTCGTGCGTTCGGCACTTGATCATCGGTGATTTGAATCACGACGAGTACGACTCCATCAACCCCGTTCACTTGAATGCTTCCGCTTAGCGATCTACAAGGGTATGTAGATGCACTCTCCTTCCCCTCGTTGCTGGTTTCTCCATAGATAGATCTTGGTGACACGTAGGAAAATTTTGAATTTCTGCTACGTTCCCCAACACAACAATCTCCCCTCTTGTTGTTATGCATCACCATGATCTTGCGTGTGCGTAGGATTTTTTTTTGAAATTACTACGTTACCCTACAGTGGCATCCGAGCCAGGTTTTATGCGTAGATGTCATATGCACGAGTAGAACACAAGTGAGTTGTGGGCGATACAAGTCATACTGCTTACCAACATGTCATACTTTGGTTCAGTGGTATTGTGAGATGAAGCGGCCCGGACCGACATTACGCGTACGCTTACGCGAGACTGGTTTCACCGTTACGAGCACTCGTGCTTAAAGGTGACTGGCGGGTGTCTGTCTCTCTCACTTTAGTTGAACTGAGTGTGGCTACGCCCGGTCCTTGCGAAGGTTAAAACAACACTAACTTGACGAACCGTCGTTGTGGTTTTGATGCGTAGGTAAGAACGGTTCTTGCTCAGCCCATAGCAGCCACGTAAAATTTGGAACAACAAAGTAGAGGACGTCTAACTTGTTTTTGCAGGGCATGTTGTGATGTGATATGGTCAAGACATGATGCTATATTTTATTGTATGAGATGATCATGTTTTGTAACCGAAGTTATCGGCAACTTGCAGGAGCCATATGGTTGTCGCCTTATTGTATGAAATGCAAGCATACATATCGCTTTACTTTATCCCTAAGCGGTAGTGATAGTCGTAGAAGCAATAGATGGCGTAAACGACAACGATGCTACGATGGAGATCAAGGTGTTGCGTCGGTGACGATGGTGATCACGATGGTGCTTCGAAGATGGAGATCACAAGCACAAGATGATGATGGCCATATCATATAACTTATATTGATTGCATGTGATGTTTATCCTTTATGCATCTTATCTTGCTTTGATTGACGGTAGCATTTTAAGATGATCTCTCACTAAATTATCAAGAGGTGTTCTCCCTGAGTATGCACCGCTGCGAAAGTTCTTTGTGCTGAGACACCACGTGATGATCGGGTGTGATAGGCTCTACGTTCAAATACAACGGGTGCAAAATAGTTGCACACGCGGAATACTTAGGTTAAACTTGACGAGCCTAGCATATACGTATATGGCCTCGTAACACGGAGACCGAAGGTCGAACATGAATCATATAGTAGATATGATCAACATAGTGATGTTCACCATTGAAACTACTCCATCTCACGTGATGATCGGACATGGTTTAGTTGATTTGGGTCACGTGATCACTTAGATGACTAGAGAGATGTCTAAGTGGGAGTTCTTAAGTAATATGATTAATTGAACTTAAATTTATCGTGAACTTAGTACCGATAGTATTTTGCTTGTTTATGTTTGTTGTAGATAGATGGCTCGTCTTTGTTGTTCCGTTGAATTTTAATGTGTTCCTTGAGAAAGCTAAGTTGAAAGATGATGGTAGCAATTACACGGATTTGGGTCCGTAACTTTGGATTATCCTCATTGCTGCACGTAAGAATTACGCCCGGAAGCACAGCTGGGTGCCAGGCTGTTGCGTATGCAATCGACGATGTTAAGAACGTCTGGCGAGCAAAGCTGATGACTACTCGATAGTTCAAGCAGCCATGCTTTACGGCTTGGAACCGAGTCTTCAACGACGTTTTGAGCGTCATGGAGCATATGAGATGTTCCAGGAGTTGAAGTTAATATTTCAAGCAAATGCCCGGATTGAGAGATATGAAGTCTCCAATAAGTTCTATAGCTGTAAGATGGAGGAGAATAGTTACACGGTGAACACATACTCAAAATGTCTGGGTATAATAATCACTTGATTCAACTAGGAGTTAATCTTCCTGATGATAGTGTCATTGACAGAATTCTTCAATCACTGCCACCAAGCTACAAGAGCTTCGTGATGAACTATAATATGCAAGGGATGGACAAGACTATTCCCGAGCTCTTCGCAATGCTAAAGACTGCAGAGGGAGAAATCAAGAAGAAGCATCAAGTGTTGATGGTCAATAAGACCACCAGTTTCAAGAAAAAGGGCAAAGGGAAGAAGAAGGGGAACTTCAAGAAGAACAGCAAACAAGTTGCTGCTCAAGAGAAGAACCCAAGTCTGTGTTGGGGAACGTTGCATAAAATAAAAACATTCCTATGTTCACCAAGATCAATCTATGAGTTCATCATGCAACGAGAGAGAAGATTGCATCTACATACCCTTGTAGATCGCGAGAAGAAGCGTTCAAGAGAACGGGGTTGAGGTAGTCGTACACGTCGTGATCCAATCACCGGAGATCCTAGCGCCGAACGGACGGCACCTCCGTGTTCAACACACGTACGGTCAGCGTGACGTCTCCTCCTTCTTGATCCAGCAAGGGGGAAGGAGAGGTTGATGAAGATCCAGCAGCACGACGGCATGGTGGTGGATTCAGCAGGGATCCGGCAGGGCTTCGCCAAGCGTCTGCGGGAGGAGGAGGTGTAGCAAGGGGGAAGGGAGGTGCCAAGATGCAGGGTGCGGCTCCCCTTCCTCCCCTCCACTATATATAGGGGCTAGGGGCATCTAGAGGGGGGCAGCGGCCCCCCGGGGCAACGGCCCCCTTAGGGTTTCCAACCAGGGGGGGCGCATGCCCCCTCGGGGGGCAACGGCCCCCTAGGGTTTCCAACCCTAGGTGCCTTGGGCCCTTGGGTGGGGCGCACCAGCCCACCAGGGGCTGATTCCGACGCCACTTCAGCCCATGGGGCCCTCCGGATAGGTGGCCCCACCCGGTGGACCCCCGGGACCCTTTCGGTGGTCCTGGTACAATACCGGTGACCCCCAAAACTTTCCTGGTGGCCGAAACTGGACTTCCTATATATAAATCTTTACCTCCGGACCATTCTGGAACTCCTCGTGACGTCCGGGATCTCATCCGGGACTCCGAACAACTTTCGGTTTGCTGCATACTAATATCTCTACAACCCTAGCGTCACCGAACCTTAAGTGTGTAGACCCTACGGGTTCGGGAGACATGCAGACATGACCGAGAAGCCTCTCCGGTCAATAACCAACAGCGGGATCTGGATACCCATGTTGGCTCCCACATACTCCTCGATGATCTCATCGGATGAACCACGATGTCGAGGATTCAATCAACCCCGTATTCAATTCCCTTTGTCAATCGGTACATTACTTGCCCGAGACTCGATCGTCGGAATCCCAATACCTCGTTTAGTATCATTACTGGCAAGTCACTTTACTCGTACCGTAATGCATGATCCCGTGACCAGACACTTGGTCACATTGAGCTCATTATGATGATGCATTACCAAGTGGGCCCAGAGATACCTTTCCGTCATACGGAGTGACAAATCCCAGTCTTGATTCGTGCCAACCCAACAGACACTTTCGAAGATACCCGTAGTGCACCTTTATAGTCACCCGATTCGCCAGTGACGTTTGGTACACCCAAAGCACTCCTACGGTATCCGGGAGTTGAACAATCTCATGGTCTAAGGAAATGATACTCGACAATTGGAAAAGCTCTAGCTAAACGAACTACATGATCTTTGAGCTATGCTTAGGATCGGGTCTTGTCCATCACATCATTCTCCTAATGATGTGATCCTGTTATCAATGACATCCAATGCCCATAGTCAGGAAACCATGACTATCTGTTGATCAATGAGCTACTCAACTAGAGGCTCACTAGGGACTTGTTGTGGTCTATGTATTCACACGTGTATTACGATTTCCGGATAACACAGTTATAGCATGAATAATAGACAATTATCATGAACACAGAAATATAATAATAACCATTTTATTATTGCCTCTAGGGCATATTTCCAACAGTCTCCCACTTCCACTAGAGTCAATAATCTAGTTACATTGTGATGAATCGAACACCCATTGCATTCTGGTGTTGATCATGTTTTGCCCTAGGGAGAGGTTTAGTCAACGGATCTGCCACATTCAGGTCCGTATGTACATTACAAATATCTATGTCTCCATCTTGAACATTTTCACGTATGGAGTTGAAGCGATGCTTGATGTGCCTGGTCTTCTTTTGAAACCTGGGCTCCCTGGCAAGTGCAATAGCTCCAGTGTTGTCACAGAAGAGTGCGATTGGCCCTGACGCATTGGGTATGACTCCTAGGTCGGTGATGAACTCCTTCACCCAGATAGCTTCATGCGCTGCCTCCGAGGCTGCCATGTACTCCGCTTCACATGTAGATCCTGCCACGACGCTCTGCTTGCAACTACACCAGCTTACTGCCCCACCATTCAAAATATACATGTATCCGGTTTGTGACTTAGTCATCCAGATCTGTGTCGAAGCTAGCGTCGACGTAACCCTTTACGACGAGCTCTTCGTCACCTCCATATAAGAGAAACATGTCCTTAGTCCTTTTCAGGTACTTAAGGATGTTCTTGACCGTTGTCCAGTGTTCCTTGCCGGGATTACTTTGGTACCTTCCTACCAAACTTATGGCAAGGTTTATACCAGGTCTGGTATAGGTCATGGCATACATGATAGACCCTATGGCTGAGGCATAGGGGATGACACTCATCTCTTCTTTATCTTATGCCGTGGTCGGGCATTGAGCCGAGCTCAATCTCATACCTTACAATACAAGCAAGAACCCTTTCTTGGACTGATCCATATTGAACTTCTTCAATATCTTATCAAGGTATGTGCTTTGTGAAAGACCTATGAGGCATCTCGATCTATCTCTATAGATTTTGATGCCTAATATGTAAGCAGCCTCTCCAAGGTCCTTCATTGAAAAACACTTATTCAAGTAGGCCTTTATACTGTCCAATAGTTCTATATCATTTCCCATCAAAAGTATGTCATCCACATATAATATGAGAAATGCTACAGAGCTCCCACTCACTTTCTTGTAAACGCAGGCTTCTCCATAAGTCTGCATAAACCCAAACGCTTTAATCATCTCATTAAAGCGAATGTTCCAACTCCGAGATGCTTGCACCAGCCCATAAATGGATCGCTGGAGCTTGCATACCTTGTTAGCATTCTTAGGGTCAACAAAACCTTCCGGCTGCATCATATATAGTTCTTCCTTAAGGTGACCGTTAAGGAATGCCGTTTTGACGTCCATTTGCCATATCTCATAATCATAGTATGCGGCAATTGCTAACATGATTCCGACGGACTTCAGCTTCGCTACGGGAGAGAATGTCTCATCGTAGTCAATCCCTTGAACTTGTCTATAACCCTTAGCGACAAGTCGAGCTTTATATATGGTAACATTACCATCCGCGTCCATCTTCTTCTTAAAGATCCATTTGTTTTATATCGCTCGCCGATCATCGAGCAAGTCTGTCAAAGTCCACACTTTGTTTTCATACATGGATCCTATCTCGGATTGCATGGCTTCAAGCCATTTGTTGGAATCTGGGCCCGCCATTGCTTCTTCATAGTTCGAAGGTTCACCGTTGTCCAACAACATGATTTCCAAGACAGGATTGTCGTACCACTCTGGTGCGGAACGTGTCCTTGTGGACCTTCGAAGTTCAGTAGGAGCTTGATCTGAAGTATCTTGATCATCATCATTAACTTCCTCTCTTGTTGGTGCTGGCACCACAGGAACATTTTCCTGAGTTGCGCTACTCACCGTTTCAAGAGGTAGTACTTCATCAAGCTCTACTTTCCTCCCACTTAATTCTTTCGAGAGAAACTCTTTCTCCAGAAAGGACCCGTTCTTGGCAACAAAGATCTTGCCTTCGGATCTTAAGTAGAAAGTATACCCTATGGTTTCCTTAGGGTATCCTATGAATACGCATTTTTCCGACTTGGGTTCGAGCTTCTCAGGTTGAAGTTTCTTGACATAAGCATCGCATCCCCAAACTTTTAGAAACGATAGCTTAGGTTTCTTCCCAAACCATAATTCATACGGTGTCGTCTCAACGGATTTAGACGGTGCCCTATTTAAAGTGAATGTAGCTGTCTCTAGAGCGTATCCCCAAAATGATAGCGGTAAATCAGTAAGTGGCATCATAGATCGCACCATATCCAATAGAGTGCGATTACGACGTTCGGACATACCATTTCGCTGAGGTGTTCCAGGAGGCGTGAGTTGTGAAACGATACCACATTTCTTTAAGTGTGTACAAAATTCGTGACTTAAATATTCTCCCCCACGATCTGATCGTAGGAATTTTATCTTTCGGTCACGTTGATTCTCTACCTCATTCTGAAATTCCTTGAACTTTTCAAAGGTCTCAGACTTGTGCTTCATCAAGTAGACATACCCATATCTACTCAAGTCATCAGTGAGAGTGAGAACATAACGATATCCTCCGTGAGCCTCAACGCTCATTGGACCGCACACATCAGTATGTATGATTTCCAACAAGTTGGTTGCTCGCTCCATTGTTCCGGAGAATGGAGTCTTGGTCATCTTGCCCATGAGGCATGGCTCGCATGTGTCAAACGATTCATAATCTAGAGACTCTAAAAGTCCATCAGCATGGAGCTTCTTCATGCGCTTCACACCAATGTGACCAAGGCGGCAGTGCCACAAGTATGTGGGACTATCGCTATCAACTTTACATCTTTTGGTATTCACACTATGAATATTTGTAACATTACGCTCGAGATTCATTAAGAATAAACCATTCACCAGCGGGGCATGACCATAAAACATATCACTCATATAAATAGAACAACCATTATTCTCGGATTTAAATGAGTAGCCATCTCGAATTAAACGAGATCCTGATACAATGTTCATGCTCAAAGCTGGTACTCAATAACAATTATTGAGGTGCAAAACTAATCCTGTAGGTAAATGTAGAGGTAGCGTGCCGACGGAGATCACATCGACCTTGGAACCATTCCTGACGCGCATCGTCACCTCGTCCTTCGCTAGTCTCCGCTTATTCCGCAGCTCCTGCTTTGAGTTACAAATATGAGCAACCGCACCGGTATCAAATACCCAGGAGCTACTACGAGCGCTGGTAAGGTACACATCAATTACATGTATATCACATATACATTTGGTTTTGCCGGCCTTCTTGTCCGCTAAGTACTTGGGGCAGTTCTGCTTCAAGTGACCACTTCCCTTGCAATAAAAGCACTCAGTCTCAGGCTTGGGTCCATTGCTTGACTTCTTCTTGGCAACTGGCTTACCAGGCGCGGCCAATTCCTTGTTGTCCTTCTTGAAGTTCTTCTTACCCTTGCCCTTCTTGAACTTAGTAGTTTTATTCACCATCAACACTTGATGTTCCTTTTTGATCTCCACCTCCGCTGATTTCAGCATTGAATATACCTCAGGAATGGTCTTTTCCATCCCCTGCATATTGAAGTTCATCACAAAGCTCATGTAGCTCGGTGGAAGCGACTGAAGGATTCTGTCAATGACCGCGTCATCTAGGAGATTAACTCCCAGCTGAGTCAAGCGGTTGTGCAACCCAGACATCTTGAGTATGTGCTCACTGACAGAACTATTTTCCTCCATCTTACAGCTGAAGAATTTGTCGGAGACTTCATATCTCTCGACCCGGGCATGAGCTTGGAAAACCATTTTCAGCTCCTCAAACATCTCATATGCTCTGTGTTGCTCAAAACGCTTTTGGAGCCCCGGTTCTAAGCTGTAAAGCATGCCGCACTGAACGAGGGAGTAATCATCAGCACGAGACTACCAAGCGTTCATAACGTCTTGGTTCTCTGGGATTGGCGCTTCACCTAGCGGTGCTTCTAGGACATAGTCTTTCTTGGCAGCTATGAGGATGATCCTCAGGTTCCGGACCCAATCCGTATAGTTGCTGCCATCGTCTTTCAGCTTGGTTTTCTCTAGGAACGCGTTGAAGTTCAGGTGGACATGAGCGTTGACCATTTGATTCTGCAAGACATATTGTAAAGATTTTAGACTAAGTTCATGGTAATTAAGTTCATCTAATCAAATTATTTAATGAACTCCCACTTAGACAGACATCCCTCTAGTCATCTAAGTGAAACATGATCCGAGTCAACTAGGCCGTGTCCAATCATCACGTGAGACGGACTAGTTAACATCGGTGAACATCATCATGTTGATCGTATCTTCTATACGACTCATGCTCGACCTTTCGGTCTTCCGTGTTCCGAGGCCATGTCTGTACAAGCTAGGCTCGTCAAGTCAACCTAAGTGTATTGTGTGTGTAAATCTGGCTTACACCCTTTGTATTCGAACATTAGGATCTATCACACCCGATCATCACGTGGTGCTTCGAAACAACGAACCTTTGCAACAGTGCACAGTTAGGGGAAACACTTTTCTTGAAATTATTATGAGGGATCATCTTACTTACTACCGACGTTCTAAGTAAACAAGATGAAAAACATGATAAACATCACATGCAATCATAATAGTGACATGATATGGCCAATATCACATAGCTCCTTTGATCTCCATCTTCGGGGCTCCATGATCATCTTGTTCACCGACATGACACCATGATCTCCATCATCATGATCTCCATCATCGTGTCTCCATGAAGTTGTCACGCCAACGACTACTTCTACTTCTATGGCTAACGCGTTTAGCAATAAAGTAAAGTAATTTACATGGCGTTTCTCAATGACACGCAAGTCATACAAAAAATAAAGACAACTCCTATGGCTCCTGACGGTTGTCAACGACATGCAAGTCGTGATTCCTATTACAAGAACATGATCTCATACATCACATATATATCATTCTTCATTCATCACAACTTTGGCCATATCACATCACAAGACACTTGCTGCAAAAACAAGTTAGTCGTCCTCTAATTGTTGTTGCAAGTTTTTACGTGGCTTCTATAGGTGATCTACCAAGGACGTTTTCTTACCTACGTTAAAGCCACAACGTGATTTGTCAACTTCTATTTACCCTTCATAAGGACCCTTTTCATCGAATCCGCTCCAACTAAAGTGGGAGAGACAGACACCCGCTAGCCACCTTATGCAACTAGTGCATGTCAGTTGGTGGAACCTGTCTCACGTATGCATACATGTAAAGCCACAATACCGCTGAAGCAAAATAAGACTAGTAGTGGCAAGAAAGTTGACAACATCTACACCCACAACAAATTGTGTTCTACTCATGCAAAGAGAACTACGCATAGACCTAGCTCATGATGCCATTGTTGGGGAATGTTGCATAAAATAAAAAATTTCCTACGTTCACCAAGATCAATCTATGAGTTCATCCAGCAACGAGAGAGAAGATTGAATCTACATACCCTTGTAGATCGTGAGCGGAAGCGTTCAAGAGAACGGGGTTGAGGTAGTCGTACACGTCGTGATCCAATCACCGGAGATCCTAGCGCCGAACGGACGGCACCTCTGCGTTCAACACACGTATGGTCAGCGTGGACGCCTCTTTCTTGATCCAGCAAGGGGAAGGAGAGGTTGATGAAGATCCAGCAAGACGACGGCGTGGTGGTGGATGCAGCAGGATCCGCAGGCTTCGCCAAGCGTCTGCGGGAGGAGGAGGTGTAGCAAGGGGGAAGGGAGGCGCCAAGATGCAGGGTGCGGCTGCCCTTCCTCCCCTCCACTATATATAGGGGCTAGGGGGGCGCATGCCCCCTTGGAGATCCCATCTAGAGGGGGGCGGCGTCCCCCCGGGGCAACGGCCCCCTTAGGGTTTCCAACCAGGGGGGGGGGCGCATGCCCCCTCGGGGGCAACGGCCCCCTAGGGTTTCCAACCCTAGGCGCCTTGGGCCCTTGGGTGGGGCGCACCAGCCCACCAGGGGCTGGTTCCCACGCCACTTCAGCCCATGGGGCCCTCCGGATAGGTGGCCCCACCCGGTGGACCCCCGGGACCCTTTCGGTGGTCCCGGTACAGTACTGGTGACCCCCGAAACTTTCCTGATGGCTGAAACTGGACTTCCTATATATAAATCTTTACCTCCGGACCATTCCGGAACTCCTCGTGACGTCCGGGATCTCATCCGGGACTCCGAACAACTTTCGGTTTGCTGCATACTAATATCTCTACAACCCTAGTGTCACCGAACCTTAAGTGTGTAGACCCTATGGGTTCGAGAGACATGCAGACATGACTGAGATGCCTCTCCGGTCAATAACCAACAGCGGGATCTGGATACCCATGATGGCTCCCACATACTCCTCGATGATCTCATCGGATGAACCATGATGTCGAGGATTCAATCAACCCCGTATTCAATTCCCTTTGTCAATCGGTACGTTACTTGCCCGAGACTCGATCGTTAGTATCCCAATACCTCGTTTAGTCTCGTTACCGGCAAGTCACTTTACTGCATCCGTAATGCATGATCCGTGACCGCACACTTGGTCACATTGAGCTCATTATGATGATGCATTACCGAGTGGGCCCAGAGATACCTCTCCATCATATGGAGTGACAAATCCAGCCTCGATTCGTACCAACCCAATGACACTTTCGGAGATACCCGTAGTGCACCTTTATAGTCACCCGATTCGCCAGACGTTTGGTACACCCAAAGCACTCCTACAAGATCCGGAGTTGCACAATCTCATGGTCTATGGAAATGATACTCGACAATTGGAAAAGCTCTAGCTAAACGAACTACACGATCTTTGAGCTATGCTTAGGATTGGGTCTTGTCCATCACATCATTCTCCTAATGATGTGATCCCGTTATCAATGACATCCAATGCCCATAGTCAGTAAACCATGACTATCTGTTGATCAACGAGCTAGTCAACTAGAGGCTCACTAGGGACTTGTTGTGGTCTATGTATTCACACGTGTATTACGATTTCCGGATAACACAGTTATAGCATGAATAATAGACAATTATCATGAACACAGAAATATAATAATAACCAATATATTATTGCCTCTAGGGCATATTTCCAATAGTCTGGACCTAAGCCTAAGACTGAGTGCTTCTACTGCAAGCAGACTGGACACTGGAAGCGGAACTGCCCCAAGTATTTGGCGGATAAGAAGGATGGCAAAGTGAACAAAGGTATATGTGATATACATGTTATTGATGTGTACCTTACTAATGCTCGTAGTAGCACCTGGTATTTGATATCGGTTACATTGCTAATATTTGCAACTCAAATAGGGACTACGGATTGCGAAGATTAGCTAAGGACGAGGTGACGATCGCGCGGGAAATGGTTCCAAAGTTGATGTGATCGCGGTCGGCACGCTACCTCTACATCTACCATCGGGATTAGTTTTAGACCTAAATAATTGTTATTTGGTGCCAGCGTTGAGCATGAACATTATATCTGGATCTTGTTTGATGCAAGACGGTTATTCATTTAAATCGGAGAATAATGGTTGTTCTATTTATATGAGTAATATCTTTTATGGTCATGCACCCTTGAAGAGTGGTCTATTTTTATTGAATCTCGATAGTAGTGATACACATATTCATAATGTTGAAGCCAAAAGATGCAGAGTTGATAATGATAGTGCAACTTATTTGTGGCTTCGCCGTTTAGGTCATATCGATGTAAAGCGCATGAAGAAACTCCATACTTGATGGACTTACGAATCACTTGATTATGAATCACTTGGTACTTGCGAACCGTGCCTCATGGGCAAGATGAGTAAAACGCCGTTCTCCGGAACTATGGAGCGAGCAACTGATTTATTGGAAATCATACATACTGATGTATGTGGTCCAATGAATATTGAAGCTCGCGGTGGGTATCATTATTTTCTCACCTTCACAGATGATTTGAGCATATATGGGTATATCTACTTGATAAAACAAAAGTCTGAGACATTTGAAAAGTTCAAAGAATTTCAGAGTGAAGTGGAAAATCATCGTAACAAGAAAATAAAATTTCTACGATCTGATCGTGGAGGAGAATATTTGAGTTACGAGTTTGGTTTACATTTGCAACAATGCGAAATAGTTTCGCAACTCACGCCACCCGGAACACCACAACGAAATGGTGTGTCCGAACGTCGTAATCGTACTTTACTAGATATGGTGCGATCTATGATGACTCTTACTGATTTACCGCTATCGTTTTGGGGTTATGCTTTAGAGACGGCCGCATTCACGTTAAATAGGGAACCATTAAAATCCGTTGAGACGACGCCTTATGAACTGTGGTTTGGCAAGAAACCAAAGTTGTCGTTTCTTAAAGTTTGGGGATGCAATGCTTATGTGAAGAAACTTCAACCAGATAAGCTCGAACCCAAATTGGAGAAATGTGTCTTCATAGGATACCCAAAAGAGACTACTGGGTACACCTTCTATCACAGATTTGAAGGCAAGATTTTCGTTGCTAAATTCGGATCCTTTCTAGAAAGAAGTGAGTGGGAGGACAGTAGAACTTGATGAGGTAACTGTACCTGCTCCCTTATTGAAAGTAGTTCATCACAAGAACCGTTCTGTGACAACTACACCAATCGATGAGGAAGCTAATGATATTGATCATGAAACTTCAGATCAAGTTACTCTCGAACCTCGTAGGTCTACGAGTAAGATCCGCACTAGAGTGGTACGGTAATCCTATTCTGGAAGTCATGTTACTTGATCATGGCGAACCTACGAACTATGAGGAAGCGATGATGAGCCCATATTCCGCAAAATGGCTTGAAGCCATGAAATTTGAGATGGGATCCATGTATGAGAACAAAGTATGGACTTTGGTTGACTTGCCCGATGATCGGCAAGCCATCAAGAATAAATGGATCTTCAAGAAGAAGACTGACGCTGATGGTAATGTAACTGTCTACAAAGCTCAACTTGTTGCGAAAGGTTTTCGACAAGTTCAAGGGGTTGACTACGATGAGACTTTCTCAACCGTAGCGATGCTTAAGTCTGTCTGAATCATGTTAGCAATTGCCGCATTTTATGATTATGAAATTTGGCAAATGGATGTCAAAACTACATTCCTGAATGGATTTCTAGAAGAAGAGTTGTATATCATGCAACTGGAAGGTTTTGTCGATCCAAAAGGTGCTAACAAAGTGTGCAAGCTCCAGCGGTCCATTTATGGACTGGTGCAAGCATCTCGGAGTTGGAATAAACGCTTTGATAGTGTGATCAAAGCATATGGTTTTATACAGACTTTTGGAGAAGCCTGTATTTACAAGAAAGAGAGTGGGAGCTCTATAGCAATTCTGATATTATATGTAGATGACATATTATTAATTGGAAATGATATAGAATTTCTCAATAGCATAAAGGGATACTTGAATAAAAGTTTTTCAATGAAAGACCTCGGTGAAGCTGCTTACATATTGGGCATCAAGATCTATAGAGATAGATCAAGATGCTTAATTGACTTTCACAAAGCACATACCTTGATAAAGTTTTGAAAAAGTTCAAAATGGATCGAGCAAAGAAAGGGTTCTTGCACAGATTACAAGGTGTAAAGTTGAGCGACTCAATGCCCGACCACAAAAAAGATAGAGAGAAAATGAAAGATGTTCCTATGCTTCGCCATAGGCTCTATCATGTATGCAATGTTGTGTACTGACCGATGTATGCTTAGCAATAAGTTTAGAAGGGAGGTACCAAAGTAATCCAGGAGTGGATCACTGGACAGCGGTCAAGAATATCGTGAAATACCTAAAAAGGACTAAGGATATGTTTCTCGTGTATGGAGGTGACAAAGAGCTAGTCGTAAATGGTTACGTCGATGCAAGCTTTGACACTGATCCGAACGATTCTAAATCGCAAACCGGATACGTGTTTATATTGAACGGTGGAGCTGTCAGTTGGTGCAGTTCTAAACAAAGCGTCGTGGCGAGATCTACATGCAAAGCGGAGTACATAGCTGCTTCGGAAGCAGCAAATGAAGGAGTCTGGATGAAGGAGTTCATTTCCGATCTAGGTGTCATACCTAGTGCACCGGGACCAATGAAGATCTTCTGTGACAATACTGGTGCAATTGCCTTGGCAAAGGAATCCAGATTTCACAAGAGGACCAAGCATATCAAGAGACGCTCCAATTCCATCCGGGACCAAGTCTGGGTGGGAGACATAGAGATTTGCAAGATACATATGGATCTGAATGTTGCAGACCCATTGACTAAGCCTCTTCCACGAGAAAAACATGATCAGCACCAAGAATCCATGGGTGTTAGAATCATTACTGTGTAATCTAGATTATTGACTCTAGTGGAAGTGGGAGACTGAAGGAAATATGCCCTAGAGGCAATAATAAAGTTATTATTTATTTTCTCATATCATGATAAATGTTTATTATTCATGCTATAATTGTATTAACCGGAAACATAATACATGTGTGAATACATAGACAAACTTAATGTCACTAGTATGCCTCTACTTGACTAGCTCATTAATCAAAGATGGTTATGTTTCCTAGCCATAGACATGTTTTGTCATTTTATTAACGGGATCACATCATTAGTAGAATGATGTGATTGACTTGACCCACTCCGTTAGCTTAGCACTTGATCGTTTAGTATGTTGCTATTGCTTTCTTCATGACTTATACAAAGTTCCTATAACTATGAGATTATGCAACTCCGCTTACGGAGGAACACTTTGTGTGCTACCAAACGTCACAACGAATCGGGTGATTATAAAGGAGCTCTGGTGTGTCTCCAAAGGTACATGTTGAGTTGGCGTACTTTGAGATTAGGTTTTGTCACTCCGATTGTCGGAGAGGTATCTCTGGGCCCTCTCGGTAATGCACGTCACTATAAGCCTTGCAAGCAATGTAGCTAATGAGTTAGTTACAAAATGATGCATTACGTAACGAGTAAAGAGACTTACCAGTAACGAGATTGAACTAGGTATTGGATACCGACGATCGAATCTCGGGCAAGTAACATACCGATGACAATGGGAACAACGTATGTTGTTATGCGGTTTGACCGATAAAGATCTTCGTAGAATATGTAGGAGCCAATATGAGCATCCAGGTTCCGCTATTAGTTATTGACCGGAAACAGTTCTAGGTCATGTCTACATAGTTATCGAACCCGTAGGGTCCGCACGCTTAATGTTACGATGACAGTTATATTATGAGTTTATGAGTTTTGATGTACCGAAGTTTGTTAGGAGTCCCGAATGAGATTACGGACATGACGAGGAGTCTCAAAATGGTCGAGACATGAAGATTGATATATTGGAAGCCTATATTTGGATATCGGAAGTGTTCCGGGTGAAATCGGGATTTTACCGGAGTACCGGGAGGTTACCGGAACCCCCCGGGGGCTTAATGGGCCTACATGGGCCCTAGTGGAGAGGAAGAGGGGAGGCAAGGGGTGGGCTGCGCCCCCTCCCCTCCCTACTCCGAATAGGACAAGGAGAGGGGCGCCCCCCCCCCCCCTTTCCTTCCCTCTTCCTCCTCCTTCCCCCCTTCTCTTTCTCCAACTAGGAAAGAAGGGAGTCCTACTCCCGGTGGGAGTAGGACTCCCCCTTGCCGCGCCATCCTTGGCCGGCCGCCCCCCTGGCTCCTTTATATACGGGGGCAGGGGGCACCTCTAAACACACAAGTTGATCTTCGTGATCGTTCCTTAGCCGTGTGCGGTGCCCCCCTCCACCATATTCCACCTTGGTCATATCGTAGCGGTGCTTAGGCGAAGCCCTGCGTCAGTAGAACATCATCACCGTCACCACGCCGTCGTGCTGACAGAACTCTTCCCCGACACCCTGCTGGATCGGAGTCCGGGGATCATCATCGAGCTGAACGTGTGCTGAACTCGGAGGTGCTGTACGTTCGGTACTTGGATCGGTCGGATCGTGAAGACGTACGACTACATCAACCACGTTGTTCTAACGCTTCCGCTTTCGGTCTGCGAGGGTACGTAGACAACACTCTCCCCTCTCGTTGCTATGCATCACCATGATCTTGCGTGTGTGTAGGAATTTTTTTTGAAATTACTACGTTACCATACAGTACCATCTAGACCTATCTAGCATGAAGCTAATATATTATGGCAACTTCTCAAAACCCTCTCTCAAGGGCCCGTCCGCCTATCACCATTACCTCTAATATATTACACTGAGTTTCTATTCCTACGTATGCTGCCGAGCTAGGAGTTGATCCTCAGGTCGATTTCACGAATCGACCTGAGTCTCAGGGGCTATTAGGATCAGCGGTTTCATGTTTTCCTTCAGGTGCATCTCGGGTTTTAAACCAACACACACCTTGAGGTCTACTAGTTATACATATTGACAGGAAATAAATTTACATGCATCAGAAATAAAATCCGCAAACAATCAACCCATGACCGAGGTGATGAACCACCTCGAAAGTATTTCGGGATATAGCTCAGATGCAAGTGGCTGGCTCCATAGAGGGCATTTCCGGCATTAAGCTCAGCTAAACTCCTTCAACTTTTTTGAACCAAGGTGATCTATGACACCTCAGATATAGTCCGGCGTTGGAGCTCAGATACAGTCCGGCGTTGGAGCTTGGACATAGTCCGACGTTGGATCTCGGATATAGTTCGACGTTGGAGCTTGGACATAGTCCAGCATTGGAGCTCGAACATGGTCCGATGTTAGAGCTCGGATACGGTTCGACATTGGAGCTCGGCTGCCAAAAGACAACTCGAATACAATCCAGCGTTGGAGCTCGGTCGCGAGAGGACACAACTGCACGGGAAACACTTCAAACCCGAGGTGTGGCATAAAAATAACAAGGCATTGATAAAGGCTGAAGACTTAAAGGGCTCCTCGGATACCTGACGTCTGAGATCTTTAGATTTAGCTCGGCAATCCTCAAGATAGAAGATGGGAAGATTTGTTGAACTAGTTTTCAAGACTGATGACCGAAGACGAAGAATAGTTCGGAAGACCGAGGAGCGTCCCCAACTTGAAGACCGGTTTAGGGGGCTGCTGACAGTGTCCTGGACTAGGGGTTACTCACCACGTCGTCTCCTGATCAGTTGGATTGGACTGAGGACCACCATGGACGTTTACTCGTGGGCTAGTTTGGACAGCCGATGCATACACGAGGAAGATTCCACAAGACTTGGTGATCAAGACAAGGACTCCTCTCCACCGACGTATTCGACTAGGACTCTTGTTATCCTAGGCCTCTGGTACATTACATAAGCCGAAGCTAGGCTAGTCGATAGGGATATTCTAGATCTTTATGATATCACTCATCATACCCTTAGGTTTTAGACCGCAACATATGATCTCGAGGTAGATCAACTCTTGTAATCTCTATATTCATCAAGATCAATCCAGCAGGAAGTAGGGTATTACCTCCATTAAGTGGGCCCGAACCTGGGTAAACAATGTGTCCCCTGTCTCCTTTTACCCATCGATCCATGACACACAACTTGGGACTGCTGGGGAACGTAGTATTTCAAAAAATTTACCTACGATCACGCAAGCTCTATCTAGGAGATGCATAGTAACGAGCGTGGAGAGTCTGTCCACGTACCCTCATAGACCTAAAGCGGAAGCGTTTAGTAACGCGGTTGATCCAACCGATCCAAGCACCGAATGTACAATACGTCCGAGTTCTTCACACGTTCAGCTCAATCACGTCCCTCGAACTCTTGATCCAGCAAAGTGTCGAGGGAGAGTTCCGTCAGCACGACGGCGTGGTGACGGTGATGATGAAGTAATCCGTGTAGGGCTTCGCCTAAGAACTACGTGAATATGACCAGAGGCGTAAACTGTGGAGGGGTGTGCCGCACACGGCTAACAATTGTGGGTCTTCTAGGGGTGCCCTTCCCACGTATATAAAGGAGGGAGAGGGAGGAAGGCAGCCTAGGGCGCGCCCAAGTAGGAGGAATCCTACTTGGGCCCCTAATCCAATTCGCCCCCCTACCATATTTGGACAAGGGGGAAAGGAAGGAGGGGGGAGGGGAAGGAAGTAGGAGTCCTACTTCATACTTTCCTTTTCCTCCTCTCCTTTCCCTTTCTCCCCACGTGGCTGGCCCTATAGGGGGCGGTGTGTTCCTTTACTTGGCCCATTAAGCCCATATCTTTGCCGGAGGTTGCCCAGAACCCCTTTTGGTGACCTGTTATCACCCAGAACACTTCCGATGTCCAAATACTATCATCCTATATATGAATCTTTACCTCTCGACCATTTCGAGACTCCTTGTCATGTCCGTGATCTCATACGGGACTACAAACAATCATCGGTCATCAAATCACATAACTCAATATACAAATCGTCATCGAACGTTAAGCGTGCGGACCCTACGGGTTCGAGAACTATGTAGACATGACCGAGACACATCTCCGGTCAATAACCAATAGCGGAACCTGGATGCTCATATGGGCTCCTATATAATCTATGAAGATCTTTATCGGTCAAACCGCATAACAACATACGTTATTCCCTTTGTCGTCGATATGTTACTTGCCCGAGATTCCATCGTTGGTATCATCATACCTAGTTCAGTCTTGTTACTGGAAAGTCTCTTTACTCATTCCATAATGCATCATTCCGTAACTAACTCATTAGTCACATTGCTTGCAAGGCTTATAGTGATGTGTATTACCGAGAGGGCCCAGAGATACCTCTCCAATACTTGGAGTGACAAATCCTAATCTCGATCTATGCCAACTCAACGAACACCATCAGAGACACCTGTAGAGCATCTTTATAATCACCCAGTTACGTTGTGATGTTTGATAGCACACAAAGTGTTACTCCGGTATTCAGGAGTTGCATAATCTCATAGTCAGAGGAGTATGTATAAGTCATGAAGAAAGCAATAGCAATAAAACTAAACGATCATAATGCTAAGCTAACAGATGGGTCTTGTCCATCATATCATTCTCCTAATGATGTGATCCCTTTCATCAAATGATAACACATGTCTATGGTCAGGAAACTGAACCATCTTTGATTAACGAGCTAGTCAAGTAGAGGCATACTAGGGACACTCTGTTTTGTCTATGTATTCACACACGTACTAAGTTTCTGGTTAATAAAATTCTAGCATAAATAATAAACATTTATCATGATATAAGGAAATATAAATAACAACTTTATTATTTCCTCTAGGGCATATTTCCTTCAGTCTCCCACTTGCACTAGAGTCAATAATCTAGTTCACATCGTCATGTGATTTAACAGCAATAGTTCATATCTTTATGTGATTAGTTCACATCTCCATGTGACTAATACCCAAAGGGTTTACTAGAGTCAATAATCTAGTTCATATCGCTATGTGATTAACACCCAAAGAGTACTAAGGTGTGATCATGTTTTGCTTGTGAGAGAAGTTTAGTCAACGGGTCTGCCACATTCAGAGCCGTATGTATTTTGCAAATTTTCTACGTCTACAATGCTCTGCACGGAGCTACTCTAGCTAATTGCTCCCACTTTTATTATGTATCTAGATTGAGACTTAGAGTCATCCGGATCATTGTCAAAGCTTGCATCGATGTAACCCTTTACGATGATCTTTTTGTCACCTCTGTAACCGAGAAACATGTCCTTATTCCACTAAGGATAATTTTGACCGCTGTCCAATGATCCACTCCTGGATCACTATTGTACCCTCTTGCCAAACTTATGGTGAGGTACACAATAGGTCTGGTACACAGCATAGCATACTTTATAGAACCTATGACTGAGGCATAGGGAATGACTTTTCATTCTCTTTCTATTTTCTACCATGGTCGGGTTTTGAGTCTTTACTCAACTTCACTCCTTGCAACACGGGCAAGAACTCCTTCTTTCACTTTTCCATTTTGAACTACTTCAAAAAACTTGTCAAGGTATGTACTCATTGAAAAAACTTATCAAGCGCCTTGATCTATATCTATAGATCTTGATGCTCAATATGTAAGCAGCTCCACTGAGGTCTTTCTTTGAAAAACTCCTTTCAAGCACTCCTTCACGCTTTCCAGAAAATTCTACATCATTTCTGTTCAACAATATGTCATTCACATATACTTATCAGAAATGTTGTAGTGCTCCCACTCACTTTCTTGTAAATATAGGCTTCACCAAAAGTTTGTATAAAACCATATGCTTTGATCGCCTTATCAAAGTGTATATTCCAACTCCGAGATGCTTTCCCCAGTCCATAGATGGATCGCTGGAGCTTGCACACTTTGTTAGCACCTTTAGGATTGACAAAACCTTCTTATTGCATCATATACAACTCTTCTTTCAAGAAATCCATTAAGGAATGTAGTTTTGACATCCATTTGCCAGATTTCATACATGTGGCAATTGCTAACATGATTCGGATAGACTTAAGCATTGCCACGAGTGAGAAAATCTTATCGTAGTAAACACCTTGAACTTGTCAAAAACCTTTTGTGACAATTCGAGGTTTGTCAATAGTAACACTACTATCAGTGTCCGTCTTCCTCTTGAAGATCCATTTATACTCAATGGCCCGCAGATCATCGGGAAAGTCAATCAAAGTCCATACTTTGTTCTCATACATGGATCCCATCTTAGATTTCATGGCCTCAAGCCATTTCGCGGAATCTGGGCTCATCATCGCTTCCTCATAGTTCGTAGGTTCGTCATTGTCTAGTAACATGACTTCCAGAACAGGATTACCGCACCACTCTGGTGCGGACCGTACTCTGGTTGACCTGCGAAGTTCGGTAGTGACTTGATCTGAAGTTTTATGATCATCATCACTAGTTTCCTCACTAATTGGTGTAGGAATCACTGGAACTGATTTCTGTGATGAACTACTTTCCAATTCGGGAGAAGGTACAATTACCTCATCAAGTTCTACATTCCTCCCACTCACTTCTTTCGAGAGAAACTCCTTCTCTAGAAAGGATCCATTCTTAGCAACGATTATCTTGCCTTCGGATCTGTGATAGAAGGTGTACCCAATAGTTTCTTTTGGGTATCCTATGAAGACGCACTTCTCCAATTTGGGTTCGAGCTTATCAGGCTGAAGCTTTTTCACATAAGCATTACAACCTCAAACTTTAAGAAACGATAGCTTAGGTTTCTTGCCAAAGAACAGTTCATACGGTGTCATCTCAATGGATTTAGATGGTGCCCTATTTAACGTGAATGCAGCTGTCTCTAATGCATAACCCCAAAATGATAGTGGTAAATCGGTAAGAGACATCATAGATTGCACCATATCTAATAAAGTACGGTTACGACGTTCGGACATACCATTACGCTGTGGTGTTCCAGGTGGCGTGAGTTGCGGAACTATTCCACTTTGTTTCAAATGAAGGCCAAACTCGTAACTCAAATATTTGCCTCCGCGATCAGATCATAGAAACTTTATTTTCTTGCTACGATGATTCTCAACTTCACTCTGAAATTCTTTGAACTTTTCAAATGTTTCAGACTTGTGTTTCATTAAGTAGATATACCCATATAGGCTCAAAATCATCTGTGAAGATCAGAAAATAGTGATACCCGCCGCGAGCCTCAACACTCATCGGACTGCATACATCAGTTTGTATTATTTCCAATAAGTCATTAGCTTGCTCCATTCTTCGAAAGAACAGAGTTTTAGTGGCTCACTCCATTGTTCCGGAGAACGAAGTCTTAGTCATCTTGCCCATGAGGCATGATTCGCAAGCATCAAATGATTCATAATCAAGTGATTCCAAAAGTCCATCCGCATGGAGTTTCTTCATGCGCTTTACACCAATATGACCTAAACGGCAGTGCCACTAGTATGTTGCACTACCATTATCAATTTTGCTTCGGCATCAATATCATAAATATCTGTATCACTATTATCGAGAGTCAATAAACCATTCACCTTGGGTGTATGACGACAGAAGGTTTTATTCATGTAAATAGAATAACAATTATTCTTTGACTTAAATGAATAACGGTATTGCAATAAACATGATCAAATCATATTATGCTCAACGCAAACACCAAATAACATTTATTTTAGGTTCAACACTAATCCTGAAGGTAAAGGGAGTGTGCGATGGTGATCTTATCAACCTTGGAAACATTTCCAACACACAGCGTCACCTTGCCCTCAACCAGTCTCTGTTTTTTTGTAACTACTATTTCAAGTTACTAATCATAGCAACTAAACCAGTATCAAATACCCAGGGGCTACTATGAACACTAGTAACATACACATCAATAACATGTATATCATATATACTTTTGTTCACTTTTCCATCCTTCTTATCCGCCAAGTATTTGGGGTAGTTCCACTTCCAGTGACCATTTCCTTTGCAGTAGAAGCACTCAGTTTTAGGCTTGGGTCTAGCTTTGGGCTTCTTCATGGGAGTGGCAACTTGCTTTCCATTCTTCTTGAAGTTCCCTTTCTTTCCCTTGCCCTTTTACTTGAAAC
This sequence comes from Aegilops speltoides, assembly GCA_021437245.1. NCBI lineage: Eukaryota > Viridiplantae > Streptophyta > Magnoliopsida > Poales > Poaceae > Aegilops > Aegilops speltoides. Next base: position 484,639,704 of record CM038147.1, read on the forward strand.
TAGTTGTCTTGTCAACCATCAACACTTGATGCTTTTCTTGATTTCTACCTTCGCTGATTTCAGCATCGGGAAGAGCTCGGGGAATCATTTTCATCATCCCTTGCATATTATATGTCGGTGTACAAAAGTAGGGGCCTTTCCGTACCCCTTTACTTGTGCACGGGCAGTCGTAGCCGCACCTGCGGCCATGCTTGGTGGGGCAGAGGGAGGAAAGGTACGAGGCTACCAAGCCAATACTCAAGCCAGAGGCATGAAGAGCAAAAGGACAAAATGGATTTCCATCGGCAACACCCTTGCTGGGGCGGCCTACACAGCCCCGGCAAGAGCCTTGCTGGGCGACTTGGCCAACACCAGCAAGGCTCCCACCCTTGAGCCTAAGAGTTCTCACACCATCGACAGCATCAAGACCAAGGCTCAGGGGCGCCTGCATGGTGGCATGCAGATCTTTGTCAAGACCAAGGGCCTACAAGTCTACATAAAAACCAGAAGATGAAGACCCCCGGCAAGACCCTTGCCGGGGACAGACGAAGACCCCCTGCAAGATCCTTGCCGGGGACGGCCATGAGACCCTGGCAAGAACCTTGCCGGGGGGGCATCTGTGGGGCCGAGGCCAGGCCCGCACCTGCCAAGGTTTCGCTGCCCCGCGGCCGTTCCGACGCGGCAACTAGCCCGCCAACTAGGCAAGTGCCTACGTGGCAGCATGCAACTTCTAGGCCAACTAGTCAAGCACCTGCATGGTGGCATGCAGATCTTCATGAAGACCCTATCACCGCACCAGCATAGTAGCCAGCCAGCATGGCATTGTATGCCTTGTAAGCTTGGATGCGCGTTGAAGCAAGGCGAGGCGGCGACGGACGGGACGAGCTTCGTTGTCGTCCCCGATAAAGCAAGAGGGCACGTAGGTAGTGCATTAAATGCGTTTGTCCTACGATGTCAGACGATAAACTTGTACACTGTAGATACTTTCAACCTCCTGTGTGCCACTGTGGCGACCCCTTTGACATATAAAAGGAAGCCCGAGGCGTACTGTAAAAGGATTCGGACTTTTTGGACTCGTCATGCACCGCAGCTAGTTCAAGAGCTCAAGAACACCAAATAAACACAGACAAGTAGGACTAGGGTTTTACGCATCGTTTGCGGCCCGAACCTCGGTAAAAATCCCCTCGCATTGATCGATAGACCTGCTCTTTGCGCAGCTCCACGTCACGCCAACCGTAGAAGGGATTCCCTGGGATCCCATAGGTGTTGTTTCCCCCGTTATTATAGTTCATCACGAAGTTCCAGTAACTTGGTGATAGTGACTAGAGAACTCTATCAATCACTATCCTGTCTGGAAGATTAACTCCCATTTGATTCAAGCGATTGTAGTACTCAGGCAATCTGAGCACATGCTCACCGGTTGAGCTATTCTCCTCCATCTTGTAGGCAAAATACTTGTCAGAGGTCTCATACCTCTCGACTCGGGCATGAGTGTGAAATACCAATTTTAGCTCTTGGAACAGCTTATATGCTCCTTGGCATTCAAAACATTTTTTAAGTCCCGGTTCTAAGTCGTAAAGCATGGCTCACTACACTATCAAGTAGTCATCATACCGAGCTTGCCAAACATTCATAACGTCTGCATCTGCTCCTGCAGTAGGTCCGTCACCTACCGGTGCATCAAGGACATAATTCTTCTATTCAGCAATGAGGATAATCCTCGGATCACGGACCTATACGCGAGCTATTGATCTTTTCTACTATCATCTTTCAACTTAGATTTCTCTAGGAACATATCAAAAATAAAATAGGGGAGCTATACGCGAGCTATTGATCTATAACATAGATATGCAAATACTATCAGGACTAAGTTCATGATAAATTAAAGTTAAATTAATCATATTACTTAAGAACATCCCTCTAGTCATCTAAATGATCACGTGATCCATATCAACTAAACCATGTCCGATCATCACGTGAGATGGAGTAGTTTTCAATGGTGAACATCACTATGTTGATCATATCTACTATATGATTCACGCTCGACCTTTCGGTCTCAGTGTTCCGAGGCCATGTCTGCATATGCTAGGCTTGTCAAGTTTAACCCGAGTATTATGTGTGTGCAAAAACTGGCTTGCACCCGTTGTATGTGAACTAGAGCTTATCACACCCGATCATCAGGTGGTGTCTCAGCACGACGAACTATAGCAACGGTGCATACTCAGGGAGAACACTTATACCTTGAAATTTAGTGAGAGATCAATCTTATAATGCTACCACCGTACTAAGCAAAATAAGATGCATAAAGGATAAACATCACATGCAATCAAAATAAGTGATATGATATGGCCATCATCATCTTGTGCCTTTGATCTCCATCTCCAAAGCACCGTCATGATCACCATCATCACCGGCTCGACACCTTGATCTCCATCGTAGCACCGTTGTCGTCTCGCCAACTATTGCTTCCACGACTATCACTACAGCTTAGTGATAAAGTAAAGCAATTACATCACGATTGCATTTCATACAATAAAGCGACAACCATAACGCCCCTGCCGGTTGCCGATAACTTCTACAACACATGATCATCCCCTATAACAATTTATATATCATCACGTCTTGACCATATGACATCACAACAAGCCCTGCAAAAACAAGTTAAACGTCATCTACTTTGTTGTTGCAAGTTTTACGTGGCTGCTACGGGCTTCAAGCAAGAACCGTTCTTACCGACGCATCAAAACCACAACAATTTTGCGACAAGTGTGATGTTTTAACCTTCAACAAGGACCGTACGTAGTCAAACTCGATTCAACTAAAGTTGGAGAAACAGACACCCGCTAGCCGCCTGTGTGTGAAGCACGTCGGTAGAACCAGTCTCATGAACGCGGTCATGTAATGTCAGTCCGGGCCACTTCATCCAACAATACCGCTGAATCAAAGTAAGACGTTGCTAGTAAGCAGTATGACTATTATCGCCCACAACTCATTGTGTTCTACTCGTGCGTATAACATCTACACATAAAACTGGCTCTGATACCACTGTTGGGGAACGTAGTATTTCAAAAGATTTTACCTACGATCATGCAAGATCTATCTAGGAGATGCATAGCAACGAGAGGGGAGAGTGTGTCCATGTAACCTCGTAGACCGAAAGTGATGTGTTTAGTAACGCGGTTGATGTAGTCGAACATCTTCGCGATCCAACCGATCCAAGCACCGAACGTACGGCACCTCCGAGTTCTGCACATGTTCCGCTTGATGACGTCCCTCGAACTCTTGATCCAGCAAAGTGTCGAGGGAGAGTTTACGTCAGCACGACGGTGTGGTGGCGGTGATGGTGAAGTAATTCGCGCAGGGCTTCGCCTAAGCACTACATGAATATGACCGGAGGCGTAAACTGTGGAGGGGGGCACCGCACACGGCTAACAATTGTTGGTGTTCTAGGGGTGCCCTCCCCACGTATATAAAGGAGGGAGAGGGAGGGAGGAAGCCTAGGGCGCGCCCAAGTAGGAGGAATCCTACTAGGGCCCCTAGTCCAATTCAACCCCCCTCCCCCCCACCATATTTGGACAAGGGGAAAGGAAGGAGTGGGGAGAGGAAGGAAGTGGGAGTCCTACTTCATACTTTACTTTTCCTCCTCTCCTTTCCCTTTCTCTCCATGTGGCTGGCCCTATAGGGGGCGCACCAACCCCTTGTGGGCTGGTGTGTTCCCTTACTTGGCCCATTAAGCCCATATTTTTGCCGGGGGTTGCCCAAAACCCCTTCCGGTGACCCGGTATCACCAGGAACACTTCTGGTGTCCAAATACCATCGTCCTATATATGAATCTTTACCTCTCGACCATTTTGAGACTCCTCGTCATGTACGTGATCTCATCCGGGACTCCGATCAATATTCGATCATCAAATCACATAACTCATAATACAAATCGTCATCGAACGTTAAGCGTGCGGACCCTACGGGTTCGAGAACTATGTAGACATGACCGAGGCACTTCTCCAGTCAATAACGAATAGCAGAACCTGGATACTCATATTGACTCCTACATATTCTACGAAGATCTTCATCGGTCAAACCGCATAATAACATACGTTGTTCCCTTTGTCATCGGTATGTTACTTGGCCGATATACGATCGCCGGTATCATCATACCTAGTTCAATCTTGTTACTAGCAAGTCTCTTTACTCGTTCCATAATGCATCATTCTGTAACTAACTCATTAGTTACATTGCTTCCAAGGCTTATAGTAATGTGCATTACTGAGAGGGCCCAGAGATACCTATTCGATACTCGGAGTGACAAATCCTAAGCTCGATCTATGCCAACTCAACAAACACCATCGGAGACACCTGTAGAGCATCTTTATAATCACCCAGTTACGTTGTGACGTTTTATAACACACAAAGTGTTCCTCCGGTATTCGGGAGTTGCATAATCTCATAGTCAGAGGAATATGTATAAGTCATGAAGAAAGCAATAGCAATAAAACTAAACGATCATTATGCTAAGCTAATGGATGGGTCTTGTCCATCACATCATTCTCCTAATGATGTGATCCCGTAAATCAAATGACAACACATGTCTATGGTCAGGAAACTGAACCATCTTTGATTAATGAGCTAGTCAAGTAGAGGCATACTAGGGACACTCTATTTTTTCTACGTATTCACACGTGTACTAAGTTTCTGGTTAATACAATTCTAGCAGGAATAATAAACATTTATCATGATATAAGGAAATATAAATAACAACTTTATTATTGCCTCTAGGGCATATTTACTTCAGGGACCCCCTACCCGAGATCTGCCGGTTTTGACACCGACAATAGTGTCATTGACAGAGTTCTTCAATCAGTGGCATCAAGCTCTAAAGGCTTCGTGATGAACTATAAAATGCAAGGGATGGAAAAGACTATTCCCGAGCTCTTCGCAATGTTTAAGGCTGCGGAGGTAGAAATCAAGGAGGAGCATCAAGTGTTGATGGTTAACAAGACCACTAGTTTCAAAGAGAAAGGGCAAAGGGAAGTAGGGGAACTTCAAGAAAAATAGCAAGCAAGTTGCTACTCCCGGGAAGAAGCCCAAGTCTGGACCTAAGCTTGAAACTAAGTCTTCTACTGCAAAGGGACTGGTCACTGAAAGCAGAATTGCGCCAAGTATTTGGCAGATAAGAAGGATGGCAAAGTGAAAGGTATATTTGATATACCTGTTATTGTTGTGTACCTTACTAATGCTCATATTTGGTACTAGTTTTCTTGCTCATATTTGCAACTCAAAATAGGGGCTACGGATTAAACGAATATTGGCTAAGGACGAGGTGACGATGCACGTCTGAAATGGTTCCAAGGTCGATGTGATCGCCGTCGGCACGCTACCTCTACATCTACCTTCGGGATTAGTTTTAGACCTAAATAATTGTTATTGGTGCCAGCGTTGAGCATGAACATTATATTTGGATCTTGTTTGATGCGATACGGTTATTCATTTAAATCAGAGAATAATGGTTGTTCTATTATATGATTAATATCTTTTATGGTCATGCACCCTTGTTGAGTGGTCTATTTTTGTTGAATCCCGATTGTAGTGATACACATATTCATAATATTGAAGCCAAAAGATGCAAAGTTGATAATGATAGTGCAACTTATTTGTGGCACTGTCGTTTAGGTCATATTGGTATAAAGCGCATGAATAAACTCCATGCTGATGGGCTTTTGGAATCACTTGATGCTTGCGAGCCATGCCTCATGGCCAATATGACTTAGACTCCATTCTCCGGAATGGAGCGAGCAACTGACTTAGTGGAAATAATACATACTAATGTATGTGGTCTGATGAGTGTTGAGGCTTGCGACGGGTATCATTATTTTTTGACCTTCACAGATGATTTGAGCAGATATGGGTATATCTAATTAATGAAACATAAGTCTGAATAATTTGAAAAGTTCAAAGAATTTCAGAGTGAAGTAGAAAATCATCATAACAAGAAAATAAAGTTTCTATGATCTGATCATGGAGGCGAATATTTGAGTTACGAGTTTGGCCTTCATTTGAAACAATGTGGAATAGTTTCGCAACTCACGCCACCTGGAACACTACAGCGTAATGGTGTGTCCGAACATTGTAACCGTACTTTATTAGATATGGTGCGATCTATGATGTCTCTTACTGATTTACCACTATCATTTTGGGGTTATGCTTTAGAGACGGCTGCATTCACGTTAAATAGGGCACCATCTAAATCCGTTGAGACGACACCATATGAATTGTGGTTTGGCAAGAAACCTAAGCTGTTGTTTCTTAAAGTTTGGGGCTGCGATGCTTTTGTGAAAAAGCTTCAACCTGATAAGCTCGAACCCAAATCAGAGAAGTGCATCTTCATACGATACCAAAAAAACTGTTGGGTACACCTTCTATCACAGATCCGAAGGCAAGACATTTGTTGCTAAGAATGGATCCTTTCTAGAGAAGGAGTTTCTCTCGAAAGAAGGGAGTGGGAGGAAAGTAGAACTTGATGAGGTAGTTGTACCTTCTCTCGAATTGGAAAATGGTTCATCACGGAAATCAGTTTCGGTGATGCCTACACCAATTAGTGAGGAAGCTAATGATGATGATCATGAAACTTCAGATCAAGTTACTACCGAACCTCGTAGGTCAACCAGAGTACGGTCCGCACCAGAGTGGTATGGTAATCCTGTTCTGGAAGTCATGTTACTAGACCATGATGAACCTAGGAACTATGAGGAAGCGATGATGAGCCCAGATTCCACGAAATGACTTGAGGCCATGAAATCTGAGATGGGATCCATGTATGAGAACAAAGTGTGGACTTTGGTTGCCTTGCCTGATGACCGGCAAGCCATAGAGAATAAATGGATCTTCAAGAAGAAGACTGACACTAATAGTAATGTTACTGTCTACAAGGCTCGACTTGTTGCAAAAGGTTTTTGACAAGTTCAAGGAGTTGCCTACGATGAGACCTTCTCACCCGTAGCGATGCTTAAGTCTATCCGAATCATGTTAGCAATTGCCGCATTTTATGATTATGAAATTTGGCAAATGGATGTTATAACTGCATCCTTAATGGATTTCTAAATAAGAGTTGTATATGATGCAACCAGAAGGTTTTGTCGATCCTAAAGATGCTAACAAAGTGTGCAAGCTCCAGCGATCCATTTAGGGAATTGTGCAAGCATCTCGGTGTTGGAATATATGCTTTGATAGTGTGATCAAAGCATATGGTTTTATACAGACTTTTGTAGAACCATGTATTTACAAGAAAGTGAGTGGAGCTCTATAGCATTTCTGATATTATATGTGGATGACATATTGTTGATTGGAAATGATATAGAATTTCCGGATAGCATAAAAGGATACTTGAATAAGAACTTTTCAATGAAAGACCTTGGTGAAGCTTCTTATATAATGGGCATTAAGATCTATAGAGATAGATCAAGACGCTTGATTGGACATTCACAAAGCACATACCTTGATAAAGTTTTGAAGAAGTTCAAAATGGATCTGTCAAAGAAAGGGTTCTTGCCTGTGTTACAAGGTGTGAAGTTGAGTCAGACTCAATGCCTGACCACTGCAGAAGGTAGAGAGAAAATGAAATTCATTCCCTATGCCTCAGCCATAGGTTCTATCATGTATGCAATGTTGTGTACCATACCTAATGTGTGCCTTGCTATAAGTTTAGCAGGGAGGTACCAAAGTAATCCAGGAGTGGATCATTGGACAGCGGTCAAGAACATCCTGAAATACATGAAAAGGACTAAGGATATGTTTCTCGTTTATGGAGGTGACAAAGAGCTTGTCGTAAATGGTTACGTCGATGCAAGCTTTGACACTGATCCGGATGACTCTAAGTCACAAACCTGATACGTATTTATATTGAATGGTGGAGCTGTCAGTTGGTGCAGTTCCAAGAAGAGCGTCGTGGCGGGATCTACGTGTGAAGCAGAGTACATAGTTGCTTCGGAAACAGCAAATGAAGGAGTTCATATATGATCTAGGTGTAATACCTAGTGCATTGGGTCCAATGAAAATCTTTTGTGACAATATTGGAGCAATTGCCTTGGCGAAGGAATCCAGATTTCACAAGAGGACTAAACACATGAAGAGACGCTTCAATTCCATCTGTGATCAAGTCAAGGAGGGAGACATAGAGATTTGCAAAATACATATGGATCTGAATGTTGCAGACCCATTGACTAAGCCTCTTCCACGAGCATAACATGATCAACATCAACATTCCATGGGTGTTAGAATCATTACTATGTAATCTAGATTATTGACTCTAGTGCAAATGGGAGACTGAAGGAAATATGCGCTAGAGGCAGTAATAAAGTTGTTATTTATATTTCCTTATATCATGATAAATGTTTATTATTCATGCTAGAATTGTATTAACCGGAAACCTAGTATATGTGTGAATACATAGACAAAACAGAGTGTCCCAAGTATGCCTCTACTTGACTAGCTCATTAATCAAAGATGGTTAAAGTTTCCTGACCATAGACATGTGTTGTCATTTGATGAATGGGATCACATCATTAGAGAATTATGTGATGGACAAGACCCATCCGTTAGTTTAGCATAATGATCGTTAAGTTTTATTGCTATTGCTTTCTTCATGACTTATACATATTCCTCTGACTATGAGATTATGCAACTCCCGAATACCGGAGGAACACCTTGTGTGCCATCAAACGTCACAACGTAACTGGCTAATTATAAAGATGCTCTACAGGTGTCTTCGAAGGTGTTTGTTGGGTTGGCATAGATCAAGATTAGGATTTTTTACTCCGAGTATCAGAGAGGTATCTCTGGGCCCTCTCGGTAATGCACATCACTATAAGCCTTGCAAGTAATGTGACTAATGAGTTAGTTACGGGATGATGCATTACAGAACGAACGAGTAAAGAGACTTGCCGGTAATGAGATTGAACTAGGTATGATGATACCGACGATTGAATCTCGGGCATGTAACATACCAATGACAAAGGGAATAATGTATGTTGTTATTGTGGTTTGACCGATAAAGATCTTTGTAGAATATGTAGGAACCAATATGAGCATCCAGGTTCCGCTATTGGTTCTTGACCGAAGATGTGTCTCGGTCATGTCTACATAGTTCTCGAACCCGTAGGGTCCTGCATGCTTAATGTTGGATGATGATTTGTATTATGAGTTATGTGTTTTGGTGACCTAAGTTTGTTCGGAGTCCCGTATGAGATCACGGACATGACGAGGAGTCTCAAAATAGTCGAGAGGTAAAGATTGATATACTAGAAGGTAGTATTCGGACATCGAAATGGTTTCGAGTGGTTCGGGTATTTTACGGGAGTACCGAGGGGTTACCGGAACCCCCCGAAGGAAGTCATTGGCCTCATGGGCCACGGGAGAGAGAAGGGACAACCCACAAGGGGTGCCCCCCCATGGGAGTCCGAATAGGACTAGGGGAGGGGCGGCGCCCCCCTTTCCCTCTTTCCCTCTCCCTTTCCCACTCCTTCCTTTTCCCCTCCGATGAAGAAAGGAAAAAAAAGGGGGGTGAATCCTAATAGGAGAGGAGTCCTAGTAGGACTCCCCCCATGGCGCACCCCTCTTGGACGGCCGCCTCCTCCTCCCATAGCACATCAATTGTTCTCTTAGCCATGTGCGGGGTCCCCTCCACAGTTTAATCCTCCGGTCATAGCGTCGTAGTGCTTAGGCGAAGCCCTGCGCAGACCACATTACCATCACCATCACCACGCCATCGTGCTGACGAAACTCTCCCTCGACCCTCTGATGGATCAATAGTTCGAGGGACGTCATCGAGCTGAACATGTGCTGAACTCGGAGGTGCTGTATGTTTGGTACTAGATCAGTTGGATCGTGAAGATGTTCGACTACATCAACTGTGTTAACCTAACGCTTCCGCTTTCGTTCTACGAGGGTACGTCGACACACTCTCCCCTCTCGTTGCTATGCATCTCCTAAATAGATCGTGCATGATCATAGGAATTTATTTTGAAATTGCATGCTACATTCCCCAACACGGAGCGCAGCAGGCGTGGAGGTGAATCTTCTACGCACCCCTACCTTGTGCGCCCAATGTCGGATTCGGGGCTCCCAAGACCCTTGATAGATTCAAACTCTACGGTGCGTGTGAAGAACTCAATCTCCCCAGTCTGCCAACTCGTCGATCCCACGGCCTAGCTCGATGGACTGGAATCAAAGGGGACACAACAGTTTACCCAGGTTCGGGCCACCTTGCGGTGTAATACCCTACTCCTGCTTTGTGGTGGATTAGCCTCGAGCCTGGCTGAGGATGAACTAGTGCATGGGAAGAACAACCTCAGGAGGTGTGTTCTTGTGTTTGTGTGAGCTGGTGTGTGTGTGGATCCTTCCTCCCCTTCCTATGGGGGTGGCTAGGCTATATTTATAGTGGCCTTGATCCTCTTCCCCCAAAATGAAGCGGGAAGGGATCCCACAATGGCCAAGTTTGAAGGGAGACAACTAGCACATCTTATCCTGATGAAAGGTGGTCTTCGCCTGCAAAGCTTCTGGTCGTGACGTCGTGGTGGGCTCGGCGATAACCTATGTCCTGTCGTCCTAGCGGTCTTGGTCTCGTAGAACGTAAATGGAAACCCTTGGCTGATTCCTCGAGACTCCGCGCCTGTGTTTGCCTCTTTAGCACCAAAGAGGAAACCTACTATACTGTGCCCGCTGGCGCCCGCCAGGCTTTGGTCGTCATGGCTTGCATCATCCGGACCTCGCGAGGTGGGTGCCTGCATATAAGTCTCCGCCCCTCAGGAGCCAGCCTAGGGAGGCTGCTTCCTTTGGAGGTCTTGATGTCGTCCGCCTCGCGAGGCTTGGCCCCTCGCGAGGGTCTTGTGTTGTTGATGCCGAAGATGGGCTGTACCAGGCCGCTGATGGAGCCCCGCCGTGGACCGCATGCAGCAAGTCTGGTTACCCCGGTTCCCAGAACGCCGGTAGTAGCCCCTTGGCCCAAGGAGCGCTCGGACTTGGCTTCGATGCGAAGCCAAATGGCAGAGGCATAGCGCCGCGGGCCCCAACCGCCTGCGGGCCCAGTCGACGTGTGGCGCTTGATGGGACATGGGCGTATCTGCTTCCCCATGCTGCCTCAGGAATCGTCCGACTTAACCACCTGCTGCATGCAGAAAAGATCGTCATTACTGGGAATTGTGGGAGGCCGGTGGTTCGCCTCCCTCCGGTTATAAATGGGGGGGTGGGCAGAGCCCCCTGCTCATCTCCGTCTTCTCGCTGCTTGCTGCTTCTTCTTCCTTCTTGCTTTCACCGTCTCGTCGGAGCATCCATGGTGTCAGTGAGGAGATTCTCCATGGCCGAGAAGGGGAAGGCCCCCAAGGAGGGGCCAGACTCGCCACCGCCCAAGAGAGGTCGTGGGCAGCCCCGGAAGCACACGACGACTCCGGCGGCGACCCTCATGGGCACGGGCGCACTCCTTCAACGGCTGGCGCCGCCTGTGTCAGCCGCGGTGGAGCTTCTTCCTGCGGCAAGGGCTGCCGAGATCAAGGCGACCTCGACGATGGCGGGAGGCGTGCGATGATCGTCCGGCCACCATGACTGCGCTCCCACTCAGCCGACACGCTTCCGGAGTTCGTCGTGTGGTCGGGGAGGCCAGCCAGCATTTGGTTCCAGCTTTCATGTTCCTTCGCAAGCGCGCTGCCGGTGGGAGGGCCCGGCTGGCTCTGGCTCTAGGCTGACGGCAGTAGCAGCAAGGCCTCGTGGGTGCACATCGAGGTCACTGCTGCCGGCAATGTGTTCCTGACCCGAGGGTGGCAGACATTTGCCCGCGCGCGCGGCCTTCATGGGAGGTGCACCCTCCACTTCAGGTACGATGGCGCCGCAACCCTTTATGTCCGGGTCTTCAGGGAAAACGGCCGGTGCCTGGGGTGCTGCCCGGAGAGCGACAATGACGATGAGGACGATGGTGACGGTGCCTTTGCTGGTGATGAGCTTGCCCTTGGCGACGGTCGCGCCACCTCCAGTAGCAGGGCTCTTCTTCTGGGTAGAGCACGGGCGGCAACGAGCACAACGAACCGCTACACTGCCGGGCTCGAACCAGGGAGGGCGACGAGCCGCACCACCGACGCACCCTGGTGAAGCAGGAGGAAGACTCCAACTAAGCTCGGGCGTTGCTGGAGCTGGGCCTCCGGAGCCACTGTGGCCGTGCGGCGCGGCTTTCTTTTGTTTCTTTCTTTCTCCTGCATCAAGAAAAAGTAGAAGGCCCTGTTGGGGCGTGTAATGAGCCATGGCGCTTGCATCATTATGCTATGCTTGTTACTTTTATGTTACGCCATGACATCCGTGTTGCTATTAGGTGTAGTCAGGGTAACTTAGCTTGATGTGCTCGCGGTAGATACCCGTGGGCTTCCTTCTTGGAGGCTTGAGGGCGACCGAGACTCCGGAGACGTCGTGCAGATGCAGGGTTAAAAAAACTTTGTGAGGTGCCATACCCCGTGCAAGCCCCCAGCGAGGGTTAATCTGCAGCTAGTGTGCCATATCGCAATGCCCGGAGGCATGGACTCAGGAGAGCGCACCTGCCCATGAGCTCGTTGAGAGCGTCCCGTGAGGACTAAGGCGTCAAAGTTGTGGCATCAAGGTTTTGGCGAGGTGTGGTTGTGAGCGAACCTGGGTGCACACATCGTACCCAGCCCTTGTGCGCAGGACGCGAGAGGAAGAGCGAAGGGCAACTGGCACTCTCCCTAAGGCAAAATTGGAAAGAGAGAACACTACGGGGAGAGAAAAGAGATAAAAATCCAACTTTTGCGAATGAAAGACACAAAAGCTCCAAATTTCACTCAAGAAATCGAAAACTAGTTACAGAAAGCAAGCAAAAGAACAGCCACGTCCGGCACCTAGACTAGTCTTCTTGTCTTCCCACCGGCGCGGAGCATGGGGCTTCCACTAGGATGTGGGTGGGAGCCCCCGTGAGGCCTAAGGGCAGCACTCAGGAGACTCCGAGGCGTGTACATCCCCAACTCACTATTACGTGAGAGTGTCATGAGCGAAGATCTTCACAGGCACACAGCCTTGGTCATGGGTAGAACTTCCGGAGGTGCTGGATGTTCCAGGCAATCTCGATGGGGATCCCGTCCTGCGTCTCCAGGAACGCGACACCAGGCCTGGAGACACGGGTGATCCTAAACAGGCCCTCACACATGGGTGAGAGCTTATGCATCCCTTCCCTGGAGAGCACCCGCCTCAGGACGAGATCACCCACCTCGAGTGTCCTGGAGCGGGCGCCGCGACACTAATACCGCTGCAGCGCCTGCTGGTACCTCACTGCTCAGAGCGAGGCTTGCCGGCGGCATTCCTCCCCCAGCACGAGGTCCATCCCCCGCAAGGCGTCCTGACGTGCCTCGTCGAATGCCAAGACCTGCACAGAGCGATGCCTGACCTTGTGAGGGAGGACTGCCTCGGCTCCATAGACAAGGAAGAACGGAGTCTCTCCTGTGGACTTGGTCGCGGTGGTGCAGATGGACCACAACACAGACCTGGAGTTCGTCGAACCAGCCCCTGTCGCATGCCTCGAGCTTCTTCCTGAAGGTCCTCGCCTTGAGGCCCCTCAGGACCTCTACGTTGTTGCGCTCAGCCTGGCCGTTGCTCCGTGGGTGTGCCACTGAAGCTTAGCATATCTATGTTCCAAGGTTAGCACAATATGTTTTGAATAGGTTGCTGGTGAATTGCGAGCCATTGTCGGTGATGATGCGGTTAGGAACCCCGAAGCGGCTCACGAGGCCCTTGATGAACTTGACGGCCTAGCTAGCCAGGATGGTGCGGACGGCCTCCACCTCCGTCGATTTGGTGAACTTGTCGATGGCGACGTAGAGATAGCGGTAGCCCCCATGCGCTCGAAGGAACAAGCCCAAGATGTCCAGCCCCCAGACCGAGAATGGCCACGAGAGCGGAATAGTCTTGAGGCCCTGGGTGGGCTGGTGGATCTGCTTAGCATGGAACTGACAGGCTTCGTACGATCTTACTAACTCAGTGGGGTCATTGAGCGCCATGGGCCAGTAGAATTCGCTGTGGAACGTCTTGCCCACGATGGTTCGCGACGAGGAGTGATGCCCGCAGTCCCCGCTGTGAATGTCGGCCAATAGCTCGCATCCCTGCTCCCTGGAGATGCATCGCTGATAAACATCGTTCGGGCGCTTTTGGTATAGCTCACTGTCTCGGATGCAGTACGTAGTAGCCTAGCGGACCACATGCTCTGCGTCCTCCTCCTTCTCCGGCAGGGTGCCCTGGAGCAGGTACGCCTTGAACTCCTCGGACCAGCACCCCTCCTGAGGCTCGAGCGCAAGGAGCAGGCGGGCCCCTGAGGTCGGGCCGCAGGCTGGTGCGCCTGAGGGAGGTGCCAGGGGAAGCTCCTCCCGAGGCGGTTCGGGTCCCGCAGCGGGGGAAACTGCCGACGGTTTGAAGAGTCGCTCCTCAAAGACACCACGCTCCTGAGGCTGGCGCCAGGATGCCCTCTTGGCGATGTCGTCTGCCTCCTTGTTCGTGTCGTGCGGCATGTGATGTAACTCCAAGCCCAAGAATCAATTCTCAATTTTGCATACCTCCTCAAGGTATGCCCCCATGTGCTCGTCCTTTGGTTTGTACGCCTTGTTAGAGAAGTTTACGAGGAGCTGGGAGTCGCCCCTGATGGTGAGGCGCTTCACCCCTAGGGCCGCTGCAGCCTTGAGGCCGGCGATTAGGCCCTCGTACTCTGCGATGTTGTTGGAGACCTTCTCACCACGCTAGAAACATAGCTGCACGAGGTAGTAGAGCTTGTCCTGGGTGGGTGAGATGAGCACGGCTCCAACCCTCGCGCCTTGGCATGCAAATGCTTTGTCGAAGTACATGACCCAGCCATCTGGAGCTTCGCTTCTGGGTGCAAGGGAATGGTCCTCGCCCACTTCTCGGTCAGGGGCATCAGTCCATTCTGCCACAAAGTCAGCGAGGGCTGCACCTTTGATGATCCTGGTGGTGCTGAACTCCAACTGGAATGCATGTAGTTTGATGTTCCATTCGATGACCCTTCCCATGGTGTTGGGGCTCCGGAGTACCCTCTCCAAGGGGTAAGCTGAGACAACCTTGATGGGGCGGCCTTGGAAGTAGTGACGCAGTTTCCGGGAGGCGACGAGGAGTGTAAGCAGAAGCTTTTGTGGCATGGGGTAGCGTGCCCGTGCATCTCGCAGGACCGTGCTGACGAAGTACACCGGGTGCTCGACGAGGTTGGAGGCGTTGGCGGCGTCTCGTACCTCTTGAGACTGGAGGGCCTAGGGAGCTTGGTCATTTGTTGGGTCAGCCGAGGTTTCAGGAATGCCATCCTCAGGAGCTTTGTCTTTTGTTGGGGCAGCCGTGACCTCAGGAGCGCCATCCTCAGGCTGTGGAATCTTGGCCATGTGCGAGAGCTGCTCCGTGCGCCCTTGGCCGGACGGTCTTCCCGGACTGCCACGAGCGCCGCGCTAGCAGAATGAGGCATGGCGGCCAGGTAGAGCACCAAGGGTTCGAGGTGGCACGGTCCTACCATCACTGGTGGGCTGGTGAGGTACCTCTTGACGTCCTGGAAGGCCGCTTCAACCTTAGGAGTCCACTCGAACGGACCCTTCTTCTTCATCAGCTTGAAGAAAGGAAGCGCGCGCTCACCTAGCTTGGAGATGAAGCGCCCAAGTGAGGTTACACAGCCTGCCAGCTTCTGCATCTCCTTGAGAGTTTGTGGTGGACTGATCTTCTCTATCGCCTTGACCTTCTCTGGGTTAGCCTCGATCCCTCTGTGTGACACCAGAAATCCCAGCAGCTTGCCAAATGGAACACCAAACAAACATTTTTCCGGGTTGAGTCACAGGTTCACCCGACGCAGACTAGCAAATGTTTCCTCTAGATCTACAACAAGGGTTCTTGCCTCCCGAGACTTCACCACTATGTTATCGACGTATGCCTCTGTGTTCCTCCCGAGCTGCTGGCCCAGGGCGATGTGCATCAGCCGCTGGAAAGTTGCTCCGGCATTGCGCAGTCCGAACGGCATGCAGGTGTAGCAGTATACCCCGCACGGGGTCAAGAAAGTTGTCTTCTCAACATCTTGCACCGCCATCTTGATTTGGTGATAGCCCGAGAAGGCGTCCAGAAAGCACAGTAGATCGCACTCAACGGTGAAGTCGACGATCTGATTGATGCATGGGAGAGGAAACGAATCTTGAGGACAAGCTTTGTTGAGGTTGGTGAAATCGACACACATGCGCTCCTTCCCGCCCTTGTTGGGAACAATAACCGGGTTCGCCAACCAATCCGGATGCCGCACTTCCCGAATGACGCCGGCCTCTTATAGCTTGAGGGTCTCCCGAACAATGAACAACTGCTTATCTGGGGCTTGCCGCCGTGCCTTTTGCTTTACTGGGTGCGCGTTGGGGCACACCATGAGGTGATGCTCGATTACCCCACACGGAACCCCGACCTGGTCCGCCGCCTCCCACGCAAACACGTCCTTGTTCGTGCGGAGGAAGCTGACCATCGCCTCTTCCTAGACCTGGGGGAGGTTGGCGCCTATGATGAAGGTATAGCCTGACTCCGCGTCTTCGTCGACTGGCACCTGCTTCGTTTCGGCGTTGTCCTGAGAAAACAGCTGCTTCTTCTTTGCTGGCGCAGCCCACGGGCCCTCCGGAGCCCCTTCCCCGCTAGGCCGCGTGGCCACCGGGGCCTCGAAGGCGAGCTTGAGGACCGAGAGCGCATCCTAGGTGTCCCCTGCCACGGTGAGGACACCATTGCTCCCCGGCATCTTCATGAGGTTGTAACCAGGATGGGTTGCCGCCATGAACTTGGCCAGGGCCGGGTACCCGAGAATGGCATTGTACGGGAGGCTAATGCGGGCGATGTCGAAGTCGATGAGTTTGGTGCGATAGTTGTCGCGTGTGCCAAAGGTGACGGGGAGGCGGATCTGCCCGAGAGGGCGGGTGGAGCTATCAATGACCCCAGAGAAGGGTTTGGTGGGGAGGAGCCGCCGTAAGGCACATGAAGCAGGCCGAATGCTTCCACGAAGAGGACGTTGAGGCCAGCGCGCCGTCAATGAGGGTCCTAGTGACTGCCACATTGTAGATGGTGGGGGTGCAGAGCATTGGGAGTGCGCCGGCGCTGGCCGTGGTCGCCGGGTGGTCCCTTGAGTCGAAAGTGAGGTCATCTTTAGGCGCCACCCAGCCCGAGGGAGCCCCCCGCCGCGCGTGAGCGGCTCTGAGCTGTCGGCAGAACTGCTTGATGTGGCGGTCCGAGGTCAGCACCTGCGAGCCGCTAAGGAGGGTCGCGACGGCGTGGGGCGCCAGTATCATGAAGAGCGCGATGAAGAGGCCACGCAGCTCCTCCCAGGAAGCCACTGAAGACTCCAGCAAGCCCAGGAGCCAGGTGCACGGCACACCCGTAAGGGCCATGGGGAGCCAGTTCACCTTGACCTTGTCATCGTCATCGGCCGCCCAGACAGCCTCAGCATACGCCTGGAGAAATCCTGCCGGTTCCGCCGTGCCGCCATACCGAGGCAGCAGCTCCAGACTGAACTTTGGCGGCCATTGCACCTGCCGCAAGACAGAGGTGAAAGCCCGGTGGCCCGCGATGCCTCCGAACATGCTTGGGGGCCCGGCCGGTGGAGCGACGCTCGCGATGAGAGCCGAACAGCGTAGGCGGAGCATAGTAGGCGTGGAGGTGAATCTTCGACGCACCCCTGCCTGGCGCGCCAAATGTTGGATTCAGGGCTCCGCAGACCCTTGATAGATTTGAACTCTGAGGTGCGTGCGAAGAACTGAATCTCTCCAATCTACCAACTGGTAGATCCCACAGCCTAGCTCGATGGATTGAAATCAAAGGGGACAGTAGTTTACCCAGGTTCGGGCCACCTTGCGGTGTACTACCCTACTCCTGCTTTGTGGTGGATTAGCCTCGAGGTGGGCTGATGATGAACAGGTACAAGGGAAGAATAACCTCAGGAGATGTGTTCTTGTGTTGGTGTGAGCTGGTGTGGGTGTGGATCCTTCCTCCCCTTCCTATGGGGGTGGCTAGGCTATATTTATAGTGGCCTTGGTCCTCTTCCCCCGAAATGAAGCGGGAAGGGATCCCACAACGGCCAAGTTTGAAAGGAGACAACTAGTACATTTTATCTTGACGAAAGGTGGTCTTCTCCTGCAAAGCTTCTGGTCATGACATCGTGGTGCACTCGGCGATGACCTCTGTCCTGCCGTCCTGGCGGTCTTGGTCTCGTAGCACGTAAATGAAACCTTTGGTTGATTCCTCGGGACTCTGCGCCTGCATTTGCCTCTAGCACCAAAGAGGAAACTTGTTGTACTGCGCCCGCTGGCACCCGTCAAGCTTTAGTCGTCATGGCTTGCGTCATCCGGACCTCGCAAGGTGGGCGCCTGCATATAAGTCTCCGCTGTTGAGTAACGTGATTGTATTAGGAAACATAGGTTAGACTAGGAAATATTCTAGCTTTCCTTGTACTCCAAGTAGATCATGTACTCCTATATATATGCCCATGAGGCTCAAGCAATAAAATAAAACTATTCCACCAATCCTCTCTCTTCCTTCTAACATGGTATCTATCGCAAGTCGATCCTAAACCCTAGCCGCTGCCGCTTCCGCACCTGCGCGCCGCCCCAGAGGCGATCGGCCTCCATGACCGTTGCCGGGGGCCGCGCCGTCCGTACCTAGGGTTCTTCTGCCGATCATGTTGACCGGCTGCCCTAGAGAGTCTTTTCCCCGAGCCTTGCTCCGGGGTTTTCTCTCTCCCGTCGGTCATCTTGATCGCGCGGTTTCTTTTTGCTTTTCCGATCTATTCTTGATCGGTTTGCGTCGCCCACCGCCGCCGTCGATCCCGAGCGCCTCTACTCTGACCTCGGCGTGACCCGTCGGCCTCTCCTCCGACCCGGCGGCCCGCCAGGGCCAGCCGTCGTCCGCACGTCGGTCCGCCCGTCGCCCTGTGCCGACCGTCACCGCCTGTTCCGACCGGGACACCTGCATCGCCCCGACCCGCGGACACGCGCCATGCGACGACCAATCATAGTCGTCGCTCGCGCGCCGGCCCGCCCATCGATCCACATCACCCGCCTCCGCCGCGTCTGCCCGGTGGTCTACCTCGCCGGCCTCGTCCTCGGCTGTGTCGGGACGATTGCGTCAGGCTTGTCGGCTGCCTCAACTCGGGCGCCGCTGCTCCGTTGGTCGCTCGGGCCTCGCTGCCCGGGCGCCGGCGTTGCTTTGGCAGCCCGGGTGCCGGTGCTGACAAGCTCGTCCGCACGATGTCTCACGTCGTCTGTCGTCGCCGGCTTCATCTCGGACTCCGCCGCCACCACGCCTCCACCAAACGGCGTCCCCGACCTCGCGCGCGATCGGCTTGATCACCCGCTCGCATGGCGATCCGCCTCGTCTACGCCGCGCGACCGACCTGGACCGTCGGTTACACGCGCCTCCACAGGTCCCGTGAAGATCGTCCCCGAGTTCAGCGCGCCTCTCCACCGATCGAGCATTGGGCTGCCGCTGCGTCGCCCCGTTGGGCCGCAGCGCCGCCGCCCCGTGTTTCTCCTCACGGCTGCATCAACCCGTGCGTCGCCCCTTCGGGTCGTAGTGTCGCGATACGCGGTCCCCGCCGCCGCCTCGAGGCTGTCCCCATGGCTGCACCGACTCGCGAACCTCCGTTGCGTCGCCCCTTCGGGCCGCAATGTTGCGGCCCGCGGTCCCCGCCGGCGCCGCAAGGTCTTCCCGCCGTCGCCCCAACCCTCCTGTCGCCGCTGCGTCGCCCCTTTGGGTCGTAGCACCGCGGCCCGCGATCCACTCCGCCGTCACCGCGCGTCGACCTCCCGTGGTATGCGCCGCGCTGTCTCCCTTGGCGCGGGAACGCCACCATCTGCGCCGGTCTTCGTCACGCTGTCAGGGTTCTTCGCCTACTTTGAGCACCACCACCGCACTCCTAACCTAGCCGCTGCCGCTGCCGCCCATCCACCTCCTTCGTCTTCATCCAGCACCAGCCCGTCGTCAGCGTCGCCGTCATCTACCCCAACCACTTCGTCTACTCCGACCACCGTTAGTGACATTGGCCCCGCGTCGATGGACGCCGCAACCGTCGTCGAGTTCTTCTCTGCTGGCCCTTCGACTTCTTCGACATGGCGTACAGCTCGTGCAGGTCCTAGTCTCCGCATGCCCGGTGCTGGCAACACCGTCGCGTGCCTTCGTCCACGACGTGTCCCCGGGCCTAGCAAACCTGGTGCGGCGCTTCATCAACTTCGTCTTCGTCCGTCTACGCATGCTCGGTGCTGGCGACACCGGTGCGTGCCTTCGTCTACGATGTGTCCCCGGGCTTGGCAAACCCGCCGCGACGCGTCGTCAACAACATCTCCTTTCCGGCGCACCACTACGCCCATGCTAACTCGGCGCACCCTTGCGCCCGCGGCTCCACGGTGACATCCTCGGCACCGGCTCCCCGACTCGACCTCGACCACGACATTCTTCACACGGCTACCTCAACCACGACTACACCACCCTCCGCTCTCGGCTACATCGACAAACGGCACAAAGGGCTACCGCCTTGCTTGAGCAACCTTGTCGGTTGCCACTCCAGCCACGACTCCGCGATGCGTCGACCGTTACGACTGTGGGGGGTGTCCATCGGCTTGCCTTCGGATTCTTCTCCAGTCTCACCGTCTGCGTCGCTACTCCGTTGTGACTGCGGGGGGATGTTGAGTAACGTGATTGTATTAGAAAACGTAGGTTAGACTAGGAAATATTCTGGCTTGTCTTGTACTCCAAGTAGATCATGTACTCCTATATATATGCCCACGAGGCTCAAGCAATACAAAAAACCATTCCACCAAATCCCTCTCTCCCTTTTAACATCCGCCCCTCAGGCGCCAGCCTAGGAAGGCTGCTTCCTCTGAAGGTCTTGATGTCGTCCGCCTCGCAAGGCTTGGCCCTTCGCTAGGGTCTTGTGTTGTCGATGCCGAAGGTGGGCCGCACCAGGCCGCTGATGGAGTCCCGCCATGGGTCGCAGGCAGGCAAGTCTGGGTACCCCGGTTCCCAGAACGCCGACAGCGGTGCCGAACTGTCCATTTCCACCACTTGGTCCTTAAGCCACGACTAGAAAGATCATTTTTCTCCTAGTTCGTGTGATGATTTGGTGATTAAACCTAATTTGATGGAATATCTTGTGCACTTTAGCGTCAGTTCCCTTTTGTGCACCAACGCAAATAATGAAAATCAACCGGTTTAACCACCTAATCACGCAATCATCACTACAAGCCAGGAGCAAAATGGTGTGCATGGTAGCCGATGGTTTTCTCGAGAGACCCACAGAGAGCATTGTCGACTTCAGGATTGACTACTTGATGGAGGTAACCGCTGATCCGGTGATGTGAGAACTCAACTCGTTTCTTTTTCCCTTTTTTGCCTACTTGCCAGGTAGGAATAGTACCAACTGCCAACTGCAGAATAGGTGGTTAAATATTGGCCATCACTCCGATCTAAACCCTTGAGCTGTTCCTGTGATGACTGGCTAACCCAGAGGCTTGTTGTTCAAAGAATATCTACAGTGAAGTTGAGTTGCTGTCAAATGAATAGGATGGCGTGTCCGTCTATCTTCAAAGATGGTATCGAATAATAGGAGTTGAGTTGATCAGGACATGGTGAGTTGGTATTGCTCTTGTGAATGAGACAACTTGAGAAGTGGAAATCAAATGCGGAGTAGGCAGCTCATGCGCAAACAGTGGTGGAACAGGTGCTAGGTGCTGGACCAAATCAGCACTGCAAGCGTGCTCATCTCCAAAGAGAGAATAAGAAAAACGAAACCAGTGGAATAATAAGTAAAGAAAGATGACTTAAGAAAGTGCGCCCACTTTTGTAACGTTGCCAACCGGAATGTTCCATCCATGTCTGCATTACGTGTGTGTGCGCCCATGTTTGTTTGTGAAGCGTGTAAGAAACAACTGCTAACTAAACAAAGGATCGGAGGGGACAAAGTATGGGGTTAATGGCCGGCAGCATGACCCGGGTGGCGGATGATTATATGCACAATGGCACGCCTAGTAGCTTCAACTAACAATGCATTTGGCCTTTTGTCTGAAGTCTTGTTCGACAACATACTGGAACTTGGTCTACAAAAAAGGTTTGGAACTATATATCTGTGACTGAAGAGACAATGGAAAGGTCGTTTGACCAGCGAAATTCTATAATCATGCATCCTGGTTTCAGTAGACCCACTTTCTAAAACTTAGAAAAAATATTTATAAGTTTTTTGAAATTCAAAAAAGAAGACGCACCTATATATTAAGCTGAAAGTTATCTACTTAAATGTCTATGAAACAATCTGGCCATTTGCAACCTGCATGAATGGTCATATTATTTCACGAAAAATTGCATGTGTAAGTTTCTAATTAGTACCTACTCCCTCCGTTCCAAAATAGATGGCTCAACTTTGTACTAACTTTAGTACAAAATTGAGTCATCTATTTTGAAACGGATGGAGTATGTGTTTATTTATTTATTGTAATTTGTCAAAATGTGTAACTATGTTTTTCTTTTGCACTCTAAGTTTTAGAAGTGGATTCTTAGTGTATCTAAGTTTCAAAAACCCACGCACGAAAGAATCCGCTCCACTCTTTTCCTGCAGAGAGAAAGAAGTGAAGCCACCTATGCTTGGTGCCTCCATTTGCCGGCGTTGTCTCCGGTGGCTCACCTTCCCTGGCGACATTCGGTCGTCGGTGGGAAGGGGGGTTGCCGGATCCCGCACGCGGCATGTTGTAGTGGTAGTTTTAGGACTAGATTGCTTCGATTTCGGTTGGCTATGGTTTCGTCTCTGATGGTGGCACTGGCAGCGGTGAATGAAGTTTCTGTGGATCCCTCTTCAACGTAGCGATTACCATTGTCTCCGGTAAATCCAATAGATTTGTTGGTCAAGTAGGGTTGGCGCGGACACGCTGACGACTTTGTGGAGGCCCTTTGTGCTTCAATCCGTCATGATGCGAAACATTAATCACCTAATTGTTTTTTCAAAAATCCACTCTATACACTGTCAACTAAGGAACAAGCCATATGATTAGGATCAACCTTTTTTTTCTATTTATTAAGGGGCTCGTTGTTCCCAATTTCATTTGCATGGAACTAATAAAATAACTTAGGTTCAATATGAATAGGCCGGAAAGCCAAAAAAGTGTTCCTTTCCCTTAGCAGCGGCTAGGGTTACACCTCACCTGCAAGCAACACCTAGAACCCGTGGAATCGCCTCCCCTCCGCCTGCCGCTCTGACGGCTGGTGGCGGGCAGGAGAATTCTAGTGCATGTGCTTCGACTAGTAGTTTAGGTCAGGCTTTTAGTCCTCTCAAGGGTGGCGGTCGGGTGGATGTTGGTGCTTCTTCTTTGATTTGGTCTTCCGAGCTCTGATCCTCCTCGAGTTAGTTCGTCTGGATAGAGTCGACACAGCTCCGGTGTAGATTCCTGCTGTCTCCTTGGGGCGGCGACTCTAGGTTTTCTCGTCATGCATGTGAGCTTCGGATTGATTTACGGGTTCAACAATGACGACTGCGGCTCTAGGGTGCTGATCCTTAAGGACACGTGCATGAAAACTCCCTGACTGTCATGGACACGGACAAACCGGCTCCAATAGAGAAGCGATGGCAACGGCACGTCGGCGGCTCGTTCTTTGGTGGTCTAGAGATCTCGATTTAATTTTTATTATATTTCGGGTGTTTTGTACTTCATAATAGATCCGGATGCCTTTATTAAAAAAAAGGATATCAAGGCCTTGATCATGAATATGTTCTGTTTTTAAGGAAAATACTCCCGGGCCTCTCCACAGACACATGATGACACAACCCGTTGATTGCCAATTTGTGAAATCAGAAATTAAGTGTTACTACTGCCTTGATATATACCCCAATGGTCCATTTCCTATGAGAAAGAATCTAGGGTGGCTTTGTTCCTGTTGTAGCTTTTGTTCGAATTCTGCAATGGTCCGGTCTTGGGGTCAAGCAATCAGTTCCCTTGCACCCCCCATCTTTGTCATATCCTCCACCTTTTAAAGCTTTTGGTTGTGCCGCGCTTGTGCCTTTCCTTTGATGAAAGTGAGCATCTAGTGCTTAGTTCTTTCCTTTTGGCCATTGATTGCTTCTCAAAGACAACAACAGGACAACCAGCTTTGGACCCGGCCCCTCCTTCCCTGGCATGAAAAGTTCCGTGGAACCTCCGCCGGCGCCACAAGTTCGTCTCCGTTGCGCTTTGGTTTGGTTCTTCGCCTGCAGCTGCAGGTGATGGAAACTTCCTTCTGTTGCATTTACGTGCGGCAATGCTAAGCTGGGAGTGGTTCATACCAAATGGTAAGTAAATGTTTTACCTACCAACAAAGCGATGGTTTGGTTCAACGGAAAACACAAAAGTTCGTCCAAAGTTCTTTAGGAGATGAGGAAGTGGCACGGTTGGAGTGGAGGGTGGTGATTAAGGTAGGCATGATGGATGATGATGAGCATGCATTGCATGTATCAATGAATATGGCGACTTGTCGTCCGTCAGTACGAGACCAATTAGATAGTGGCACCTTTATCATTTGCACAAAGGAATCCATACTTTAGTTTCTTTGGGTAGGGATCAATATCTTAATTAACTGACGATCTTAACTGACACCTATCTGTGTTGTACTATTATTATTTTTCCAGTGGCAAGTGGTCTGAGGAATTCATGGAGCCTGCTTGTAATCAGATGTTCCCGAACGAGAAACCTATGATTCAAAGCCGGTCCTCGCGACGATATAATAATACTAGTAGTAATAACAATGCTGATAGCTAGCAGAGCGCGTCCGGTTTCAGGCCATGATTGCTTCGTTCGACTGATGATGGCAGGCAGGGCGGCATGGACAACTAGCAAAGACCACCCGAGACATGGCCTCCAATCTCGCAGCGCAGATCATGCACGCACTGTTCCCTTTTAAATCACGGCCTGAACCCCTGAACTGAGGCAAACTGCCGACGCGAGAGGAACAAACAGAGGCATGTACAGTGGTCACCACCGATCCAGCCGTGTTTTTTTTTTTTTTTTGAGTTGTTTGGATTGCTTATCACATGTCACGTGGTGATCCAGCCGTGTTCTTAATGTGTGTGCGAGTGTTGGTGATTGCCATTGCTAACAGGTACATCCCGGGTAGGCAGTTTTTTTATTGACAATGCATGCAATTAATTGAATTGAGCATACCTGAAAAATGTTTTGCCACTTCAATAGTCAGCAACCTTTCTGTACAATGTACATTTGGTTCTTTCAATGCTCTATTCCAAACACCTCCATCACGTCGCGGGCAAACCTCACCGTGGTCTTTAGGCATGTGCTCTTCACCAACTGGACCATCTTACCAACGATATCGACGGCGATGCCAAGTGCAAACATCCTCATAGCAGCCGTGCATTTTTGCTTAGCAGAGAACGACAGTTGTCCGCAACAATCCCTGATGAGCTTGAAGTAGGATCGTGTGCCTCCACTCCATCCACCACGCGCAAGAACAAGGTTTGCACATACGGAAGCAACGACGAAACCATTCATCAAGGAATGTTGGTACGGGATCTAGTCCTTGTACAGTAGCCGTGCTCCAGAGACCGTATCCCGGTTCAGACATTTCTCCCTTTGATCAAACCCTTGAAGTTCGTAATGTGCTCCACCTCCCGGTCCATTTCCCGTTAAATGCTCATGATCATCATCACCTCCGCTTCTTCGCCTGAATCCGATGAATCGAGGAACTCCTTTTGAATTAATTCATCAAGCTTCGTGTGTCCATACTACTCATCCGACGAACCATCCGAATCCATCGTTTCGTCTACAAAACAATCACAGAAAACAGATCGAACAATGTGTCAACACATAGAGGGCAAGGCGTAGTCTGAGAGTAACCGAACGTACCACGGGGGTGTCCGACTGACAACGGTGTCCATGGCGGTGAGATTGGAGGGGAGGAGTATTGTAGCGGTGCTGAGGGCTTGATGCGGCGGCAAAACTAGGAAGGGCCGGCACAAGCGAGGGAGAAGAGATGAGAGAAAAATGGTTGGTTTGGCAAGGTCTGGGGTGGGATGGGGAAGGCGGATTTGGTGCATTTTGCGGTGGGCCTTGCCTGCTAGGTCTGACTTAACAGACGCGCCTGAGCCTCCTCATATATGCACCAGATACAAGTTGAATGTAAGGGGTGCCGGTCATCCTCCATATTTAGGTCGGGTATGAGAAGCCCGTCTAAGTTAGATTTTTTGATCAGTCAATGATGGGTCATCCGTTTAAAGAGGGTTTGGGGCCCAAAGCTCTTAGAGCATCTCTAGCAAATCCCTTAAATGTCAACCCTTAAAAACACGTTTGAAGGGCCCTTTAAATCATTTTTACGGTGCGAAACTGGGCCAAAAAGAACAAATACTTTATTACGAACTATATCCTAAACGATACAGTAAGAAATCGTCCCGCTCCGGCCAAACCCATCCCGCTCCGGCCGCGCTCCCCCTGGACACGCCGCGCCTCGGCCATGCCCGTCCCGGTAGCCACCCGTCCCCGCCCCGTCCAACCCCGGTCATGCACGCCCTGGCGCCGGTCGCGCCCACCCCACCGCCGCCCGATCGCGCCTCCCCCGCCCCGGTCGCGCCTCTCTCGCTCTTCTCTAACGTCGCCCCGCCTTGATTTGGGCCGGCGGCGGCCTGCTCCACCCCACTCGTGGCCGGCCTGGCCTTGGCGGTGATGGTCTAGCCGGCCACAATTTGGCCCGACAGCGACAAATTCCGGCGGCGACCTTTTCCGATGTGCGGCGACGGCTTGTGGCGAGTTTCGGGTGCATTCCAGTTAGTTCCGCGGCGGAGCATCTGCTTTGACGAGGTTTGGCCGTTTACGGGTTGAGCAGTATACCGCCTTCCAATCTGTACATATAAGGTTCTGGCGGATGGATTCTTGGTGCCCCTTAAAAAAAATTAAGGGTCGGTCGAACTCTATGGGATCTGCTTGGGGCTGTTTTTTCGACCGACACTATAATACCGCATTCCTTTTACGGGTTTAACCGCTTTTAAGGGTATGATAGAGATGCTCTTAGAGCAACTCTGGCAGACCCCGCATCCCGCCCCGACCCAGAAAATAACCGCCAAAATACGGGCCGGGGCGGGAAAACCTGCCCGACCAGACCCCGCATCTCGCTCCGGCACGCATAAAAATTTAGGGGGCGCGGCAAAATCTCGGCCCCGATCCACGTATTCACGGGTTTCCCCCTCGCCGCTGCGGTGCCCTGCATATAAGCGGAAGCGGTTGGTGGGGGGACATTTCAGCCCGCCATTTCCCCCACCAACCACCTCCCCTCTCTTCCTCGCGCCGCCGACACCCCGCCGCCCAAGATTCCGGTGACAGCAGCCTGCAGGAGCTCGCCGAAAGGCCGCCGCATGCACGAGGCTTCCCCTCCCTCCCCCTGCGCCGACGGGCCGGCAGATTTGCAGATCTGCGGACCTTCATCACGCGGCTACCGGATTTGGCTTTGCCGATCCCCGGTGGCTGCGCCAAGCGATGGAGTGGTCCGGGAGAATCTCCCGCAGCCCCGGCAAGGGCGCATCTCCGCATGCAGGGACGGGTTCGCCCTCCCGGTGCCGTCGACGATTTGCGGCCATGGATCCGTCCGCGCTCGCGCAACGGCTTTGTGGCTCGCCGTTGCCGCTCATAAAGTGCGACGACTGCACGCAGACAGTGCTGCGGCTTACTTCGGCCACGTCGAAGCACCCCGGATGGGTGTTCTTCAAATGCGAAAACGACGGGGTACGTGCACTTGCGGTAGCTCGTTTTGATAGCTCATTCTTTTGGTTCAATTGCGGATCCTCATTCCGAACATGGTCATTCTTTTGTGTAGGAAGATGGATGCTCATTTTGGTTTTGGGAAGGCCAATACATTGATTTATTGATAGAAAGAAAGTTAATAGATGTTGATGCACTCCTTAGTAGCATAGAAAACAATGATGCGGCTGCATGTGCAACTAGAGTGAAAGCAACATCTACTTCTTCCGAACCAAAAATGAAGAATGAAGAATGCAAGATCAAGAATCCACAAATCAACAATGAGTGCATTGAGAAGATTTTGGTTCAACTAGTGGGAGCAGTTATGAAAGTTGAAAATCTTCTAAAATGCATACTTGTGGTTCTTGTTTTCTTTGGTCTTGCTATTCTAGCAAAGATTTGGTGATGTTTTATGTATCCAATATTATTGAAAAAGAAAAAAATGCATTATGTTGGATCAAATCAAAGTGCAAATTTAGGTTTTCCGGACCGGGAGAAGCTGCGCCAGAGCAGATCCCGCAAAGCCGACCCGTAAAAAAACATATTCGCGGAATATGCCTTTTTACTGGTCGGTTTTGCGGGGTCTGCATCCGCGGCTGTGTGCGCTGGCTCGCAAAGGCGTTTTTCCGTGAAGTGCAAACACGTTTTGTGGGCTGGGCGGACTAGAGTTGCTCTTACTGTCCAACCCGGAAAGAAAATAAGGCCGTGCTTGCTAGCAAGTGCGTGCGCGTGGGGTTTGACACGGCGTATGTTAGGTGCGCGCGCCTACCGCGTGCGTGCGCTCCTCCAGGCCACGCACACGCGACGCCGGCCGGCGAGCACGCCGTGTCGTGTCCCATCCGGCCATCCGGGGGATGCCGTTGCCTTGGGCCTACGCAAATTGACGGCGTACTCGCCGTTCGGTACGAGCCGCAGCCGGCCAACCGATGGATCGAGTTGGTCTTCTACCCCGCCACCTGCCACAGAGATTGGATCCAAAGTACGCGTGTTGATCATTGGCGCCGAGCTAGCTGCTCAAGCTGTACAGTACAGCTCATGGGCTCTGGTCGCCTGCCACGCTCCTCCTCCTGACGGAAAGGCAAGCAGAGCCCGCGGCTGCAGGCACGTCCATGCATGATTGGCTCCGGTCAAGAATCAGGGCATGCGCTCAGCTCCTCGGTGCTAATTCTGATTTAGTCTCATTCTTCTTTTGTATCTTTGATGAGTGCGACGCGGGTTGGCAGGAACTGGACGTGAGATCAGGTTCGGGACGTCAACGGGTCTGTGAAGATTTGCGACCTGCAATGCGTCGCTGACCGATCATTGGTGCTGTGTAACGAGGGGCATGCGCTGGACGGATAGGGAGTTAGGGACGGACAGATATGATGGTCGGATGCAACGTACGCAGCGCACCGCGGCGCCGATGCGTGCGAGCGTGTCCGTCCAACCGCAGCCGCGGGCGGGAAGGAACCGGCGCCGGCGCTGACCCGCCACTGCCTCGATCGGCCGGTGCAACCGCAGCCTGCTGCAGATGCGTGCGAGCGTGCCCGACTGCTCTCCGTCTACGACGGCGACGGCGGAGCGGGCATGGGTACGTCTCCAGCCATTTCTCTAACACAGTGGCGAGCCGAGCTGCGTTCTTTTTTGCTCAGCTGAGCTGGCGCTTTTCGAGAGAAGATAACCCAACAGGCCGTGCAGCATAAGGCTATATATAGCCCACGGGAGACGATCAACTAGACCGGGCCGTAACTGGGGAGCTCCTATTTGCCGCATTAGTCGCTTGTTCGCACAGATCGCTCCCGATTGGGCCGGCATGGGGTCAAAACCCTTAGCGTATGGTCCGGCGCAAAAATACCAAAAACACAAATGTGTGCGAGCCAGTATTCGACCCAGAGATCTTCTGTAGAAGTCAACGCTTTGGCGGATGATCTCTATTTGAGCCGCATACAAGTCGCATCGGACTGCAAAACGGTGGTGCAGGACTTAAACAAAGAGAATTTGGCGAGCTATGGTGCAGTTATTCATGAGATAGTTGAACATTCTTTAGCTTTTGATTTTTGTAATTTCAGTCATGAGTTTAGGAGCTCAAATTTTAAAGCTCACAACTTAACGAAGCATGCTTTATCTCTCGGTGGTGGCCGTCATATTTGGTTAGGACACCCTGGGAATTTACCATCCGTCCCAGTAAACATTGTGACGAATCGATAAAAGCTTCACGACGTTGTCTCAAAAAAAAAGTAGAACCGACTCCGTATAATTGAGAAACATGTGTAGCAAGAAATGTAAAGAACACAAGAGAAGCAGCGTGATTCAACATTACTCAAAGAAATTAAGAAACACATACAATTTATTAAATTCAATTTCTTTTGAAAATGCGATTAATTTTTTCGAAGTAGAAACAATCTTTGAAAAAATTGGAACAAATTTTGAAAAAGAGAACACAAAACTAAAATTCTGGTAAAATTTTGAAAATTTGAACAAATTTCGAGAACACACACGAAATTTGATCATCCAAAGTTTTTTGAAAACATGAAAATTATAAATTCCAAACATGTTGTAGAAACATGAACAAAATTAGAAATTCTATTTTTTTTAAAAAAAGTAAGAACAGTATTTATAATTTAGAACATTTTTTAAAATGTGAACAAATTTTGAAAATGAGAACAAAATTTTGAAACTCCAAACATTTTTCGACATTATTTTATTTGGAAATTCCGAATATTTAGTAACATTGCAAACAGTTTTTGAAAATGTGAACAAAATTGTAAAGATTTTTTAGAACATGTACAAAACACCAAACATTTTTTGAAGACATGATTTTTTTTAAAATTGAAACAATTTTCTGAACAGATGAACAAAATTTGGAATTTTTGAACTTCCTATTGAATTGTAACCAAAATGTGAAAATAGGAACATTTTTTGAAATTGTGAACCTTACTTAAAAATATGAAAAATAATTGACAACAAGAACATTTTGGAAATTCTAAACAATATTTGAACTTTTGGAAAAGCTTAAAAGAAAATTAAAAATAATATTGAAAAAGAAAAGAAAAAACAAAGAAAATGAAAAAAAGAATAGAAAAAGACAGTGAAGAAAACCCGAAAAACCAGTAGAAGGAAATAAACAGAAAATTTCGGTTCATGGAACCTTGTAGAAGGTTCCCAAAACCGGTTGGCACCGACCTGTGGTCACGCTCTAAAGAGGGCCGGCCCAGATCCCGCGCTTTGTGTGATATGCTTGTGTGTTGCCTCGACAGCCTCGTAACTGCACGAAGTTTTTGAAAAGTAGCTGGCCCTCAAGGCGTAAAAGGATGTGCTGTCAAAATCCAACAACTGGGCTCATATTAATTCCCGGAGACGCCAGAAAGGAAGGTACTCCGTCTATCCCATAATATAATGAGTAATTTCCTATTTGACGCTTGCTGCGACAAGATGTCGGCTGCTTGCCCCGACCTCATTTCAATGTGATTTTTCAATCCAGTTTATTCTTCTACTAGATGAGAGGTATCAATGGACTACGTTAAAAGGAATTTGGGTTCAATTAGCTAACGAAGCACTACATACAATTATTTGGGTCTGCCAATGGATATGGGGAGATCAAAGAATGGGGTCTTTAAGTATTTCAAGGATAAAGTATGGAAGCCAATCAGGGGATGGAAAGAGCAAATTTTGTTAGTAGGAGGAAAATAAATTCTTATTAAGTCAATGGCACAAGCTCTACCTATGCAATGGAGTGTTTTAAATTATTGAGGGGGTTATGCGAGCATATTGATTCTATGCTTCGTAAATTTTTGTGGGGACGAAGGAAGGGAAAAGGAAGAAAACTTCAGTGGCCTACGAGGATATGACCCACTCAAAATGTTTGGGACTATTTGGTTCGAAATATGGAGTTATGCAATCTTGCACTGCTACAGTAACAAGGATGGAGGTTGGTACGGGAGCAGAGTACTCTCAGTGAATGAATTTTAAAGGAGGTGCACCATCCTACTGGAGATTTTCTATCGGCGTCATTGGGCTCCCATCCCTCACATATTTGGAGGTCTATTCTAGATGGCCATGAAGTGCTTAAACGTTGAATAAATTAAAAGGATTGGAGATGGTCAGACTATCCAAATTTGGAATGAAAATTGGTTGCCGAGGAAGAGCATATATGTAGCCCACATGTCGTGTTCAACTCGCCCGGACTGTAACTGCAAGGAGTTTGGAGAAGTAGCAGGACCTTGAGTGCTAAAATGTTGTTTTTGGATCACTATTGGGCAGGTCGAATCTAGTGTTTAGGCGGTTACCCTCGTATTAATTTTCGAAGGCGTCGGAAAGGAAGGTGGTTTCCTATTTGTCGCTCGTTACTACAAGATATCGGAGAACCACTCAAGAGCTAGCTAGTTGTCTCGGCCTCATTTCGATGTGTTTTTTTCTGTTATATTTTCTTCTAGCTTTATCGTTTAAAATTATTTACCTTTTCCAAAAATCATGATAATTTTAAAAACCTAGATAAGTTTTGAAATTCATGAATATTCTCAGAGAACATGAATATGTTTTAAATTTGAGATCATTTATTAAATTCCTAAACATTTTCTAAAATCAAATATACTTTTAAATGCACGGATATTTGTTAAATGCAAGATTTTAGAGTTGTCAGTATTGTTTCTAGATTTTTTGAACATTTTTTTGAAAGAAGATAACTATGTTATAAGCGTCCATGTGATTGTGCTATAGCCTATGTTTAGTTGAAGTTTTCCTAAATATAATTTTGTTATAATGGTCTTTGTGACTATGTTATAGGTCTAGCGCATGTAAAGATTTCATTTTGGTTCAAAAAAAGAAAGAGCCACCCGAACTCATAAGATGGGCTGAAAGAGGTACATGTAGTGCATTAAAACGTTATTGTCTTTATTTCTTCTAATTTCTACTTCTTCTATGTTTTTTTAATATGAACTTTTTAAAACTCCTAAACATTTTAAAAATTAGATATATTTTGGAGTACATGGATATTTTTGAAAATCAAAATCATGTATTAAATTAATGAATTTTTTGAGAATCCAAAAATAATTTTTAAAATGGATGATCATCATTTAAATGCAATAAGTTTTTAACTTGTGAATATACTTTTAAAAAGTTGAACTTTTTTTAGAGAAGACAAGTGTGTTATAAGAGTTCATGTCACTGTGTTATAGGCTATGTTCATTTGAAGTTTTTTTTTTCTAAAAATGGTTGTGTTATAAGCGTCTCTATGACGGCGATAGGCTTAGTTCATGTTTTTTTTCTCATGCCATGTGCATGCAAGGATTAGATTAGAGGTCAGAAAGGGAAGGGCCACCTGAACTCATAAGATAAGCTTGGTATGGGTTGAACGGTATCCATGGACTACATGAAAAGGAATTTGGGTTGGATTAGCTAACCAACACTACATACAGGTATTTGGGTCTGCCAACGGATATGGGGAGATCAAAGAATGGGGTCTTCAAGTATTTAAAGGATAAAGTATGGAAGCAATTCAGGGATGGATAGAGCAAATTTTCTCAATAGGAGGAAAACAAGTTCTTATTAATTGCAGGGAGTTCAGAGAATTAGCAGGACCATGAGTGCTAAAATGTTGTATATTTGGTATTGGGCAGGTCAAATCTAATGTTTAGGCTGTTACCCTCGTATTAATTCCCGAAGGCGTCAAAAAGGAAGGTGTTTTCCTATTTATAACTCGTTGCTACAATATATCAGACAATCACACAAGAGCTAGCTAGTTGGCTCTCCCTCATTTCAATGTGATTTTTCCTGTTATATTTTCTTCTTATAGATGTTTTCTTCTACTTTTTTTCTTTTTAAAAATTATTTAACTTTTTGAAAAATCATCATAGTTCTATAAATCTGCAGAAGTTTTTATATTTCGTTATTTTTTTTAGAGAAAATGAATATATTTTAAAATTTGAGATCATTTATTAAATTACTGAACATTTATAAAATTCACAGATGTATTTGTAGATGAACAAATATTTGTTAAATGCAAGATTTTCAAGTTGTATTTTTTTTTGAAATTTGCACATTTTTCTAAAGACGATAACTATGTTATAAGCGTTCACGTGATTGTGTTATAGGCTTATGTTCAGTTTAATTTATTTTTTAAAGATGACTGTTTTATAATGGTCTTTGCGACTGTGTTATAGGCCTAGCGCATGTAAAGATTGGATTTTGGTTCAAAAAATGAAAGAGCCACCTGAACTAGTAAGATGGGCTGAAAGGGGTCCATGAACTATATTAAAAGGTTGTTGTCTCTTCTTCTGAATTGACCCGCGGCCTTGTAGAAAATGTAAACATTTTCCTTTATTTATATTTCCCGAGGAGTATATCTCACAGGGACACATATAACACAATCGTCTTTTTTCTTACCTACAATGATTCAAGGCATGAATCGGATAACCGACACTACAAGAAAGTGGGAGCACCTAAGGCTCGGGTGCCTTAAATTTCCATTAGTTTCAATCATTGTTTCCTGAACCATTGGATTCACATTCAATGAACAAAAGTTAGTTGTCCCGAGTTGAGCGAAAACTTATTTTATTTCAGTCAACTTTTGTGCCCAACAATCACAACCTAGCAAAACCCAACAGAGCAAGCGTACTACCACTACTACTATAAGAAGTTGTGTAAGCCCAGCCGGTCGAAGCCCAGTTAATAATTGCATGACTACTACAACTGTATTCCTGTTGAACATGATCTACTATAGTGGATATAACTAATACTTTGTATTGCTAAAAAACTAATCCTTTGTGCATCCACTTCATAACCATTACCATGTATATATCCTTTTCTTTGTCATGTATATTTGTTTTCACAAACGTACACGGCAATTAAAAAGATTAATAGAGGGAGAAAAGAGGGATTTAAAACCGGTATTCTAGTCTATTATACTTTATGATGATTTTTTATTAGAAACACAAAATAAATCACATTGCTCATATAAAATAGTACCGTAAACGTTTCGACAATGAACAAAAGAATATAAGTGAACTGGAAAAATCTAGGAAAAATGAACAGACAAGGACAAAAATAAAAAAAGAAGATAAATTTCAACCCATAAGTGAACAAAACTTAAAAAGATGATAAAATTTACATCTATTGAAAAAGAATCATGGGAGTGATGTTACCCTATAGAAGAAATGAAAAAACATAAATGAAGAACAAAATTAAAGCTATGGAAGAATGAATTTCAGAAACGATGTCACCATAGAAAAATAAATGAACAAAA
This sequence comes from Aegilops speltoides, assembly GCA_021437245.1. Classification (NCBI taxonomy): domain Eukaryota; kingdom Viridiplantae; phylum Streptophyta; class Magnoliopsida; order Poales; family Poaceae; genus Aegilops; species Aegilops speltoides. Next base: position 484,674,690 of record CM038147.1, read on the forward strand.
GCATAAAGAGGGAAGAATAAGTTTATTTCTAAGAAAGACAGAATAATAGTGTTGCTTGAGAAAAGAAATGGACAAATAGAAAAATAAAGAAGAACACATTTCTTTCATTGAATTTTTTATTTAAACCTAATAAAAATATTATTATGTAATTATGTCTGGCATTACTAATCATAAACACTTGTTTTCAAACTCTTTTCTTATATGTAGGAATTAGGCTATATTGAAAGCTTGCACATAGAATATGGAAAACTTGCATTGTTCAATATTGTGCAACAACATGTGTAAACTAGGGCAAGTTTGATAATAACTATGATTTAAGTAGATCAATTACAAAATAGGTTATATCGTGTCACACGATTCTAGCATCTGTTGTTGTAAGCACAAATATAGGAGAAAATCCAAGTAAGCATCAATAAACAAAGACATAATGAAACAAATAAAACTGCTGCCCCCCAGCCGTCGGATTAATTTGTGAAGGATTTTTTAAGGAGGACTTACATTGCATTTTTTAGCATTTGCCCCCCTCTCCCTCCCTTTGAAACACCGATGATTTGTGTTTCGTCCCCCAATTATTTTTCTCTAGCTCCGCCACGGTTAAGTGACATGTATTTGTGAAGTGATCATCCATTTGTGAAGACAAACACAAGTTCTGCAACAAACTGAGCAAGCTACGTACATTGAAATTTGCTATTTTTGAAATACAATAACTTCCGCAAGAATCATAGGACTAGTACAAAGGAAATTTTATAAAAACGTGTGGACCGCGTAACCTGAACCTGTCATGCAGATGGTGTTGTTACGTACCTAGTGAGAATTGCTAGTTAACACATGGTGCACTCAATTGCACTAATTATAGTGCTCCATTTCGAATGTCTTATTTGATGTTGATGAAGTTAGGTCTTGGGCTGGTCACAATAGAAGTATCATATGCAGTACTCCCTCCCTTTCTTTTTTACTTCGTATATAAAATTTATCTTAAGTCAAATAAAGTTTGACCAGATTTATATACAAAATTATCAACATCTATAATACTAGAGATGTACAACATGACAGTTAATTCAATGATACATCTATTGATATCGATTTTATATTGTGAATGTTTTTTTCCCTATAATCTTAGTCAAACTTTACTACGTTTATTGGGAACAAATCTTATATGTTCACTAAGAAGAAATTGAGAGAGTATCATGCATGCCAACTAGACATATTTGCTAAGGTGACACACAACTAAATGAGAAAAAAGAGTTAAATGATTTACTAGTATATTAGATAATTTACTAGTACGTGTCATGCATGACAACAAATAAGATCACTATAATACTAGATGTCTTGAGTGCCAAATTATGATACTATGTAGATAATATCACATACTAGTACTATCCCACTGTGACCAGCCTTATATGATTTGCTTTTGGTGCCAGTCGGCCTAGATCCAGGCTAGACCGCTAGAGCCATCAACGTGCTAATTTCTGTTGGGAAAAAGTTCAAAATAAACCTTGAAGTTGTGGACGAAAGCTAAATCAAACCTTGAACTTTGAATCCCGCAAATTGGCACTCTGAACTTGTAATCCCGGTTTTTTTTGGACCCTAGACCTGTTTGGCACACCGGGAATACAACAATCCCGGCCGGGATAACCAGCTACTCTCACGGACAAGAATTTGGGCCGGTCCACTATAACACAACAAAAATTCGTGAAGTTTAAAAAATGTTCGCACATTTCTAAAATTGTCCGAAAGTTAAAAAATGTTCCTGTTTTACATTTTTTGGCACGAATTCAATTCATGGTGTTTATAAAAAATATTTGGAATTCTGAAATTCTATTCACATTTTAAAAAACTGTTCGCAATTAAAAAAACGCAATTGTCAAAACATGTTCAGAATTACTACAGTTTTTCACATGCTATGAAAAATGTTTCAGAATTGTGTCACATTTTTTGAATAATGTTTTTGAAATTTCATAAATTATTTTGTAAATCATGTTTTTAAAAATGTTTCGGATTGTTGGCTGCGGACTCGACTGGGCCGGCCCACCAAACATAAAGCTAGTTTGTTTTCTGATCAAGCGCCGTAAAAATTCTTTCTATCTTTTTCTTAACGCACGACGTAATAAGTCCAAAAGAGAAAAACATGTCGTGGATGGGACCTGGCAGGGTTGACCTGATTTCGCTAGCCACTACACCAGACGACTATGACTTACATAATAAGAGGCCAAAACTACTTAATCAGAAACCAAAGCGTCGAACTTTGAAAACTTTTTTGGGGGCAAACAAGTATTGAAAATGTATTTATTTCTAAAATATTTGAAAGTTTTATAAAGTGTGTTTTTGAAAATTTCGAATAACTTTAAAAAACCAACAACTTCCAGAAAGAGAACACCTTTTGAAACATAAAAATTAATTTAAACCTGAACAAAATTTTAAAGTGCAAACACTTTGAAACATAAAAAATTTCTGAAACCTGAACAAAAATTTAAAGTGCGAACACTTTTTGTACAATGTAGAAAAAAATTACGTGGTGTAAAAAATGTGTCATAACCTTGACAGAATATATGTGACATGTGTTTGAAAAAATGTATAAAAATTTAAAAATGTTGAACCATGTAAAAGAGTGTTTGTGTAGTTTTATAAAATGTTTATTGTCTTTAATAAAATGTAAAACCTGTATTTGGAAAAATATTACCATGTATTCAAAAAAGTTTTGAAAACATTTAATTTAAAAATCTCCATAATGTATTTGAAAATATCAAAAGTTTATTAAATATTTAATTTGTGCGTTAAAATGTGCATTGGGTACTGATAAAAATTAGACATGTGTAAAAATGAAAAAAGAAAATAAAATATAAAGAAAAAAATAAGAAAAAACAAATTAGTGCGTGCGCGTGAGCGACCGTGCTACTGGGCCGGCCAATTCAGCAAATACTGGTGAAGTTCTCTCAAGGTTTAAAATAGACCGGGATTAGAGAGTTTGGTGTGCTCATTTCAGGGACCGAGAGTTCGGAGTTTGGTTTAGCTTTCGCTTACAAATTCGAGGTTTGTTTTGAACTTTTTCCTTTGTGTTGGGGTCTGACTGATTCTCACACAAGACATCTGCATCTCAGATGATCCATCAACATATCCAACGGTTGGCCTGTTTGGATACTCTAACTTTAGAGTTAGAGTTATTTTCTAACTCACTCTAACTCAAATAAGCACCTCTCCACCGGGATAGTTGGGTTAGATGAAACTAACCCACTCTAACCCTCACTGTTTGGATACTTTTGGGTTATTTGAGCCCCCAACTAACCCAAACTAGCTCTAACCCCGTAATCCAAACAGGACCGGTAAAAGGCATGCACACTACCCAGTCGATAGTTGAAGACATCGGTGGGCTGAGCCACGTCTATAGCAACTTGATCGATCTTATTATAGTTGCGTCATGGACAACTTTTTTTGCTCACGTATATAGACACACTCGCATATTAGAAGTTGATCCTCACTATTCTATTTATCTTAACATGCACATATACCACCTCACCACATATGCCATCTCATCAATTTTGTTTCCTCTTTCTTAATTGCATGCTCCACCCAACTACTCCCTTCGTTCCTAAATATTTGTCTTTCTAGAGATTCCAACAAGTGACTACATACGGAACAAAATGAGTGAATCTACACTCTAAAGTATGTCTATATACATCCGTATGTGATAGTCCATTTGAAATCTCTAAAAGTCAAATATTTCGGAACGGAGGGAGTAGCATACTTAATGCACATGCAACCATGCATGCATGGAAAAATGTCAAGATCAATATACAATGTTGCATGGCAAAATTTTGTTACACCGTACAATCACAGGATATTACTAATTCACATATTTATGCTCCGTACAACCATTCTCATTAGAATATATTGCAATCAATTCCCACAGCAACGCGTGGGGTATCTTCTATTTTCATAGATGATTTTGTAACAGCGGACTGGACTGTAGCTCTGTCCTCCGAGATTTGTCACTGCACTAAGCATATCTTGCAGTGGAGGGAACAGCCCTGGAGTATGTGCAACATTTCATTCCCGTTGCTTTCGGTGTGTACGGTTAGGCGTTATATTACACAATTTCAAATAGGCATTTTCTTTTCATGTTGGACACGTATATACCGTCTCCAATTTCTTTTTTTAGAAAAGGAGGTTAACCCCCGACCTCTGCATCATTCGATGCACACAGCCATTTTATTAAAAAAAGAGGTCCAAAAGTCTCCTCAAGTGGTCTCAAAAGATCATGAAGAAACAAATGCCACACGCGGTCAAAAATAAAAAAGCCACAACCGGCTATAATAGACCAAGATATCTACACACCTAGTCTATTACTGGACCGCCATCCATATCGGTTATATGTATCCCGTGCAACCGTTTCTCATCGGTTGCACCCAATAGCCATGTGCGTCCTGTGGTCCGTATGGCTCAGCAAGGACCACGTACGGAAGAATCCCAGAGAACAAACTGTGCTCATGTGAGGCACATCTGATTCCCGTTATTGAACTTCACTACTGCTGCATGGAATGACTCGTAGTATGTCCTATACACGAAGTAAAGCAAAGAAATTATGCCGCAGGTTGCTCTGGAATACAAGTTTTGCTGGAATATGTGCTTGTTCCAACCGACCAAGTAATGCAATTTTTTCCGGTTCGGGTTCCACATGATTAGACACAGCGAGTCTTTTACACAAAATATTGCAAATCTTCTTACAGTGTTGTCAAGTCGAGTAGAAGTGCCAATGCGAATGATTAAAAAGAACACACACTGATGAAGTGCGGCCTTCTGAGACCGGTCAGTAGGACAATCGGACGCTTTAACGGTAACTGTGTCAGCGATCCTGGTGGGCAAGCGAAGCGGGAAGCTGAAGTTCAAGCTACGGACAGGCCTCGTCGCAAGGCTCAGCGGCCCGCTAGGCTTGCTGGGCCTGAGGGGGCTTAAGCCTTGTAACTGATACTTATACATGTGTGGGTGGCGTGAGTGGGGGGGGGGGGGGCGGACAGAACGGCTAGAAGCCGAGGCACGGCATGTGCGTGTAGCTGAGGAACTCTCATCCCCTTCCTCGACCCCAATTCTGTGCGATGTGGATTTGAATTCGGACATGATTGTTGAATAGAGAGGAGAAGAGTTGACAATCTGGTATCAGAGCCAGTATCGCCATGCCTTCCTGAGGGGCTTCTCAGGGGGATGGGATGTTAGGGCTGCTGTCCACGGGTGGAGGCTGGCTTGGTTTAGTCCCACCTCGCTTACCGGAGGAGGCCATGACCAACTTATAAGGGAGAGTATCCCTCCTCCTTTCAGTCTGGGCTTTTGGGATGGAGCAGGCTCTCTGCTGAATGTTGGTCCATGTGCACATAAACATCCAGAACATAAGTAGAGTATGGGCTAAATCAAGTTGGACACTAACAAACTGCCTTGGAATGAAAAAGGCTTGACTAAAGCGCATCGTTTTACCCTGCTTCCAGAACCCCAAACTGAAATGGTTCCTGAGCGGTCGCAGTGGGACGCACGGTGGAGCTCGCAACTATCTCGCGGATATATACGCGCTGCGAAAGCGCGACAGTAATCACCACTGACGTAACTTGGACGGCAAAAAGGCCCGCTAAGCCATGATTAGCAAGAGGGGTTAGACGATGATTACAAGATCTTTCAACGTGCAGGGTGACACAACGGCTGGCCGGGGAGCAGAGCAGGTACTCACATTTGCCCTTTCGAGAAAACAGATTGCAGGTCGGCAGTTCATCCAAGTAAATTGTCCTGCGTATGGCTATCTTCCGTTGCGACCGGCCCAAGAAGCGATCGACGCCGGGCGTACGTACGTGCGTGCGCACGCATAGAATCGCTCCCCCGCATTCATGCGCGCATCCCTCCTCGTGGACATGCGTGAGGCCTAAAAGGAAAAAGTCCAAAGCAAACCTTGAACTTGTAGGCAAAAGCTAAATCGAACCCTGAACTTTCAATCCGGAAAATCAGCACACCAAACTCTTTGATTCCGGTCTATTTTAAACCTTCAGGGCATTTAGGTTCTTTTTTGAGACAATTCAGGGCATTTAGGTGGTATTTGCTGAGGTGACGAGGATCGTTGACTGGGCTGGCTGGGAATTAGGACGAATCGGGCCGGCCCATTAGCATAGTCGCTCGCGCGCTCGCTTTGCTATGTTTTTTTTTCATTTTGTTTCTTTGTTTTACATTTTCGTAATGATAATAAATGCTTTTAACAATTTTGTAATGACAACAATTTTCTTTAAGTATACACAAACCAACTTTTTGTTTATTAGGAGCAACAAAAACTAGAAGCAGCGGTGAGCTTGAGAGAGGAGTCAAACTAGCGACCTGGCACCGGCGGCCGGACATAGCCAAGCGGCATGAACGCTGCTAGTAATTATAAATCCCGTGTCGCATATGAGAATAGACATGAACGTTCATATATGAAAACAGTTCTGAAAATGTTTGAAACATTTCTTAAAAAAATGTTGAACAATTTTCAAATAACAAATATTTTTTGAACACAAATAATTGACGAAATTCTAAAAGCATATTTTCAAAATGCATCACGGTAACATTTTTCCAAATACAAAATTTACATTTTATAAAACTATACAAACGTTTTTTCAATATTTTAAAAGATTTATTCAGGTTTCAATATTTGTTGCATTTTTTTCAAAAATATGGTTTTGTTTGAAATAGTGTTCGCTTTTCCAAAATTGATTGTATTTTCAAAAAACATGTTCATTTTTAAAAAAAAGTATTCAGAATTTTCAGAATGTGTTCGCACTTTAAAAGAACACATAAAAAATCGAAGATTTCAAAAATCTTACGAGTCTGCACATTTTCAATATTCGTTTGCCCTCCAAAAATATTTAAATCTGGAAACTGCGGTGTGTGGTTAAATTGTTGGGCCTCTAACTGGAGCATTAACAGCCGATGCTTTTAGTGGCGGCCACGAGGAGTTTAGAAGCTCTTTGGAGCAAGTTCGCCTCCTCCAGACTTTTTTCTAGTATTTGTACTTCACGTGTTACACGAAATAGAAAAAGAAAGTCATTTCATGTCTGTTAGGCCGGCCCAGTCGCGAGCGCACTCAACAATCCTGGGTTTCGACCTGCCACGTCATCAATCTCTGTTTGGAAAATCTTCAAAGGTTTAGAATAGACCGGAATCAAAGTGTTCAGTGTACTGATTTTCGGGATTGAAAGTTCAGGGTTCGAATTAGCTTTTATCCATAAATCCAAGGTTTGTTTTGGACTTTTTCCCGCCTAAAATCCTAGTCGCGGCGAAGTACTTACCTGGTATACGTGCGCACCGCGTGAAACTCTTAACGAACCGAGGCCGGGACGCCGATCGGTAAAAGGCGGCGCCCGGCCAATCCCGTTGTGTGTCCCAATATTTGATCCCCGGCCTCCGCCTGGATATATTGACCGGAGATAGAGGCACGCACGCACGTACGGGCGTCTCATGCGCCGGATTCCGGCGGAGCTCACCCGCGCTTTCTGTTTCCATTGGCATGGGTCGTGGCGTACGTATGTAGTACTCCCTCTGTTCAAAATTACTTGTCGCATAAATGAATGAATCTAGATATATTTTAGTTCTAAATACATCCATTTTCAAGACAAGTAAATTCGAACTGAGGGAATAGTAGCATGTGTGATCCAACGGCAAATGACGCATTAAGTCGATGCATATACCGTGACGCATGTAATATGGCTTGGAGGAGAAGTAGGTGAAGTCGCCGTCCGGTTGTTGAAACGCGCCGTGTTGTTTTCGCGCCCATGTCGACGGCCATCACGTTGTTTATGCCGCGGATTCCATCGCACCCGGTCCAAAAATGCTAGACATACAAACAAATACATAAGTTTACAAACTTTTTCTATCTAGTACTAACCAATCACAAACTTACCCCCTTCCCCCTGATTTTCAAGGGGGGTGGGCCACCTCCCCACCTATTGACCAATCAAGTTAACCCTCTTTATAAAACCCCGTATTATTTGTACGTGTAGCATTACTGGCGCGTGGCCGTGGGTGCCCTGCCTTGTGCATATCGTGGTGGATGGATGTGCCCATCTGTCTTACTCTGATGTTTTGCCTCTTGGGACGATCTTATCCTTTCCAGTAGGCTAAGCATTCGTGCATATATGTGTGAATGTTGAATGTTCCCCCACTCTAAATAAAGTTGATCATCATGAAAGCATTCGTCGGATACGTAAGTGCAAATCCCATCCCGCAATGCGCCCGTGAGCTTTAGGCCCAACTAATTCGCGCCATGAGCTGTACTACGCGCCCTCACAGCCTGGTTATTACGTACGCCCGTGAGCAAGTCGACGGGGCGGTCGACCAGCAAATGATGACGCCTTTTCGACAAAGCTCGGTCGATGAATGATTGTGAGGAGCAGTACAAGTGAATGGTCTGCTCGCAGGAGAAGAAGTGTCGTCGTAGACGCGATCATATCGGCCGCGACGGGGATGATTAATCCACCACGTCGCACGTGCCCGTCTCCCTTCCCTTGGGTCGACGCTGGCTGCCACCTTCCTTTGCGCGAGCGCACGCTCGGCGCACGGGCGCGCGCACTGACACACAACACTACGGCTAGCGAGCGGCGAGGAATCATTGGCGGGCAAAAGACACGCATGCAACAGCGCCACGGAAGGCCGGGGGTTGGCTATTGCATGCCTATCTATCCATGTGCATCCTTCGTTCTTTCCGTCTCAATCATTCCGTCCTGATCTTGGATTCGTGTACGGCACTTCTCCTGCACGCCTGCGGCTGCCCTACATGATATGCTTGTGCTACTGGTACTACAGAGCACTTCCGGGTGCTCCTCTTTGTATAGCTCTCTCTGGTGGCCGGAAACATTATTTCCTTTTCGAGGGAAAATATAAAAAGTACTGCTCTTTTCTGAACATTCTGAATTACAGAAAAGGCTAAGCTCGTGTGTGGTGCATTTCATTTTCATATACACATGCGCCAGTGCACCACCATGCTGCTAACGCCTAACTGTCTTCAATGATAAGCAAAGGTAGAGGCTTTAGTGGTGTCTCCCGCGTCGAGCGGCGCACGTCAAAACTACAAAACACACGACTACCGACTAGAGTGCTCCACAGGCGTAGACAAGAAAAGCACTTTCGACGGACGCAAGTCGATCCATATTTATATACATCTTGAATTATTGATGGGATGGGATGGATGCGTTTTGGTTTTGTGCCGCGAATGCCATGCTGGAAATCACGGCCGAAAAATAAAACGCCTGGATGTGGATGGGGCTGTGGTTTGCTCACAAGGTGTGCCATGGAACCACGGACAGGCGTCGAGTTACATACACGAGAATGTCTAGTGCACCGGACAGCGACGGCCCAACTGCAGCTACAGCGGCAACAGCCTACAGGCGACGTCGATGCGTTGCATCTTTCGTGGATTCATGCTGTGTGGTACGTGATGCATCCGCTGCTAGCTAGCTGGGTTCTGTTTGGTTCGCTGCGTGCACAGTATGCACTGTACATGCCCAAGCGGGCACGCTCTCGTTCGTTCACAGGTGAAGGTACATATAGCAGCGAGCAAACAACTACTACCTACGTAGTACCTCTGCCAAACATGGATGGACTGTGCACAGGCACAACCGTCTGTGCGGCTGCAAGAGCAACGACTCGTCGGTCGTCACGAGCCGGCTAATGCTGCAACATGAGTACACCCGAGACTAACTGATGCCTATGCGTACTACGTTAGATCTGACAATGCCGGCCAAAAAAAAAAGATCTGACGATGCCTGCAAGTGCATGTACTCTCTCTGATCCGAGCGATTCCGTGGCGAACATGCGCTCGTGCCCGCCCAGGAACGACCGGTCCACGAGGGATTCCGAGGTGCGCCCACCTGCTCCCGCGTACCCCTGTCCGGGCCACGGCGCGCTCCGCGGCTCGGCGGCGGTCGGCACACCGCGCCCATGGACCGGCGTGCGCATGTCTCCCTCTGCCTGCTCAAACCAATCTGGGTTTTGAAATGTCCCGCGCTTGCCAACGAGGTCTAACCAACCAGGTCTGCAGAAGCTTTTATTTTTCCATGACGAGAATGAGATGTGAGGTCTGCAGAAGCTAGTGCGGCTCGAGTGCTTCAGACATGACAAAGTTGGCGACTCAGATCAGCTCGGCGGCATGTGACCTTTCTCGTCGCATGTTCTCTGCCTTTTACTACGAAAAAACTGATGTCTAAAAGCGTAAGACTCAGTCGGTCAAGATTTAATCAAGTTTTAACTAACCGTATTCGTGAAAAAAAAAGTTTTAACTGACCGTATAGCCATTGCCCATTGGATCTTTGCGTGGGCGTGGAGATCCGTACGTAATGGGCTGAGCATCATCCAACGCCCTGACATCATAGCGTTTCACCGCTTGCAGCATCTCATCCCACCAGCCGCCGTGTCTGTCATTGTTGGTTGCAGCATGTAGTCTCATTGGTCACATCGTTTGTCATCTTGGCTCGCAAGCACGTCGTCCCACCAATTGCAGTGTCTGCCTATGCCTCTTTTGTTTAGAAAAGGAGGAGGACCCCAGCCTTTGCGTCTGGATGATGCATGCAACCATTTTATTAATTATTTGCACAAGACTAAAGCCACCGTCTAGGCAACATCTGTCGCTACTCCTATTCAGTTGATGAAGGAATGCTAATAATCTGGCCTAATACGAAACAAACCTCGCAGCCAAACCTAACATCTAAGACCCGAAGTCCCAACCAGGACGCCAGCCGGGTATGGGCACCCACCACCAACAGACTCTCAACCAAGACGCTCGCGGGTATGAGGCCGCCGCCACCGCCGCCAATCCATCTTCGATGTCTTCAGATCAACCTTGCCAGGCCTGCCGTCGACGCCACCACGACGCCAGACAACGCCACCATCCTGCGCGTGTCCATCCACACGCGCCCATCGCCGAAACTCCGCAGCGCCATGCCGCCGTGATCCGCTGTCGGCCTTGCGGTAGATGTAACACCGCTCCTCCTCTTGCCACCTCCATCCATCACTTGCTCCAACACGATGCCCCCAGGAGGGAAAGCGATACAGAGAACGCCATCATCGTCCAATCCGGAAGACCCAGATCTAGGGTTTCTCCCGAAGCATCCCGAGCCTGATGACGCAAACTGCAACGACGATGCCTCGACAAGGAAACGACATCAAAGACGCTGCCATCGTCCGCCATGACCGTAATCGGCGCGATTTTCATCGGCACTTGCGCCACCGGGCGTGCGCCGTCGCCGTCTGCCTATGCCTCTTGCAGCATGTAGTCAATAATCCCACTGGTCACAGTGTCCGCCATCGTTGCTTGTAGTATCCGCTAATGTCGTTTGCAACATGTCATCGCATTGGTTGCGTTGTCCAGCCGTGCCGCTCGTATCAACACAACTACGCTGACATCACTCAAAGGTGTCTCGGTCGACTAAGTTCTAGATAGACCCAATAAGAAAATGTCTTTCTGTCGTCACATTGAACACCTGAACAGCTAGACGGTCCACCTTCTGAACACGATATAATGTTGGATTTTTTTTCCAGTTTTTGATGATCTAAAGCAGGGGACCACATATTTTGATTCGGAAAAAATGGCTTTTTTTTTGAGACAATCGGAAAAAATGGCTGGTTGTGTATGCATGTCATCGGGCAGCACAATTACGAGATGAAAAATACTGGATCGGCTACATGTCTACGAACGACCCATTCCTACAATCTCCGAAGGCATAACACCGTAAGGCAGGAGATATATCTCGCATGCAGCGAGATGGTAGCTCGTCTCCTAGTGTTGTAGCTATTCGGAGCAATTTTGGGAAACTTGTATGGAATGGTTCAGAGCGGTTCTAAAAACTTTCATGCATTTTTCTTCTTCATTGTTTCTATGTGTTTTTCCATTGGTTGTTCCGGTTTTTGTTTCATTTTTCTTCTCTTTCTAAGTACATCTCAACATTTTTTTAATATATGTCGTATATTTTTTGTATACACATTGAACATTTTTCCATGGTAAACATCTTCTTAAAACACGTACAGGTAAACCATTTTTCAGATACACATTGACATTTTTTGGAATGATATGAAACATATTTTTAAAATTACATGATTTTTTTGCTAACATGTTTCTTCACGAACAATCTTTTCAAACATGATAATTTTCTAAATGTCACGAACATTTTCTTGAATGCTATAAAACATTTGTTTTTCAAATTATGTGAATATTTTTTTTACACTGTATAGCATCTCAAAAAATGTCGCAAACATTTTTTTGAAATACGTGAACATCTTTTAAATATCAATAATAGTGTTTAATGGTACAAACATTTTGTAAAATTGCACGAACAAATTTTTACATGACATTAACATTTTTAAATATGCTGTGAACATTTTTAAAAGCTTAAGTGAATCTTATTTTGAATATGTATGTTTAAAAGTTTTTGAAAAGTAGACAAGTGAAAGATCGTGGATGTCGCCTAGAGGGGGGTGAATAGGCGTTTTAAAATAATTACGGTAGAGGCTTGAACAAATGCGGAATAAACCTAGCGGTTAATTTGTCAAGCACAAAACCTACAACAACTAGGCTCACCTATGTGCACCAACAACTTATGCTAAGCAAGATAAGCAACTATGTGATAGCAAGATATATGACAAGGAACAAAATGGCTATCACAAAGTAAAGTGCACAAGTAAAGGGCTCGGGTAAGAGATAACCGAGGCACGCGGAGACGACGATGTATCCCGAAGTTCACACCCTTGCGGATGCTAATCTTCATTTGGAGCGGTGTGGAGGCACAATGCTCCCAAGAAGTCACTAGGGCCACAGAATCTCCTCACGCCTCGACAATGCAAGATGCCGTGATTCCACTAAGGGACCCTTGAGGCGGTCACCGAACCCGCACAAATGGCGACCCTTGGGGCGGTCACCAACCCATACACTTTGGCAACCCTTGGGGCGGTCACGTGCAGTCAAATTGCTCAGGCGATCTCCACAACCTAATTGAGACCCGACGCTTGCCGAGCCTTACACCACAATGATTGAGCTCCAACACACCAACCGTCTAGGGCGCCCAAGCACTCAAGAGGAACAAGCTCAAGGGTACCAAGCACCCAAGAGTAATAAGCTTCTCAACTTGTAACTTCCACGTATCACCGTGGAGAACTCAAACCGATGCACAAATGCAATGGCAAGGGCACACAGAGTACCCAAGTCATTCTCTCTCAAATTTCACCAAAGCAACTAATGCTAGGGAGGAAAGTAAGAGGAAGAACAAGAAGGAGAACACAAAGAACTCCAAGATCTAGATCAAAGGGGTTCCCCTCACATAGAGGAGAAAGTGATTGGTGGAAGTGTGGATCTAGATCTCCTCTCTCTTTTCCCTCAAAAACTAGCAAGAATCCATGGAGGGATTGAGAGTTTGCAAGCTCAAAGAAGGTCAACAATGGGGGCAAAAACGAGCTCAAGAGATAGGGAACCATTGGGGAAGAAGACCCCCTTAAATAGGTCCCCACGAATCTGCCCGTTATGTGCAGAAAACTGTAGGACCGGTACAACCGGTGCATGAACCGGTACAACCGGCCAAAGCAGAGGAAAAACCAACCCGAGAAAAGCTCTAAGCGGTACAACAGCCTGGGGAACCGGTAGTACTGGTTAAAGTGGTAAAACCGGTCAACAACCGCCCAAGAACCGCTCCAAAACAGAAACTAGTCCGGTGGTAGAGCGGTACATGGCCGGTACAACCTCCGGACCAATTCTGGAGCGGTACAACCGCTTCAAACACCGGTTGTACCGGGCAACCGGTACAACCTCTCTACGGGGCGGTACAACCTCTCTATGTAAAACAGGCAATATCAAAACAGCCACAACTTTCGCATACGAGCTCCGAATTCGATGAAACCAAGTTTGTTGGAAAGCTAGCAACAAAGGCTAACACAATCTTGATAGAAATAACAAAAAGAAGCAAATAAGAAAAGGCCCATAAGAAAATGGTGAGAACTCTTCCTCGGATAAGACCGGTAAAAACACCAACACCGAAAACCAATAGGAGAAGCAAGTGAACTCCGTTTTCGATGAACTCGAGCTTGTCATCAAGATGACCATAAGCTCAAGACTCACAAAGAGAATCAAACAAGAATCAAGAAAGATGATGCAAGGAAGCAATGGTTTGAGCTCTCTACGAATGATACGACCAAGCTACTCATCGAGAGCCCCCCTTGATAGTACGGCAATCGATCCTATAACCCGGTCTCCCAACTACCACCATGAGACCGGTAAAAGAGAAAACCCTATCAAGGGCAAACCTTTGCCTTGCACATGGTCCACTTGAGTTAGATGATGACGATTTTGACTCCCTCAAGTTGGACCACCTTTCTCGATTGCATTGGCTCGATGAAGACTAGATGATTGCTCCCCCATAGTCCACTATGGGTGAGCGACTCTTCGACACATCTTCACAAGTCCATTGACACCGCAATGGATGCCAAGGTTCAAACTTGATTGCTCCCTCATACTCCATTATGGGCGAGCCACTCTTCGTGTTGCTCCACTTGAACTTGCACACTGCAAACTTGATGACGATCACCACTTGATATCATCCTCCATGGGTTGTATGGGATCTTCCTCTTGACGCAAGACCATGAAAACATACCTAACCCCACAAAGAACTCTCACGTAGACCATGGGTTAGTACACAAAGCGTAATGGACAATGCTTACCATACCATTGGAACACTTGGTCCCTCTCGGTACAACTTGTGCGCTTTGTGTGTTGATCAACTTGAATCACTCTCTGTACTTAGTCTAGATCAACCTTGAATCTTTCCAACTCTCTTCATTTGAATGATGTCTTGAAGGTAAACATGAATGATCACACAATTTTCTTCTTCAAGACATGCTTGCAATAAGCTCAACACTCACATGACCGATCTTTGGATAATTCCTTAATAGCACCGCGGTCATCACAAACTCTCCTTGAAACCAACAAATGGACTCCAAGAAAAACCTATGGACAAACCCCTTCAAATATAACTCAAGGCAACCATTAGTCCATAGAGATTGTCATCAATTGCCAAAACCTAACATGGGGGCACACATGTTCTTTCAACAAGAGTTAAAAAAAAATAAAACAAACAAACAAAAAAAAACAAACTGAATACATGTGAGAGGGAACACTACAACGTCGCTATAGGCAAGCGTTGCGTGCACCTCGTAGTAGGCGAGACACAGATGCTCCCTGACTAGAACCCACCTGTAACAATTTCCTGTCGGGATGGTCCACAGGGATTATAATGCAATCCTCGCGAGGGCTATGTATCGCTTATTATGAGAGGTAGCCTTGCCACCGACGCTCCAATGACCGAATAGCCAAACATTGTAGCGTCCTAGAGCAGTTTTGGAAAGGTTTTATGGGCCAGTTCAGATGGGCTTTTGAAGTTTCTGCATGTTCTTTTGTTTCTATGTGTTTCTTGTATTAAATTTTATTTTATTAGTACTTTTCTAATTATATGTAGACCTTTTGAATACACGTTATATATTTTTTATACATGTGGATTTTGTTTGGATATATGTTAAATGTTTTCAAAATACACGAGGACCATTCTTAAAATATATGATAAACATTTTTCAAATACATGTGAACATTGTTTTGAATGATATGAAACATTTTTTCTAAACCACCAAACATTTTTCTCTCAGTTTAAACAAATTTTTTTAAACGCGTGAATTTTTTTAATTGTGCAAACATTTTTCTCAATGGTACAAAACATTTTTATAAAATTTCATGTTTTCTTATATTGTATAATTATTTTCAAAAATTTAGCAAACTTTTTTCTGAACAAAGAATATTTATTAAGTGTCCCGGTATTTTTTTAATTGTTTAGACCCTTTTTAAAAATGGCATGACAAAATTTCAAGACCACCTTAATATTGTTTAAATGCTTGGTCAGCACTTTTTAATAAATTATACAAAGTAGTTAATTTTATATACATATTGAAAACATTTCAAAATATATAAAAAAATGCATGAACAACGAACATGCATGTTTTTTTGAAAGTCGGCATTTTATTGATTAAGCAATAAAGTCATACAAGATCTTCCGGATAGAATCCGGAAGAGAATGGAAAACACACAACAAACTAGAGTTTTTACAAGAATTGGCCATAATATGAGCCGCTATGTTACAATGCCGACGGACGTGCTTGAAGGACGAACAAGTAAAAGTCATGACGTGTAGTTTGTTATGTACATCTCGTGATATTGTGCTTGACCCAGTCGATCTCGCTATAAGCTGAGATACTCACTCGGTGCCAGGGCTACCTATCACTACTGCGACGCTATCATCCATCTTGCCTGAAGCAATTTTGCATCGAGGACGGCCGGCCCAAAAATGGCTTTCTACACGAGCGATTTTTTTGGTGTGTTATTGTGTTGGTTTTCATCAATTTTCATTGAGTATTTTTGGTTTATGTGTTTCTTTGCCAGATTGCTTTTATTTTCTTATTTTTTCTTTTTTCTTTTTTGTGTTAGCTTTTAATGGCTCTCTATGTCGGTTTTTAGCGGGTTGCTTTTGGGTTTTACTTTTCTGTCTTTCTTTATTGATTTTCTTCAGGTTTATTTCATTTTCTGTTTTCTATTTTTGTTTTTCCCGTCCTTTTTTCAACACATGTATATTTTTTTTGACATGCATTGTACAGTTTTTGCATCAAAAACATTTTTGTAAACGTTTACATTTTCAAAATTCATGATTATTATTTTTAATTTGTTACACATTTTACATTTTTTGTGGACACTCGAAACAATTTTTATGGACACTCGAAACAATTTTTATGCATGTTTAATATTATTTAAATACATGATTAATGTTTTTCAATACACATTTTGAATATTTTTATGAAAAGAGTTAAACATTTTTCAAACACCCATTCAAACATTTTTTTTGATTGATTAGAAGTTTTGTTAACCATGGAACACTATTTCTTGCATTATATAAGCATTTTCTAGAAATGCCGCAAACATATATTTAAACATTTAAAACACACAATCATTTCTTTAACATCTATTGTACATATGTTTGAAATTAGACGAACATTATGTTAACTTGTATGAATTTTTTTATTTAAATGTCACACACTCGACTAGGTTTGAGTTTCACCATAAAAGAAAGTGCCACTTGTAAGTCATAAAATGGGCTTGTTATAGTTAAGACTAGCAGCTTCAGGCTCAGAAAAAATGGCTATCTTTTTCTTGCTAGGTTTGACAAAATTCTTGAATTAAAAATTATTCAAGATTTTTTAATAATAAAACCAGGGATTGAAAAAATGTCCAACTTTTTTGAATACTCATGATGTCTAAAAATATCCATGAATTGTAAAAATTTCATAATTTGTTTCGCATAAATTTTGAATATATTTAGAACTTTAAAAGAATTATGCATAATAAAAGTTCACAAATTTTTAAGAAATCATGATTTTCTTAAAAACATTCATCAATTTTATAAAACAGGAAAAACTGAAGAAGAGGTGAAGATAAACAGAAGAATGCAAATGAAAACCTGAATAAAAGCAATAAACTAGAACAGTATAATAAATTAAAATAGAAAATCCACAAGAATAAAGCCGAGTAAAACGGTGAAAAGACCGATAATACTAGGCCACAATGTGAAGATCTAGAAGAAAACCAGACCGATGAAAGAAAAATCGCTCCAAACTGAGCCAAGCCTCAACCTTTCTTCAATTCTTTTGACATCAGATTGCTTTGAGGCTGTGACAAATATCAGAAATGTTACCCCTTGTCTCTATGACGGTTCTCCGGGAGATTGATCATCATCGAGTTTGCTTCATGAAGGCCGATTCCAAACACGAGAAAGCCACAATGCCGAGGCACATATGTTGGCAAAAGCTTCATCAACTCTTGCCATTGGGCATCATGTATGGCTTGGTTCTATTTCGTACATTATTTGTATCTCTTTGTGGAACAAACAAAGCCTCACATCCTTAAAAAAACCGAGTCGAACCAACACATCGACAAGGTACACGAGGAGACTACCATTCTTCACTATAAGTGATTGCAATTAGAAGAAGACACACATCACTCAAAGGAAAAAAAACAAGACGCACACCATTCATTTGAATTTATTGGTCGATGGCTATGAGGGATCCCTCTGGGAAGAGGTAGGGGCCCTTTGATATTCGATAAGTTCTAGTCCAGATCCATTTGGCAAGGAGAGGCGGACAAGCACAAATACCATACGGTTAAGTGGGTGGACATTGGTATGCCAAAAGATGAGGGGAGGGGGTCTAGTTATCATGATGACAATGGGGGTGTGTGGAGGCTGACCGGATTGTACGGCGAATCAGCGTCGGAGAGGAAGGGAGAGACATGGAGGACTCTGAGGATCTTAAAACAGCAACACCAAGATGGTAGACCCTGGCTTTTCCTTGGAGACTTTAACAAAATTCTGTCAAACGATGAGAAGAAAGGAGAGGTAGTCAGACCGCAACAGGCCATGGATAAATTCAGAGATGCATTGTGTGATTGTTCGCTGATGAATATTGGTTTCGAGGGTGATATCTTTACATGGCACAACCATGGGAAGACGCTTAACACATACATTTGCGAACGGTTGGACAGAGCCACATCAAACCGGGAATGGTGTGACCTATTCCCAAGCTTCAGAGTAGTAAATGGTTCACCTCGACATTCTGATCACAGGCCAATTATTATTTGGACAGAGGGAGAGCAAATGCGTGGTAGAGGAGGCGGTGATAGTGGATTCAGATTTGAGGCACGTTGGTTCCAGGAGGAAGGTTGTCAAGAATTAATTCAGGAGACATGGGAGGAGAGTAGGGAGCAAGGAGGGGTGGATGTCGCTGGATCAATGCGTTTTCTCGCTGGTAAACTCCGCAAATGGGACAGGGAGGTGCTAGGGGAGTTGGAAGGAAGGTTGAAGAAAGCGAAGGCTGACTTAGAAAGGTGTATGAGGGAGACGGTGACATAAGAGAAGATTAAAGAAGAGGCAGAGCTGAGGTGTCAAGTTCAGAGGTTGGAGGAGAAGAAATACACAAAGTACAAACAGAGAGCGCATGTGTGGTGGCTTAGAAGAGGAGATAGGAGCACGCGGTATCTTATGGCGAAGGCTTCGGCACGGCGCCGGATAAATACAATAAAGGAGTTAAGAAGGGAGGATGGGTCAGTAGTAGAGGAGGGAGAGGAAATTTCTAACTATGTCTGTTCTTTTTTTCAGGATCTATTCACCTCCACTATGGGTTGTGACGCCCGGATATTTAGGCTACAGTAATTCCACACTAATGATGCCAAGTCACCTCGGTTACTGTTGTTAATCTCGTGATGGTTCAAAAACAATTCAAATTCAAATTTAAAATCAACTCAAACAATTAAAGTTTTCAAAAGTCAAAACTAAAATGTTCTAAATGTGACAAATAAACCATGGATATTATTGGTGGAGTAACAACATCTTTATAAAATATTTAAATACTCTAAAGTGATTAAAACAACATCAAAACAATTAGTTATACTCCTAATATATTTTACCAAATACTAAACTATTTTTTTATTCTGAGGTAAAACTTCTTAGAACACTGGATTATTTTGACACACTATTTTTGGAGCTATTTTTATATTTTACTAAACCAAAAATAAAGTTCAACTAAAATAAAACAAAAAATAATAAAAAAACAAAACTAGCAAAAAAAAAAGAAGAAAGATAACCCCCTCCATTTGGGCGGTCGGCCCACATAGCTGAGCCAGCCAGGCCGCCCTCACACTCCCCATAACCCCTCGGGCGATCAACCCTAGCCCACGCCCCCACTCACCCCAAGACCCCACTCGCTCTCTCCTCCCCGATCCAGCTTCGATCGGATCGGGCCGACGATCACGCTTCGACGCCGGGCGTCCACCCCATCGCCGCACCCAATCGCCTGACGCGCGACGCTGCTGCTGCGTCCCCGGCTCCACCTCGCCGACGCCAGATCGCCATCCTCGAGGACGACCTCGCCGGACGTCCCCGACGGCCTTCTTCCTGCGTCGTGCGCTGTCCCGACCCTCCACGAGCCTCGCTGACCCTCGTCCCTGCAACGCCGGTGAGGCCATGGCCTCCCTCTCCTCGCACTCTCCTTCCCCGTTTCGACGTCACCGTGCTCGCCGTCCAAGACTACGCGCCCGTGCTCGCCTGCCTGCCTCGCCCAGCGTGCTCGCGCCCTCCACCACTAGTCGCGCCGCCCCTTGGTCGGGCGCGCCATGCCACTCACGCCCACCCGTGCACTCCGGCGCCCGCTCGTCCTCGATCTCGGCCGAGCGAGCCCGTGCTGCCGCCACCGGCGCCCACGCCCCACTCCTTGGCCTCGTCTGCAGCCCCTCCCGGTCAAGGCCGCCAAAGATCGCTGCCGTTCGCAGACCCGCCACCGTCCGCCGGTGCCGTCCGTGGCCGGGCTCCGGCGAGCCACCCGCCCGCGCCATGGATTTGCCCGAACCCACTGCCCGCTGGCGCCGGTCGCCTGTTCGGGTATTACCCGACGACCGCACCCGAGAGCCCAAACCCAATAAGCCATTGGCCCTATGACAAGTTGGCCCCACCCCAGAACGAAAAAAGGGATAAAAAAAGAAGTAAATAAATAAATAATTAAAATATTAATTAATTAATTAAAGAATTAATTAACTTAATTAATCCTGATTAGTTAATCTAATTAATTGTAGTTAATACACCTAATCATTTTAGTTAGACTAACTAAACCTGATTAGCTAGTCTTAGACAATGACAACAGGGTCCCACCATCAGATTGACCCAGTCAACCCCTGTTGACTGCTGACGTCAGCATGACATCATGCTGATGTCATAATTCCTTTTTCGAATTAAATTAAATAATTAATTAAATAATTAATTAAATTCTAGAAATTAATAAAATCTTTAGAAAATCATATCTTTTAATCCATAACTCGGATTAAATTATTTTCAACATGAAAGTTGCTCAGAACAACGAGACGAACCCGGCTACGCAGCCCGTTCGTCCGCCACCCATCCCTAACCTATCAAACTCGCAACTTTCCCCCTCCGGCTCCTCTGCCCAAAAACACGAAACATCGGGGATATTTTCCCGGATGTTTCCTTCACCCAGTATCGCCTATCCCTCGTTAGGTCACCCCTAGCACAACGTATTGCCGCGTCTTGCTTTGTGTTACATTTGATTGCTCTGTTATTTATTGTGTTCCTCCGTTACTCCTTTCGGTAGACTCGAGACCGATCTTTGATGCCCACGTGGTCGACTACGCCACCGACGACCCTCCTTGTCTAAGCAACCAGCAAGCCCCCTTTGATCACCAGATATCGCCTATTCTTCTCTATACCGCTTGCATTAGAGTAGTGTAGCATGTTACTATTTGATTTCTCCTATTACATTGCATAGCTTTGTCATTGTTGCTACAATCATTGATACTTTACCCGCAATCCTAAATGCTTAGTATAGGATGCTAGTTTATCATCATTGGCCCTACATTCTTGTCGATCGCCTTGCTATACTATTGGGCCGTGATCACTCGGGAGGTGATCACGGTATATACTATACATACATACATACTATACAGATGGTGACTAAAGTCGGGTCACTCATTGAGTACCCGCAAGTGATTCCGATGTGGGGGCTTGAAAGGACAGTGGCTCCATCCCGGTAGAGGTGGGCACGGGTTCCCGACGGCCCCGATCGTTACTTTTGTGGCGGAGCGACAGGCAGGTTGAGATCACCTAGGAGACAGTGGGCTCGGCCTGCTCGGCGCTCATGGATACTTAACACGCTTAACGAGATCTTGGTATTTGATCCGAGTCCGCCATTTGGTCTATACGCACTAACCATCTACGTGGGAGTAGTTATGGGTATCCCGACGTCGTGGTATCACCAAGCCTTCTTGACGTCGGCCGATCGAGCGGCGCGGCCGGGTTGGACTGCGTTAACGCAACTTCCTTTGTAATGGAGGTTGCTAGGTCTGCCACCGGCCACAGACGCGTCGCGTGTGTGTGCTCAGGCGATGGGCCTGCACTGCGGCTTAGGTTTAGACCGGCGTCTTGACCTCTCTGTGTGCCTAGGTGGGGCTGCGGCGTGTTGATCTTCGAGGCGGGCATGACCCAGAAAGTGTGTCCGCCAAATGGGATCAAGCGTGTTGGGTTATGTGGTGCACCCTGCAGGAAGTTAATCTATTCAATAGCCGTGTCCCTCGGTAAAGGACGACCGGAGTTGTACCTCGACCTTATGACAACTAGAACCGGATACTTAATAAAACACACACTTCCAAGTTCCACAGACAACCCGGTGATCGCTTTTCCACGGGGCGACGAGGGGAGGATCGCCGGTAGGATTATACTATGCGATGCTCTTGGAGATGCTACTTGGAGATGCTACTTGGAGATGCTACTTGGCGGCGCTACTTGGAGGACTTCACCTACTCTCTTCTACTGTTGCAAAGCGGAGGCTGCCAAGCGTAGTCTTCGATAGGATTAGCTATCCCCTCTTATTCGGCATTCTGCAGCTTCACCCACTCATATGGCCTCCTTACACATATACCCATGCATATGTAGTGTAGTTCCTTGCTTGCAGTACTTTGGATGAGTACTCACGGTTGCTTTCTCCCCCTTTTTCCCCTTTCCTTCTTTTCTCGGTTGTCGCAACCAGATGCTTTGGAGCCAGAGCGACGCCACCGCCGACGGCGACTACTACACCGGAGGTGCCCTCTCGCTACGTGCGGTGTGTCAGCCGACGACGACCGGAGTAGTTTAGGAGGATCGAGGCGGGAGGCCTGCGCCTCTTCGATCTGATCCCGGTTTGTGCTAGCCTTCTTAAGGCAAACTTGTTAACTTATGTCCGTACTCAGATATTGTTGCTTCCGTGACTCGCCTATGATCGAGCATTTGTATTCGAGCCCTCGAGGCCCTGGCTTGTATTATGATGCTTGTATGACTTATTTATGTTTTAGAGTTGTGTTGTGATATCTTCCGTGAGTCTCGATCTTGATCGTATACATTTGCGTGCATGATTAGTGTACGATTGAATCGGGGGCGTCACAAGTTGGTATCAGAGCCGACTGCCTGTAGGATTCCCCTTTCCAACTCCTTGGCCGAAGTTGAGTCTAGTCATTGCAAAACTTTTACTAACATGGCTGTGCGGCCCATGGGCCCACGTCGCCATTTGGGTGGTATTAGGATCTTTTACTCCTCGACCTATACTCTGGGACTCTGACATCTCTTCTATTCGGGTTAAATGATTTTATTAACTCGGACTCTAGGTTCTCGATAATACTTTCTCCCGGAGAGCCCCTTCAGTCCAGATGATCGCCGGCTGCACCAGAAGATTTCAAAGATACTCTTCGATTTTCTCTCGAGACCTTGTGCCTGTCGCGTTTGCAATTCCCTACCACCGAAACATCCTAATGGGTAACTACTTACACTTGCCATTCATACGATCATCCCTCATTGATCTTGTTATTACAAGATACCCCGAAGTTTTCTCTATTATTCCGAGAATACTTTGTGCCTACTGCCTAGCAGTTCTTTGCCACCTGAATACCGCTATGGATAATTTCTCGCACTTACCGAGTATCCGCCCATCCCTAGTTGTTGGTGTGTTTCACTAAGTTCTTCAAAATAATATTCAACTTCCAAAATCTGAGTAGCCTATTACTCTTGAAATTCTTGCTTGCTTGCATTATGGTTAATCCCATAAGTCTAGTAATCTTATTGGCATTCTTTGTCACTATCATTTTGAGTCCGTTGATTCGATTTGTTGCGAATGCTTGGAATCCTCAAACAGATCCCATAATTCATCCTTCCGCTCGACGTCGTTTTAATCATGAGCTGGTTCTCGCCAATTAAATTGTCGCCGATTGTGCCCCTAAGTCTATTGAACTTATCCATCCTTGATCGTAGCGCCCGCTTCGATCCTTCACTTTGTAAATCATAATTCCTTAGCAATTGAGCTATAAGTTATTCATTGTTTCTATAATCCAATGTCTTTGCCTTGCTTCTTCCTCTGGTTGTGTGTCGATACTCACCCCAGATCCTTTGTTGGATTTTATCCGACAATGTCCTTCATTTGGATATATACCACATTTGGTAAATTGTATCCTCTGCTTTGTCAACCATGCTCTGCTATCGAGCTTGTGTCATTTACTCCTGAAGTTTGTGGTATATGTTCCTAAGATGCCCTGATGGGTTGAACCTATGCCTTCCTTACTATGTGTGAACTCGGAAGTTTTCACGAGTCATACTCATCTGGTATTTCACCAGGTAAAACTTTCAACACTAATGCCTTTATCAAAGCGAGAAGTGAATGGAAGGTTATACATTGAAGAAGTGGGAGTCGACCTTGAACTTTGTGTTCATGCCCATGGACACGATGTAGATCCTATCATGGAAGCTTCTTGTAATAATAACTATTTCCTTGTTATAATATCATTTGGAATCTATAAATTGATCCTTTGCAATCATGGATCCGACCATATTTTCTACTTGATTCCATTTCTCGGACAAGTTAAACCACTTGTCCTCTACAGATCAATGCACCCATCCAACCTCTATTTTGATCTACCTTCGAGTACTAACCCCCTAGTATCTCGAGGATATCAACCGATTGCACTACATCTTATGCATTTCTGATGAAGTATTGCCTTTCCCCGTCATAGTCACTCCATGGGTTCTGGGTTGTCGTCAACCGAGAACACCGATTAGTGAATCGAATCGCCTCGTGATTCAAGACTCCTAGTACATTGTGGATGAGAAGTTTAATACTCCATCACGTCATTCCTAACCTGATCGGCTATATCATCTTGTGCTAAATTTTAACTATGCTACCTGGTCCTTTCTTCCCGGAGCACAAATTTTCGACGATGAGCTAAGCTTACGTCGATTTTCCTCGTCATATCATTTCACCTTGAACAACAAGCTTGATTTCAAGTTTGTGTCGTACCCATGGTTCCAATAACCTTTTGCTTCATAATTCCTTAAACTTGATGTCATCGCCGATGGATTACATCTTCGTGGAGCCTCTCGACAAAATTTGTCGTGATCATCATCAACATCTTGACTCCTTCCTGGATATCAATTGAATTCATGATGAGAAATACCATCCTTGCCCTCGATGATTTGTGTTGTCATCGACCACTTTAATGCCTCCCCTCCAACACAAACTTGTTCGTGTTTTGTGTTGTACCTTGAGATCCTTGCTACCCAACTTATTTTATGTTCTACCTTGGAGTATTGCTATCTTCGATGTCAAGAATGTCATGGGAAATTCACCACCCTTAAGAATTCTTGATACAAGTGATACTTATTAACATCACCATTCTTTTCTTGGTCCTCGTGTTGTTTCTAACTGGAATACCGACAAATGGTCTGTGATGTGTAAATTCTAAACTTCTAGCAACCCTATTGCTTTGAAGTTAATGGTTGGCCGTTCATTCTTAGACTAATGATTATTGAATCACCATTCTGACATTGGTCATGCAACCCAACCCATATTTTGGGCGCACCTTTCAACCAATGTTTAATTGTGTATGTTTTCCTCGAGCATACTTCCTTATATCATTTGATCTGACAAATGTTATCTCCTTGTTCACTTAAGTATGGAAATCCATCTTTTGGGAATCCCAATGGAATGTCGCTGAGTCCATCAGCCACCTCCTCACCCTCTCCTTGATTTAATGATGAACTCTTGTTTTGGAACTCTCTTCCATAGTTCGTTCCCCGAGAATCTTACGATGTCACCTCGTTACTTTGTGTCGCACCTTTTCTTCTCGGGCATCCCGAGCACGAGGTATCCAAACACCAATCAGATCCGGATCTCGGTCGATATGATGGTTGGAACTTATTTCAAGAGTTATAACAATGGTCTTTATGTGACCCGGTAAGGTGATGTCGTGCCTAGCACACCTGGTGGGAGGCCTATTGTTGTAGTTCCTTTTCAAAGAAGGTTACCCATTCTTCCATGGGGAAACTATAGGACTTATTTTACCGTTATTCTGATGGATCCTTGGTGTTTCCAAAGTCCGATCTTCACTGATGACCATGTCAATGCTATCTCAAGCATTTCTATGGTACTCGATTTTCAACAAAAACATTTGAAGCCCAATGCTAATTGTTTCTTGCTGAACTATCCAAACACCGTTGTATGGATAATGTCATGAAAAATTCTCCCCCCTCACCTAGAGGCTTTTCTACTTAATATCATGTCATGGTTATCATGCTCTGCTTGTCCTTGGGAAGGATATACCCCCTGAAATATCTGATAATCCTATTTTTCCTTTCCATTACTTGGTTTACCCTTTCTGGTGATCATTATGGTCTAAGCAGTATTAATTCCCTGCTTATGTAAACACCTCGGTGTACAATTCTGTTAGCAAGACCCTGTTACTATTGCTGATGACATTCTGGTAGCCATCGATGGACGAGAACTTTGCCTATTGGTCCGCCTCGTTCAACGAGCAGGAAAATGGTTCTCTTCGTCCCTCGCCCTTGGTACCGACATTGTTGCCAACATAGCTGACAAGCTATTCACTGACATGCCTCCATGTCGCGGCTGTGCAAGATGTCACCACCCTTCCTATTTTCAACCCACATGGTGGGCCCATAACCCACAGGTCCACTGGATCGAAACTTGACTCTTCTTTATAACCCGGATTCTAATGTATCATTTGCACTGCTTCAGATGTGATTCGCGAGCTGAATGCTATACCATTATTCATCCCGAATCGACACCATGTTATTCTCGTTGTTCAAACCCCCATTCCACTTCATCTAGTCATCGAATGATTGCCTACCCGTTTGAAATTTTGGTACCATCGTATATTGCACTAAACAAATTCACCAAATACAACTCGTGGGGTACCTTGTGTATTTCCCATTGAGTTCACCGTCGGATGCCCACTTTGTGGAGATCGTTCTTCAAGTTTTTCCTTGGTCGCGTTCAGAGGGGCGATGGAGATCCCGAAGACAGGATGGCAAATTGATCATGGTGAATTGAAGCAGAGAAATGAAGACATCAACGAAAGGGATCAACCTCTTCGAAAGGGCAGCCAAGACCGAGAAGACTCGTTAGGTTTTTTTTTCTCCCGCTACCAACACCTTCCCCCTTACTCCACCGCTTAAATCTCGGGACGAGATTTCTTGTAGTGGAGGAGAATTGTGACGCCCGGATATTTAGGCTACAGTAATTCCACACTAATGATGCCAAGTCACCTCGGTTACTGTTGTTAATCTCGTGATGGTTCAAAAACAATTCAAATTCAAATTTAAAATCAAGTCAAACAATTAAAGTTTTCAAAAGTCAAAACTAAAATGTTCTAAATGTGACAAATAAACCATGGATATTATTGGTGGAGTAACAACATCTTTATAAAATATTTAAATACTCTAAAGTATTAAAACAACATCAAAACAATTAGTTATACTCCTAATATATTTTACCAAATACTAAACTATTTTTTTATTCTGAGGTAAAACTTCTTAGAACACTGGATTATTTTGACACACTATTTTTGGAGCTATTTTTATATTTTACTAAACCAAAAATAAAGTTCAACTAAAATAAAACAAAAAAGAATAAAAAAACAAAACTAGCAAAAAAAGAAGAAAGATAACCCCCCCTCCCACTGGGCCAGTCGGCCCAGCTGCTAGCCAGGCCAGCCCAGGCCGGCCCCCACACTCCCCCATAACCCCCTGGGCGACCGAACCCTAGCCCACGTCCCCCACTCACCCCGCACCCCACTCGCTCTCTCCCCCTCCCCCCGATCCAGTTCTGGATCGGGATCGGGCCGACGACCGCGCCCCGACGCCGGCGTCCCACCCCATCGCCGCACTCCAACTGCCCCGACGCGCCCCGACGCTGCTCGCCGTCCCCGGCTCCACCTCGTCGACGCCGCATCGCCATCTCCTGGAGGACGACCTCGCCGGACGTCCCCGACGGCCTTCTTCCCCTGCGTCGTCGTCGTCCCCGACCCCCTCCACGAGCCTCGCTGACCCTCGTCCCTGCAACGCCGGTGAGGCCATGGCCTCCCTCTCCTCGCACTCTCCTTCCCCGTTTCGACGTCACCGTGCTCGCCGTCCCTTTTCTGCGCCCGTGCTTTCGCCAAGGCCTCGGCTGCCAGCGTGCTCGCCCCTTGACCACTAGTCGCGCCACCCCTTGGTCGGGCGCGCCATGCCACTCACTGCCACCCTCGCGCACTCCGGCGCTCCGCCGTCTCGTGATCTCGGTCGGGCGAGCCCGTCGCTGCCACTGTCGCGCCCCGCCCCATTCCCTTGGCCTCGTCTGCAGCCCTCCCGGTCAGGCCGCCAAAGATCGCCGCTGTCGCAGACCCGCCGCCGTCACGGTGTGCCGTCGTGGGCGGCTCCGGCGAGCCACCCGCCAGCGCCATGGATTTGCCGAACCCATCACGCCCGGGCGCGGGTCGCTGCTCGGGTATTACCCGACGACTGCACCCGAGAGCCCAAACCCAATAAGCCATTGGCCCTATGACAAGTTGGCCCCACCCCAGAACGAAAAAAAGAAGGATTTAAAAAAGAAGAAGTAAATAAATAAATAATTAAAATATTAATTAATTAATTAAAGAATTAATTAACTTAATTAATCCTGATTAGTTAATCTAATTAATTGTAGTTAATACACATAATCATTTTAGTTAGACTAACTAAACCTGATTAGCTAGTCTTAGACAATGACAACAGGGTCCCACCATCAGATTGACCCAGTCAACCCCTGCTGATCGCGACGTCGACATGACATCATGTCGATGTCGAATTCCTTTTCAATTAAATTAAATAATTAATTAAATTCTAGAAATTAATAAAATCTTTAGAAAATCATATCTTTTAATCCATAACTCGGATTAAATTATTTTCAACATGAAAGTTTCTTAGAACAACGAGACGAACCCGGCTACGCAGCCCGTTCGTCCGCCACCCATCCCTAACCTATCAAACTCGCAACTTTCCCCCTCCGGCTCCTCTGCCCAAAAACACGAAACATCGGGGATATTTTCCCGGATGTTTCCCCCTTCACCGGTATCGCCTATCCCTACGTTAGGTCAACCCTAGCACAACGTATTGCCGCGTCTTGCTTTGTGTTACATTTGATTGCTCTGTTATTTATTGTGTTCCCCTCCGTTACTCCTTTCCGGTAGACTCTGAGACCGATGCTGATGCCCCTATGGTCGACTACGTCACCGACGACCCCTCCTTGTCTAAGCAACCAGGCAAGCCCCCCTTTGATCACCAGATATCGCCTATTCTTCTCTATACTGCTTGCATTAGAGTAGTGTAGCATGTTACTATTTGATTTCTCCTATTCTGTTGCATAGCCTGTCATTGTTGCTACAATCATTGATACTTTACCCGAAGTCCTAAATGCTTAGTATAGGATGCTAGTTTATCATCATTGGCCCTACATTCTTGTCGATGCGCCTTGATATACTATTGGGCGTGATCACTCGGGAGGTGATCACGGTATATACTATACATACATACATACTATACAGATGGTGACTAAAGTCGGGTCACTCATTGGGTACCCGCAAGTGATTCCGATGTGGGGGCCGAAAGACAGTGGCTCCATCCCGTAGAGGTGGGCCTGGGTTCCCACGGCCCCGATCGTTACTTTGTGGTGGAGCGACAGGCAGGTTGAGACCACCTAGGAGACAGTGGGCTGGCCTGCTCGGGCGCTCATGGATACTTAACACGCTTAACGAGATCTTGGTATTTGATCCGAGTCCGCCATTTGGTCTATACGCACTAACCATCTACGTGGGAGTAGTTATGGGTATCCCGACGTCGTGGTATCACCGAAGCCTTCTTGACGTCGCCGATCGAGCGGCGCTACCGGGTTGGACTGCGTTAACGCAACTTCCTTTGTAATGGAGGTTGCTAGGTCTCGCTCACCGTCACAGTCGAAGCGTGCGGTGTGCTTTCAGGCGATGGGCCCACCCTGCAAGACTTAGGTTTAGACCGCGGTCTTGACCTCTCTGTTGTGCCTAGGTGGGCGGCGACGTGTTGATCTTCCGAGGCGGGCATGACCCAGAAAGTGTGTCCGCCAAATGGGATCAAGCGTGTTGGGTTATGTGGTGCACCCTGCAGTGAAGTTAATCTATTCAATAGCCGTGTCCTCGGTAAAAGGACGACCCGGAGTTGTACCTCGACCTTATGACAACTAGAACCGGATACTTAATAAAACACACACTTCCAAGTTCCACAGACAACCCGGTGATCGCTTTTCCACGGGGCGACGAGGGGAGGATCGCCGGGTAGGATTATACTATGCGATGCTACTGGAGATGCTACTTGGAGATGCTACTTGGAGATGCTACTTGGCGACGCTACTTGGAGGACTTCAGTCTACTCTCTTCTACCTGTTGCAAGGCGGAGGCTGCCAGAAGCGTAGTCTTTGATAGGATTAGCTATCCCCCTCTTATTCTAGCATTCTGCAGTTCAGTCCACTCATATGGCCTCCTTACACATATACCCATGCATATGTAGTGTAGTTCCTTGCTTGCGAGTACTTTGGATGAGTACTCACGGTTGCTTTCTCCCCTTTTTCCCCTTTCCCTTCTTTACGGTTGTCGCAACCAGATGTTTGAGCCAGGAGCAGACGCCACCGTCGATTTACGACTACTACATGGAGGTGCCTCTTCGCTACGTGCGAGGCTGCTTGACGACGACCGGGAGTAGTTTAGGAGGATCGAGGCAGGAGGCTGCGCCTCTTCGATCTGATCCCGCTTTGTGCTAGCCTTCTTAAGGCAAACTTGTTAACTTATGTCCAGACTCAGATATTGTTGCTTCCACGACTGCCTATGATCGAGCATTTGTATTCGAGCCCTCGAGGCCCCTGGCTTGTATTATGATGCTTGTATGACTTATTTATGTTTTAGAGTTGTGTTGTGATATCTTCCCGTGAGTCCCTGATCTTGATCGTACACATTTGCGTGCATGATTAGTGTACGATTGAATCGGGGGCGTCACATGGGTGACCGAACCCAAGAGCTGATTGATAAAGTGCCTAGACGTGTGACACCCCAAATGAATGATTTGCTAGTAGCTGAATTCATGAGGGAAGGGGTTAAGGCAGCTCTTGACCACATAGGAGATCTTAAGGCACCCGGGCTTGATGGAATGCCCTCTGTTATCTATAAGAGATGTTGGCACTTCATGGGTGATCAAGTCGTCGAGGAGGTTCTCAGTGTTCTTAACGGCGGACCCATTCCAGAGGGTTGGAATGATACAACGGTGGTGCTCATCCCCAAAGTTAAAAACCCAACAAGGATCAAGGACCCGCGACCAATTAGCCTATGTAATGTACTATACAAATTGGTGTCAAAGGTCATTGCCAACAGACTCAAATTAGTACTTCCCGAGCTCATTTCTGACAGCCAAAGCGCGTTTGTTCCAGGCAGATTGATCACGGATAACGTGCTTGTTATGAAATCTCTCATTATCTCATGAACAAGAAGAGAGGAAAGGACGGGGTGGTGGCGGTTAAAGCTGACATGAGCAAGGCATATGATCGGATCGAGTGGAACTTCCTGGAGGCAATGTTGTGCAAGCTAGGATTTAGGCGGACTTGGGTTAATCTGATAATGAAGTGTGTGTCTTCAGTCAGATACCAAATAAAGATAAATGGGGTTTTGACAAATCAGTTCTGCCCTACCCGAGGTCTACGGCAAGGTGATCCTTTGTCACCATACTTGTTCGTCATTTGTGTTGAGGGATTGTCTGCTCTGCTACAAGATGCTGAAAGAAGTGGAAAAATCAGCGGAATAAAAGTATGCCCAGCAGCGCCTACAGTGTCACACTTGTTCTTTGCGGATGATTCGGTTCTGCTGTTGAAGGACAGGAAAGAGGAAGCCCAAGCACTACACAATGTGTTGGCTCTTTATGAAAACTGCCCGGGACAGAGAATTAACTTGGAGAAATCTGCTCTCATGTTCAGTCCTTGCACACCCCAGCAAGCTCGGACTGAGGTCAAGGATGCACTGGCAATTACAAATGAATCTTGGCATGAGAAATATTTAGGCCTCCCTGTGTATGTGGGCAGATCCAAGAAGAAAGCTTTCGCATATGTGAAAGACAAAATCTGGGAACGTATGCAAGGGTGGTTAGAAAGGCTCCTTGCTAAATCAGAGAAGGAGACCCTTGTGAAGGTGGTCGCTCAGGCAATTCCGACGTATGCCATGTCGTGCTTCTACCTAACGAAATCCTTTTGTGCGGAGGTGAGCGCAATGATTGCAAATTTCTGGTGGAGTCAACAAGATAAGAGAAACCCCATCCATTGGTTGAGCTGGGATAAACTGACAAAACCGAAGGCTATGGGTGGTATGGGATTCCGGGATATGTATAGTTTTAATGTAGCCATGTTGTCAAGACAAGTATGGCGCCTCATACAACACCAGGATAGTTTATGTGCTCGTGTGCTCAAGGCAAAGTATTATCCTGAGTGTCACATTTTGGACGCTGAACCGAAAGACAGCATATCATACACTTGGAGAAGCATGTTGCATGGAGCAGACCTCATCAAGCAAGGATATATCTGGCGTGTTGGTGATGGTAGGAATGTGGATATATGGACGGATCCATGGATTCCGAGAGCATGGTCTAGAAGGGTTATCACACCGCGAGGTGCATGTCTTCTAACCCACGTCAACGAGCTGATTTGCCCAGTTACTGGAGGTTGGGATGAATCTTTAATCAGAGACATTTTCTGGCCTGATGATGTTAAGCATATTCTTCAGATCCCGCTGAGAGAGGGCGTAGATGATTTTACTGCTTGGCACTTTGATGGAAGAGGAAGACATTCTGTCAGAGGTGCATACAAACTTCACGTCCAGCTAGAGAAGGAACGTAAAGGAAGGAGCATCGGCAACAGTACTATGGTAGCTAGCGATCTGAATAATTGCTCTGACCAATCATGGAAACGTATTTGGTCACTGCCGTGTCCAGGAACATCAGTATGTTCGTATGGCGTCTGAAATATAATTCGCTAGCCCTCTGCATAAATCTGGCAAACCGTGGTGTCAAACTGGACAGTACCAAGTGTTTCATCTGCGGCCGGATGGATGAAGATGGGGCTCATTTGTTTGTCAAATGTAAAGCAGTTAAGGTGCTGTGGCGATCGCTTGATATGGAACATGTCCGGGCGCGACTTGAAGCAGCACATTCAGTACACGAGACATTGGATATGTTATGGGCCTTAAATGAGCAAGAGAGAGTTGTGATTTTAACCATGTGGTGGCAGTGGTGGCAGAACCGTAACAAGGTACGAGAAGGCGAGCTTCCTCTGTCAGCCGAGGAAATCGTTCGGCGAACGAAGAGCTATAGCCTTGAATATGCTGAGTTTTTTGGCAAGGTTGTGAAAGCCAAAACTGGCACATGCTGGAGACCGCCACCTGATGATATAATAAAGCTCAATGTGGACGGAGCATTCAATGCTGGGGATGATCATGCGGGATGGGGAGTTGTTGCTCGTAACAGCCATGGAAATATTCTTCATGCAGGTGCAGGAAGTACCAATGCTATCTTTGATGCTTTTGGGGCAGAGCTAAGAGCAATGAAATGTGCTATCACCATAGCTGCTGATCTTGGCATGCTACGGGTGGCTTTTGAAACAGATTCCAAACTGCTAGAAGAAGCGTTGGATCTTGCCCGTGCCGACTCGTCGCCGTACGCTCCAGTCATCGAGGACCTGAAGCTTCAAATGAAGATGTGGTTCTCATTCAGCGAGGTCCGAGCATGTCGTCGTGAGGCAAATACTGTAGCCCACGAGTTAGCTAAGATTGGTCAGTGTCGTTTTAATTCTGAATCTCTGTACTGGGAGTCCGATGTTCCGCCCATTGTGGCTGGCTGTGCTATGGGTGATATGCCCACGCACACGTAAGCAATAAAACTTTGCTTGCCCTAAAAAAAGACACTTGAATTCATGCCTTATGTCCAAATGAATTTAGAGAATTATTAGTGGGGAGGACGGTCTTTGACTTTATCTTATCAAGGCAAAATATCTACAAGGTTAACCATTTGCCACCTATCCTATAGGTCAAAGGGTCTCATTTTTGGCTAGTGATTGAGGCCGTGAAACCTTAGTTCCGGTTAGGGTGTACATGTTAGTAGGGGATAGCATAGACACACTTTTTTGGCTTGACCGGTAGTTGGGCGATCAGCCCATCCGAGACCGTTACTCGACATTGTTTGCTATCTCCAGCCAACCGTGGATCCTCATCGCAGCGACCATTGGGAATTATTCTGGGAGCCTCTCATTCAGACAATCACCGGGGCCTCCTGAGTTAGAGGAGTGGTAGGTCTTTACCATGGAGCTCGGGAATTTGGCCTTGTCTAATGAACTAGATCCGGTCTCTCGTGCTCTTGAGCCTTCAGGTTGATTCTCCACAAAATCCTCGTATGATAGGATTGTGGCAGGTCAGGGGCCCAAGGAACTCACGGAATTTTGGAAGTTTAGATTGCCCCACACACATTAGGATTTTCCTTTGGCAACTGATTCGAGGAAGCCTGTCGGTGGGAGACCGGTTTATGAAACGTAATGGTCCAGGTGATGGTTGTTGCCCCTTATATGAGGTTGATGAAGTCATCAACCATATCTTCTTCTCCTGCATCTCAGCAAAATTCCTATGGAGTTGCGAAAGGGAAGTGTGGGGAACATGTGGTATCGTGTCAACAACTTTTTGGATGTGTATCAGATCATCTCGGTTGGCTTTGGCCGGGTCCGCCTCTTATAGTGGGTGGCTTTGGGACCTTATCTTGGACACTCTAGTGTATTTGGAATAATCTTATCATTGAACATTTCGTCCCGTCAAAAGGCCACTGGTGCTATATACTCCCTCGATTTCAGAATATAAGGTTAATTTTTATGCAAATCAAATTTGAATATTTGACCAAGATTATAGAATAAAATAAAACATCCGCAATACGTAATAGATAAAATATGAAACTATTTTTCATGACGGATCATATGATATAATTTTCGTATTGTGGCATTGATATATTTTTCTAAACTCTCGGTCAAACATGCACTCGTTTGACTTTAAAAAAACAAATATACCTTATATAAAGGAATGGAGGGAGTCCAATTTTTGTTGTTTCCTCCAACAATGAAAGTCGCTAAGCAAGAGATGTGATTGTGCGGCGATTGACGCCATGCAGAAGGACTTCAAGGCTTTGGCTTCTTGCTTGGCTCCTACTACTCGTTGGCCTTCAGGGCCTTTCCTTATTGTTTGGGCTTATTGTTAAGTTGGTGGCCCCAACATATATCTTTCTTTTATTACTTAAGTTTCTTTCTAAACCTTGTTTTCTACTACTCTACACTTGTATTGTTTGATGGTTGTATAAGCGGGGCAAGAGTGTTTTTCGATAATCTCACGAAGGAATATGTCCCATGGCCTATATCATATTTGTTTATTTAACTAAAAGAACCAGTGATGAAATTAGATAACATGAAAGGTTCTTAAAATACGATGACAATCCGATCCTCAGAAACATCCTCGTCTTCTGCGTCTTGTACATGTTGATGGCGCGTCGAAATGCCACATCTAGAGTCCCGCCCTACCTGTTGAATAGGAGAGTAATATCCACATAGAGTTGACAAGTCATCGGTCTCTACCAGAAGCGTGGTTGATGTATATCCCAAAGGATCCACAACCCAAAGAAGAAGGCGATATTGGGTCCAATGACAAATCCTTGTAGCCCTTGACATCTCTCTGCATCATCAACTAAGTGACAAATCCTTGTAGCCCTTGACATCTCTTCTGCAGAGAGAGCCTTGGCTCAGTGGTTGGGTATGTGGTTGTGCAACCCAACGACCCGAGTTCAATTCCCAGAATTGACAGGTGATGCATAGGGGTTTTCCCCCGTTTATTGAGGATCAAGCTTGATGTGTGATGGAACCACTCACCAAGAAATATCTTGACACTCATTTAAAAAAATTCTGAGGACCATGTTTATCTTGGTACTCATACTAAAATGGCCGTATGCATCCTTAGTTGGTGCAGAGGCCGGGAAGTGAAAATCTCCCCATTTTAAGAGATACGACCCGACAGGTACCCGAACACCTTGGCGAGGAGGAGGCGTGCCAGCGTAATCTCAGGCTAGTGGCACCAAGCAATGTCAAGATGGATGGGCATCCCGACGCCTTCTGTCATGACCAACAACCTAGCGATATACTTCTCTCCGCTGCATATCGAAGTTATGCGAGGATGAGGAGGCCGCCCCTGGCGACTCGGGTGGTGAATACGGCGTCCACCGCGGCGGCGTCGCCGGTGGCTGATTCCGGGGCGGGGCGCGTCGGCGGAAGATTCTGGGCCCTCGCTGATCCCGATGAGGACAACGCCGACGATGCCGGTGACTCGCCGGAGTACTCGCCGATGCCTTCGTCCATTATTTGTGAGGCTTTCGATCCAGGGTACTCGGAAGATGAGGTTGCGGCGATCGTGGATGGGGTGGTGCCACTCGATGATCCGGCGCGTCAAGGGCTTCGAGCGGAAGACAGAAGCGAGTTTCTCCGGTGCGTTGTTCACCGACGAACCTCGGCGGCGGCGAGCCGGCCGTGGAAGGGACCGATCCCGAAGGTGTGTCTTCCTAAACCTGTTCTTTCCGATTTTATCACAGATAATTCATGGAAGCTAGTAAGGAGTAAGAAGGCTCGGCGGTCGTCGGCGGCCACGGTGCCGGCGCCGGCGATCGACCGAAGCGCTCAGATCCGCGATCACAGGATCGCACGTTTGAATGGCTTGCTGGGCTGTGAGATCGGTCGTTTGGTGGGTGGGCCGGTTCTGAGTGAACCGGCCAATCTAGATGTTGGGCTGCTAAATGCTGGGTATGAGGCCCGGTCTGATCCACAGTCCACAACTACACCCCCATGCACACGTTCGGTTCGAGCTAGGGTTCGACACAGAGGCGGACGTCCGCGCTTTGTCGATCGCGGCGGAGGAAGGGCTGCTCGTATACCTCCCCTTCTGGCGATGGCGGGGCGAGGGGATCTTTCGGGCGCGGCCACTGGGGCTCCTCCGGCCGCGGCGGGCCGCGGAGGGCCTTCGCAGCTAACGGCTGCTGGTCGCAGCGGGCGGCGGCGCCCTGCGGGCACAGTGGCAGCGGCGCCGGCGTCTTTGCTTGCTGCTGGTCATGGTGGCGCGCCTCCAACCAGAGCGGATCCTGCTGCGGGGCGTTCGGCCGGCGACCAACGTCGCGGCGGTGGCGGGGCTGCCAGCGGGCCGGTGTGGCTGCCACGACTGGTTCCGCCCGACCGCGCCGCGGTGACAAGGCGGGCGTGGTGGTCCTAGGCCGACGGTGCCGACGACCGGAGTTGCTGCGGGCGAGGTGCTCTCGCCGCGGCCGCCTGGGTGCCCATGGCCAGCCCCCGTGGTGCGGTGGGAGCTAGGCCGCCGCACTTTGTGGCTAGGCATGTCAGCGTTGCGGCGACGCCGGTGCTGCAGCAGGCTCAGCCACCTCCGGTTCAGGCTAAGGCGGATGTTCGAGCGGTACCTCGAGGACAGTGGGGTGACGACGGTTACAATGCATATGGTGATGGACAGCACCGGGGATCCTCGTCTACGGGTGGCGGACGGGGATATGCCTGGCAGAGTGATGGTTCGGCTGAGAGGCCTTTCTTGGGGCCGTCTGGTGGTTTTGTCGAAGGGGCGACTGGGCCAGCTAATCGTAACCGAGGCGGGTTTCGCGGCTATCGTGGCCGAGGAGGCCGAGGGGGTCAGTACCGTCCAAGACAACATCATACTACGGTTGAGACGGTAGTCGATGCTATTGCTGAGGAGTCTGACTTGGGTTGCCAGGCGATGGAGGTTGTGACGGAACCGGCCGCTGTGGAGGTTCCGGTCGACGCCGAGACTCAGGCTATGTCGGCAGACGGCTCTGACAGATCTGAGGTTGACAGGGCTGCAAAGTTTGCTAAGAAAAAGGAAAGAATGCTCTGTTATAGATGTGGCGATAAGGGTCATTTTATTGCTGAGTGTGTGGCTGTTCTTTGTGATTCTTGTGGTAAGCCTGCACACGAGTCTGGAGTGTGTCCGATGGTGCGGGAGCAGAGACCGAGCCTCAGGACATATGGTGTCTTTTGTTCTGAACTCACTTTTTTGAGTCACCGATGAGAGGAGGTTCCTCGGGAGGAGCACAAGACGACAACCGGGATAGTGAAAGTGACTAGAGGGCAAGTGTCCGAGGCTCGGATTATTCAGCGTCTCGGGAGCTGGCACGGGTGACTTCCATTGGGAGCTTGTCAGTGGAGACCAACATTTTCGTGGTTCGAGTTCCCAACTGTGGAGGACTTACTGAGGTTGCTTGAGCTTTGGGATGTGTAAGGTCCTAGGTACAGAGGCCATACTTGAGTT
Organism: Aegilops speltoides; assembly: GCA_021437245.1. Taxonomy (NCBI): domain Eukaryota; kingdom Viridiplantae; phylum Streptophyta; class Magnoliopsida; order Poales; family Poaceae; genus Aegilops; species Aegilops speltoides. The sequence continues at coordinate 484,713,052 of CM038147.1, forward strand.
CCAGGAGTGGAAGCTGGTTGAGCCCCAGGGTACACCCCTTATCCAGGCCTGGTTGCGCTTTTCGGGGGCTCCGTCTGAGTTACTGCGGGACGCCAGGGTGGTGGCTAGTCTCGGTATTATGGTGGGTAAGACCGAGCGAGTTGATATGGATTTTACTCGAGCTCATGGGATTGCTCGCCTGTTGGTCAGTATTCTGGACATCGACTATGTGCCCGACATGGTTAAGTGGGCTTTTTGAGGGCAGGTATACACTCTTGAGATTCAGTTTGAGGATGATAGCCTCTTCGCCGAGGCACCAGCGGCCACTGGTGATGATATGAGTGAAGGTGACGATGATACAGCGGGTAAGGAAAAAATGGCCGATGATTCTGTGAGTGAGCTGGCCAAGAGGCCGGAGCCGACGAGTAAGGCAGCAGGAGGAGGGACGGCGCCTGGAGCGTCTGTGCCGTCCACCACTCTGCGTTTTGGTTCCTTTGGTCCGGCGTCCGCTCCTCCGAGACTGTGGAGTGAGCGGGTGGAGTCTATTGAGGAGATTGAGTTTTCTTTACCGGCGTTGGATTTTGAGGTTGCGGGTGTGGAGGTTTCCGGTGGGGGAGCGAGGTTGGATTGACTCGTCTACTTCCGCGTGTGGTGACGTGGCTGTGGTGCAGGCGGGGGGTCCGATCTCATCTGGGGGTCCGGATCAGGGTTCTTTGGAGGCCCCCCCTCAGTCTCCGGTTGGGGAGCCAGGCCTGATGGCCCCATCTCCTCTCACGCCTTTGGTTGGGCGATCACTGCTGGCGGATGCGCAGGTTCGGCGGGAGGGCGTGGGGCAGGTGGCCTCAACGCTCCCGTCGGCCTCGGTGCTCGAGGGGGGGCGCCCCGGTCGAGATGGCGGCGTGCACTCCGGACAGGCGGTCCGGGGTGGATGGGGGGAGGGGGCAGGTGGCCTTCTCCTCCCCAGTGCTGGACTCGGCGCTCTCACCTGGTGGCGACCGGGTGGATGTTCGGGTAGTGACAGGCGGTCGCTCTCCGAATAAATTCTCACGGGAGGAGGTCATTATGTTTGGCGGGATCCCGGACCAGGCAGCTGAGGGTCGACGTATGAGTTGTCAGCTTTAGAGCCATCCGGAGGTGGACGACATGCAGCAGCGTTGTGCCGTGAGGGCGGCCAAGCTTCGTGAAGTCCAAGTCACTACTGGTATGTCCGTTAATACTTCCAATACTATTATGCATTTCTCGCATGATCAAATTATGGATAAGGCACAACAATTAGGAATTTCACTTGGTAGAGATGAGGGTGAAGTTACTAATTCTGTTAACGATTTGCTTGATCTAGAAGCCGAGAGGGCTTTAGAAGTAATTCGTAACTTAGCTGCGGTCAAACCTATGAATGACTCTGAGATTGATGCCTTGGGAGTTCGAGTTCTTGATAATTTTTGTGATGATCTAGCACCGCCCCTCCAGGAGCCGGAGGAGGAGGATGAGAATATCGGGATGGAAGTAGATAATCCATTGATTACGAGCACGTTGGACCGGGAGGGCACGACCAGCCCTAAGCGCAAGTGGAAGCGCAAAACGTACCCGATGTCCGCAGTCCGTAGGAGTGCTAGGATTCGCACGGCTAAAAATTTCATGATGACATATGAGAGGGATCTTTTGGAATAGCAGAGGTCTTAAGGACTTGGCTAAAAGGAGGTTCCTTGCGGAGGCATCTATTGAGCATAGTTTGGACTTTATTGCCCTGTCGGAAACGGGTAGAGCAAATTTCTCACCTCAATTTCTCAATACCTTGTCGGGAGGGATTGAGTTTGACTGGCACTGTGTACCGCCGAGAGGCAGGTCGGGGGGAATCTTACTGGTGTTAGATGTGACTCTCTTGAAGTTCGAAGTGTGGTCATGGGGGATTTTGCTGTTAAGTTCAGGGTGCGGTCCAAACAGGATGGTTTTGACTGGGCTTTGGTGGCGGTATACGGGGCAGCGCAGGCCGAGTTCAAACCAGATTTCCTGGCTGACCTTGTTAGAGTCTGTGGGTCTGAGCAGCTACCAATTCTGGTTGGGGGTGATTTCAACATAATTAGGAGACGCGATGAAAAGAATAATGACAATTTCGATGGGAGATGGTCATTTATGTTTAATACCATTATTGAAAGCTTAGATTTGAGAGAAATTGAGCTTTCATGTAGGAAGTTCTCGTGGGCTAATGCGATGCCAAATCCAACGTACGAGAAGTTGGATCGGGTTCTGGCTAGTGTTGCTTGGGAACAGAAGTTTCCGTGGTAATCTGCTCAGCGCTCTCGCGGGATCTCGATCACACGCTTCTTTGCTTTCGATTCTGGCGGGGCTACCTACTCGGGTAACAAAAATGTTTTCTCTTTCGAGATGGCGTGGTTTGAAAGAGAAGGATTTCTGGATCTTGTTGCCAGAGAATGGGCTAAAGATGTAGGAGGTAGAAGTGCCATTGAGCGGTGGCAGAACAAGATTAGGCATCTCCGTAGCTTCCTTCGTGGGTGGGCTAAACATCTAGGTGGAGTGTATAAGGTCGAGAAGGAACGACTCCTTTCACTTATACAAACCTTAGATGTAAAAGCAGAAACTACGGTTCTGTTACCCACGGAGCTTCATATTAAGCATGAGGCTGAGATGAGGCTGAAGGAATTGCTCCGTGAGGAAGAATTAAAATGGGCATTGCGGGCAAAGGTGAGAAAAGTTGTCCAGGGGGATGCGAATACCCAGTTCTTCCACATGATTGCCAATGGCAAGCACAGGAAGAAGAGGATCTTCAATTGGAGCAAGATGAGGGTACAATAGTTGGCGGGACAACCTGAAAACATACATTACTGAATATTACAAAAGGTTGTTTGGACCACCAGAGGAGAGCTGTGTATCCCTGGATGAGTCTAGGGTCAGCGATATCCCTCAACTTTCTTCTGTGGAGAACGATGTGTTAACTGCCCCTTTCTCGGAAAAGGAAGTTTTCGAGGCTATTGCCAAGATGAAATGCAATAAGGCGCCGGGGCCGGATGGTTTCCCGGCTGAGTTTTACAAGAAGTGTTGGCATATTATCAAAGGGGACCTGATGCCAATGTTCCATGATTTGTTCTCGGGACACTTGCAGCTGTTCCAACTTAATTTTGGAACGATAACGTTGTTGCCTAAGAAAACAGATGCCGTGAGAATTGAACAATTTCGGCCTATCTGCCTACTCAACGTCAGTTTCAAAATATTTACCAAGGTTGGTACGATAAGGCTTACTCAGATAGCGCACGCTGTAGTTCAACCTTCATAAGCGGCTTTCATGCGGATAGGAACATCCTCGAGGGGTTGTGGTCCTACATGAAACGCTTCATGAAATTCATACGAAAAAACTAGATGGGGTTATTTTCAAAGTGGATTTTAGAAGGCCTATGATAAAGTCAAATGGCGTTCCTCCAGCAAGCTTTAAGAATGAAGGATTTGATGAGCGCTGGAGGCAACAAGTGGAAACGCGTACGCAAAAAGGCGGTGTTGGCATTAAAGTCAATGATGACATAGGCCACTATTTCCGAACACACAAGGGTCTGAGACAGGGCGATCCTATGTCGCCTATTCTGTTCAATATTGTGGTTGATATGTTAGCGATCCTGATTGGGAGGGCCAAAGAGGCCGGTCAGGTGGAGGGAGTGGTGCCTCATCTGGTTGATGGTGGTTTATCCATCCTGCAATACGCTGATGATACAATCATTTTTATGGAACATGATTTGGCCAAAGCGAGGAACATGAAGCTAGTATTATGCCTTTTTGAACAATTGTCTGGGCTGAAGATTAATTTCCATAAAAGCGAGTTGTTCTGTTTTGGTAGAGCCAAAGACGAACAGGAAGCTTATACACAATTGTTCGGGTGTGAGAGTGGGTCTCTTCCTTTCACTTATCTCGGTATTCCAATACACCATCGTAAGTTAACGAATGCTGAGTGGAAGAGCATCGAGGATAGATTTGAGAAGAAACTAAGCTGTTGGAAAGGAAAACTCATGTCTTATGGAGGCCGGTTGATTCTAATTAACTCGGTGCTCACGAGTTTACCTATGTTTCTGCTATCTTTCTTCGAAGTACCAGTTGGGGTGAGGAAAAGACTAGACTTTTATCGTTGTCCCTTCTTCTGGCAGAGTGATGAGTCTAAGAGGAAGTACAGATTGGCCAAATGGGATATTATTTGCAGACCAAAGGACCAAGGAGGACTTGGTATTGAAAATCTTGAAGTCAAAAATAAGTGCCTCCTGAGTAAGTGGCTGTTTAAGTTGTCTTCTGAGACAGAGGCAACTTGGGCGCAGATTTTACGTAGTAAATATCTGTACTCAAAGACTTTATCCCAAGTCACTATGAGACCTACAGATTCGCCGTTCTGGAAAGGGCTAATGAGGGCTAAAGCCGCTTTCTTTAACAGAACGAAATGTATTGTTGGTAATGGAGATGACACGCGATTCTGGGAGGATACGTGGCTGGGTGACACGCCTTTGGCTTCACAATATCCAACGCTATATCGTATTGTTCAGCGTAGGGATGCCCTTGTTGCCACAGTAATGCAGTCTATTCCCCTTAACATACAGTTTAGGAGAGTGCTTGTTGGACCGAGATGGGAAGCATGGCTTCACTTGGTCCGTAGGCTGATGGATGTGCAGCTAAATCCTCACCCGACCAGGTTGTGTTGAAACTAACTAGAACTGGGGTGTTCACGGTCAAGTCCATGTATATTGATATTATTAATTCATCCGTGATACCTACGTCCAAGGAAGTCTGGAACGTTAAGGTTCCTTTGAAGATTAAAGTGTTTATGTGATTTGTGCATAAACAAGTTATTCTTACAAAGGACAATCTAGTTAAGCGCAACTGGACAGGATCTACTAGGTGTAGCTTCTGTGATCGGGATGAGACTATCAAGCATTTATTTTTTGATTGCCCGTTGGCACAAGGGTTGTGGCGCACCGTGCAAATTGCCTTTAATATTACTCCACCGAGATCGGTAAACACGTTATTTGGGGCGTGGTTGCTTGGGATGGAGCCCGAAACAGCCAGACACATTCGTGTAGGAGTATGTGCATTATTATGGGCAATTTGGAACTGTAGGAATGATTTGGTTTTAACAGACAACAAATACTCATTTTTGCAGGTGTTGTTCCGGCTACGGCGCTGATCCGTACTTGGTCCTTACTCACTCCGGCGGAGGCCGGGAGCGTTTGGTTCTTTGGATCTGTCCGGTGGGAGACGGTCTTGTGGATATCTTCAACCGGTTTGGATGGCGATCATGTAATAGGATAGGCATCTAGTTTACCTACCTGATATTATGCCAGCCGGTTTGTGGCTTATCTCATTTATGCCTTACAGTCGTTGCTCTATGTGAGCTATAGGCTGCCTTTTTTCCTTTGCTTGTAAGACTTATGTTCTGAACCTCTTTATTTGATTAATAAGAGAGGCCGTATGCATCGATCTGATGCAGAGGCCGGGGAATGCCCCCTTTTCTAAAAAAAAAACCCTTGACATCTCCGCCACTCCAGGAAGGAAGAGTTGAGGAGGACGATCCTTGACTTGATACTCGAAGCCCACTTTGATACCGTTCCTACAACCCCGGCGCCACCGTGTGGGAGACTAAAATGCGGACCTAGATCTAGGCTGCACACATATGAGTTCATAGATCCGCCACCAACGGGGAACGAAACCGTCACATCTAGGACCTCATCGTCTTTCTTAACCATGATTGATTTTCTGAATTTTTAGATCTACACCCTATGGAACGTCCTATTTTCTTTTCCTGTACTATCCTTTTCCTCTAGCACCACATCCATATCAATCCGACCTTGTCTCCATCAGCACTAACACATCCGGTATCGCGCCACCTCAAGCCTGTCATGCTGCCCACTATGTATCAATCCATCCATAGGGGTTTGTTGGTTTTATGCTCATGCACTGATGCACGCCGAAGTTTGAGTGATTGCCATGTCACCTTAGACATCACCAAGACTTGTTAGTAAAACATGCAAAATCTTTTTGGAGGGTGGTTAAGTGACCATGTATTTGTGAAAGCAAATAACAGTTTTGGTAGGTTTTTGCAAATTGAGGGAGTTTGTATACTGAAATTCCCTATTTTTGAAATACGCAATAACTTCCGCAAGAATCATAGGAGTAGTACAAAGGAAGATCGATATAAAATCATAAAAACGTGCGGACGGCCGGGCAACCTGAATATGCTCACGCGGATGGTGCTGTTACGTACCCTGTGGGAATTGCTTGTTAACGCATGATGCACTCAATTGCACAAATCATAGTGCTCCATTTCAGAGGTCGTTAGAGCATGCAAGTGCAGATCATGGGCATTTGACGTTGATGAAGTTAGGTCTGATATGATTTGCTTTTGGTGCCAGTCGCGGCCTAGATCGAGGCTAGAGCCAGCAACATGCCAACATGCTATTTTGTGCTGGAGTCTGACTCGTTGTCACAAAAGACACTTGCATCCTCGCATGTATCAATCAAGGCAACATGTCCAACCGTAAGGCGCCACAATTCGATCAGTCAAGGACATCTTACAGTCGATTAGTTGAAGACATCATGGGCTCCAAGAATCAAAGCCACATGCATGCACAACAACATGATCGATCTTATTATAGTTGCGTCATGGACAGTTTTTTTTTTTTCGAACTGTGTGAGCAACTGTGCAACCTGCCGGCGGCGACTCCGTAAGGACCGTAACTAATTCGTGTACCGGCAGTCGCGGCGTATCTCGCCGTCGGCCGCCGTCTTGACCCCTACCCTGCCGAGCTTGGTCATGGCGACGGTGAAGTCGTAGAAGAAGGTGCCCTGGTTGGACGCGTAATAGTTGACGGTGCCCCGTGACCTCGGGTCCGTGTACAGCACCTGGTCGGAACCCAGGAGGCCCCTGCCGCCCTGCAGGTTTTTGTAGTAGGAGTTGTCGAATCCCAACGGCGTCGGGTCGAGGAACGCGGAGCTCTGGCTGCTGGTGCAGGTGCCCCTGAGCTGCGCGGCGAAGCCCGAGTCCATGGTCGGGTCGGTGCCGATCCTGGACTGGAAGAAGCTGCAGTCCGCCGCGCCCATGGTGTGGCCACCTGGATTCGCGCGCAAGTGATGTGAGATGGTCAACAGGTCGCCCGGCGTGAGTTGTAAATGGTGTGCGGAAGAAGTGACTAGACGGGCTCGATCAGTTACCTGAGAGTGCGATCATGTCGGTTTGGGAGAGGCCCAAGCCTGAGAAGAAGGCGTTGAGCTTGTCGAGGTTGAAGTCGGCGTGCGGCAGCACCACGCTGCCCTTCGTCGAGACCTTCCCGTCGTACCTGCCCAGCTCCACCTGGTAGTAAGGCCCTCCGCTCTGGACGACGGATTCTCGTGCGGCGAGGGCGAGTATGTCGGCGCAGGACACCTTGTTACGGCACTGCGGGTCTTTGTCGACGGCAGCCTTGGCGTCCAGGATCGTCTGGAAGCCCTGCGGCTTCAGCGACTGGTCGTCCGGGCTCCCCCACTCGTCGTCGCCGTTCGAGTTCACGATCATGACCGACGCATCGCAGCCCTGCAACGTGCACATCAAATTATAGAAACCTACGTCATCAACTCATCAAGTCGACATGTATCTACAAGAGCGAGCTCAATTGGCCAGTGATCAGAGGTTGTGTACCCTGACGGCGCAGTCATGGAAGAAGAGCCTGAGCGTGGCGCCCGCAGAGATTTGGGACTGGGCCATGGACTGCCTGACGGAGTTCCGGACAATGGTCTCCAGGTTGGGGCAGATGCTGGCGTAGTACCCCGGCCTCAGCTGCGCGGCGGCCAACGGCGAGCGGAGCGCCACCGCGACGACGGCAGCGGCGGCGAGGGAGGCTAACCACCCAAGGTTCGCCATGGGTCTATCGGTCTCCCTTTCAATTGCTTCGCGAAGACTGTTGCCTTTGCGTGCTCTTCCAAAAGTGTGGCTCGTGCCTTGCCGGTTTTAGCTCGATCGAGATATATGGAGGTTGCACGTGGGGTTATATAGCCCAGAGCCGGAGACCGACTGATCCAATCCTCGCCGCTTGAGCAACAGCTTAGATATTTGCCACTTGGGGTTTGGTCAAAGTGGCATGCACGTAGGAGATAATGCTCGTGCATGGTGATCAAGACACAGCTCATTTAACACGGTGTGTACGTAACGGCCGGAAGTTCAGAGCAGAGGAATTGGTTATGCAGGTTGCAGCTATATAGACGTACGTGCCGTTGCACGCTGACGAACGAGCTGTTCCTCCTTCAACCAGTAGGATGTTCCCAACTTCTCATCATAGGCCTCAGTGGCGTAGATAGGGGGTGGCCAGGATGGTCCATGATTTTACTATAGCCATATTATAGCAAAAAATAAGTAAAATCTAACATCAACAATTAAATACAAATGAAAGTTCTACTATTGGACCACCCTGGATTATTCAGTTGGCTACGCTAATGATATTAGGCCTTAACAAATGACAAACAAGGAACATAATCTTGGTGCGAACAGGTGGACACCCCACCCAAATCGTCATTTTAGTCGTGGTTGAGGACGGGACGTCGACCCGTTGGCTGGGCAGCTGAGGTTGCTGCCAGCCCACCCGAGTTCAAGTCCCGGCTTGGATGCGTGGTGCTCGCGGAGTTTCTCCTATAAATAAATGCCAACGAGGGTTAGCCCTTGGGTTGGTCTCATTTTTTTATTTTAGTCGTGGTTGCTTTTGTGAGGAGTTAAATACATCACGGGTGCCTCAACTTGTCCGATGCGGTCACTTTGGTGCCTAAATTTATAAAATACACGAAACGGGTGCCGTAACTTGACCGAGCGTTCAAATACGGTGCCTCCGTACGTATCCGGGCATATGCACTGCCCACATGGCATGCCAACGTGGCATCGGCCCACATTTCAATGGGAGTGAGAGGAGTGTGCTGGTTGTTTTACAGAAAACTCCTTGTACTTTATACAATTTTCGCAAAAGCTCCTGAAATTTTATTTAAATACATCAAACTACATTGATCCACCTGTCAGATCTAGGTTTCACATGTCAGCACATGGAATAAAATAGAAACTCATGTGCTAATCACTACGCCGAGAATAGTTGACTGTGCAATATCCTAATATGCTTCTATTTATCAAGCAACCGGGCGAAATAATAAAGAGAAATAAAAAAGAAAAAGTTGATTCGTGGGAAATTGAAAAAATATTAAGAAATCCTCACGTTTGAAAAACCTATTCAACATATTACCTGCCATCAACTTTAAAAAGTGTTAGTGCATTTTTAAAAAATCAACATATTTTTGGAAAATTCTCACGTGTATTAAGAAATTGTAAACATGTTTTCAAAAAAGTCTGCGTGCATTCAAAATTTTTACAACATCTATTTCATAAAATATTCAATTTCTATTAAAAAATTAGTGTAAAATTATTCTTACATTTCTACAAACACATTTATAGGATTTATTGTTTCTACACAATGATTTTTAAGACATGTTGAACAATTTTCAAAATACAACATTGTTGATTTTTTATAATTATGTATTCTAAAAGTACACAAAATAATTCTGCGTGCTTGAGGTCCCGTGTGAAGATGCACAACAAATTGGTAATATTTTATAATATACGTTGAACTGTTTAAATGAACATAAATTTCAGAAAAAGTTCATGGTTAAACCTTTGACCTAAATATAACAAAAATAGAATAACATTTTAAATAGACAGTAAATTATTGTATTTTAATATTATAATATTGTATATCATAAAAACCAAACCGTAACTTAAAAAACAGAATACAGATTGCACAGCCGGGCGCGGATTCTCTACCTTGCCATGGGCAAGGTGCTACAATACCCTGCCTTTGCCCCACAACCATTGGATCAGGGGGGCGGTCCAGATCGGGTGAAACGCTGTAGCACACGCACTATTCATGGGTACTGTTTAACGGGCACTATTTGAATACTGTTCACGCTAATGTAGCACGGGTACTGTTCCATCAAATATGGTTGGTCCGTTCGCGATCCAACGGACGAAAGAGGGGGAAAGGCTGGGTTACTGTACCTCTCTACCTTGCCCATGGCAAGGCAGACAATCTGCAGCCTGCAGAGCCATAGATAAACTTTCCTGCTAACAACTGTACACAACATACAATTAGTTTTGATGGCCAGCGTGCGTACTAGCTATTTAACCTGGATGTCCCAGGGTCGAAACCAATTCAATAATGCAGTTTTTTTCCTGTTATTGGTATATACATAACAAGGGCTTATTTGTGACTTTAACTAAATCTTAGGGGATTTTCTGCACACAAAAACTCGTACGCATTTCACCCAGCGCAGGCATCACTCACACCCACTCACTTGTGGGTCAACCACGAGCTGTCACTCCACGTGGACAGCACATACGGTGGCATACAGGCGAAGGCACCGTATATGCACCGTGCGACAAGTTACAACATCATTTATGTGTATTTTACAAGTCTAGGCACTAAACTGACCGCAACGGACAAGTTAAGGCACTCGTGATGTATTTAACTCTTTTGTGAGTTGTTAGATCCAAACCCTAGGGTGCACTGAAGATGCCTCTGCTAGAACATGAGAGTAATGTCAACGCATGCAGTCGAGAAGTCAGCAAAATCCGCCGAGAATTGTCAGAGGGATCCACAAGGCTTGGACGAAAAGACGATGCTTGATCGAATGACACATAGGGCATCTCTAATGCCGAGCCGCAAATTCCTCATGTATATGTCTGTTTTTATGTCCAGACGTGGTCCGTGGACAAGATTTGGGAGAGCCATCCAACGCTAATTACAAAGTATCCGATTGAAAGGAAAAAAAAAGTAGATGAAGACCATGCATGTGATGGAATATTTGTGGTTTACTGTCCGATTGGGATACTTGAAGTCGACTTCGAAGCAATTGCCGCAACTTCGGCACCTGCACTGACTAAGATGCGTAACCAGATTTAGAATTTTGGCCACAGACATGAGTTCTTAGACATGCCGCCACTAATTGGGAGGCAAACCGCTGATTCTTTTTTCCTCAACTATTTTTTTCTCCTCCACAACATCCTTCGCAGTCCAACCTCGTCTGCATCAGCACCACCGCACCTGTATCGTGCCGCCTCTATCTCGTCATGCTTGCCCACTATGTATGAAGCCTTCCATAGGGGTCTGTTGGCTAACATGTTGTTGCACTGATGATTGATGAATATGATGAAGTTGAGTGATTGCCATGTACACCGTAGACATCACCAAGATCTGTTAGGGAAACACACAAGACCGTTTGGAATTGTTCAGTGACCGTCCACTTGTGAAAACAAACACAAGTTTTGGTAGAATTTTGCAGCAAATCGAGGAAGCTACCTACACTAAAATTTTCTCTCTATGAAATACAATATAACTTCCGCAAGAATCACAGGAGTAGTGAAATTGTTAAGTTGTGGTCTAAATTCCAATAAAGGCTAACTTCTGACGGAGCGGAGCGGAGGCCCATCGCCGGGATGCTTGAGTCGTGGCCGAGCGGAGTCTGAATTTAGCCAATGACACCTCGCCCCATGCCAGGGACACCGGGTGGGTGTACGCGTCTGTGCGCACGAGGGTAGGGGGCGGTACCCCCCCGGCTATATGGATCAATATTGATCTAGGTCATCACTGCTATATATATTCTTTGTAAGCTGCAACACGGGATAAGATCATGTTGTAAATCCCAACGGCGTTGTGTCGAAGAACTTGAAGCTCTGCTTGTTGACGCAGGTGCCACAAAGATGCGTGGCTAGACTCGAGTTCTTGTTTAGTCAGTGTCGATCCTGTATTGGAAGAAGGCACAATCCGCCGCGCCTATGGTGTGGCCACCTCAATTCACACACAAGTGATGCGGGATGGTCAACATGATGGTCGGCGTGTATCGCAAATGGAGTGCAAAAGATGTTGAAGAGTACTAGTTGATTTAGTACCTAACAGTGCGATTATGTCAGTCTAGGAGATGCCTAAGGTTGAGAATAAGGCGGCGAGGTTATCAAGGCTGAAGTCGAAGTGCGGCAGTACGACACTGTCCTTCATCAAGATCCTCCCTCCGTACCCACCCAGTTTCACTTGGTAGTACTCTCATTGCCTCTGCAACCATGCACGGTACAAGGAATGTCTTTAACATTTCACATGCTCAAACTGTGTGAGCCATCATGAAAAAATTGATTCCGAGTGGTTACCTGGATGAGGGATTCTCGTGCGGTGATTCGGAGGGCGAGTATGTTGGCCCAGGACACCCTGTGACGGCACTGCGGGTTGCTATTCCCCACAACCTTGGCGTCCATGATCGTCTAATACCCATGCGGCTTCAGCGACTGGTCGTCAAGGTATCCCCACTCGGCGTCCGACCTCTTGATCATTATCGATGCATCACAACTCTGCATCTGTGTGTCAGTCGCTGATCACTATCTAATTGATAATACTTGCATTGAAAAGATTGATTTTGAGAATGTGTATGATAGAGCTAGTGAAGGAAATATGCCCTAGAGGCAATAATAAAGTTGTTATTTATATTTCCTTATATCATGATAAATTTTATTATTCATGCTAGAATTGTATTAACCGGAAACTTAGTACATGTGTGAATACATAGACAAAACAAAGTGTCCCTAGTATGCCTCTACTTGACTAGCTCGTTGATCAAAGATGGTTATGTTTCCTGACCATAGACATGTGTTGTCATTTGATGAACGGAATCACATCATTAGAGAATGATGTGATGGACAAGACCCATCCGTTAGCTTAGCATAATGATCGATAGGTTTTATTGCTATTTCTTTCTTCATGACTTATACATGTTCCTCTCACTATGAGATTATGCAACTCCCGAATACCGGAGGAACACCTTGTGTGCTATAAAACATCACAAGGTAACTGGGTGATTATAAAGATGCTCTACAGGTGTCTCCGAAGGTGTTTGTTAGGTTGACATAGATCAAGATTAGGATTTGTCACTCCATGTATCAGAGAGGTATCTCTGGGCCCTCTCGATAATGCTCATCACTATAAGCCTTGCAAGCAATGTGACTAATGAGTTAGTTGCAAGATGAAGCATTACATAACGAGTAAACTGACTTGCTAGTAAGGAGATTGAACTAGGTATGAAGATACCAACGATCGAATCTCGAGCAAGTAACATACAGATGACAAAGGGAACAACGTATGTTGTTGTGCGGCTTGACCGATAAAGATCTTCATAGAATATGTAGGAGCCAATATGAGCATCCAGGTTCCGCTATTGGTTATTGATCGGAGATGTATCTCGATCATGTCTACATAATTCTAGAACCCGTAGGGTCCACACGCTTAACGTTCGATGACGATTTATATTATGAGTTATGTGTTTTGGTGACCAAAGTTTGTTCGGAGTCCCAGATGAGATCACGGACATGACGAGGAGTCTCAAAATGGTCGAGAGGTAAAGATTGATATATTGGAAGGTGGTATTCGAACACCGGAAGGGTTCCGGAGTGTATCAGGTACAAACCGAAGTACCGGAGGGGTTATCAGAACCTCCCAGTGGAAGATATGGGCCATATGGGCCATAGAAGGGAGGCTAACCAGCCCACATGGGGCTGGTGCACCCCCCACAAGGGAGGAGGCCGGATCGGACTAGGGAAGGGGGCGCCACTCCCCTTTCCTTCTCCTCTCCCTCTCCCTTCCCCTTTTCCCCCTCTGGTTGAAGGAAAAAAATAGGGGGGGGGGGCGAATCCTACTAGGAATCCTAGTAGGACTCCTCCCACCATGGCGCACCCCTTGGTGGCCGGCCTCCTCCTCCCCTCCTTTATATACGGGGGCAGGGGCACCCCAAATACACAACACTGTCTTAGCCGTGTGCGGTGCCCCCCTCCACCGTTTACTCCTCTGATAGTATCATCGTAGTGCTTAGGTGAAGCCCTGCGCGGATCACATCATCAACATCGTCATCACACCGTCATGCTGACGAAACTCTCCCTCGATCCTCTGCTGGATCAAGAGTTTGAGGGACGTCATCGAGCTGAATGTGTGCTGAGCTCGGAGGTGTCGTACGTTCGGTGCTAGATCGGTTGGACCGTGAAGACGTTCGACTACATCAACCGTGTTAACATAATGCTTCCGCTTTCGGTCTATGAGGGTACGTGGACACACTCTCCCCCTCTCGTTGCTATGCATCTCCTCGATAGATCTTGCGTGATAGTAGGAAATTTTTGAAATTGCATGCTACGTTCCCCAATAGTGGCATCCGAGCCAGGTCTATGCATAGATGATATGCACGAGTAGAACACAAAGAGTTGTGGGTGATAATAGTCTTACTTCTTACCACCAATGTCTTACTTTGATTCGGCGGTATTGTTTGATGAAGCGGCCCAGACCGAAATTACATGACCACGTTCATGAGACTGGTTCTACCGACGTGCTTTGCACACAGGTGGCTGGCGGGTGTCTGTTTCTCTAACTTTAGTTGAATCGAGTTTGACTTGGGCCGGTCCTTGTTGAAGGTTAAAACAACACACTTGATGAAAAATCGTTGTGGTTTTGATGCGTAGGTAAGAACGGTTCTTGCTAGAAGCCCGTAGCAGGCACGTAAAACTTGCAACAACAAAGTAGAGGATGTCTAACTTGTTTTTGCAGGGCTTGTTGTGATGTGATATGGTCAAGACATGATGTGATATAAATTGTTGTATGAGATGATCATGTTTTGTAACAGAGTTATCGACAACTGGCAGGAGCCATATGGTTGACGCTTTATTGTATGAAATGCAATCGCCATGTAATTGCTTTACTTTATCACTAAGCGGTAGCGATAGTCGTAGAAGCAATAGTTGGCGAGACGACAATGATGCTATGATGGAGATCAAGGTGTGAAGCCGGTGAAAATGGAGATCATGACGGTGCTTTGGGGATGGAGATCAAAGGCACAAGATGATGATGGCCATATCATGTCACATATTTTGATTGCATGTGATGTTTATCCTTTAGGCATCTTATTTTTCTTAGTACAGTCGTAGCATTATAAGATGATCCCTCACTAAATTTCAAGGTATATAAGTGTTCTCCCTGAGTATGCACCATTGCTACAGTTCGTCATGCCGAGACACCACGTGATGATTGTGTGTGATAACCTCTACGTTCACATACAATGGGTGCGAGCTAGTTTTGCACGTGCACAATACTCGGGTTAAACTTGACGAGCCTAGCATATGCAGATATGGCCTCGGAACACTGAGACCGAAAGGTCAAACGTGAATCATATAGTAGATATGATCAACATAGAGATGTTCACCATTGAAAACTACTCCATCCCACGTGGTGATCGGACATGGTTTAGTTGATATGGATCACGTGATCATTTAGATGACTAGAGGGATGTCTATCTAAGTGGGAGTTCTCTAGTAATATGATTAATTGAACTTTAATTTATCTTGAACTTAGTACTGATAGTATTTGCAAATCATGTTGTAGATCAATAGCTCGCGTTGTAGCTTCCCTGTGTTTTTTGATATGTTCCTAGAGAAAACTAAGTTGAAAGATGATTGTAGCAATGATGCAGATTGGGTCCGTGATCTGAGGTTCATCGTCATTGCTGCACAAAAGAATTATGTCCTTGATGCACCGCTAGGTGACATACCTATTGCAGGAGCAGATGCAAACGTTATGAACATTTGGCTAGCTCAATATGATGACTACTTGATAGTTCACCATGCTTTATGGCTTAGAACCGGGACTTCAAAACGTTTTGAAACGCCAGCATATGAGATGTTCCAAGAGCTGAAATTGGTATTTCAGACTCATGCCCGTGTCGAGAGGTATGAGACCTCTGACAAGTACTTCGCCTAAAAGGATGGAGGAGAATAGCTCAGCTAGTGAGCATGTGCTCAGAATGTCTGGGTACTACAATCGCTTGAATCAAGTGGGAGTTAATCTTCCCGATAAGATAGTGATTGACAGAGTTCTCTAGTCACCATCACCAAGTTACTGGAACTTCGGGATGAACTATAATATGCAAGGGATGAGGAAAGTGATTCCCGAGGTCTTCGTGATGCTGAAATCAACGAAGGTAGAAATCAAGAAAAAGCATCAAGTGTTGATGATTAAACAATATCACTAGTTTCAAGAAAAGGGCAAAGGGAAAGAAAGGGAACTTCAAGAAGAATGGCAAGCAAGTTGTCACTCCCGTGAAGAATCCCAAAGCTGGACCTAAGCCTGAAACTAAGTGCTTCTACTGCAAAGGACATGGTCACTGGAAGCGGAGTTACCCCAAATATTTGGTGGATAAGAAAGATGGCAAAGTGAACAAAGGTATATTTGATATACATGTTATTGATGTGTACCTTACTAGTGCTCGTAGTAACCCCTGGGTATTTGATACTTGTTTAGTTGCTAAGATTAGTAACTCGAAACAGGAGTTGCAGAATAAATAGAGATTAGTGATACGTCTCCAACGTATCTATAATTTTTTATTGCTTCATGCTACTTTATCTACTGTTTTAGGCAATATTGGGCTTTATTATCCACTTTTATATTATTTTTGGGACTAACCTATTAACCGGAGGCCCAACCCAGATTTGCTGTTTTATGCCTATTTCAGTGTTTCGAGGAAAAGGAATATCAGACGGAGTCAAAATGGAACGAAATCAACTGGAGAAGTTATTTTTGGAAGGAAAGCAACCCAGGGAACTTGGAGTGCACGTCAGGGGAGATACGGGCTGCCCATGAGGGTGGGGGGCGCGCCCCTACCTCGTGGGGCCCCCGTAGCTCCACCAATGTACCCCCTGCACCCATATATACCTACGTACCCTAAAACTTCCAAAACAGAAGATAGATCGGGAGTTCCGCCGCCGCAAGCCTCTGTAGCCACCAAAAACCTCCCGGAAGCCCGTTTTGGCGCCCTGCCGTAGGGGGAACCCATCACCGGTGGCCATCTTCATCATCTCGACGCTATCCATGACGAGGAGGGAGTAGTTCACCCTCGGGGCTGAGGGTATGTACCAGTAGCTATGTGTTTGATCTCTCTCTCTCTCTCTCTCTCTCTCTCGTGCTCTCTCTCGTGTTCCTCTATGGAATGATCTTGATGTATCCTGAGCTTTGCTATTGTAGTTGGATCTTATGATGTTTCTCCCCCTCTACTCTCTTGTGATGAATTGAGTTTCCTCTTTGAAGTTATCTTATCGGATTGAGTCTTTTATGGGAACACTTGATGTATGTCTTGCCGTGATTATCTGTGGTGACAATGGGATATCATGTGCCACTTGATGTATGTTTTGGTGATCAACTTGCGGGTTTCGTGACATTGGGAACCTATGCATAGGGGTTGGCACACATTCTTGACTCTCCGGTAGAAACTTTGGGGCACTCTTTGAAGTACTTTTATGTTGGTTGGATGAATCTGAGATTGTGTGATGCATATCGTATAATCATGCCCACGGATACTTGAGGTGACAATGGAGTATCTAGGTGACATTAGGGTTTTGGTTGATTTGTATCTTAAGGTGTTATTCTAGTACGAACTCTTTTATAGATCGATCCGAAAGAATAACTTTGAGGTGGTTTCGTACCCTACCATAATCTCTACGTTTGTTCTCCGCTATTAGTGGCTTTGGAGTGACTCTTTGTTGCATGTTGAGGGCTTGTTATATGATCTATCTATGTTATTATTGTTGAGAGAACTTGCACTAGTGAAAGTATGAACCCTAGGCCTTGTTTCTTATCATTGCAATACCGTTTACGCTCATGTTTATCACTTGTTACCTTGCTGTTTTTATTATTTCAGATTACAAATACCTTCATCTACCTTCCATATTGCACTTGTATCACCATCTCTTCGCCGAACTAGTGCACCTATACAATTTACCATTGTATTGGGTGTGTTGGGGACACAAGAGACTTTTTGTTATTTGGTTGCAGGGTTGTTTGAGAGAGACCATCTTCTTCCTACGCCTCCTACGGATTGATAAACCTTAGGTCATCCATTTGAGGGAAATTTGCTACTGTCCTACAAACCTGTGCACTTGCAGGTCCAACAACGTCTACAAGAAGAAGGTTGTGTAGTAGACATCAACTAGTTGAGGGTGAAGTGATGATGTATGTTGGAAGTGGTTCCAAGATTGATATGATCATCATCGCAGACCCCCTATACTTTCGGGATTAGAGTTGAACCTAAATAAATGTTATTTTGTGTTTGAGTTAAAGCATGAATATGATTAGATCATGTTTATTGCAATACGGTTATTCATTTAAGACAGAGAATAGTTGTTATTCTATTTACATGAATAAAACCTTCTATGTTCATACACCCAATGTTGATGGTTTATTGAATCTTGATCGTAGTGATACACATATTCATAATATTGATGCCAAAAGATGCAAAGTTGATAATGATAGTGCAACATACTTGTGGCACTGCCATTTAGGTCATATTGGTGTAAAGCGCATGAAGAAACTCCATGCTGATGGGCTTTTGGAGCCACTTGATTATGAATCATTTGATACTTGCGAGCCGTGCCTTATGGGCAAGATGATTAAAACTCCGTTCTCCGGAACAATGGAACGAGCTAATGAATTAATGGAAATAATACATACCGATGTATGCGGTCCGATGAGTGTTGAAGCTTGTGGCAGATATCATTATTTTTTGACCTTCACAGATGATTTGAGCAGATATGGGTATATCTACTTAATGAAGCACAAGTCTGAAACATTTGAAAAGTTCAAAGAATTTTAGAGTGAAGTGGAGAATCATTGTAACAAGAAAATAAAGTTTCTACGATTTGATCGTAGAGGTGAATATTTGAGTTACGAGTTTGGCCTTAATTTAAAACAATGTAGAATAGTTTCACAGCTCATGCCACCTGGAACACCACAGCGTAATGGTGTCTCTTACCGATTTACCACTATCGTTTTGGGATTATGCATTAGAGACAGCTTCATTCACGTTAAACAGGGGCACCGTCAAAATCCGTTGAGACGACACCGTATGAACTGTGGTTTGGCAACAAACCTAAGCTGTCGTTTCTTAAAGTTTGTGGCTGCGATGCTTATGTGAAAAAGCTTCAACCTGGTAAGCTCGAGCCCAAATCGGAGAAATGTGTCTTCATAGGATACCTAAAAGAAACTGTTGGGTACACCTTCTATCACAGATCCGAAGGCAAGATATTCGTTGCTAAGAATGGATCCTTTCTAGAGAAGGAGTTTCTCTCGAAAGAAGTGAGTGGGAGGAAAGTAGAACTTGATGAGGTAATTGTACCTTCTTCCAAATTGGAAAGTAGTTCATCACAGAACTCAGTTCCAGTGTTTCCTACACCAATTAGTGAAGAAGCTAATGATGATGATCATGAAACTTCAGAGCAAGTTACTACCGAACCTCGTAGGTCAACCAGAGTATGGTCCGCACTAGAGTGGTACGGTAATCCTATTCTAGAAGTCATGTTACTAGACCATGATGAACCTACGAACTATGAGGAAGCAATGATGAGCCCAGATTCCGCGAAATGGCTTGAAGCCATGAAATCTGAGATGGGATCCATGTATGAGAACAAAGTGTGGACTTTGGTGGACTTGCCCGATGATCTGCAAGCCATAGAGAATAAATGGATCTTCAAGAGGAAGACAGACGCTGATAGTAGTGTTACTATCTACAAAGCTCGACTTGTCGCAAAAGGTTTTTGACAAGTTCAAGGTGTTGAATACAACGAGATTTTCTCAACTGTAATGATGCTTAAATGGATATTATTGATAAGTATATGTGAATGAATCATGTTAGTAGTTGCCATATTTTATGAAATCTGGCAAATAGATGTCAAAACTGCATTCCTTAAATGGATATTTCTTAAAGAAGAGTTGTATATGATGCAACCAGAAGGTTTTGTCGATCCTAAAGGTACTAACAACGTGTGTAAGCTCCAACGATCCATCTATGGAATAGTGCAAGCATCTCAGAGTTGGAATATACGCTTTGATGAGTTTGTCAAAGCATATAGTTTTATACAGACTTGGGGTGAAGCCTTTATTTACAAGAAAGTGAGTGGGAGAACTACAACCTTTCTGATAAGTATATGTGAATGACATATTATTGATAAGAAATGATGTAGAATTTTCTGGAAAGCATAAAGGAGAGTTTGAAAGGAGATTTTCAAAGAAAGACCTCAGTGAAGCTGCTTACATATTGGGCATAAAGATCTATAGATATAGATCAAGACGCTTGATAAGATTTTTCAATGAGTACATACCTTGACAAGATTTTTAAGGAGTTCAAAATGGATCAGTCAAAGAAGGAGTTCTTGCCTATATTACAAGGTGTAAAGTTGAGTAAGACTCAAAGCCCGACCACGACAGAAGATAGAAAGAGAATGAAAGTCATTCCCTATGCCTCAGTCGTAGGTTCTGTAAAGTATGCCATGCTATGTACCATCAGGTTGTGTGCCTTGCTATGAGTTTGGCAAGAAGTGCGATAGTGATCGAGAGTGGATCAACAGATAGCGGTCAAAGTTATCCTTAGTTACCTAAGAGGACTAGGGAAGTATTTCTCGGTTATGGAGGTGATAAAGAGTTCGTCCTAAAGAGTACGTCGATGTAAGATTTACACCAATCAAGATGACTCTGAGTCTCAATCTGGAAACATATTGAAAGTGGGAGCAATTAGTTAGAGTAGCTCCTTGCAGAGCATTGTAGACATAGAAAATTTGCAAAATACATACGCCTCTGAATTTAGCAGACCCGTTGACTAAACTTCTCTCACAAGCAAAACATGATCACACCTTAGTACTCTTTGGGTGTTAATCACATAGCGATGTGAACTAGATTATTGACTCCAGTAAACCCTTTGGTTGTTGGTCACATGGCGATGTGAACTATGGGTGTTAATCACATACAGATGTGAACTATTGATGTCAAATCACATGGAGATGTGAACTAGATTATTGACTCTAGTGCAAGTGGGAGACTGAAGAAATATGCCCTAGAGGCAATAATAAAGTTGTTATTTATATTTCCTTATATCATGATAAATGTTTATTATTCATGCTAGAATTATATTAACCGAAAACTTAGTACATGTGTGAATACATAGACAAAACAAAGTGTCCCTAGTATGCCTCTACTTGACTAGCTTATTGATCAAAGATGGTTATGTTTCCTGACCATAGACATGTGTTGTCATTTGATGAATGGGATCACATCATTAGAGAATGATGTGATGGACAAGACCCATCCGTTAGCTTAGCATAATGATCGATAAGTTTTATCGCTATTACTTTCTTCATGACTTATACATGTTCCTCTAACTATAAGATTATGCAACTCCCGAATACCGGAGGAACACCTTGTGTGCTATCAAACATCACAACGTAACTGGGTGATTATAAAGATGCTCTACAGGTGTCTCCGAAGGTGTTTGTTGGGTTGGCATAGATCAAGATTATGATTTGTCACTCCATGTATTAGAGAGGTATCTCTGGGCCCTCTCGGTAATGCTAATCACTATAAGCCTTGCAAGCAATGTGACTAATGAGTTAGTTGCGGGACGAAGCATTACGAAACGAGTAAAGAGACTTGCTGGTAATGAGATTGAACTAGGTATGAAGATACCCACGATAGAATCTCGAGCAGGTAACATACCGATGACAAAGGGAACAACATATGTTGTTGTGCGGTTTGACCGATAAAGATCTTCGAGAATATGTAGGAGCCAATATGAGCATCCAGGTTCCCCTATTGGTTATTGATTGGAGATGTGTCTCCATCATGTCTACATAGTTCTCGAACCCGTAGGGTCCGCACGCTTAACATTCAATGACGATTTGTGTTATGAGTTATGTGTTTTGGTGAACGAAGTTTGTTCGGAGTCCTGAATGAGATCACGGACATGATGAGGAGTCTCAAAATGGTCGATAGGTAAAGATTGATATATTGGAAGCTGGTATTAGGACACCGGAAGGGTTCCAGAGTGTATCGGGTACAAACCGGAGTACCGGAGGGGTTACCGGAACCTCCCGGAGGAAGATATGGGCCATATGGGCCATAGGAGGGAGGCTAACCAGCCCACAAGGGGCTGTTGCTCCCCCCACAAGGGAGGAGGCCAAATTGGACTAGGGAAGGGGGCTCCACCCCCTTTCCTTCTCCTTTCCCTCTCTCTTCACCTTTCCCCCCTTCGGTTGAAGGAAAAAATAGGGGGGGTGCGAATCCTACTAGGAGTGGAGTCCTAGTAGGACTCCTCCCCCATGGCGCGCCCCTTGGTGGTCGGCCTCCTCCTCCCATCCTTTATATACGGGGGCAGGGGCACCCCAAAGACACAACATTGTCATAGCCATGTGCGGTGTCCCCCTCCACCGTTTACTCCTCTGATAGTATCATCGTCGTGCTTAGGCGAAGCCCTGCGCGGATCAAAGCATCAACACTAAGCCTTAATCAACACCGTCATCACGCCGTCGTGCTGTTGAAACTCTCCCTCGACCCTCTGCTGGATCAAGAGTTTGAGGGACGTCATCAAGCTGAACGTGTGCTGAACTCGGAGGTGTCGTATGTTTGGTGCTAGATCGATTGGATCATGAAGACGTTCGACTACATCAACCGTGTTAACATAATGCTTCCGCTTTCAGTCTACAAGGGTACGTGGACACACTCTCCTCCTCTCGTTGCTATGCATCTCCTAGATAGATCTTGCGTGATCGTAGGAAATTTTTGAAATTGCATGCTATGTTCCCCATCAGCTAGATGGGAATGTTTGGAAAAGGTTATGCACAAAAAATGTCTCGATCCATCATGGACAGGTTGGACTATGATGAATTATGAACTCGGGTCTATCCCAATCAAATATTTGGCGATGCCCGCTTTAGAAGGACGTTTGGGGAACAGGAGGCCCTGGAGCGGCATGGGTTGCTGGAAGCCTTAGTGGCCTACACATATCATATGGCTGTGATGTTATCTCATGGAGGCTAGAGCCCTCGGGCATGTTCTCCATGGGTTTGGATTACAAGGAAATATTTAGGGCCGCTCCCGCATGTGATTTGAGGGACATTTTGGAAGGCTTGCTTCCTGCAAAAATCAATATCTTCCTATCCCAAGTGGAGAACAAGTGCGATGGCAAATGTGTTTGGTGCAGCCAAGATGCAAAATCGAGACCATATTCTCTTCAGATGCATTGTGGCCAGATTTGCTTCAGCTATATTGCGGGAGGCCACATGGTGCTCATGGAGCCTGGCTGGATTTTCTGATTTCTTAGGCTAGCTCAAGGCACGAGAGGCAAGGACAATAAATTGGTGTGGGTGGGCTTCGGTACCCTGGCCTGGACATTATGGACACCTTACAACGAAGCGCTTGTAGAAGGGTATCTGTTTCGTCAACTGGCTGACTTAACGTATAAATTGGTGGTATTCTTACAACTTTGGAAGTTCTTGGCAAGACCACCTGACCGTCCTCAGGTGGGGCTGCTCACGTCTCACATCCAATCGTGTTGCACTGAGTTGCACCGACTAGCGAGGAGGGACATCACCGGCTAGGAAGTCACCCACCTGCCTACCAGGAGTTGTCTGCGTCGTCCTTCACATCACATGTATCTCATCCATGACTACATGGGCTGGGCCACAATGTTAGACCCTTGATCATCTTGTATCTAATTACTTTGTTCTATTGTTGGTTGCTACTCTGGTCTCTTGTTTTTGTAATTGTCTTATTCTAAGGTCCAACCTTTCTAATAAGGTCCAACCGTTCTAAAAAAATTGCATGACAAAAGAACTATGGTGTGTACCCTAATGGCCAGTCATGAAGCAGAGTCTGAGCGTGGCGGGCGCGAAGATTTGAGACTGGGCCCTAGACTGGTTTAGACAGTTCCAGATAATGATCTCCAGGTTGGGGCAGATGCTAGCATAGTAGTCCGTCCTCAGCTGGCGACGGTGAAGGGTGGGTGGAGCACCATGTGTTGGTAAACGTAGCATGCAATTTTAAAAAATTTCTACACTCATGCAAGATCTAACTAGGAGATGCATATCAACGATAAGGGGAGAGTGTGTCTACGTACCCTCGTAGACCAAAAGCGGAAGTGTTTGACAATGTGGTTGATGTAGTCGCACTTCTTCTTGTTCCGACCGATCAAGCACCAAACGTACGACACCTCTGAGTTCTGCACACATTCAGCTTGATGACGTCCCTCGAACTCTTGATCCTGAAGAGTGTCGAGGAAGTAGATGAGTTCTGTCAGCACGACGGCATGGTGACTGTTGGGGATATAGCTATTGAGTGTAAACCGTCCAGGAGGGCCCGGTTCACCCTCGATTATGCAGAAGCCCATGAAGACCTAGAAGATGGCGCTTTACAAATGAAGCTTAGAGGCCAGAAGCCCAAAGGCGGATTAGGGCCCATAATGGTAAACCGCCATGACTATGTAACTTGTAATGTAAGTTAGGAAAGGAGAGACCGAGCCGAAAACTTTGTATAAGTCGGCTCCGGGGCTCCGTAGACCGGCCGGGCGTCAACCTGTGTATATAAAGGGACGACCCGGCAGCGGTTCAGGGACTCAGGCAAGCGTATTTGCTCCCTAGTCATCGAAACCCAATCAATCCCATCACAACTAGACGTAGGCTTTTACCTTCCTCGAAGGGGCCGAACTATTATAAAACTCTCGTGTCCCTTGTCCGGTTTAACCCCTTCAAGCTAACCCGTTGCGATGGCTCCACGACTAAGTCCTTTCATGAGGACATCTGGCGTGTTAATTCCACGACAGTTGGCGCCCACCATGGGAATATCGCACGATGGTTTCGAGTTCTTGAAGGGCAGCTTTGAAGGACTCAAGGGGTACGTGGTCGGCCGGATGACCAAGAGTCATCACGGCAAGCTCTACATCGACGACGAAGGATGGGGCCCCGAGGCCGGCTCAATCGAGTACGGGTACTGGGTCCCCTTTGGCAGAATTCATGTCTTCATCGGCAAGATCGGCGAGCCGGGCCCTCAGCCAGACACCTGCACCGACCACGTCGAGACGGCTCAGCGTGCGAGTCCAGCCCGGGTTAAACCCGCCATGAAGCGTGCGTTCGTGGGATGTGTCCATGGGATCAGATCTGAACCGGTGTCTGAAGGCGAGACGGTCGTATATTCCGACGGCGAGATATCCACTGGCGAAACCAAGTCCTTGTACCAGATTCATAACGATGTGTTTGAAGGATACTCCGATGGCAATAGTATTCCGGACCTCCTTGAACCGCCAAGTCGGGTTGCTGTTTACATGGCTGGAACACAGCCCACTTTGCAGTCTTCAGCTACAATAGCAATGAATACCGGATCAGCAGCCGCGGTAGGAGTCCTGGCGCGCCGGCCGGCTCAAGTCCTCTCCGGCTTGATGAATGCCTGGGCAACTTTGTTAACCACGGTCGTCACCCCGGAGACGCGGGATCAACACAATGCGGACATTGCGAAGCTAAAGGACCAGATAACACAGGCTAAGGAGGACCTGGCAACTGAGGATGCTAGGATGGCTGAGGAACGGGCCACTTTGGATGCCCAGTCACAACGAATACAAGCGCAGAATTATCAGCTCATGCTGGATCGGACCGCATCAGAGGATGTAATGCGAAGGAAGTACCGGTCTCGTTTGCCGCCGGTCTACGAAGGATTAAATCTCTTTCAAATGCCAGGCGCTGGTCCGAGCAATCCGGCAGCTGCAAACCGAACTGATGCGCCTAGGACAGCTCCGGATCAACTATGGATAACAAAAGCACCACGGCAAACAGATAAACCGCCGCAGTACATGTTCGCACCGCCGGGTCACTTCTCGAGTCCTCTGGATAACATGATTGCCGCAGCATCGCGTCTAGCAGCCATTCCGATGGAGGGCGATTCAATAGCAGCAATTGAGACGCGACGGGCTAGGGACCTTCTTCAAACCACCGTGGTACAGCAGCAGGCTCATTCTTATAGCCGGGATAGAATTCATTCAACCCCTCGTCCGAGCCCAAGCTATAGCAGGCGTATGGATGAACCGGAAGTGTCTAGCAGCGCGCGGCATTGTAATGCTCAAGATGTGGTGGATCATGGCAAGGCACGAAGGGAGGCCAGTTTGGGTCGTCATCAACCCACGCCGGTTCAGCCAGCAGCGTCAGTCGATCGAGGCACCGGGCTTCCCTTCAGTTCTTGGGGGTGCAGTGTCTTATTCCGGCTCTCTGTAATGTGCGTCTGCCCAAAGATTTCAAGGGTCCACGTAAAGTGCCTAATTACACAGCGGATCAGCCACCTGAGGCGTGGGTCGAGAGTTATGAGATGGCAATGGAGATGCTGGAGGTAGATGAAGCGGTCTGTGCAAAGTACTTCACGATGATGTTGGAAGAAACGGCCCGTACTTGGTTGAAAAATCTACCAGGTAATTCCATCGAGTCATGGGATCAGTTGAAAGCCCGGTTTATAGCCAATTTCAAAGACACGTGCAAACAGCCAATGTCCATTGTGGATCTGGATGCTTGTGTTCAAGGGGAGAACGAGTCAACAACTCATTGGGTACGCCGGGTTTCAGAGGTTTTACACTCGTCTGACCGGATTAACGCTGGTCAAGCGATCATAATGCTGGAGCGCAATTGCCGGTTTAAGTCACTGAAGATGAAGTTGGGACGGCTCAAGTGCCACTGCAACGACATGGGAACCCTCATGGCAGCCTTAGTCAAGTATGCCGATTCTGATAATACCAAGGATCCCGGTTCTGATGATGAGAAACCGGAGAAGGGAAAGAAGAACGGCGGTGCAAAGGGACATCAACATAACCAAGGAGGCCATGGGAATAATGGTAAGCTTAAAGCGGATTCAGATTTTGTGGCTAACGCTAATGTGCAGCGTCGTAAGGGTAAACCGCCCCAGCGTGGCAGCGGAATGAATCTGGAGCGCTTGTTGAATCAGCCCTGTCCAAAGCATGGGACCAAGGAGGCTCCTGCAACGCATCTTTGGAAGGATTGTAACATTATGAAGGAGTTCAAAAACTCTGATCTTTTCCGGTATGATCAGGGTCCGTCGGGCGGTTCAGGTCCAGGTTTTCATGGTGGCGGTGGCTCAAACTCTGGATTTCAGAATAATCAAGGAAGCCAGAACATCCAAGGTGGTAATAACCAGCAGAGTAATCAAGGAAATCAGCAGCAGTCGGGTTACCAGAGTCACCCAAAATAGTTGAATGGTGGCCAGTATCATGTGTTCACCACTAGTTTATGCAAGCGTGATTAGAAGCTTCACAAGAGGGCAGTCAATGCTGTTGAACCGGCAGTACCACGATATCTGTGGTGGTCCGAACAACATATTATGTGGAGTAGGGAGGATCATCCGCCCCGGGTTGACAATCCGGGTCAACTGGCTTTGGTGGTGGCGCCTCAGGTGGGAGGTTATAAGTTCACCAAGGTACTCATGGATGGAGGAAGCAGTATCAACATTCTGTATTATGAGACCTTCCGTCGCATGGGGTTGACAGACAAGAGTCTTAAACCGTCCAACACTGTTTTTCATGGTGTGGTACCAGGTAAATCGGCATATCCTGTAGGTAAGATCGCTGTGGAAGTTGTGTTTGGTGATGAACATGACTCCCGATCTGAGACATTGACCTTTGAAGTGGTGAGAATCCAGAGCCCGTACCACGCACTGTTTGGGCGACCGGCTTATGCAAAATTCATGGCAAGGCCTTGTTATATTTACTTGCAGCTCAAGATGCCGGGTTATAAAGGGACTATTACAGTTCACGGAAGTCGTAAAATTGCTTTGGACTGCGAGGAAGGTGATGCGGCCTATGTTGAGTCGGTTTGTGCTACAGAGGAGCTAAAGTTCTATAAGGAAAATGTTGATCCGGCAGATATGACCCCTCTGAAGAAGCCCACCACTGAGCATGACCCAACTCTACATTTCAAACCGGCTGATGAGACTAAGCTTGTTGACTTCGTGCCTGGCGACTCGTCCAAGCAGTTCAGCATCAGCACCAATCTGGATCCGAAATAGGAAGGCGCGCTCATCGAGTTCATCCGTGAGAGCCGGGACATTTTTGCATGGAAACCTTCTGACATGCCAGGTGTACCGAGGGAACTCGCTGAGCACACTCTCAATATTGATCCCAAGTTTAAACCGGTTAAGCAATTTCTTCGTTTCTTTAATGAGGAAAGACGCAAGGCAATTGGTGAAGAGGTAGCCCGGCTGTTGGCTGCTGGGTTTATCGTTGAAGTATTTCATCCTGAATGGCTGGCCAATCCGGTGCTTGTTCTTAAGAAAAACGACACTTGGCGTATGTGTCTAGACTACACGGATTTGAATAAAGCTTGCCCGGCCGATCCCTTTGCTCTCCTGCGTATTGATCAGATCATTGATGCGACGGCGGGTTGTGAGCACCTGAGTTTTTTGGATGCTTACTCAGGATATCATCAGATCAAGATGGTAGTTAAGGACCAAGAGAAGACAACCTTCATCACTCCCTTTGGAGCCTTCTGCTATGTTTCTACGCCCTTTGGGCTCAAGAGTGCCCAGGCAACTTATCAGCGTTGTGTGCAGAATTGTCTTCACACGCAGATTGGGCGTAATGTTCATGCCTATGTGGATGACATTGTGGTAAAATCCAGGAAGAAGGAAACATTGATAGATGACCTCAAGGAGACGTTTGACAATCTTCGGGTTTACAAAATGATGCTTAATCCAGATAAATTTGTTTTTGGTGTTCCGGCAGGCAAGCTCTTAGGATTTCTGGTATCCAACAGGGACATTGAGGCTAATCCGGAAAAAATCAAGGCGATTACATCCCTATCTAAACCGAAGTGTATCAATGATGTTCAGCGTCTGGCGGGTCAGATTGCAGCCCTTAGCCGGTTTATCAGCTGTTTGGGAGAGAAGGCAATTCCTTTGTATCAGATGTTGAAAAAGACAGACGATTTCGTCTGGAGTGACGCAGCTAATGCGACTTTTGAGGAGTTAAAGCGGTAGTTGGCTGAACCGCCGGTTCTTGCAGCTCCGGTTGATAATGAGCCTTTGCTGTTATATGTGGCTGCCAATGCCCGAGCGGTCAGTGTGGCAATTGTGGTTGAGCGTAAGGAAGCTGGGAAGGAATATCCGGTTCAGCGACCTGTATACTACATCAGTGAAGTCCTGATTGAGTCAAAACAATGCTATCCACATTGGCAGAAGTTGGTGTATGGGGTTTTTTGGCAAGTCGAAAACTCAAGCAATACTTTCAAGGCCATCCCATCACAGTGGTTAGTTCTGCTCCTTTGGGTGATATAATTCAAAACAGAGAAGCGACTGGCCGGGTTGCAAAGTGGGCAATTGAGCTTGGTGCACACGGTTTGAAGTATGTACCTCGAACAGCCATCAAATCTCAGGTCCTTGTGGACTTTATTAATGATTGGACCGAGTTGCAAGCACCAGAAGACAAACCGTATAATACATCTTGGACTATTCATTTTGATGGATCCAGCGGTTGGAGGGCTCGAAATTGGAGTTGTCCTTACTTCCCCTCGAGGTGATAAAATTTGCTATGTCCTCTGCTTGATGTTTCCCTGTACTAACAATGCAACTGAGTATGAAGATTTACTCCATGGACTCCGTGTGGCCAAAGAGATGAACTTAAGTCAAGTTCGTTGTTTTGGAGATTCTGATCTGGTGGCTCAGCAAGTTTCTGGTACTTGGGATTCTAAGGATCCACTCATGGCGGCTTACAGACATGAGGTGGATATTGTGGCGGGTCACTTCAAAGAATATCAGGTTGAGCATATCGAACGGCGCAAAAATGAAGAAGCAGACGCTTTGAGCCGGCTTGGATCTCAGCGTAAACCGGTACCTCCTAATACCTTTTTAGATATCTTGCATAACCCGTCTGTTAAGTTGCCTACAGAAGAGGATTTGGTTGTTCCTGATCTGGAGGCTCAATTGATGGCCGCTTTACACGTTGTACCGGATTGGACGGTTCCATATCTGGCGTATATGAACCGGGGCGAGTTCCCAGATGATGAAGTCCTGGCTCGACAGATAGTCCGGCGATCCAAGTCCATGGTTATTCACAATGGCGAGTTACACCGCTGTAGCGTTTCAGGCGTATTTCAGTGTTGTGTTTCTCCGGAAGAAGGCTAAGAGATCCTACGGGAAATTCCTGAAGGGATTGTGGTCATCATGCCGCTTCAAAGTCCCCGTTGCAAAAGCTTTTCGTCATGGGTTTCTTGGTTGACAGCTCATGCTGATGCGGAGGATCTGGTAAAGTGATGTGATGCTTGTCAAAAAATTTCACGCAGAGCTCATGTTCCGGCTCAAGAATTATGGATGATTCCTATCACTTGGCCTTTTTCTACTTGGGGGCTTGATATGGTGGGGCCCTTTAAGCGTTCCCAGGATAAGAAGACCAACCTGTTGGTAACAGTTGATAAATTCACCAAGTGGGTTGAAGTGGAGCCTGTCAGCAAGTGTGATGCAACTACGGCGGTTCAATTTCTCAAAAAGATTATCTTCCGCTTTGGCTTTCCACACAGTATTATCACGGATAATGGTACAAACCTTTCCAAAGGTGAGATGGAGGATTTCTGTCAGAGAGAGCACATCCGGCTTGACTTAGCATCTGTGGCGCACCCTCAATCCAACGGTCAAGTGGAGCGAGCCAATCAAGAAATTTTGAAGGGTCTTAGACCCCGGCTCATGATTCCCTTAAAGCGGACGCCGGGTTGTTGGGTGGAAGAATTGCCTTCTATGTTATGGAGCATCAACACCACCCCCAATCGATCAACAGGTTACACACCTTTCTTCATGGTATACGGAGCAGAGGCAGTCTTACCAAGTGATATTCGTCATGACTCGCCCCGGGTTGCTAATTATGTTGAAGTGGACAACGAGCAAGCACGCCAAGAGGCACTGGACCTGTTAAATGAGAAACGGGACATGGCTCTCGCTCGATCGGCGGTTAGAACAAGAACCTTTCAAGAAGGCGACTTGGTGCTCCGGCTCATCCAGGACCAGACCGACATGCACAAGTTATCCCCACCTTGGGAAGGGCCCTTTGTGGTCAGCAAAAATCTGCAGAACGGATCATACTACCTCATTGACGTTCGAGACAACTCACGCAACTCTGAGGAGGAGACTCGGCGGCCTTGGAACATAGCTCTCCTACGGCCTTACTACACTTGAGCCATAGGATTTTCTTATGTACATATTTCAACAATGTATATATTATGATCAATAAATAAACCAGCATCCTTGCTATAAGCAGGGCCTCTGCTATTTTTTCTCATATATCCTTTGAGTTGCATGGGGGCTTCAGCTGACAAAGCGGAGTACTACCTGTTAAACCGGCTATCATGCCGCAACATAGCTTGGGAGCTTCACACCCAAGGGGCCAAAGAGAGTCTGAATGCCATGCACAGCTCAAACATAGGCACCCAATGAGCACAACTCATCACATTACTTGGGGGCTCCTTGTGTCAAATACCAAGGAGTTTGAAAGGACCCTTGTAGCTGGGTATCGACCCACGGCTTGGAAGCCTGGTATATTTACCTAAAACCCCGGGTTAACCCACCTTCATCAAGTAAGACACTCCTATCCAGGTCATCCTGGCATGACCCTCCGAACGTTTGACAGTTACTCTCATTGAGACCCTGAACTTGTCAAAGTTAAAACGGTGATTGGTTAGTTGGAGGTCCATCTTAAAAGGCTTTGCTAAATGGTTCAACTCAGCGGCCTGGCAGCCCATGAAAAGCCTCGAATTTGGGCCTGGCAGCCCTTGAAAATCCTCGACTACATGGTTTTATTTGCGTTTGTCATTTTTCTTTTTGATAAATTTTATGTTAAACCGGTTTCTTTGACTTGGTATGACTTATCAGTCATCTTATTAGCCCGGTGTTCCTTAAACCGGCTTGGTTTTCAACTACACATTGATAGACCTTATTATTAAACCGGAGTTTGTTAACCCGGCCTGGCTTTGACTACTTGTCACCAGTTTTGATCCTCTGGTGTTTATCATCACCCGGTATGACTTATTATACGTCATCAGTACATGATGGAGTTATGCAGGAATTTCAGATTTGGGTTTTCACCCTTATTACAATCAAAGTTGGTCAACCAACTAAAATGATATTACATCACAGGTATGAGTCATTTCATATTTTTTTTACGGTTTGATTATCAATCAGGACTTATCTTGGGCATTATGACCCGTCCCGCGGTAAACCGCCAGGACACTTTCTTTTTATACAAACAAAGGGATTGCATATTATGATGCATAAACCAAGATTGAAATTATTATGGCGGATCATATAAAGTATCTCCTACATCACGATGGCAGCAGATCAAAGTATTTTTGCTACCCTATTACAAGGCACTTAGTGGCCCAAACCGGACAGTTCTTGACATATCAACCGGATTGCCGAATCAAGCTTCATCGCCATGTTGATGTGAAGTAGATGGGTCATGTGGCGTCGGTTCAGCCTCCTCCTCCCCATCCAATGGCTGGAAGTCAGCGGTGGTCCAGTCAATACAGGTTAAGGCCTGAAAGACAGCCTCTTCACTTATAAGCTCAGTCGGATCAATGTCAGGGGCGTAAGTGTGCTTACGGATTGGCGGAATAAGATTTTGCACTTCTGGAATGACATCCTCAACCCGTTTGTTGTTGGAATCATAGAAGGATCGGTGAACCTTCAAGTTAGCTTCTTCTGCCAACTGACTCGCCAGAGGATGCATCTCCCTCATCACACGTCTGAGGGCTTCGTTATCAAACACTTCCCCATTTTGTTGTTCACTGGGGAAGCCCTTGGCTATATCAACCAGATCAAGATTAGCTATCCATGCCTTGGCTCGAGTAAGTGCCAGCAAAGTGCCAGCCCTGGCAGCGGATCGCTTCAACTCTTCTATCTGTGCTGGCGTCGTACACAACCTGGCCAGCGTGTCCTTGATCAGTGTTGGGGCCGCATTGTCGTAGGAAGATGCGCAGATAACCCGTTGGGCATCGGTATACAACTATTCAATCAGTGTATAGGCGGCCTTTAGTTTCTTCCGCATATCAGAGCCCAGATGAGCAATGCGGCTGCCTGCAGCAGTTTAAGAATTTCATGTTAAACCGGAGAAATTTCTAAGCTAGACAGTTACAAAGCATTGGCAAAAGATATTTACCAAATATTGCAGAAGTCATGGCATTAACTTGGTGCTTCAATCCACTAAGTTCTTCCGCCACCGGTTTAAGAGCTGATTCAGCATCTTCCGCCCGCTTCAGCAATCCAGCCTTTTCAGTGTCCTAGTTGGCCCTTTCAGACTTGAACCACTCTTTGAGCTGCTCCATGGTGGTTAAGGCGGTTTTTAATTCATCTTTTGCCTTGGTGGTTTCTGCTTGTTGGGATTTAAGATTCTCTTAAAGGTCCACAATTTTAGAGACTTGTTGATTTATCTCAGTCTGCAACATTCAGAAGAGTGTGTCAATATCTTTGAAAGTCCCAAGCATATAACTAGTTATACACTTGGAACTTGGGGGCTAATGCGGATCATTTATTCCTACTAATTGTTGAAGTCCCACGGATTAATACAAGTTTTAATCATGGCACTTGGGGGCTAATGTGTGTTTGATCAAAACAATGCACAAGGAAAATCAACAAAGTACAGTATGGAGTATAAAAGTCCCGGTTTGACTTTCTAAAGACAAACCGGCCCTCCGGGGCTACGATGCAGTGAAGGTACAGAGCAAAAGATCACATTGTTTACCTCATAACGCTCCTTCATTCGATTTACCAAACCGGCTTCATAATCCCGGCTGGTATAAAGCCGGTTCAAGAAACCAGAGTGAAGGTCTTGGGCAGAAAGATCAACATAGGCTGACAAATCAGTCTTCCCCTTCCCCTTGCTCGTAGCAGCGAATTCATCCTTAGCAGTGTGCTTTGATAGAGCAACCGGATTACCAGGGGCGGTATATGCGGTGCCAGTAACAACAACATCATCATCTTTGGCCGGGCTTGATGGATTGACATTCTTAACAGGACTTGGCGCTTTGGCAGCAGGGCTCGGCGGTCTGTTAACTGGGCTTGACGGATCAACAGTTCAATCCCGCTGCTCAGCAATTGGACTTGGAGAGGCATGAGGATGTGATGTATCAACATGTACATCCGTTTCAACTTCTGGCGGATTAGCATCAGCGCCTGGGTTTTGCGGAGCAGAGCTGTCTATGGCAATCTCAGGATTTTCGCCATCATTCTCTCGGGTCTTCTCCGGATCAACATCATCAGCAGGGTCGCTGGTCTTGGCTTTCTTACTTAATCGGGCCTTGGCACTACAACATCAAAAGTCAGAATAGGATAAACCGACGCATGAAGAAACAAGTTAAGGAACAATGTACTTACCCAGCGACGGTCTTGAGGGGAGGCAGCTGAGTGGTTGATGAACCGCCAGACGAGTTGGAAGATTCCTAATAATTCGAGTCAGACGGATTGAGTGGGCATCGGAAGAAACCCTTCAAAGGGTAAAGTTTTTCAGGAAAACAAGTCACCTCTGGACGACGTTTCCGGGTTGGTGTATCTGCTAAACCGGATGAAGTGATTTGCTGACCACTATGCCGGGTTGTGCGACGCTCTTCAACTTGCCGTGTCTTCAAAGAAAATTTTGGATCCAAGTGAGCAAGGGGGTGAGATTGTTTTACTTTCCGGACTGTACGACGAACTCTTTTAACCGATACGAGATCTGAATCGGAAGAAAGAATGATTACCTCAACATGGTCTGCATGGCTGGCCTCAACATCATCCTGGGAATAGTCATTGTCAAAAAGATGTATGAAAAAGGAACCAAGTGAGTCAAGTTCGCGTCTGATTCCTCATCTTCTGGCGGATCAGAAGACTTGGTGGTTTTCTTCTTGGCAGCTTTCTTGGTGGCCTTGCTCTTTGCACGAGGAGCCCTGGCTGGTTTAGTCCGTTTCCAAAAGGAGCTGCTAGCCTGAAATTAAGGCAAGAAAAGGTTAGCGCATAGTTAATACGATGGCGGATCAGTAAAGTATTAAGATGAACTTTACTGCTGGCGGTTTATTGGAGACGCAAAAAGGTGGCAACCCGATTTGGCTGCATGCAGAGATCGTCTCATCAAGCATTTTCTTCACAGATTCAGTAACTTCAAGATCGGTCATTACTACTTCATGATATCGTTGTGGGT
The DNA here is from genome assembly GCA_021437245.1 of Aegilops speltoides. Lineage (NCBI taxonomy): Eukaryota > Viridiplantae > Streptophyta > Magnoliopsida > Poales > Poaceae > Aegilops > Aegilops speltoides. The sequence goes on from CM038147.1 coordinate 484,748,107, forward strand.
CTTTGACATTGCCAGTATATTCATGCATCAATCCGGGGCGGCGGCTTAAAGGCAAAATGCCCCAAGAAACCCAGCAGCGGACAAGATCAATGCCAGTAAAACCGTTGGCCATGAGAGCATGGAGCTTGGCGAGTTGAGGTGCAAAGTTTTTCCGTTCTGCGGCGGATAAGCGCGAAGGTAAAGGGTGACCGTTGCTAAGCCGGTGAGGGCGATAGCCCGACAAAGGATTTTCTCCATCAGGGGCAGTGTTCCGGCAATAAAACCAAGTTTGGTTCCAATCTTTAGGATGGCTATGATGTTTTGCATGAGGGAAGTCAACTTCTTTCCTTTTCTGAATTGAAATGCCACCAAGCTCTGTGTTGGGACCATCTGAGAATTCTGTACGGCGGTTCAGATGAAAGAAATCCCGGAATAACTCCACAGATGGCTCTTCTTGAAGGTAGACTTCGTAGAATACTTGAAAGTTACATATATTGGACACAGAGTTCGGTCCGATATCTTGCGGATGGAGCTGGAAACTTGCGAGGACATCCCAGAATTTTTTTGATCTGGGCGGGCTGAATCCCTGGTCCAAGTGTTGCATAAATACAATCACTTCTCCATCTTGAGGTTCAGGTGGGCATTCAGAGCCCGGAACTCGCCAATGAAGAACCCTTTTGGAGGCTAAAGCGCCAGTGGTGACGTATCCGTTGATTTGTGTCTCCGTGATCCGGGATGGAACCCAATTGCAAGCTGAGAATTGTTTGGTCATCTTGGAAGGAGAATTGAAAGGGAAAATAAAGCCGGTTTACAAATTAACGGTTTAAGTGTACTATTCAGGTGTTGAACCGGAGAATTGCCATGCAAGTTCAGTTGGCGGTTTAAGAGAGGGCTAATGATATATGGCGGATTGGTTATCAAAGGTTAAACCTCCCATACGCAGAAGGGCCAGGATTCAAAAAATCTGCTAAGTGTTACAAAAACAGGTTTCACCATATCACAGTACAATTTTGGATCTACCATGGATAACTAAAGAAAACTTTTCTGAACCCTACAAAGGCGTTAAGCAGGATAAGGAAGGTTGTATGCTTTACAGGAAGAAAGGGAAGATCTAGTAGTAAAAAAAATGGATGCGGAGTAACTATCACACAAGATCTACACAGTTATTGGATCAAAGTAACCACATCAAAAGGAAAAGCTAAGAGTTGAGGAGGCAGAACGAAGAACGGTACATATGAACGCATGAACCCTAGCATAAGATCTAACGATGCAGGAAGGAGGAAACTCACCAGTGCAGATTTGCTACGGAAGAAAGCGGCGAGCTCTGTTTCATTTCAGGTTGATGCAGCGGCCTATGTTGATGAAGCTCTCAAGGGTCGCGGACGGCGGCGGAGCTTCAGAACTGGGGCATCGCGAGGAAGAAGAAAGGCACAGAAGGGGAAAAAGAGAAAGGGGCCCTCGGGCTTTATTTATAGAGGAAAGGATAAATGGCAGGCGTGAGAATCAAGGAGCCTGAAGCGGTAGAGTGGGTGCGCCTATCGCCTCGATTTTCGGGATGACCATTAATGAGGGAATCTTTTTAATCTTTTTATACAGAAATGATGTCATGACGGACCGTTACTATGTCCAGAAGATGACGTCACGACGGTTTAACAAAATTTACAGGAGAAGACAATCTGGCGGTTTACGAAAATACAAAGAGGACGTTTACAATATATCTTTGAAGTTATTGAAGATTGACATGAATAGGTTCAAATCAAACTGGGGCCTGATGTTGGGGATATAGCTACTGAGTGTAAACCGGCCAGGAGGGCCCAGTTGACCCTCGATTATGCAGAAGCCCATGAAGACCCAGAAGATGGCGCTTTACGAATGAAGCTTAGAGGCCAGAAGCCCAAAGGCAGATTAGGGCCCATAATGGTAAACTGCCATGGCTATGTAACTTGTAATGTAAGTTAGGAAAGGAGAGACCGAGCTGGACACTTTGTATAAGTTGGCTCCGGGGCTCCGTAGACCGGCCGGGCATCAACCTGTGTATATAAAGGGACGACCCGACAGCGGTTCAGGGGCAAGAAACAAACAACTCGAGACTCAGGCAAGCGTATTTGCTCCCTAGTCATCGAAACCCAATCAATCCCATCACAACTAGATGTAGGCTTTTACCTTCCTTGAAGGGGCCAAACTAGTATAAAACTCTCGTGTCCCTTGTCCGATTTAACCCCTTCAAGCTAACCCATTGCAATGGCTCCACGACTAAGTCCTTTCATGAGTACATCTGACGTGTTAATTCCACGACAGTGACGGTGATGGTGAAGTGATCCGGGCAGGGCTTCGCCTAAGCACTACGAAGATATGACCGGAGGCGTAAACTGTGGAGGGGGGTGCCGGCTAACAATTGTTGGTGTCTGTTCTAGCGGTGCACCCCACCACATATATATAGGTTGGAGGGGAGGAAAGGCAGCCAAGGGGGCGCCCCAAGTAGGAGGAATCCTACTTGGGCGCCTCCCCAATTCGGCCTCTCCTCTTCCATAAGTTTCGGAGGGGGAAGGAAGGAGGAGGGAGGAGGGAAGGAAGGGGGAGGCCGAATCCCTCCCCTTCCTTCTCTCTTCCCCTCTTTCCTTCTCCTCCTATTTCGGCCTATATGGGGGCGCACCAGCCCCTTGTGGTCTGGTCTGTCCCACTCTTGGCCCATAAGGCCCATATCTTTGCCGGGGGTGCCCGGAACCCCTTCCGGTGACCCGATATGTACCTAATACCCTCTGGGACACTTCCGGTGTCTGAATACTATCATCCTATATATAAATATTTACCTCTCGGCCATTTTGAGACTCCTCATCATGCCTGTGATCTCATCCGGTACTCTGAACAACATTCCGTCACCAAATCTGTAGGGCCTTGAAGTATGACTAGAGGGGGGGTGATTAGACTACTTGACCAGTTAAAAACTTAACCTCTTCCCAATTTTAGACTTTGGTAGATTTTACCTATCTTTGGACAAGTCAAGCAATCTTCACACAATTCAAGCAAGCATGCAAAGAGTATATGAGCAGCGGAAATTAAAGCATGCAACTTGCAAGAATGTAAAGGGAAGGGTTTGGAGGATTCAAACGCAATTGGAGACACGGATGTTTTTGTCATGGTTCCGATAGGTGGAGCTATCGTACATCCACGTTGATGGAGACTTCAACCCACGAAGGGTAACGGTTGCGCGAGTCAATGGAGGGATCCACCCACGAAGGATCCAAAAAGAAGCAACCTTGTCTATCCCACCATGGCCATTGCCCACGAAGGACTTGCCTCACTAGCGGTAGATCTTCATGAAGTAGGCGATCTCCTTGCCCTTACAAACTCCTTGGTTCAAGTCCACAATCTTGTCGGAGGCTCCCAAGTGACACCGAGCCAATCTAGGAGACACCACTCTCCAAGAAGTAACAAATGGTGCATTGATGATGAACTCCTTGCTCTTGTGCTTCAAATGATAGTCTCCCCAACACTCAACTCTCTCTCATAGGATTTGGATCTGGTGGAAAGAAGCTTTGAGTGGAAAGCAACTTGGGGAAGGCTAGAGATCAAGATTCATATGGTAGGAATGGAATATCTTGGCCTCAACACATGAGTAGGTGGTTCTCTCTCAGAACTGGTAAGTTGGAAGTGTAGGTTTGTTCTGATGGCTCTCTCCACGAATGAAGAGGAGGTGGAGGGGTATATATAGCCTCCACACAAAATCTAACCGTTACACACAATTTACCAAACTCGGTGGGACCAAATCGAGAAACTCGGTCGGACCGATTTAGCAAATCTAGTGACCGTTAGGATTTTTGGTGGGACCGACATGCAACTCGGTAGGACCGATATGATTAGGGTTAGGGCATAACGTAATCTCGGTGAGACCGATTACACAAACTCGGTGAGACCGATTTTTGTAATTAGCTAACCAGAGAGTTGGTCAGGTAAACTCGGTGGGACCAATTTTCTCTTTTCGGTGAGACCGAAATGTTACGGAAGGGAAACAGAGAGTTTACATTGCAATCTCGGTGGGACCGATCGCTCACTTCGGTTAGACCGAAACGTTACGAAGGGAAACAGAGAGATTACAATCCCATCTCGGTGAGACCGAGATCCCTATCGGTGAGACCGATTTGCCTAGGGTTTGTGGCAGTGGCTATGACATTTGAACTTGTCGGCGCTGGATAGAAAGAATCGGTAGGACCGATTTTGACTTTGGGTTTAGGTCATATGTGGATGTGAGAAAGTAGTTGAGGATTTTTGAGCATATCACTAAGCACTTGAAGCAAGAGGCTCATTAAGCAACACCTCATCCCTCATTGATAGTATTGGCTTTTCCTATAGACTCAATGTGATCTTGGATCACTAAATTGTAAAATGTAGAGTCTTGAGCTTTTGAGCTTGAGCCAATCCTTTGACCTTAATATTTTGAGGGATCCACTTTCATCATCCATGCCATGCCATTCATTGAGCTTTCCTGAAATATTTGTCTTGGAATAGCATTAGCTCAATGAGCTATATGTTGTTATGAATTACCAAAGCCACCTAGGGATAGTTGCACTTTCGATCTCCCCCTTTTTGGTAATTGATGACAACATATAGATCAAAGCTTCGACAAATGATAATAAGATTGTTAAACATCGTCACTTTGAGAAGTATGTGATAAGCAAGTGCTCCCCCTAAATTTGTGCATAGTTTAAGATTTGCTTTGGACTGCAAATGCACAAGGAATTAGGCTCGTGGGTTACTCTTCCATGTCACATACATCTTGGTGGAGCGCTCAAAATAATAAAGATTGAATACATGCACTCATCACCAAGCAAAGTGAATGATCATATAAGGATAACTAAGATAATATCATCTAACAAGCATAAGTGTAGCATATGATCAAAGATATGATCATCAAGTATCACACAGACATACAGTATCTCAAACAAGCAAATAAAGTTTAACCACCAAAGCAAGAGAGAACAAAAAGCAACACTCTCTCTCGAAGCCTATGATCTATACATTTTTCTCCCCCTTTGGCAACAAGTTACCAAAAAGTTCCTAGAAAATGCATAGTACTATATCGTCTCTCAGGCTTGGTCTTTAGGTGGTGGTGTAGATAGAACGCCAAGGACGAAAGCATCAGTTGATGTAGATGGAGCTAGAGGTGTGGGTGCTGAAGTTGGTTGCACTGGAGCTGTAGGAGCTATAGCTGGTGCAGATGAAGTGGCTCTGGTGTCTGTCACTGGCACTGCAGCTGATCTCTAAGCTCTAGGCACTCTGGCAAATGCATCTATGGTTGTCTTGCCTTTCCTCTCCTCCATGTCATCCTGAAGCTGCTCAACAACAGACTGGATCTCAGTCACCTTCACATCTAAGTTGTAGAACTTCTACTCCATGATCCTTTCCAGGCTCTCCTAGTTTTGAGTCAAGGTGGCGAGCCCCTTCTCAATCCTCAGAGTGGATGCAATCAAGTAGCCTAGTTGATCCTGTTTGCTTTTCAGAAAGTACTGAGATGCCTCTTCCATTCTTGGCATCTTGGTAGCCTTCTCTGTCCTTAACTTCTCCTTCTTGGCTTGAGCTTGTACTGATGATGGTTCATTCTCATTCATCACAACTTGATTGTCCTCAAAGTCTGGATAGAGGACAAAGTGTTCCTTGTCCAACAAGTATGTTCCTGTGCCCATCTTTGAGTTAATCAACTCCTGAATTTGTGGGGCATACCCACAACTTCTCTTCTGGTCTGCTGCTATCCTCTTGATAGTCTCAACCATGAGGCTCATGACCTTGAATTTCTGTGGCACATCAAATATGTGTAGCAAATTAATTGCATGCCCTCTGATCATGTTGTGGTCATCGGACTTGGGCAAAAGAGTGTGCCTTAGGATCCAGTTGATCGTTGGCAGCCCTGACTAAAGATAATGTACAGATCCAAATTTATGTGTCTCAACTGCAGCATCTGGGATCTCCTTGTACATATGAGCCATGGAATTGTGATCCATATTCTTCTTGGCATAGACATCCAAGTCATCTTCACTCTCCTTTGGGGCATTGATCAGATTGGCCCATTCCTCAATAGTTGATTGGTACCTTGTACCTTCAGACATCCACACTATCCTGCCATCTGGATAGAAATGTGTTGTGGAGTAGAATTGCACAATGAGCTCATCATTCCACTTTGTGAGCTTCTGCCCAACAAAGTTTGCAACTCCACAAGCAATGAAACTGTCTTGCACTCCAGGATAGTGTTCCTCATTCTCCTTCATGTAGGTCCAGTCGACCCACCTCATGTCACAACCTATAGGCTTCTTGTCCAACAACACTGTCTCATAGAAATCCTACTGTTCTGTAGTGTGGAACCTGTAATCAACAGCAGTCCTTCTCCTGATAGCATAGGGATCAGACAACCTCCACTGTCTGAGTCCTGCATCCTTCCTTAGCTTCATGTTCTCAGCCACAGGATGAGCATCATTGTGGTCTGGAATATTTGGCTTTAGCTTTCTCAACACATGCTCTTCATCATCTTCTTCAGCAGCAACTTCAGGCACTGTGGCCTTGTTCTTCTCAGCAGCTGGTATACTCCTGGTATTCCTCTTTGGTGCATTCTTGGATTTCGAGGCAGCTTTGGGTGCTTCTTTGGGCTTTGATGATGCATCCCCTGACCTTATAGCATCACCCATTAGCTTTTGTGCCTTGGGTGCTGGTGCAGCAACCTCTTCTTCCTCTTCCTCAGAGTCTCTCCTCATAGAGGGATTGCCAAGAACTTTGGCAGTGGTGGTTCTGACTCTCTTCTTCTTCTTGTCTTGACCAACAGCTTCATCTTCTGACTCAATAGTAAACTTCATGGTTTCTCGGTGGCAACCTTCACGGTTTGGAAGTGGGAATCCTTCTTGCAGTGCCTTCTTACGCACTCTTGGCTTAGTGGTCAGTAGCTGAACCATATTCTTTCTTGACCACCTTCTTCTTGGAAGTGGCCTCATCTTCTACTGCCACATAGTCCTCATCCTCAGATTCTGAGGTTCTTTTCTTCCTTGTCCTGGTGGCAGCTTTAGGCAAATTGCTTGGGGTGCTCCTGCTGCCATCATCTGAAGTGCTAGAGGGACTAGTGCCCTCACTCATGTGAATCTGCTCTTCTGACTTGTTCTGGCTATCACTTTGGTCTGACATGCTGCAAACACTGACTGCTGACCCTGTGAATAGTTATAGATGAGATAGAGTGGATGAGCATCACAAAATGCAGAGATTTTTGCAAAAGAATGATTCAAAAACTTAGTTTTAGTTTTCCATAGAAAGCATTTCGGATTAACCGATTTTCAAACTCGGTGATACCGAAGCAGTTTTGGAACCTAAACTAGTGAACTCATTCAGACCGAGTCACAGTTCAGTGGCACCGAGACTTCTAGGGTTTCACAAAGTTCTAAAATCGGTCACACCAATTAGCAATTCTCGGTCAGACTGAGAGTTACTAGTGCAATGGCGTCATCCGAATCGGTGGGACCGAGTTTTTCAACTCGGTGGGTCCGAGATGGTTTTGGCGGAAACCTAACCCTAAAATTTCAAATCGCATCTATTCTAAGGATTGTTTTGACTCGATAGGGGTGTTTCAATCATGGCAAGAATCATAATGAACACAATGTGCTGAGAATCAGACGAGGATAGCACTGCGATCGAGTTCATACCCTAGTTCGGCGATGAAATCGCTACGGCGGCAACGGCGGAGATGAAATCCATTGACAGCGGCGGAGGCCAACGACAGGAGGCGGCTGGCGACAAAGTCGACGATCCGGAGACCTAGAAGGCAGAGCGAGCTATGCACGGGCGAAGAGGTTTGGAGAAAGTTTTCCAAATTTTGCCCGTGTGAATATATAGCCCGACCTGTCAGTGTGACCGAGTGGAACGACTCGGTGGCACCGAGATGCATAACTGTTGACAGTTACAACAACTCGGTGTGACCGAAAAGTTCAAATCGGTTGCACCGAGATTGAAAACCTAGATCGACTTAGTGATCTCGGTATGACCGAAATGGAAGAATCGGTCAGACCGAAATGCACAAAGAAGTTTTGGAAGTTTAAGTCTAAGACGAATCGGGGACTCCAAGTGCTCCTCACACAGAGTGGTTCGAATCTGACTTGATCAAATTTTGTGATTGTGACGCCCGGATACTTACGCTACAGTGATCCCCGCTAATGATGCCACGTCACCTAGGTTACTGTGGATAAACTCGCGTTAGTTCGAAACCTAGTTCGAATTTCAAATTTAAAATCGAGGCAAACAATAAAAGTTTTAAAATATTAAACAAAAATGTTCGGTGTGTGACCAATATTGCTAAAGTAATTACATTGAAGAAAGCATAATTTTACAAAGTGCCTAAGTGCTTTAAACTAAATAAAAGAGAAAAGAAAAAGAAATAAAAGAAAACAAAAGGCAAAGCAAAAATAAAATAAAAGCAGAAACCCCATCTGGGCCTCGACCCGGTGGCATAACCAACCAGCCGCCCAGCCGCCCCCCACACTCCCTTATCCCCGATCCACACCAAACCCTAGCCCTATCCCTTCGTCCTCCCCTCCTCCCCGATCTGGATCGAGGATCCACCCATCGCCCGCCTGCGCGACCCAGCGCTCCCGACACGGCGCCCGTTCAGCGCCGCCCACGCCCGCTTGGCTCACGGCCTCGGCGCGTCGGGCCTCGTCACCGTCACCTCCCGCCTCGCGACGCCCAGCGCCCGGCTCCGAAACCCGGCGTCGTCGACCATCGCCACTCGCCGTCGCCTCGTCCTCGAGCCCGCCGTCGCGGAACGCCACCTCGACCCCTCCTCGCCGGACCTCGCGTCCTCGACCTCTTCCCGCCGGCCGGCGGCAAGCCTCGGCGCCCCTCTCCCATCAACGCTGGTGAGGCCACAGGCCTCTCCCTTCTCGCCTCTGCCTCGCCTCGCTCGCGGTCACATGCAGAAGCGACCCCACACGCGCCTTCGCGGTGAGCACGCCACCGTGCCCCGCGCCTCTGCGCCGAAGCTCCCCTTGAACATGTCGTCCTCGCCGTGCGCCCCTCCCTGGCGGCCGAGGCGGCTGCCAGCAGCTTTGCCGTCCGCCCGCCTCGTCCCTACCTCCCGCAGCCGCTCTGCTCTGCTGCTGCAGCCTCTGCTGCTGCCGGAGGCCGCTGACGTTGTCCCTTGCGCGGCCGGCCTGCCTGCCGCGCTTGCCAGACGCCCGCTCCGGCCACGCGCCCGCACGCACGCACTGCCCCTCTCGCTCGCTTGCTGCTTGCTTGCATGCGCCTTGCAGCAGCGTGCCGCCCCTCTCGCCGTCTGCTCCGGCACCCGCCATGGCGGCGCCCCAGGTAACTCAAGTGCGCCCAAGCAGGCTAGCGCCAGTGGCCGAGCGCCCGCCTATTCGGTTACGCCAGAACCAAGACACTAAAGGCCCTTGGGGCCTATGACAAGTGGGCCCCTGCCCAGAACATTTTAGTTAAAAATAAATAATAATAATAATAATAATAATAATTAAATTAATTAATTAATTAGTTAAAGAATTAATTAACTTAATTAATCCTGATTAGATTAGCCAAATTAATTAATTAACCTGACTAATCTGTTATTTAAACTAATTAAATTGATTAAGTAGTTAGCAGAGTATGACAGCGGGACCCACTGGTCAGGTTGACCAAGTCAACTTTGTGGACTGCTGATGTCAGCATGACATCATGCTGATGTCATTAAATCATTTTCGAATTAATTAAATAAATAATTAAATTCCAGAAACTAATAAAAACTTTAGAAAATCATATTAAATAAACCGTAGCTCGGATTAAAATAATTTCAACATGAAAGTTGCTCAGAACGACGAGACGATTCCGGATACACAACCCGTTCGTCCGCCACACCCCTAACCTATCGAACTCGCAACTTTCCCCTTGGTTCACTGTCTGAAAACCACGAAACACCGGAATCCTTTCCTGATGTTTCCCCTTTCACTAGTATCACCTAATCTTTGCGTTAGGGCACACCTAGCACCGCGTATTGCCTCGTTATGTTTTGTGATGTTTTGTTTGCTCCATATTTACTGTTCTTCCCCCTCTTCTTCCCCGGTAGACCCCGAGACTGATGCTGCTGCTGGTACCCCGATCGGCTACGGTGTTGACGAACCCTCCTTCTTGTCTGAGCAACCAGGCAAGCCCCCCCCTGATCACCAGATATCGCCTATTCTTCTCTATACTGCTTGCATTAGGGTAGTGTAGCATGTTCTTGCTGATTACTCCTATTACATTGCATAGCTTTGTCATTGTTGCTACAATCATTGATACCTTACCCGCAATCCTAAATGCTTAGTATAGGATGCTAGTTTATCATCATTGGCCCTACATTCTTGTCGATCGCCTTGCTATACTATTGGGCCGTGATCACTCGGGAGGTGATCATGGGTATATACTATACATACATACATACTATACTGAGATGGTGACTAAAGTCGGGTCACTCATTGAGTACCCGCAAGTGATTACGATGAGGGGCCGAAAGGACAGTGGCTCCATCCGGTAGAGGTGGGCCAGGTTCCCGACGGCCCCGATCGTCACTTTGTGGCGGAGCGACAGGCAGGTTGAGACCACCTAGGAGGCAGTGGGCTGGCCCTTATCGGCGTTCATGCGGATACTTAACACGCTTAACGAGATCTGGGTATTTGATCCGAGTCGGCCATTTGGTCTATACGCACTAACCATCTACGTGGGAGTAGTTATGGGTATCCGGCGTCGTGGTATCGGCGAAGCCTTCTTGGCGTCGGCGACGAGTGGCGCGCCGGATTGGAACGTAAGCCTGCGCTTGTATTAAGGGGCTAGTTACGCTTCCGGCGCGTTATAACGTGCGTGTGTGTTAAGGGCGATGGGCCCGGACCCTGGCGCTTAGGTTTAGACCGGCGTCTTGACCGCTCTGTTGTGCCTAGGTGGGGCTGCGACATGTTGATCTTCGAGGCGGGCATGACCGAGAAAGTGTGTCCGCCAAATGGTATCGGCGTGTTGGGTTATGTGGTGCACCCTGCGGGAAGTTAATCTATTGAATAGCCGTGATCTTGATAACAGGATGACTTGGAGTTGTACCTTGACCTTATGACAACTAGAACCGGATACTTAATAAAACACACCCTTCCAAGTTCCACAGACAACCCGTGATCGCTCTCTAACAGGCGACGAGGAGAGGATTGCGGCGAGGATTATGCTATGCGATGCTCTTGGAGATGCTTCTTGGAGATGCTACTTGGCAATGCTACTTGGAGGACTTGAGCTACTCTCTTCTACATGTTGCAAGGCGGAGGCTGCGAAGCATAGTCTTGACAGGATTAGCTATCCCCTCTTATTACGGCATTCTCGCAGATTCGGTCCTTGATATGGCCTCCTTACACATATACCCATGCATATGTAGTGTAGTTCCTTGCTTGCAGTACTTTGGATGAGTACTCACGGTTGCTTTCTCCCTCTTTTCCCCTTTCCCTTCTTTACGGTTGTCGCAACCAGATCTTTGGAGCCCAGAGCGACGCCACCGTCGGCGGCGACTACTACTACATCGGAGGTGCCTACTACTACGTGCGGGCGGCGGCGGCGACCGGGAGTAGTTTAGCAGATCGAGCGGGAGGCCTGCGCCTCTTCGATCTGTATCCCGGTTTGTGCTAGCCTTCTTAAGGCAAACTTGTTTAACTTATGTCGTACTCAGATATTGTTGCTTCCGGCGACTTCGTCTATGATCGAGCACTTGTATTCGAGCCCTCGAGGCCCTGGCTTGTATTATGATGCTTGTATGACCTATTTATGTTTTAGAGTTGTGTTGTGATATCTTCCCGTGAGTCCCTGATCTTGATCGTACACATTTGCGTGCATGATTAGTGTACGATTGAATCGGGGGCGTCACAAGTTGGTATCAGAGCCGACTGCCTGTAGCAATCCCCCTTCCACACTCCTTGGCCGAAGTCGAGTCTAGACATTGCAAAACTTTTACTAACATGGCTGTGTGGCCCATGGGCCCACGTCGCCATTGGGCGGTATTAGGATCTTTTACTCCTCGATCTTTACTCCGGGATTCTGAACTCTCTTCTATTCGGGTTAAACGATTTTTACTAAAATCTAACTTTAGGTTCTCGAAAGTACTTTCTCCCGGAGAGCCACTTCAGTCCAGATGATCGCCGGCTTCACCAAAAGATTTCGAAGATACTCTCCGATTTTCTCTCGAGACCTTGTGCCCGATGCTTTTGCAATTCCCTTCCACCGAAATATCCCTATGGATAAATACTTACACCTGTCGTGCTTACTTTTATTCCCAGTCGATCTTGTTATTACAAGATACCCCGAGAATATTTTGTGCCTACTGCCTTGCAGTTCGTTGCCACCTGAATACCCCTAAGAATAATTTCTCGCACCTGCCGAGTATCCGTTTGTCCAAAGTTGTTCATGTGTTTCACAAAAATACATTCAAATACTACCCGATCTTTCGAAAATCCTGAGCAGCCTATTGCTCTTGAAATTCTTGCTTACTTGCATTATGGTTAATCCCATAAGCCTCGTAGTCTTATTGACATTCCTTGTCATTATCATTTTGAGTCTGTTGACTCAATATGTTTGTGAATACACGCAATCATCATTGATCCTTATAAATTACCTTTCCGACTGAGCTGCCATTCTTTTAACTGGAATTGGTTCTCGACCAATCCAATTGCCGTTGATTGTACCCTAAGGCTATTCAACTTATCCATCCCTAATCAGAGCATTACTTGATCCTTGATTTGGATTCATAATCCCTTTGCATTTATGCTTGAATTAGTCGATGATTCTATAACCTTGATGCATTTGCATTCTTTCCTTTTCTAGTTGAGTAGCGATACTCACATCGATCCTTTGTGGACAACGGGTCCTTTGTTGGATTATTATCCGGCGGTGTCCTTCATATTCAAATAACCTTGTGAGCCTTTCCACGGATACATAATGCCTTTGGTAAATTGTATCCTCTGCTTTCTCAACCATGCTCGGCCTTCGAGCTTGAGTTAATTACTTCTAAAGATTCTGGTATATGATTCTAAGATGCCCCGATGGGTTGAACCTATGCCTTCCTCAATATGTGTGAACTCGAAAGTTTTCACGAGTCGTACTCTTCTGGTATTTTGCCAGATATAATTTCAACACTACAACTTCATTGAACACGAGAAGTGAATGAAAGGTTGTACATTGGAGAAGTGGGAGTCGACCTTGAACTTGGTGTTCATGCCCATGGACACGATGTACATCTTCTCATCGAAGCTTCTTTTAAAAAAAATTATTCCCTTGGTATAAGATCATCTTATATCTGGGATCTGGCCTTTTTGCAATCGTGGTTCCGACCATGTTCTCCTTTAAATACCATTTCTCGTGCAAGTTTAAGCACTTGTCCTCTGCAGAGCAATCCCCCAGTCCAACCTCTACTTTGATCTGTCATTGAGTATTACCCCCTGATATCTCGAGATTATCATGGAACTGCATAATTTTTTATGAGTTCATCAAGTACTACCTCCTCACTGATTCAAATTTTTCACGGGCTCTGAGTTATTAAAAAAAAACTCAAAGACACCGATAACTGAATCGAGTTCGCATTGCGATTCAACAAGTATTTGAACCCTTCACTGCTTACAAATTTATTAATCCTTCGAGTCATTCCTAGCCTGATCGGCTATATCATTATCGAGCTAATTTTAACTGTGCTACCTGGTCCTTCTTCCCGAAGCACAATTTTCGACGATGAACTAACCTTACGTTGATCCTCATCGTCATATTATTTCGCCTTGAACAACAAGCTTGATTTCAAGTTTGTGTCGTACCCATGGTCCCAATGACTTTTGGCTTCATCATTTCCGTTGACTTGATGTCATCACCGATCAGTTACATCTTCTCGAAACCTCTCGACAAATGTGTCGTGATCATCATCAACATTCTGAGGTCTTCCAAGATATCTATCGAATTCTTGATGAGAAATAGCATCCTTTGCCCTCGATGGTTTGGGTTATCATCCACAACATTATTGCATTCCCTCCAACACAATTTTTTTTCCTGTTTTGTGTTGTACCTTGAGTTCCTTGTTATCCAACTTATGTTATGATTCTACCGCAGAGTATTACCATCCTTGATGTCAAGAATGTTGTGAGGATTGCTCCACCTCTTAAGAATTCTTGCTATAGTGATACTTCTCATAATCACCATTCTTCTTGGTCCTCGTGTTGATCCCAACCGGGGTACCAACAAGTGAACGGTGCTGTTTGGATTCTGCCTATCAAGCAACCCTATTGCTTTGAAGTTAATGGTCGGCCATTCATTCTTAGACTATTGATTATTGAATCACCATTCTGACATTGGTCGTGCAGCCCAACCCATATTTCGGGCGCACCTTTCAATCAGTGTTTAACTGTGTATGTTTTCCTCAAACATGCTTCATTATATCATTTGATCTGACAAATGCTATCTCCTTATCCACATAATTGAGGAGATGCATCTTTTTGGATGCCTCGTTGAATTATCTATGAGTCCATCAGCCACCTCATCATCCTCTTCTTGCTTTAATGATGAACTCTTGTTTTGGAACTCGCTTCCATAGTTCATTTCCCGAGAATCTTGCAATGTCATTTCATCTATTTGTGTTGCACCTTTTCTTCTCGGACATCCTGAGTCTGAGGTATCATGACACCAATCGGATCTGAATCTCGGTCAGATATGATGGTTGGGACAACTTTCCAGGAGTTATGATGATGGTTCTTAGATGACCCGGTAAGAGGATGTCATGCCTAGCACCCCCTGGCTGGAGGACCTATCATTATAATTTCTTTTGCAAGGATAACCATTCTTCCTGGAGGAAATTGTAAGACTTATTTTATAAGTTGCTCCTAATGGATCATTTGTGTATCCAAAGTCTGGCCCTTGATTGAAACACCATATCATGGCTACCTCGAAGCATGACTATGATACCCCGCTCTTCAACAAGAACATTGGAGGCGCGATGCTAAATGTTTCTTGTCAGTTATCCAAACACCGTTGTATGGGTAACATCTTGATTCATCCTTGCCTCTTATCTGAATGGTTGGGTACTTGCTCTCCTACCCTGTATGCCATATTCTGCTTGTATATGGGAAGGATATACTCCTAATAATTGTGTGTAATCACAATTTTCCTTTCCATCGTTCTATTTAATCTGATAATCGCGTTTTCCTTTCCATTCTTGACTTGACTAAGCGAGATAATTCCACCTTAGGTAGGCACCTTGTTGTACCATTACATGCGCAAGATCCTGTTACTATTGTTGATGACATTCTGCTAGCCACCGATGGATGAGAACCTTGCCTATTGGTCTGCCTCGTTCAACGAGCAGGAAAGTGGTTCTCTTCGTCCCTCGTCCTTGGTACCAACATTGTTGCCAACATAGCTGACAAGCTATTCACTGACATGCCTCCCCTCGTCAAAGTGTGCAAGATGTCACCACCCTTCCTATTTTCAACCCACATGGTGGGCCCATAACCCAGGTCCTTTGGATCGAAACTTGACTCTTCTTTATAACCCGGATTCTAATGTATCATTGGCACCTGGCTTCGTATGTGATTCGCGAGCTGAATGCTATACCATTATTCATCCTGGAATCAGACACCATGTTATTCTCGTTGTTCAAACCCCCAATTCCAGCTTCTGTCTAGTCATCGAATGATTGCCTACCCGTTTGAAATTTTGGTACCATCGTATATTGCACTAAACAAATTCACTGAAATACAACTCGTGGGGTACCTTGTGTATTTCCCATTGAGTTCACCGTCAGATGCCCAGCTTTGTGGAGATGCGTTCTTCCGAAGTTTTTCCCCTTGGTCGCATTCGTAAGTACGATGAAGTTCCCCGAAGAAAGGACGACAACTTCATCATAATTCTTTGGAATAAAGAATTGAAGACATCAACGAAAGGGATTAACTTCTTCGAGAAGGCCTGTTAGAATATCGTAACCAGACCTTTCCCCCCTAGTCCCCCTCTTAAATCTCAGGACGAGATTTCTTGTAGTAGAGGAGAATTGTGACGCCCGGATACTTACGCTACAGTGATCCCCGCTAATGATGCCACGTCACCTCGGTTACTGTGGATAAACTCGCGTTAGTTCAAAACCTAGTTCGAATTTCAAATTTAAAATCGAGGCAAACAATAAAAGTTTTAAAATATTAAACAAAAATGTTCGGTGTGTGACCAATATTGCTAAAGTAATTACATTGAAGAAAGCATAATTTTACAAAGTGCCTAAGTGCTTTAAACTAAATAAAACAGAAAAGAAAAAGAAATAAAAGAAAACAAAAGGCAAAGCAAAAATAAAATAAAAACAGAAACCCCCACTGGGCCTCGACCCAGCTGGCCGCAACCAGCCAGGCCGGCCCAGCCGCCCCCCCACACACTCCCTTATCCCCCGATCCACACCAAACCCTAGCCCTATCCCTTCGTCCTCCCACTCCTCCCCCCCGATCTGGATCAGGGATCCACCCATCGCCCGCCCTGCGCGACCCAAGCGCTCCCCGACACCGGCGCCCGTTCCCAGCGCCGCCCCACCGCCGCTTGGCTCACGGCCTCGACGCGTCGGGCCGTCACCGTCACCTCCCGCCTCGCCCCGGCGCGCCATGGCGCCCGAGGCCGACGTCGTCAACCATCGCCACTCGCCGTCGCCTCGTCCTCGAGCCCGCCGTCGCCGGAACGCCACCTCGACCCCCTCCTCGCCGGACCTCGCGTCCTCGACCTCTTCCCCGCCGGCCGGCAGCAAGCCTCGGCGCCCCCTCTCCCCATCAACGCTGGTGAGGCCCTGGGCCTCTCCCCTTCTCTGCCTCCTGCCTCGCTCGCGGTCACCGCGCGGTAGACGACCCCACACGCCCATGTGAGCACGCTCACCGTGCCCCGCGCCCTGCGCCGAAGCTCCCGCGAACATGTCGTCCTCGCCAGGCGCCCCTCCCTGCTGCTTGAGGCAAGGCCAGCAGACGCTGCCGTCCGCCTGCCTCGTCCCTACCTCCCGCAGCCGCTCTGCCTTGCCGCTGCAGCCTCTGCTGCTGCCGGAGGCCGCCCGACGTTGTCCCTGCGCGCCGCCGCCTCGCCTGACGCCCGCCAGACGCCCGCTCCGGCCACGCGCCCACGCACCACCATGCCCTCTCGCTCGCGCTTTCTTTGCCTTGGCAAGGCTTTGCTGCGCCAAGCGTGCCGCCCCCCGCGCCAGTCTTGCTCGGCACCCGCCATGGCAGGCGCCCCAGTAACTCAAGGCGTGCGCCCAAACGGGCTAGCGCCCGTAGCGCCGAGCGCCCCCGCCTATTCGGGTTACGCCCGTAACCCGCACACCCGCAAAGGCCCTTGGGGCCTATGACAAGTGGGCCCCTGCCCAGAACATTTTAGTTAAAAATAAATAATAATAATAATAATAATAATAATTAAATTAATTAATTAATTAGTTAAAGAATTAATTAACTTAATTAATCCTGATTAGATTAGCCAAATTAATTAATTAACTCGACTAATCATTATTTAAACTAATTAAATTGATTAAGTAGTTAGCAGTAGTATGACAATGACCCATTTGGTCAGGTTGACCAAGTCAACTTTGTGGACTGCTGATGTCGACATGACATCATGTCGATGTCATTAAATCATTTTCGAATTAATTAAATAAATAATTAAATTCCAGAAACTAATAAAAACTTTAGAAAATCATATTAAATAAACCGTAGCTCGGATTAAAATAATTTCAACATGAAAGTTGCTCAGAACGACGAGACGATTCCGGATACGCAACCCATTCGTCCGCCACACCCCCCTAACCTATCGAACTCGCAACTTTCCCCCTTCGGTTCACCTGTCCAAAAACACGAAACACCGGGAATCCTTTCCCGGATGTTTCCCCCCTTTCACGGTATCACCTAATACTGCGTTAGGGCACACCTAGCACCGCGTATTGCCTCGTTATGTTTTGTGATGTTTTGTTTGCTCCATATTTACTGTTCTTCCCCCTCTTCTTCCCCGGTAGACCCCGAGACTGATGCTGCTGCTGGTACCCCGATCGGCTACGGTGTTGACGAACCCTCCTTCTTGTCTGAGCAACCAGGCAAGCCCCCCCTTGATCACCAGATATCGCCTATTCTTCTCTATACTGCTTGCATTAGAGTAGTGTAGCATGTTCTTGCTGATTACTCCTATTACATTGCATAGCTTTGTCATTGTTGCTACAATCATTGATACCTTACCCGCATCCTAAATGCTTAGTATAGGATGCTAGTTTATCATCATTGGCCCTACATTCTTGTCAGTCTGCCTTGCTATACTATTGGGCCGTGATCACTCGGGAGGTGATCACGGGTATATACTATACATACATACATACTATCTGAGATGGTGACTAAAGTCGGGTCACTCATTGAGTACCCGCAAGTGATTACGATGAGGGGCCGAAAGGACGGTGGCTCCATCCCGGTAGAGGTGGGCACAGGTTCCCGACGGCCCCGATTGTTACTTTGTGGCGGAGCGACAGGGCAGGTTGAGACCACCTAGGAGGCAGTGGGCTGGCCTGATCGGCGTTCATGCGGATACTTAACACGCTTAACGAGATCTGGGTATTTGATCGAGTCGGCCATTTGGTCTATCGCACTAACCATCTACGTGGGAGTAGTTATGGGTATCCGGCGTCGTGGTATCGGCGAAGCCTTCTTGGCGTCGGCGAGTGGCGCTAGCGCGGATTGGAACGTAAGCTTTGTGCTTGTATTAAGGGGCTAGTTACGCTTCGGCGCGTTTGCAACGTGCGGGTGTGCTAAGGCGATGGGCCCGGACCCTGTGGCGCTTAGGTTTAGACCGGCGTCTTGACCGCTCTGTTGTGCCTAGGTGGGGCTGCGGCGTGTTGATCTTCCGAGGCGGGCATGACCGAGAAAGTGTGTCCGCCAAATGGGATCGGCGTGTTGGGTTATATGGTGCACCCTGCAGGAAGTTAATCTATTGAATAGCCGTGATCTTGATAACAGGGCGACTTGGAGTTGTACCTTGACCTTATGACAACTAGAACCGGATACTTAAGAAAACACACCCTTCCAAGTTCCACAGACAACCCGGTGATCGCTCTCTAACAGGCGACGAGGAGAGATCGCCAGGCGATTATGCTATGCGATGCTCTTGGAGATGCTACTTGGAGATGCTTCTTGGAGATGCTACTTGGCGATGCTACTTGGAGGACTTGATCTACTCTCTTCTACATCTTTGCAAGGCGGAGGCTGCTGAAGCGTAGTCTTGACGGGATTAGCTATCCCCTCTTATTACGGCATTCTGCAGCTCACCCATTGATATGGCCTCCTTACACATATACCCATGCATATGTAGTGTAGTTCCTTGCTTGCAGTACTTTGGATGAGTACTCACGGTTGCTTTCTCCCCTTTTTCCCCTTTCCCTTCTTTACGGTTGTCGCAACAGATCTTTGGAGCCCAGGGCAGACGCCACCGTCGGCGGCGACTACTACTGCGGAGGTGCCTACTACTACGTGCGGGCGGCGGCGATTTACGACCGGGAGTAGTTTAGGAGGATCCTGCGGGAGGCTGCGCCTCTTCGTCTGTATCCCAGTTTGTGCTAGCCTTCTTAAGGCAAACTTGTTTAACTTATGTCGTACTCGAGATATTGTTGCTTCCACGACTTCGTCTATGATCGAAAGGTTGTATTCGAGCCCTCGAGGCTCCTGGCTTGTATTATGATGCTTGTATGACCTATTTATGTTTTAGAGTTGTGTTGTGATATCTTCCCGTGAGTCCCTGATCTTGATCGTACACATTTGCGTGCATGATTAGTGTACGATTGAATCGGGGGCGTCACAGTGATGTAGCAAGAATAGAGTTTGAGATGAGAAAAGCATAGATAGCTAGAGAAGGTTCTTAGGCATTCTTGTCCGTCCACTTGGCCAAAGAAAAAGAAACCAATCAATCAAAACAACAAGTGGATGTCCTCGAATGAGTAGAATATGCAACCAACATGCTCACACAATAAAATGGCAAATGAAATATGTGGCAAAGCATTCACAACCAATTCTAGCATCTATCAAACAATTGGCGATGACTAGGTCATCTATATATGAGTATATTGACTTAGGAGTCAAATGAGAACATTTGATCATAGGTCATACTCATCGTTTAAGCTCAAGTGGGGTTACCACTTTTACATAATGCATTGATGTGTTCACATCATTAGAGTTGCTTTGACTCAATTCTTAGAGTTAAGCTCCCCCTAGATGTGAGAACCCCCCTTAGAGGGATGAACTAACCTTGGGTTTTGTCGATGATGACTTCATGTTGGTGTTGAAGATGTGGATGCTCAATGTTGATGTAGATCATTTGGAGCAATCCTTTGGAGTGAGTTGCACTTTCAATACCTACATGGGTTAGTCCCACAAGGAACAAACAAGAATATCCATAGATATAGAGTGATGCACACACAAGATGATGTCCATGAAAACATTAGGTTACCTTGTCCCTTGCCTTACCAACATGAGGGTTTGTGACTCCTTGAACTAGTGCAAGATATGGAGGTTGATTGCACTTGTCCTTGCCATAATGATATGAGTGAAGAATGTTGGCGGAGTCACCCTCAAGAACTCTCTAGTTCTTCTTCTTCGGGATCCACATCATCTTGATGGGAATCCTTGGAGTTGTAGTTGTACTTGATGAAGTAGAACTTGACGTAGTCTTGGGAACCCACTTGACCAAGGCCTTAGGTTCTTCTTCAAATGCATCAATCTCCTCTTGAAGCTTGTCCTTGCCTTTGTTCTTGTGGTCATGTGGTGGAAGATCATCTTGTGCTTGTGTTCCCTTGAAGGAAGTAGGATCATACTTCTCTTGTTGAGGAACAAACTTCGTCTTGGGGTATTGATCTTCTTCCCACTCAACTCCATTGGCATTGAACTTTCGTTCAAAACCAATACCTTGATTCTTCCGGTGCCTTCCTTGCTTGCGTTCAATCTCCTCGAATTGCTTACTCCCGGCAAGGCTCTTGTATACACCTTTCTCTATAATTCCCTTCAATAAGCTATTTTCTTGCTCAAGTGTAACTTGGCTAAGAGAATCATTAGTGGAATAAAGAGAACTACTAGAAGCAACAATATTGGATTTAGCATTATTATTGTTACTACTAGAGGAAGAATCTTTCTTGTTCTTGTTACTAGACTTGACTTGAGGCATGTAAGTAGATAAGAGTAAACGCTTGGCAATGTAAGAAGAACTTTTCTTACGGAGATCATCATTGATTGCCTTTAAGAACTCATGCTTTTGCTCAAGATTGAGCTTTTCAAAGCGTAACTTCTCATGAGCCCTTAAAAGTGCTCGATGATCTTCGAAGATAGTTTGAGCTAACTTAAGAGTGTTTAGTTCTTTAGTTAGAAGCTCAATATTCTCCTTATCATTGTCATTCGTTTTATCTTGATTAGCATGATTAATTGACGTTTCATCATAGAATTCATTACTAGAGTTGTCAATAAGTAAATCATCATCACCTAGCAAGTCATCTTCATCACTATTAAAATCAACATACTCGGGGTGTGTTACCTTAGGACCTTTGGCCATGAAGCATCTTCCAATTCCTTCATTTGGTGAATCAAATATGTCGTAGGAGTTGGTTGACACAAGTGCTAGACCGGCAACACTTCATCTTGAGTATATTCGGAGTCGGGGTGATAGCTTCTCTCGGAGTGATTGTCAGAGTCGGAGCCGGATACTCATTCACCAAGATGAGCTTGATGTCTTTGTTTTGTGTAGCTCTTTGATGACTTGTCCTTCCTTTCCGAATCCTTGCTTCTCCGTGAGGGTCTTCGTTCATAACGATCATCTCTACTCCTTCTCTCTCTTGGAGGTGATTCTTCTCTTCTACTTCTTCTTTTTGGAGAATCTTCTCTTCTTTTGTAGGGTGCCGTACACTCATTGGAATAGTGTCTGGGTCTCCCACAATTGTAGCAATTGCGCTCCCGACTAGAAGATCTTTTGTCATTGTAGGACCTTGACTTAGAGCTTCTTTCTTTGCTTCTACTCTTGTAGAATTTGTTGAAGTTCTTCACCATTAAGATCAATTCTTCATTGAAGGTTTGTTTCTCACTTGATGATGTGGGGGCTTCACATGAGGTTTTGTAAGCACCACTTGACTTGTTGTGAAGTTCCTCCTTATCCTTGAGTGACATCTCATGAGCAACAATTCTTCCAATGACTTCCGTTGGCTTGAGATCTTTGTAATTTGGCATCATTTGGATCAATGTGCACACGGTATCATACTTTCCACCCAATGCTCTTAGGATCTTCTTGATGATGAATCCGTCAGTCATCTCTTCACTTCCTAAGCCGGCAATCTCATTTGTGATAAGAGCAAGCCTAGAGGACATTTCAACGACACCTTCACCATCCTTCATTTTGAACTTGTCGAGCTGACTTTGGAGCACATCCAACTTGGATTCCTTGACGGAGTCGGTACCTTCATGCATATCAATCAAAGTATCCCAAATTTCCTTTGCATTCTCAAGACGGCTGATTTTGTTGAATTCTTCGGGGCACAAGCCATTGAAGAGGATATCACAAGCTTGAGCGTTGTATTTCAGCATCTTCAATTCATCCGCACTAGCTTCACGGTTCGGCTCTCTCCCATCAAAGAAGTCACCTTGCAAGCCAATACACACAATAGCCCAAACGGCGGGGTTATGTCAGAGAATATGCATTTTCATCTTATGCTTCCAACTAGCAAAATTAGTACCATCAAAGTAAGGATCTCTACGGTGATAATTGCCCTCGCTAGACGCCATACTCTCCTAGGTTGTGAAACCAAGGCTATGACCACTAAAAGCTATGGAAATCAAAGCAAATGGAGACCAAAGCTCTGATACCACTTGTAGGACCTTGAAGTATGTCTAGGGGGGGGGTGATTAGACTACTTGACCAATTAAAAACTTAACCTTTTCCCAATTTTAGACTTTGGCAGATTTTAGCTATCTTTAGACAAGTCAAGCAATCTTCACACAATTCAAGCAAGCATGCAAAGAGTATATGAGCAACGGAAATTAAAGCATGCAACTTGCAAGAATGTAAAGGGAAGGGTTTGGAGGATTCAAACGCAATTGGAGACATGGATGTTTTTGTCGTGGTTCTGATAGGTGGTGCTATCGTACATCCACTTTGATGTAGACTTCAACCCACGAAGGGTAATGGTTGCACGAGTCCACGGAGGGCTCCACCCACGAAGGGTCCACGAAGAAGCAACCTTGTCTATCCCACCATGGCCATCGCCCACGAAGGACTTGCCTCACTAGCGATAGATCTTCACGAAGTAGGCGATCTCTTTGCCCTTACAAACTCCTGGGTTCAAGTCCACAATCTTGTCGGAGGCTCCCAAGTGACACCTAGCCAATCTAGGAGACACCACTCTCGAAGAAGTAACAAATGGTGCGTTGATGATGAACTCCTTGCTCTTGTGCTTCAAATGATAGTCTCCCCAACACTCAACTCTCTCCCATAGGATTTGGATCTGGTGGAAAGAAGATTTGAGTGGAAAGCAACTTAGGGAAGGCTAGAGATCAAGATTCATATGGTAGGAATGGAATATCTTGGCCTCAACACATGAGTAGGTGGTTCTCTCTCAGAACTGGTAAGTTGGAAGTGTAGGTTTGTTCTGATGGCTCTCTCCACGAATGAAGAGGAGGTGGAGGGGTATATATAGCCTCCACACAAAATCTAACCGTTACACACAATTTACCAAACTCGGTGGGACCGAATCGAGAAACTCGGTCGGACCGATTTAGCAAATCTAGTGACCGTTAGGATTTTCGGTGGGACCGACATGCAACTCGGTAGGACCGATATGATTAGGGTTAGGGCATAACGTAATCTCGGTGAGACCGATTACACAAACTCGGTGAGACCGATTTTTGTAATTAGCTAACCAGAGAGTTGGTCAGGTAAACTCGGTGGGACCAATTTGCTCTTTTCGGTGAGACCGAAATGTTACAAAAGGGAAACAAAGAGTTTACATTGCAATCTCGGTGGGACCGATCGCTCACTTCGGTTAGACCGAAACGTTACGAAGGGAAACAGAGAGATTACAATCCCATCTCGGTGAGACCGAGATCCCTAGACCGATTTGTCTATGGTTTGTGGCAGTGGCTATGACATTTGAACTCGTCGGCGCCGGATAGAAAGAATCGGTAGGACCAATTTTGACTTTGAGTTTAGGTCATATGTGGATGTGAGAAAGTAGTTGAGGGTTTTTGGAGCATATCACTAAGCACTTGAAGCAAGAGGCTCATTAAGCAACACCTCATCCCTCCTTGATAGTATTGGCTTTTCCTATAGACTCAATGTGATCTTGGATCACTAAAATGTAAAATGTAGAGTCTTGTCCTTTTGAGCTTGAGCCAATCCTTTGTCCTTAATATTTTGAGGGATCCACTTTCATCATCCAAGCCATGCCATTCATTGAGCTTTCCTGAAATATTTGTCTTGGAATAGCATTAGCTCAATGAGCTATATGTTGTTATGAATTACCAAAACCACCTAGGGATAGTTGCACTTTCAAAATCACATAACTCATATAATAAGAAAATCGTCATTGAACGTTAATCATGCTGACCCTACGGGTTCGAGAACTATGTAGACATGACCGAGACACCTCTCCGATCAATAAACAATAGCAGAACCTGGATGCTCATATTGGCTCCTACATATTCTTTGAAGATCTTTATTGGTCGAACCGTTATGACAACATACGTTATTCTCTTTGTCATCGGTATGTTACTTGCCCGAGATTCGATCGTCCGTATCTTCATACCTAGTTCAATCTCGTTACCGGCAAGTCTCTTTACTCGTTCAGTAATACATCATCCCACAAATAACTCATTAGTCACTTCGCTTGCAAGGCTTCTTATGATGTGCATTCCCGAGAGGGCCTAGAGATACCTCTCCGATACTCGGAGTGACAAATCCTAATCTCGATCTATGCCAACCCAACAAACACCTTCAGAGATACCTGTAGAGCAACTACGTTGTGACGCTTGATAGCACACAAGGCATTCCTTCGGTATCTGGGAGTTGCATAATCTCATAGTCGAAGGAATTTGTATTTGACATGAAGAAAAAAATAGCAATAAAACTGAACAGTCAACATGCTAAGCTAACGGATGGATCTTGTCCATCACATCATTCTCCTAAGGATGTGATCCCGTTCATCAAATGACAGCACATGTCTATGGTTAGTAAACTTAACCATCTTTGACTAACGAGCTAGTCTAGTAGAGGCTTACTAGGGACACGGTGTTTTGCCTATGTATCCACACATGTATCAAGTTTCTGGTTAATACAATTCTAGCATGAATAATAAACATTTATCATGATATAAGGAAATATAAAATAACAACTTTATTATTGCCTCTAGGGCATATTTCCTTCAGTCTCCCACTTGCACTAGAGTCAATAATCTAGTTTACATCGCCATGTGATTTAAAACCAATAGTTCACATCTTTATGTGATTAACACCCATAGTTCGCATCCCCATGTGACCAACACCCAAAGGGTTTACTAGAGTCAATAATCTAGTTCACATCGCTATGTGACTAATACCCAAAGAGTACTAAAGTGTGATCATGTTTTACTTGTGAACTAAGTTTAGTCAATGAGTCTGCCACATTCAGTCCGTATGTATTTTGCAAATTTCTATGTCTACAATGCTCTGCATGGAGCTACTCTAGCTAATTTCTCCCACTTTCAATACGTATCCAGATGTAGACTCGGAGTCAACTGGATCGGTGTAAAAGCTTGCATTGACGTAACTCTTTACGACGAACTCTTTATCACCTCCATAACCAAGAAATATTTCCTTAGTCCTCATAGGTGACCGCTGTCCAGTGATCCACTCCTGGATCACTATCGTACCCCCTTGCCAAACTCATGGCAAGGTATACAATAGGTCTGGTACACAACATAGCATACTTTACAGAACCTATGGTCTTAGGAATAGGGAATGACTTTCATTCTTTTTTTATTTTCTGCCGTGGTCAGGTTTTTTGAGTCTTACTCAACTTCACACCTTGCAACACAGGCAAGAACTCTTTCTTTGACTGATCCATTTTGAACTTTCCTCAAAACTTTGTCAAGGTATGTGTTTTGTGGAAGTCCTATTAAGCGTCTTAATCTATCTCTATAGATCTTGATGCCTAATATATAAGAAGATTCACCGAGTTCTTTCATTGAAAACCTTTTATTCAAATATCCTTTTATGCTATCCAGAAATTCTACATCATCTCCAATCAACAATATGTCATCCACATACAATATTAGAAATGCTATAGAGCTCCCACTCACTTTCTTGTAAATACAGGCTTCTCTGAAAGTCTGTATAAAACCATATGCTTTGATCACCTCATCAAAGCGTATATTCCAACTCTGAGATGCTTGCACCAGTCTATAGATGGATCATTGGATCTTGCACACTTTGTTAGCACCTTTAGGATCGACAAAACCTTATGGTTGCATCATATACGACTCTTCTTTAAGAAATCCATTAAGGAATGCAGTTTTGACATCCATTTGCCAGATTTCATAAAACGCGGCAATTGCTAACATGATTCGGACAGACTTAAGCATCACTAGGAGTGAGAAAATCTCATCGTAGTCAACACCTTGAACTTGTCGAAAATCTTTTTGCGACAAGTCGAGCTTTGTAGATAGTAACACTACCATCAGTGTCCGTCTTCCTCTTGAAGATCCATTATTCTTAATGGCTTGCCGATAATTGGGAAAGTCCACCAAGTCCACACTTTGTTCTCATACATGGATCCTATCTCAGATTTCATGGCCTCAAGCCATCTGTCGGAATATAGGCTCATCATAACTTCTTCATAGTTCGTAGGTTCGTCATGGTCTAGTAACATGACCTCCAGAACAAGATTACCGTACCACTATGGTGCGGAACGTGCTCTGGTTGACCTACGAGGTTCGGTAGTAACTTGATATGAAGTTTCATGATAATCATCATTAGCTTCCTCTCTAGTTGTTGTAGGCATCACGGGAATGGTTTTCTGTGATGATCTACTTTCCAATTTGAGAGAAGGTACAATTACCTCATCAAGTTCTACTTTCCTCCCACTCACTTCTTTTGATAGAAACTCCTTCTCTAGAAAGGATCAATTCTTAGCAACAAAGATTTTGCCTTCA
This sequence comes from Aegilops speltoides, assembly GCA_021437245.1. Taxonomy (NCBI): domain Eukaryota; kingdom Viridiplantae; phylum Streptophyta; class Magnoliopsida; order Poales; family Poaceae; genus Aegilops; species Aegilops speltoides. The sequence continues at coordinate 484,775,282 of CM038147.1, forward strand.
GATCTATGGTAGAAGGTGTACCCAACAGTTTCTTTTGGGTATCCTATGAAGACGCACTTCTCCGATTTGGGTTCGAGATTATCAGGATGAAGCTTTTTCATATAAGCATCGAAACCTCAAATTTAAGAAATGACACCTTAGGTTTCTTGCCAAACCACAGTTCATACGGTGTCATCTCAACAGATTTAGATGTGCCCTATTTAACGTGAATGTAGCTGTCTCTAATGCATAACCCCAAAATGATAGTGGTAAATCGGTAAGAGACATCATATATCACACCATATCTAATAAAGTACGGTTACGATGTTCAGACACACCATTACGTTGTGGTGTTGCAGGTGGCGTGAGTCGTGAAACTATTCCACACTGTTTTAAATGAAGGCCAACCTCGTAACTAAAATATTCGCCTCCGCGATCAGATTTTAGAAACTTTATTTTCTTGTTACGATGATTCTCCACTTCACTCTGAAATTCTTTGAACTTTTCAAATGTTTCAGACTTGTGTTTCATTAAGTAGATATACCCATATCTACTCAAATCATCTGTGAAGGTCAGAAAATTATGACACCCACCGCGAGCTTCAACACTCATCGGACCCCATACATCGGTAAGTATTATTTATAATAAGTCATTAGCTTGTTCCATTCTTCCGGAGAATGGAGTTTTAGTCATCTTGCCCATGAGGCATGGTTCGCAAGTATCAAATGATTCATAATCAAGTGATTCCAAAAGCCCATCTGCATGGAGTTTCTTCATGCGCTTTACACCAATATGACCTAAATGGCAGTGCCACAAATATGTTGCACTATTATTATTATTATCAACTTTGCATCTTTTGGCATCAATATTATAAATATGTGTATCCCTACGATCGAGATTCAATAGACCATTTACATTGGATGTATGACCATAGAAGGTTTTATTCATGTAAATAGAACAACAATTATTCTCTGACATAAATGAATAACCATATCGCAATAAACATGATCAATCATATTTATGCCCAACGCAAACACCAAATAACATTTATTTAGGTCCAAAACTAATACTGAAGGTAGAGGGAGTATGCGATGGTGATCTTATCAACCTTGGAATCACTTCCAAGACACATAGTCACTTCGCCCTCAACTAGACTCTGTTCAATTTGTAACTCCTGTTTTGAGTTACTAATCTTAGCAACTGAACCAATATCAAAACCAGAGGATACTATGAACACTAGTAAAGTACACATAAATAACATGTATATCATATATACCTTTGTTCACTTTGCCATCCTTCTTATCCGCTAAGTATTTGGGGTAGTTCCGCTTCTAGTGACCATTTCCTTTGCAGTAGAAGCACTCGGTTTCGGGCTTGGGTCTAGCTTTGGGCTTCTTTATGGGAGTGGCAACTTGCTTGCCATTCTTCTTGAAGTTCCCTTTCTTTCCCTTATTCGTTTACTTGAAACTAGTGGTCTAGTCAACCATCAACACTTGATGCTCTTTCTTGATTTCTACCTTTGCCGATTTCAGCATCGCGAAGAGCTCGAGATTCGTTTTCGTCATCCCTTGCATATTATAGTTCATCACGAAGTTCTATTAGCTTGGTGATAGTGACTAGAGAACTCTGTCAATCACTATCTTATTTGGAAGATTAACTCCCACTTGATTCAAGCGATTGTAGTACCCAGACATTCTGAGCACATGCTCACTGCCTGAGCTATTCTCCTCCATCTTGTAAGCAAACTACTTGTCAGAGGTCTCATACCTCTCGACACGGGCATGAGTCTGAAATACCAATTTCATATGCTCCATGGCATTCAAAATGTTTTTGAAGTCCCGGTTCTAAGTCGTTTCAGGATGGCGCACTAAACTATCAAGTAGTCATCGTACCGAGCTTGTCATAACGTCTGCTCCTGCTCCTGCAATAGATCTATCACCTAGCAGTGCATTAAGGACATAATTCTTCTGTGAAGCAATGAGGATAATTGTTAGAACATGGACCCAATCTGCATCATTGTTACTATCATCTTTCAACTTAGTTTTCTCTAGGAACATATCAAAAATATATAGGAGCTATCGCGAGCTATTGATCTACAACATAGATATGCAAATACTATCAGGACTAAGTTCATGAAAAATGAAGTTCAATTAATCAAATTACTTAAGAACTCCCACTTAGATAGACATCCCTCAAGTCATCTAAATGATACATGATCCAAATCAACTAAACTGTTTCTGATCATCATGTGAGATGGAGTAGTCATCAATAGTGAACATCTCTATGTTGATCATATCTAGTATATGATTCATGTTCGATCTTTCTGTCTCCAGTGTTCCGAGGCCGTGTTTGTACATTCTAAGCTCGTCAAGTTTAACCCGAGTATTCCGCATGTGAAAAACTGTCTTGCACCTGTTGTATGTGAACGTAGAGTCTATCACACCCGATCATCACGTGGTGTCTCAACATGACGAACTGTCGCAACAGTGCATACTCGGGGAGAACACTTATACCTTGAATTTTAGTAAGGGGTCATCTTATAATGCTACCGCTGTATTAAGAAAAATAAGATGCATAAAAGATAAACATTGCTGCAATCAAAATATTTGACATGATATGGCCATCATCATCTTGTGCCTTTGATCTCCTTCTCCAAAGAACCGTTATGATCTCCCTCGTCACTGGCTTGACACTTGATCTCTATCGTAGCGTCGTGGTCATCTCGCCAACTATTGCTTCTACAACTATCGCTAACGCATAGTGATAAAAGTAAAGCAATTACATGGCATTTGCATTTCATACAATAAAGAGACAACCATAAGGCTCCTGTCGGTTGCCAGTAACTTTTACAAAACATGATCATCTTATACAATAACGTATATCACATCATGTCTTGACCATATCACATCACAACATGCCCTGCAAAAACAAGTTAGACGTCCTCTACTTTGTTGTTGCATGTTTTACGTGGCTGCTACGGGCTTCTAGCAAGAACCGTTCTTATCTACGCATCAAAACCACAACGGTGATTTATCAAGTTTGCTGTTTTAACCTTAAACAAGGACCGGCCGCAACAAATTTGATTCAACTAAAGTTGGAGAAACAGACACCCGCCAGCCACCTTTATGCAAAACTAGTTGCATGTCTGTCGGTGGAACCGGTCTCATGAACGTGGTCATGTAAGGTTGGTCCGGGTCGCTTCATCCAACAATACCGCTGAATCAAAATAAGACGTTGGTGGTAAGCAGTATGACGATCACAGCCCACAACTCTTTGTGTTCTACTCATGCATATCATCTACGCATAAACCTGGCTCTAATACCACTGTTGGGAAACATAGCATGCAATTTCAAAAAAAATCCTACGCTCACGCAAGATCTATCTAGGACATGCATAGCAACGAGAAGGGGAGAGTGTGTCTACGTACCCTAGTAGATCAAAAGCAGAAGCATTTGACAATGCGATTGATGTAGTCGAACTTCTTCTCGTTCCAACCGATCAAGCACCGAACGTACAACACCTTCGAGTTCTGGACACGTTCAGCTCGATGACGTCCCTCGAACTCTTGATCCACCAGAGTGTCGGGGAAGTAGATGAGTTCCGTCAGCACGACGGCATGGTGACGGTGATGGTGAAGTGATCCACGCAGGGCTTCGCCTAAGCACTACGAAGATATGATCGGAGGCGTAAACTGTGGAGGGGGGGATGCCGCACACGGCTAACAATTGTTGGTGTGTGTTCTAGGGGTACCCCCCCACATACATATATAGGTTGGAGGGGAGGATAGGCAGCCAAGGGGGCGCACCAAGTAGGAGGAATCCTACTTGGGCGCCTCCCCAATTCGGCCTCCTCCCTTCCATAAGTTCCGGAGGGGGAAGGAAGGATTAGGGAGGAGGGAAGGAAGGGGGAGGCAATCCCTCCCCTTCGTTCTCTCTTCCCCTCTTTCCTTCTCCTCCTATTTCGGCCTATATGGGGGCACACCAGCCTCTTGCAGGCTGGCATGTCCCTCTCTTGGCCCATAAGGCCCATATCTTTGCCGGGGGTGCCCGGAACCCTTTCCGATGACCCGATATGTACCCGATACCCTCCGGAACACTTCCGATGTTCGAATACTATCATCCTATATATATATATATATGTATATATATATATATATATATATATATATATATATATATATATATACGTCTCGACCATTGCGAGACTCCTCGTCATGCCCGTGATCTCATCCGGGACTCCGAACAACATTCGATCAGCAAATCACATAACTCATATAATACAAAAATCGTCATCGAACGTTAAGCGTGCGGACCCTACGGGTTCGAGAAATATGTAGACATGACCGAGACACCTCTCCAGTAAATAACCAATAGCGGAACCTGGATGCTCATATTAGCTCCTACATATTCTACGAAGATCTTTATTGGTCGAACCGTTATGACAACATACATTATTGCCTTTGTCATTGGTATGTTACTTGCCCGAGATTCGATCGTCGGTATCTTCATACCTAGTTCAATCTCGTCAACGTCAAGTCTCTTTACTCGTTTCTTAATACATCATCCCGCAACTAACTCATTAGTCACTTTGCTGGCGAGGCTTCTTATGATGTGCATTACCGAGAGTGCCCAGAGATACCTCTCCGATAATCGGAGTGACAAATCCTAATCTCGATCTATGACAACCCAACAAACACCTTCAGAGATAGCTGTAGAGCATCTTTATAATCACCCAGTTATGTTGTGATGTTTGATAGCACACAAGGCATTCCTCGGGTATCCGGGAGTTGCATAATCTCATAGTCGAAGTAATTTTTATTTGACATGAAGAAAGCAATAGCAATAAAACTAAACGATCAACATGCTAAGCCAATGGATGGGTCTTGTCCATCACAACATTCTCCTAATGATGTGATCTCGTTCATCAAATGAAAAAACATGTCTATAGTTAGGAAACTTAACTATCTTTGATTAACGATCTAGTCTAGTAGAGGCTTACTAGGGACACGGTGTTTTGTCTATGTATTCACACATGTATCAAGTTTTCGGTTAATAATATTCTAGCATGAATAATAAACATTTATCATGATATAAGGAAATATAAAATAACAACTTTATTATTGCCTCTAGGGCATATTTACTTCACCATGACCAAGACGATGACAAAGGCGAGGGAGACTTAGCATGAGTTCGCCTTGGATATGTCATTTTCAATTGCCTCGTGGAGATGGTTGCATTATGTGCTCCCTCAATAGTGTTTACCTCGATCAAGGCAGCATGGAATGGATAGGATAAATGGAGATCGCATGTGGGATCTATATAGAGCCCGACAATGGGTGGTCAGTCACTAGGTCGCAAGCACACTGGTTGTATCTTGTAGCCATGCTATCCATATTTAGTCTCAAATGTTTCAGACTTGTGTTTCATTAAGTAGATATACCCATATCTGCTCAAATCATCTGTGAAGGTCAGAAAATAATGACACCCACCGCGAGCTTCAACACTCATCGGACCCCATACATCGGTATGTATTATTTATAATAAGTCATTAGCTTGTTCCATTCTTCCGGAGAATGGAGTTTTAGTCATCTTGCCCATGAGGCATGGTTCGCAAGTATCAAATGATTCATAGTCAAGTGATTCCAAAAGCCCATCTGCATGGAGTTTCTTCATGCGCTTTACACCAATATGACCTAAATGGCAGTGCCACAAATATGTTGCACTATTATTATTATCAACTTTGCATCTTTTGGCATTAATATTATAAATATATGTATCCCTATGATCGAGATTCAATAAACCATTTACATTGGATGTATGACCATAGAAGGTTTTATTCATGTAAATAGAACAACAATTATTCTCTAACTTAAATGAATAATCATATCGCAATAAACATGATCAATCATATTTATGCTCAACGCAAACACCAAATAACATTTATTTAGGTCCAACACTAATCCCTAAGGTAGAGAGAGTATGCGATGGTGATCTTATCAACCTTGGAATCACTTCCAAGACACATGGTCACTTCACCCTCAACTAGACTCTGTTCAATCACTAGTAGAAAAAGGGTCAAACGTGCAGTACATTAGTGCCGGTTTGTATTAGAGCCAGCACTAATGTATCGTGCTGGTTCCAACGGCTAGCCGGGACGCTCTCATTAGTACCGGTTCGTGGCTAACCTTTAGCACCGGTTCATGCCACGAACCGGTACTAATGAGGGTGGTGGCAGGATGTTGTCAGTCTGGGCCCCCTCCAGCACCTTTAGTACCGGTTCGTGGCACGAACCGGTACTAAAGGTCCTCCTGCATATAAACCCTTCGTCCAGCTCGCTCTGTTCTCCCCCCTTTCCCCTCTCGTCTCCTCTCTGTTCTTCCTCTTCTCCCCTCGAGCTCATCACACATTTTGCCCAAAATTTGTCAAGATTTGAGGGCCCCCATCCATTCAAGTGATCACAAAGGTTAGCAACTTTGTCCTTTCATCTCTCATTGCTAGATTAGCTCTTGCAATGCTTTATATAGTAACTAATTTGTGAGTTTAGTAATTTGGGAGGAAATATATTTATGTGCTAGTATTTGATTTATATGCAATTTGAGGTCAAAAATAACACTTAGTTTGCATATGTAGGTGTGGTTTACTTAGTGCCTTCTAAATCTCCGTCGTAACCACCGTCGATCGCCCGCACCGTCCCGTCGCCGGCACCACCTTGTGGTGAGCCTCTTGTTCATGAAATTTTATATAAAAAATCGATGTTTGCGTGATTTGGATATATAGTTAATCATGTAATAATTATCTTACCCGTACGTTGTTTGTTATACATAGTGCCATGGTTTTGATATCTGTCCCGATTGGCCCTTATCCTTGTTATGATTCGGATGTGGTATATTCTCTTTTAAAACTATTTGTTGCATTTCGTGTTTATGACAAATTATGCCCATCAAGTTGACATAGATATTTTTATCTAGGAAATATGTGAACCGGAAATTCCAATCGACCCTATTGTCGAGAGGTTAAATTTAGTTGAAAGAGAAAACGAGTACTTGAAAGAAAAATTGAAAAGAATTGAGGGGGAGAAGATGGAATTGGAGTTGCATGTTGCCGATGTCGTCGATGATCACAAGATCAAGATGGAGAAAATGCGCTTGAAGAATAGAAAGATTAGAAAATATGCCATCGATAGTGAGGCTTGGTATCATTATGCCGTTGGATCAATTGTTACCTTAGTTGCGATCTTGATCGCATTTGTGGTTGCATTTAAATGCTTTAGCTAGAGAGTTATTTGTTTGTTGCATTTAAGTGTTGTATGAACTTTATGTATGAACTTGTATTAATTTGGTCTATTCGGTGTTGTGTAATGAAGATGAGCCGCAATGGATGTACGATGACCGATGCTCTCCCGATTCGTTGAGGGCGTGCATACTTTTACGCCAAATGCCGAGGCAAACAAGCGGCGGATGGTTTTATGCCTTGTCCATGTGTTTGGCTGTAAGAATGGTCACAATTACTCTACGTCAAGAACCATTCACGTCCACTGTTTGAGTTTGGTTTCATGCCCCACTATAATGTTTGGACCAAGCATGGAGAAAGAGGGGTTATGATGGAAGACAATGAAGAAGAAGAGGACGACGACAGCTATCCCGCCATGGGTTCTCTGAATACGATGATACAACAATGGGGAAGAAGCTGAGCGGTAATGCGGAAGAAGCTGAGCCGGCAATGCGGAAGAAGTTGAAGAAGAGGCATCGATGAGCCCGTTGATGATCTAGGTCGGGCCATTGCCGATGCAAAGAGAAACTGCGCAAGTGATTTGGAGAAGAAGAAGTTGCAGCGCATGTTAGAGGATCACAAAAAATTGCTGTACCCGAATTGCGTAGGTGACAAGAAAAAGCTGGGCACCACACTAGAATTGCTGCAATGGATTGCAGAGAATGGTGTATCTGATAAGGGATTTGGAAAGTTGCTGGTAATGATAAAGGATATGCTTCCAAAGGACAACGAATTGCCCAAGAGTACGTACGAAGCAAAGAAGGCTGTCTGCCCTCTAGGGTTAGAGGTGCAGAAGATACAAGCATGCCCTAATGATTGCATCCTCTACCACGGTGAGTACGAGGATTTGAACGCTTGCCCGGTATGTGGTGCATTGCGCTATAAGATCACCCGCGATGAGCCTGGAGATGTCGAGGGCGAGCGCCCCAGGAAGAAGATTCCTGCCGAGGTGATGTGGTATTATCCTATAATACCACGGTTGAAACGTTTGTTCCAAAACAAAGAGCATGCCAAGGCGATGCAATGGCACAGAGAAGACCGTAAGAAATACGGAAAGTTGAGAGTACCCGCTAACGAGTCGCAGTGGAGAAAAATCGAAAGAAAGTACGGGAAGGAGTTTGCAGATGACGCAAGGAGCGTATGGTTTGGTCTAAGCGCAGATGGCATTAATCCTTTTGGGGAGCAGGGCAGCATCCATAGCACCTGGCCTGTGACTCTATGTTTGTATAACCTTCCTCCTTGGTTGTGCATGAAGCGGAAGTTCATTATGATGCGGTGCTCATCCAAGGCCCTAAGCAACCCGCAACGACATTGATGTGTACCTAAGGCCATTAGTTGAAGAACTCTTACAACCGTGGAATGGAACAGGTGTACGTCGTGGGATGAGTACATGGGGAAGAATTTGACCTAAAGGCGTTGCTGTTCGTGACCATCAATGATTGGCCTGCTCTCGGTAACCTTTTAGGACGCACAAACAAGGGATATCGCGGATGCACGACTGTTTGGATGATACCGACGATATATATTTGAATAGTTGTAAGAAGAATGTGTACCGACATCGCCGATTTCTTCCGGCAGCATCCTGAAGAAAGAAAGGCAAGCATTTCAAAGGTGAGGCGGATCACGGACGAAGCCTCGCCACCGTCTTCGGTGCTGATGTACATGATATGGTCAAGGATTTGAAGGTGATATTTGGAAAGGGTCTGGCGAAAAACCTGTTCGAAGGACGCGGACGGACGCGCACCCATGTGGAAGAAGAAATCTATATTTTGGACCTGCCATATTGGAAAGACCTAGAGGTCCGCTCCGCAATCGACGTGATGCACGTGGCGAAGAATCTTTGCGTGACCTCGCTTGGCTTCTTGGGCGTGTATGGGAAGACAAAAGATACACCGAGGCACGGAGGACCAGCAACGTATGCACGGAGAAGACGGCATACATCAGGGTCATGCAAGCTACGCTCTTACCAAAGAAGAGAATGAAATCTTCTTTGAATGCCAGCTAAGTATTAAGGTACCGTCTGGCTTCTCGTCGAATATAAAGGGAATAATAAACATGGCAGAGAAAAAGTTCCAGAACCTAAAGTCTCATGACTGCCACGTGATTATGACGCAACTGCTTTCGGTTACATTGAGAGGGCTTCTACCGGAAAACGTTCGATTAGCCATTGTGAAGCTATGTGCATTTCTCGATGCAATTTCTCAGAAGGTAATCAATCCAGAAATCATACCAAGGTTACAGAATGATTTGGTGCAATGTCTTGTCAGTTTCGAGTTGGTGTTCCCACCATCCTTCTTCAACATCATGACGCACGTCCTAGTTCACCTATGCGAAGAGATTAACGTTTTGGGTCCTGTATTTCTACACAATATGTTCCCCTTTGAGAGGTTCATGGGAGTCTAAAAGAAATATGTTCATAACCGTGCTAGGCCAGAAGGAAGCATCTCCAAGGGCCATCAAAATGAGGAGGTCATTGAGTTTTGTATTGACTTTATTCGACCTTAAGCCGATTGGTGTTTCGAATCGCGCATAAGGGCGCATCGATGGAAAAGGCACGCTAGGAGGGGAACAAATAATATGTATGGACGGACATTCTCTCACCAAGCACACTACACAGTTCTATAGAATTCCACCTTGGTGGCTCCGTATATGGTTGAACACAAGAATTTGCTACGCCCAAACACCCGGAGCGGTCGATGACCGGATTACATGTGAACAAACCAGAGTTTCGCTAACTGGTTGCAAACACGCACCATGCATGACACCTCTATTGAAGATGACCTGTACTTGCTGTCCCGCTACCATCTTGAATATAATGACTTTCAAAGGGCGAGATAAATGGTAATACATTTTACATGATCGCCCAAGATAAGAAGAGCACCAACCAAAACAGTGGTGTCCGCTTTGATGCGTAAACCAAGGCGGAAAGGAAACATATTATGGTTATATACGGGACATATGGGAACTTGACTATCGACGTGGTTTAAAGGTCCCTTTGTCTCGGTGCAAATGGGTCAATATGACACGAGGCGGGTAACGGAAGACCCGCGATGACGGAATGACAATAGTGGATCTCAACAATCTTGCGTATGCAGACGAACCATTCGTCCTAGCCAATGATGTGGCACAGGTTTTCTATGTGAAGGACATGTCTACCAAGCCAAGAAAAAGAAAAGATAAGGAAGCGAATGCATCGTACGATGAGCCAAAGCGACACATAGTTCTTTCTGGGAAGAGAAACATCGTGGGAGTGGATGACAAGACAGACAAGTTAGAAGATTATGAAAAGTTTGATGAAATTGCTCCATTCACAGTGAATATTGACCCGAGCATCCCGTTAAATGATGAAGAATTTCCATGGTTATGGCGCAAAGGGACACAAACGAAGAAAAAGTTTCACACCCAAAGATCTGTGATGTGATCGGCTTCACTATCATCACTTTCTTCTGTGTTTCACACCCAGGAGGGAATGTCTGTAATAGTTAGGGTAGTTATGTGTTTTGGCATTTGAAACGCGAAGAAATTTTATGTGCAAACAAATTCTTTTCATGCATTTACTGATTTTTTTCCATTTAAATGACCCTGAAATTGAAAAGCAATTCAAATGACCTCGTAAAAGGTTGAAAGTTGGCATGGTATCATAATTTCATACAAATAGCATGTGCAAGAAAGTAGAGAGGGTTACGGCAAAATCTGGATGCACTTCGTGTACAAAATGGACAATCTCTTTGAAGTATCGGGGTTTCCAATTAAAACTGAACTGTTACAAAGGCATTTCATTTTTAAATAACCTAAACATTACTAAATTGAATATAATGATAAAAAACTAATATTAAACATAAGAAAAAGAATCACTGAAAAACTTTTTCAAAGTTAAGTTATTCACAAACTAGTGATTCACACAAATTTCAAATAATTCAAAATTTAAACTATTCAAATTTGAAATCTACCGGCACTAACAGAAAGTTTGTAATTTTTTGTACCTAAAGCAAAAATATTCACAAAGAAACTCTAAATACAGCAAAAAACAACTCAAAAATAAATAAAACAAAAAAAATAAAGCAAAAAAAATAAAGAAAAAAAAGCCAGCCTACTGGGCCAAAGCGGCCTGCATACGACTAGCGACACAACCTTTCGTTGGGCCAGGATGCAGGCCCGCGAAGGCCCAGTAGGCCCACAAGGCGAGGAGGACAAGTAGGCCCAGTAGGCCTGATTAGGAGAGGAGCTCGAGAGAGCTACCGCACTGGGGCTTATAAACCAAGTCAGGTAGCCCTCGACTAGCAAGGTGGGACTAAACTTCAAGATCAAGACTGCTGCCACCACCTTTAGTACTGGTCGTGGCACAAACCGGTACTAAAGGGGGCCTTTAGTACCGGTTGTGCCACCCCGGTACTAAAGGGGTCGCTTCTGCCGCTTAGCCTAGCCAAAACAGACCTTTAGTACCGTTGGTGGCTCCAACCGTACTAAAGGTGCCTTCTATATATACAATCGCTACGAAAATTTCAGTTTCCTCTGTTTTTCGTTCCTCTGTTCCGTCATCTTAAATCGCCGCGCCGCCGCCCTCGATCGTCTCCGACGTCGCCGCTGCCTCCGTCGCCGCCCCGTCCCGTCGCCGCCCGCCCGTCCCGTCGTTGCCGTCCCGTCGCGCCGTCCCGTCCCCGTCGCCGTCCCGCCATCGCCGCCCGCCATCGCCTTGTCGCCGCCGCCCGTCGCCTCGCCTCGCCGTTGCCTGCATTGTCGCCGCCGCCATCGCCCGCTGTGATTCCTCCAGCCCCGAGCCCGTACACACACACAAGCATGTTTAATTAGTTTAGATAATTAGTCTTTAATTAGTTTAGATTATTTAGATTATTATTTTGTATGTTTAATTGGTTTAGATAATTAGTGTTTAATTAGTTTAGATTATTTAGATTATTATTTTTTCACTATTATATATATGAATGCATGTTAGATGGATATAATTAGTGCTTAATCAGTTAGAAATTAGTGTTATATAGAAATGTTAGAAATTAGTGTTATATAGAAATGTTAGAAATGTTAGAAATTTTAGTGTTATTTAGATTAGCATAATTAGTGTTATATAGAAATGTTAGAAATTTTAGTTATCAAAATCCAATCATTAAAAAATGTTACTTTTTGCGCATATAGCTAGTATTTGTTCTCGACGATGCCCGCCCGCATCCTCGCTGTCGACCCGTCGCGACAACGTCCACCGACCCATGTCCGGATCGGCTCCTTGGCTGGCACTGGAGGTGCTGCTTGGAGGGCGTGCCGCTTGATGAGGAACCTTGCGCGGGTCCCGCGTCGACCACGATCTCGTTTGGTGGCGTTCGCGTGGGCGATTTGGTGCGGAGGACCCGCCCCGCGGAGGTGGTACGTCGCCGTGTCGGGGAGGAGGACGAGCACGTCCATCGCTACATGGTTGCGTTAGAGGAGGCAGGTTCTCCAATATGTGGCGAGATCTTGAGGATCTCACTTCAGCTATGATCCCGTGAGGTTCCTTCTCTTTGGGTGTCCACCGCCCGCCGAGGAACCGCGAGTGTCCTAGATTCTTCAGTAGCATTCGATCTTTATTAGCTAATAGCCAATGATGTACTATTCAATATTATATATTATTCGAGACGATGTATTGAGATTATATCTATTATTCTAGACAATGTATTGAGATTATATCTATTATTCGAGGCGATGTAATTTGAATACTAAATTGTTTTACATTTCTTTTGGATTAGTTAAACAAAAGCTATGGCGCATAATACCGACAGAGAGGGAGAATGCACCATGTTCGATATGATACGCGGCGGATGATAATCGAAATGAAGAAGATTATGACGGCTCTGAATTTCTAAACAACACCGGAGAGAGTGATATGATATTCGATCGCGACGACGAAATTGATGAAGTCATGAACTATGATTATGACGATGACGAAGAACATGTTGATCCTGAAACAACAAACACTGGCGAGGTATATATATTTATATAAGCAGGCATCTGGTGATCGTCACATGTTTTAAATGACTTGATATATTAACGAATCGATCTTTGTTCTTTTAGCCATCCGGATCGAGCAAATCTTCAGGCAAAATGACGAAACGAGGCCCGGACAAAAAGTTGAAGCCGGGCGTAAAGTACAATATCAAGGCATGCGGCCCTCTTGGCAAACCATTAGCGCCTAAGAAGATTGCGACAAGTTCGTTCGTCGGTCACGGAGTTCTTGTGAAGGACCAACTCGATCAAACTTCAAGAATGGAGAGCGCCAAAGAAAGCCACATCCAGATGTTACTTTTGTCGACAAGAATCAAAAAGATCTGCTTTGGTATACTCTCATGGAACATTTCACCCTACCAGATCATTTCACAGAAGCAAAGGTGCAGAAAGTCAAAGAGGCTGCTCTTAGGATGATGGCGGTTGCATTCAAGAACTACAAGAATCGTGAATGGAACAAGTACGTCAAGGGAGGAAGGAAGACTCCAGTATTCAAGGGAACACTGGAGAACCAACGTGATCATTGGGACGATTTCGTGAAATTCAAGGATTCGGAATTAGCTAAGGAACGGTCGAGAATAAACAAGAAGAATGCGGAAAAAAGGATAAGTTCCATAAGCTGGGTCCGGTGGCTAGGCGGTGGCAATGCCTAAGTGGGATAAGTCCGAGAAAGAGATGGAGGATGCAGTGTCACTCCGGCTACTAAGAGCTGCCCCGTGTCGGGACTTGGTTCTATCGCATGGGGGAGTTGGACACGGAGACGAGCAATGTTTCGACGAGGGCAAGTCTCAAGGGAGCCGACGATGCGATACTTGTTGCAATAGAGGAGGCACGAACGGGGTGTTCCAGCCCAGAGAGAGAACGAGCGAGCTTCGCGTGCCACGGGAAATCTCGAACACCCGGAAGAACACGAGGCAAGGGCGCTATGCCATGGTATGAGGGTTTTCAGATGGAACAACGACTACGTAACCCGTGCGAGAAAGAAGATTGCGGAGGAGAAGAAGAGGAAGATGGGGAGGAGCAGAGGAAGCGGGACTATGAACGCCTTCAAGGCCTAGAAGCAAGTCAGCGGAATTGGCAGTCAAATTCCAGCGGCAGCAGGAGCAGATCGACTCACTTACCCATCAAAGGGGGTCTCAGCAGCTGCAGCAGCTAGCGGATGATCCAGCATTGGATAGGACCGGCCCATCCATGCCGAGAAGTAGCGTGGGTTCCGTCCCGGACGATGCAATGCTGGGTAGATACCCCGTGGATGACATCACGGAGAACACTAACTGCGAGCTACACGTCAAAATGAAGAACATATCCATGAACGTGGCGGACGGCTGTGCTTTCACAAATCCCCCCGAGGCAACCTTCCATTGCAACCCGATTCCAGCGGGCTATGCTCATGTCTTGGTTGATGAGGTGGTGGACCCACCATATTTGGGGCTACAGCTTGACATTCTTTGGAGGTGACGGCGCTTTCTCGGAGAGGCCAAACATCGTATCATCCTATGGAAAAAGGATTGCATCATCTTTCGAAGGACACCGACACCGCGTCAGCCGAGTCCTCGTTGAAGTCCGCCACCGAGTCAGCAGACTCCCACTCCTGCAAGTCCACCAAGTCCGGCAAAGTGTCAGGCCACTCCTCCTCCTCCAAGTCCGGCAAAGTGTCGGGACAATCCTCCTCCTCCAAGTCCGCCACAACGTCAGACATCCACTCCTCCTCCAAGTCCGGCACAACCTCAGGCCACTCCTCCTCGTCCAACTCAGTCCTATCAGCCGTCTCCGCCGCCTCAGCAATCGCAGAAGAGACACCCCGCAGCTATGGTGCATAGCGGTACGAGTCGAGGTAGTACAGGAAGTACAGGCGGAGGCAAGCGATATAAATATGGTCCAAGCCTCAAGCCTCTTCCGCAGAGGTCTTATGACAGGTCCGAGGAGGAAATCACAGCCATATCGAAGGCCGAGGTGGAAGCCCATTTTGCACCGAAACCGCCACCGCCGCCAAGGGAGAAAGTGCCTGAGGAAACTATTGACCACTTCATTCGTATGGCTCAACCACCAGCTCCCAAGCCCGTTGACACAGACTATGAGCGCCACATCAGGAAGTTAAATCGAGCACATCTACAAAGGGAGGCGAGCACGTCTACATCGGGATCGAGCAAACAAGAAGCAGCTGCCAAAAAATGCGGGAAAACCATTCCCTAGCTGGGAGAATAGGCGGCGAATCGATCCCTCGCTTGTTGTGCCAACAACAGTGACAATCTGTGGCCAATATTATTGTGGGCAAATAGTGCATGTTCGAGGTGGGCAATGTGGTAATAACGGAGGAGCATATAATGCAGTGAAGTTCTCAACATCATGTTGGACAACTCCTCGAGATCGAGCCCATGCCTTTGCTTAGAGAGGATGAAGTAAAGCGGAAATATGTCCGGGGCCAACCTTTGGTCGCGCGGACAAGGTCAAGAACCTCCCAACGAGAATGTATGAATTGCATCAATGGTACATGAACATTACCAAGATTTCAGATCGATTGTCCCTCATGGTGAATGTCAAGCGTGACCATTACTACCATGAGAAAGTCAGTGTCCGTTGAGTATTTAGAACTGTTTCAGTTATACAATCAAGACGCTTTCGACAAATCTATCGTCGGTTGCTATTATCTCGTAAGTGATTTCTTTCTATAATTTAAGTCTCAAGCTAGCTATAGTGATCCTTTTGATCAATCATTACCTGTAACTATCCTCACTATATTCTTTTACGTGGTATTATGCGGGATGAAGATATATGAAATGAGAAAAGGTGGGCGCTTTGGCATTGGGTTCATTGACCCAAACACCGTTAATGAATACACATGGAAGATAAATCAACGTTATGCAAAGGAAGTAGAGGACAACATGCTAGAGTTCTTGAAGCGCCTCAAATACAATGAAGATATACGAATTCCTTACAACTTCCAAAGAGTCACACCGTCTTGTACTACAAATTCTCTGTTTTTGCCTACTAGCTAGCTACATGTTTTTGCTTACATATGCCCGCTTAATTAAGACATGCAAGCGTGTGTGCATGCATATTTCATCGGGTCTTGTGTATCATTAAAGTTGGCGCGAACAGTTGAAATCTTGGACTCACTAATCTCGAGAAAAACTGACTATAACATCTTGTATGGGATAGTCAACAGTAATTCAATCATTATTAACTATATTTCTCGGCCTATTTAGTTCGGCATTTCATGACATGAACTATTTAATAACCCCTTTATTCATTTTCTTTGTCGGTAGGCGGGGCTTGGGCAAGATTCATCGGCGTCACGGAAGGTGAATGGAAACAAAAGCTTAAATGGATTAGGCCCAAGGTAAGTAATTAAGTAGTACTAGCTAGCTAGCTAGCTACCATTTGTTTAATTATCATGCTTGATTAATTATTATCGATCAAATTCCATTCTCGTAAAGGCCTCAAGCGGTAGCGGGGACTCTCTGTGCATTCTGCGTTTGCGAGAACATTTGCATGATGGCGTCCGAAAGGAGCAGATCTCAAAGACAGCAATGGGTACGCTTGTCAGAACACTATTCGCAATTTTTACACCATTATCGATATCTAGTCACACAACTAATACACATGCATATTGATCTCCTTCTTAACAGTTCAAAGAGGTGCGGGAGAAGCTCATAGAAAGGGAGCGCGTAGAAGCACTTCAAGAGGAAATAGCAGGATCTTTGCTCGACCAGGTCATAAATCCGAATGGAGAATTCTATTACCTGCTACCGCCCCCCATGAAAACCACTTCCAATTTTCATCGTGCTCCGAAGGCACCAATTAGGCTAATGCCACTGGCTCCAAAGACAACATTCATATGTAGGAGAAATTGTATATAGCTATACATGTGTGTATGTGTGAATTAATTAATATGGTGGTTTGTGAGACATTGATGATATATATATGCATGATTGGTTCTACTAGAAATTCTATATATATATATATATATATATATATATATATATATATATGCATAACGTGTACAATGTGTAGTATCGTAAAATACTAGCAAACAAAAAAGAATTAAAATGGAAACACAAAATTAAATGAAAAAGAAATCATAAAACTAAAACCCCCCCAAACCTTATAGTACCGGTTGGTCTTACCAATCGGTACTAAAGGGCTCCAGGCCCCCGGAGCTGGCTCGTGCCACATGGTTGCCCTTTAGCACCGGTTCGTGCTGAACCGGTACTAAAAGGGGGGGGCTTTAGTGACCACAATTTAGTGTCGGTTATGTAACCGCACTCTAGAACCTCTACGAACCGTGCTAATGCCGGTTCGCACTAGTAATTTGTAACTCTGTTTTGAGTTACTAATCTTAGCAATCAACCAATATCAAAACCAGAGGATACTATGAACACTAGTAAAGTACACATAAATAACATGTATATCATATATACCTTTGTTCACTTTGCCATCCTTCTTATCCGCTAAGTATTTGGGGCAGTTCCGCTTATAGTGACCATCTCCTTTGCAGTAGAAGCACTCGGTTTCGGGATTGGGTCTAGCTTGGCTTCTTTATGGGAGTGGCAACTTGCTTGCCATTCTTCTTGAAGTTCCCTTTCTTTCCCTTATTCGTTTACTTGAAACTAGTGGTCTAGTCAACCATCAACACTTGATGCTCTTTCTTGATTTCTACCTTTGCCGATTTCAGCATCGCGAAGAGCTCGAGATTCATTTTCGTCATCCCTTGCTTATTATAGTTCATCACGAAGTTCTATTAGCTTGGTGATAGTGACTAGAGAACTCTGTCAATCACAATCTTATTTGGAAGATTAACTCCCACTTGATTCAAGCGATTGTAGTACCCAGACATTCTGAGCACATGCTCACTACCTGGGCTATTCTCCTCCATCTTGTAAGCAAACTACTTGTCAGAGGTCTCATACCTCTCGACACGGGCATGAGTCTGAAATACCAATTTCATATGCTCCATGGCATTCAAAACGTTTTTGAAGTACCGGTTCTAAGTCGTTTAAGGATGGCGCACTAAACTATCAAGTAGTCATCATACCGAGCTTGTCATAACGTCTGCTTCTGCTCCTGCAATAGATCTGTCACCTAGCGGTGAATTAAGGACATAATTCTTCTGTGCAGCAATGAGGATAATAGTTAGAACACGGACCCAGTCCGCATCATTGCTACTATCATCTTTCAACTTAGTTTTCTCTAGGAACATATCAAAAATATATAGGAGCTATATCGCGAGCTATTGATCTACAACATAGATATGCAAATACTATCAGGACTAAGTTCATGAAAAATGAAGTTCAATTAATCAAATTACTTAAGAACTCCCACTTAGATAGACATCCCTCAAGTCATCTAAATGATACGTGATCCAAATCAACTAAACTGTTTCTGATCATCATGTGAGATGGAGTAGTCATCAATAGTGCACATCTCTATGTTGATCATATCTAGTATATGATTCACATTCGACCTTTCGGTAGCCAGTGTTCTGAGGCCGTGTTTGTACATTCTAAGCTCGTGAAGTTTAACCTGAGTATTCCGCATGTGAAAAACTGTCTTGCACCCGTTGTATGTGAACGTAGAGTCTATCACACCCGATCATCACGTGGTGTCTCAACATGACGAACTGTCGCAACAGTGCATACTCGGGGAGAACACTTATACCTTGAAATTTTAGTAAGGGGTCATCTTATAATGCTACCGCCGTATTAAGAAAAATAAGATGCATAAAAGATAAACATCGCTGCAATCAAAATATTTGACATGATATGGCCATCACCATCTTGTGCCTTTGATCTCCTTCTCCAAAGAACCGTTATGATCTCCCTCGTCACTGGCTTGACACTTGATCTCTATCGTAGCGTCGTGGTCATCTCGCCAACTATTGCTTCTACAACTATCGCTAACGCATAGTGATAAAAGTAAAGCAATTACATGGCATTTGCATTTCATACAATAAAGAGACAACCATAAGGCTCCTGTCGGCTGCCACTAACTTTTACAAAACATGATCATCTTATACAATAACGTATATCACATCATGTCTTGACCATATCACGTTACAACATTCCCTGCAAAAAAAAGTTAGACGTCCTCTACTTTGTTGTTGCATGTTTTACGTGGCTGCTATGGGCTTCTAGCAAGAACCGTTCTTACCTACGCATCAAAACCACAACGGTGATTTATCAAGTTTGCTGTTTTAACCTTCAACAAGGACCGGCCGCAGCAAATTTGATTCAACTAAAGTTGGAGAAACAGACACCCGCCAGCCACCTTTATGCAAAACTAGTTGCATGTCTGTCGGTGGAACCGGTCTCATGAACGTGGTCATGTAAGGTTGGTCCGGGTCGCTTCATCCAACAATACCGCTGAATCAAAATAAGACGTTGGTGGTAAGCAGTATGACGATCACCGCCCACAACTCTTTGTGTTCTACTCATGCATATCATCTACGCATAAACCTGGCTCTAATAGCACTGTTGGGAAACATAGCATGCAATTTCAAAAAAAATCCTACGCTCACGCAAGATCTATCCAGGAGATGCATAGCAACGAGAAGGGGAGAGTGTGTCTACGTACCCTAGTAGATCAAAAGCGGAAGCGTTTGACAATGCGATTGATGTAGTCGAACTTCTTCTCGTTCCAACCGATCAAGCACCGAACGTACGACACCTTTGAGTTCTGCACACATTCAGCTCGATGACGTCCCTCGAACTCTTGATCCACCAGAGTGTCGAGGAAGTAGATGAGTTCCGTCAGCACGACGGCATGGTGACGGTGATGGTGAAGTGATCCACGCAGGGCTTCGCCTAAGCACTACGAAGATATGATCGGAGGCGTAAACTATGGAGGGGGGATGCCGCACACGGCTAACAATTGTTGGTGTGTGTTCTAGGGGTACCCCCCCCCACATACATATATAGGTTGGAGGGAGGATAGGCAGCCAAGGGGGCGCACCAAGTAGGAGGAATCCTACTTGGGCGCCTCCCCAATTCGGCCTCCTCCCTTCCATAAGTTCCGGAGGGGGAAGGAAGGATTAGGGAGGAGGGAAGGAAGGGGGGGGGGGCAATCCCTCCCCTTCGTTCTCTCTTCCCCTCTTTCCTTCTCCTCCTATTTCGGCCTATATGGGGGCACACCAGCCTCTTGCGGGCTGGCCTGTCCCTCTCTTGGCCCATAAGGCCCATATCTTTGCCGGGGGTGCCCGGAACCCCTTCCGGTGACCCGATATGTACCCGATACCCTCCGGAACACTTCCGATGTTCGAATACTATCGTCCTATTGCGAGACTCCTCGTCATGCCCGTGATCTCATCCAGGACTCCGAACAACATTCGATCACCAAATCACATAACTCATATAATACAAAAATCGTCATCGAACATTAAGCGTGTGGACCCTACAGGTTCGAGAAATATGTAGACATGACCGAGACACCTCTCTGGTAAATAACCAATAGCGGAACCTGGATGCTCATATTAGCTCCTACATATTCTACGAAGATCTTTATTGGCCAAACCGTTATGACAACATACATTATTGCCTTTGTCATTGGTATGTTACTTGCCCGAGATTCGATCGTCGGTATCTTCATACCAAGTTCAATCTCGTCACCGTCAAGTCTCTTTACTCGTTTCGTAATACATCATCCCGCAACTAACTCATTAGTCACTTTGCTGGCGAGGCTTCTTATGATGTGCATTACCGAGAGTGCCCAGAGATACCTCTTCGATAATCGGAGTGACAAATCCTAATATCGATCTATGCCAACCCAACAAACACCTTCAGAGATAGCTGTAGAGCATCTTTATAATCACCCAGTTATGTTGTGATGTTTGATAGCACACAAGGCATTTTTTGGGTATCCGGGAGTTGCATAATCTCATAGTCGAAGTAATTTTTATTTGACATGAAGAAAGCAATAGCAATACAACTAAACGATCAACATGCTAAGCCAATGGATGGGTCTTGTCCATCACAACATTCTCCTAATGATGTGATCCCGTTCATCAAATGAAAAAACATGTCTATAGTTAGGAAACTTAACTATCTTTGATTAACGAGCTAGTCTAGTAGAGGCTGACTAGGGACACGGTGTTTTGTCTATGCATCCACACATGTATCAATTTTTCGGTTAATACAATTCTAGCATGAATAATAAACATTTATCATGATATAAGGAAATATAAAATAACAACTTTATTATTGCCTCTAGGGCATATTTACTTCACCATGACCAAGACGATGACAAAGGCAAGGGAGACTTAGCATGAGTTCGCCTTGGATATGTCCTTTTCAATTGCCTCGTGGAGATGGTTGCATTATGTGCTCCCTCAATAGTGTATACCTCGATCGAGGCAGCATGGAATGGATGGGATAAATGGAGATCGCATGTGGGCTCTATATAGAGCCCGACAATGGGTGGTCGGTCACTAGGTCGCAAGTTGCTGGTTGTATCTTGTAGCCATGTTATCTATATTTAATCTCAAAGCCAACTCATACAATAGGGACCTATGGATATTTAATACTTTATCATTGCTTGGCCTCACCATGTTCTTATCTCACAAAGTTTATGGAGCTCGTGCCGCAACCGACTACTAATCTGGAACCCACTTCTTTTCTCTCTCATCTTCTCTCTCCTTCAACTAAGCACAAATATTATATTTAAATCCTTATAGCGTGCTTACATCACCTTATTGTACTTGCTCTTATTATGCAATCGGTAGGGCTGGCACAACTCCACTATGTAGTTCCTATGCGGGCCTATCCAGTTTTTCTCACCAGTTTTGGCAACATTCTAGAACGTTCCCTGATTTTCCTAGGGTATTTTTTCTTTTTGGGTTTTCCACAAACGGTTTATGGAGGGTTTTTTTTCATTCTTCTTCTTTGTATTTCTCTTTTCCATTTTTTTATCTCTTAATTTCCAACTTTTCTTCAATTCAAGATTTCGATAAATTCATAATTTTAAAATTTGCGGGTTTTTTCAACTTCACAAACTATTGTCTAATTTTTAAAGATTTTACAAATTTATGAATTGCTTTTGAATTTGGATTTTTTCATAATCATGAACTTATCTTAAATTGGTGGACTTTTTTCAAATTCATGATACTTATTAAATCAATGAAAATATTCAAATTCGAAAACATGAACTATTTTTGAATTCTTGAATGTTTTATGAACTCAGTAATTTTATTCAAATTGGTGCACTTTTTTCAAAAAGACAAACTCTCTTTTAAATTCACAATTAGTTTTTTCCAATTTGTGGAAATTTTTCAAATTTAAAAGCATTTTTTCTAACTCGTAACCAATTTTCAGATTTGACCTTTTTTTTATTTTAGGAACCAGTTTTTTCGGTAGTAAAATCTTTTATTCATCACCAGCAGCTAGCTGCAAGCGTAGAGTGTGCCCTTTTTTTAGAGCAGCGTACAGTGTGCCTGAGCAAGCGACCAGAGTGAGCGAGCGAATGTTTACGCCGAAACCCCACTAGGCTCGAAAGCGCACTAACAGATGACGAAGGCGCTGATTAGGAGGTATGAAAGTCACGTCTATAACTCGTTCAAGCGATTTTGACCTCACAGCTCCTCCGCATGAGGCCCATACGGCCCATCGGTTGCGGGGTCACATGTACGCGTTTTTTCCCCTAAAAAATATTACATGCCTTTTTATTCCTTTGAATTTTTTCTCTTCTTTTCATCTATTTATACGAAAACTCTTTGAAATGTGTCGATGGAATTTTTATTTTACTATTTTTTAAAAGTCAAAATGTATTTCCAAATTCGATTATTGTGTGTCACAAAATATTAACATAAATTTCTCAAAGAGATGCTCAACATGTTTTTAAATTAATTTTGTTAAAAATATTTAATATATATTTAAACTTTTTAATGTATTTTTAATAATTATCACCATATAATTATACAATATTTAATATATTTTAACAAAATATGCATCATATGTTTACAAAATGGTCATTATTTATTTAAAATGTGTACACCATGTATGTTGAAATTGTTCAACATATTTAAACACCATGGATTTAGAAAAATGTTTGACATGTATTTGAAAAATCTTCAACATGTTACATGTGTTTAAAATATGTTCAAGACCTATTTCTAAAATGTTCATCATGTATTTGAAGATATTGAACGTGCATTTAGAAAATGGTGAATAAGAATTAAAAAAATGTATATATAAATATTGTTTTAGGTGTATTAAAAAAGTTCAGTGTGTATTTGAGGAACTATTGAGAAAAAATAAAATACGAAAAACGGTAAATAACAAAAAAAGAAAAAAAAAGAAATAACAAAAAACATAAGGACGATAGAGAAAAAACATAGAAAAACAGAACAAGAAAGTTAGGCAGCGAACCACCTGATTTTAGCGTCTCTCTCTCTCTCTCTCTCTCTCTCTCTCTCTCTCTCTCGCTCTCTCTCTCGGTTTTCTGGTTTCCTACGTGATAAAAGTATGTATGCGAATGTCAGGATTCGATCTCTGGTCGTGGTCGGCCTAGCCAAAGCCTATTGACCCACTAGGCTAGATTATTTCATGTCTACTAGGAGTAATTTTGTTTGCTTTAAAACTACAAGGCGGTGGCTACAGACTACAAAAACAAGCATCATTTTTTTAGGTACACAAATTTTTTAGTTATCAACAATGCCCAATTTTTAGTTACATAAGTGCATCGTCTATATTACATGGTTGATAGCTAGTTAATCTCTTTGTTGGTAATTAATATGTATGTACAAAATTTGATCCAGGAAAGTTATTGAAAGATAACATGATAACTTGTTGGAAATATGCCCTAGAGGCAATAATAGAAGTATTATTATATTTCAATGTTCATGATAATTGTCTTTTGTTCATGCTATAACTGTATTATCCGGAAATCGTAATACACGTGTGAACACTTAGACCCCAATATGTCCCTGGTGAGCCTCTAGTTGACTAGCCCGTTGTGATCAATAGATAGTCATGGTTTCCTGACTATGGACATTGGATGTCGTTGATAACGGGATCACATCATTAGGAGAATGATGTGATGGACAAGACCCAATCCTAAGCATAGCATAAAAGATCGTATAGTTCGTTTGCTAGAAGCTTTGACAATGTCAAGTATCTCTTCCTTCGACCATGAGATCGTGTAACTCCCGGTTACCGTAGGAGTGCCTTGGGTGTATCAAACGCGTCAACGTAATCGGGTGACTATAAAGGTGCATTACGGTATCTCCGAAAGTATCTGTTGGGTTGACATGGATCGAGGCTCGGATTTGTCACTCCGTATGACGGAGAGGTATCTCTGGGCCCACTCGGTAATGCATCATCATAATGAGCTCAAGGTGACCAAGGTGTTGTACGGGATCATGCATTACGATGCGAGTAAAGTGACTTGCCGATAACGAGGCCGAACAAGGTATTGGGATACCGACGATCGAGTCTCGGGCAAGTAACATACCGATTGACAAAGGAATTGCATACGAGGTTTGATCGAATCCTCGACATCGTGGTTCAACCGATGAAATCATCGAGGAGCATGTAGGAGCCAACATGGGTATCGGACCCGCTGTTGGTTATTGCCCGAGAGTCGTCTCGGTCATGTCTGCGTGTCTCCGAACCCGTAGGGTCTACACTTAAGGTTCGGTGGCGCTAGGGTTATTAGGAAGACTAGTATGTGACTACGAATATTATTCGAGTCCGGATGAGATCCGGATGTCACGAGGAGTTAGGAAGGGTCCGGAGGTAAAGATTTATATATGGGAAGTTGTTAAAGGACAGGAAAGTTTGGGGGCATACTGTATTGTCTGGGGCCACCGAAGGGTTCGAGGGTCCACTGGGAGGAGCCACCCCTCCGGGGGCCACTGGGCTGCGTGAGGAGGTGGCCAGCCTGGTGGGCTTGGCGCACCTCCCCTGGCCCTTGCGCCTAGGGTTGAGGGAACCCTAGAGGCGCCCTGCCTTGGGGGCAAGTCCCCCTCCCTTGGCCGCCCCCTCTAGATGGGATCTAGAGGGCCGCCCCTTCTCCCTCCCCTATAAATAGAGGGGTGAGGGAGGCAGCCAACCAAGCCAAGGCGCAGCCCTCCCTCCCAACACCTCTCCTCCGTTGTGCGCTCGGCGAAGCCACAGCCGAGATCTTGCTTCTCCACCATCACCACGCCGTCGTCTTTGCCGGTGGAGCTGTCTTCCTCAACCTCTCCTTCCTCCTTGCTGGATCAAGAAGGAGGAGACGTCGCTCGTCCCGTATGTGTGTTGAACGCGGAGGTGCTGTCCGTTCACCACTTGGACATCGGTGATGTGAATCACGTCGAGTACGACTCCATCATCACCTTGCAAGCTTCCGCACGCGATCTACAAGTGGTATGTAGATGCAATCTCTCTCCCGTTGCTCGTTGCTTAGATGAACTCATAGATGGATCTTGGTGAAGCCGTAGGAAAATTTTTAATTTTCTGCAACGTTCCCCAACAGTGGTATTAGAGCCAGGTTTATGCGTAGTTCTCTAATGCACGAGTAGAACACAATTTGTTGTGGGCGTTGATCTTGTCATCTTACTTGCCTCTACTAGTCTTTTCTTGCTCAGCGGTATTGTGGGATGAAGCGGCCGGACCAACCTTACGTGCGCTTCGTGAGACCGGTTCCACCGATGACATGCACTAGTTGCATAAGGTGGCTGGCGGGTGTCTGTCTCTCCACTTTAGTTGGAGCGGATTTGATGAACAAGGCCCTTATGAAGGGTAAATAGAAGTTGACAAAATCACGTTGTGGTGATTCGTAGGTAAGAAAACGTTCTTGCTAGAACCCAATCGCAGCCACGTAAAAGATGCAACAACAATTAGAGGACGTCTAACTTGTTTTTGCAGCGATTGATCATGTGATGTGATATGGCCGAAGTTGTGATGAATGATGAATTGCGATGTATGAGATCATGTTCTTGTAATAGGATTCACGACTTGCATGTCGATGAGTATGACAACGGCGGAGCCATAGGAGTTGTCTTTATTTTTGTATGACCTGTGTGTCATTGAAGAGCGCCATGTAAACTACTTTACTTCATTGCTAAGCGCATTAGTCATAGAAGTAGAAGTAGTCGTTGGCGTGACAACTTCATGAAGACACGATGATGGAGATCATGATGATAGAGATCATGGTGTCAAGCGGTGACAAGATGATCATGGAGCCCGAAGATGGAGATCAATGGAGCTTTATGATATTGGCCATATCATGTCACAACTATATAATTGCATGTGATGTTTATTATGCTTTTACATCTTGTTTACTTAGGGCGACGGTAGTAAATAAGATGATCCTTACAAAATTTCAAGAAGTGTTCTCCCTAAGCGTGCACCGTTGCTACGGTTCGTCGCTTCTAAGCACCACGTGATGATCGGGTGTGATGGATTCTTACGTTCACATCCAGCGGGTGTAAGACAGTTTACACAATAAAACACTTAGGGTTAACTTGACGAGCCTAGCATGTGCGGACATGGCCTCGGAACACGGAGACCGAAAGGTCGAACACGAGTCATATGGAAGATACGATCAACATGAAGATGTTCACCGACGATGACTAGTCCGTCTCACGTGATGATCGGACACGGGCTAGTCGACTCGGATCGTGTAACACTTAGATGACTAGAGGATGTCTAATCTAAGTGGGAGTTCATAATTTGATTAGAACTTTATTATCATGAACTTAGTCTAAAACCTTTGCAAATATGTCTTGTAGATCAATGGCCAACGCTAATGTCAACATGAACTTCAGCGTTCCTAGAAAACCAAGCTGAAAGATGATGGCAAGAACTATCGGATTTGGGTCCTAACCCGAGATCATCCTCATAGCTGCCAGAAGCAATATGTCCTAGAAGGACCGCTAGGTGGCGCTCCGTCGAAGAACCAAGGCGTTATGAGCGCTTGGCAAGCTCGTCTTGATGATTACTCCCTCGTTCGGTGCGGCATGCTTTACTGACTTAGAACCGGGGCTCCAAAAGCGTTTTGAGCACCACGGAGCATATGAGATGTTGAAGAGCTGAAACTAGTTTTCCAAGCTCATGTCCTCAAGATGTCCAGGTTGCACAACCATATGACCCAGTGAACATAAACCTCCCAGATGAGGCGGTCATTGACAGAATCCTCGATCGCTCCCACCAAGCTACAAGAGCTTTGTGATGAACTACAACATGCGGGGATGGTAAAACCATTCTGAAGTGTTCTCGATGCTCAAGTCAGCAGAGGCTGAAATCAAGAAAGAACATCAAGTGTTGATGGTCAATAAGACCACTAAGTTCAAGAAGGGCAAGGGTAAGAAGAACTTCAAGAAGGGCGGCAAAGATGTTGCCGCGCCCGTAAGCCGATTCTTGGGAAGAAGTCCAAGAATGGACCCAAGCACGAGGCCGAGTGCTTTTATTGCAAGGGAAGGGTCCTTTGAGCGGAACTGCCCCAAATACTTAGCGGATAAGAAGGCCGCAACACCAAAGGTATATTTGATATACATGTAATTGATGTGTACCTTACCGATTACTCGTAGTAACTCACAGGTATTTGATACGGTGCCGTTGCTCATATTTGTAACTCACAGCGGGAGCTGCGGAATAAGCGGAGACTAGCGAAGGGCGAGGTGACGATCTTGCGTCGGGAATGGTTCCAGAGTCGATGTGATCGCCGTCGGCACGCTGCCTCTACATTTACCTACGGGATTAGTTTTGAACCTTAATAATTGTTATTTAGTGCCATGTTTGAGCATGAACATCTGGATCTCGTTTAATACGAGATGGCTACTCATTCAAGTCTGAGAATAATGGTTGTTCGATTTATACGAGAGATATGTTTTATGGTCATGCTCCGATGGTCAATGGTTTATTCTTAATGAATCTCGAGCGTAATGTTACACATGTTCATAGTGTGGATGCCAAAAGATGTAAAGTTGATAACGATAGTCCCACATACTTGTGGCACTTTGCCGTCTTGGTCACATTGGTGTCAAGCGCATGAAGAAGCTCCATCTTGATGGACTTTTAGAGTCTCTTGATTATGAATCGTTTGACACATGCGAACCATGCCTCTTAGGCAAAATGACCAAGACTCCGTTCTCGGAACAATGGGCGAGCAACCAAGTTGTTGGAAATCATACATACCGATGTGTGCGGTCCAATGGCGTTGAGGCTCATGGAGGATATCGTTATGTTCTCACTCTCACCGATGACTTGAGTAGATATGGGTATGTCTACTTAATGAAACACAAGTCTGAGACCTTTGAAAAGTTCAAGGAATTTCAGAGTGAGGTGGAGAATCAACGTGACCGAAAGATAAAGTTCCTCGATCGGATCGTGGAGGAGAATACTTAAGTCACGAATTTGGTACACACTTAAGAAAATGTGGAATCGTTTCACAACTTCGCCGCTGGAACACCTCGGTAAAACGGTGTGTCCGAGCGTCGTGTCGCACTCTATTGGACATGGTACGGTCTATGATGTCTCTTACCGATTTACGCTGTCATTTTGGGGATCGCTCTAGAGACAGCTACATTCACTTTAAATAGGGCACCGTCTAAATCCGTTGAGGCGACACCGTATGAATTATGGTTTGGGAAGAAACCTAAGCTGTCGTTTCTAAAAGTTTGGGGATGCGATGCTTATGTCAAGAAACTTCAACTGAAAAGCTCGAACCCAAGTCGGAAAAATGCGTATTCATAGGATACCCTAAGGAAGCTGTCGGGTATACCTTCTACTTAAGATCGAAGGCAAGATCTTTGTGGCCAAGAACGGATGCTTTACGGAGAAAGAGTTTCTCTCGAAAGAAGTAAGCGGGAGGAAAGTAGAACTTCGATGAAGTACTACCTCTCGAGCGGGAAGGTGGTGCAGCGCGAGAAACCGTTCTGTGATGCCCACACCAACGAAGAGGAAAACAATGATGATGATCAAGGTACTTGGATCAAGTTGCTACTAAACTTGAAGGTCCACGAGGACACGTTCCGCACTGAGTGGTGCAGCAACCTGTCATGGAAATCATGTTGTTAGACAACAATGAACCTTCGAACTATGAAGAAGCGATGGCGGCCCCGGATTCCAACAAATGGCTTGAAGCCATGAAATCCGAGATAGAATCCATGTATGAAAACAAAGTATGGACTTTGACAGATCGGCGAGCGATAGAAAACAAATGGATTTTTAAGAAGAAGACGGACGCGGATGGAAACGTTACCATCTATAAAGCTCGACTTGTCACTAAGGGTTATCGACAAGTTCAAGGGATTGACTACGACGAGACATTCTCTCCGTGGCGAAGCTGAAGTCCGTCCGAATCATGTTAGCAATTGCCGCATACTATGATTATGAGATATGGCGGATGGACGTCAAAACGGCATTCCTTAACGGACATCTTAAGGAAGAAGCGTATATGATGCAGCGGAAGGTTTTGTCGATCCTCGAGCGCTAACAAAGTATGCAAGCTCCAATGATCCATTTATGGACTGGTGCAAGCATCTCGAGTTGGAACATTCGCTTTGATGAGATGATCAAAGCGTTTGGGTTATCTTGAGACTTATGGAGAAGCTGCGTTTACAAGAAAGTGAGTGGGAGCTCAGTAGCATTTCTCCTATTATATGTAGATGACATACTCTTGATGGGAAATGATACAAAACTTCGGACAGCATTAAGGCCTACTTGAACAAGTGTTTTTCAATGAAGGGCCTTGGAGAAGCTGCTTATATATTAGGCATCAAGATCTATAGAGATAGATCGAGGCGCCTCATAGGTCTTTCACAAAGCACATACCTTGATAAGATTTTGAAGAGGTTCAAAATGGATCAGTCCAAGAAGGGTTCTTGCCTATGTTACAAGGTGTGAGATTGAGCTCGGCTCGATCACCGACCACGGAAAAAGATAAAGAAGAGATGAGTGTCATCCCTATGCTTCACCAAAGGATCTATTATGTATGCCATCTTGTGTACGGACCGATGTAAACCTTGCCGTAAGTTTGGTTGCAAGATACCAAAGTAATCCCGCAAGGAACACCGGACAGCGGTCAAGAATATCTGAAGTACGAAAAGGACAAAGGACATGTTTCTCGTTTATGGAGGAGACGAAGAGCTCGTCAGAAAGGGTTACGTCGATGCTAGCTTCGACTCGAGATCTGATGACTCTAAGTCACAAACCGGATCGTATATATGTTGAATGGTGGAGCGATGGTAGTGCATTTGCAAGCGAGCGTCGTGGCGGGATCTACGTGTGAAGCGGAGTACATGGCAGCCTCGGAGGCAGCGCATGAAGCGATTTGGGTGAAGGAGTTCATCACCGACCTAGGAGTCATACCCAATGCGTCGGGGCCGATCAAACTCTTCTGTGACAACACTGGAGCTATTGCCCTTGCCAAGGAGCCCAGCTTTCACAAGAAGACCAGGCACATCAAGCGTCGTTTCAACTCCATCCGTGAAAATGTTCAAGATGGAGACATAGAGATTTGCAAAGTGCACACAGATCTGAATGTCGCAGATCCGTTGACTAAACCTCTCTTGCGTGCAAAACATGATCAACACCAGAACTCTATGGGTGTTCGATTCATCACAATGTAACTAGATTGGTGACTCTAGTGCAAGTGGGAGACTGTTGGAAATATGCCCTAGAGGCAATAATAAAAGTATTATTATATTTCAATGTTCATGATAATTGTCTTTTGTTCATGCTATAAGCTGTATTATCCGGAAATCGTAATACGTGTGAACACTTAGACCCCAATATGTCCTGGTGAGCCTCTAGTTGACTAGCCGTTGTGATAAATAGATAGTCATGGTTTCGACTATGGACATTGGATGTCGTTGATAACGGGATCACATCATTAGGAGAATGATGTGATGGACAAGACAATCCTAAGCATAGCATAAAAGATCGTATAGTTCGTTTGCTAGAAGCTTTGACAATGTCAAGTATCTCTTCCTTCGACCATGAGATCGTGTAACTCCGGTTACCGTAGGAGTGCCTTGGGTGTATCAAGCGTCTGGCGTAATCGGGTGACTATAAAGGTGCATTACGGTATCTCCGAAAGTATCTGTTGGGTTGACATGGATCGAGGCGGGATTTGTCACTCCGTATGACGGAGAGGTATCTCTGGGCCCACTCGGTAATGCATCATCATAATGAGCTCAAGGTGACCAAGGTGTTGGCCACGGATCATGCATTACTGATGCAGTGAAGTGACTTGCGATAACGAGACCGAACAAGGTATTGGGATACCGACGATCGAGTCTCGGGCAAGTAACATCTTGATTGACAAAGGAATTGCATACGAGGGTTTGATCGAATCCTCGACATCGTGGTTCAACCGATGAAATCATCGAGGAGCATGTAGGGAGCCAACATGGGTATCCGGACCCGCTGTTGGTTATTGCCGAGAGTCGTCTCGGTCATGTCTGCGTGTCTCCCGAACCGTAGGGTCTACACATAAGGTTCGGTGGCGCTAGGGTTATTAGGAAGACTAGTATGTGACTACCGACTATTATTCGAGTCCGGATGAGATCCCTGACGTCACGAGGAGTTCGGAAGGTCCGGAGGTAAAGATTTATATATGGGAAGTTGTTAAAGGACACCGGAAAGTTTGAGGCATCTGGTATTATCTGGGGCCACCGGAAGGGTTCGAGGGTCCACCGAGGGCCACCCCTCCGGGGGCCACTGGGCTGCGTGGGGAGGTGGCCAGCCTGGTGGGCTTGGCGCACCCTCCCCCTGGGCCCTTGCGCCTAGGGTTGAGGGAACCCTAGAGGCGCCACGCCTTGCTTGGGGGCAAGTCCCCCTCCTTGGCCGCCGCCCCCTCTAGATGGGATCTAGAGGGGCCGCCCCTCTCCCCCTATAAATAGAGGGGTGAGGGAGGCAGCCAACCCAAGCCAAGGCGCAGCCCTCCCTCCCAACACCTCTCCTCCGTTGTGCGCTCGTGAAGCCACAGCCGAGATCTTGCTTCTCCACCATCACCACGCCGTCGTCTTTGCCGGTGGAGCTGTCTTCCTCAACCTCTCCTTCCTCCTTGCTGGATCAAGGCGGAGGAGGCGTCGCTCGTCCCGTCGTGTGTTGAGCGCGAGGTGCTGTCCGTTCGACACTTGGACATCGGTGATGTGAATCACGTCGAGTACGACTCCATCATCACCTTGCAAGCTTCGCACGCGATCTACAAGTGGTATGTAGATGCAATCTCTCTCCGTTGCTCGTTGCTTAGATGAACTCATAGATGGATCTTGGTGAAGCCGTAGGAAAAATTTTAATTTTCTAGCGTTCCCCAACAAAGGTATCGAGCCGAGTTTATCGTAGTTCTCTAATGCACGAGTAGAACACAATTTGTTGTGGGCGTTGATCTTGTCATCTTACTTGCCTCTACTAGTCTTTTCTTGCTCAGCGGTATTGTGGGATGAAGCGGCCTGGACCAACCTTACACGTGCGCTTACGTGAGACCGGTTCCACCGATGACATGCACTAGTTGCATAAGGTGGCTGGCGGGTGTCTGTCTCTCCACTTTAGTTGGGCGGATTCGATGAACAAGGCCCTTATGAAGGATAAATAGAAGTTGACAAAATCACGTTGTGGTGATTCGTAGGTAAGAAAACGTTCTTGCTAGAACCCAATCGCAGCCACGTAAAGATGCAACAACAATTAGAGGACGTCTAACTTGTTTTTGCAGCGATTGATCATGTGATGTGATATGGCGAGAAGTTGTGATGAATGATGAATTGTGATGTATGAGATCATGTTCTTGTAATAGGATTCACGACTTGCATGTCGATGAGTATGACAACCGCAGAGCCATAGGAGTTGTCTTTATTTTTGTATGACCTGTGTGTCATTGAAGAGCGCCATGTAAACTACTTTACTTCATTGCTAAGCGCGTTAGTCATAGAAGTAGAAGTAGTCGTTAGCGTGACAACTTCATGAAGACACGATGATGGAGATCATGATGATGGAGATCATGGTGTCAAGCCGGTGACAAGATGATCATGGAGCCGAAGATGGAGATGAATGGAGCTTTATGATATTGGCCATATCATGTCACAACTATATAATTGCATGTGATGTTTATTATGCTTTTACATCTTGTTTACATAGGACGACGGTAGTAAATAAGATGATCCTTACAAAATTTCAAGAAGTGTTCTCCCTAACGTGCACCGTTGCTACGGTTAAGTAAGCTTCTAAGCACCACGTGATGATCGGGTGTGATGGATTCTTACGTTCACATACAGCGGTGTAAGACAGTTTTACACAATGAAAACACTTAGGGTTAACTTGCGAGCCTAGCATGTGTAGACATGGCCTCGGAACACGGAGACCGAAAGGTCGAACACGAGTCGTATGGAAGATCGATCAACATGAAGATGTTCACCGGCGATGACTAGTCCGTCTCACGTGATGATCGGACACGGGCTAGTCGACTCGGATCGTGTAACACTTAGATGACTAGAGGATGTCTAATCTAAGTGGGAGTTCATAATTTGATTAGAACTTTATTATCATGAACTTAGTCTAAAACCTTTGCAAATATGTCTTGTAGATCAATGGCCAACACTAATGTCAACATGAACTTCAACGCGTTCCTAGAAAACCAAGCTGAAAGATGATGGCAGCAACTATCTCTGATTGGGTCCTAACACGAGATCATCCTCATAGCTGCCGAAAGCAATATGTCCTAGAAGGACCGCTAGGTGGCGCTCCGTCGAGAACCAAGGCGTTATGAGCGGCTTGGCAAGCTCGTCTTGATGATTACTCCCTCGTTCGATGCGGCATGCTTTACACTTAGAACCGGGGCTCCAAAAGCGTTTTGAGCACCACGGAGCATATGAGATGTTGAAGAGCTGAAACTAGTTTTCCAAGCTCATGCCCGGTCGAGAGATATGATGTCTCCGACAAGTTCTCAGATTGTAAGATGGAGGAAAACAGTTACATCGGTGAGCACATCCGAAGATATGCGGGTTGCACAACCGTATGACCCAAATGAACATAAACCTCCCGAGATGAGGCGGTCATTGACAGAATCCTCGATCGCTCCCACCAAGCTACAAGAGCTTTGTGATGAACTACAACATGCAGGGATGGTAAAACCATTCTGAAGTTTTCTCGATCTTTGAAGTCGTGAGGCTGAAATCAGAAAGAACATCAAGTGTTGATGGTCAATAAGACCACTAAGTTCAAGAAGGGCAAGGGTAAGAAGAACTTCAAGAAGGACGGCAAAGATGTTGCCGCCCGTAAGCCGATTGCGGAAGAAGTCAAAGAATGGACCCAAGCACGAGGCCGAGTGCTTTTATTGCAAGGGAAGGGTCCTTTGAAGCGGAACGCCCCAAATACTTAGCGGATAAGAAGGCGGCAACACCAAAGGTATATTTGATATACATGTAATTGATGTGTACCTTACCGATTACTCGTAGTAACTCACAGGTATTTGATACGGTGCCGTTGCTCATATTTGTAACTCACAGCAGGAGCTGCGGAATAAGCGGAGACCGCGAAGGACAAGGTGACGATGCGTGTCGGGAATGGTTCGAGTCGATGTGATCGCCGTCGACACGCTGCCTCTACATTTACCTCTGAGGATTAGTTTTGAACCTTAATAATTGTTATTTAGTGCCATGTTTGAGCATGAACATTGTATCCGGATCTCGTTTAT
Source organism: Aegilops speltoides (assembly GCA_021437245.1). Classification (NCBI taxonomy): domain Eukaryota; kingdom Viridiplantae; phylum Streptophyta; class Magnoliopsida; order Poales; family Poaceae; genus Aegilops; species Aegilops speltoides. The sequence goes on from CM038147.1 coordinate 484,810,126, forward strand.
CTGAGATGGCTACTCATTTAAGTCTGAGAATAATGGTTGTTCGATTTATATGAGAGATATGTTTTATGGTCATGCTCCGATGGTCAATGGTTTATTCTTAATGAATCTCGGCGTAATGTTACACATGTTCATAGTATGGATGCCAAAAGATGTAAAGTTGATAACGATAGTCCCATATACTTGTGGCACTGCCGTCTTGGTCACATTGGTGTCAAGCGCATGAAGAAGCTCCATCTTGATGGACTTTTAGAGTCTCTAGATTATGAATCGTTTGACACATGCGAACCATGCCTCTTAGGCAAAATGACCAAGACTCCGTTCTCGGAACAATGGGCGAGCAACCAACTTGTTGGAAATCATACATACCGATGTGTGCGGTCCAATGGCGTTGAGGCTCATGGAGGATATCGTTATGTTCTCACTCTCACCGATGACTTGAGTAGATATGGGTATGTCTACTTAATGAAACACAAGTCTGAGACCTTTGAAAAGTTCAAGGAATTTCAGAGTGAGGTGGAGAATCAACGTGACCGAAAGATAAAGTTCCTACGATCAGATCGTGGAGGAGAATACTTAAGTCACGAATTTGGTACACACTTAAGAAAATGTGGAATCGTTTCACAACTTACGCCGCCTGGAACACCTCAGCGAAACGGTGTGTCCGAACATCGTAATCGCACTCTATTGGATATGGTACGGTCTATGATGTCTCTTACCGATTTACCGCTGTCATTTTGGGGATACGCTCTAGAGACAGCTACATTCACTTTAAATAGGGCACCGTCTAAATCCGTTGAGACGACACCGTATGAATTATGGTTTGGGAAGAAACCTAAGCTGTCATTTCTAAAAGTTTGGGGATGCGATGCTTATGTCAAGAAACTTCAACCTGAAAAGCTCGAACCCAAGTCGGAAAAATGCGTATTCATAGGATACCCTAAGGAAACTGTCGGGTATACCTTCTACTTAAGATCCGAAGGCAAGATCTTTGTTGCCAAGAACGGATGCTTTACGGAGAAAGAGTTTCTCTCGAAAGAAGTGAGTGGAGTGGGAAAGTAGAACTTCGATGAAGTACTACCTCTCGAGCGGAAGGTGGTGCGGTAGCGAGAAACCGTTCTGTGATGCCCGCACCAACCAAGAGGAAAACAATGATGATGATCAAGGTACTTGGATCAAGTTGCTCTTGAACCCGAAGGTCCACGAGGACACGTTCCGCACTGAGTGGTGCGGCAACCTGTCATGGAAATCATGTTGTTGACAACAATGAACCTTGAACTATGAAGAAGCGATGGCGGGCCGGATTCCAACAAATGGCTTGAAGCCATGAAATCCGAGATAGAATCCATGTATGAAAACAAAGTATGGACTTTGACAGACTTGCCGATGATCGGCGAGCGATAGAAAACAAATGGATTTTTAAGAAGAAGGCGGACGTGGATGGAAACGTTACCATCTATAAAGCTCGACTTGTCGCTAAGGGTTATCGACAAGTTCAAGGGATTGACTACTGACGAGACATTCTCTCCGTGGCGAAGCTGAAGTCCGTCCGAATCATGTTAGCAATTGCCGCATACTATGATTATGAGATATGGCGGATGGGCGTCAAACAACATTCCTTAATGGACATCTTAAGGAAGAAGCTGTATATGATGCAGCGGAAGGTTTTGTCGATCCTCGAACGCTAACAAAGTATGCAAGCTCCAATGATCCATTTATGGACTGGTGCAAGCATCTCGGAGTTGGAACATTCGCTTTGATGAGATGATCAAAGCGTTTGGGTTATCTTGAGCTTATGGAGAAGCTGCGTTTACAAAAAGTGAGTGGGAGCTCAGTAGCATTTCTCGTATTATATGTAGATGACATACTCTTGATGGGAAATGATACAAAACTTCGGACAGCATTAAGGCCTACTTGAACAAGTGTTTTTCAATGAAGGACTTTGGAGAAGCTGCTTATATATTAGGCATCAAGATCTATAGAGATAGATCGAGGCGCCTCATAGGTCTTTCACAAAGCACATACCTTGATAAGATTTTGAAGAGGTTCAAAATGGATCAGTCCAGAAGGGTTCTTGCCTATGTTACAAGGTGTGAGATTGAGCTCGGCTCGATCACCGACCACGGAAAAAGATAAAGAAGAGATGAGTGTCATCCCTATGCTTGACCATAGGATCTATTATGTATGCCATCTTGTGTACGGACCGATGTAAACCTTGCCGTAAGTTTGGTTGCAAGATACCAAAGTAATCCCGCAAGGAACACTGGACAGCGGTCAAGAATATCTGAAGTACACGAAAAGGACAAAGGACATGTTTCTTGTTTATGGAGGAGCGAAGAGCTCGTCGTAAAGGGTTACGTCGGCGTTAGCCGACTCGGATCTGGATGACTCTAAGTCACAAACCGGATCGTATATATGTTGAATGGTGGAGCGATGGTAGTGCAATGCAAGCGAGCGTCGTGGCGGGATCTATGTGTGAAGCGGAGTACATGGCAGCCTCGGAGGCAGCGCGCATGAAGCGATTTGGGTGAAGGAGTTCATCACCGACCTAGGAGTCATACCCAATGCGTCGGGGCGATCAAACTCTTCGTGACAACACTGGAGCTATTGCCCTTGCCAAGGAGCCCGGTTTCACAAGAAGACCGAGCACATCAAGCGTCGTTTCAACTCCATCCGTGAAAATGTTCAATATGGAGACATAGAGGTTTGCAAAGTGCACACGGATCTGAATGTCGCAGATCCGTTGACTAAACCTCTCTCGCGTGCAAAACATGATCAACACCAGAACTCTATGGGTGTTCGATTCATCACAATGTAACTAGATTGGTGACTCTAGTTCAAGTGGGAGACTGTTGGAAATATGCCCTAGAGGCAATAATAAAAGTATTATTATATTTCAATGTTCATGATAATTGTCTTTTGTTCATGCTATAACTGTATTATCCGGAAATCGTAATACACGTGTGAACACTTAGACCCCAATATGTCCTGGTGAGCCTCTAGTTGACTAGCCCGTTGTGATCAATAGATAGTCATGGTTTCGACTATGGACATTGGATGTCGTTGATAACGGGATCACATCATTAGGAGAATGATGTGATGGACAAGACAATCCTAAGCATAGCATAAAAGATCGTATAGTTCGTTTGCTAGAAGCTTTGACAATGTCAAGTATCTCTTCCTTCGACCATGAGATCGTGTAACTCCGGTTACCGTAGGAGTGCCTTGGGTGTATCAAGCGTCACAACGTAATCGGGTGACTATAAAGGTGCATTACGGTATCTCGAAAGTATCTGTTGGGTTGACATGGATCGAGGCTGGGATTTGTCACTCCGTATGACGGAGAGGTATCTCTGGGCCCACTCGGTAATGCATCATCATAATGAGCTCAAGGTGACCAAGGTGTTGTACGGGATCATGCATTACTGATGCGAGTAAAGTGACTTGCCGATAACGAGGCCGAACAAGGTATTGGGATACCGACGATCGAGTCTCGGGCAAATAACGCACCGATTGACAAAGGAATTGCATCTGAGGTTTGATCGAATCCTCGACATCGTGGTTCAACCGATGAAATCATCGAGGAGCATGTAGGAGCCAACATGGGTATCCGACCCGCTGTTGGTTATTGCCCGAGAGTCGTCTCGGTCATGTCTGCGTGTCTCCGAACCCGTAGGGTCTACGCACTTAAGGTTCGGTGGCGCTAGGGTTATTAGGAAGACTAGTATGTGACTACGAGTATTGTTGAGTCCGGATGAGATCCCTGACGTCACGAGGAGTTCGGAAGGGTCGGGAGGTAAAGATTTATATACGGAAGTTGTTAAAGGACAGGAAAGTTTCTGGGCATACCGAGATTGTCTGGGGCCACCGAAAGGGTTCGGGGTCCACCGGGGGGCCACCCCTCTCGGGGGCACTTGGGCTGCGTGGCGAGGTGGCCAGCCCCTGGTGGGCTTGGCGCACCCCCCCCGGCCCTTGCGCCTAGGGTTGAGGGAACCCTAGAGGCGCCCCTTGCTTGGGGGCAAGTCCCCCCTTGGCGCCGCCCCCTCTAGATGGGATCTAGAGGGGCGCCCCTTCTCCTTCCCCTATAAATAGAGGGGTGAGGGAGGCAGCCAAACCCAAGCCAAGGCGCAGCCCTCCCTCCCAACACCTCTCCTCCTCCGTTGTGCGCTCGGCGGCCACAGCCGAGATCTTGCTTCTCCACCATCACCACGCCGTCGTCTTTGCCGGTGGAGCTGTCTTCCTCAACCTCTCCTTCCTCCTTGCTGGATCAAGGCGGAGGAGACGTCGCTTGTCCCGTCGTGTGTGTTGAGCAGCGGAGGTGCTGTCCGTTCGACACTTGGACATCGGTGATGTGAATCACGTCGAGTACGACTCCATCATCACCTTGCAAGCTTCCGCACGCGATCTACAAGTGGTATGTAGATGCAATCTCTCTCCCGTTGCTCGTTGCTTAGATGAACTCATAGATGGATCTTGGTGAAGCCGTAGGAAAAATTTTAATTTTCTGCAACGTTCCCCAACATAACTTACATGTAATTATGCAATGAAGACCCGATAAAAAGGGTACAAATACTCGCTAACTTTGAACCAAAGAAAAAGTTGTTGAAACTAACTCCAATCACTTTTTTGTAAATAGCATGGTAATATATGCACCGTGGTCGTAATAACTTAGGTACAAATACCGCGATAACTTTGACCCAGAGATTTTGTTGTTGTTGAAAACATACCTCCAACCACTTTTGTGTAAATAGCACGGTAATATATGCACCACTGACCTGATAACTTAAGCACAGACATCACAGTAAATTTGGACCGGGGGAAATAGTTATTGAAATCATACTCCCAGTAACTTATGTGAAAATAGCATGGTAATATACACTGTGTGGAGCAGAGAACTCAAGTATAAATATCGTGGTACTTTTGACCCGGAGAAAAAAGTTGTTAAAAGACATACCCCCTAACTTATGTGGAAACAACATGGTTATTTACGCACAACAGAGTTGATAACTCATGTACAACACCATGATAACTTTTGACCCCAGGAAAAATGTTGAAAAGCTTACACCGGCAACTTCTGTATAAATAGAATGATAACATACGCACCGCAAACCTCATACCACATGTATAAACACTACATAACTTTGACTCAGGAAAAAGGGTTGTTGAAAACATACACAAGTAACTTCTGTGTAATTAGCACGTTAATATTCACACCGAAGACCTGTTAACTTACAACCAAAAACATTGGTAATTTTGACCCCAGAGAAAAGGTTGTTGAAAACATGCCATGTGATAACTTCTATGTAAATAACATGATAATATATGCGTGCATATTCGATAACCTATTTACAAACATTGGTAACTTTGACCATGGGAAAAAGTTGTTGAAAAACTTATCCCGACAACTTGTGTGTAAATAGCGTAGTAATATACGTGTCGTCGACCTGATAACCTTTTTACAAAACAATGGGTTAACTTTTTGACCAAGGGATTTATTTTAAGAAAAAATATACCCTGGTAACTTATGTGTAAATAGCAGGATAATATACACACCACGTACATGATAACTAATATACCAACACCGTGGTAACTTCTGACCAAGGAAAAAAAGTTGTTGAAAATATACCCCCGGCAATTTATGCGTAAATAGCACGGTAATATATGCACTGCAAAACTAATAATTTACATCCAAACAACCACGGTAACTTTAGACCAGGGGAAACAGTTGTTGAAAAACATTCCCCAGCAACCTCTATGTAAAGAACACCTGATACTTACATACAAACACCATGATAACATCGACCATGAATTTTTTTTATTGAAAAACATAACCCCAATAACTTATGCGTAAATGACCAGATAATATACAAACGCAGACATGATAACTTACGTACAAACACCATATAAATTGACCCAGGAAGAAAAAATTGTTAAAACATACCCGATAACTTTTATACAAAAAAGATGATAACTTACTTACCACAAACCTAGTAATTTACATAGCCCAGGCGTGGTATAACTTTAGGCCTGAAAAAATCGCCAGAACATATCAACATGACATGTAGTTTTGAAACACTCACCACGACAGATTTAATGGTGAAAAAGGATTTTGAATCAGACTGATGGTTGTAGCTACAATGTTTTTTTATCAGATCATCATGATAGACCATGGTAAGTTTGACCCAGAGAAAAAAAATTGTTAATACTTACCCTCGACATCTTTTGTGTAGCAACATGGTGATTTATACACCGCAAATCTGATAAACTTTACATGCAAATGTTGTGGTAGCTTTGATCTATGAACAAAGATGATGAAATATATCCCGGTAATTTCTGTGCAAATAGCATGGTAATTTACACACTATAGACGTGATAACTTGCGTACAAACAACGTGGTTAAAAAACTTGTTGAAACATACCCGGTAATTTATGTGTAAATAACATGGCAATTTACATATCTTATGCTTGATAAGTTATGTACGAATACCATGATAACTTTTACTTGGGGGAAAGGTAGATAAAACATACGCAGTAACTTTCGTGTAAATATTGTTAAAGTTGTACTGGCAAAAAACTCAGGAAACTACCATTCTTTTTAGTCTTTGTATGTGCTAGGACAGCGGAAAAAGGATTGATTTGCGTCCAACAGAACAATAACTATCACATGGTTAGTTATTGTCCTATTGGGCTTCATATGTGCACCAGTCTACCTCCAAAACCAAGGTTCAAATCCCATTATCATTTTTTTGTTAGTTTTTTTTTGGTCAGTCCATGTTAGATTCGGTCAAAGGAAATGTTCAAGTTGATTTCCGCACACTGCACTTGCGGGGAGAGGATCTTTCGAATCCATCGCTATAATCGAAATGATCTCCGTATCGCTTTCCAAAACATGAAAAAAAAATGAACGAGATTTTCATAAAACTGTCCGAAAGGTTTACAAAACCGCTCTAAAAGGACTTCCTGAAAGGTTTGAAGCAACGTACATTGGGTCGGCCCATTTCGTGTGAGACTCTACTTCGGTCTTGCACTGAACGAGATATAGCTGTCGGGTGCTACTAGACCTGAGCGAGTCTCAAGGACCTGCAGCGCGCAGATACTCGGCACGGCCTAGTAAAATGGGCTTGCATCTCCTCCTAACCAGTGTAAACAATGAACAATGCTTCTGCCCCTCAAAAAAGGAACAATGCTTCCTACCAAACAGTGAGCAATGCCCTTGGCTAGAAAAGAATATAACTAGGAATGCCCATAAGCAACCACTTAATTATTCTTTTTTCTCTTCCGTTATTTGACATTTTTGTTTTTGCTATTCTCCATTCTTTTGGGTGAAATACACATATTCTAAAGAATTGAAAATGTTCATTTACGTCAAAATTTCTTGTGGATATAAACAATGTTCGTGTGTATTTTATTTATTTTCCATTCTTAAATATGTTCATCATGTGATTAAAACGTGACCGTGTATTGTCAAAAGGTTCATCGTGTATTTAAAAATGTTGATGGTGTATATAAATGAACAATATATTTTGAATATTATTCAACCTACGTTAAGAAATGTTCAATAAACTGAAAAAATGGTCACCGTGTATTTACGATAAATATTTGACAACTATTTTAAAAACATTCAACGTGAGTTTAGAAAACGTTCACGGGGTATTTAAAAAAATGCTTACAATGTATTAAAACAATACTCTTCCACATGTATTTGGAAAATGTTTGTCGTGTACTTGAGAACTGTTAAACCTCTATCTGAAAACTGTTCGAAGTTATCAAAAACTGTTCAATGTGTGTTTAAAAAAGAAACACACATTCACCATATATTTAATAAAATTATCATAGAGCATTAAGAAAATGTTTATAGCGTATTAAAAAATAGTTCCCCGTCTATTCAAAGATATTTCCCATCTATTAAAAAAATTTCATCGTAAATTTTAAAACACGGTGAGCATTTTTGAATATTTTTGAAAATTCTCGTATTTTTGAAATACACAATGAACTTCTTAATGATACACAATGAGCATGTATGAAGAAACAATGATCATTTTTTAAAATAACAATGAATCAGTTGGAGATACACGGTGAATAACTTTAATACAATGGTTAATCTTTTTGAAAAGAACTCCATGAATATTTTCCTAATACATGATGAGCAGTATGTGATCAACCCTATTTAAATACACGATGAACATTTCTTTAAATACATGATGAGTATTTTTAAATTTATGCTATAAGCCTTTTTTATACACAACGAACATCTTTGAACAAGCAAGGTCGTCACCTCTAGGCACCGAACACCACGAAAATTTCCAAATACATGCAAGATCGCCACCGCAGGCCATTGAACACAACAAACATTTTGTATACACAATGGACATTTTCTAATACACAAGGTTGCAACAGCTAGCCACGGAACACAACTTGCGTGCATCGGTGGTGCGCTCCAGGTCGGCATCACACCATACACCTCTAAGGCAATCTGAAACCTAGACAAAATATCTACAGGGGTAACCCACAATGCATCGACCGACGATGTAGTCTACAGTGAGAGTGGAGTTGTAACGCCCCAAGACCGGAGCTTCAGATGCCTTCCTTGTACTCCGAGTTTCATTGTGTGATTTTGTTTTGTTTGTCCATTCTTCATGCCATCTTTTGCATTGCATCATGTCATCATGCCATCATATCATTTTTTTTAAAACTCATCTAAATAAATTGCATAGATCTTTTGATCTATTTAAATCGAGGGAATTCACAGTGGTGATTCTCTTTATAACATATCCTCCCAATATTAGGGAGCTATAATAAAAATAATCCATTCTTTGGAATTCACCAGAACACACTTGCATATTAAATCTCATGCCTTTTCTACTCCGAGTTGACCTCAAAACCTTGTCATTATTATTCTATCATTTTCCGGAGATCCACCAAAAATCCTCGGGCCATTTTTGTTAAATTCTTCATATTTTTGTGAGCCCGGGAAAATTGTCCTCGTTCCCAAATTCTTTCCCTAACCTTCCCTTCTTTTCTTATCTCTATTTTCTTTTCGGCTAAATATTAGTGAGAGAGCCAGCCCAGCTCGGCCTTCACCAGGCAGTCGGCCCAGGCCACCGCGGCCTCCCGCAGCCCACCACCTGGGCCGGCCTCTAGCCCGCTTAAGGCCCAGCCGCCTCTAACCCTAGCCCAGCCCCCAGCGCACCTCATCTCTCCCTCGTCTCTCCCTCGCGCCGCCACTCTCCTTCGCTCCCGTTCCCCTTCGCCAGGATCCCGAGCGCCCCGATCCCCCTGCTCGCTGCTCCTCTCGACCCGCGCCCGCGCTCCTCCCTCCTCTCGCTCGCCTCCCTGGCCTCGCCACCCTCGCCCGAGCCTCCGCCGCCGGCCGCTGCTAATCCCCGGCGTCCGACGCCGCCGCGCCCGACCTAACAGCCGTGCCGCTGCCTTCTTCCAGCGCCGCCGCGCCATCTTCTTCAGGAGCTCGAGCACGAGCTGTCCCCGCGCCGGCGACCCCCCCTCCTCTGCTTGTGCGCCCGCGCGACGCCGCTGCTGCTCTGCAAGCCGTCTGCGTCCCCTCTGCTCCGCCCCGCACCTCGCCCTCCTCTCGGCCCCGCAGCCGAGCGCCGCCCCTCCGCGCGACGCCCCGCGCCTCTCCACTGCCTGCGTTCCCATGGCGCCCGCCCGCGCCTTCTTCCCGTGCCGCAGCCGCCGAGACCCCACCATCGTCGCCCCCTTCTGCCGTCGTTCTGCCGTCGCCCCTCCATGTCGCCACCACCTCCTGGTCGGCCGCCCGCTCGCCCGTCGTTCTGCTTCGTTGGAGCAGAGAACCAGCGCCGCCCTTCATGCCATCGTGTCGTGCTCGTTGCATGCCAAGTCAGCCCCGTGGTTTTTGTCAAGAGTTTCACTTCGAACCGTGCACGCCTTGTGGATTCGCCAAGTACATCTACTGCCTTCTTCGGAATCGCCAAGAACGCCAAGTACCCCTACGAACCGTGTACGACTACTACCATGACGATGCGAGTACAAGTACCCGCCGGATCGCCAAGTACATCTACGGCCGTGTACCACTACTTCCTCTACCGACGACCCGGACATCTGAAGCGAGCGTGTACAACTACCGTCGCCCATGACGACTACTTCCACGACGTCCGTGAACAACTACTACCCCTACACGCGTCGAGCGCGTTCGCTAAAATGCACGCTTGAAGGTATAACCCAAACGACCGCCGTGGACCGAATGCATGTTGTATGAGATGCTCATGTTGAACCGTGTCGAATTGTCTTTGCATTCCTCGTTTGCCATGCCGCCGTCCGTGGGAACCCGTGTCCGGAGCACCCCACCATCTCTAGCATGTTTCGCACATCCGCACACTTGCTCTTTGCCGTATCTCAATGAGTTATCGGATCATCGGAATATTCTTGTGGCACCATTTTCGCTATCGTTGCCGTGGCACCATTTTCGATTATCGTTCTTGGTGGCACCATTTTCGATTATCGTTCTTGGGCACCATTTTAGATTATCGTTGCCGTGGCACCCCTTTTTGTTCCGCCATGGCTACAAATGCTTCATATCATGCTCATGTCAACATTTTCATAAAATTGCATAAAACTTGCATATGTCATCCGCATCATAATAACAACGATTAAAAAATGTTTAAAATTGTTGTTGCATTAATTTGCTAAATAACATATGGGGATTTTCGGAATTGTTGTTTGTTGTTCCGGCCTCATTTAAACTTGCCTAAATTGTTAGTTTAATTATGCTCCACCTCTTGCCATGCTTAACAACATTTAATACTGTTTGATAGCATAGCAGAGAGAACTAAATAATTGATGTGGTGTTTAATATGCAACTCGTTGCATATTGAGCTCCACTTAACTTGTAGTGTTGTTTGTGCATATTGCCATGCCTCATTAAACCGGACATGCATCATACTTGTTTGCGCATCATGCCATGTTTATGTGAGGGTTGTTTACTATATTGTTTGCTTCTTTCGGTTTGCTTCTCTCGTTAGCCGGTTTAGTTCGGAGTTGTGAGGATCCGTTCGACTTCGTTCGTTTGTCTTCTTCATGGAATCGTTCTTCTTCCTTGCGGGATTTCATGCAAGATGATCATACCCTCGAAATCACTTCTATCTTTGCTATGCTAGTTTGCTCGCTCTTTTGCTATGCCAATGCTACGATGCCTACCTTTTGCTTGTCAGCCTCCCAAAATGCCATGAACCTCTAACCGTTGACACCTTTCCTAGCAAACCGTTGTTTGGCTTTGTTACCGCTTTGCTCAGCCCCTCTTATAGCGTTGTTAGTTGCAGGTGAAGTTTGAAGATTGTTCCTTGTTGGAACATGGAGATGTTGTTCCTTGTTGGAACATGTTTATTTGTTGGGATATCACAATATCTCTTATATTATTAATGCATCTATATACTTGGTAAAGGGTGGAAGGCTCGGCCTTATGCCTGGTGTTTTGTTCCACTCTTGCCGCCTTAGTTTCCGTCATACCGGTGTTATGTTCCCGGATTTTGCGTCCCTTACTGCGGTCGGGTGATTTATGGGACCCCCGACGGTTCGCTTTGAATAAAACTTGTCCAAAGAAGGCCCAACATTGCCTTTTACCATTTGCCTCACCTAGCCTTTTTTTTTTCCTTGGGTTTAGGAGCCCAAGGGTCATCTTTATTCAGCCCCCGGGCGGTGCTTGTCTAAGTCTTTGGTTGAACCGAGTAAGATGCGGGGCCCCTCTGGGCAACTCGAGGTTTGGTTTTACTCGTAGGATGTCTCATCCGTGTTGCCTCGAGAACGAGATATGTGCAGCTCCTATCGGGATTGTCGGCGCATCGGCGGCTTTTTGGTCTTGTTTTACCATTGTCGAAATGTCTTGATGTCTGGGATACCGAGTCGATCGGAGTGTCTTGGGTGAAGGTCTATTCCTTCGATGATCGCGAGAGCTTGTCATGGGCTAAGTTGGGACACCCTGCAGGTTTAAACTTTCGAGAGCCGTGCCCGCGTTATGTGGCGATGGGAATTTGTTAATGTCGGTTGTAGAAAACCCAAGTTGACCTTAATTAAAATACATCAACCGCGTGTGTTACCGTGATGGTCTCTTTCCGTGGTCCGGAAGTGAACACGATGTTGGAGTTATGTTTGGCGTAGGTTGCTATAGGATCACTTCTTGATCATACTTTTATCGATCGTGCTTTGCCTTCTCTTCTCGCTCTCATTTGCGTATGTTAGCCACCATTTATGCTAGTAAACTGCTGCAGCTCCACCTCATGCCTTTACCTTACCCATAAGCTTATATAGTCTTGATCTCGCGGGTGCGAGATTGCTGAATCCCGTGACTCACGGATACTTCAAAACCAGTTTGCGGTGCCTATGTTACCGAAAGCGGGAGGCGCAATCAAGCTCAAGGAGGAGCTCGATGAAGATCTTGCCCTTTGTGTTGTTTCGTTCTAGTTGATCGATAGTGGAGCCCGGTTAGGGTCGATCGTGGACCTTTATGCATTTGGGGTTCTTCTTTTATTTTGGTTCCGTAGTCGGACCTTGATTGTATCTGGATGATGTAATGCTTTATTCATGTAATTGTGTGAAGTGGCGATTGTAAGCCAACTATGTATCTCTTTCCTTATGTATTACATGGATTGTGCGAAGATTACCTCACTTGCGACATAGCTTTCAATGCGGTTATGCCTCTAAGTCGTGCTTCGACACGTGGGAGATATAGCCGCATCAAGGCGTTACTAAGTTGGTATCGAGCCTTCCCGACCTTAGGAGCCCCACCGCTGATCGTTTTAGTGGCGAGTTGTGTCTAGAAAAATGTTTTGAGTCATTTAGGATTATATATATCGGAGAGTTAGGAATTCTTTTTACTCCCAGTCCTTGACCTTACGGTGAGGTATCCTGACGTAGATGTTTTGACTTTTCTCTTCTCAAATTTCACTAAAATTTTTTTTAGGATCACGCGGGTATCTTAGAATCGTTCCGATGGTTTTATGATGACAACATTGTCTTGGTTGCCTCCTGTCATTTAGGGGTTGTGGCAGTGTCCCGGGGAGTTGAGCTCCGAGGTGTTGTCGTCATAATTTTATCGTTGCGATTCGGAATACACGAGTTTAATGCGCGACATCGAAAATCTCTTTTATGCGCTTGTTGGTGAGATAACCCGCTAACCCGATCTTGAGGTGAGTGCGGGAGTATTGCCATGACTTGTATAACGGATGCTTTTGAAGGTTGAGGTAGATGATTTCGAAGGTTTCTTGGTTATGTGTTGTGGATGGATACAATTTGGATGTAGGGATTGTTAGTTTGTGTGAGATATTATTGCTCCCTGTATCCCCAACACAGATTGCATAACCGAAAAATTTGGGAGTTTCATAGGTGGGAATTCAAGTAGCTCTTAGGATATCTTTCCGACGGATGTATGATATGAAATTGGGGTTCGACGTCTAGTGGTCCGCCTATTCACGGTTGGTTTCTGATGGTCTCGTTGTGTCTTAAAGAGTCCTTGGCTATGCCGACTGGGGGCGCTTCGTATGTCATGTGCCTTGCCTTGTACATGATGGTCTTTGTCTGATTGAGCCCGTGTAGGCCCCACCACGAAAACTTGACGAAATCTCTATCATATGTTTGTTCCGGCTTATACGCAAGCCAATCCTTTGTTTTGTTTTAATTGTGGTATTGAGTTGCTTGAAGTCAAATGTTGAATCCATACCTTTCGAAATGGTGTTCTCATACTCCGATGTGAATACCAATCCTTCTCAACAATCGAGATTGTCATGTCAATCCTTTTCAACCGGCGTGTTTCTCTTCAAGTGGATCCGATCACTTCAACATCAAGAAGACCAATTATCATTTCTTCTCAACGGTGTTTGTTTCATCCGTCCCAAGTTGTCTTTGTTTTTCCGCCCTCCACCCTTTTTCTTCAAGGACACAGATTTCTTAATCAAGTATCCATTTATTCATGCGAAGTCTCTTCATTCTTTTCTATCAATGTTTTTATCCGGTGATTTCTCATGAAGATGCTCAACAGCTTTCAAGTTCATCATCCTTCATTGTTGTTTCTTCTCCGGTGGATCCAATTCAAGCTTTCGATATTCATCATATTCTTTTCCTCATTTCAATGTCTTCTCATACCGGTGCACCTCATTATCATTCTTCTTCTCGCTATTTGTTATTCCGGAGTGCTCAAGATATCTCGAAGATTCGTGTTTCCACTCTGCATTCGTTCAAGCTCTTTCGAGGTTGTTATCTCATTCAAGCCTTTTAAATCAACCGGTGCAGCCTCCCTTTCAAGCAATCTTTTCAACGGTGTTCTTTTGAGTGGGCCCTAACCCACAGGTCTTTTCCCAGGATCTTACCTGACTCTTCTGTTTTCCCAGAGCTATCCTAAAATCTTCTCCAAGTTTGACGTAAGAATGAGTTTTCATCAGTCATATGTTTTTCTCCAAGATCTTTCAAATTCTTTTCATAGTTGGCTCAACCTCTTCGCTTTTGATTCTTCCGGTGTGCCTCAATAATTCTTGGTGGTGTTTCTCGTTGTCTTTCTCATCATTTGAAGACCGAAGAAGAGTTTCTCTTTAATCTTGCTCTATTCTCTTCAAGATTCATGGTGCTAGCTTGTTGCCATCCTCTCACAATTGTTTTCGATTAGAGAATCTTTTTCACCCATCGGGAGATATTCAAGATTCTTCTCGGTTTGTCATCCGGAGTTCATCAAATCAGGTTTATTCATTCTCATTGTCGGTTATCATTCTCCTATCTTGCGGTGCATCAATCGAATATCCTCTAATCAGTTCTTGATCTCTTTGTTCTCATGTATCTAGTTTGTCTCAAGCACCTTCGTTCATTTGCTAATTCTTACGGTGATGCACCCTACTTGATCATTTTCAATTCTTACGGTGGTTCTTTCAAGATCTCTCTTCCTTGTTCATCATATCAATTCATTTGTTGTTCCAATCCTATCGGTGGTTCATTGAAGACCTTCTCAAGTTTTGATATATCTCTCTTCAATCCTTTCTACGAGAATAAGTAGTATGCCAAACCCGTTGATTGTCATCAATTTAATTGGTGAAGGTTAAGCATAACATAATTCTTATTCTTGTTCATCCAACTGATTAGTTCTTATCCCGGAGGCCCTTAAAATTCTCGGTTTCATTTGTTTCATCTTCTCTTTTTCCCGGAGTTCCAAGCTCTAATTATCACGGAGATCCATCTAAATCATTGCAAGGATTCACCTTGTGTTTTCAACTTCTCCTTCTTTCCACCATCCTTTTTATACCGAAGTTTCTACATGGTGGTTCGTCAATGATTCCTTTCATTCTTGATTTGTTCATCAAGATTTCTCTCGAAGTTAAGATCCGTCAAGCTATACTCAAAAATTAAACATGGTGCTCAACACATGTTTTGTTTTGAGTAGTTCAAGTATTCTTCATCTTGCATTTCAAAGTGCAAATTCTTTCTACCATATTTTGGAGGTGGTATTATGTCATTCTTGATAATTTGAGTTCATGTTCCACGATTCACATGTTGTCAAGAACGAGGTATATTAAATCCATCAATCTCTTCGTTGGAGTTATCTTGGGTTATATTTCACCTAAAGCTTTCCCTAAGGATTGTTGCTATTTATGGTGCTTATAAATGACCCAAGTTCTTCATTTGTCCTCCCGGTGAAATAAGTTTCTCGTCTCTTTGTTGACCTCAATCCAATCTATTGTTTTTCGTTAGTGGCAGAATTTAACCTCAAGTGTTGAGATGTTTCCATAAGCCCACTACAAGCTTATTCTTTTCATTGTTGATTTTCAACTACTCCGTTCAATTCTTCTTTGCAAGGATGCTTTCCAAGCTCATTTGTGGTAGAAGTTGTCATTTTCTTCTCCGTCCCTTTATCCCAACGGTCTAGCTTCTATTCTTTCTTACGGAGGCATTGTGATGTTGCTCTCTTCACTCATCATCTCGAATTGTGAGGATCGTGTTCTTTCCTTGCTTATCCATTCAACCGGAGTGTTGGGTCATCTCTTCAAGTTCTTTTCATCTTATCAAGTTTTCTTCTCTTTTCTACCGGAGTGCTGTCCAAATTCTGCAATTCTTGTTCCTTGGCTATCTCATTATACCAATGTGGTCATATTCTTTTCGTTCGTGAAGCTCTTATTTCCATGTCTTTCAACCTTCAAGTTCTCGTAATACTCCTTGTTCCTCTTTTCTAACGGAGTGTTTTCAACTTTGTTCATCTTCGTTGTTTTCTTTCATTCATTTTGCTCAACCTCTCAAGGTTCGTGGTTTCACTCGTTCGTCAAAGAAGCAACTTAGTTTTACCTTTCTTTTTCTCTTCCGTTTTCCCTCCGGTGCCATTCTAGATCTCGGGACGAGATCCTCTCATAGTGGTGGAGTGTTTAACGCCCCAAGACCGTTGCTTCAGATGCCTTCCTTGTACTCCGAGTTTCATTGTGTGATTTTGTTTTGTTTGTCCATTCTTCATGCCATCTTTTGCATTGCATCATGTCATCATGCCATCATATCATTTTTTTTAAAACTCATCTAAATAAATTGCATAGATCTTTTGATCTATTTAAATCGAGGGAATTCACAGTGGTGATTCTCTTTATAACATATCCTCCCAATATTAGGGAGCTATAATAAAAATAATCCATTCTTTGGAATTCACGAAACACACTTGCATATTAAATCTCATGCCTTTTCTACTCGAGTTGACCTCAAAACCTTGTCATTATTATTCTATCATTTTCCGGAGATCCACCAAAATCCTCGGGCCATTTTGTTAAATTCTTCATATTTTTGTGAGCAGGAAAATTGTCCTCGTTCCCAAATTCTTTCCCTAACCTTCCTTCTTTTCTTATCTCTATTTTCTTTTCGCTAAATATTAGAGAGAGAGCCAGCCCAGCTCGGCCTTCACCGAGCGATCGGCCCAGGCCACCGCTGCCTCCGCAGCCCACCACAGGCCGGCCTCTAGCCAGCAAGGCCCAGCCGCCTCTAACCCTAGCCCAGCCCCAGCGCACCTCATCTCTCCCTCGTCTCTCCTCGCGCCGCCACTCTCCTTCGCTCCCGTTCCCCTTCGCCAGATCCCGGCGCCCGATCCCCCTGCTCGCTGCTCCTCTCGACCAGCGCCCGCTCCTCCCTCCTCTCGCTCGCCTCCTGGCCTCGCCACCTCGCCCGAGCCTCCGCCGCGGCAGCTGCTAATCCCGGCGTCCCACGCGCCACCGCCCTAACCTAACAGCCGTTGCTGCCTTCTTCAGCCTTGCCGCCATCTTCTTCAGAGCTCGAGCACGAGCTGTCCCAGCGCCCGCGACCCCTCCCTCTGCTTGTGCGCCAGCAGCACGCTTGCTGCTGCAAGCCGTCTGCGTCCCCTCTGCTCCGCCCGCACTCGCCCTCCTCTCGGCCCCTGCCCCGAAGCCGCCGCCCTCCTTGCGGCGCCCGCGCCTCTCCATCGCCTGCGTTCCCATGGCGCCCGCCCGCTTTTCTTCCGTGCCGCAGCCGCCGAGACCCCACCATCGTCGCCCCTTCGCGTCGCCCCTCCATGTCGCCACCACCTCACGGTCGGCCGCCCGCTTCGCCGTCGTTACGCCCGTTGGAAGCAGAGAACCAGCGCCGCCCTTCATGCCATCGTGTCGGGCTCGTTGCATGCCAAGTCAGCTCCGTGGTTTTCGTCAAGAGTTTCACTTGAACCGTGCGCCTTGTGGATTCGCCAAGTACATCTACTGCCTTCTTGAATCGCCAAGAACGCCAAGTACCCCTACGAACCGTGTCGACTACTACCATGACGATGCGAGTACAAGTACCCCTTCGGATCGCCAAGTACATCTCGGCCGTGTACCACTACTTCCTCTACCGGCGACCCGGACATCTACGAAACGAACGTGTACAACTACCGTCGCCGCGAACGACTACTTCCACGACGTCCCGTGAACAACTACTACCCCTACACCGCGTCGAACGCGTTCCGCCCCAAATGCACGCTTCGAAGGTATAACCCGAAACGACCGCCGTGGACCGAATGCATGTTGTATGAGATGCTCATGTTCGAACCGTGTCCGAATTGTCTTTGCACGTTCCTCGTTTGCCATGCCGCCGTCCCGTGGGAACCCGGTATCCGGGAGCACCCCACCATCTCTAGCATGTTTCGCACATCCGCACACTTGCTCTTTGCACCGGTATCTCAATGAGTTATCGGATCATCGGAATGTTGCCGTGGCACCATTTTCGTTATCGTTGCCGTGGCACCATTTTCGTTATCGTTGCCGTGGCACCATTTTCGTTATCGTTGCCGTGGCACCATTTTCGTTATCGTTGCCGTGGCACCCCTTTTTGTTCCGCCATGGCTACAAATGCTTCATATCATGCTCATGTCAACATTTTCATAAAATTGCATAAAACTTGCATATGTCATCCGCATCATAATAACAACAATTAAAAAATGTTTAAAATTGTTGTTGCATTAATTTGCTAAATAACATATGGGGATTTTCGGAATTGTTGTTTGTTGTTCCGGCCTCATTTAAACTTGCCTAAATTGTTAGTTTAATTATGCTCCACCTCTTGCCATGCTTAACAACATTTAATACTGTTTGATAGCATAACCGAGAGAGAACTAAATAATTGATGTGGTGTTTCGTCAATATGCAACTCGTTGCATATTGAGCTCCACTTAACTTGTAGTGTTGTTTGTGCATATTGCCATGCCTCATTAAACCGGACATGCATCATACTTGTTTGCGCATCATGCCATGTTTATGTGAGGGTTGTTTACTATATTGTTTGCTTCTTTCCGGTTTGCTTCTCTCGTTAGCTTCGGTTTCGTTCCGGAGTTGTGAGGATCCGTTCGACTTCGTTCGTTTGTCTTCTTCATGGAATCGTTCTTCTTCCTTGCGGGATTTCATGCAAGATGATCATACCCTCGAAATCACTTCTATCTTTGCTATGCTAGTTTGCTCGCTCTTTTGCTATGCCAATGCTATGATGCCTACCTTTTGCTTGTCAGCCTCCCAAAATGCCATGAACCTCTAACCGTTGACACCTTTCCTAGCAAACCGTTGTTTGGCTTTGTTACCGCTTTGCTCAGCCCCTCTTATAGCGTTGTTAGTTGCAGGTGAAGTTTGAAGATTGTTCCTTGTTGGAACATGGAGATGTTGTTCCTTGTTGGAACATGTTTATTTGTTGGGATATCACAATATCTCTTATATTATTAATGCATCTATATACTTGGTAAAGGGTGGAAGGCTCGGCCTTATGCAGTGTTTTGTTCCACTCTTGCCGCTTAGTTTCCGTCATACGGTGTTATGTTCCCGGATTTTGCGTCCCTTACGCGGTCGGGTGATTTATGGGACCCCCCTGACAGTTCGCTTTGAATAAAACTTGTCCAGCAAGGCCCAACATTGCCTTTTACCATTTGCCTCACCTAGCCTTTTTTTTTTCCTTGGGTTTCGGAGCCCAAGGGTCATCTTTATTCAGCCCCGGGCGGTGCTTGTCTAAGTGCTGGTTCGAACCGAGTAGATCGCGGGGCCCCCTCGGGCAACTCGAGGTTTGGTTTTACTCGTAGGATGTCTCATCCGGTGTTGCCTCGAGCGAGATATGTGCAGCTCCTATCGGGATTGTCGGCGCATCGGGCGGCTTTGCTGGTCTTGTTTTACCATTGTCGAAATGTCTTGATGTACGGGATACGAGTCGATCGGAGTGTCTTGGGTGAAGGTCTATTCCTTCGATGATCGCGAGAGCTTGTCATGGGCTAAGTTGGGACACCCTGCGGGTTTAAACTTTCGAGAGCCGTGCCCGCGGTTATGTGGCAGATGGGAATTTGTTAATGTCGGTTGTAGAAAACCTGAAGTTGACCTTAATTAAAATACATCAACGCGTGTGTTACCGTGATGGTCTCTTTCCGTGGTCCGGAAGTGAACTCTGATGTTGGAGTTATGTTTGGCGTAGGTTGCTATAGGATCACTTCTTGATCATACTTTTATCGATCGTGCTTTGCCTTCTCTTCTCGCTCTCATTTGCGTATGTTAGCCACCATTTATGCTAGTCGCTTCTGCAGCTCCACCTCATGCCTTTACCTTACCCATAAGCTTATATAGTCTTGATCTCGCTGGTGCGAGATTGCTGAATCCCGTGACTCACGGATACTTCAAAACCAGTTTGCGGTGCCTATGTTACCGAAAGGTGAGACGCAATCAAGCTCAAGGAGGAGCTCGATGAAGATCTTGCCCTTTGTGTTGTTTCGTTCTAGTTGATCAGTAGTGGAGCCCAGTTGGGGTCGATCGTGGACCTTTGTCGCATTTGGGGTTCTTCTTTTATTTTGGTTCCGTAGTCGGACCTTGATTGTATCTGGATGATGTAATGCTTTATTCATGTAATTGTGTGAAGTGGCGATTGTAAGCCAACTATGTATCTCTTTCCCTTATGTATTACATGGATTGTGCGAAGATTACCTCACTTGCGACATAGCTTTCAATGCGGTTATGCCTCTAAGTCGTGCTTCGACACGTGGGAGATATAGCCGCATCGAGGGCGTTACAGGAGTGGGAAGGGAGAACAGGAGAAACTCTCAATGAGTCTAGAGCGAGATAGGGAGAGTCAAAGGTAAAAACATGCAACATTGTATGTGGAGCCAAGATATATTTTATCATGAAAAGATATCGATAAAAACTAAGGGCTCTATCAAATATTAATTTTCAACATGTCAGCTTGGGAGTGATGCTAGGTGTTCCTAGTGTAGTATAAATCCTTCCTCGACGAGATCAAAACCCCCCATATGTCCCTTGCTACATATGTTGTCATAAAGGTTCGACCGATAAAGATCTTTGTAGAATATGTACGAACCAATATGGGCATCCAGGTCCCGCCATTGGTTATTGACCGAAGAAGCATCTCGGTCATGTCTACATCATTCTCGAACCCGTAGGGTCCGCACGCTTAACGTTCGTTGACGATATAATATTATATGAGTTATGTATGTTGGTGACCGAATGTTATTTGGAGTCCCAGATGAGATCAAGGACATAACGAGGAGCTCCAGAATGGTCCACAGGTAAAGATTGATATATAGAATGATAGTGCTTGGTCTTCAGAAGGGCTTCGGAATTCACCGGAAGGGTTTCAGATGTTTCCAGAAATGTTCTTATGCGAGAACACTTTGGTTGGGCCAAGGGGTAAGGCCCACAGGGCTTTAGGTCGGTGCAAAAGGAAGTTTTGCGGAGGTCAGGAACCAGACCAGACGCCAGGGACCCTCGCATCTGGTCCTTGGCTAGACGCCGAGGACCATGGCGTCCGGGCCAGACGCCGAGGACCGTGGCGTCTGGTGCTGGAATATGAGAAGGTCTCTTCCTTTCATTCCAAACCTACTTTGGGGAGGCCTTCTCTCCAAGTAACGACCCCGGGGCTCAACATATAAATAGAGGGGCAGGGCTAGCCCCTAGAACACAACACGATTCACAAAGCCGTGTGCGGCGCCCCCTCTCCCTCTAGTTCATCCTGTGATCTAAATCCGTTATGCTCGGGGAAGCCATACGGAAATAGTTTCACCACCAACGTCACCCCGCCGTCGTGCTGCCGGAACTCATCTAGTCGCCCCTCTTGCCGGGTCAAAAAGGCGAAGACATCATCGAGATGAACGTGTGCTGAACGCGGAGGTGACGTACGTTCGGTGCTTGATCGCAATGGACCGTGAAGGTGTACGACTACATCAACTGTGTTGATAAATGCTTCGGCTTAGCGATCTATAAGGGTATGTAGAAGCTCTCTCCCTCTCGTAGATATGCATCTCCATGGATAAATCTTGCGTGTGTGTAGAATTCTTTTCTTTTCCATGAAAGTTTGCCAACAGTGGCATCATGAGCCAGGTCTATGCGTAGATGATATGCACAAGTAGAACACAAATGAGTTGTGGGTGGTGATGTTCATATTGCTTACTACTTATGTCTTATTTTGATTCGGCGGTATTGTGGATGAAGCGGCTCGGACCAACCTTACATGTCCATGTACATGAGACCGGTTCCACCGACTAACATGCAACTGGTTTTGCATAAAGGTGGCTAGTGGGTGTCTGTTTCTACCAATTTAGTTGAATCTAATTTGACTTCGGCTGTCCTTGCAGAAGGTTAAATAACAACTTGATAATCACCGTTGTGGTTTTGCATAGGTAATAATTGTTCTTGCTAGTTGCCCGTAGCAGCCACGTAAAACTTGCAACAACAAAGTAGAGGATGTCTAACTTGTTTTTGTAGGGCATCTTGTGATGTGACATGGTCAAGACGTGATATGATGTATGTTGATGTATGAGATGATCCTGTTTTGTAATAAGTTCACGACTTGCATGTCGATGAGTACGACAACCAGCATGAGCCTTAGGGGTGTCTTTAATTATTGTATGACTTGCGTGTCAATCACTTAGCGCCATGTAATTGCTTTACTTTATCGCTATGTGTTAGCAATAGTTGTAGAAGCAATAGTTGGTGAGACGACCCCAATGCTACGATGGAGATCAAGGTGTCACACCGGTGACGATGGAGATCACACCATTGCTTTGGAGATGGAGATCAAAAGCACAAGATGATGATGGCCATAACATGTCACATATTTTGATTGCATGTGATGTTTATCATTTATGCATCTTATTTTTCTTAGAACGACGGTAGCATTATAAGATGATCCCTTCACTTAATTTCAAGATAAAAATGTTCTCCCCAAGTGTGCACCATTGCTAAAGTTCGTCTTTTTGAAACACCTCGTGGTGATCGGGTGTGATAGATTCTATGTTCACATACAATGGGTGTAAGCCAGTTTTGCACATGCAGAATACTTGGGTTAACTTGACGAGCCTAGCATGTACAGACATGGTCTCGGAACACTGGAGACCGAAAGGTCGAATGAGTCATATATATAGTAGGTACGATCAACATGAAGATGTTCACTATTGAAGACTACCCCATCTCACGTGATGATCGGACATGGGTTAGTTGATTTGGATCACGTATCACTTAGACAACTTGAGGGATGTTGATTTAAATGGGAGTTCATTAGTAATGTGATTAGTTTAACTAAATTCATGAACTTAGTCCTAATAGTCTTTGCAAATCTATGTTGTAGATCAATGGCCCGTGCTACCGTTCCCTTGAATTTTAATGCGTTCCTAGAGAAAGCTAAGTTGAAAGATGATGGTAGCAACTACACAGACTGGGTCTGTAACTTGAGGTTTATCCTCATTGTTGCACAGAAGAATTATGCCCTTGATGCACCGCTAGGTGACAGACCTGCTGCAGGAGCTGATGTAGACGTTATGAACATCTATCAGATTCGATCTGATGACTACTCGATAGTTCAGTGTGCCCTGCTTTACAGCTTGGAACCAGTACTTCAAAAGCATATTGAACTCCACAGAGCATATGAGACGTTCCAAGAGTTGAAGTTGATATTTCAAGCTAATGCCCGGGTTGAGAGATATGAAGTCTCCAACAAGTTCTTTAGCTGTAAAATGGAGGAGAATAGTTATGTCAGTGAACACATACTCAAAATGTCTGGGTACCACAACCACTTGACTCAGCTGGGAATTGATCTTCCAGTTGAGAGTATTATTGATAGAGTTCTTCAGTAACTGCCACCAAGCTAGAAAGGCTTCATGATGAACTATAATATGCAAAGGATGACGAAAACGATTCCTGAGCTCTCCGTGATGCTGAAATCGGCGGAGGTAGAAATCAAGAAAGAGCATCAAGTTTTGATGGTTAACAAGATCACTAGTTTTAAGAAAAAAGGCAAGGGAAAGCAAGGAAACTTCAATAAGACTGGCAAGCAAGTTGCCACTCCCGTAAAGAAGCCCAAAGCTGGACCTAAGCCTGAAACTGAGTGGTTCCACTGTAAGGAAGATGGTCACTAGAAGCGGAACTCCCCCAAGTACTTGGCAGATAAGAAGGATGACAAAGTGAACAAAGGTATATTTGATATACATGTTATTGATGTGTTCCTTACTAATGCTCGTAGTAGCGCCTGGGTATTTGATACTGGTTCGGTTGCTCATATTTGTAAATCGAAACAGGAGCTGCAGAATAAATGAAGGTTGGCTAAGGATGAGGTGACGATGGGCGTCGGAAATGGTTCCAAGGTTGATGTGATCGCCGTCGGCATGCTACCTCTACATCTACCTTTGGGATTAGTTTAGACCTCAGTAATTTTTGTTTGGTGCCAGCGTTGAGCATGGACATTATATTTGGACCTTGTTTATTGTGAGACGGTTATTCATTTAAGTTAGAGAATAATGATTGTTCTATTTATATGAGTAACATCTTTTATGGTCATGCACCTTTAGTGAATGGTCTATTCTTGTTGAATCTCGATCGTAGTGATACACATATTCATAATATTAATGCCAAAAGATGCAAAGTTGATAACAATAGTGCAACATATTTGTGGCACTGCCGTTTAGGTCATATTGGTGTAAATTGCATGAAAAAACTCCATGCGGATGGACTTTTGGAATCACTTGAGTATGAATCATTTGATACTTGCGAACCATGCCTCATGCGTAAGATGACTAAAACTCCGTTTTTCGGAACAATGGAGCAAGCTAATGACTTACTGGAAATAATACATACTGATGTATGTGGTACAGTGAGTGTTGAAGCACGCGATGGGTATCGTTATTTTCTAATCTTCACAAATTATTTGAGTAGGTATGGGTCTATCTACTTGATGAAACACAAGTGTGAAACATTTCAGAAGTTCAAAGAATTTCAGAGTGAAGTCGAGAATCATCATAAAAATAAAATAAAGTTTCTACGATTTGATCGCGGAGGTGAATATTTGAGTTACGAGTTTGGCCTTCATTTAAGACAATGTGGAATTGTTTCATAACTCACGCCACCTGGAACACCACAGCATAATGGTGTCCGAACGTTGTAACCATACTTATTAGATATGGTACATTCTATGATGTCTCTTACCGGTTTGCCTCTATCATTTTGGGGCTATGCATTAGAGACTGCCACATTCATGTTAAATAAGGCACCGCCTAAATCCATTGAGACGACACCATATGAACTATGGTTTGGCAAGAGACCTAAGTTGTCATATCGTTAAGTTCGGGGATGCGACGCTTATGTCAAAAGTGAAAGGGCTAGTTATCGACTAGAGGGGGGGTGAATAGGCGATTTTTATGAAAGTCCTCAAAACGTGGGAGTTTCGAAGACAAACAATAGAAACAAGACTATTCGGATGCAGCGGAAGGTAGACTACACTAGACAAGCCTTAGTCAAGTATTCAATGAAGTGAAAGCACAAAGACTAATAGCAGGTAGGTAGTAAAGATCGGGATGGAAGATAGTATGGAGCCAATCAGAACAGGTAGTCACACAGTGAAGTCAAACAGATAACGCAATCAGGCAATGACTTCATGAAGACAAATTGTAAGTAAAGAGAAGTAAGAGATAGAACCAGTGGCTTCAGAAGGATAGGGGTTTGTTCGACCAGTTCTAGTTGTTGTGACAACTGTACATCTGGTTAGGGAGGCTGAGATTCAACTCAGAAGACCGCGTCTTTACCTTATTTCCCTTGAGCTAAGGACACTTAGTCCCCGCCCAATCATTCTGGTAAGTCTTCAAGGTAGACTTCCGAACCTTCACAGACTTTGTTCATCGGCAATCCACAATGGCTCTTGGATGCTCAGAACGCGACGCCTAACCGGCTGGAAGATTCACAGTCCTCATGTGTAACAAGTCTTCAAATCACGCGGACAGAAAGACTTCGGTGATGCCAAACACTCTTTGGGCTCTGGGTGGTTTGGGTTCTCTCTCGAAAGCTTCGACGGTGGGTTGCTCTCAAACGACAAAAGCCATGTACTAACTCTGAGCAGCCACCAATTTATGGTGTAGGGGGAGGGCTATTTATATCCACTTGGCAAACCGACCGGATTTGTCCGAAATGACCCTAGGTCACTAAGGAACTGACACGTGTCGCAACGGTCAGATTTCAAACACACGCGACAGCTTGACTTGGACTACAAGTCAAGCTGACTCATCCGACTCTGGATAAGATTTGCTCTCATTGTCTTCGCTCGAAGACATAGGATTTGGTTGAGCATCACTTCAGTCACTCTGACTTTGTTCACTTGGACCCCATTTAACAGTGCGGTGGTTCCTATGACTCAACAAAGAAGAAAAGGAAACAACAAAACAACTAAGTCTTCGTGCTCCATAGTCTTCACTCAATTCTTCTCATGTCATAGTCTTCAACGTGAATGGCTTCACAGACCACCATTGTCTTCAATGTCTTCACACATTTTTAGGGGTCATCTCCGGTAGGTAAACCGAATCAATGAGGGACTACTACTTGTGTTATCCTGCAATTCTCACAAACACATTAGTCCCTCAACCAGGTTTGTCGTCAATACTCCAAAACCAACTAGGGGTGGCACTAGATGCACTTACAATCTCCCCCTTTTTGGTGATTGATGACAAACTGGTTGAAGTTTTCAACGGCGATAAATGTATGTGAAATTGTAAAGGATTAAGATATTGTCTTCATAGATGGCAAAAAGGCTCCCCCTGAAGATGTGCATATAAATGTTTTGCGTTGGAATGCAAATGCACATGGCAGGTTGTACTTTTGGAGATCCTCTTCACCATATGAAGACAATACATCATGCATGACAGATATACAGGAATAATGACATGCATAATGAAAAATGGACGTCTGCGAGATGACTTCATGCGGGATTTATCATCGCATCTGCGGAATTTATCATCGCATCACAGAATAGCAGAAAAAGTAGGAGACGACCATCAAGTTTAAGTGTTACAACTCAAAGAACCAAATGTATCAAAAGCGAGAGTTGTAAGCACTAGGCAAAAAGTATATCATCCACCCATCTGGACCCGCTTGGAGACTATCAACATATGCTTCTCCCCCTTTTGTCAGTAAGGACCAAAAAGGTTTGAAGACATAGTCGCTACTCGTTCCCATGAGGAGTAGGTGAAGCAGCAGGGTCGTTGTTGAGGTTTGGTGGTGTAGAAGAACTTGGTGCAGTGTCGACACACGCTGAGGTTGGAGGTGGTGAGGTAGCATCATCTGCATCATCAAGACTCGCATTCTGATTCTGCGGAGGAGTACTCTGAATCTTCAAGAGACGGGGTTCGACGTAAGACAGCATTCCTGGGAGGAGTGGAGTCAAACTTGAATCTCTCGGTGAAGCCATCGTCTTGAAGATCGGCTTGACCTTAGCAATGTCGACTCTTCCAGGACCTCCGACAGGTTTCATGAGTGACAAAGGCATTCTTGGTGGCAAGATTGCGAATGCGATTGACATCCACCAAGAGGCTTTGCATTTGACGCTTCATCCAGTAATGATGCTTGTCATGTTTCTGATGCAAGGCCACGAGAAGCTCTCGGTCGTTGAGCACACGAGATCGCTTCCAAGGCCTTGGAGCAATAGTGCTACGTGGCTTGGTGCGTGCGCGCGAGTGTTGCGGCGGAGGATAAACACGAGAAGCAACCTGAACACCTTCAACATGCTGGGCAAAGCTCTTATGATCTGCATTGTGAAGATATAGTGCTTCCTTGGCAGGATCTGGGTAAATGGCTTCAATGGACATATCAACCTCTGGTAGAAATATGAGATGGTTACGTGCAGAGGGCTGATAGTCAATGGCAGAGTGAAGCTTGATCGGGCGCATAATCCAAGGAGCATAAATTTCGGACCAAAGATGTCGAGATCCGGATGCAGACAAATTGGCGAATGAAGAAATCCACGAGTATTGAAGCTTTTGCCATTGAGAATATAGAAGACCAATGTCTCCATTGCACCTTCAAGCTTTGCTGAGGAGGAATGCCCTTTGATGGGCCATAGAGTTCGCCTAATGATGTGATAGATGGTGCGGGGCAGATACTCTAGGTCTTCAACAAAGAATTCCTTGGGTTATTCAGCATCCTGTGGCAGTGGCTTCATCATGCTTAGCATTTGGCTCATGTTGGGCTTTGGCTTTTGAAAGATGCTCTCCAATGCATCAGGTGAAGCTGACAACCAGGTTCATACAATTAGCCTGGAGTGGACAGGTCGGTGAGCTCAATGAGATCAAAGGCTCTGGCGTCATGATGTACATTGTCAGTCATCCACTCAAGGACCCATGTCGTTGTATCCCTTTTGTAGCCGCGAATGTGGAGGGTTGCATAGAATTGCAGTAGAAGCTCCTCATTCCAATGTTCCTTGTCGGTAACAAACTGCAGAAGGCCAGCATCTCAAAAGCAGACAAGGGCTTCTGCTAAGAAGGGCAGACCAGCAATGACTTTGGTGTCCAGACGCATATGAGGAAATATGCGCTCTTGATTGTATAGAATACATGAGTAGTAGCTGCGCTGCTGATAACTCCAGAACCGATCTGATGATATTCTTGGCTTGGAATATGGGTTCTTGGCAGTATCGAAGAAGGTTTTGTGTGCAATGAAGCCGTTGACATTGAATGAGCCTGGTGCTGATGCAGTACCTGGAAACCTTGGCAGCCTTGGTTTTGGCTTCTGAACCTGAGGCATGTGCTCCACATGATAGTCAAACTGAGGTCCGGGAGCAGGCAGAGGAACCAGAATTGGCCATCTGACAGGGACAAGTTCGCCTTGGTAGAATGCTTGCTCAATGGTGTGGGGACTTGGAGGCGGAACAAGAGCAGTGGCATTAGCAGAGGCGTCAGGCTGCACATTTGTTGCAGGTGCATCATTGGCTTCATGCACAGTGTTCATTGCAGGCGCTACATTATCTTCAGCCATGACAATGTCATTGGCTTCAGTAGTGCTGTTGGTGGCCGCCTCAGGATTCTCAACCTCCACTTGAGTAGCTGGAGGGTCGGGTATAGACATGTTCTCCTCGAGAACAACTTCTTGGGTGGTAGGGGGAGTAGCAACATGCTCTTCTTCTCCTTGTCCTTCATCGGCTGATGCAGCAGGAATGTCTTCAGAAGCATTAGCTTGAGACCTTTGGAACTGCACGGAAGGATTGTCTTGAGGAACATAGCGTGCCCTTGCTGGACTGGTTTGAGTCTTCTTCTGTGATGGTAGTCATGGAGATAGATGGCCTTAGATGTTTGCGAAGCCGTTGGAACACGGGCGACGCCTTTAGCGAGGGTGTGGTCTCCATGTAATTATCATCATTCACCAATAGACTGGTGACTTGCACTGGTGGAGGACGAGGTGTACTTGGTGAATCTTGACTAGGAGTTGCTAGTTGGGGGCGATCAACCCATGAGGCATCTTGAGAGATTGGAGTCAAAGGACGACCAATACTGATGAGCTCGTTGTTCGTGAGAACAGGCGATGATACCGTTGGGCGCTCAATCTGAGGAAGGACTTCATCATCTTCTATATTGTCTTGGGGACCAATGTCTTCAGCCGTGATGGGGTCAACGGTTGGATCTTCTTCAGCTTCAGGAGCCTCTGTGGAAGCAGGCTCATGAACGATCAACTGACGTTCTTGATTTTCAGGGTCAGGGTGAGCAAAAGCAATGGGTTCGACAACAAGGGGCTCTATGGGAGCAGCCCGATCTCTCTTCTTGGTTTTTCTCTTCTTGGGGGGGGGTGCATCATCAGCGGTGCGCTTGATTTTTTGCTTCCTGGCTTCGGCTTCAGCTGCTTTGGTTTTCTTCTGTTCTGAAGCCATTGTGGGGACCTTAGGCTTCGAGCTTGTCATGCTGGCAGGGAAGACAATGTGAGGTTCTTCCCGCTATGGAACTTCAGCTTGGACCACAATATGCTTCTTCTTCTTCTTGCTAGCCATCTTGGGGTCAATGCCAGGACATCCAAGAGCCTTGCACTTTTCAGCTTTGTTGTAAGCCTGAACACACTTGGTAGCAATATTTTTCATGCACTTTCTTGAACCTTTGGCTTCCTCGCATTTCTTACGAAACGCCTCCTTGAGGTCATTCAGCATCAGCTTGAATTTCTGAACATCAACCACACTAAGCTTGGCCACATGCTTCTTGAACTTCTCTTTCTCAAAGTCAATCTTGTTCTTCCATTCAACAATTTGCTGAGCCAGAGCCAGCTCGGGAGCAATTGCGCCTTGGAAGGCGACGCTGATGCCAATGGGGAGTTGAAGATCATCAAAACTAAGATCTTGATTGTAGAACCATTCATCAATGAAATTATCCAAAATGTTCACATCGAAGAGGGGCAGATCATTGAAGATCTCCGCCTCTTGCTTGCTCTTTATCAGCTGCTCAAGAGCATCGTTACCAAACTCCTCATCTGAAGATAGATCAATGGCTTCAGATTCGTTCCTCAGAACGGTAGCTGGTGTTAGTGCTTGACTGGATCTCTGAACAGTTTTCTTCTGTGGCTTCTCGCGCTTCTTGGAGATGCGAGAGAGATCTTCGAGGGTATTCTTGGGAGCATGAGGCGATTGCCAATGGCTTCACTCGAGAAGCTTTTGGTGCAGCAGATGATTTTGAAGCCTTAGCTTTCTTTTGCTTGTGCGGCTTAGGAGTAGGAGCTGGAGCATCATCAGTGTCAGCACCATCATCAGAATGATCCACTTTTTCACCTTGGACAACAATGTGTGTGATGAGGCCTGCAAGGTTGTAGAAGGGGCCGATCTTGTTCTCATTGGCTTCACGGGTGCCATCTTCCCGAGGTGAAGAAGGACCAGGGTTGAAGTCAAGTCCTAGAGCCTTCTTGTTCTTCGCAGCTGAGTCTTTGGCGAACTGGTAGTTGCACTTGAACAGATGGTCTTCATGGCACCACAGCAGAGAAGAAGGGTCAGCGTTCTCTGGCTGCAGCCCGCGAATCATGCACGGATAGAATTCTCATTGAATGGCTTCAGGAAGGGACTAGGGTTGAAGATTTTTGTACACAATATCTCCCTAGGGTCCCTTGATGGAATTCTTCTCTGCATACTCTTCTGTGACGAAATGGTACTTGAACCATTCCTCTGCCCAATATCTTCGAATCCACTGGATTCGATTCTTGCGTCCTGTATACGTTTCCTCTGGGTCTGTTTTGTACAGCCCGTGCAAATATGGAGGCAAATCCTTGGAGGTGTTCCCACGGCGCTGTATGCCTCCCTTTCTTGCTGACTTCTCAGTGGCCATGAAGCTTAATATGAAAGGCTTCAGTACTTGCAAGGGCTTCAGACGGCTGGTCAGACAAGAATTGGCTTCAGGTGAATTGATGTGACACTGTAAGAATTCTGCAAACGAATGCAGACTATGAGAACCAAGGGATTCTCCCACGGACATGTACATGTGCCAGCATTAGAGGTGCGAGGGAAGGGGAAGAGGTCATATGCATTCTCAAAAGATTTTGAAGGTAAATCAGTTTGAAGACATTGACCTCATAACGCGAAGACATTCACTTATTTGATGAGAGTTGGTTCCAGAGTTGTACAAATCCAAGAATAAGTACAAGTGAGGGATCTAACTTGTAACGAAGCATAAGTGAATAAACTAGGCAGAGTATGAGATACAGATTGAGATAGATTCAACTTGGAGATCTAGAAACCACTTTTGGTAAAGAAGGATGAATCTATCAGATCGAAAAGACGGTAAAAAGTGAAATTTAATTACCACACGAAGAACTGCTAGATGGAGCGAAGTTGGAGGCCGAGCAGTTCGATCTTCCGTGCCCTAACTTGGCAACGGAGGACACCTATGGCGACGGCGGAGAGGAAGAGGTCCACGGCCGGCGTGAGGACGGCGTCAGAGAAGTCGCGGCAGCTAAGCGCTTCATCGCCGGCGTCGTCGAGAGCTAGCGGAGGCGCTAGGGTTTGTGAGATGTGGCGAGAAGGAAGAAGAATTTTTGACCGAGACGTGACGGGTATTTATAAGGAAAGAGACGACACAATGCAATTACGCAGGTGCCCCTGGCGGTTCACATCTGACGGACACATGGCAAGCATGCAACACCTTGGAAGTTGTTCCATGTCCCACGCACACCTGGATTGTCGGGGTGGTCATTCCGAATTCTCTGGTTTTCAGGCAAAAAGGATATAGCATTAAAAACAGATATAAATGTTTGTCAGATTGACTTCAGCTGACAAGGTCTCAGTGAAGACAATCGACAGTTTTCAATAGAATGCATATGATTTGGACAGATAGAGTTGGGGTAGAAGTATGGATAGGTTAGGGTCCGATCACATTCACTTAGTTCAAAAGATTCGACACGAAGCCATAGCTATAAGTGAATGTTGTAGAGGACAGAACACAAATAAGTATATAACTAGTATAAGGCCAAACCAACACAAATGAAGATAAACTTGAATATAAGCCAGGGATGAAGATAAATCAAATATGAAGACTTTGCAAACATGATGCCAAGAGAAGCACTTCAAACAAAAGTTTGGTTGTGGCTTTACCCACCGTATAGTAAGTATTAGACCCAGACACGGCGCACAATTATCGTTGCGCTTCGAAGTCAAATTCCGCATTAATGTATTCACACTTAGAGTGTATGTCTTCATTGATAGAAGATATACATTACTTTGTGTGTTGCACATCTAAGTAATCAAAATGCATAAGTGTTAGGAGGTGTGCCTAATCATAGGACATTTGAGGATTCCAAGATATTTAGCTCACACCGCAACTTGCAAAACCTTTTCTCATCCAAGGGCTTTGTGAAGATATCAATAACCGCTCTTACGTCTTGGCGTGTATGATATCAATATATTCCTTCATAACATGATCTCTCGAGAAAGTGATGGCGAATTTCAATGTGCTTTGTCTTGAGTCTGAATGGGTTGTTGGCAATCTTGATGGCACTATCATTGTCGCAGATGAGAGGCACATTCTTTAGATGGGTACCATAGTCCTTGAGAGTTTGCTTCATCCAGAGAAGCTGAGCACAAGAAGACCAAAGAGCAATGTATTCAGATTCAGCGGTGGAGAGAGATACAGTTACGCTTCTTTGAAGACCAACAGACAAGAGATCGTCCCGAAAGTGACATGTGCACGATGTGGACTTGCAATCAACCTTGTCACTAGCATAATCAGCATCGAGAATCAACTAGATCAAACTCGAGCCCTTTGGATACCATAATCCTAATGTTGGGGTGTAAGCCAAATATCGAAGAATTCGCTTCACAGCTAAGTGATGCGATTCCTTTGGTGCCGCTTGGAATCAGGCACACATGCAAACACTAAGCATTATATCTGGCCTAGATGCGCATAAACAAAGTAAAGAACCAATCATGGAGCGGTATACCTTTTGATCGAACTCTTTACCATTGTCGTCGGGACCCAGATGACTTTTGGTTGGCATTGGTGTCATGTATCCTTTGCAATCTTGCATTCCAAACTTCTTCAGGCAATCTTTGAGGTATTTTTCTTGAGATATGAAGATGTCGTTGCATTCTTGTGGTTGGAGACCGAGAAGAACTTCAGCTCGCCCATCATGGACATCTGATATTGCTCTTGCATCATGTGACCAAACTCATCACTGTATTTCTTGTTGGTGCAGCTGAAGATAATGTCATCCACATAGATTTGGCACACAAACAGTTCACCATCATATGTCTTCGTGAAGAGTATAGGATCTAGTGAACCAGGTTTGAAGCCTTTGCTCTTCAGGAAGTCTTTGAGCGTATCATACCAAGCATGAGGGGCTTGTTTGAGTCCATACAATGCCTTGTTGAGCTTGTATACCATATCAGGATGTTTTGGATCTTCAAAGCCAGGAGGTTGTGTGACATATACTTCTTCTTCTATCTTTCCATTGAGAAAAGCACTCTTCGCATCCATTTGATACAGAAGGATGTTGTGATGATTTGCATAGGCAGTATGCGAATGGCTTCAAGCCTTGCCACCGGAGCAAATTTTTCATCAAAGTCAATTCCTTCCACTTGAGTGTAACCTTGTGCAACGAGACGAGCCTTGTTTCTGACCACTTGACCATGCTCATCTTGCTTTTTGCGATATATCCATTTGGTGCCAATCATATTGTGCTTCCGACGATCAGGACACTTGACTAATTCCCACACATTATTTAGCTCGAACTGCTGAAGCTCTTCTTGCATAGCTTGTATCCATTCAGGTTCCATGAAGGCTTCATCAACTTTCTTGGGTTCAGAGATTGAGACGAATGCAAAATGCCCATAGAAGATGGTTAGCTGTGTTGCTCTTTGAGTTGCTTTTGAATGAGTTAGTGGACCAGGTGCATTCAAGCTATTAATTATCTTCTCAATCTGAACTTCATTTGCAACGCGAGGATGAGCAGGACGAAGATTTTGCTCTTGCTGATCAATGTCATTATTTGGGGGATTGTCTTCAGGCTGAGCATTGTCTTCAGGTTGACTAGGTGCAGAAATGACAAGATTCTCTTCAGTTTGATTCTCAGAAGGTATGATATCTCCAATTCTCATCTGCTTGATAGATTCACTTGGAGGTACTTCATCTAGCACATTTGGCAGGTGCTCTCTTTGCGAGCCGTTAGTCTCATTGAACCGCACATCCACAGTTTCAACCACTTTATAGTGAAAGAGGTTGAAGACTCTATAGGTGTGCGAATCGTTTCCATAACCAAGCATAAAACCTTCATGTGCTTTCGGTGCAAATTTTGAAGTGTGATGTGGATCCTTGATCCAGCACCTAGCACCAAATACTCTGAAGTAGATTACATTTGGCTTCTTACCAGTTAGGAGTTCATAGGATGTTTTCTTCAGAAGCTTGTGAAGATAAACACGGTTGATGATGTGGCAAGCAGTGACAATGGCTTCAGGCCAGAACTTCCGCAGAGTCTTGTACTCATCAAGCATTGTTCGGGCCATCTCAATGAGAGTTCTATTCTTGCGCTCGGCGATGCCATTCTGCTGAGGTGTATAAGGAGAAGAGAACTCATGAGTGATACCCAGTGTATCCAGATAGAGATCGAGGCCAGTGTTCTTGAACTTAGTGCCGTTGTCGCTTTTGATGTGCTTGATCTTGACACCATAGTTCGTCATGGCACGATTGGCAAAGCGTCTGAAGACATCCTGCACTTCAGTCTTGTAGAGGATTATATGCACCCAAGTATATCTAGAGTAATCATCAACAATGACGAAGCCATAGAGGCAAGCGATGGCGATGAGAGTAGAGTAGTGAGTAGGGCGAATAAGTCCATGTGGAGCGGATCGAAGGGTGAGATGTAGTCATGATTGTCTTCGAGGATGCTTGGCCTAGTCATCTTTCCACTTCGCGGTGCCACACAGATGGTCCTTCTTGAACTTGACGCCTTGATGCCCACGACATGCTTCTTCTTGGCGAGAGTGTGCGAGTTCTTCATGCCGAGATGTCCTAGCCTTCGATGCGAGCCGGCGATTCGAAGCCTTTGCTAGAAGACATACGGCCATCTGTGGTCCTGCTGAGAAATCTACCATATATAGATCATCTTTCCGATACCCTTCAAAGACTAGAGACTTGTCAGATTCCATTAGTACAAGGCATTGATATTTTCCAAATAGCACAATCATGTTTAAGTCACAAAGCATTGAGACAGACATTAAGTTGAAACCAAGGGATTCAACAAGCATCACTTTATCCATATGCTGATCCCTTGATATTGCAACTCTGCCTAGACCCAATACCTTGCTTTTACCAGTGTCAGCAAATGTGATGTGACTTTTTTCTGATGGACGTAGCTTTGAATCCATTAGAAGACTTCGATCGCCCGTCATGTGGTTAGTGCATCCACTGTCCATAATCCATTCTGAAGTACGAGGTGTCATAGCCTACAGTGCAGTTTGGGGGATAGGCTTCACCAAGCGAGTTGTGAAGCATAAACATTTGACGAACAAGTGGAACATGAAAATTCAGATCTTGGTTAGGATAGATAGGATGAGTGTCAAGGAATCCTGGAATGAAGTACATAGTAAGACCATTTGGGCATTTTATCTTGCGCCCCACAAGATGTTTAAGGTTCCCAGCATTAGTTTTGGACGCCTTTGATTTCCGGCTGGAGACCTTTCCCTGCATAAGAGAGTTAAGTTTTCTTAACCACCCACATTTTCAGGGGTGGCTTAGAAGCAATGCGTCTAAGTGCAGCATCTGAGAATTTTGGCTTTGGAGCCCTAGTAAATAGCTTTGCAGGAGGTGAATAATACTCATAGGAATAAGCGGAAAAGTTCTTTGTTCTATGAACATAGCGGTTTGAGGAAGCACGCTCATATTCATGGGTCTGAGTATGATTTCCCTGCAAAACATTAACGTTAGGGTGACTCAGATGAGTCCTCGGTCTGTATGAAGCTTTTGGACCATATGAAGCCTTTGGTATGGGATTTGTCTTGTTCACAGGTGGTGTCATGATGACATTCACTGGAAGATTCTCAAGACAACTTTTGGGAACCCATATCTTCTTCATAGGTGGCCCATTCCTGCAGTTAGTACCAATATACCTGGCAAACACTTCACCATTCTGATTCTTAAACAGTTTATAGTTTGCATCAAAGGATTCATCAACGATAATGGGGTTAGCACAAGTGAAACCAGACAAGGTGGATGGATCTACTGAAGGTTCCTTTGCAGCAACCCATGTGGTTTTGGGGTACTGCTTAGGCTTCTAGTACGACCCATCAACATTCATTTTCCTCTCGAACCCAACACCCTCTTTCCTAGGGTTTCGGTTCAGAATATGCTTTTTGAGGACATCACATAATGTCTGAGCCCTTTGAGACTTTTGTACATCCCTATCTCAAGCAGTGTCTTCAACCTGGCATTCTCATCAGCAATGGTAGTGGTATCCTCAGCGTAGGGGTTAGTTAGCACATCAGCAGTTGAAGATATTGCAACAATGAGCAGCGATGAGAACATTCAAGAATGTAAGCGGCGTTATCACGCTCAATGCATTTTAGGCATGGTGGTTCAAATCCTTCCTGAGCGGGACTGATCTGTTGAGCGCGAAGTGACTCATTCTCCTTTTGAAGATCTTCATGATCCGATCTCAATTTCTCAAGTTCCTCTTTCCTTTGAAGATAATCATAGGAAAGCTTTTCATGAGAAGTTGTCAGCGATTCATGTTGACCTTCAAGTTCCTGGTACTTAACATGAAGATTTTTTATTTCTTCAATTAAGGACTGCGACTTGGTCATTTCCGTGTCCAACAGGTCATCGCATTAGTCTAACAGGTTTGAGTATGTTCCATAGCTTTCTGTTGTTCAGTTGCAATTTTAGCAAGTGTTTTGTAACTAGGTTTGGATTCACCATCAGAGTCATCTTCACTTGATGTTTGAAAGTAAGCATTGCGTGATTTTACCTTGGCACCACGTGCCATGAAGCAGTAGGTGGGAGGCGACTCTTCCTTGTCATTATCATCAGCATTGGTGACGGAGCCATTGTCTTTGGTGTTGAAGATGGACTTGGCGACGTAGGCTGTAGCTAGAGCTAGACTCGCAACACCAGAGTCAGACTCCTCCTCAGATTCCACCTCTGCCTCCTCAGAATCTGACTCCTCCTCTGAATCCATTTCCTTGCCAACAAAAGAACGGGCCTTGCCTGATGAGCTCTTCTTGTGTGATGAAGACTTGGAAGAAAACTTGGAAGAAGACTTTGAGGATTTCTTCTTCTTGTCATCAGAATCATATTCTTTGCTCTTCTTCTTCTTCTTCTCATTGTCCCACTGTGGACACTCAGAGATGTAGTGACCGGGTTTCTTGCACTTGTGACAGGTTCTCTTCTTGTGATCATAGGCAAAAGCTTCATCATTCCTTGAGCTGGATCGTGAAGACTTTCTGAAGCCTTTCTTCTTGGTGCATTTCTGGAACTTCTTCACAAGCATAGCAAGCTCTTTTCCAGTGTCTTCAGGATCACCAGAACTGCAGTTAGATTCTTCTTCAGATGAGGAAGCAGCAGCCTTTGCCTTCAAAGCTCGAGTTCGGCCATAGTTGGGGCCATAGATATCTCGTTTCTCAGATAGCTGGTACTCATGTGTGTTGAGCCTCTCAAGTATGTCGATGGATCGAGAGACTTGAAATCGTATGTTCTTGTATCATCAGGGCTAAGGTGTCAAATGAGCTGTCAAGAGATCTCAGTAGTGTCTTCACTATCTCATGCTTCGTGATCTCAGTGGTGCCGAGTGCTTGGAGCTCATTTGTGATATCAATGAGGCGATCAAACGTGAGCTGGACATTCTCGTTTTCGTGTCTCTTGAAGCGGTTGAAGAGGTTGCGGAGAGTACTGATACGTTGATCTCGCTGAGTTAAGACGCCTTCATTGACCTTGGAGAGCCAGTCCCGGACTAGCTTCGACGTTTCCAGAGCACTCACACGGCCATACTGTCCTTTGGTAAGGTGACCACAGATGATGTTCTTGGCGGTAGAGTCCAGTTGAATAAACTTCTTGACATCAGCAGGGGTGACACCTTCACCAGTCTTGGGAACACCGTTCTTGACGACATACCATACATCGACATCAATGGCTTCAAGATGCATGCGCATCCTATTCTTCCAGTAGGGATATTCAGTGCCATCAAAGATGGGGCACGCAGCGGAGACTTTGATTATCCCTGTAGTCGACATAGCTAAACTCCGGGTGGTTAAACCGAATCACACAGAACAAGGGAGTACCTTGCTCTGATACCAATTGAAAGGGCTAGTTATCGACTAGAGGGGGTGAGGGAGTCCTGGATTAGGGGGTGTCCGGATAGCCGAACTATCACCTTTGGCCGGACTCCTGGACAATGAAGATACAAGATTGAAGACTTCATCCCGTGTCCGGATGGGACTTTCCTTGGCGTGGAAGGCAAGCTTGGCGATACGCATATGTAGATCTCCTACCATTGTAACCGACTCTGTGTAACCCTAACCCTCTTCGGTGCCTATATAAACCGAAGGGTTTTAGTCCATAGGACAGAACAACAATCATACCATAGGCTAGCTTCTAGGGTTTAGCCTCTCTGATCTCGTGGTAGATCTACTCTTGTACTACCCATATCATCAATATCAATCAAGCAGGAGTAGGGTTTTACCTCCATCGAGAGGGCCCAAACCTGGGTAAAACATCATGTCCCTTGTCTCCTGTTACCATCCGCCTAGATGCACAGTTCGGGATCCCCTACCCGAGATCCACCGGCTTTGACACCGACATTAGTGCTTTCATTGAGAGTTCCTCTATGTCGTCATCTTTAGGCCCAATGGCTCCTCCGATCATCAACAACGATGCGGTCCAGGGTGAGACTTTTCTCCCCGAATAGATCTTCGTATTCGGTGGCTTTGCACTGCGGGCCAATTCGCGTGGCCATTTGGAGCAGATTGAACGCTACGCCCCTGGCCATCGTGTCGATTTGGAAGTTTGAACTATACGGCTGACGTCCGCGGAGACTTGATCTTCGACGGGTTCGAGCCACAGCCAAGCGCGTCGCACTGTCACGATGGGCACGATCTAGCTCTAACCCCGGACAGTGCCCTGGAGGCCGCACAAGTGTCCGCTCCGACCCTTAGCTCGGAGCCGACCACGCTGATCGAGGATGGGTGGCTGTGACGAAGTCATGTACCTAGGGTAGGGTCACGGGCCTGTCCAAAGTATCCTACCCAAGGACATCTTCAGAAGAAGCTACCTTCCAGTCGACCAAGAGGGATTCCACTCGACGGACTAGAAGACACTCGACCATGAGGACTCACTCGACCACCAGGAGATCAAGAGCCACTCTGCATCCAAACGGTCTGTAATTAAGTAGTCTTTATGGTCATGATGACACTTTATGTAAGGCGTTACCAGTAACGCCCAGCTTTATGTACTTTAAACCCTGCATAACTAAGGGCCGGAGGGGTCGGGCAGACACTATATAAGCCACCCTCCCTCCTCAGTGTAAAGGGTTCGCACCCTTGTAACCTACACACATATAATCCAGTCGACCGCCCCCGGGCTCCGAGACGTAGGGCTGTTACTTCTTCCGAGAAGGGCCTGAACTCGTAAATCCCTTGTCTGTACAACTACTCCATAGCTAGGATCTTGCCTCTCCATACCTACCCCATTCTACTGTCAGACTTAGAACCACGACAGTTGGCGCCCACCGTGGGGCCGGTGTCTTAGCGATTTTTGGAGAAGTTGCAATTGTTCTGATTGCCTTCATCATGGTTTCTGGTGGAGTTTTGGTCGAGGGCTGCGAGATCCGTCTCGGCGCGCTCACCTTCATCGCCGACGACTCCGCTTGGCTCCAGGAGGCTCCACTCGACATCGACGCGCTCCACGTCCGCGGTGCGACGCATTTTCGGGCGTGTGTCCGTGGCGTCTTGCTGCGGCAACCGTCGACTCCGTATCGGACGACTGCCGTGTTGTCCTCTCTCCCTGTCTCTCGCCAGTGCAAGCGCTCTGGTCGATCGAGGCTTCAGCGGTGGGTGAGACATGCGGTAGCTCGCCAATCGGCCACCACCCAGGTCGCGGCAATTGAGCCCGACGAATCTCTCTACGGCCTATTCGATCTGTCGACTGGCTCCATAGAGACCGCATCCGAGTGCGATAGCACTGATCCAGCGGCGGAGGTCTTGATGGTCAATGGGCCTCGTAGCCCTCCCGGCTTCCCCCGTGACGACGGGATGGACGGTGGAGGTGACCCCGCTCAGGCCCATGAGGAATATAAACCCGAGCCACTTACTTCTCTGCAAAGGGAAGAACTTCACCGCAGGAACGTGGATGCCCTGCATACTCCCATCGCAGGAGAAACTCCCGAGGCTCGTGCCTTGGAAGAGGCGCGTTTGGCAAACTTGGCTGAACGCACTCGACTGGAGAACCTCCAGTGAGCACTCGACGAACGCGCGCGGCAATGAGTACCCAACTCCAGTCGACGTCAACTCTTTCCGCAGCCGACTCAGGTATATCGAACCCCAATTCAGAATTTAGCATCTGCCGCCCGTATAGCAGAGTCAATTCAGCCCTCTCAGTCGGAGGCTGGCAGAGGGTTGATGCAGATCAGGGATTTGCTCCAGGCAGCAGGAGATCAGAATTCAGCTGTGTCACAGTCACGCAACAGATTCACAGTCGATCCGTCGCTGCGAATACTGTTCAGTCGGCTCATAGCCCAAGATCGCCTCCGGCGTGAGGGACGCGAGGGTCGACGTGACTAATATGGTGACCTATTCGATCGCGATGATAGGCGTCGAGTGCCCACTCCTCCCCCAAGGAGTGGGTCTTACGCTCATTGGCAGTTGGATGACAGGCGCCAACTCAGTGTTGGGCGAAGAGCTCCGGTCGACCCCAGGGAACCAGGTTTTGACGCACGATCCATCATCGTGCAAGGCTTGGTCGATCGGAACAGAGCTCATCGAGGTGGCCATGACAGAGATGCGCCCACTAGCAGCCGAGTCCATGTTTGAGTCCGAAATGTTTCAAAGAGGGCTATCAGAGCATGATAATCCCCCAACTTCAGGTTGGCGACTGGGGTAAGTAAGTTCACCGGTGAGTCTAAGCCTGAAACTTGGCTAGAAGACTACCGAGTGGCGGTACAGATTGGCGGCGGAAATGATGAGGTGGCTATGAAACATTTACCACTCATGTTGGAAGGTTCAGCCAGGGCGTGGTTGAATCAGTTAGCTCCTAGTAGCATTTACACTTGGGAAGATCTTTCCCGAGTGTTCGTCAGGACAATCGAGGGAACTTGCAAGCGACCAGCTGGATTGGCAGAGCTGCAAGTCTGCGTGCAGAAGTCGAATGAAACCTTGAGAGATTACATTCAGAGATGGATCACTTTGCATCATACCATGGAGAACGTGTCTGATCATCAGGCAGTCTGTGCCTTCAAGGATGGTGTCAAGAACAGAGAGTTAAGTTTGAAGTTCGGTCGGACCGGAGATATGACACTGAGTCGAATGATGGAAATTGCCACCAAGTACGCCAATGGTGAAGAAGAGGACCGACTCCGGAGTGGCAAGTACAAGCCGAGTCAGTCGGAAAAAGGAAATTCCAGTCGGAAGCAAAAGCGTAAAGCCGAGCCAGCGGCTCCTGGGGAGGCTCTGGCCGTGACCCAGGGCAAATTCAAGGGGAAACCCAAAGGATCTTGGAACCCCAAGAAGGCGAAGTATAAGGAAGGAAATGATGTGATGGATATGCCATGTCACATCCACGCGAAGAAAGACGAAGAGGGTAATTTCATCTACCCGAAACATACCACTCGCCAGTGCCGGCTCTTGATCCAACAATTCCAAGGAAAATAGCCCAAGGACAAGGAAAAGGAGTCGGATAAAGCTGAGGACAAGGAGGACAGTGATGGAGGATATCCTCATGTTAATTCCACCCTGATGATTTACGCTGATGTGGAGAGCAAAAGCCGATTGAAGGTTATCAACCGTGAGGTAAATATGGTCGCCCCGGCGACACCAAGCTATTTGAGATGGTCTCAAACTCCCATTACATTCGACCAGTCCGATCACCCGACTCATATAGCCACCCCTGGGAGGCAAGCTTTGGTGGTCGACCCGGTCGTTGAAGGCACTCGACTGACAAAGGTGCTAATGGATGGTGGTAGCGGACTGAACATATTGTATGCGGAGACGCTAAAAGGAATGGGCATTCGATGTCGGACTGGCGCCGACAATATGAGTTTTCATGGAGTTATACCTGGAAAGAAGGCTGAGTCACTCGGCCAAATAGCTCTGGACGTGGTGTTCGGTGACTCGAAGCATTTCCGCAAAGAAAGGCTGACATTTGAAGTCGTGGATTTTCAGAGCGCTTACCATGCTATTTTGGGGAGACCAGCTTACGCATGGTTCATGGCTCGACCGTGTTACGTGTACCTCAAACTGAAGATGCCCGGCCCCAAGGGCGTGATCACTATCACTGGCAATCGGAAGAAGGCAGAAGATTGTTTTCAGAAAGGCTCGAAAATTGTTGATTCCCAGATAACAATGGTAGAGCTGGAGGGGTACAAGAAAAATGCAGATCGAGTGAATTGTTGCGGGCCAAGAAGCCTGCCACAGAATCAACATTTCAGTCGTCCGGTGAGACGAAGCCCGTTCACATTCACCCGATCGACCCCAATGCAGCTCCGACCCATATTTCCACAACACTCGACCCTAAATAGGAAGAAGTGCTCATCCAGTTCCTCTGTGAGAACTGGGACATCTTTGCATGGAAGCCTGC
Source organism: Aegilops speltoides (assembly GCA_021437245.1). Lineage (NCBI taxonomy): Eukaryota > Viridiplantae > Streptophyta > Magnoliopsida > Poales > Poaceae > Aegilops > Aegilops speltoides. Next base: position 484,853,111 of record CM038147.1, read on the forward strand.
TGACATGCCAGGTGTTCCTAGGGGGCTGGCTGAGCATCGCCTTAGAGTCGACTCAACAGCAAAACCTGTCAAAGAACATCTTCGACGGTCCGCCGTCGAAGAAAACGCCATTGGCGAGGAGGTGGCTCATTTGTTGGCGGCGAGTTTATCAGAGATATACCACTCGAGTGGCTCGCCAATGTCATCATGGTCCCCAAGAAGGACAAGTCACTCCGCATGTGCATTGATTTCAAACACATCAATCGGGCCAGCCCGAAAGATCATTTTCCTCTCCCTCGCATCGACCAAATTGTCGACTTGACTGCGGGATGTGAGAGATTGTCTTTTCTAGACGCCTATTCCGGATACCATCAGATCCGTCTGTATGGACCCGATGAGATCAAAACAGCTTTCATCACTCCATTCGGGTGCTTCTGCTATGTCACCATGCCATTCGGCCTCAAGAATGCCGGAGCCACGTTCATGAGGATGATTCAGAAGTGTTTACTCACTCAAATCAGTCGGAACGTGGAAGCATACATGGATGATATTGTGGTCAAATCACGAAAGGGTTCCGACACATTGGTGACCTCGCTGAAACATTTGCCAATCTCAGGAGGTATGATATCAAGCTCAATCCATCAAAGTGCACATTCAGAGTTCCTGGTGGAAAGTTACTCGGTTTTCTCGTTTCCGAACGAGGAATCGACGCTAACCCAGAAAAAGTTGGCACCATACTCCGAATGTGCCCTGTGCGGGTGCACGATGTCTAGAAGCTTACTGGATGCTTGACCGCGTTAAGTCGATTCATCTCTCGCCTAGGTGAAAAGGCATTGCCTCTTTACCGACTGATGAAGAAGGCAGATAAGTTCGAGTGGACTCCAGAAGCTGATGCAACGTTTGCCGAGCTAAAAGATATGCTCTCCACCCAGCCGGTGCTTGCTGCTCCAATCAGCAAAGAGCCTCTGTTGCTTTATATTGCAGCCACTGGACAAGTCATCAGTACAGTGATTATGGTCGAGCGGGAAGAAGAAGGGAAAGCCTTCAAAGTTCAGCGCCCAGTATATTATCTTTCTGAAGTTTTGACTCCATCGAAGCAAAGATATCCTCATTATCAGAAGCTTGTGTATGGGATTTACATGACCACGAAGAAGGTTGCTCATTATTTCTCTGATCATTCCATTACAGTCGTCAGTGACGCCCCACTTTTAGAGATTCTACACAACAGAGATGCAACCGGTCGAGTGGCAAAATGGGCGGTTGAACTCCTTCCCCTTGATATCAAGTTTGAGGCAAAGAAAGCCATTAAGTCCCAAGCGATAGCAGATTTTCTTGCCGAGTGGATTGAACAACAGCAACCGACTCAAGTTCACTCGGAGCATTGGACCATGTTCTTTGATGGCTCTAAAATGTTAAATGGTTCGGTGCTGGGGTGGTTTTAGTTTCCCCCCGAGGAGATAAGCTCGGATATGTGCTCGAGATCCACTTTGAGTCCTCAATAATGAAGCAGAATATGAAGCACTTTTATATGGGTTGCGCATGGCCATTTCACTCGGCGTCCGTCGCCTTATGGTTTATGGCGACTCAGATTTGGTGGTAAATCGGTGATGAAAAGAGTGGGGCGTTAGAAGCCCAGCCATGACCGGATCTTGCAATGCGATGAGGAAGCTTGAGAAGAAATTCGAAGGGTTACAGCTCCACCATATACCCCGACTGAAGAATCAAGAAATTGATGATTTGGCAAAAATAGGTTCCAAGAGAGAAGCCATTCCCAGTGACGTGTTCTTAGAACATATTCATGCTCCATCAGTCAAAGAAGATCCTTTTCCCGAAGAAGCTCCGCAGCCCAAGAGTGTCACAGATCCGACTGAGGTTGAAGTTCTAGCAGTGGTCGATCTGATCATGGAGGCTTTAGTGATCACTCCCAATTGGACAGTACTGTATATCGCGTATATCTTGAGGAAAGAGCTCCCGGAGGATGAGGAAGAGGCTCGACAGATCGTCCGCCGATCCAAAGCCTTTACTGTGATAAGGGACAAGCATCTGCGAGAGAGTCTGTTGGGTTGGTCGAAATGCATAATGCGAGAAGAAGGTCGGATAATCCTTGATGACATCCACTCGGGGACTTGTGGCCATCATGCGTCCTCTCGGACCATCGTGGCCAAAGCATACCGAGCCGGATTTTACTGGCCAAGAGCGAATGAAATGGCAAAGGAGATAGTCGACAAGTGTGAGGGATGTCAATTTTACTCAAATATGTCACACAAGCTTGCATCAGCACGAAGACCATACCGCTCGTCGGCCCTTCGCGATATGGGGATTGGATATGGTTGGGCCCTTGAGAACAGGCAAGCGGTTTCACACATGTCTTTGGTGGCGGTCGACAAGTTCACCAAGTGGATCGAGGCAAAACCCATCAAGAACCTTGGCGCCGTTCTTGCTGTCGGCTTCATCGAGAATTGATATTCAGATATGGAGTCCCGCACAGCATCATCACTGACAACGGGTCAAACTTCGATTCGGAGGAATTCAGGGCGTTCTGCACATCTCAGGGCACACAAGTCGACTATGCTTCAGTTGCCCACCCTCAGTCAAATGGACAAGCAGAGCGGGCCAACGGCTTGATTCTCAAAGGGTTGAAGCCCCGACCGATGCGTGATCTCAAGCATGCGGCTGGAGCATGGGTCGACGAGCTTCCCTCGGTGCTTTGGGGGTTAAGGACCACGCCTAACCGGTCGACTGGAAGAACTCCGTTCTTTTTGGTCTACGGAGCTGAAGTGGTCTTGCCGAGCGACTTGCTCCACAATGCTCCTCGGGTCGAGCTCTACACTGAAGCTGAAGCAGAACAAGCACAGTAGGATCCAGTCGACCTTTTAGAGGAAGAAAGGGAGATGGCTCTGATCTGATCGACCATTTACCAACAAGACTTGCATCGCTTCCACGCCAAAAACGTGAAGAGTCGAGCCTTCCAGGAAGGAGATTTGGTTCTCCGAGTGGATCAGCAGAAACCACACAAGCTTCCTCCTTCTTGGGAAGGTCCCTTCATCGTCACCAAGGTTCTCCACAACGGAGCGTACCGTCTTTACAACGTTGAGCACAACATCGACGAGCCCCGAGCTTGGAATGCGGAGTTACTCCGCCCCTTTTACACTTAAGTATACACTCGGATGAGTTGTAATAAAAGTACTTGTATAGTTCATGTTTCACAAGATAATAGTGTCATAATTTACCCAATGATTGTTGTCACTTTTATTTGTTCAATAAAATTTCCCCTCAGTGGGTGGCTTAGCTGGGAATCCGTTTCGCCTAAGTTTGTAAAAAAATCCTTGCCGAGTGGTGAGCCAGCCTCCCACTCGGGGGCTTAGCTGCGAATCCGCTTCGCCTAAGTTTAAACAAAATCCTACTGAGTGGCGAGCCAGCCTCCCACTCGGAGGCTTAGCTGCAGTCTAAGTACTCGCCTAAGTTTCAATCAAATCCTACCGAGTGGCGAGCCAGCCTCCCACTCGGGGGCTTAGCTGCAGTCTAAGCACTCGCCTAAGTTCAAGTACAATGTGCGCTCCGCAAGGAGGACGAGGTGCAGGTCGACAGCTACCCTCTTCCTCCGAGCTACGCCACAAGTACAACGTGCGCTCCGCAAGGAGGACGAGGTGCAGGTCGACTGCTACCCTCTTCCTTCGAGCTACGCCACAAGTACAACGTGCGCTCCACAAGGAGGACGAGGTGCAGGTCGACAGCTACCCTCTTCCTCCGAGCTACGCCACAAGTACAACATGCGCTCCGCAAGGAGGACGAGGTTCAGGTCGACTGCTACCCTCTTCCTCCGAGCTACGCCACAAGTACAGCATGCGCTCCACAAGGAGGACGAGGTGCAGGTCGACTGCTACCATCTTCCTCTGAGCTACGCCACAAGTACAACATGTGCTCCGCAAAGGGGACGAGGTGCAGGTCGACCGCCACCCTCTCCTTCCGAGCTACCCCACAAGTATAATGTGCTCTCCATAAGAAAGACAAGGTCGATTAACGCCTTATCCTTCAGAGAGACGCCGTAAAAATCCTACCGAGTGGAGAGCAGACCTCCCACTCGGGGGCTTAGCTGCAGCCCAGTGCTCGCCTAAGTTTTTGAAAATCCTACCGAGTGGAGAGCAGACCTCCCACTTGGGGGCTTAGCTGCAGCCAGTGCTCGCCTAAGTTTTGAAAATCCTCCGAGTGGAGATCGGATCTCCCACTCGGGGCTTAGCTGCAGCCAGTGCTCGCCTAAGTTTTTGAAAATCCTACCGAGTGGAGAGCAGACCTCCCACTCGAGGGCTTAGCTGCAGCCCAGTGCTCGCCTAAGTTTTTGAAAATCCTACCGAGTGGAGAGCAGACCTCCCACTCGGGGGGCTTAGCTGCGGCCCAGTGCTCGCCTAAGTTTTTGAAAATCCAACCGAGTGGAGAGCAGACCTCTCACTCGGGGGCTTAGCTGCAGCCAGTGCTCCCCTAAGTGTATTGGGGAACAAGTCGATTGCAATAAGCACCTCTCTTTAGCCTGCAAAAGACACCTCAAACCAAATGCAAACATATTCAACGTCGAATCCAAGTTCGGATAACACCTAACGGAACCGAAAGTGCTCAGGCGCTAAGCCTGTTAAGGTTTGACGGTTACAAAAATCACTCGGCATACCGAGGCAAATTTAAAGTATCAAGCTCGAAGTTTTTACCCCTCCTATGGAGGGCTGGAAGAATGCAACAAACTCATCGGTCAATTCCATACGCAATCCGAGTGGCTGCGGCGATGAAGGTCTCCATGAAATATCGGAAATCATGCTTCTTGGTGTTAGCCACCCTAAGGGCCGCCAGCTTGTCCTCTCGTGCATCCTTGCGATGAACGCGGGCGAGAGATAGAGCAACATCTGCGCCACACAGGCGAAGACTTCTTCCACTCCACTCGACTTGGGACCTTGTTCGGTCGAGTCGCCGAACTTCGAGGTCATTCTCGAGCGTCTCTCTTGGCCAGAGTGTTGTGTCGATGCGGGAAGTTGTGACCTTCAACCTTGCGAGATAATCAACGACGGCAGCAACACGAGATTCGAGCCGGAGCACATTCATGGCGACTTCATCCTTCACAGGAGAGTTGACGGGATCTAGGTTTATCTCCAGTCGACCAGTCTCCTCTTCAAAGTTCTGGCAAAATTCTGCAAGCGCAACCACCGAGTCAAGACAACAGTCGGATGGAAAGATCACAGTTAAAATGTCTGTTTGGTACAATAGATTACCTTCAAGCATGAGGAATAGCTTCTTGGCGAGTCCACCGGATAAGCCTCGGATCGTTCTTCTTTCCCACCAACTCACGGCCTTGTCACTCAGAGCAATCTTATCACTTTTCAGTCGACTGACTTCCTTGTTGGCAGCATCAAGAGCAGCTTTCAGATTGGTGTTTTCTTCTTCAAGCTTGGTGACTGAAGCCAGCTTCTCATCTGCGAGCTTGGTCTTCTCTAAAGTCGCTTTCTGCATCTCAGCCAAGTCAAGGTCTTTCTTCTTTAGGGCATCCCTCACTTTGTCTGCAAAGTTACAATCGAGACTACTGAAACAAGCGAGGGCAAAGGCGTTCGTCGAGAGCCTCACCAAACATACCTTTAGCTTCCTCCTTCGCCTTCGTTAAGTTCTCCGCCGATTTCAGATCAAGCTCGAGTTGGATGTGTTTGTTCTCCAACTCAGTATAACGAGCCGCAAGGTCGCAGGATTTCTACGAAGAACCAATCGACGGATGTCAAAGACAATTCACTTCCGAGTGACTAAGGAAAAATCATAGCGTTTCTAAGACTACGGCCGAATACAAACATTCGACCATAGTCTCGGGGACTACACCGAGTGGGTGCACTCAGCATGCCCCCACTAGTTCTATCGATTAAGTCGACCGATCGACCAACAACAAAAAAAAGGAGGTGTTCTTCATCATGTGTAGTCGCCGGCAAGATCGACCACGATCTCGGGATCGCACCCGTGGGTGCACTCAGCGTGCCCCACGGTCTATGAATCCATTCGACCTAGTCGAGTAAAGGAAAAACTTAACACATAAAGACTATGGTCGATTGCCGCGATCCACCATAGCCTTGGGATTACACCGGTGGGTGCACTCGGCGTGCCCCCACTAACCCGAATTTCAATCGACACACCCGGTGGGTGTAGGACAAACACTAGGAATTTCGAAAAGAAGAGTTTTCAGATGTCATATCCTAATGAGCAGTGGTGACCGGTGACTGAACATTACTCTGAAGAGCTGAACTGGCGTCATAGGCTGCTTGGCTGGCTTCTCGGAAGGCCTTCACTTGCTCCATCATGACCCCCGCCTGGCGTATTGCTTCTTTAGCAGCACTAGCTTGGTCTTCTGGGATGTGGTGGGTTGAGAAAAGCGAGGGTTGAGCAGCACTCGACGATGAAGGGCGACCACTCGTCAACGGCACCGCAAAGGATGCGGTAGGCCGAGTGACATGCTCTCCCTCCACGACCAACGTCTCAGGTGCTGGCACGTCCTGAGTTGCCTTGCCAGCAGACGCTTTCTTGTTCCTTCTCTGCCTCAGTGGCTCCTCGTCATCATCATCGGGAAGGTCGATAACGACGTTAGATGAAGCTGCAGAAAAAGAATCAAAATTGAAGACAAAAAGCCAGTCGACTGAAGACGGAATTACAAGAGTCATACCAGGTTTCGAAGTAACAGCATCCTCCATCTCCTGATCTTCAGCCTTGACCGAGGTGTCAGAAGTAGCAGCACTGCAATCCCAGAAGTCAGTCGATTAGCTCATGAGTCGACCAAGAACAAGTTCATGAAACGGGAAACTCAAGTTACACATTACCCTGAGATTGTGGGGATCACCATCTTCATCTTCGGCAAGACCTTCGCCGGCTTCAACGGCGCCACTCGAGATTGCTTTGGAGCTTTCTCAGTCGGCACCGGAGAAGTCGTCCGAGGACGCTTGGTCGACTGCGCGACGGTCGCGACCCCCTTACCACACTCGGCCGCGGGATCATGGACAAGCTTCGAACGTCTTTCCGAGCGAGGAGGCGCAACTTCCTCCTCCTCTTCCTCTTCTTCCTCCTCACCAGAGTCATCACCCTCATCATCATCATCATCATCATGTGAATCCCACTCCTCCGGGCTTTCGCCCCCACTTCCTTCCTACTCCTAAATCGGCGTTTGCGCTCCATTGGGCATCGAGTATAACTCAGTGGTGGCCTGATAGACAACAAAACAAAACAAAGGTCAATCGACCAATTTGCAGCGAAGCAGAATGAATAAAGCAAGATTACGATTGAGGATAAGTGGTCATACCGTGTCCGGTGTGTAGGTATGGTCGAGTGGTGGGATCCTCCTAGCCCCTCGAGGGTTGTCCTTATTCCCTATGATTGCGGTCATCCACCTCTCCAGTGTGGCGTCGTCGACTGCTTTTGGATGGACCCGAGTGATATCTTCGGTACCACAGTACAGCCACATCGGGTGGCCTCGGTACTGAAGCGGTTGGATGCGCCGTCTAAGGAAGACCTCCAGAAGGTCCATACCCGTCACTCCTTCCTGAACAAGCTGGACTACGCGCTCCATCAACATTTTTACTTGGGCTTTCTCTTCAGGAAGCACCTTCAGAGAAGAGGGTTTGTTCACTCGGTCCATGGAGAACGGAGGGAGACCAGTCAACTGCCCCGGTGTCGACTTGTCTTGGCAGTAGAACCAGGTCGACTGCCACCCTCTGACCGACTCAGGAAGGGTCATGGCCGGAAAAGTACTCTTACTCCTCATCTGAATCCCAAGACCCCCGCACATCTGCATAACCTTAGTCCTCTCATCATCCGGACTCGCCTTTCACCGTCTGTGAGCGACAGGTGAATATGTGCTTAAAGAGACCCCAGTGTGGTCGACAACCCAGGAAGTTCTCGCACATGGACACGAAAGCAGCAAGATAGGCAATGGAATTTGGAGTGAAATGGTGGAGTTGCGCCCCAAAGAAGTTCAGAAACCCTCGGAAGAAAACACTCGGCGGCAGAGAGAACCAACGGTCTACATGAGTAGCTAGGAGAACGCACTCACCCTCCTGCGGCTGCGGTTGCCACTCGTTCCCCGGAAGCCTTGCTGACCCATGGGAGATCAGACCCTCGTTGGCCAAGTCATTGAGATCCGCCTCGGTGATGGTCGAGCGGATCCAATCCCCTTGGACCCAACCTTGCGGCAGGCGGGACCTTGACGAAGATCCGCCCCGACTAGACGCTCTTCCCTTCACTTTCCCCGTTGCCGTCGCCTTCTTCGCGCGCTCCAAGGCCGCCGTCTTCTCCTTCACCATTGTCGCCGGTGAAGCCCGCGAGGAGTGGATGGGCGGAGGCGAGAGCAGGCACAGCGGGCGGGGATGAAGAGGGCAGCAGGGGGAATGAGGGAGCACAGTTCAAAAACCCTCGCCTGGCGCCTTATATAAGGACACTTCCGAGTGGGTCGACAAGTAGGCCCAAGCGGTCTGTCACATCCCGCTTGATCGCGCGCTGCGTGATACATGGCGAAAAAGGCGGCGCGGAAATCAAGGCATCTACGCCGTATCCCATCCGAGTACCGCGGTCCACCCCACTTCGCGTGCTTCCCAAAATTCGGATCCCACAAAATCCGCTAACAGCAGATCAATCTGTCAGACAGTAGATTTCCTGCGATCCGTCGCTCGGAAGTTTACTAAGTTCAAAAGTTCACTCGATAGAAGAAAGGAATGGATCAAGGCGACTGAAAGAAAAGTTGCTGCCATCATTACAAAAAGATTATTGATCCAAGATGAGACATGTTCAGAACACAAAAAACAGGTCGGAAAGGCTGTCAACTCCTTCCTCACTCAGACCTTGATCCATTAGGGGGCTAATGACGAAGTCATGTACCTAGGGTAGGGTCACGGGCATGTCCAAAGTATCCTACCCAAGGACATCTTCAGAAGAAGCTACCTTCCAGTCGACCAAGAGGGATTCCACTCGGCGGACTAGAAGACACTCGACCATGAGGACTCACTCGACCACCAGGAGATCAAGAGCCACTCTGCATCCAAACGGTCTGTAATTAAGTAGTATTTATGGTCATGATGACACTTTATGTAAGGCGTTACCAGTAAAGCCCACCTTTATGTACTTTAAACCTTGCATAACTGAGGGCCGGAGGGGTCGGGCAGACACTATATAAGCCACCCTCCCTCCTCAGTGTAAAGGGTTCGCACCCTTGTAAGCTACACACATATAATCCAGTCGACCGCCCCCGGGCTCCGAGATGTAGGGCTGTTACTTCTTCCGAGAAGGGCCTGAACTCGTAAATCCCTTGTCTGTACAACTGCTCCATCGCTAGGATCTTGCCTCTCCATACCTACCCCCATTCTACTGTCAGACTTAGAACCACGACAGGCTGGACACCGCCTCAGGGGCTATTACCTCTACGGCAATTGAGCCGAACACCAACCCTGTCCTTTGCGAAGCTCGTGACTCCAAGGTGCTGGACTCTTCTCCGGACTCCGAACCCTCCACGCCCCTGCCAATCGAATCCGATTGGGCACAGATCATGGAGTTCACTGCCGCGGACATCTTTCAGCACTCGCCCTTTGGCGACATCCTGGATTTACTAAAGTCTCTCTCTCTCTCTATCAGGAGAGCCCTGGCCAGACTATGGTCAGCAAGGTTGGGATGCGGACGATGAAGAAATTCGACTCCCACCCACCACCCACTTCATAGCCACTGTCGAAAGTTTAAACGACGTGCTCGACTTAGACTCCGAAGACATCGACGTTATGGACGACGATGTAGGAGACAAACATGAACCAGCACCTATAGGGCACTGGACAGCCACCTCATCTCACGATGTATACATGGTGGACACACCTAAAGGAAGCGACGACGAGGAACAACGGGGCGCCATGAGGGATCATTCCCTCGAAAAGCAGTCAAAATAGCGACGTAAGCGCCGCTCAAAGTCCCACCTCGACAAAGACATCAGCCATACAGACCCAGCCATAGAGCAGGGCGAACCGGTGGACGACGAACATGCTATCGAGCAACCGTCCAAACAGGACAATCTGGATAAACAACCCGTCCCCGGCGAAGATAATAGTCCGGACGATCTAACGCCGGACAAGCTACTAGAGCAGAAGAACCTCCACAAAAGGCTCATCGCCACTGCGAGTAGCCTGAAAAAGCAGAAGCAGAAGCTCAAAACAGCGGAAGATGCGCTCAGAATCAGATGGAGCAAAGTACTCAACACCGCAGACAAATACGGCAATAGTCTCCGAACAAAGAGCTACCCGAAGCAAAAACTACTGCCCGAATTTGATGAGGAGGCCGTAGAGCCCCCGCAGTCAAAAAACAAGGAGACCACCCGGTCGGATAGACGACCCCATGGCAAACATAGAGCGGCAAACGGCACCGCACACAAGCCGGCATGAGATCCGCACACAGATACGCATCAAAAAGATGGCCCAGTTAGATCTATCTACGGGCCAAGAAAGCAAGCTCTAGTAAGCAATGCAACACATCAAGTATCCGAATATTACGGTACACCTAAATATAGGGGTGGCGCACACCCCCTATGTTTCACCGATGAGGTTCTAGATTATGAATTTCCAGCGGGATTCAAACCCGTAAACATAGAGGCATACGACGGAACAACAGACCCTGGAGTTTGGATCGAGGATTACATCCTCCACATACACATGGCCAGAGGATATGATCTCCACGCCATAAAATACTTACCCCTCAAGCTCAAAGGACCAGCCCAGCATTGGCTCAAAAGCCTCCCCAAAAACACCATTGGAAGCTGGGAAGAGCTCGAGGATGCTTTTCGGGCAAATTTTCAAGGAACCTATGTCCGACCCCCGGATGCAGACGATTTAAGTCACATAACTCAACAACCCGGAGAGTCAGCCCGGAAATTTTGGAACAGATTCCTTACTAAAAAGAACCAAATAGTCGACTGTCCGGACGCCGAAGCCTTAGCAGCTTTCAAACACAACGTCCGAGACGAATGGCTCGCCAGACACCTCGGCCAAGAAAAGCCAAGAACAATGGTCGCATTAACAAGCCTCATGACCCGCTTTTGCCCGGGAGAGGATAGCTGGCTGGCAAGACGCAGTTCCAGGGACCCAAGTACATCCGAAGTCAGGGATGGAAACGGGAAACCGCAACGCAGCAAGGACCAGCGCCGAACCAAGGGAAACAGCCCAAAGAGCATGACAGTCAACGCCGGATTCAAAAGCTCACGGCAGAATCATAAAAAACTGCCCCCTAAGGATAATAGGGACGAGCTATCTAACTCAAACAAAATCTTGGACAAGATATGCCAAATCCACAGTACTCTCGGGAAGCCTGCAAACCATACCCACAGAGATTGTTGGGTCTTCAAGCAGTCCGGCAAACTCAACCCAAACACAAGGGGCTCGACACACCAAGCGAAGACGATGACGAACCCCACAAGCATAGCACCGGAAAACAAAAGAATTTCCCACAAGAAGTCAAAACAGTAAACTCACTTTATGTGACAAAAGGGAAAAACAGAAGGGCGCCCATAGAGATACGCGCCATACGGCCTATCCCAAAGGAGTCCCGCCACTGGTTGTTAAAACCAATCACCTTCGACCATCAGGATTACTCTAGAAGTATCCAGAATGCAGGATGACCTCCCTTGATATTAGATCCAATAATCGACGGACTCCAATTCACACAAGTCCTAATGGACAGCGGTAGTGAGCTAAACCTGCTATATCAGGACATAATCCACAAAATGGGGATAGACCCAACCAAAATTCGCCATAGCAACACTTCCTTTCAAGGGGTAATGTCAGGCCCATATGCCCATTGTACGGGCTCTCTACTGCTAGAAGTTGTGTTCGGCTCACCCGACAACTTCCGCCGCAAAAGGTTAACCTTCCACCTCGCCCCATTTACAAGTAGCTACCAAGCACTACTAGGACGCGAAGCTTTCGCTCGCTTTAACGCAATACCACATTATGCATCCCTCACACTTAAAATGCCCTGTCCACGAGGCATCATCTCCTTAAAGGGAAATATCGAGTGTTCCTCGAGCGCGGAAGATTGTGTGACTGCCTCGACAGCCACACACTAAACCGGCTTCACTAATCCGAGCACCTAAACAGGTCGTTCAGACCCCGGACATGGTTAGATGAGTCCGGCGTAAACATACAAGGGCTCACCAGCCGCATACCCCCGCACAAGGGGCTCCGCGCATATACAACAAGAGACAATAAATCTCAATTTTATTCATTTTTTGAATCGTACTTTGTTTATTTAATATAACGTACATTTTCGCACGATCTTTTTCAACTAAGTTCCTCTCTTTTACAGATGAACACCGTGCTACACCCGTCCGAGATCTGGCACAACGGAGACACAAAGCAGACGTGCAAAGAGGACCCATTGCAAGGATTCTTTTCAGATTAAGACCCTGCGTAAACCTTTTTTATGTCTCTTGTTGATATACATCCCCTGGTTTCTTGCTATAACCAAGGAGGAGGCTAGCGTTTTGGCATGGGCCACGTCAGAATTTTGCGCGTACCTGGACACCAGGGGCTTATTACCAAGGGCGTTGTACGGCCCGTTTTCATAAAGACCGAATACCTTAGGGAGTGTTTGGCATCTCGAGTTAGGCCTTATATGCATCAGCTCTGAATCATGTCTTTGGTCAAATGTTGGGTTTGCCCTGCTCCTGTGTTTTGCTGCCTTACGTTCCGCTCTATCGGCTAACGCGGCACCAAGAGAACTACTGCGATTGTGCCCGGTTCGCCAAAGCGAGCACCTCGATGAAAGCCAAAATCGATGTCATGATATGGCGTGAGACTGGTCGACCACTCGATGACCGCCAAATCTATAGGATTCCTCCTCATTGATGAAGGGCCATTTCGGTCGAGCAAATCTGGCGCCGAATTCGGTGGCGTGGTGCCCCTAGGGGCTATATAGTAGCCTTGTCAAACTCCTATGGCTAAGTGAAAGTGATAAAGCATTATAGTCCGGTTGCCTAGTTTGTTGCGCAACCACCTCCTTTATAGGACCAAGGCGTTGGATCAAGTGTGAAAATCATATGCAAACACCCCGCATTATATGCGTGGGGGTGAAGCCAAGACTGCCATCTTTCAGGTTATGTACACATATACATTAACGGCCGCACGGGAGGTATTCTAATTCTTGAAGGCACAAGTATAAAAGGCTTTTATATTTCATCAAAACATTGTTTCACAATAATACATGTTATTCGAACATAATATCCTTCGAGTACTGCGTCTCTGTTAAGCGAGCGCCCTGCTAAACTTCCTGAAAATAGTGTTCGACAGGAACTCGGCTTCCGTTCGAATCTTGGGATGCAACATCGGTGGCCTTCATCTCCGCCCAGTATGTCTTGACACGGGCAAGATCCATCCGCGCACCCTCTATGCATGCCGACCTCCTTATGGCATTAATATGCGGCACCGCACCAAGGAACTGCTGCACCAAGCCAAAATAACTCTTCGGCTCGGGCCTCTCCGGCCACAAAAGACTCACGACATCCTTCATGGCAAGTCCGGATAACCTATTCAGCTCCGCCCATTCGGCCAAGCGATCGGTTAATGGAAGTGGGCGCTCTGGATTATGGAACTGCGACCAAAAAACCTTTTCCATTTCGTGATCCGTTTGATCTCGGAAGTGTTCGGCCGCATCCGCGGCACTTGCCTCCAAGTCCAGATAAGCATCCTCCGTACTCCACAGCCAGTCCAACTGAGCATATTTAGGATCCATGAATTTCCTCCGCAGCAGAAAGGGCTTTCCAGCCGCGATATCTCGATCCCGACGCAGCTCCTCCTTCATAGCTCTCATCGCAGAGCGAGCATCCTTGGCCTTGGTAGTGGCCTTCTTCAGGTCCTCTTGTACCACTAGATCTTCTTTTTCAAGAAGCTTGTAGCGGTCGACAACATTCTTCAACTTCACGGCCATCTCGGCCACTTCCTTCTTGCTTCGGCAGTGAGCAGCCTGTTCGGCTTTTAGCTCTTCGTCCGCCTTTAAGGCAGCCGCATCACTCTTTCTGGCCTGCTCCTTGGCTCGGGCAAGCTCCGCCCGAAGGTTCTCCATGGAAGCGGCACCATCTGCATCAAGCATACATCTTGTAAGGCACGGTCATCAAACTCCCTTACCAGGTGTCCGCGGAGAAATTGCATACCTTGCGACTCGTCAAGTAAACTTCTTGACAAGCGCGATGTCGGCATCCGCCACGTCAAGTTGCCGCTTTAGTTCGGCAAATTCATCGATCCGCCAGCCACGGACCTTCGCCACCTACATAGGAAGGGCGACATATTATACACAGGATTATGATCCTCGGCGTGCTGTCATTTTTTGACAACACACCGAGCCTCAGGGGCTACTATCTACACAGGGCGCATTTTTTATGCGGAACTGCCAGATTGCATACCTCAAAACCTGTCAGTAAACTTCTGACGGCTTCATGCAATCCGCTTTCAGCGGATGAAATCCTTTCAATCACCATACCCATTAACGCACAGTGATCTTCTGAGATAGACGCTCGCCCGAGAAGATCCTTCAGCTCCTCCGACCGTACACCATGTGGTGCCGGACTCGTCCGACGGCCTTTTTCAAAGGCCGGACGCGGAGGGCTTTGAGGGGACATACGACTACCTTTCGGCCCCGCCGGACTCGAAGAAACCCTCCGCGACGACACCTTAGGGTCGCCTGCCTCGCAAGACGGTACGGCAGGGGGAGGCGTTTCGCTCTCTATCATCTCTGGACGAAGATCCCCCGAAGATGAGCTCTGCTGAGAAGGGCTGAGATCCGAACTACAAGGTAAAATTTTGGTCATCTTCATCAGAAATAGGGTAGGGATATCCTTTATTTTAAAAAGAACTCCCCTTTTTTACTTACAGCTCGGTGGAGGGCTGATCCCCTTGGGGGCACAATGCGGCCGAGGCATCCCACGGTGCAGGACCCAATGACAAAGATTTCTTCCCCCGCTTTGAGACCATGGTCTCCGGGTCTTCAGAGGCGGTCCTCTTCTTCCCCTGGATGGAGGGATTCTCGATCTCTCCTTTCCTGGCAACCTCCTTCGCGGAGGCGGTAGCTTCCTTGTTCCCCTTAACCTTCTTCGAAGGCGCAACCTCCAAAGATCCTAGTTATCACGGGATCCGGCGTGGTCTCGGGGAGGGGGGCCGGACACCTGATTAGCTTTGCTTTCGCTATCCACTCATGTTCAAGGGACAGCTCTTTTGAGGGCAAATTCATGATAAATATGAGATAGCGTGTCCGGGTACATGGCTACTTACTTGAGTATCCGGCGATTGCAGCTCGAACCTGCGTCCTCGGTCAAGTCCGGACGCATCGCTTGATCGAAGAAAAGCATACATCTCCACAGGCGTCCGCCCATAAAATGTTGGAGAGCTCGTGGTCCCTCGGGTTAAATTCCCACAGGTGGAGGCGGCGTTTGCGAGGCGGGATCACGGCGAATCGGCATGACCTGCGCTACTACGACCGAGTGATCTCTCTAGGAGATCTTGAATGCGGCCCTGCAGCAAGGGCACGTCCTTGGACGGCCCCCAGTCAACTCCTTTATTGACCCATGACGCCAGTCGCGGTGGAGGACCCGAGCAAAAGGTAGGCGGCGCCACCCATTTGGTGCCCCTGGGAGCTGTGATATAAAACCACTCTTGTTGCCATAGGCTGAGCTCCTCTTGAAAATAGCCCTCGGGCCATGGAGCATCAACATTCTTGCTTATAACAGCCCCTCTGCACTCTGCTTGCTGCCCCTTAATCATCTTCGGCTCCACTTTGAAGGTCTTGAGCCACAATCCGAAGTGAGGGGTAATGAGGAGGAAGGCTTCGCATACGACAATGAACGATGAGATGTGGAGGATGGACTCGGGATCCAAGTCATGAAATTCCAACCCATAATAAAACAAGAGCCCCCTCACGAAGGGGTCCGTCGGGAAGCCTAGCCCCCAAAGAAAGTGAGACACGAATACTACGCTTTCGCCAGGCTTGGGAGTGGGAACAACCTGCCCTTGGGCAGGCAGCCTATGCGAAATTTCTCCAGTTAGATACCTGGCATCTCTTAGCCTTAGCACGTCTTCTTCCGTAATGGAGGAGGGCATCCACCGGCCTTGCAGGTCGGAGCTGGACATCATCGAAGGTCTGAAGCGCCTGAATCTGGAGCTTTGGGTGTTGGAACTCGAGGCGAGGGGCGGATTCGATTGAGATTGAAAGAAAGGAGTGGAGCCTTGGTCTCTTTATAAAGAGGTTGAATACCAAGAGCCTTCCCGTGACCGTTCGGACTACGCCGATAGAGAAGGCGTGCCAATGGGCACGGCCGGGTTACCCACGCCCGTATTGATGAGAATCCCGAATAAGGGACACGATCTACTGCTTTGACAAGATGTGCCAAGAAACCGCCTCGCTAAGCGCTACTGAGGTGGGGACGGTAAAACGATTCGAATAAAGGCTTGGCGTGGTGTGATGTCACACCACGAAATCGTCGGCAGATTGAATTTGTGTAAATATTATTCTCTCTACGGTGGTATGTGGAACTTATTTTGCGAGAGATGGACACTATCCTTGTGTTCAAAATCTTCTATGAAGTATTCGGAGGAGGAATCCGCCTTGCAATCTTTGAAGACAATATCTTGTACTGGACTCGTCGTCATTGAAGCCTGGTTAGGGAGCTCTTGAGGAGTCCTAGATTAGGGGTGTCCGAATAGCGAACTATCACCTTTGGCGGACTCTGGACTATGAAGATACAAGATTGAAGACTTAGTCCGTGTCTAGATGGGACTTTCCTTGGCGTGGAAGGCAAGCTTGGCGATCTGGATATGTAGATCTCCTACCATTGTAACCGACTACGTGTAACCCTAACCCTCTTTTGGTGCCTATATAAACCGGAGGGTTTTAGTCCGTAGGATAGAACAACAATCATACCATAGGCTAAGCTTCTAGGGTTTAGCCTCTCGATCTCGTGGTAGATCTACTCTTGTACTACCCATATCATCAATATCAATCAAGCAGGAGTAGGGTTTTACCTCCATCGAAAGGGCCCGAACATGGGTAAAACATCGTGTCCCTTGTCTCCTGTTACCATCCGCCTAGACGCACATTTTGGGACCCCCTACCCGAGATCCGCTGGTTTTGACACCGACAGGGGGGGTGAATGATGAAGCCATGTACCTAGGGTAGGGTCATGGACCTATCCAAGATACCCTCCCCAAGGACATCTCTAGAAGAAACCACCTTTCAGTCGACCCGGAAGTGTTCCACTCGACGAACTCAAAGACACTCGACCATGAAGCCAACCACTCGACTGCCAGGAGACCTAAAGTCACTCTGCACGCAAGCGGTCTGCCATTAAGTAGCTTTTATGGTCATCATAGCACTTTATTTGTGGCGTTACCAGTAACGCCCGACCTTAATGTACCTTAAACCTGCATAGCGAGGGCGAAGGGTGCAGCGGACTCTATATAAGCCACCCCCCTCCTCAGTGTAAAGGGTTCGCACCCTTGTAACTCATATACACATAATCCAGTCGACCGCCTCCGGGCTCCGAGACGTAGGGTTGTTACTTCCTCCGAGAAGGGCCTGAACTCGTAAACCTCTTGCATATACAACTACTCCATAGCTAGGATCTTGCCTCTCCATTCCTACCCCCCTATTGTACTGTCAGACTTAGAACCACGACAGTGAATAGGAGATTTTTATGAAAGTCTTCAAAATGTGGGAGTTTCAAAGACAAACAATAGAAACGACACTATTCGGATGCAGTGGAAGGTAGACTACACTAGACAAGCCATAGTCAAGTATTCAATGAAGTGAAAGCACAAAGACTAATAGCAGCTAGGTAGTAAAGATCAGGATGGAAGATAGTATGAAGCCAATAAGAACAGGTAGTCACACAGTGAAGTCAAACAGATAATGCAATCAGGCAATGACTTCACGAAGACAAACTGTAAGTAAAGAGAAGTAAGAGGTAGAACCAGTAACTTCAGAAGGACAGGGGTTTGTTCGACCAGTTCCAGTTTTTGTGACAACTGTACGTCTGGTTAGGGAGGCCGAGATTCAACTCAGAAGACCGCATCTTCACCTTATTTCCCTTGAGCTAAGGACACTTAGTCCCCGCCAATCACTCTGGTAGGTCTTCAAGGTAGACTTCCGAACCTTCACAGACTTCGTTCACCGGCAATCCACAATGGCTCTTGGATGCTCAGGACGCGACGCCTAACTAGCTGGAGGATTCACAATCCTCAAGTGTAACAAGTCTTCAGATCACGCGGACAGAAAGACTTCAGTGATGCCAACACTCTTTGGGCTCTGGGTGGTTTGGGCTTTGTCCTTGCAAGGATTCTCTCTCGAAAGCTTCGGCGATGGGTTGCTCTCAAACGACAAAAGCCGTGTACTAACTCTGAGCAGCCACCAATTTATGGTGTAGGGGAAGGGCTATTTATAGCCACTGGGCAACCCGACCGGTTGTCGAAATGACCACTGGTCACTAAGGAACTGACACGTGTCGCAACGGTCAGATTTCAAACACACGCAGCAGCTTGACTTGGGCTACAAGTCAAGCTGACTCATCTGACTCTGGATAAGATTTGCTATTATTGTCTTCGCTCGAAGACATAGGATTTGATTGAGCATCACTTCAGTCACTCTGACTTTGTTCACTTGGACCCCACTTAACAGTGTGGTGGTTCCTATGACTCAACAAAGAAGAAAAGGAAACAACGAAACAACTAAGTCTTCGCGCTCCATAGTCTTCACTCAATGTCTTCTCATGTCATTGTCTTCAACATGAATGGCTTCACAGACCACCATTGTCTTCAATGTCTTCACACATTTTTAGGGGTCATCTCCGGTAGGTAAACCGAATCAACGAGGGACTACTACCTGTGTTATCCTGCAATTCTCACAAACACATTAGTCCCTCAACCAGGTTTGTCGTCAATACTCCAAAACCAACTAGGGGTGGCACTAGAGCACTTACAAAAAGGCTTCCGCCTGATAAGCTTGAACCCAAAGCAGAGAAGTGCGTGTTCATAGGATACCCTAAAGAAACTATTGGGTATACCTTCTACCATAGATCCGAAGGCAAGATCTTTGTTGCTAAGAATGAGTCATTTCTAGAGAAGGGGTTTCTCTCGAAATAAGTGAGTGGGAGGAAAGTAGAATATGATGAGGTAATTATACCTTCTCTCGAATTGGAAAGTAGCACATCAGAGAAAACCATTCCGTTGATGCCTACACCAACAAGAGAAGAAGCAAATGATGATCATGAAACTTCAGATCAAGTTACTACTGAACTGCGTAGGTCAACCAGAACACGTACTGCACTAGAGTTGTACAGTAATCCGATCTTGGAAGTCACGTTGTTAGAAAACGGTGAACCTACGAACTATGAAGAAGCTATGATGAGCCCAGATTCCGAAAAATGGCTTGAGGCCATGAAGTCTGAGATAGGATCCATGTATGAGAACAAAGTGTGGACTTTGGTGGACTTGCCCGATGATCGGCAAGCCATTGAGAATAAATGGATCTTCAAGAAGAAGATAGACGCTGATGGTAATATCATTGTCTACAAAGTTCGACTTGTCGCAAAGGGTTTTTGACAAGTTCAAGGGGTTGACTAGGATGCGACTTTCTCACCCATAGCGATGATTAAGTCTGTCAGAACTATGTTAGCAATTTCCGCATTTTATGATTATGAAATCTAGCAAATGGATGTCAAAACTACATTCCTTAATGGGTTTCTTAAAGAAGAGTTGTATATGATGCAACCAGAAGGTTTTGTCGATCCTAAGGGTGCTAACAAAGTGTGCAAGCTCCAGCGATCAATCTATGGACTGGTGCAAGCATCTCGGAGTTGCAATATTCGCTTTGATGAGGTGATCAAAGCATTTAGTTTTATACAGACATACAGTAAAGTCTGTATTTACAAGAAAGTGAGTGAGCACTCTGTAGCATTTCTGATATTATATGTGGATGACATAGCTGATTGAAAATGATATAGAATTTCTGTATAGCATAAAAGGATATTTGAATAATAATTTTTTAATGAAAGACCTCAGTGAAGCTGCTTACATGTTGGGCATCAAGATCTATAGACCTGATGTGTGCCTTGCCATAAGTTTGGGAGGGAGGTACCATAGTAATCCAGGAGTGGATCACTGGACAACGGTCAAGAATATCCTGAAGTACCTGAAAAGTACCAAGGATATGTTTCTCGTTTATGGAGGTGACGAAGAGCTCATTGTAAAGGGTTACATCGATGCTAGCTTCGACACAGATCCAGATGACTCTAAGTTGCAAACCGGATACGTATTTATATTGAATGGTGGAGCTGTCAGTTAGTGTAGTTCTAAGCAGAGCGTCGTGGCGGTATCTACATGTGAAGAGGAGTACATAGCTACTTCGGAAGCATCACATGAGGGAGTCTGAATGAAGGAGTTCATATCCGATCCGGGTGTAATACCCAATGCATCGGGTCCAACGACAATCTTTTGTGACAACACTGGAGAAATTGCCCTAGCCAAGGAGCGAAGGTTTCACAAGAGAACCAAACACATCAAGCGACACTTGAACTCCATTCGTGAAAACATCAAGGATGGAGGCATAGAAATTTTCAAACTACGTACGGATCTGAATGTGGCAGTCTCGTTGACTAAACCTCTTCCACGGGCAAAACATGATCAGCACCACGACTCCATGGGTTTTAGATTTATTACAATGTAATCTAGATTATTCACTCTAGTGCAAGTGGGAGAATGTTGGAAATATGCCATGAAGGCAATAATAAAATGATGATTATTATTTCCTTAATCATGATAAAGGTTTATTATTCATGCTATAAATGTATTGAACGGAAACTTAAATACATGTGTGAATACATAAACAAATACCAAGTCCCTAGTAAGCCTCTACTAGACTAGCTCTTTGATCAAAAGATGGTTAAGGTTTCCTGACCATAGACAAGAGTTGTCGTTTGATAAGGAGATCACGTCATGAGGAGAATGATGTGATATACAAAAGAGCCATCTGTTAGCATAGCATATGATCGTTCAGTTTATTGCTACTGCTTTTTAATGTCAAATACATGTTCCTTCGACCATGAGATCATGCAACTTCCGGACTCTGGAGAAATGCCTTGTGTGTATCAAACGTCACATCATAACTGGGTGATCGTAAAGGTGCTCTGCCAATATCTCCGAAGGTATCTGTTGAGTTGGCATGGATCGAGATTGTGATTTGTCACTCGTATGACAGAGAGGTATCTCTGGGCCCTCTCGGTAATACAACATCACAAGAAGCTTGCAAGAAAAGTAACTAAGGAGTTAGTTACAAGATGATGTATTACGGAACAAGTAAAGAGACTTGCCGGTAATGAGATTGAACTAGGTACGGAGATACCGACGATCAAATCTCGGGCAAGTAACATACCGGCGGACAAAGGGAACTACGTATGTTGTCATAAATGTTCGACCGATAAAGATCTTCATAGAATATGTAGAAACCAATATGGGCATCCGGGTCCCGCTATTGGTTATTGACCGGAGAAGCTTCTCGATCATGTCTATATCATTCTCGAACCCGTAGGGTCCGCACGCTTAACGTTTGTTGATGATATAGTATTATATGAGTTGTGTATGTTGGTGACCGAATGTTGTTCCGGATCCCGGATGAGATCACGGACATAACGAGGAGCTCTGGAATGGTCCGAAGGTAAAGATTTGATATATAGGATGATAGTGTTTGGTCTCCAGAAGGGTTCCGGAATTCATCGGAATGGTTTTGAATGTTTTCAGAAATGTTCTGGTGCGAGAACACTTTGGTTGGGCCAAGGGATAGGGCCCACGGGGCTTTAGGTCGGTGCAAAAGGAAGTTTTGCGGAGGTCAGGGACCCTGGTCTGGCCCTGGGCCAGATGCCGAGGACCACATGGCATCTGGGCCAGACACCGAGGACCGTGGCGTCTGGTGCTAGATTCCGAGAAGGTCTCTTCCTTGCGTTCCAAACCGACTTTGGGGAGGCCTTCTCTCCAAGTAACAACACCAGGGCTCAACATATAAATAGAGGGGTATGGCAAGCCCCTAGAACACAACACGATTCACCAAGCCGTGTGCCGGCTCCCCCTCTCCCTCTAGTTCATCCTCTGCTATAAATCCGTTGTGCTTGGTGAAGCCCTGCGGAAATAGTTTCACCACCATGGTCACCATGCCGTTGTGCTGCCGGAACTCATTTACTGTGTCGCCCCTCTTGCTGGATCAAGAAGGCGAGGACGTCACCGAGCTGAACGTGTGCTGAACGCGAAGGTGCCGTATGTTCGGTGCTTGATTGGAACGGATCGTGAAGGTGTACTACTACATCTACCGCGTTGATAAACGCTTCCGCTTAGCGATCTACAAGGGTATGTAGAAGCTATCTCCCTCTCGTAGCTATGCATCTCCATGGGTAGATCTTGCGTATGCGTAGAATTTTTTTTGTTTTTTATGCAATGTTTCCCAATAAATCGGTGGTGAGGCGATGGCACGATCGCCGGCATGGAGTAAGACCTTCATGCTTCATCCTAGTTCTGATGGTGCTTCTTGGCTTCGTTGGGATGGGTGTGGTGGGTGGTGTGTCCCTCGATCTGGTTCTTTGGGTTTGGATTTTTGTTTGGGGAGTGTGTGAGTGTTTTCTTCTCTGACTTCATTTGGCTAGATTTGGCATGTTATACATGCCCTCTCCAACTTTTTTTTCTCCGGGATGGCGATTTGCTACATAGATCGTGTTTTTCGGCATCTTCTTGTGTACATCGACCACTTCCCAACTTTTCTTCTACAACTATCCGGCTTGTTCTTTAGTGACTGGCTGATAGATGCTAGTTGTGACAATGCAGGATCGGTACTTTTCTCAGAGAGATGCTGGGAACGATTGCAGCAGCTGATGTTCCTGTTTTGACACCACTCCGAGTTATTTGCCATAGTTTTGTTTTGATTGATGAGAAGGTGTACTGCTCTGAGTTCTATTTTGAGTTTTCAATACTCCTTTTTATGTTTCATTCAACAAATTTGCTTCCACTGATCCGGAGGTGACATAAACCTTAGCTGACGACGCGTAGCCGATGTATGTAGGAGGAAGAGGAATTCGACATCCCCCATTTTCTGGATGTATTTTTTAATTTCTACAAAGACGCTTTTAAGGGTTTGTGCTATTAAATATGTGGCGTTGGACCTTTCTAAATAAAAACCCTTCCATTGTACTCCCTCTGTCCGGGTTTCTTGAGCCCATTCCTATTTCCGTTCAAACTTTTATCATCTATATGACTAACAAAATATAGAGTATGTGCTAAGAATATATATTATTGAATTTGTATTCGAAGGAGGTTATCCACGATACAATTATGACATATAGTTTATATTTTGTTAGTTAAATCTATGGTCAAACTTTGACCTCAAAATAAGAGACGGTCTAATAATTTCAGACAGTGGAAGTAGTGATAGTTTCGTAGGAAAATATGAAGGAGAACCTGGGTACCAGCGCATCCTATATGCAAAAAAGAATTAGTAATTCAAAAAAAGTTCAAATCTTTTTTGGTATTAAACATGATCAAGTATTGTAGTCGTATAAAAAGATTCATCAGAGAATGACTTTCGTTGC
Source organism: Aegilops speltoides (assembly GCA_021437245.1). Classification (NCBI taxonomy): domain Eukaryota; kingdom Viridiplantae; phylum Streptophyta; class Magnoliopsida; order Poales; family Poaceae; genus Aegilops; species Aegilops speltoides. Next base: position 484,876,725 of record CM038147.1, read on the forward strand.
ATCCTAGGTCGAAGATCCGGCAAAAACGCTATATACAAGTACTATACACGTTATATTATCGTCATAAACTTGTCTTTTTTGCTGTGAAGTCAATACAGATCATTTCTTGTCCAAACGTTTTATACGAGTACAATACCTGATCATGTCTGATTCCAAAAAAGATTTAAGTTTTTTTTAAGTTTTTCGAAAAAAAATCCGCATATAGGGTGCGCGGGTACCCGAAAGCACCAAGTTCGCGTCCTAGTTTTGTAAACAAAACCTGCCGCGACGCACACGTACGCAGCTTATGAAACCAACCAACCAGTGGAGAACAGATGTGCCGTTTTTAGCCATGCATTAGAAAGACAAGTTAAGCTACGTACGTGAAACCTGATGAGCACGTGATTTCCCGTGCAAACTTGCCTAAATGCCACTCCCAGGAGCCAGAAAAAGATTCATGGGAGATCCAGAAACGTAATGTTCCATTCCTCCACGCGCCAATCATTCACCGGAATCAATCATATTATAGTTATCGAGCATTCGAGCACGCCGGCTGCCCGGCGGAGATCCCGTGGGGTTGCTCGCCCTGCAACGCGGAGACGCGAGCACACAGGCTGCGCACCCCCTGGGCCTCCCGGAGAGGCTCCTCGCCAGCGATGGCAGCTCTCAGTCGACTTGTACTCGGCTACTCGCGCAAAGGCCCTACCATGGATGCTAAGCTGGTGGCTGAGGATGAGCGCGGGCCCACCGTCTTGTGCCCGTCGGCCGCATCGGGCTACGTGTCGCCTGCTGCCTTCGTGGCCACGTTAGTTTTCTTTTTCTGACGGATCGTGGCCACGTCAGTTAATGGAGGGAAACTACCGCTGCCCACTGGTCTGGTCATTAGCTAGCTAGTCGTTACGTACATGACAGAAGAGAGAGTTCTAGAAGCTAGGATTAGCTGCGCACAATTAATTCTTGTTTACTGTAGATGGTAATCGCGCATGTACAGCTAGCCATTTGATATCCTATTTTAGTGACTCCTGGTTTACATCATTGCATGCATCAACGCCATCAAGATATGCATATACGTCCCTGCCAAACAAAAAAAAGATATGCATATACGCAGACATGTGGCGCTGCGTCTATATCGATCGGATCCAGTACTGATTGTATCAGGGCAGTGGAATTACACTGATAGACTGATAGTGCGTGTATAACCATGGAAAAAATTGTGTGCGTACAAATGACTAACCCATGCAGCGCGCATGGTTCCGCCATCCGCCATCTGTAGAACCTTTTTTTATTTGCGGGAAATCTGTAAAATGTTAGCAACTGCATGCACGAATGACATATGCATATGTACATATGTGCCGTCGTACTACTAGGTTATGTATACTTAATAGGCACCCACATACCACAAGGCAACCTTTAGCTTCGTGTATGAGTTCAAATAAGATTAGCTAGTTTAATTAGGTCTCCGCTACACGATGGGCGTTAGGGCGTGCATGCAGTTAAGAGATCCGCTCGCTGAGGAAAGCTCTGCGAGGCTGGCAATACCTATGTTTTTTTTAGGGAAAACTGTCAATCTATTTATCTTCAACCATGGTAGTATAACGAACATCAAAAAAAATAAAATTGCATCCAGATTCATAGACCACCTAGTGACGACTACAATCACTGAAGCGAGCCAAAGGCGCGCCGACGTCATCGCCCCTCCCTCGCAGGAGTCGGTCACAACTTGCTGTAGTAGACAATCGGAAAGTCGTTATGCTAAGGCTCCATAGGACCAACACACCAGAACAGTAACCGCCGCCGATGAAGAAAAGTTTAGATCAAAAGGATCTAACCTGAAAATACTAGACACACCATATCCTCTCAGATCCCCCAAAGACAACCACCGACCGAATTCCACGAAATCCGCCGAAGACACACCTCCACACGCCCTCCGATGATACTAGACACACCATCGGAACGGGGGCTAGGCGGGGAGAGCCTTGTTCCATCGTCACGAAGCCGCTGCGATCTCGTCTTCTTGAGCAGGACACAAATCCTAACAAAACTTGAAGAAGCATCTGAAAATGGATCCCTCCCGCCGGCAAGGGCCAGGATCCACCACGTACCAATGGCCCTAAGGCCACAGGAGACGCGGGAGATCGGCGGCGCCGCCGACGGGAAGCAGAAACCCTAGCCGTCTTTCCTTGGATGCACCCATAGTAGATTTACACTCAATAGGAGGATGGTTGCGAACTGGGTGTAGCTCAAATTAATTGTTAGGTTACTTGTGGTGGAACCAATCCATCAGGGTTTAGGTCGTTTCGGCGATGCTCGTTCAGTGAGAAGAAAAGACAATTTTGTCAACTACGATATGTCTGTGGTGACTTCGCGGCTCAGTATCACGGAGGAGCTCCGAGGTAAAGTTTGCATGCATGCTTCTTTAACCGAGAACGACATCTTGGAGCTCAGTCTCCATGGAGGCCGAATTTTTTGAAAAATAAAAATCAAAATTCATACTTTTCAGTTTCAAAAAGTTCTGGAAGAAATTGTACAATGTACAATGAAGTGATGTGTATGTGAGTTAAATTTCAGATGAAATGCCTTAAGATGCGATTTGTGCAAAAGAATAAATTCATGGACTTTTGAGATGAATAGTATCATGTGTTGAAAAACCATTGATTTGTCTTTTTTCACAGCCTTCATTTTAACGTATTTCGTCCTGAAATATTATACACATGTGTGCTATGCTTTCATGTATGTCTAGATTTTTTTTCAGAACTTTCTAAAATTTGAAAATATGAGTTTTTTCAGAAACCCTTCATGGAGGCCAAGCTCCAAAAACAATTTTCGCCTTCAATTGTACGGTGTTACTCCATCTATCTTATAATATAAGCCCTTTTTTTAGCCCTACGTTAGTGTCAAAAAAACGTCTTCCATTACGAAATAGGGAGTAAAATATAGGAGGAAGATTTTAATCTGGTGGCGGAGAGCGAGCACCGGCCCACCGCTTTGAGCTTTTGATCATGGGGCGCCTCGTGTCGACCCTTTCCTGGGTGGTACGTTAATTAAAGGATAACTACGTAATGCCCTAGTTTTTTATGCAGAGTACGTAATGTAACTTTGACTAGCAGAACAACCCGACAAATCACTAACTTTTACATTTGGTTCGCTGATCGCTGTAACTTCGGGAATCAGTACAGAAGTTATCCTTGGATAGTACGTGAAATACTTGTTCACGGTGGCAGTGCGCAACAAAACTGTGATAATACAGGCATGTGTATGTTGCAGCTACGAGCCTACGAGCACCGCTAATTCACATTTCTGGCGTTCAAATTTCGCAAAAAAAAAAGTTTTATATAGTCTGCTATAACGTTGTAATAGCTTTTTTAGAGTGCTCTCGCTGAGCTATGTACTTTCAATGTTAGAAAATAACTATCCCCGCAAAAAAAAGGTGAAAATAACAAATAACATGCTAAAGCCTGCTATAGAACTAAATTTAAAGTCATTTAGTGCCGTTAAGCCGCTCTAACCATAGGAGAAACACAAGTAATTAAGTTCCACGGAGCTATATCCATCTCCCTCATTCTTCCTTCTTGTTTTGTATATATGATCCACTATACTGATTGGAAACTTACTTATTGAATTAGAATGTCTGATCAGTCCTCAGTTTTTTATATTTAAACATGTGTATGTGATGTATAGTATATGATGAGTGATTGTACATTTATGTTTTCAGGTTTTTTTCCATGTTTTAGAAAAAACTTAAATGGGGTTTACCTTCGTCGTAGCTCCACTATAACTTTTCATAACTTCTCGCTAGCCACCGGTAAATAAGCACAGTGTCGTGCAAGCTTTAGACTGATTGCGACGCTAAGCGCGCGTTAATCACCACTCTCCCTCTTGGAGCTGCCCGGGAGGCTCTCCTCTCGTGCATGCGGCGCCCTGCATGTATGCATCCGTTCCATTCCGCCACCTTCCCAGCTGCCACCCACCCTGCCGTCGCGTCGTGGCCGCTCCTTTCCTTCCCGCTATTTAAACCACACACACTCACCCAAATCTAAACCCCTCGCCTGATTGGCTAGCCAGTAGCAGCCTAGCACTACAACTAGTACAAGGTCGGCCTAGAGGGTCTAGAGATCGTTCGATCACACACTGACCGATCGATCACTGCGACTGCGTGCCTGCTCGATCGTTGCCTAGCTCGGTCTAAGCAGAAGCAGCCATGGTCACCATGGGCAAGAAGGTAGACGAAGAACAGAGCTACAACAGCGACTGGGCCCACATCGACCACGGCGTCGACGCGGACGGCCGCGCCACGGAGCTGCGGCCGCTGGCGCTGTCGCGACCGCACACGCAGGCCTTCCACCTCGCCTGGCTCTCCCTCTTCGCCTGCTTCTTCGCCGCCTTCGCCGCGCCGCCCATCCTGCCGGCGCTGCGCCCGGCGCTCGTCCTCGCGCCCTCCGACGCCTCTGCGGCCGCCGTCGGCTCGCTCTCCGCCGCTCTCGTTGGGCGCCTCGCCATGGGGCCCGCCTGCGACCTCCTCGGCCCGCGCCGGGCGTCCGGGGTCGCCAGCCTCGTCTGCGCGCTCGCGCTCGCCCTTGCCGCCGTGTACGCGTCCTCGCCCGCGGGCTTCGTCGCGCTGCGCTTCTGCGCGGGGCTCTCGCTCTCCAATTTCGTCGCCAACCAGCACTGGATGTCCCGCATCTTCGCGCCCTCCGGCGTCGGCCTCGCCAACGCCGTGGCCGCGGGCTGGGCCAACGTCGGCAGCGCGGCCGCGCAGGTCGTCATGCCGCTCGCCTACGACCTCATCGTGCTCCGCCTCGGCGTGCCCATCACCGTCGCGTGGCGCGTCGCCTACCTTATCCCGTGCGCAATGCTCATCACCACCGGCCTCGCCGTGCTCGCCTTCCCATACGATCTCCCGAGCGGCTGCGCCTATGCTGGAGGCGCCAAACGCGCCAAAGGGGAGGGCTTCTGGAAGGTGGTGCGAGGAGGAGTCTCCGACTATCGGGCGTGGGTGCTGGCGCTCACCTACGGGTACTGCTACGGCGTGGAGCTCATCATGGAGAACGTGGCGGCCGACTTCTTCCGCAGACGGTTCCGGCTGCCCATGGAGGCTGCGGGCGCCGCCGCGGCGTGCTTTGGCGTGATGAACACCGTGGCGCGGCCGGCGGGAGGGGTGGCGTCCGACGAGGTGGGAAGGCGTTTTGGTATGCGGGGGAGGCTGTGGGCGCTGTGGGCCGTGCAAAGCACCGGCGCGGTCCTTTGCGTTCTGGTCGGCAGGATGGGTGCCACGGAGGCTCCGTCGCTGGCAGCCACGATGGCAGTGATGGTGGCGTGCGGGGCGTTTGTGCAGGCTGCCTCGGGGCTTACCTTCGGCATCGTTCCCTTCGTCTCCAAGAGGTAAAGACAATTTCCCGCTTAATCCTTAATCAAATACCTACATATAATTAGCTACCCAGTATCGTTTAGCTTGTTTATAATTATGAAATATATTTTTTACACTATATATTTATGGTTATACCGTTTTATGTATGCATTTTTTTAAACAAGGCAAAAGACTTGCCATTTTCATTGATTAAGAAGAAGTGAGGATTACCCGGTTAATTGACGGAAAATCGGGCTAACACCGATACATCCAACCCACAAACACATGGGCACCACCGGCCAACCTGGCCATCCATTGATTATATATGCATGGTACACTTACATATGTATAGTTACGCTTTGTAACTTCCCTCTGTAAACTACTCCCTCCTCATAATATAAGAGCGTCAATAGGGAATAGGGAATATGAGATATTTTAAACCACTAAATATGGTAATTAAGCAACCTCAAAACAATAAAAAAAATATATACAAGTTGGCGATGGATGAAAAGATGAAGCCGGTAGCTACCTAGCGTGAGATGAAAGGTGTTGAGTACTTGACTAGCTAGCAACGCCTGAACCACGAGTTAGCTAGGAATCGCGCCGACGACAAGCTTCCGGTGGATCTAAAAGAATCTAAAACAGAATCCTTGTGTACTAGCACAGTGTCGCTGACGTCGACGTTGCTTTCTTGCATTTATTCAAAGATAGGAACGGGCGGAGATTCCTGGTAAACTTAGTTGAAATCCGATTTATAAACAGAAAGAGACGCGCCTTGTTGCGTAAGGTGTGGTGCACATATATGATCATGCTTGACCAGTAAGAGATCTACCATGCATGTATGTGGAGGCCGGCAATCAAGGAGTCGTTGTTTTGTTTTAGATCATGCGCGCCTACATAGCTAATATAAGGTCTCCTTTTTTCTGGAAGAGGATTTATAGCACCAGGTTGCTCCACCCCCCTATATGAATATTAAGTTCAAAAAATATCTGGAAATTTGAAAAAAAAAACTGAGATTTTGGATATCAAACTTCGTTGTCCGATCTACTTTCGTGTGAAATTTTGTGAAAAAATACCGGAAAACATATCCATGGCAAAAAACACAAAAAAAATCCTATATATTAAAAAAACGATTTGGATGACTGTATTTCCTTTGCCATGGATACGTTTCTGGTATTTTTTCACGAAACTTCGCACGGGAGTAGATTGGGCACCCAGGTTCGATATCCCCAAATTCCAGATTGTTTTGTATTTTTTGGTACTTTTAAAATTTAATATTCATGTAGGAGTGTGGAGCACCCAGTAGCTCTTGTGCATTTCCCCTCCTTTTCTCGCAAAAATAAATAAATAAGGTCAGAACAACCAAGTTAAGATTATGATGCAGCAAATTATGACATAACTTGCTCAAGAAACCAACCAAATTTTCTATGTATTCATACAATAAGCGGGTAATCTAATATAGCTAAGTGATCATCTTATTCTATTTCTCTTAGCATGCAAACATGTCGCCTTAATGTGCAACTATGCAAGTGAAAGGCCCACGCAACTTATAATGTTGCACAGGGAAAAGACTTCGTCATTTATTCTAGTAGATTATGCAACTTTATTTAGTAAATATTTTACGACTACACAATAATCAAATACAATAGACTATATGCATGTTCAGTTTCTGTTCTCATATGGTTAATCAAAAAATTCATGTTATATACAATAAATTTCATTTAAAATATACTGCAGCCAATTTCTACAACAACGCATGTGTTATCATCTAGTTAAAATGGATTTGGTGAATTAATCGATGCAGGTCGATGGGCGTGGTGTCTGGTATGACGGCGAGCGGCGGGGCTGTCGGCGCGATCGTGACAAACCGGTTGTTCTTCAGCAGCTCCAGGTACACGGTGGAGGAGGCCATCTCCTTCACAGGCCTCACCAGCCTCCTTTGCACGCTCCCTGTGCTGCTCATCTATTTCCCACGCTCGGGAGGAATGCTTTGCGGTCCCTCGGAATCTGACACCGTCGACCATGATGGTCACGACGACGACGACGTGAACAAGGATGATGATTACATGCTTCTAAAATGATGTGGCAGCTGGCTAGCTCGGCCTGTAAATATAAGGATAGGTGCATACTTCTGAATGGAAATGAAATGAAAATAGAAATGGAAATGAAAAGGAAAACTCCACACAATCTCTCAAGACTCTGAAACTACATGTGATGACTTGTTGCACTACTAGAGGTAGGCTAAGGGCAAGGGTGAGCCCCCATGTGTCCTCCCCATTTGTCTATTTGGTAGGAAAAATTGGGGCGACTGTTTTACCATGGCACCAAGGGCACTTTTCATTTGTCCGTTGTTAGGATTGACCAGTAGCACGTGAACCGTTCCCCGCGTCGCCTGCGCCCAGGGCGACTCGGGGGCGATACCTCCAACCCTAGCGCGCCGCCACCAGGCCGTCACATCCCCTGCGCCGCCGCCGGAGGACGCCGCCGGGCGAAGCCCGCGCAGCCGATGGCGGCGGCGGGGCTTCTCCTCATGGCTCCCCTGCATCCGTGGGTGGCGGCTCTCAGCGGGATCTCGCGGTGCTCCGGGAGCGCGTGTGGCTTGGCATCCAGATGCGCTGCGGCGCGGAGCTCGGCGAAGGGTGGTGGGGCGCGGTTGCTGGTGCTAATTGTGCGCCATTTGCGACCGTGTCGGACACGGCCGGCGGGACGAGCACTGGCCAGGACGTTGGTGTCCGTGTTGGGCGTTGTCTCATGGGCGTCTGCTACATCCTTTGCTGGTGCTTGGGGATGGTCGTCGGACCTTGCTCTATTGACCTCGCCTACTCTCGTCGACGCGCTGGGCAAGATGCATGCATTCTTGGTGATTGATGTGATGGGGAGGGCTTGAGGAAAGCTGGGGAAACCCTGTCTCGGCTTCGTGCGAGCGGCGACGACGACGCCCTTGGGCGCCGTTATCCTTGTCGAAGGCGTCGCTACATTGCTTTCCTCCTCCCCTCATGGTCTTTGCTCCGGAGAAATCCTTGCTCCCCTCGTGGGACAGACAATGGCGGCGATTTCCTCGTCGTTGACCTTCTTGTAGGCATTGTCTTGGATCTGACTCGATTGCGGGGCAAGCGGTAGCTTGTTTAGCATTGCTTCGGAGTGAGATCTATGGGCAGTGACTTGATGCAGAGGGCATGGATGTGCAGCGGCAACGGTGGATTTCTGGCTAGGGTCAGAGTCTCTTGTTGTGAGATGACGGTGGCCATGATCTCATCTGCCAGTGTGTGGGCAACAATGTCTGTCTATTGCGTCATGGTATGACGGTTTACCCCTCAGGCGCATAGGCGAAGATGTGGTCCTGCACTGCTAGGTGATGGCCGAGATGGGACCGGAAATCTTGGATCTTCAGATCGGGCGGCAACGACGAGTTTGTTTTGCTGCATGATTCTGCCGCCAAGGACGAGGACGACGAAGCATGAGGATGGCGCGAAACTGTTGGAGCGTCCCGATTTGGGATTTGATGGTGTGGGTGACCATCCTCCCTTGATCTCTATTGCAAAGTGCGACAGCGACCGTCATTGTTTGGAGTTTTTGGTGGCGACCGGCTCATGGTGTGGCTTGACTGTATGCTTGTGCGAGCATGGGCTTTAGTAGCATGGCACCACACGTCATGACCATGCTATGTATCTAGCTGCTGGGATCGCGAAAAGTGGTGGCGACATCATTGCTGATGTCAAAAGATGATTGGTGCGGATATGGTTGCTGTTGTAGATTGTTGATCACTGATTTGATCGCTTCGGAGTATTCTTTTTCTTTTTTTAGTCCACTAAGGCATAGCTTCGTTTATGTTTGACTTTGCTAGTTGTCAGTGTGATTTTCGTGTGTGCGCGTTGGTGTTGGCTGTGTTCATCCTAGCTATGCAGAGGCCGGGTGTGGGCTCATTGTGTTTGTATTTACTTGATGCTTCATTTTGAGTTAATAAAATCCACCCTTTATCGAAAAAAGGATTGTGTTTTTAAGTACTAGAGGGAGATGGAGCTTGAATAGTCACATAAAAAAATATAACCAATTTTAGTGGGCAATTTTTATGCAATGACTTTCTAGGAGGTTCTTAGGAGAACTTGACAAGTAATGAAATCTCCAACACCGACCCCCAAATTAGACACCGTATCCATTCACGGACCAGTCTGGACATGTGTCCAGCCACTGATACAGGAGCCCACCATCCAAAGCTAGTCGCAAACGTCCGGTCACATTTGATGCAAATTAAACAAACTAGACAACTTTCATTCAAATTCAGATAATGTTTACACAAAACCTGATGATTTGCATCTAAACCAAAGCACATTCATTACATTTATGACATATTTCAACTAAACCCTATTCTAATCTACTATAAATGATCACTGACGCTCATTTCCTGCGACATGTCTTCCTCATGTCCGACAGCAAGCTCGCCAACCGGCCATGATCCCCTGAAAGTGAAGCTTAAGCAGGAAGGGAAGAATAGACTCTGCCTACATGAAGTGGCAAGCTCACCGGCCGGTTATGAGCCCACCAAGTTTAGCTTCAGTGGGAGGATAAGAGTAGTGGCCTTCACCTCCGCAAGCGGGCAAGCTCGCTGGGTGTGACCTATGAAGCCCTACGCGATGGTGGCGGTGGCCTTCCTAGGACACAAGCACTAGTGTCATCCCATATTCTACTGTTCCTTGCTGCCGGCGGCGGCCGTGGACGTGCCAACCTCGTCGTCATGGCGGCGAGGCATGACCGAGGCGGAGTGGGCGACGTCATTAGTGACGCAGTCATATTCCTTCACTCACTGCATCGGTCTCCATGACATAACTTATTTCTCCTCCCGGAGGACACGGAGCCACCATCACTCGCGGCGGAGTTTGTGGGCGCTGTGGTAGGACAGGAGCAGCGCCTTCTACTCATCCACGTCCACCACGATGCTCGTGTCGACGATTGCTCTTCCACGTGCCAAAGCTCATCGAGGAGCTAGAGGTTATACCTCTGGTCAGCATGCGCCTGCCGGAGCACCACCTCTCAATGTTCCATTACCATGTTAGTGAAATGCGTCCACGCCTCACCCATGGTGATGTTGGCCTGGACCGATGAGGGCGGTGGCACTGGCTCGCGGTCCATTAGCTTGTCCGCATCACTACCCTTCGAAGAGCTCACCGGCAAGCTAGCCTGTATCTGACTGGCTCGGCGGGCCAGCCAGCTGGCCGCAATGCCAGAGAGCTCTTTATTCTGTTCATCAGAGTGGCCGACCCACTGGGCTTTAGAGATCAAGGCCATGGTGGGCGCGTTTCACGGAGGAGGAGGTCGGGAGCCGAGGTGTGATGCAGTTGTTGCCTAGCGCCAGGCATGTTTAAATAGCGTCCGGATGCCAGGCCAAGCAGCGAGTTGTTTAATGTCGGCCAGTAGACGGACGGACGGGTGGTGCCAAAGTAGTTCGGCAGCCACACATGTTTAACGTAGGGAAGTGGATAGATGGGTGATGTTTGAATGTGGAGAGAAGGTCGCGTGCACCGGGACGTGGTGTAGGCACCACTCTTGGCCGTCGTGTCGCTTCAATGGTATCCTCCTTTGAACGAATTGAGTGACTCGACTTGGCACATGTTCACCCATGTAGTTGAAACAAATCAACATAGCCTTCATGATATTTATGTTCATGGTGGATTATAGTCTACTCATGCTTGTACTCGGTGTGAATTAATTTTAATTCATGTTCATGACTGTTGTCGCTCTCTCGGTTAATCGCTTCCCAGTCTTTTGCTAGCCTTCACATGCTAAGCGGGAATCTGCTTGTGCATCAAACTCCTTAAACACAAAGTTGTTCCATATGAGTCCATCATACCTTCCTATATGTGGTATCTACCTACCATTCTAAGTAAATTTGTATCTGCCAAACTCCAAACCATCAAATGAAATTCTATTTTGTATGCTCGAGCAGCTCATGTTTCAACTAGGGCTGCCTGTATCTTCCATGCTAGGTGTGTTATTCTCAAGAGGAGTGGACTCCGCTCCTCATTCACGAGAAAGGGCCGGTAACTAGGATGCCCAGTCCCATGATCCAAAAAGATCAAAGCAAATCAATATAATTAAACAAAACTCCCCCAGGGCTGTTGTTAGTTGGAGGCACTCGTTGTTTCGAGCAAGCCATGGATTGATGCTTGTTCGTGGTGGGGGAGTATAAACTTTTACCATTTTTTTTTGGGAACTGCCTATAATGCATGTAGTATGGAAGATCTCGCCATCTCATAGTTCTTGCGTTGATAGTGAAAGTATGCCGCTCAAAATGTTATCCATCTCTATTTTAAAATCGAGCTCTGCCACCTCTACAAATCCCTGCTTCCCTCTGCGAAGGGCTTATCTATTTACTTTTATGTTGAGTCATCACCTTCTTATTAAAAGCACCCGCTGGAGAGCACACTGTCATTTGCATTCATTACTATTGGTTTATATTGGGTATGACTTGACTGGATCTCTTTTACCATGAATTACAATGTTTAGTCAGTCCTTGATCTTTAAAGGTGCTCTGCATTTATGTTTTGCGGTCTAAGAAAGAGCTAGAGAGATACCATCTTGTTATATTATATTATGATTGTTTTGAGAAAGTGTTGTCATCTGAGTTTTATTATTATGCCTCCCTAGCTGATTATGCCATTGATATGAGTGATTGTGAGACCTAGGTGTTATTTTGAGTATGGTTAGTTCATATACTTGATGAAAACTTGAATGCTGGCTTTACATGTTTACAACAACAAGAGCAAATAGAGTTTGTAAAAGTTTTTCTTTATCACTTTCCGTTTATCAACTGAATTGCTTGAGGACAAGCAAAGGTTTAGGCTTGGGGGAGTTGAGACGTCTCCAACGTATCTACTTTTTCAAACACTTTTGCCCTTGTTTTGGACTCTAACTTGCATGATTTGAATGAAACTAACCCGGACTGACGTTGTTTCCAGCAGAACTACCATGATGTTGTTTATTGTGCAGAAAACAAAAGTTCTCGGAATGACCTAAAAATCCACGGAGATAAGTTTTGGAAAATATAAAAAATACTGGCGAAAGAATCAAGGCCAGGGGGGCACACCCTGTCCATGAGGGTGGGGGGTGCGCCCTCCCCCTGGGCGCACCCCCTTGTCTCGTGGGCCCCCTGACGCTCCACCGACCTCAACTCCAACTCCATATATTCCGTTTCATGGAGAAAAAAATCAGAGAAAAAGTTTCATCGCGTTTTACGATACGGAGCCGCTGCCAAGCCCTAATCTCTCTCGGGAGGGCTGATCTGGAGTCCGTTCGGGGCTCCGGAGAGGGGGATTCGTCGCTGTCGTCATCATCAACCATCCTCCATCACCAATTTCATGATGCTCACCGCCGTGCGTGAGTAATTGCATCGTAGGCTTGCTGGACGGTGATGGGTTGGATGAGATTTACCATGTAATCAAGTTAGTTTTGTTAGGGTTTGATCCCTAGTATCCACTATGTTCTGAGATTGATGTTGCTATGACTTTGCTATGCTCAATGCTTGTCACTAGGGCCCGAGTGCCATGATTCAGATCTGAACCTATTATGTTTTCATGAATATATGTGTGTTCTTGATCCTATCTTGCAAGTCTATAGTCACCTATTATGTGTTATAATCCGACAACCCGAAGTGATAATAATTGGGATACTTCTCGGTGATGACCATAGTTTGAGGAGTTCATGTATTCACTATGTGCTAATGCTTTGTTCAGGTTCTCTACTAAAAGGAGGCCTTAATATCCCTTAGTTTCCACTAGGACCCCGCTGCCACAGGAGGGTAGGACAAAAGATGTCATGCAAGTTCTTTTCCATAAGCACGTATGACTATATTCGGAGTACATGCCTACATTACATTGATGAATTGGAGCTAGTTCTGTGTCACCCTTTGTTATAGCTATTACATGAGGAGCCACATCCGACATAATTATCCATGACTAATCCAATGCCTACGAGCTTTTCACATATTGTGCTTCGCTTATTTACTTTTCCGTTGCTACTGTTACAATTACTACAAAACTGCTATCTTTACTTTTGCCACTGTTACCATTACTATCATACTACTTTGCTACTAAATACTTTGTTGCAGATACTAAGTTATCTAGGTGTGGTTGAATTGACAACTCAACTGCTAATACTTAAGAATATTCTTTGGCTCCCCTTGTGTCAAATCAATAAATTTGGGTTGAATACTCTACCCTCGAAAGCTGTTGCGATCCCCTACACTTGTGGGTTGTCAAGAGTAATTTCTGACGCCGTTGTCGGGGAGCATAACTCTATTCTTTGAGTCACTTGGGATTTACATCTGTTGATCACTATGAGGAACTTGAAGATGAAAGAACTAAGATTTTGTCCTCAACTACGAGGGGAGGTAAGGAACTGCCATCTAGCTCTGCACTATATTCTCCTTCTGTTAGTAGTAAGCTTGCGACACCTAAACCTGCTACTGCTATGAATTCTGGTATGTCGCATGTTATTGATGATGCCACTTCTGCTATGCATGATACTTATGATGAAACTACTTCTGTGCATGATACTACTTTGCCATTAGGTGACTTTCTTGATGAACAACTTTCTAGGGTTAGAGAGAATGAAATTATTGAAGATGTTATTATTGATGATAGTGATGATGAAAGTTCTCCCCCCTGATTATGAATTACCTGTTGTTCCTGAGGGTTATGTTATGAATGAGGAAGCTACTAGAGCTATCTTTGCTTGCAAAGATAGATATGATCTTACGAAGTTATTAGCTCAATGGAAGCAGCAATCTCTTAATGCTAGAATGAAACCCGACCCTGCTTTTGCTACTTCACCTATCTGTGTTACTGATAAGGATTATGAATTCTCTGTTGATCGTGAGATTATTACTTTGGTTGAATATGATCCTTTTTATGGCCTTGAATCTGAAACTGTTGTGGCACATCTTACCAAGTTAAATGATATAGCCACCCTGTTTACTAATGATGAGAAGTCTCGCTATTATTATATCCTTAAGATATTTCCGTTCCCATTAAAGGGTGATGCTAAGACTTGGTTTAATTCTCTTGATCCTGGTTGTGTGCGTAGTCCCCAGGATATGATTTATTACTTCTCTGCTAAATATTTCCCTGCTCATAAGAAACAAGCTGCCTTGCAGGAAATATATAATTTTGTGCAAATCAAAGAAGAGAGTCTCCCACAAGCTTGGGGGAGGCTTCTCCGATTACTTAATGCTTTTCCTGATCATCCTCTTAAGAAAAATGAAATACTTGATATCTTTTATAATGGACTAACCGATGCTTCCAAGGACTACTTGGATAGTTGTGTTGGTTGTGTTTTCAGGGAAACAACAGTCGACAAAGCTGAATTACTATTGAATAATATGTTGAGTAATGAAAATAATTGGACTCTTCCTGAGCCAATTCCTGAGGCACTTCCTGAACCAGTTGAGCCAACTCCTGAGCCTACTCCTAAACCCACTCCTAAGAAGAGAGGTGTTCTATTTCTCAGTCCTGAAGATATGCAAGAGGCAAAGAAATCAATGAAAGAAAAAGGTATTAAAGCTGAAGATGTTAAGAATTTACCACCTATTGAAGAAATACATGGTCTTAATATACCGCCTGTCGAAGAAACACATTGTCTTGATAACCCGACATAGGTAGTAAAGGTAAATTCTCTCTATAGATATGATAAAGTTGAAATTCCCTCTACTAAAATTTCATAGCCCAGGCTTAGATGAATTTGATAACTTTATGGCTAGACAAGAAAATTTTAAGGGAAAATTTTGTTTTTGCCACTCTAGATTTTGCCAATTTTCCTTATGCCACTCTAGATTTTGACATTTCACTTTTGCCACTCTTAGTTTTTGACAATTATCACAATTACCATTCCCGTGGCAAAAGCAAAATTTTTAGAGTGGCAATTGTGATAATTATCAAAAGCTAAGAGTGGCAAAAATGAAATAAAATTATTTTGATTTTGCCACAAAATGGCAATTGTGATAATTGTCAAAAACAAAGAGTGGCAAAAGTGAAATGTCAAAATCTAGAGTGGCATAAGGAAAATTGGCAAAATCTAGAGTGGCAAAAACAAAATTTTCCCAAATTTTAATGCTTACATTGGTAGAGAGTTGAAGAATAATGCTTTCGAGATAGGACGCTTGAGTGATTATATGTCTAGAGTTAAAGGTGAACTTAAACTCATTAGTAAATATGCTTCTATGGTTACCACTCAAGCTGAGCAAGTACTTAAAGCCCAAAGAGATTTGCTTGATGAATTTAATAAAAAATATGACTTTGCTGTTAGAGTGTCTACTAGAACTGGTAGAATGACTCAGGAACCTTTGTATCCTGAAGGCCAACCTAAGAGAATCGAGCAAGATTCTCAGAGAAATAATTTAGAGGCATCTAGTTCTTCCAAAAAGAAGAAAAAGTAAAACAATTGGACTTTGCATGCTTCTAGTGAACCTGTTGTAGACACACATGAGAATCCCAATGATATTTCTATTTCTGATGCTGAAACACAATCAAGTGATGAACATGAACCTGGTGATAATGTTAATGATAATGTTCATGTTGATGCTCAACCTAGCAAAAATAATGATGTAGAGATTGAACCTGCTGTTGATCTTGATAACCCACAATCAAAGAATCAACGTTATGATACAAGAGACTCTGTTGTTAGGAAGCACGGTAGAGAAAGAGAACCATGGGTTCAGAAACCCATGCCCTTTCCTCCTAAACCATCCAAGACAAAGGATGATGAGGATTTTGAGTGCTTTGCTGAAATGATTAGACCTATCTTCTTATATATGCACTTAACTGATATGCTTAAAGTAAATCCTTATGCTAAGTATATGAAGGATATCATTACAAATAAAAGAAAGATACTGGAAGCTGAAATTTCCACCATGCTTGCTAATTATACCTTTAAGGGTGGAATACCAAAGAAACTTGGAGATCCGGGAGTACCAACTATACCATGCTCCATTAAAAGAAATTATGTTAAAACTGCTTTATGTGATCTTGGAGCCGGTGTTAGTGTTATGCCTCTCTCTTTATATCGTAGACTTGAATTGAATAAGTTGACACCTACTGAAATATCTTTGCAAATGGCTGATAAATCAGCTGCCATACCTGTTAGTATTTGTGAGGATGTGCCTGCTGTGGTTGCAAATGTCACTATCTTAATGGACTTTGTTATTCTTGATATTCCCGAGGACGATAGTATGTCGATTATCCTTGGTAGAACCTTTTTGAATACTACAGGGGCTGTTATTGATTGCAACAAAGGCAATGTCACTTTTCATGTTAATGGTAATGAGCATACGGTACACTTTCCGAGGAAACAACCTCAAGTTCATAGCATCAATTCTATTGGAAAAATTCCAACTATCATTATTGGAGGTTTTGAATTTCCTCTTCCTACTGTCAAGAAAAAGTATGATATTCTTCCTAGTGTTATTCGAAATTTCTCCGGTTCCGTGTTATTCGGAATGAGTTGTTAACAAGACTTGATCAACCTTGTTAGTGGATTCATTTTGATGATCATGAGATGGATGAAACTAGAAGGCACAACCTTCAGTACCCTCTTTTTACTTTCTGTTATTTAGAATAAATAAAGCAAAAATAGTATTATCTGTCTGTTTTCTGAATTATCCGTGCAATAAAAAATATCCTGAAAATAAAAGTGCTCCAAATGCCCTGCAAATTTAGTATGATTTTTTAGGGAATATTTGAGGATTTTAGGCACTAAAACATTGTAGGAGGGGCAAGCACCTGGCCACGAGGGTGGAGGGCGCGCCCACACCCCCTGGGCGCGCCCCCTGTCTCGTGGGCCCATGGTGGCCCCCTCCACTTATTCCTGCACCCACACACTCCATCTTCTTCCCAAAAAAAATCCTCATTTAGCTCAAGCACGAGTTCTAGCTCATTTTGCTGCGATTTTCGATCTCCTTGCTCAAAGCTCCATTCACAAAACTGCTTTGGGAGATTGTTGCTTGGTATGTGACTCCTCCATTGGTCCAATTAGTTTTTGTTCTAGTGCTTTATTCATTACAAATTTTTACTGCATAGGTGACCCTGTTGTTGAGCTTGCATGTCAAATTTATGAGGTCCCAAGTAATTCCAGTGCATGATATAGGCTTTAGGCACTTGTAGGAGTAGTTGCTACCAATCTTGTTTAGTTTTATTCACTTTTATTTTGAAGTTACTAAAATTTTAGAAAATGTTAAGGAAATTTTTGAGGGGCTCTTCTAGCCAAGGCTCCCAGGAAAGACAAGCTAAATAGAAGGAAAAGGCCAAGTATAATCTTCCTCGCATAGCGGAAGTACGACCGTGAGAATGGCCCTGTGACGAATTCTTGAGAGAAGCCGGGATTTATGAAGACTTTTATTCTTTGATCGAGAATGCAGGCCTTACCGATTTACTCCACGACCGGATCGATCAGTATCTCTTACTCACCAATACTTTCGTGCAAAACTTTTATTATTATCCTAAGAAGTCATCGCCTTCAGTATCATTTCATTTATATGATGAATTCCGGGAAATGTCTTTACGTAATTTTTACAAGGTATGTAGGATACCCTTTGAGGGAAAATTAGATGAACCACAGCGTAAAGATGTGGATGGCTTTGTTAACACTATCACTGTAGGGGATCCAAAGAAGGGTTCCAATGCGAGAATCTCTAGCATACAGTTTCCTGTTTTACGCTACTTTGCCATATTTGCTAGTCGGTGCTTAATTGGTCGTGGAAATAGTTGAAACTTCAATGTTCCTGATATTATTATTCTTCACCATGCCTTGTTTGGTGATAATAGTTTTAGTATGGGTGCCGTCATTGCTAAACGGCTAAGCCTGAACCGTACAAAAGGCCCCATTTTTGGAGGTATCTATGATGCACGTCTTGCTAAACATTTCGAGATACCTATTAGGCACCATGAGAAAGAGGAGACAATTTTGCCTCCTGGCATTTTAGATTACAAGAGCATGGTAGAGCATGAGTTTATTGTTGACAACGAAGATAAGATGCCCCTGTATAACTGGAGATTTAATAGGAAACGCAATGAGACTATTATTCTGTCTGCGCCTCTTTCGTTTGATTTGACTGCAGTTAATTATCTTGTCACGCTGGAAGCGGTGTACGATCATCGAGGCCAAGCATCCACTCCAGATCCTGAGCCTGAGCCGGAACCTTCACTGGACCCTTATCGTCCATCATCTTACCAGTGGGATCCGGAGGAGATGGCCAGCTTGTGGTATCCTGATTACACCCCTCAGTACACCGGGGAGAGTAGCCGCGGTCCTTGGCCTTAGACCAGGTTAGGCCAAAAGCCTAAGCTTGGGGGAGTACGTATTTATCACCGACTTTACATCCATGTTCACACATTATCCTAGTTGTCGGTGCTCATACTCTTTTATTGTATTATCCATGCTAGTTTAAATTCCTTTTTCTAGCCTTCTTCTTATGTGTTTGATAAACCTTAAGAAAAAAACAAAAAAATAGTTAGTGTAATTTCCATGCTTGTAGTAGAAATTAAAATGAAAACCCAAAAAGATTTCTCGTTCTTCTTCTTACTTGTTGGGAGCTTTCCCGTGTAAATAGTTTTATTTTATTTTCTTTCCTTTGGGGGTCGAGAGTAAAAGACCATATTGAAAATGTTTAGTGGCTCTCATATGCATGATTGTTTATTTAATTAGAGCCCATATTAATTTGTCTTCTCTCTTGAGTTGAATGCTTGCAGGTTCCAGCTTAGTCCAATGCACGTGCACTATTATTATTATACACACCATTCGGTCATGCAAGTGAAAGGCAATAATGACGATATATGATGGACTGATTGAGATGAGAAAAGATGGTATGAACTCGACCTCTCTTGTTTTTGTAAATATGATTAGTTCATCGTTCCTGATTCATCTTATTATGAAGTAAACATATTTGCAATGACATTTAGAGATTATAGTTGCTTGTGCCATGCTTGATTAGCTATGAGTTATAATGGTTTACCTTGCGTGCCAACATGCTATTAAAATGATTGTGATGTGGTATGATGGGATGGTTGAAGGAAATATGCCCTAGAGGCAATAATAAAGTTATTATTTATTTCCTCATATCATGATAAATGTTTATTATTCATGCTAGAATTGTATTAACCAGAAACATGATACATGTGTGAATACATAGACAAACTTTATGTCACTAGTATGCCTCTACTTGACTAGCTCATTAATCAAAGATGGTTATGTTTCCTAACCATAGACATGAGTTGTCATTTGATTAACGGGATCACATCATTAGGAGAATGATGTGATTGACATGACCCATTCCGTTAGCTTAGCACTTGATCGTTTAGTATGTTGCTATTGCTTTCTTCATGACTTATACATGTTCCTACAACTATGAGATTATGCAACTCCCGTTTACCGGAGGAACACTTTGTGTGCTACCAAACGTCACAACATAACTGGGTGATTATAAAGGAGCTCTACAGGTGTCTCCAAAGGTACATGTTGAGTTGGCGTATTTCGAGATTAGGTTTTGTCACTCCGATTGTCGGAGAGGTATCTCTGGGCCCTCTCGGTAATGCACATCACTATAAGCCTTGCAAGCAATGTAGCTAATGAGTTTGTTACGGAATGATGCATTACGTAATGAGTAAAGAGACTTGCCGGTAACGAGATTGAACTAGGTATTGGGATACCGACGATCAAATCTCGGGCAAGTGACATACCGATGACAAAGGGAACAACGTATGTTGTTATGCGGTTTGACCGATAAAGATCTTCGTAGAATATGTAGGAGCCAATATGAGCATCCAAGTTCTGCTATTGGTTATTGACCGGAAACGAGTCTCGGTCATGTCTACATAGTTCTCGAACCCATAGGGTCCGCACGCTTAAGGTTTCGATGACAGTTATATTATCAGTTTATGAGTTTTGATGTACCTAAGTTTGATCGGAGTCCCGGATGTGATTACGTACATGACGAGGAGTCTCAAAATGTTCGAGACATGAAGATTGATATATTGGAAGCCTATATTTGGATATCGGAAGTGTTCCGGGTGAAATCGGGATTTTACCGAAGTACGGGGGTTAATGGAACCCCCCCCCCCGGGGCTTAATGGGCCTACATGGGCCTTAGTGGAGAAGAGGAGAGGAGGCAAGGGCTGGGCCGCGCGCCCCTCCCCCCTAGTCCGAATAGGACAAGGAGAGGGGGGCGGCGCCCCCCCTTTCCTTCCTCTCTCTCCCTCCTCTTTTCCCCCTTCTCCTAGTCCAACAAGGAAGGAGGGAGTCCTACTCCCGGTGGGAGTAGGACTCCCCTTGGCGCGCCCCCTCCTAGGTCGGCCGCCTCCTCCCCCTGGCTCCTTTATATACAGGGGCAGGGGGACACCTCTAGACACAACAATTGATCTCTTGATCTCTTAGCCGTGTGCGGTGCCCCCCTCCACCATAGTCCTCCTCGATAATATTGTAGTGGTGCTTAGGCAAAGCCCTGTGATGGTAGAACATCAAGATCGTCACCACACCATCGTGCTGACAGAACTCTCCCTCGACACTCGGCTGGATCGGAGTACGAGGGACGTCATCGAGTTGAACGTGTGCTAGAACTTGGAGGTGTCGTAGTTTTGGTGCTTGATCGGTCGGGCCGTGAAGACGTACGACTACATCAACCACGTTGTTCTAACGCTTCCGCTTTCGGTCTCACAGTGCGTGGACACACTCTCCCTCTCGTTGCTATGCATCACCATGACCTTGCGTGTGCGTAGGAATTCTTTTTGAAATTACTACGTTCCCCAACAGTGGCATCCGAGCCAGGTTTTATGCGTAGATGTTATATGCACGAGTAGAACACAAGTGAGTTGTGGGCGATACAAGTCATCTTGCTTACCGGCATGTCATACTTTGGTTGGCGGTATTGTTGGATGAAGCGGCCCGGACCGACATTACGCGTACGCTTACGCGAGACTGGTTCTACCGACGTGCTTTGCACATAGGTGGCTGGCGGGTGTCAGTTTCTCCAACTTTAGTCAAACCGAGTGTGGCTACGCCCGGTCCTTGCGAAGGTTAAAACAGCACTAAATTGACGAACTATCATTGTGGTTTTGATGCATAGGTAAGAACGGTTCTTGCTCAGCCCGTAGCAGCCACGTAAAACTTGCAACAACAAAGTAGAGGACGTCTAACTTGTTTCTGCAGGGCATATTGTGATGTGATATGGTCAAGACGTGATGCTATATTTTATTGTATGAGATGATCATGTTTTGTAACCGAGTTATCGGCAACTGGCAGGAGCCATATGGTTGTCGCTTTATTGTATGAAATGCAAGCGCCATGTAATTGCTTTACTTTATCACTAAGCGGTAGCGATAGTCATAGAAGCAATAGATGGCGGAACGACAATGATGCTACGATGGAGATCAAGGTGTCGCGCCGGTGACGATGGTGATCACGATGGTGCTTCGGAGATGGAGATCACAAGCACAAGATGATGATGGCCATATCGTATCACTTATATTGATTGCATGTGATGTTTATCCTTTATGCATCTTATCTTGCTTTGATTGATGGTAGTATTTTAAGATGGTCTCTCACTAATTATCAAGAAGTGTTCTCCCTAAGTATGCACCGTTGTGAAAGTTCTTCGTGCTGAGACACCACGTGATGATCGGGTGCGATAGGCTCTACATTCAAATACAACGGGTGCAAAACAGTTGCACACGCGGAAAACTCAGGTTAAACTTGACGAGCCTAGCATATACAGATATGGCCTCGGAACACGGAGACCAAAAGGTCGAACGTGAATCATATAGTAGATATGATCAACATAGTGATGTTCACCATTGAAAACTACTCCATCTCACGTGATGATCGGACATGGTTTAGTTGATTTGGATCACGTGATCACTTAGATGACTAGAGAGATGTCTGTCTAAGTGGGAGTTCTTTAGTAATATGATTAATTGAACTTAAATTTATCGTGAACTTAGTACCTGATAGTATTTTGCTTGTCTATGTTTGTTGTAGATAGATGGCTCGTGCTGTTGTTCCGTTGAATTTTAAATTTTCCTTGAGAAAGCTAAGTTGAAAGATGATGGTAGCAATTACACGGACTGGGTCTGTAATTTGAGGATTATCCTCATTGTTGCACAGAAGAATTACGTCCTGGAAGCACCGCTGGGTGCTAGGCCTCTTCTGCAGATGCTGGCCAGCGATGTTAAGAACGTCTGGCGAGCAAAGTGATGACTACTCGATTGTTCGATGTGCCATGCTTTACGGCTTAGAACCGGGACTTCAACAACGTTTTGAATGTCATGGAGCATATGAGATGTTCGAGAGTTGAAGTTAATATTTCAAGCAAATGCCAGTTGAGAGATATGAAGTCTCCAATAAGTTCTTTAGCTGCAAGATGGAGGAGAATAGTTACATTAGTGAACATATACTCGAAATGTCCGGGTATAATAATCACTTGATTCAAGCTGGAGTTAATCTTCACGATGATAGTGTCATTGATGGAATTCTTCAATCACTGCCACCAAGCTACAAAAGCTTCGTGATGAACTATAATATGCAAGGGATGGACAAGACTATTCTCGAGCTCTTCGCAATGCTAAAGGCTGTGGAGGTACAAATCAAGAAGGAGCATCAAGTGTTGATGGTCAATAAGACCACCAGTTTCAAGAAAAAAGGGTAAAGGGAAGAAGAAGCGGAACTTCAAGAAGAACAGCAAACAAGTTGCTGCTCAAGAGAAGAGACCCAAGTCTGGACCTAAGCCTGAAAGTTAGTGCTTCTACTGCAAGCAGACTGGTCACTGTAAGCGGAACTGCCCCAAGTATTTGGTGGATAAGAAGGATGGCAAGGTGAACAAAGGTATATATGATATACATGTTATTGATGTGTACCTTACTAATGCTCGCAGTAGCACCTGGGTATTTGATACTGGTTCCGTTGCTAATATTTGCAACTCAAAACAGGGACTACGGATTAACCGAAGATTGCCTAAGGACGAGGAGACGATGCGCGTGCGAAATAGTTCCAAAGTCGATGTGATCGCGATCGGCACGCTACCTCTACATCTACCTTTGGGATTAGTTTTAGACCTGAATAATTGTTATTTGATGCCAACGTTGAGCATGAACATTATATCTGGATCTTGTTTGATGTGAGATGGTTATTCATTTAAATTTGAGTATAATGGTTGTTCTATTTATATGAGTAATATCTTTTATGGTCATGCACCCTTGAAGAGTGGTCTATTTTTATTAAATCTCGATAGTAGTGATACACATATTCATAATGTTGAAGCCAAAAGATGCAGAGTTGATAATGATAGTGCAACTTATTTGTGGCACTGCCGTTTGGGTCATATTGGTGTAAAGCGCATGAAGAAACTCCATACTGATGGACTTATGGAATCACTTGATTATGAATCACTTGGTACTTGTGAATCGTGCCTCATGGGCAAGATGACTAAAACGCTGTTCTCCGGAACTATGGAGCGAGCAACTGATTTGTTGGACATCATACATACTGATGTATGTGGTCCAATGAATATTGAGGCTCGCGGCGGGTATCATTATTTTCTCACCTTCACAGATGATTTGAGCAGATATGGTTATATCTACTTGATAAAGACAAGTCTGAAACATTTGAAAAGTTGAAAGAATTTCAGAGTGAAGTGGAAAATAATCGTAACAAGAAAATAAAGTTTGTACGATCTGATCGTGGAGGAGAATATTTGAGTTACGAATTTGGTTTACATTTGAAGCAATGTGGAATAGTTTCGCAACTCATGCCACCCGGAACACCACAAAGAAATGGTGTGTCCGAACGTCGTAATCGTACTTTACTAGATATGGTGTGATCTGTGATGTCTCTTACTGATTTACCCCTATTGCTTTGGGGTTATGCATTAGAGATGGACGCATTCACGTTAAATAGGGCACCATCAAAATCCGTTGAGACGACGCCTTATGAACTGTGGTTTGGCAAGAAACCAAAGTTGCCGTTCCTTAAAGTTTGGGGCTGCGATACTTATGTGAAGAAACTTCAACCAGATAAGCTTGAACCCAAATCGGAGAAATGTGTCTTCATGGGATACCCAAAAGAGACTATTGGGTACACCTTCTATCACAGGTCTGAGGGCAAGATTTTTGTTGCTAAATTCGGATCCTTTCTTGAGAAGGAGTTTCTCTCGAAAGAAGTGAGTGGGAGGAAAGTAGAACTTGATGAGGTAATCAGACTGCTCCCTTATTGGAAAGTAGTTCATCACAAGAACCGGTTCCTGTGACAACTACACCAATCAGTGAGGAAGCTAATGATATTGATCATGAAACTTCAGATCAAGTTACTACCGAACCTCGTAGGTAACCCAGAGTAAGATCCACACCAGAGTGGTACGGTAATCCTATTCTAGAAGTCATGTTGCTTGACCATGGCAAACCTACGAACTATGAGGAAGCGATGATGAGCCCAGATTCCGCAAAATGGCTTGAGGCCATGAAATCTGAGATGGGATCCATGTATGAGAACAAAGTATGGACTTTGGTTGACGTGCCCGATGATCGGCAAGCCATCGAGAATAAATGGATTTTCAAGAAGAAGACCGCGATGGTAATGTAACTGTCTACAAAGCTCGACTTGTTGCGAAAGGTTTTCGACAAGTTCAAGGGGTTGACTACGATGAGACCTTCTCACCCGTAGCGATGCTTAAGTCTATCCGAATCATGTTAGCAATTGCCGCATTTTATGATTATGAAATATGGCAAATGGATGTCAAAACTGCATTCCTGAATGGATTTCTGGAAGAAGAGTTGTATATGATGCAACCGGAAGGTTTTGTCGATCCAAAAGGTGCTAACAAGGTGTGCAAGCTCCAGCAATCCATTTATGGACTAGTGCAAGCCTCTTGGAGTTGGAATAAACGCTTTGATAGTGTGATCAAGGCATATGGTCTTATATAGATTTTTGGAGAAGCCTGTATTTACAAGAAAGTGAGTGGGAGCTCT
Source organism: Aegilops speltoides (assembly GCA_021437245.1). Lineage (NCBI taxonomy): Eukaryota > Viridiplantae > Streptophyta > Magnoliopsida > Poales > Poaceae > Aegilops > Aegilops speltoides. The sequence goes on from CM038147.1 coordinate 484,902,042, forward strand.
GTAGCATTTCTGATATTATATGTATATGACATATTGTTGATTGGAAATGATATAGAATTTCTGGATGGCATAAAGGGATACTTGAATAAAAGTTTTTCAATGAAAGACCTCGGTGAAGCTGCTTACATATTGGGCATCAAGATCTATAGAGATAGATCAAGACGCTTAATTGGACTTTCACAAAGCACATACCTTGATAAAGTTTTGAAAAATTTCAAAATGGATCAGGCAAAGAAAGGGTTCTTGCACAGATTACAAGGTGTGAAGTTGAGTCAGACTCAATGCCCAACCACAGCAGAACATAGAGAGAAAATAAAAGATGTTCCCTATGCTTCAGCCATAGGCTCTATCATGTATGCAATGCTGTGTACCAGACCTGACGTACGCTTAGCAATAACTTTAGCAGGGAGATACCAAAGTAATCCAGGAGTGGATCACTGGACAGCGGTCAAGAATGTCCTGAAATACCTGAAAAGGACTAAGGATATGTTTCTTGTTTATGGAGGTGACAAGGAGCTAGTTGTAAATGGTTACGTCGATGCAAGCTTTGACACTGATCCGGACGATTCTAAATCGCAAACCGGATACGTGTTTATATTGAACGGTGGAGCTCTCAGTTGGTGCAGTTCTAAACAAAGCGTCGTGGCGGGATCTACATGCGAAGCGGAGTACATTGCTACTTCGGAAGCAGAAAATGAAGGAGTTTGGATGAAGGAGTTCATTTCCGATCTAGGTGTTATACCTAGTGCATCGGGACCAATGAAGATCTTCTGTGACAATACTGCTGCAATTGCCTTGGCCAAGGAATCCAGATTTCACAAGAGGACCAAGCACATCAAGAGACGCTTCAATTCCATCTGGGACCAAGTCCAGGTGGGAGACATAGAGATTTGCAATATACATACGGATCTGAATGTTGCACACCCGTTGACTAAGCCTCTTCCACGAGCAAAACATGATCAGCACCAAGACTCCATGGGTGTTAGAATCATTACTGTGTATTCTAGATTATTGACTCTAGTGCAAGTGGGAGACTGAAGGAAATATGCCCTAGAGGCAATAATAAAGTTATTATTTATTTCCTCATATCATGACAAATGTTTATTATTCATGCTAGAATTGTGTTAACCGGAAACATGATACATGTGTGAATACATAGACAAACTTAATGTCACTACCATGCCTCTACTTGACTAGCTAATTAATCAAAGATGGTTATGTTTCCTAACCATAGACATGAGTTGTCATTTGACTAACGGGATCACATCATTAGGAGAATGATGTGATTGACATGACCCATTCCGTTAGCTTAGCACTTGATCGTTTAGTATGTTGCTATTGCTTTCTTCATGACTTATACATGTTCCTACAACTATGAGATTATGCAACTCCTATTTACCGGAGGAATACTTTGTGTGCTACCAAATGTCACAACATAACTGGGTGATTATAAAGGAGCTCTACAGGTGTCTCCAAAGGTACATGTTGAGTTGGCGTATTTCGAGATTAGGTTTTGTCACTCTGATTGTCAGAGAGGTATCTCTGGGCCCTCTCGGTAATGCACATCACTATAAGCCTTGCAAGCAATGTAGCTAATGAGTTAGTTATGGAATGATGCATTAGATAACGAGTAAAGAGACTTGCCGGTAACGAGATTGAACTAGGTATTGGGATACCGACGATCAAATCTTGGGCAAGTGACATACCGATGACAAAGGGAACAACGTATGTTGTTATGCGGTTTGACCGATAAAGATCTTCGTAGAATATGTAGGAGCCAATATGAGCATCCAGGTTCCACTATTGGTTGTTGACCAGAAACGAGTCTCGGTCATGTCTACATAGTTCTAGAACCCGTAGGGTCCGCACGCTTAAGGTTTTGACGATAGTTATATTATGAGTTTATGAGTTTTGATGTACCGAAGTTTGTTTGGAGTCCCGGATGTGATTACGGATATGACAAGGAGTCTCAAAATGTTGGAGACATGAAGATTGATATATTGGAAGCCTATATTGGGATATCGGAAGTGTTCCAGGTGAAATCGGGATTTTACCGGAGTACCGGGGGTTACCGGAACCCCCCTGGGGGCTTAATGGGCCTACATGGGCCTTAGTGGAGAAGAGGAGAGGAGGCAAGGGCTGGGGTGCGCGCCCCTCCCCCCTAGTTCGAATCGGACAAGGAGAGGGGGGCGGCTCCCCCCCCTTTCCTTCCTCTCTCTCCCTCCACTTTCCCCCCTTCTCCTAGTCCAACATGGAAGGAGGGAGTCCTACTCCCAGTGGGAGTAGGACTCCCCTTGGCGCGCCCCCTCCTAGGCCGGCCGCCTCCTCCCCCTGGCTCCTTTATATACGGGGGTAGGGGGCACCTCTAGACACAACAATTGATCTCTTGATCTCTTAGCCGTGTGCGGTGCCCCCCTCCACCATAGTCCTCCTCGATAATATTGTAGCGGTGCTTAGGCGAAGCCCCGCGACGGTAGAACATCAAGATCGTCACCATGCCGTCGTCTTGTGGAACTCTCCTCGACACTCGGCTGGATCGAGTCGAGGGGCGTCATCGAGCTGAACGTGTGCTAGAACTCGGAGGTGCCGTAGTTTCGGTGCTTGATCGGTCGGGCCGTGAAGACGTACAACTACATCAACCGCGTTGTTCTAACGCTTCCGCTTTCGGTCTATGAGGGTACGTGGACACACTCTCCCCTCTCGTTGCTATGCATCACCATGATCTTGCGTGTGCGTAGGAATTTTTTTGAAATTACTACGTTCCCCAACAATGGTATCCTCCTTTGAACGAATTGAGTGACTCGACTTGGCACATGTTCACCCATGTAGTTGAAACAAATCAACATAGCCTTCATGATATTTATGTTCATGGTGGATTATAGTCTACTCATGCTTGTACTCGGTGTGAATTAATTTTAATTCATGTTCATGACTGTTGTCGCTCTCTCAGTTGGTCGCTTCCCATTCTTTTGCTAGCCTTCACCTGTACTAAGCGGGAATACTGCTTGTGCATCCAAACTCCTTAAACACAAAGTTGTTCCATATGAGTCCATCATACCTTCCTATATGTGGTATCTACCTACCGTTCTAAGTAAATTTGTATCTGCCAAACTCCAAACCATCAAATGAAATTCTATTTTGTATGCTCGAGCAGCTCATGTTTCAACTAGGGCTGCCTGTATCTTCCATGCTAGGTGTGTTATTCTCAAGAGGAGTGTACTCCGCTCCTCATTCACGAGAAAGGGCCGGTAACTAGGATGCCCAGTCCCATGATCCAAAAAGATCAAAGCAAATCAATATAATTAAACAAAACTCCCCCAGGGCTGTTGTTAGTTGGAGGCACTCATTGTTTCGAGCAAGCCATGGATTGATGCTTGTTCGTGGTGGGGGAGTATAAACTTTTACCATTTTTTTTGGGAACTGCCTATAATGCAGGTAGTATGGAAGATCTCGCCATCTCATAGTTCTTGCGTTGATAGTGAAAGTATGCCGCTCAAAATGTTATCCATCTCTATTTTAAAATCGAGCTCTGCCACCTCTACAAATCCCTGCTTCCCTCTGCGAAGGGCTTATCTATTTACTTTTATGTTGAGTCATCACCTTCTTATTAAAAGCACCCATTTGGAGAGCACTGCTTGTCATTTGCATTCATTACTATTGGTTTATATTGGGTATGACTTGACTGGATCTCTTTTACCATGAATTACAATGTTTAGTCAGTCCTTGATCTTTAAAGGTGCTCTGCATTTATGTTTTGCGGTCTCAGAAAGGGCTAGAGAGATACCATCTTGTTATATTATATTATGATTATTTTGAGAAAGTGTTGTCATCTGAGTTTTATTATTATGCCTCGCTAGCTGATTATGCCATTGATATGAGTGATTGTGAGACCTAGGTGTTATTTTGAGTATGGTTAGTTCATATACTTGATGAAAACTTGAATGCTGGCTTTACATGTTTACAACAACAAGAGCAAATAGAGTTTGTAAAAGTTTTTCTTTATCACTTTCCGTTTATCAACTGAATTGCTTGAGGACAAGCAAAGGTTTAGGCTTGGGGGAGTTGAGACGTCTCCAACGTATCTACTTTTTCAAACACTTTTGCCCTTGTTTTGGACTCTAACTTGCATGATTTGAATGAAACTAACCGGATGACGTTGTTTCAGTGAGAACTACCATGATGTTGTTTATTGTGCAGAAAACAAAAGTTCTCGGAATGACCTGAAAATCCACGGAGATAAGTTTTGGAAAATATAAAAAATACTGGCGAAAGAATCAAGGCCAGGGGGGCACACCCTGTCCATGAGGGTGGGGGGTGCGCCCTCCCCCTGGGCGCACCCCCTTGTCTCGTGGGCCCCCTGACGCTCCACCGACCTCAACTCCAACTCCATATATTCCGTTTCATGGAGAAAAAAATTAGAGAAAAAGTTTCATCGCGTTTTACGATCACGAGCGCTGCCAAGCCTAATCTCTCTCGGGAGGCTGATCTGGAGTGCTGCTCGGGGCTCGGAGAGGGGATTCGTCGCTGTCGTCATCATCAACCATCCTCCATCACCAATTTCATGATGCTCACCACCGTGCGTGAGTAATTGCATCGTGAGGCTTGCTGGGCGGTGATGGGTTGGATGAGATTTACCATGTAATCAAGTTAGTTTTGTTAGGGTTTGATCCTAGTATCCACTATGTTACGAGATTGATGTTGCTATGACTTTGCTATGCTCAATGCTTGTCACTAGGGCCCGAGTGCCATGATTCAGATCTGAACCTATTATGTTTTCATGAATATATGTGTGTTCTTGATCCTATCTTGCAAGTCTATAGTCACCTATTATGTGTTATAATCCGACAACCCGAAGTGATAATAATTGGGATACTTCTCGGTGATGACCATAGTTTGAGGAGTTCATGTATTCACTATGTGCTAATGCTTTGTTCAGTTTCTCTACTAAAAGGAGGCCTTAATATCCCTTAGTTTCCACTAGGACCCCGCTGCCACAGGAGGGTAGGACAAAAGATGTCATGCAAGTTCTTTTCCATAAGCACGTATGACTATATTCAGAATACATGCCTACATTACATTGATGAACTGGAGCTAGTTCTGTGTCACCCTATGTTATAGCTATTACATGAGGAATCGCATCCAACATAATTATCCCTCACTGATCCAATGCCTACGAGCTTTTCACATATTGTGCTTCGCTTATTTACTTTTCCCTTGCTACTGTTACAATTACTACAAAACTGCTATCTTTACTTTTGCCACTGTTACCATTACTATCATACTACTTTGCTACTAAATACTTTGCTATAGATACTAAGTTATTCAGGTGTGGCTGAATTCACAACTCAACTGCTAATACTTAAGAATATTCTTTGGCTCCCCTTGTGTCGAATCAATAAATTTGAGATGAATACTCTACCCTCGAAAGCTGTTGCGATCCCTACATTTGCACTAGTAGAAAAAGGGTCAAACGTGCAGCACATTAGTGCCGGTTTGTATTAGAGCCGGCACAAATGTATACATTAGTGCCGGTTCCAATGGCTAGCCGAGCCGCTCTCATTAGTACCGGTTCGTGGCTAACCTTTAGCACCGGTTCGTGCCACGAACCGGTACTAATGAGGGTGGTGGCATGATGTTGTCAGCCTGGGCCCCCTCCAGCACCTTTAGTACCGGTTCGTGGCACGAACCGGTACTATAGGTCCTCCTGCATATAAACCCTTCGTCCAGCTCGCTCTGTTCTTCCCCCTTTCCCCTCTCCTCTCCTCTCTGTTCTTCCTCTTCCCCTCGAATTCATCCCACATTTTTCCCAAAATTTGTCAAGATTTGAAGGCCCACATCCATTCAAGTGATCACAAAGGTTAGCAATTTGTGGGTTTAGTAATTTGGGAGTAAATATATATATGTGCTAGTATTTGATTTATATGCAATTTGTTGTCAAAAATAACACTTAGTTTGCATATGTAGGTGTGGTTTACTTAGTGCCTTCTAAATCTCCGTCATAACCACCGTCGATCGCCCGCACCGTCCCGTCGCCGGCACCACCTTGTGGTGAGCCTCTTGTTCATGAAATTTTATATAAAAAATTGATGTTTGTGTGATTTCGATATATAGTTAATCATGTAATAATTATCTTACCCGTACGTTGTTTGTTATACATAGTGCCATGGTTTTGATAACCGTCCCCGTCGGCCCTCGTCCTTGTTATGATTCGGATGTGGTATATTCTCTTTTAAAACTATTTGTTGCATTTCGTGTTTATGACAAATTATGCCCATCAAGTTGACATAGATATTTTTATCTAGGAGGTATGTGAACCAGAAATTCCAACCAACCCTATTGTCGAGAGGTTTAATTTAGTTGAAAGAAAGCGAGTACTTGAAAGAAAAATTGAAAAGAATTGAGGGGAGAAGATGGAATTGGAGTTGCATGTTGCCGATGTAAATCGATGATCACAAGATCAAGATGGAGAAAATGCGCTTGAAGAATAGAAAGATTAGAAAATATGCCATCGATAGTGAGGCTTGGTATCATTATCTTTGTTGGATCAATTGTTACCTTAGTTGCGATCTTGATCGCATTTGTTATTGCATTTAAATGCTTTAGCTAGAGAGTTGTTTGTTTGTTGCATTTAAGTGTTGTATGAACTTTATGTATGAACTTATATTAATTTGGTCTATTAGGTGTTGTGTAATGAAGATGAGCGGCAATGGATGTACGATGACCGATGCTCTCCCGATTCGTTGTGGGCGTGCATACTTTTACGCTTGGGTGAGGCAAACAAGCGGGCGGATGGTTTTATGCCTTGTCCATGTGCTGGCTATAAGAATGGTCATAATTACTCTCGTCAAGAACCATTCCGTCCACTGTTTGAGTCGGTTTCATGCCCCACTATAATGTTTGGACCAAGCACGGAGAAAGAGGGGTTATGATGGAAGACAATGAAGAAGAAGAGGACGGCGACAGCTATCCCGGCCATGGGTTCCCTGAATACGATGATACAACAATGGGGAAGAAGCTGAGCGGTAATGCGGAAGAAGCTGAGCGGCAATGCGGGAAGAAGCTGAAGAAGAGGCATCCGATGAGCCCATTGATGATCTAGGTCGGGCCATTGCCGATGCAAAGAGAAACTGCAAAGTGATTTGGAGAAGAAGAAGTTCAGTAGCATGTTAGAGGATCACAAAAATTGTTGTACCAATTGCGTAGGTGACAAGAAAAAGCTGGGCACCACACTAGAATTGCTGCAATGGAAGGCGAGAATGGTGTATCGACAAGGGATTTGGAAAGTTCTTGGTAATGATAAAGGATATGATTCCAAAGGACAACGAATTGCCCGAGAGTACCTCTGAAGCAAAGAAGGATGTCGCCCTCTAGGGTTAGAGGTGCGAAAGATACATGCATGCCCTAATGATTGCATCCTCTACGCGATGAGTACGAGGATTTGAGCGCTTACCGGTATGTGGTGCATTGCGCTATAAGATCAGCGCGATGAGCTGGGTGATGTCGAGGGCGGCGCCCGGAAGAAGATTCCTGCCAAGGTGATGTGGTATTCTCCTATAATACCACGGTTGAAACGTTGTTCCAAAACAAAGAGCATGCCATGGCGATCACGATGGCACAAAGAAGAGCGTAAGAAAGGCGGAAAGTTGAGAGTACCCGTGACGGGTCGCGGTGGAGAAAAATCAAAAGAAATGCGGGAAGGAGTTTGCGAGATGACACAAGGAGCGTACGGTTTGGTCTAAGCGCAGATGGCATTAATCCTTTTGGGGAGCGAGCAGCAACCATAGCACCTGGCCTGTGACTCTATGTTTGTATAACCTTCCTCCTTGGTTGTGCATGAAGCGGAAGTTCATTATGATGCGGTGCTCATCCAAGGCCCTAAGCAACCCGCAGCGACATTGATGTGTACCTAAGGCCATTAGTTGAAGAACTCTTACAACTATGGAATGGAGCAGTGTACGTCGCGTGGGATGAGCACATGGGGAAGAATTTGACCTAAAGGCGTTGCTGTTCGTGACCATCAATGATTGGCCTGCTCTCGGTAACCTTCGGAGACGCACAAACAAGGGATACCGCGGATGCACGCCTGTTCGGATGATACCGACGGTATATATTTGAATAGTTGTAAGAAGAATGTGTACAGGACATCATCGATTTCTTCGAGCGGGCATCCGTAAGAAAGAAAGGCAAGCATTTCAAAGGTGAGGCGGATCACGGACGAAGCCTCGCCACCGTCTTGGTGCTGATGTACATGATATGGTCAAGGATTTGAAGGTGATATTTGGAAAGGGTCTGGCGGACAACCTGTTCGAAGGGCGCGGACGGACGCGCACCCATGTGGAAGAAGAAATCTATATTTTGGGACCTGCCATATTGGAAAGACCTAGAGGTCCGCTCCGCAATCGGCGTGATGCACGTGACGAAGAATCTTTGCGTGACCCTACTTGGCTTCTTGGGCGTGTATGGGAAGACAAAAGATACACCGAGGCACGGAGGACCAGCAACGTATGCACGGAGAAGACAGCATACATCGGGTCATGCAAGCTACGCTCTTACCAAAGAAGAGAAGGAAATCTTCTTTGAATGCCTTTCGATATTAAGGTACCGTCGGCTTCTAAATCGAATATAAAGGGAATAATAAACATGGCGAGAAAAAGTTCCGAACCTAAAGTCTCATGACGCCACGTGATTATGACGCAATCGCTTCGGTTGCATTGAGGGGCTTCTACGGAAAACGTTCGATTAGCCATTGTGAAGCTATGTGCATTTCTCAATGCAATCTCTCGAAGGTGTCGATCCCAAAATCATACCAAGGTTCTGAGAATGATTTGGTGCAATGTCTTGTCGATTTCGAGTTGGTGTTCCCACCATCCTTCTTCAACATCATGGCCTTGCGTCCTAGTTCACCTATCTTGAAGATATTAACGTTTTGGGTCATGTATTTCTACACAATATGTTCCCCTTTGAGAGGTTCATGGGAGTCTTAAATAAATATGTTCATAACCGTGCTAGGCGGAAGGAAGCATCTCCAAGGGCCATCAAAATGAGGAGGTCATTGAGTTTTGTATTGACTTTATTCGACCTTAAGCGATTGGTGTTCTGAATTGCGGCATAAGGGCGGCTGGATGGAAAAGGCACGCTAGGAGGAACAAATAATATGTATGGACGGACATTCTCTCACTGAAGCGCACAACACAGTTCTCTGAATTCCACCTTGGTGGCTCCGTATATGGTGAACACAAGAATTTGCTACGCTCCAAACACCGGGCGGTCGATGGTGGATTACACGTGAACAAACCAGGAGTTTTGCCAACTGGTTGCGGAACCGCATACCATGCATGACACATCTATTGAAGATGACCTGTACTTGCTGTCCCGATTACCATCTTGAATATAATGACTTTCAAAGTGCGAGATAAATGGTAATACATTTTACACGATCGCCCAAGATAAGAAGAGCACCAACCAAAACAGTGGTGTCGCTTTGATGCGTAAACCAAGGCGGAAAGGAAACATATTATGGTTATATACGGGACATATGGGAACTTGACTATCGGCGTGGTTTAAAGGTCCCTTTGTTTGGTGCAAATGGGTCAATATGACACGAGGCGGGTTAACGGAAGACCCGCGATGCGGAATGACAACAAGTGGATCTCAACAATCTTGCGTATCGCGATTTAACCATTCGTCCTAGCCAATGATGTGGCACAGGTTTTCTATGTGAAGGACATGTCTACCAAGCCAAGAAAAAGAAAAGATAAGGAAGCGAATGCATCGTCGATGAGCCAAAGCGGCACATAGTTCTTTACGGGAAGAGAAACATCGTGGGAGTGGATGACAAGCCGGACAAGTCGGAAGATTATGAAAAGTTTGATGAAATTGCTCCATTCACGGTGAATATTGACCCGAGCATCCCGTTAAATGATGAAGATTTTCCATGGTTACGGTGCAAAGGGACACATGCGAAGAAAAAGTTTCACACCCAAAGATCAGGATGTGATCGGCTTCACTATCATCACTTTCTTCTGTGTTTCACACCGGAGGGAATTTCTGTAATAGTTAGGGTAGTTATGTGTTTTGGCATTTGAAGCGAAGAAATTTTATGTGCAAACAAATTCTTTTCATGCATTTACTGATTTTTTCCAGCTAAATGACCCTGAAATTGAAAAGCAATTCAAATGAACTCGGAAAAGGTTGAAAGTTGGCATGGTATCAAAATTTCATACAAATAGCATGTGCAAGAAAGTAGAGAGGGTTCTGGCAAAAAGCTGGATGCACTTCGTGTACAAAATGGACAATCTCTTTGAGTATCGGGGTTTCCAGCGAAAATTGAACTGTTACAAAGGCATTTCATTTTTAAATAACCTAAGCATTACTAAATTGAATATAATGATAAAACACACTAATATTAAACATAAGAAAAAGAATCACTAAAAAACTTTTTCAAAGTTAAGTTATTCACAAACTAGTGATTCACACAAATTTCAAATAATTCAAAATTTAAACTATTCAAATTTGAAATCTACCGGCACTAACAGAAAGTTTGTAATTTTTTGTACCTAATGCAAAAATATTCACAAAGAAACTCTAAATACAGCAAAAAACAACTCAAAAATAAATAAAACAAAAAACTAAAGCAAAAAAAAAATTAAGAAAAAAAAGCCCGCCAACTGGGCCAAAGCGGCCTGCATACGACTAGCGACACAACCTTTCTTTGGGCCAGGATGCAGGCCCGCGAAGGCCCAGTAGGCCCACAAGGCGAGGAGGACAGGTAGGCCCAGTAGGCCTGATTAGGAGAGGAGCTCGAGAGAGCTACCGCACTGGGGCTTATAAACCAGTGTGGTAGCCCCTCGACTAGCGAGGTGGGACTAAACTTCTGCACCGCACCTGCGCCAATGCACCACCTTTAGTACCGTGTCGTGGCACAAACTGGTACTAAAGGGGGGGCCTTTAGTACCGGTTTGTGCCACCACCCGGTACTAAAGGGGCCGCTTCCGCCGCTGGCTTGGCAAAAACAGACCTTGATGCGGTTGGTGGCTCCAACCGGTACTAAAGGTGCCTTCTATATATACAACTGCTACGAAAATTTCAGTTTCCCTCTGTTTTCGTTCCTCTGTTCCGTCGTCTTCGTCGCCGTCGCCGCCGCCCTCGATCGTCTCCGACGTCGCCGCTCGTCTCCGTCGCCGCCCCCGTCCCCGTCGCCGCCCTCGTCTCCGTCGCCGCCCCGGGCCCGTCCCCGTCGCGCCGTCCCCATCCCGCCATCGCCGCCCGACCGTCGCCTCATTGTCGCCTGTAAATCGCCTCGCCTCTCCTCGCCGTCGCCTCGCCGTCGCCGTCACCCGCTGTGAGTCCTCCAGCCCCGAGCCCGTACACACACACACAAGCATGTTTAATTAGTTTAGATAATTAGTCTTTAGTTAGTTTAGATTATTTAGATTATTATTTTGTATGTTTAATTAGTTTAGATAATTAGTGTTTAATTAGTTTAGATTATTTAGATTATTATTTTTCACTATTATATATGTATGAATGCATGTTAGATGGATATAATTAGTGCTTAATCGATTAGAAATTAGTGTTATATAGAAATGTTAGAAATTAGTGTTATATAGAAATGTTAGAAATGTTAGAAATTTTAGTGTTATTTTGATTATTTAGATTAGCATAATTAGTGTTATATAGAAATGTTAGAAATTTTAGTTCCAATCATTAAAAAAATGTTACTTTTTGCGGGCATATAGCTAGTATTTGTTCTTGACGATGCCCAGCCCGCATCCTCGCCGTCGACCCGTCCGCGACGACGTCCAGCCGACCCATGTCCGGGACTGGGCTCCGCCGGTCTGGCACTGGGAGGTGCTGCTTGGAGGGCGCGCCGCTTGATGAGAACCCGCCGCGGGTCCGTCGTCGACCCGATCTCGTTTGGTGGCGTTCGTGTGGGCGATTTGGGTGCGGAGGACCCGGCCCGCGCCAGTGGTGCGTCGCCGTGTCGTGGAGGAGGGCGAGCACGTCCATCGCTACATGGTTGCGTTAGAGGCGGCGAGTTCTCCAATACGTGGTAGTATCTTGGGATCTCACTTCAGCTATGATCCTATGAGGTTCCTTCTCTTTGGGTGTCCACCGCCCGCACGGAGGAACCGCGAGTGTCCTAGATTCTTCTGCGATATTCGATCTTTATTAGCTAATAGCCGATGATGTACTATTCAATATTATATGTTATTCGAGATTATATCTATTATTCTAGGCGATGTATTCGAGATTATATCTATTATTCGAGGCGATGTAATTTGAATACTAAATTGTTTTATATTTCTTTTGGATTAGTTAAACAAAAGCTATGGCGGATAATACCGACGAGAGAGGAGAAACAGACCATGTTCGATATGATCTGTGAGCGGATGATAATCGAGAATGAAGAAGATTATGATAGCTCGAATTTCTAAACAACACGGAGAGGGTGATATGATATTCGATCGCGACGATTTAAATTGATGAAGTCATGAACTATGATTATGACGATGACGAAGAACATGTTGATCTGAAACAACAAACACCGGCGAGGTATATATATTTATATAAGCGGGCATATGGTGATCATCACATGTTTTAAATGACTTGAAGATATATTAACGAATCGATCTTTGTTCTTTCAGCCATCCGGATCGAGCAAATCTTGAGCAAAATGATTTAAACGAGGCCCGAACAAAAGTTGAAGCGGGCGTAAAGTACAATATCGAGGCATGCGGCCCTCTTGGCAAACCATTAGCGCCTAAGAAGATTGCGGACAAGTTAGTTCGTCGGTCACGGAGTTCTTGTGAAGGACCAACTCGATCAAACTTCAAGAATGGAGAGCGCCAAGCAAAGCCACGTCCGGATGTTACTTTTGTCGACAAGAATCAAAAAGATCTGCTTTGGGATACTCTCATGGAACATTTCACCCTACGGATCATTTCACGAAGCGGATGTGCGAGAAAGTCAAAGAGGCTGCTCTTAGGATGATGGCGATTGCATTCAAGAACTATAAGAATCGTGAATGGAACAAATGCGTCAAGGGAGGAAGGAAGACTCCGGTATTCAAGGGAACACTGGAGAACCAACGTGATCATTGGGACGATTTCGTGAAATTCAAGGATTGAGAATTAGCTAAGGACGGTCGAGAATAAACAAGAAGAATGCCAAAAAAGGATAAGTTCCATAAGTGGGGCGGTGGCTATCGGTGACAATGCCTAAGTGGGATAAGTCTGAGAAAGAGATGGAGGATGCAGGTGTCACTCCGGCTACTAAGAGCTGGCCCCCCAGGGTCAGGACTTGGTTCTATGCGCATGGGGGGGAGTTGGACTTGGAGACAGACAATGTTTCGACAAGGGAAAGTCTGAAGGGAGCCGACGATGCGATACTTGTTGCAATAGAAGAGGCACGAACGGGGTGTTCCAGCCCAGCAGAGAGAACGACGAGCTTCTGCGTGCCACAGGAAATCTGAACACCGGGAAGAACACGAGGTAAGGGCCCTATGCCGTGGTATGAGGGTTTTCAGATGGAACAACGACTACGAGAACCGTGCGAGAAAGAAGATTGCGGAGGAGAAGAAGAGGAAGATGGAGGAGGAGCGGAGGAAGCGGGACTATGAGCGCCTTCAAGGCCTAGAAGCAAGTCAAGCGGAATTGGCGGTCAAATTCCAGCGGCGGCGAGAGAAGATCGACTCACTTACCCATCAAAGGGGTCTCGGCAGCTGCAGCGACTAGCGGATGATCCAGCATTGGATAGCACCGGCCCATCCATGCCGAGAAGCAGCTTGGGTTCAGTCCCGGACGATGCAATGCTGGGTAGATACCCCGTGGATGACATCACGGAGAACACTAACTGCGAGCTACACGTCAAAATGAAGAACATATCCATGAAGGTGGCGGACGGCTGTGCTTTCACAAATCCCCCCGAGGCAACCTTCCATTGCAACCCGATTCCAGCGGGCTATGCTCGTGTCTTGGTTGATGAGGTGGTGGACCCACCATATTCGGGGCTAAGCTTGACATTGCTGGAGGTGACGGCGAGCGCTTTCTCGGAGAGGCCAAACATCGTATCATCCTATGGAAAAAGGATTGCATCATCTTTCGAAGGCCACCGACACCGCGTCAGCCGAGTCCTCGTCGAAGTCCGCCACCGAGTCAGCAGACTCCCGCTCCTGCAAGTCCACCAAGTCCGGCAAAGTGTCAAGCCACTCCTCCTCCTCCAAGTCCGGAAAAGTGTCAGGACAATCCTCCTCCTCCAAGTCTGCCATAGCGTCAGACGTCCACTCCTCCTCCAAGTCCGGCACAACCTCAGGCCACTCCTCCTCGTCCAACTCAGTCCCGTCAGCCGTCTCCACCGCCTCAGCAATCGCAGAAGAGACACCCCGCAACTATGGTGCATAGCGGTACGAGTCGAGGTAGTACAGAAATACAAAGGAGGCAAGCGATATAAATATGGTCCAAGCCTCAAGCCTCTTCCGGAGGTCTTATGACAGGTCCGACGAGGAAATCACAGCCATATCGAAGGCGAGGTGGAAGCCCATTTTGCACCGAAACCGCCACCGCCGCCAAGGGAGAAAGTGCACGAGGAAGCGATTGACCACTTCATTCGTATGGCTCAACCACCAGCTCCCAAGCCTATTGACACAGACTATGAGCGCCACATCAGGAAGTTAAATCGAGCACGTCTACAAAGGGAGGCGAAACACGTCTACATCGGGATCGAGCAAACAAGAACAGCTGCCAAAAATGCGGAAAACCATTCCCAATTTGGGAGAACAGTAGGCGAATCGATCCCTCGCTTGTTGTGCCAACAACAGGTGACAGTATGCGCGCCCAATATTATTGTGGGCAAACAGTGCAGGTTCTCGAGGTGGGCAATGTGGTAATAACGGAGGAGCATATAATGCAGGCTAAAGTTCTCAACATCACTATTGGACAACTCCTCGAGATCGATCCCATGCCTTTGCTTAGACATGATGAAGTAAAACGGAAATATGTCCGGGGCCAACCTTTGGTCGCGCCAGACAAGGTCAAGAACCTCCCAACGAGAATGTATGAATTGCATCAATGGTACATGAACATTACCAAGATTTCAGATCGATTGTCCCTCATGGTGAATGTCAAGCAGGACCATTACTACCATCGGAAAGCTGTGTCCGTTGAGTATTTAGAACTGTTTCAGTTATACAATCAAGACGCACTCGACAAATCTATCGTCAGTTGTTATTGTCGGTAAGTGATTTCTTTCTATAATTTAAGTCTCAAGCTAGCCGTAGTGATCCTTTTGATCAATCATTACCTGTAATTATCCTCACTATATTCTTTTCTGTGGTATTATGTAGGATGAAGATATATGAAATGAGAAAAGGTGGACGCTTTGGCATTGGGTTCATTGACCCAAACACCGTTAATGAATACACATGGAAGATAAATCAACGTTATGCAAAGGAAGTAGAGGGCAGCATGCTAGAGTTCTTGAAGCGCCTCAAATACAATGAAGATATACTACTTCCTTACAACTTCCAGTGAGTCACACTGTCTTGTACTACAAATTCTCTGTTTTTGCCTACTAGCTTGCTACATGTTTTTGCTTACATATGCCCGCTTAATTAAGACATGCAAACATGTGTGCATGCAGATTTCACTGGGTCTTGTGTATCATTAAAGTTGACGCCGGAACAGTTGAAGTACTGGACTCACTAATCTCAGAAAAAATTGACTATAACATCTTGTATGGGATAGTCAACAGGTAATTTCAATCATTATTAACTATATATCTCGGCCTATTTAGTTCGTCATTTCATGATATGAACTATTTAATAACCCCTTTATTCATTTTCTTTGTTAGCGGGCAGGGCTTGGGCAAGATTCATCAGCGTCACGGAAGGTGAATGGAAACAAAAGCTTAAATGGATTCGACCCAACGTAAGTAATTAAGTAGTACTAGCTAGCTAGCTAGCTGCCATCTCTTTAATTATCATGCTTGATTAATTATTATCTGATCAAATTCCATTCTCGTAAAGGCCACAAGCGCGTGGGGACTGATATGTGTGCGTTCTGCGTTTGCGAGAACATTCGCATGATGGCGTCCGAAAGGAGCAGATCTCAAAGACAGCAATGGGTACGCTAGTCAGAACACTATTCACAATTTTTACACCATTATCGATATCTAGTCACACAACTAATACACATGCATATTAATCTCCTTCTTAACAGTTCAAAGAGGTGCGGGAGAAGCTTATAGAAAGGGAGCGCGTATAAGCACTTCAAGAGGAAATAGCGGGATTTTTGCTCGACCAGGTCATAAATCCGAATGGAGAATTCTATTACCCACTACCGCCCCCATGAAAACCACTTCCAATTGTCATCGTGCTCCGAAGGCACCAATTAGGCTAATGCCACTGGCTCCGAAGGCAACATTCATATGTAGGAGAAATTGTATATAGCTATACATGTGTGTATGTGTGAATTAATTAATATGGTGGTTTGTGAGACATTGATGATATATATATGCATGATTGGTTCTACTAGAAATTCTATATATATATATATATATATATATATGCATAACGTGTACAATGTGTAGTATCATAAAATACCAGCAAATGAAAAAGAATTAAAATGGAAACACAAAATTAAATAAAAAGAAATCATAAAACTAAAACCCCCAAACCTTATAGTACGGTTGGTCTTACCAACCGGTACTAAAACTCGAGCCCCTGAGCTGGCTCGTGCCACATGGTTGCCCTTTAGCACCGGTTCGTGCTGAACCGGTACTAAAGGGGGGCGGGCTTTAGTGACCACAATTTAGTGCCGTTTATGTAACCGGCACTACGGGGCCTTACGAACCGGTGCTAATGTCCGGTTCTGCACTAGTGTTGTGAGTTATCAATGCCCTAAACTATAAGGGTATGGCAGCGAAAAAGTAGCCTACAAGTCAACAAAAAATTGAGTTGAGTGTCAGTGGCGGAGCACGGTATTTGCTTCTGGGTATTGTTGTATTTTTTTCCAAAGCAATATAATAATACAACAAATCTATAGTAAGACGGCAACATCAATGACTCAATGGTCATACATTCTAATTATGTAGAAAATATCATTATGGCAATATCTCTAACAATTAAGAAAGTTTACAAACAACAATGGAAATTACAGTATAAACGTATGATCCCCATTTTGGAAAAGGTTGATGGCATCCTGATCTTTCACTTTCAGTAGTGCAGAACCGGGCTATAGCCCCGGTTCGTAAGGGGCTTTAGTGCCGGTTCTGCAAACGGCACTAAAGGGTGGGGACTAACCGCCCCCCCCCCTTTAGTACCGGTTCGGCTCGAACCACAGCTAAAGGGCCACCACGTGGCACGAGCCAGGGCCGGGTGTGGGGAGAGCTTTAGTACCGGTTGGTGTTACCAACCGGTACTAAAAAGTTTGGGGGTTTTGGTTTTATTATTTATTTTTCCTTTAATTTTGTGTTTTCCATTTAATTCTTTTTCGGTTGCTCGTATTTTATGATACTACATATTGTACATATTATGCATATATATAAATAGAATTTCTCGTATTACCGATTATATATATATATCATTGAATGTCTCACAACCGCACCATTAATTAATTCACACATACACATGCATATATATATACACATTTTTTCCTACATGTAGCCTTTCAGAGCCAGTGGCATTTGCCTTGGTGCCTTCGGAGCATGATGACAATTGGGAGTAGTTCATTGGGGCGGTAGCGGGTAGTAGAATTCCCCTTTGGGATCTATGACCTTGTCGAGCAAAAATCCCGCTATTTCCTCTTGAAGTGCTCATATGCGCTCCTCTGGTAGGAACGTCTCCCACACCGAATCGAACTGTTAAGAAGGAGATCAATATGCATGTGTATTAGTTATGTGACTAGATATCGATAATGACGTAAAATTTTTGAATAGTGTTCTGTCAAACGCGCGTACCCATAGCTGTCTATCAGTTTTGCTCCTTTCGGACGTCATCATGCGAATGTTCTCAAAAATGCAGTATGCACAATGACCTCTCCCCTGCGCCTGCTTCAGGGCCTTTACGAGAATAGAATATAATCATATAATAATTAATCAAGCATGATTAATGGTATTGAAACTAGAATTAAAGAGATGCACTAGTGCATAACCGGGCTATAGCCCCGGTTCGTAAGGGGCTTTAGTGCCGGTTCTATAGCCCGAAATTAAAGAGATGCATTGTAGCTAGCAAGTACTACTTAATTAATTATACCTTGGGTCGAAACTAATACAACCTTTCTCTCCATTCGCCTGGAACATCTTTCGAATTCCTGAACTTTGCCCAAGCCCTGCCCGCCGGCAAAGAAAATGAATAAATGAGGTATTAAATAGTTGATATCAGGAAGTGACGAACTAAAGAGGCCGACATATAGTTAATAATGATTGAAATTACCTGTCGACTATCCCCTTCACGGTTGTGTACTCACTCTTCTCTTTAAGTAGTGAGTCCAGTACTTCAACTGTTCCTTCGTCAACTTTAATGATTAACAAGATCCAATGGTAACTGCATGCACACACGTTTGCATGCCTTAATTAAGCGGGCATGTGCATAACACTCATCAACTACCCTAAACCCTATACACTTAATTATTAATATCTAGCTAGGTAATAAGTAAAAACAGAATTTGAAGTACAAGATAGTGTGACTCACGTGTAGTTGTAAGGAAGTAGTATATGTTCATTGGTATTGAGTCGCTTCAAGAACTCTAGCATGTTTTTCTCTACCTCTGTTTGATACCATGCATATCCCCATGTTTGTTCATTAATGGTATTTGGGTCAATGAACCCAATGCCATAGCGTCCAGCTTTTTTCATTTCATACATCTTCATCCTGCATAATATACCACAGAAAAGAATATGGTGAGGATAATTACAGGTAATGATCGATCAATGAGCAATACAGCTAGCTTGAGACTTGAATTACAGAAAGAAATCACTTACAGACAATACAAACTGACGATGGATTTTTCGAGTGCGTCTTGATGGAATAACTGAAATAGTTCTGAATACTCAATAGATAGAGCTAGCTTATGGAAGTAATACTCTTCCTTGACTTTCACCATGAGGCCCTCTCGATTGCTACTCTTGGTAATTTTCATGTACCAATCATGCAATTGATACATTCTCGTTGGGAGGTTCTTGACCTCCTCAGGCCTTACCAAAGGTTGGACGCGGGCATATTTCCATTTTATCTCATCCTCTTTAAGCTTAGGCCTGGGATCAATCTCGAGGAGTTGTTCAACAGTGATGTCGAGCATTTCAGCATTCCGTCTATGCTCCTTGGTAATTACCAGACCGGCGCCGGTACTCTCATGTATTGGTACAACAAGCGGGGGGACCGATTACACCGCCTGTTCCCCTAGCTGGGGAACGGTTTTCCCCGCATTTTTGGCCAACTGCTTGGCTCGAGCTTGAGCTCGACCCGACCTGTTGTCGTGCTCGATGTGCCTTCCTAATTTGGCGCTCATAGTCTGAGTCAACAAGCTTTGGAGCTGGTGGTCGCGCCATACGAATAAAGTGGTCAATCTTCTCCTCGGGCACTTTCTCCCTTGGCGGCGGTGTCGGTTTTGGTGCGAAATGGGCCTCCACTTGGGCCTTCACTATGGCATCATTTTGCTCCTTGGTCATGTCATAAGGCCTCAGCGGAAGAGGCGCGAGGCTTTTTGGACCATATTGAAATCGCTTGCCTCCGCCTGTACCTCCTGTACTACCTCGACTTGTAGCACTACGCACCATAGCTGCGGCGGCTCTCTTCCATGATTGCTGAGGCAGCGGAGACGGCTGACGCGGTGTCGGACTTGGAGGAGGAGTGGCACGCGTTGGTGGATTTGGAGGAGGAGGAGTGGCCTCACGCGTTGGCTGGGTTGAAGGAGGAGGAGTGGCCTCGCGCGTTGGCTGAGTTGAAGCAGGAGGAGTGGCCTCACGCAATGGTTGAGTTGAAGCAGGAAGAGTGGCCTCACGCGTTGGAGGAGCGTGAGTCGTCTGCTCCTCGTCACCTCCTGGAATTTCAAGCTCTAGCTGACGCGGTGTCGGTGGCCTTGGAAAGATGATGCAATCCTTTTCCATAGGTTGATACGATGTATGGCCTTTCCCAGTGTGTGCTTCTCGTCACCTATAGGAATGTCAAGCTGTAGCCCTGAATAATGGTCCACCACCTCATCAACCACGACACGAGCATAGCCGGATGGAATTGTTTCGCAATGGTAGGTTGCTCCGGGGGGTTTTGTATAAGCAACGACGTCCGCCGCCTTCACGGATATGTTCTTTACTTTGAAGTGTAGCTCACAGTTAGTGTTCTCCTTGATGTCATCCACAGGGTATCTATCCAGCAGTGCGTCGCCCGGGGCGGAACCCACGCTGCTTCTCGGCATGGATGGGACGGTGCTATCCAATGTTGGATCATGCGCTAGCTGCGGCCGTTGCTGAGACCCCCTTTCCTGGCTAAGCGAGTCGATCTGCTCCTGCTGCCTCTGGAATTTGAGTGCCAAGTCCGCGTGCGCTGATTCTAGGCCTTGAAGTCGTTCTGCTTCATGCTTCCTCTGCTCGTCCTCGAGCTTCTTCTTCTTCTCCTCCTCCATTTTCCTTCTCGCACGGCTTCTGTAGTCGGCGTTCCACTCAGAAAAGCCCTCATGCCACGGAACAACGCCCTTGCCTCGTGTTCTTCCCGGGTGTTCAGGATTTCCCAGGGTGTGCGTAAACTCGTCGTTCTCTCTGTTGGGCGTGAACACCCCTGTTCGAGCTTCTTCTATTGCTTCAACTAAATTTTCATTGGCTCCTTTAAGACATGCCTTCTTTGAACCAAGCCTGTCTTCGGGTCCAACGCCCCCCATGCGCATAGAACCAACTTCTGCACCTGGGCGGCCAGCTCCTAGTAACTGGAGTGACCCCTGCATCCACCATCTCTTGCTCAGACTTATCCCACTTAGGCATTGCCACCGTGTATCTACCTGGCCCCAGCCAATGGAATTGCTCCTTTTTGGCGGGATTGGCCTTGTTTTTTCTGGACCGTTCCTTAGATAATCCTGATTCCTTGAATTTCATGAAATCGTCCCAGTGTTCCCTTTGGTTCTCCATTGTTCCCTTGAATTCTGGAGTCTTCTTTCCTGCTTTGATGTAGTCCTTCCATACAGTTTTCTTGTGGTTGTTGAATGCAATTGCCATCTTCCTAAGAGGAGCGTCCTTGACTTTCTCCACATCTGCAGCTGTGAAATGATCTGGTAGGGTGAAATGTTCCATGAGTTCTTCCCAAAGCGCATTTTTTGCTCTGTCATCAACAAAATTAAGATCTAGACGGGGCTTTGATGGCTTTTTCCATTCTTGAAGGGAGATCGGGAGTTTGTCCTTCACAAGAACTCTACACTGACGAACGAACTTGTTCACAATGTCTTAGGCTCTATTGGTTCGCCATTAGTTTTGGTGGCCTCGATGTTGTACTTTACGCCATACTTCAACTTTTTTCCCTTGCCTCGCACTCTGCCTGTAGAAGATTTGCTCGATCCGGAGGGCTGAAAAGAAGAAAGATCGGTCTGTTAATATATCTTCAAATCATTTAAAATATGTGATGATCACCAGATGCCTGCTTATATAAATATACCTCGCCGGTCTCTGTTTATCAAGATCAACATTTTCTTCGCCATCATAATCATTAATTTTGTCGTCATCATAATCATTAATTTCGTCGCCATCATAATCATTAATTTCTTCACCATCATAATCCATGACTTCATCAATTCGGTCGTCGCGATCGAATATCATATCATCACCCTCCCCGGCATTGTTCAGATATTGGGAGCCGTCATCTGCTTCTTCATTTCAATTATCTGGCGCGCGAAGGGAGCGTATGATATCGAACATGGCCTCTTCTCCCTCTCTGCCGGTATTGTCCGCCGTAGCTTTTAGTTAACAAATTCAGAAGAAATATAAAACAATTTAGTATACAAATTACAATATGCATGCAATCAATAAGAGGAAATCCTGAATCATACTACATAATATGCATCGTCTCGAATAATATATAATCTCGAATACATAGTCTCGAATATTATATATCTAATACATCACTAGCTAGCTAGCTAATAAAGATTGAATACTATAGAATAATCTAGGCCACTCGCGGTTCCTGTGGCGCAGGCGGTGGACACCCAAAGAGAAGGAACCATCAAAGGATCATAGCTCCAGTCATCTCCCCAAAGACCCTGCCAGGTATTGGAGAACCTGACGTCCATAGCAACCATGTAGCGATGGACGTGCTCATCCTCCTCCCTGACACGGCGATGCACCACCTCCGGCGGGGCCAGCTCCCTCTGCACCAAAAGTGTCCCACGGGAACGCCAC
Organism: Aegilops speltoides; assembly: GCA_021437245.1. Taxonomy (NCBI): domain Eukaryota; kingdom Viridiplantae; phylum Streptophyta; class Magnoliopsida; order Poales; family Poaceae; genus Aegilops; species Aegilops speltoides. The sequence goes on from CM038147.1 coordinate 484,924,413, forward strand.
CAAAGGAGCTCAGGGTCGACGACGGGACCCGGGTTCCTCACCAAGCAGCGAGCCCCTGAAGGTAGCACCTCCCAGTGCCAGCCCGGCGGAGCCCAGTCCCGGACATGGGTCCTCTGAAGCAGGACGTCGTCACGAACGGGTCGATGGTGAGGATGCGGGCCGGGCATCATGGAGAACAAATACTGCACGCTGCAAAAGTAACATTTTTTAAATGATTGAATTGTGATTTCTTATATGCAAATTCTAAAAACTAACATTTCTATAACAATTTGAAATTAATCTAATTCATCTAGCTAAAACTAACATTTCTAAAATTTCTAACATTTCTATATACTATTTGACATTAATCTAATCTGATTAATTAATTCATCTAAAACATGTGTATAAAAAATAGAAAGAACAGAAAAAACTAAAAACTAAAAACTAAATGTGTGTGTGTGTGCGCACGCGCGCGTGTGTGTGTGCGCGCGAGCACTTGCTGGCGGGGGCGCGGCTTCGATTGGAGGGAGGAGAGGGGCCGGGGAGAGGGGCTCACAGCGCGAGCGACGGCGAGGCGAGACGGGACGGCGAGGCGACGGGACGACGGCACGTGAGGCGACGGGACGGCGACGGGGACGGGGATGAGGGCGGCAGCGGCAGCGGGGCGGCGATGGGGCCGACGGCGGCGGAGACGGCGGCAAGCGGCGGCGAGGCGGTGGCGGCAGGCGAATGAGGAGAAGAAGCGAGAGGAGCAAGCGGCGATTTTTTGAAGTGTTACGTTATATAGAACCTACCTTTAGTACCGATTGGAGCCACTAACGGTACTAAAGGTCTGTTTTAACCAGGCAGCGGCGGAAGCGCACCCCTTTATCTGGGGTGGTGGCTACAACCGGTACTAAAGGGGCCTTTAGTACCGGTTGTAGCCACCACGCCTTTAGTACCGGTTGTAGCCACCACCGGTACTAAAGGGGTCTTGCCAGCAGCAGTCTTGATCGCAAGTTTAGTCCCACCTCGCTAGTCGAGGAGCGCCGAGGCCAGATTATAAGCCCCGGCGCGGGCACTGCATTGAGCTCCTCTCTAATGCAAGCCTTCTGGGCCTACCTGTGCTACTCTGCCCTGTTGGGCCCACTGGGCTAGCGTGCCTGCATCATGGCCCAACCACAGGTTGGATTTCTAGTCGTATGCAGGACGCTATGGCCCAGTAGGTGGGCTTTTTTATTTAGTTTTTGTCTCAAGAAAAAATTAGTTTTTTTTTCTTTTCTACTTTATTTAGTTCCGTTTATTTATTTCTGAATATTTTTTCTTTAGGTACAAAAAATTACAATCTTTCTGTTAGTGCGAGTAGTTTTCAAATTTGAATTGTTTATTTTTTTTAATTTAGTGTTTGTCTCAACCAAAAGTTAGTTTTTTTTTCTTTTCTACTTTATTTATTTTCATTTGTTTATTTCTGAATATTTTTTCTTTAGGTACAAAAAATTACAAACTTTCTGTTAGTGCGAGTAGTTTTCCAATTTGAATAGTTTATTTTTTTAATTTAGTGTTTGTCTCAACAAAAAATAGTTTTTTTCTTTTCTACTTTATTTATTTTCATTTATTTATTTCTGAATATTTTTCTTTAGGTACAAAAAATTACAAACTTTCTGTTAGTGCGAGTAGTTTTCAAATTTGTATAGTTTAAAAAAAATCGCGTTTCAAATACCAAAACACATAAGTACCCTAAGTACTACAAAGATTCCCTCCGGTTTGTTCAAAAGTCACTACAGAAGAAAGTGATGACGGTGAAGCCTATCACATGCCAGTGTGGGATCTTTTGGTGTGAAACTTTTTCTTCGCGTGTGTCCCTTTGCGCCGTAACCATGGACAATCTTCATCATTTAACTGGATGCTCGGATAAATATTCACTTTGATGGAGCAATTTCATCAAACTTTTCATAATCTTCTGACATGTCTGTCTTTTCATCCACTCCCACGATGTTTCTTTTCCCTGAAAGAACTATGTGGCGCTTTGGCGCATCGTATGATCCATTCGCTTTCTTATATTTTCTTTTTCTCGGCCTGGTAGACATGTCTTTCACATAGAAAACTTGCGCCACATCATTGGCTAGGACGAATGGTTCGTCTGCATACGCAAGATTGTTGAGATCCACTGTTGTCATTCCGTAATGCGGGTCTTCCGTTACCCTGCCTCGTGTCATATTGACCCATTTGCACCAAAACAAAGGGACCTTCAAACCAACTCCATAGTTAAGTTCCCATATGTCCTCTATGTAACCATAATATGTTTCCTTTCCCGTGTTGGTTGTTGCATCAAAGCGGACACCACTGTTTTGGTTGGTGCTCTTCTTATCTTGGGCGATTGTGTAAAATGTGTTCCCATTTATCTCGTACCCTTTGAAAGTCATTATATTCGAAGATGGTAACTGGACATCGAGTACAGGTCATCTTTAATATCGCCATCATGCATGGCACGTTGCTGCAATCAACCGGCGAAAGTCCTTGTTTGTTCACGTGTAATCCAGTCGTCAGACTGCTCTGGGTGTTTGGAGTGTAGAAAATTCTTGTGTTCCTCCATATACGGAGCCACCAAGGCAGAATTCTGTAGAACTGTGTAGTGGGCTTCAGTGAGAGAATGCCTGTCCATACATATTATTTGATCCCCTCCTAGCGTGCCTTTTCCATCGATGCGCCCTTATGCCGCGATTCAGAACACCAATCGGCTTAAGGTCAGAATAAAGTCAATACAAAACTCAATGACCTCCTCATTTTCATGGCCCTTCGAGATGCTTCCTTCTGGCCTAGCACGGTTATGAGCATATTTCTTCAAGACTCCCATGAACCTCTCAAAGGGGAACATATTGCGTAGAAATACAGGACTCGGAACGTTAATCTCTTCGAAAAGGTGAACTAGGACATGCATCATGATGTTGAAGAAGGATGGTGGGAACACCAACTCGAAACTGACAAGACATTGCACCAAATCATTCTGTAACCTTGGTATGATTTCCGGATCGATTGCCTTCGAGAGATTGCATTGAGGAATGCACATAGATTCACAATGGCTAATCGAGCGTTTTCGGTAGAAGCCCCTCAATGCAAGCGGAAGCGATTGCGTCATAATCACGTGGCGATCATGAGACTTTAGGTTACGGAACTTTTCTCGCCATATTTATTATTCCCTTTATATTCGACGAAAGCCAAGCGGTACCTTCATCTTGAGTAGGCATTCAAAGAAGATTTCCTTCTCTTCTTTGGTAGGCGTGGCTGGCCCGACCACGATGTATGTCATCTTTTCCGTGCATACGTTGCTGGTCCTCCCGTGCCTCCGGTGTATCTTTTGTCTTCCCATACACGCCCAAGAAGCCAAGCAGGGTCACGCAAAGATTCTTCGTCACGTGCATCAAGTCGATTGTGGAGCGGACCTCTAGGTCTTTCCAATATGGCAGGTCCCAAAATATAGATTTCTTCTTCCACATGGGTGCGCGTCCGTCAGCGTCCTTCGGAACAGGTTGTTCGCCAGGACCCTTTCCAAAGATTACCTTCAAATCCTTAACCATATCATGTACATCAGCACCAGTACGGTGGCGAGGCTTCGTCCAGTGATCCGCCTCACCTTTGAAATTCTTTCCTTTCTTTCTTACGGGATGCCTGCACGGAAGAAATCGACGATGACCCAGGTACACATTCTTCCTACAACTATCCAAATATATACTGTCAGTATCATCCAAACAGTGTGTGCATCCGCGGTATCCCTTGTTTGTCTGTCCTGAAAGGTTACTGAGAGCAGGCCAATCATTGATGGTCACAAACAACAACGCCTTTAGGTCAAATTCTTCCTATTTGTGCTCATCCCACGCATGTACACCTTTTCGATTGCACAGTTATAATAGTTCTTCGACTAATGGCCTTAGGTACACATCAATGTTGTTGCCGGGTTGCTTAGGGCCTTGGATGAGCACTGGCATCATAATGAACTTCCGCTTCATGCACAACCAAGGAGGAAGGTTATACAAACATAGAGTCACAGGCCACGTGCTATGATTGCTGCTCTGCTCCCCAAAAGGATTAATGCCATCTGCACTTAGACCAAACCATACGTTCCTTGGGTCACCTGCAAACTCCTCCCTGTACTTTCTCTCATTTTTTCTCCACTGTGACCCGTCAGCGGGTACTCTCAACTTTCCGTCTTTCTTATGGTCTTCTCCATGCCATCGCATCGCCTTCGCATGCTCTTTGTTTTGGAACAAACGTTTCAATCGTGGTATTATATGAGCATACCACATCACCTTCGCAGGAATCTTCTTCCTGGGGCGCTCGCCCTCGACATCACCAGGGTCATCGCAGCTGATCTTATAGCGCAATGCACCGCATATCGGGCATACGTTCAAATCCTCGTACTCATCGTGGTAGAGGATGCAGTCATCGCGGTAGACAGCCTTCTTCACTTCGTATGTACTCTCGGGCAATTCGTTGTCCTTTGGAAGCATATTCTTTATAATTACCAACAACTTTCCAAATCCCTTGTCAAATAGACCATTCTCTGCCTTCCATTGCAGCAATTCTAGTGTGGTGCCCAGCTTTTTCTTGTCACCTTCGCAATTCGGGTACAATAATTTCTTGTGATCCTCTAACATGCGCTGCAACTTCTTCTTCTCCTTTTCACTTGCGCAGTTTCTCTTTACATTGGCAATGGCCTAACCTAGATCATCAGCGGGCTCATCTGATGCCTCTTCTTCAGCTTCTTCCCGCATGGCCGGCTCAGCTTCTTCCCCTATTGTTGTATCATCGTATTCATGGAACCCATGGCCAGATAGCTATCGTCATCCTCTTCTTCTTCATTGTCTTCCATCATAACCCCTCTTTCTCCGTGCTTGGTCCAAACATTATAGTGGGGCATGAAACCGGACTCAAACAGGTGGACGTGAATGGTTCTTGAGCTATAGTAATTGTGACCATTCTTATAGCCAGCACATGGACAAGGCATAAAACCATCCGCCCGCTTGTTTGCCTGAGCCGCAATTAGAAAAGTATGAACGCCATCAATGAACTGGGGAGAGCATTGGTCATTGTCGGTGTCAAAACCGGCGGATCTCGGGTAGGGGGTCCCGAACTGTGCGTCTAGGCGGATGGTAACAGGAGACGAGGGACACGATGTTTTACCCAGGTTCGGGCCCTCTTGATGGAGGTAAAACCCTACGTCCTGCTTGATTAATATTGATGATATGGGTAGTACAAGAGTGGATCTACCACGAGATCAAGGAGGCTAAGCCCTAGAAGGTAGCCTATGGTATGATTGTTGTAATGGAGGTTATGTCCTACGGACTAAGGCCCTCCGGTTTATATAGACACCGGAGAGGGCTAGGGTTACACAGAGTCAGTTACAATGGTAGGAGATCTACATATCCGTATCGCCAAGCTTGCCTTCCACGCCAAGGAAAGTCCCATCCGAACACGGGACGGGGACTTCAATCTTGTATCTTCGTAGTCTTGGAGTCCGGCGGACGATGATAGTCCGGCTATCCGGACACCCCCTAGTCCAGGACTCCCTCAGTCATCGTACATCCATTGCTGGCGCATCTTCATTACACACCACCGAATAGACCAAATTAATACAAGTTCAGACATAAAGTTCATATACAACACTTAAATGCAACATACAAATAACTCTCTAGCTAAAGAATTTAAATGCAACAACAAATGCGATCAAGATCACAACTAAGGTAACAATTGATCCAACAACATAATGATACCAAGCCACACTATCAATGGCATATTTTCTAATCTTTCTAATCTTCAACCGCATTTTCTCCATCTTGATCTTGTGATCATCGATTTACATCGGCAACATGCAACTCCAATTCCATCTTCTCCCCCTCAATTCTTTTCAATTTTTCTTTCAAATACTCATTTTCTCTTTCAACTAAATTTAACCTCTCGACAATAGGGTCGGCTGGAATTTCCGGTTCACATACCTCCTAGATAAAAATATCTACGTCAACTTCATGGGCACAATTTGTCATAAACACGAAATGCAACAAATAGTTTTAAAAGAGAATATACCACATCCGAATCATAACACGGACGAGGGCCGACGGGGACGGATATCAAAACCATGGCACTATGTATAACAAACAACGTATGGGTAAGATAATTATACAAGTAACTATATATCTAAATCACACAAACATGCTTTTTTTTATATATAGAAAAGATAAGAAAAAGAGGCTCACCACAAGGTGGTGCCGGTGACGGGTCAGTGCGGACGATCGACGGTGGTTACGACGGAGACGGGAAGGCACTAAGTAAACCACACCTACATATGCAAACTAAGAGTTATTTTAAGCTCAAATTGCATATAAATCAAATATAATACCACATATAATTCCTCCCAAATTACTAAAACCCACAAATTAATCACTACATAAAGCATTACAAGAGCTAATCTAGCAATGAGAGATGAAAGGACAAAGTTGCTAACCTTTGTGATCACTTGAATGGATGGGGGCCTTCAAATGTTGACAAAATTTGGGCAAAATGTGTGATGAGCTCGAGGGGAGAAGAGGAAGAATAGAGAGGAGAGGAAAGGGGAAAGGGGCAAGAACAGAGCGAGCTGGATGAAGGGTTTATATGTAGGATGACCTATAGTACCGGTTCGTGGCACGAACCGGTACTAAAGGTGCTGGACGGGCCCCAGTCTGACAGCATCCTGCCACTACGCCCTTTAGTACCAGTTCATCGAACGAACCTGTGCTAAAGGTTCGCCACGAACCGGTACTAAAGGGAGCGGCCCGCCTAGCCGTTGGAACCGGCACTAATGGTCACATTAGTGCCGACTTAGTTTCAAACCGAGACTAATGCTCTGCACATTAGACCCTTTTTGTACTAGTGTTGCTTAAATTATTCTATCTCAACAAATGTTACCAAGCAATTGTTGAAATATTCATCATCCATTCTGTTTCTTAGTGGATTCTTACATATTTCAGTGAGGAAAATACCCTCTTGACACTAGTAGTGGCCATCGGAAGATTGAGCCATCAATTGTGGACGGCGCCTGCTAGGGGACTGGGATGGCTAGAGGGGAGGGGAGCTGGGGAGGAAGAGGTCGGGCTGTCGCCCATCGCCCACCGGACGTAAAATCGTTTGCCGCCGCCGCAGCCGCCAGCTAGGTTGGGGATTGATTTGGGAATCAGGGGAGGTAGACTAGGAGACAAGGTGCAACTACAGTGATTCTCGCCCGCCTCACGAGAATGTCCGGAATAATGCTAGACCTACGTAATCCTACGTAATCTATCTACGTAATCCTACGTTATCTCCTTGCTAAACTAATCAGGCCCCCCCCCTAATTTTCACGGTGTGGAGCTGGGCCTAATTTTTTGTCCAACCAAATTAGCCCAACTCAGCCAGTACGTAAGTTTAGGTAGGTAAATTACGTAGGTGTATCAAAGTCCGAATGTCCGGTATGGTGCGTGGCTGCCGTGGGTGCCAGCTTGAGCTGGACTTGAGTTCGTGGGCTATTCGCCGTATAACATATGTAGTCATTTTTTTTGCGAAACAAAACTTGTATTACTCAAAGGTAGTGTTCATACAATCTGCAAGAGCTAGTTCTACTACTTTCGAGGGACCTGATCCAACCCAAGTCATCGTCCTTCTCTCTACTCTAGCAAAACTAGCCAAGTTGTCGCTAACCTTATTCTGCGTATGGCTAATATGAGTAATACAAATGTGTTGAGGACCTCTAAGATGTCTAATTTCCATCACAAGCGAGGAATAAACAGATCTATCAATTTCACGATCTTGAATAATAGAGACTGCCACCATCGAATTCATCTCAATCACAATAGGGAGATCACTTCTCTGAATAGCAAATGAGAGTCCTTTCATACACGCACAAAGCTCTACCTTAAGCGCATCCCGACAAGATCTTAGCTCCCTGCAAGTTGAAAAAAATGATGGATCCATCGGCACCCCTTAGAACCACACATGCACCTGTCGTTCCACCTGTAGCAAATGAGACATCAGTTTTTAATTTGACACACCCAGAACTAGGTGGGAGCCACGGAAGAGAAACTATAGGCTTGATATTGCCTGCAGGTTCAGACAAATTATCATACGAGATGAACATCTTCCCTTTGCTTGGATCTATATTTGTATTCCACTTAATACCGATCAAAGAGTCCAGATAACTTTGAAGGTACCTACTCGACACCTCCAATGTAGTCATTCTTGGGGGGCCAAATTCTTTGGTATTCCATGGAATTCCCAGGAAGACCCTAGCGCTGCCACTGTCGAGTGTGTGTTGCTGCTAGGGACCATCGTACACAGAACGAGTGGCAAGTGGGGACGGTCGATCATGCGGTTGGGACCATCGCGATCGATGGCTCTAGACGGAACCGATCTTTGCTAGGATCAACCGACCGACTGCTAGTACCGGCCAAATACATTTGGGAGCCGTCTTCAACATCTGAATCTGTATCATCCTGCAAACCAAACACGTATAGCAGCCATCAGAAAACCTGCTATTGATGGAGTAGCGAATAAGCCAAACGCCACCTAACTCAGCCTTGGGCCGCACAACGCATCAAACCATTGCACAATTTCCTAAGAATGCAGAGTCTTTGGCAATAACTTACTCCATCCACTCGTGGCATCCCCTCTTTCGTCTTCGTCTATCGGAAAATGGCTCTCCCACCTCCCACCTCGGCGCTAGGCTCTTCTCCGGCGATCTCCCTTTCTCTCCACTGATCTGCTGATCGGTTCCGATCATCTTCTCCGGCATCTTCGCTGGATCAAGGCAATATCCATCTTCAATGGGTTCTACTGGTGGATCTACCCTTGGCTTGGATTTCTCCAAGGGTAGGGTTTTCTCGGATGAAGTCTTCAGATCTACTGGTCACACAATTCATCCACTGGGAAGAGGGAGATCTTTCATATTGATTGTGTCCTTCAGTAGGCATGCCTTCCGCTTATCTGAGGATTCAGTGGCAGCGGCGCTGGAAGCTGCGCTTGGTGGTTCTGCAATTGATCTTCGGGTTAGTCATGTCAAGGACAAAGTTTTTCTTTCAAGTTTCATGCATGCAAGTTGGCTTTATTATTATGGATCTTAAGCTCTTTAAACTGCGATCTGTTCAAGTGCTATTTTCATCTATGGGGGAATGGAGGACCAAATTGGGTCAGAGAACTTAAGATCTGGCGTAAAGAATGTGATGCTGAATGGATTTTGATTAGCCCCACTAAGCGTAGATCTTCGCTTGGTTTATTGGCTATGCATAAACCCCCTGTTAAGTCTGCTTTCAAATCTAGAATTTCTGCAAGTAAGAAACTGTCGTTTGCCACTTTTGAAAAGTATTCGGCTTGCAAGGGCTATAGATACCCTGCATCTCAGGCTTGCATTGATACAATAGTTGATGGGGGTTATGATCTTCCTGCTCATGAGTGTGTTGTCACTCGACAACCTCCTGCTCCTGGTTTGCATTGGATGGTGACACAGCCACCCATAGTTTTTGGTACGGTTAATAGTTCACCGGAGTTACTCCGGCGGCCGGGTGCGCCTCCGGTGGTGGACGAACCGGTTTCAGTGGATCCACAAATCGTGAGGACCGGTAATCTCGCAGCACAATTTCAGGAAGCGGGAACTTCGTTAATTCAAACTGAGGCTTCGGCCCCTGGGCCCGCTCAGTTTGGGAACCCGCAGTGTGTGGGCTTGGTGGCCCATGATGATTCATTGACTAGGTCAACACAGGATACCCCTTCTACTGGACCTTCAAATATTGGGTTGGATTCGCCTGGGCAGCTCAGCCCGTCTTGTGAACCTATGCAAATTCCTTCTTCACAAGAGGCAGCGCGACATTTTGAAGCTATGGTCGATGACATGGTGGACCAAGTTCTAACATGTACTGATTGCAGTCATAAGGGCCACATGGCAGTCTCTTGTGGAAGGCGAGCGGTCTGCTCGGCTTGCTCCAGGGTGGGTCACTTTAGACATGGTCAGTAATGATTTTGCCGCCGCGACGGATTGGCTTGGAGGCAGAGCACTCTGCAACGAAACACGAGTTTTTCGGAAACATCAGCTGTTCAGGGGAAAGGAGCCGGAGTTATTGGGATATCTAGTGTTGTCATATCATCTCCGCCCGCATTACTCCAATCTCCTCTTCCATCTGCCAAGGAAACCACCTATCATTCCAAAGAAACCCTCAGTTCGTTGCCGTTGCCACCCATGGAGAACTTCGAGCTTGATCCACATCGCCTGGTGCCTCCGGGGCACCACATCATTGATGGTGGTGATCGGCGCTTACCTCGCACTTTCTTCACGCCGCCGGCCCGCCCTCCCTGTCGCCATGAAGATTATATGGTTGCTGAAGTTATGCTGCATACGGAGGGACCTCTAGGGCGGTCGAGAGAGAAGTGGTGCGATTTCTTGAGCAGAGGTATTCTTGTTAGATTCTGCTCAGCCTTGGTTTCATGGGGTTGGTTTGTTCCAAGTTCGAGATCCTTGTCGGATACACCTCGATTCAAAGACCGCCTTTTGCTTTGGGTAATGACCGATTTGTTAGATTTATGAAGCATGATGAGGTGAAAACTTCAAAGGGAATCTTGGTTTCGTAAGGGCTGGTTAATGTTTGTTGGGATTCCTGGATTATCGTCTGTTGAATATATTTCTCAAGCAGTTGGTACTTTTGGAAAATTTCATTCCTGGGATAGTGAAGATCCGTACCTGGTACGAACTGTTGTTGAAGCCAGCTTTCCTGATACACCTTTAGTACCACGGGATGTGGTTTTTGGGGACTATGCTGAGTGGGGTGGTGCCCAAGTTTCCTGGACCGCTGCATGTTATGTTCTTGGGGCAGATTTTGCCGATCAGATGCCTAATGATGAAGACCCGATGCCTCTGGATGGTAACCCTCATCCAATGCCTGGTCATCTCATTCCTGACAACATCCCGTTTGTTCTGCCGCCCTACCCGATGATTGGCTGGAATGAAGCACCTCTTGCACCTGCTCCTCCCCCAGAGAATCCAGTGGATGCTGATTGGGGTAATGCTCAGTGGGGCGATGATGACAATATCACTCACCCACATCCGCCAGCAATGCAAGAACAAGATCAAGTCTCAGTTGCCATTGATCAACCGGAACAATCTGAGTCTGTGGAGCAGCTTCTGCATGATGGAGTGCCTCAACACCAGCGGATAGTTGATTTGGTTGCTGAAGTTTAGGAACAACCTGCTTTTGTGGAAGATAATCCTTTGGCTATTGTCCCCTATCAACCACCGGTGATTCAACACCACCAGATCATCATTGGGATGGCTAGGGTGGTGGCTGGACCCCCTCTTCCACCTGAATTGCTTTGGAAGCGGTCATTTGAGAATTTGATGTCTGAATTTTCTGTGAAAGAAGTGCCAAGGTCCTTATTCTTCAAGCAGTTTGGGACAGTAACTTTCTCCAAGTGCAAGTGGTCGATTGCTTTTGATGATACCAACAGAGTGTCTTCGCTGGTCTCTTGTTTGTCAAGATCTGCGTCCGTCAATCGGCGCCCTATTGCTCGCTCTTTGTTTGCTCCTCTAGCAGCCCCTGGTTGCTCAGTTGCAAGCGATGAATCTACTGCTATTGCTGAGCCTGTGGGATTCAGTAATAATCAGCAGTCTTCGGAGCCCGTGGGTCTGTGGGTCGAGAAGAGGGCCCTTGCTCGTGGTTTTATGCGTCAAGCGGCGCCACGACAGAAATGCCAGCACGGTAGGCGAAAGATTTCTGCTCCTTTGGTTGATACTTCAGTCAGAAGATGTACGAGGAGCGCGGCAAAACTTGATGGTTTCAAATCGATGGTCTTTGAGCAGCTTTCTCTACAGCATGCTAAAAGACGCCCAAGGTCCAAGCCCATGGAGGAGAAGGCCCAGCCCATTCAGATACTTGATGCTGCTGGAGTGGAAAACACTGATGATGTGCGTCATGACAAGCCTGAGGATGTCCATACGCAGACGCCGATCGCTGTGCTGCAAGCTATTGGAGCTGAGCTGGAGATGGACCCCAACCTGCTATCTAGGGAGAAGCTTATGGCTGATCCTAAGGATGATACCCCCTCTAGCAACATTTAAATGTTAAAGTTTAATGTGTTTCCTAGGTGTAGCGAGCCTGTCAAATTTGGTTGTTCGTTATGTTATCTCCAAACTTGGCACTCTGGTTATGATTTGGCTCTTTTGCTATTATGTGTTATGGGTTGTGCGGCACTAGGTGTCCCACTGTTTTTAATGTGTTATCCTGTGTTATCATATGAATCAAATGCCCATGCGTAGCTGGAAGGTCCTTTGTTGGAATGTACGTGGACTAAATTCTGAAGCAAGACAACGTGCGGTTCGACAGAAAGTTCTTGAGAGCCAATGTGCAATTGTTTGTCTGCAAGAAACAAAGTTATCGGAATGCCCACGTGCTTTAATTAAGAGCATTTGTCCTGCGGGTTTTGATCAGTTTATTGAATCTCCTTCTAGGGGAGCTTCCGGTGGCATTCTAGTCGTGTGGCGCTCTGATGTTTTCTCAAGGGATTTAGTGGAAGTAAAACCTTATGGGATTGTCATTAGTTTTAAGTCCATGCATAATGGTGATATTTTGTACCTGGTTAATGTTTATGGACCCTGTCAAGGTACCTTAAGAGATGAATTTGTCAGCTGGCTTTATAATTTAAATGTGGAACCTGAGAAAAACTGGCTTTTGCTTGGGGATTTCAATTTCATAAGATCTCTGGATAATAGAAATCTTCCTGGGGGTGATATCAACGATATTTTTATTTTTAATGAGATCATTGGGCATTTGGGACTGCTTGAGCTACCTTTAAAAGGAAGAAGATTCACCTGGTCTAATATGCAGGATTTCCCACTTCTTGAACAGTTGGACTAGTTTTTCACCTCTGCCAGTTGGATTGATCAATATCCAAACACGCAGGTCAATCCTCTAGCCAAAACTGCATCGGATCATGTCCCTTGTGTGGTTTCCATAAGCACCAGCATCCCAAAAGCTCATATTTTCAGATTTGAGAATTATTGGATCCATCAACCTGGTTTTATGGAGTGTGTTCAAGAAGTCCGCAAAGGCAGTCTCGAAGTCTCACATATCGGCGAGTTATTATGGATAAACTGAAATCTTTGAGGTTTGCTCTCAAGAAATGGCGAAGGGTTTATCTCATATTAAAGGTCTTATTGAGAAATGTAATCTGGGTGATTTTTTGGTGGATGATTTGGAAGACTCGGGCCTTTATTTTTGCTGAATCCAATTTCGAAAATTGGTGAAATCACATCATGATCATCTGCTACATCTACGCTTCTTATATTGGAAGAAGAGATGCACTATTAGATATATTAAGGTGGGTGAGGAAAACTCAAAATTCTTCCAGGCAATGGCAACTGAAAGATATAGGAAAAATACAATTGCCACTCTGCAGTTGTCAAATGGATCAGTGTCTTCTGATCATAACATTATTACCAAGGAATTTCTGGAGATTTTCAAAGGAAGAATGGGTACTGTGAAACCAATTTTCATGGGAAATGACATTCTTTCACTAATCCCTAGGGTACAGGGACTGGAAGTTCTCACCAAGCCTTTTGAGGTCAAGGAGATTGAACAGGTTATCAAGGAGCTGCCAATTTACAAGGCCCCTGGGCCTGATGGTTTTAATGGACTTTTTATGAAAAAATGTTGGCCAATCATTTCTGCTGACTTTATCTCTTTAGTTAATGAGTTTCATGCAGGAACTGTCAAACTAGAGAATCTCAGTGAGGCATATATTACTCTTATCCCCAAAAAGCTGTCACCTGAAACTGCCAATGATTTTAGGCCAATATCATTGACAAGTGTGGGGTTGAAGTTCCTTACTAAACTTACTGCAAACAGATTTCAAGATGAAATAACTAAATGTGTTCACAAGAATCAGTATGGTTTTATCAAATCTAGATCCATTCAGGATTGCATTGCATGGACTTTTGAGTACATTCATCAGTGCAATCAATCAAAAAGGCCAATCATGTTACCCAAGTTGGATTTTGAAAAAGCATTTGATTCCATACAGCATGAGGCAATTATAAAAATAATGGTGGCAAAGGGATTTGATAATAGATGGATTTCTTGGATTCAACAATTGTTGTCCTCTGCCACCTCATCAATCCTGCTTAATGGGGTTCCAGGTAGCCATTTCAAGTGTAAATGTGGGTAAAGCAGGGTGATCCTATCTCACCTTTGCTCTTTGTGCTTGCTGCTGACCTTCTGCAGACTATGATTAATGATCACCTTAGTAAAGGACTCCTTTCCTTACCCATAGTAACTCATTATCCTGATTGTCCAGTGGTTCAATATGCTGATGACACATTATTGTTTGTGGCTGCTGAGTCTGCTCAGTTAGAGGTGCTAAAAACTGTTCTAGACTCTTTTTTCTCTTGCAACTGGTTTGCAGATTAATTACCACAAATCTTCAATGTACCCAATTAATGTGGATCCCAATTATGCCAATGTTCTTGCTGCTCAATTTGGATGTCAACTGGGGGTGATGCCATTCACATACCTGGGGTTGCCAGTGGGAACCACTAGGCCCAAAATTGTGGACCTTTTGCCACTTGTGGACTGCATGGAAAGAAGGTTGACTGCTAGCTCTTGGTTTCTACCACAAGGTAGCAGACTGCAGTTGGTCAATTCTGTTATCTCCTCATTGCCAATATTCTTCCTCTGTAGCTTATCTATTCCACAAGGGATTTTGAAACAGCTGGAAAGAATACAAAGACAGTGTCTTTGGAGAAAATATGGACAGGAAAAGGGGAACTCTCTGGCTGCCTGGCCACTGGTATGTAGACCTAAATTAAAGGGTGGGCTTGGCATCCTGAACCTGGGGCTGTAGAATGAAGCGTTGTTGATGAAGTTCCTCAATAAGTTCTATAACAAAGTTGATGTTCCATGGGTTCATTTGATCTGGGACAGTTATTATTATCAGAGAGTCCCACATGACACTGCTATGTGTGGCTCCTTTTGGTGGAGGGACATATGTAAGCTAATGGACAAATTCAAGGCTGTGTCTTGATGATGTTGGAAAAGGTGACTCCTTGCTATTCTGGTCAGATTCTTGGGAAGTGGATAATTCTTGCATTCCACTTCAAGATAGATTCCCAGTGTTCTCTTTTGCGCATAAAAGAATTCTTACATGCTCGAAGTAATGGCCACTGGTGAGTTTCATAGCATGTTCTCTCTGCCATTATCTGAAATGGCCTACAAGGAGCTAAATCAGCTCTCTAGAATATTGTCTTATATCTCCTTGGATGCTAATGCTAAGGATTGTTGGTATTGGAAACATGGAAAGAAATCTAGATACACAGCCAAGAAATATTATGATCTGGTCCATGAGCCAATTCCAACTAACCCCTTGCTATGTTGGATATGGAAGTCATGTTGTACTATGACTATCAAAATGTTTGCCTGGCTTGTCATTATGGATAGAGTAAACACCAAGGATATGATTTAGCGCAGGAAGTGGAAGATCAATGATGGGCCTGAATGTGTGCTTTGCCCTACAGGAACTCCTGAAGACAGGAATCATCTGTTTTTTCAGTGTAACTTCAGCATGAGAGTCTGGAATTACCTGCAGATTTCATGGCCCAACAATCAGGATATGGTTCAGATTGCATGCCATGCTAGGAAGGAGTTCAATAAGCCTTTCTTTTGTGAAGTGGTGTTTCTTACTTGGTGGAATATCTAGAAAGTCAGAAATGATAAAGCTTTCAGGTATATCAGACCTACCTTCAGACAATGGAGAAATGGTTTTGTCCATGACATTTCCCTTTTGGCTCACAGAATCAAGTCAAAACACAGGGAGGCTCTGCTTAAATGGATTGATTTTCTTCCTTTTGAGAGGTGACATGTATAGTTAGATTTTCCTTCTCTTTTAGGTTAGATTGTAAATAGTTTTCTTTTATCTTCTTCTGTTTTGTACCTTTTCTTAAGGAACCTTTCTGTGTACCTGTTGTTCTAAGTTTTAATAAAATGTTGTGGGGTGTAAGCCCTGCAGTCCCCAGTCAAAAAAAACTTACTCCATCCACTACCAGAGTTTTCATCTTTACCGAGTACCGAAAACAGTCGGCAAAGGCCTATTTAAACTCGGTAAAGGTATTGCCGAGTGTTGCACTCGACAAAGGGTACACGGCATACATCCTTCCGGCAAACAGAATTTTACCGAGTTCCGTTTGTCAGACACTCAATAAGTCTTAGGGCTCCTTTGATTGAAAGGAATTTTATAGGATTACTACAGGATTGAAATCCTTAGGATTTTTTTCTATGTTGGTCCTTTGATTCATAGGATTGAATCCCATAGGATTTTTTCCTATGGAATCTTTTGTACTACATTTCATAGGAAATCTAACATCCACTCCAACCTCTTTTACAATTCCTTTGTTTTTCATGTGCCATCAAACACTCAGGGCCTCTTTGATTCATAGGATTTTGAAAACACGGGAATAGGAAAACTATAGGATCGGAGTGACATGCCCACTTGAATCCTATAGGATTAGCAAGGAGTGTTTGATTTTACGGGAAAAGGTAAAGGAATTGTAAAAAAGAGGTTGGAGTGGATACTAGATTTCCTATAAAATGTAGTACAGAAGATTCCATAGGAAAAAATCCTATGGAATTCAATCCTATGAATCAAAGAACGAACGTAGGAAGAATTCCAAAGGATTTCAATCCTTCAAAAATCATATTTAGTCGAGTGTCAAATTCCAGTACTCAGCGAAAAAAAGTGAACAGACGGACAGAGCAGATGGCATCGTAGCCACGTGGCATCGGTGCTTTGCCGAGAGCACCACTCGGTGAAGGGGATTAATAGAAACAAAAAAAACTCCACCCAATCCCATCTCAGATCCAATGGTGGCCAAATCCCAGCGCCGGCGCTGTTATGGTCGCATGTACTGTTAGACAACGTCTTTTGTACTCATGTAACGTTGCCATAATTGTAGGATCAGGAGACCACGTCGGGCCCGAGTGCCACTTGTATAGGATGTGCAGTTCTCTCTGATATATACCATGTACTGTTGAAAGGGCATTTCCCTACCTTATGTTTTGGATGATGATGACAACCCTCGGTTGGTCTAATCCTGTGCTAAATGTTTCAGGTTCTCGATGATTAGGCTTACATCGGTTAGTGGTTCTCTCTCGAAGGAAACGATTGAAGACGGAATCCTCTAAGTTTTTTATCTCTTTGGTCGTAGGGAACCCGTACTATCAAGAGGGAATCCACTTTGGAAAGAATAGGGGAATCCATTCTCGTACACCTCCATCACCCCTCTTTTGTCGAGAGAGTGCCTTCCTTTTGATTTAATCTTTGTTGTGTTTTCCCAGCGGTTGTACCACTCGTTTGAGCGGTTGTACCGCTGGCTCTTGGTGCTTCCCTGTCTTTGTCGAGCGGTGGTACCGCTGCCTCCGGGCGGTGGTACCGCCACCAGGCTCTGCAAAGACCAGCAGCGGTTGTTCCGGCCATGCACCGCCCATGTACCGGCCAGGCTTCTGTTTTGATGCGGTGGCTGGGCGGTGGTGGCCCGGTTGGTCCGGTTGTTCCTCATCAACCGGTACAACCGGAGGTTCAAGCGGTTCTTCCGCTCATACCTTAGCCGCTCAAGCGCTCAAGGCCAAGCAGTTGCACCGGCCCGGCACCGCCCAACTATCGCCCTCAAGGGTGACTCCGTTCTGTTTCGGTGCGGTAGTTGTGCGGTGGATGGGCGGTTGGTCCGGTTATTTTCTAATGACCGGTACTACCGCCCGGTGGCCCGGTTGTACCGCCTGGTAGGGTTCTGCCGTTACATCGTGAGTCCCGGTTGTACCGGGACAAGGAGCGGTTGTACCGCTGCAGTGCTGTAAACGCAGTAATGGTTGGATTTATTAGGGTTGCTATATAAGGTGGTTCTTCCACCTACCACGCCCACCTCTTACCTCTCTCACTCCACCATTAATGCTCTCAAGCTCTCTTGCCCGATCTCTCTCTCTAGCCACTCAAACTTGTTGATTTGCTAGGGATTGAAGGAGGAGACCTAGATCTACACTTCCACCAAAGGATATTTGCTTCCCCCATACTTTCTAGTGTGGATTTTGTTACTCTTGGGTGCTTGAGCACCCTAGGCAGTTGAGGTCACCTTGAAGCCATATTCCATTGTGGTGAAGCTTCGCGGTTTCGTTGGGAGCCTCCAATTGTTGTGGAGATTGCCCCAACCTTGTTTGTAAAGGTCCGGTTGCCGCCTTTAAGGGCACCAATAGTGGAATCACGGCATCTCGCATTGTGTGAGGGCGTGAGGAGAATACGGTGGCCCTAGTGGCTTCTTGGGGAGCATTGTGCCTCCACACCGCTCTAACGAAGATGTACTTCCCCTTAAAAGGAAGGAACTTCGGTAACACATCCTCGTCTCCTACGTCTCCACTCTTGGTTATTTCGTGCCTTTACTCTTGCAAGCCTACTTGTGTTGTATCCCTTGCTTGCTTATGTGTTAGTTGTTATTGCATCATATAGGTTGCTCACATAGTTGCATATCTAGACAACCTATTTTGTTGCAAAGTTTAAATTGGTAAAGAAAAGCTTAAAATTGTTAGTTGCCTATTCACCCCCCCCCCCTCTAGTAAACCATATCGATCCTTTCAATTGGTATCAGAGCCTCGTCTCTTTTTAAGGACTTTACCGTCCGAAGAGTATATTTGACGTCGTAGA
Source organism: Aegilops speltoides (assembly GCA_021437245.1). Lineage (NCBI taxonomy): Eukaryota > Viridiplantae > Streptophyta > Magnoliopsida > Poales > Poaceae > Aegilops > Aegilops speltoides. Next base: position 484,943,094 of record CM038147.1, read on the forward strand.
TGATGTGGGAGAGCACTCCGGTGCGAATCCGATATCATCTACGGGATATGGGGGTAACTCGATCTCACGTGAGGAATTCAATGTGGCGTTGGACACATTGAAAACCTCCATGACGACCGAGGTCAAGGACATGTTTAAGGAATTCTTAGAAGGGCTTAAACTTTCCACCGCGCCCGTGAAAGTGGGTGATCCCGCCAACACGGTGACGGATGCTAACCCCGAAAAGGGGGAAGCTACTAGTGAGAAAGCTCCTTTCTCTAGTGGTAAAAATGGCACCGGCATCTTTGCCCATGTGGAACCTCCAATTTATGGAGGGCCGATTCCCTCTACTCATTTAAATCATGCCAGTCCTCCTCCTAAGTATGAGAAACATGAAGATTTTGATTCTTGGGTTTATCACTTCAAGCGTCATTTAAAACATGTGAATACTAACCTTTGGAGAATCATTGAAGAAGGTTTCTATCCTCATGACCCAAGCAACTTCACCCCTCGAGAAGCCATGGATAATCAATTCAATGAGAGCGCTCTCTTCATCATCCAAGATGCAATCCTTCTCGAAGATCTCCCTCATCTTCGGCCTCATGCCATGGCTAAGGACGCATGGAAATGTGTTGTGTCTCTCTATCGAGGAAGTGCTAGCATTCAACGCTCCAACTATGAAGTGGTATAAGATGAAGCCGATAAGTTTGCAATGAAAGAAGATGAAGAACCTCATGAGCTCTTTCGAAGAGTGACCAAACTCGCGGTCTCACTCCGAGATCATGGAAGCAAGGACACGGATCACAATTGGATCAAGCGCAAGTTCCTCAAGGCCATGATGCCCTACAATAAGGCCATGTCCTTCGTCATTCGTCAAAGACCGGACTTCCACTCCATGACCTCAAGTGAAGTGTTGGATGAGTTCGTTGCAATGAGCATCTGGACAAGACCGCCGACAATGCGGTGCTCCGCTCTCAAAGGGCAAAGAAGCCCAACCTTGCTTTGAAGTCCAAGGTTATTATGGAAGAAGAGGAAGAAGTGGAAGATGAGGAGAGCAACCCCGAAGACACCAAATATGATTATCATGAGCACATGTCCCTTACTTCAAGACAATTTTGGAGCAAGAAGAATACAAGGCCCAACTTCAACAAGAACAACTCAAGCGGCGTCAAGGGAAAGCAACGAGTGAGAACTTGCTTCAACTGTGGCAATGTGAGCCATTTCGTTGCGGATTGTCCTTACGAGAAGCGGGAAGACAATGGTGGCAAGTTCATCCGAAAGGACAAGGCCAAGTCCTTCCCCAACAAGAACAACTTCGCCAAGAAGACACCCACTCGTGGGTTGGTAGTTCAAGAAGAATACCAAGAGGATGACGATGATGATGAAAATGGAGAAGCAATGGCCATGCCATCCATTGCCATTGCTACTACTCCCCCGGTGTCTCTCTTTGATTCACCCAATGAGAACATCACCGCCAAGTGCCTCATGGCTAAAGCTTCAAACAAGGTAACCCCCAACATCACAACCACCATCATTACTAATCCCTCCTTGGAGGATTGCATTGATGAACATGATGGGTCTAATGAGGAAGTGAATGAATTTGAGTCTTTTATGAGTAAGCTCAAGGGCAAGTCCAAGAAGCATTTTGTCGCTCTCTTGGAACAACTTGGTGAGGCCAATGACATGATCGAGGCTCACGAAGAAACCATCTCTAAGATGGAAGGTCATAGTCGTGACTATGCCGATGAGATATCAGATTTCTCTAATGCTCTCGAGGAACAGCGTGTTCATCGTTTGACTTTTGAGGAGTCATACAACGATGACCATGCTAAGTTAAAGAAAGATCTTGATCATGCTCTTGTCGTGTCTCGTGTGCTAACTTCCGAGAAGGCTAAACTTGGGGTTGATCATGCTAGACTCAAAGAGGAGTTTGAGATACTTGACAAGGCCCACAAGGTTTTGAAGGGTGCTCACGCTAACCTCAAGGAGTCTCATGCTCAACTCCAAGTTAAGCTAACCAAGGAAAAGGCTTTTGGGCTGAAGCCATCAACACCGCATGTCATGCATCCAATCGGCTCTATCTCCGCAAAGGCTTGAACAAGACTCCTTATGAGATACTCACCGGCAACAAGCCCAACCTCAAGTACTTCCAGGTGTTCGGTTGTAAGTGTTTCATTCTCAAGAAAGGTGTTCGTTTGTCTAAATTCGAGGCTAGAGCTCATGAGGGCATATTTGTTGGTTATGCTACAAACTCTCATGCTTACCGTGTTCTCAACAAGTCCACGGACTCATTGAGGAGACGGTAACATGGAGTTTGATTTAAAATAACGGCTCCCAAGTGGAGCAAAGTGGTACTTGTGATGTAGGTGATGAAATTCCTCCCCAAGCCATAAGAAGAATGGGTATTGGTCATATTCCACCCATTGAGGAACCCCTTGTGGCCAAAGGAGAAGGACAATGCTCTACTCAAGTGGAGCCATCACCTCCCCAAGACCCACACGCTTCCGAAGAACAAAGTGAAGGCCCTCAACCTCGTGAACAAGACCAAGGGCAAGATCAACCTCAAGATGGTGGTGAACCTCTAAATGATTCCCAAGGTCAAGTTCTCCCCCTCGAGCAAGTTCAAGATCATGAGCAAGCTCAAGATCAAGAACAAGCTCAAGAAGGCGCTCAAGATGATCAAGTCAACCCTCCTCCTTCCACACCCGAGGAGGAATTAGAGCGTCGTGTCGTGAAGATTGCTTCCAAGCTCACCACCCAAGGCCATCTCATGGAGAATGTGGTTGGAAGCCTAAGAAAGGGGGTAAGCACTCGTAGACAATTAGCAAACTATTGTGAACATCATGCGTTTGTCTCTTGTGTTGAACCCCAAAAGGTCTATGAGGCGCTCGAAGACTCGGATTGGCTCAATGCCATGCATGAAGAACTCAACAACTTCGAGTACAACAAAGTATGGAGATTGGTGCCAAGGCCATCAGGGGACCACAACGTCATTGGAACCAAGTGGATCTTCAAGAACAAGCAAGATACTCATGGGAACATCGTTCGCAACAAGGCAAGATTGGTAGCACAAGGCTACTCCCAAGTCGAGGGTATCGACTACGGTGAAACCTTTGCTCCCATTGCTCGTCTTGAATCCATATGTTTGTTGATTGCTTATGCTTCCCATCACAACTTTAAGTTGCAACAAATGGATGTGAAAAGTGCTTTTCTTAATGGTCCTATTAATGAGATGGTCTATGTCAAGCAACCCCCCGGGTTCGAGGATCCCTACTTCCCGGATCATGTGTATCAACTCGATAAGGCACTCTATGGCCTTAAACAAGCCCCACGTGCGTGGTATGACCGCCTTACCGAGTTGTTACAAGATCGTGGATTTGAGGTGGGGCTAATCGATCCCACTCTTTTTACTAAGAAGGTCAAAGGGGAGTTGTTTGTATGCCAACTATATGTTGATGATATTATCTTTGGTTCTCCTAACAAAGCTTTCAATGAGGAATTTGCCGCTCTCATGACCTCCAAGTTCAAGATGTCTTCAATGGGAGAGTTGAAGTTCTTCCTTGGTTTTGACATCAAACAAAGAAGAGAAGGAACCTTCATCAACCAAGCCAAATACACTCAAGACATGCTAAAAAGATTCAAGCTAAGTGAAGTCAAGCCGGCTACTACTCCAATGCCCACCAAGTGCCAACTTGACATTGATCCCAATGGTAAAGCGGTGGATCAAAAGGTATATCGCTCCATGATTGGCTCCTTGCTTTACCTTTGTGCATCTAGACCGGATATCATGTTGAGTGTGGGGATGTGTGCACGGTTTCAAGCCGCACGAAAGGAAAGTCACTATGTGGAGGTCAAGCGAATCTTTCGATATTTGGCTCATACCCCAAACTTTGGCTTATGGTACCCTAGAGGGGCAAACTTCAAGCTTGAAGGATTTACGGATTCTGATTGGGCGGGAGACAAAGTGGATAGGAAGTCCACTTCCGGAGGGTGCCAGTTTCTTGGGTGCTCTTTGGTGAGTTGGTCTTCCAAGAAGCAAAGTTGTGTGTCTCTCTCGTCCACCGAAGCGGAATATGTGGTGGCCGGTAGTTGTTGTGCACAACTCCTATGGATGAGGCAAACTTTAAAGGAATACGGTGTCATTTGTGACAAAGTGCCTCTTTGGTGTGACAACGAAAGTGCCATCAAGATTTCTCTCAACCCGGTGCAACACTTCAAGACGAAGCATATTGAGATTAGGTATCATTTCATCCGGGATCACATTAGGCGAGGGGAGATCGAGCTCAAGTATGTCAACACTCATGATAACCTTGCAGATATTTTCACGAAGCCCTTGGATGAAGCAAGATTTCGCGAGTTAAGGCATGAGCAAAATATCATTGATTCGAGCAATGTGACTTGAACCCTTGCACCCCCCCCCCACCACACTCAACTTGTTGTCTAGTTTAGGTCTAGGCATGGAAATAGGGGGAGTGTTGTTCTCTCAATGAACTCTCCCTCCCCCCATTATGCATAAATCGATCAACTCTTTCACATTAGCCATTTTTGATGGTACTTGTGCTTCAAAGACGAGTTTTGGTCATGGGCCCAAGGATAATTCTTCGCGGTGCCATACCAATTGACTCAAACATAGGTGGCTTCGGCCACCGCCCTCTCTTAAGAGAGAGGCCTGAGCTCGCTCTGCTTTTGTGCGGTTCTTTTTGTTTTTCCCTTCGTTCTTTTCTCTGTTCTTAGTGTTTGGTTTCTCTTAGTTGTTGTCCCGTTTGTTTTGTCCCCTTCTCTTGGTCTGGGCTTTGGTGGTCGGGCGGTACAGCCGGAGTCACGGGCGGTTCTACCGCTGATACCTGGTTGTGCTGCCCCAGGAGGGTTGCATTCGGTGCTTGGGCGGTTTTACCGCCCATTTTCACTGGGCCTCCTCCGTCCGGTACTACCGGTTGTCTCCGGGCGGTACTTCCAGTGCCCTTCAGGAAACGGAAGTACCACCCACAACAATCTGTCAGTACCTGACTTGCGGTACGACCGGTCCTTGGAGTGGTTCTACCGCCGCGCGGCTATGGGCCTATTTATATCCGACGGGGTGAAGGGTTTTCTTCTTTTCCCCCTTCGTCCCTGTTCGTCTTCTCCTTGCCCTAGCCGCCGGTCACCTCTGCCCCGCCCCGGAGTGCGTCCCGTGCTTCGGATCCGTGGGCTCTCCGTGGATTCTCTCCGTGGAGGCCCTCCGATCTTATCCCATGGATGGTGGTAATGCCCTTGTTCTTCGTTCTTCGTTCTAGGGTTTCTTCTTTTTCTAGGGCATTACTTTACCCTCCTAGTTTAGTGTTTGTTCTTTGGTTGGGAGAGATCGTTGTTTTTCTTCTATCTATGCAGTACCTAGAAATCAGAATATTGCTTGTGTGATTCGCATGTCTTGGTTAGATCTAACTACCCTGGTAGTGCCACTGTCAGCGGTTCTACCGCCCATACGGGCGGTACAACCAATGGGGCGGCTCTACCGATGGGTGATCCGGTACAACCGGAATGTATGAACCACACAACATTGTTCTGGTTTCTATGTTGTTGCATTTTTCGTGTGCTTTCCTCTCATTCTTGGTGGTTTTCGTGTGTTCCCTTCGTGTGTGTTTAGGTGGCTCTAGTTCTCGCTCTGCTCCTCGCAAGACCAAGAAGAGGGATCAAAGGACTCCGCGCCCGGCTGTGTCTGCTGATGAAGTGGAAGTTGTGATTCCCACCAAGCCCACTCACCGTGAAAAGTCTGCCGCTTCAAAGCAACATGTGGTAATGCCACTCCACCGTTGGAAAGCCAAGGATTGGGAAGCCTTCCGCTCAAAGAATCCTTATGTGGTTCCCGTAGCTCGTCGTTGGACCACTGTTCAGTTTCGGAATGAGATGCAAGTACGAATTGTTCATGAACTCTTTGAGCACAACAAGAACAGATATGCCAAGCAGTGGACCATCGATCTTGATCATTGGAGGAACAGCCTGGAGTATTTTGGTGAGGCTTTGGCTCTTTGTGAGGAGTTTGATCTTGTCAAGCTCATGTCCGTCAACTGTGACTTTGATGTTCAACTCATCCATCAGTTCTATGCCACTTCTGATGATGAGGATTTGGAGTTGGAGCCAGGGGCCAAGCCCTCGTGGGTGGACAAGCTCGCTGCCAAGGTGAAGAATACTTTCTGCCTTCAGTCTGACATCCAGAAGAGGATGTATGAGGCACATGTCAATGAGAAGCATGCCCGGCATCACCAAATTGCTATGATGAGGCACCTCAACATGTCGGTTCAGAGTGGTTCTGAGAAGAGCATCACACCGGAGGAGCGTTGGATATCTTCCCACAGCACCTGGACTAATGATGAAGCCCCCCCTCAGCCCTCCATCACCTTTACTACTGCTGATGATATCATGGAGGACTCAGATCGGGACGATGATGAAGTTTCTGATAATGGTGAAGATTCTGACAATGATGAAGATCCAAATGCTACCGAGGATTCAGAGGAGGATGACTGAGCCTGGGGCGATAGCTTCGCTCTCTTCCTTTTTGGTGTCCTGATGCCAAAGGGGGAGAGAGTGTGATAGGACTTGGGTGTTGCATGGGTGGTTGCGTAGTGTGTGTTTCACGTTGAACTTTGTCTGTGGTCTCCAGTTGAACTTTGTTCGTTCTCGGTTTGCTTTGTGTGGATTTTGTGCCACTCCTGCTATCTTATCTTTATGCTTGTTGGTCATTATTGGTAGTATTGCTCTTGTTTCATTATGTTGGCTACCTTCATGTTATGTGTTTTAAGTGGCGAGCCTATAAAATCTAGGGGGAGTCTCGGCCTTGAAGTATGCCCATGCTCTCTAACAGCTAGTTCAACTTGGGGCACACCTCTAGGGAGAGCTCCGACTAGATTCTATAGACTTCTATCTTAAATCGTGTTGTTGTCATCATCCACCAAAAAGGGGGAGATTGAAAGGGAATTTCCCTACCTTATGTTTTGGATGATGATGACAACCCTCTGTTGGTCTAATCCTGTGCTAAATGTTTCAGGTTCTCGATGATTAGGCATACATCAGTTAGTGGTTCTCTCTCGAAGGAAACGATTGAAGATGGAATCCTCTATGTTTTTTATCTCTTTGGTCGTAGGGAACCCGTACTATCAAGAGGGAATCCACTTTGGAAAGAATAGGGGAATCCATTCTCGTACACCTCCATCACCCCTCTTTTATCGAGAGAGTACCTCCCTTTTGATTTAATCTCTGCTGTGTTTTCCCAGCGGTTGTACCGCTCTCCGAGCGGTTGTACCGCTGGCTCTTGGTGCTTCCCTGTCTTTGTCGAGCGGTGGTACCGCTGCCTCCGGGCGGTGGTACCGCCACCAGGCTCTGCAAAGACCAGCAGCGGTTGTTCCGGCCATGCACCGCCCATGTACCGGTCGAGCTTCTGCTTTGATCTGGCGGTGGCGGTGGTGGCCCGGTTGGTCCGGTTGTTCCTCATCAACCGGTACAACCGGAGGTTCAAGCGGTTCTTCCGCTCATACCTTAGCCGCTCAAGCGCTCAAGGCCAGCGGTTGCAGATTGTTTAAAGATCGCCTAACTACCGCCCTCAAGGGTGACTCCGTTCTGTTTCGGTGCGGTAGTTGTGCGGTGGATGGGCGGTTGGTCCGGTTATTTTCTAATGACCGGTACTACCGCCTGGTGGCCCGGTTGTACCTCCTGGTAGGGTTCTACCGTTACATCGTGAGTCCCGGTTGTCTGGGGACAAGGAGCGGTTGTACTGATGCAAAGATCTTTATGCAGAACGGTTGGATTTATTAGGGTTGCTATATAAGGTGGTTCTTCCACCTACCACGCCCACCTCTTACCTCTCTCACTCCACCATTAATGCTCTCAAGCTCTCTTGCCCGATCTCTCTCTCTAGCCACTCAAACATGTTGATTTGCTAGGGATTGAAGGAGACCTAGATCTACACTTCCACCAAAGGATATTTGCTTCCCCCATACTTTCTAGTGTGGATTTTGTTACTCTTGGGTGCTTGAGCACCCTAGACGGTTGAGGTCACCTCGAAGCCATATTCCATTGTGGTGAAGCTTCGTGGTTTCGTTGGGAGCCTCCAATTGTTGTGGAAATTGCCCCAACCTTGTTTGTAAAGGTCCGGTTGCCGCCTTCAAGGGCTCCAATAGTGGAATCACGGCATCTCGCATTGTGTGAGGGCTTGAGGAGAATACGGTGGCCCTAGTGGCTTCTTGGGGAGCATTGTGCCTCCACACCGCTCTATGGGAGACGTACTTCCCCTTAAAAGGAAGGAACTTCGGTAACACATCCTCGTCTCCAACGGCTCCACTCTTGGTTATTTCGTGCCTTCACTCTTGCAAGCCTACTTGTGTTGTATCCCTTGTTTGCTTATGCGTTAGTTGTTATTGCATCATATAGGTTGCTCACATAGTTGCATATCTAGACAACCTATTTTGTTGCAAAGTTTAAATTGGTAAAGAAAAGCTTAAAAAATTTTAGTTGCCTATTCACCCCCCTCTAGTCAACCATATCGATCCTTTCAACTGTGATATGTAAATCAATCAAGAAAATATCTTTCCAACATGGTATCAGCTGCTTCTAGGTTCTCCCCATGGCCGGCACCGACTCCTTCCCGTCCGCCGCCGCCATGGACTCCGTCACCTCACCGGGCTCTTTCTCCTCCACGGCGCCTTCCGCCTCCACTGCCTCGGCCTCTTCCTCTCCGCCGTTCGTCTTCGGCAGGACGCCCTCCCTCTTCAGCAGCACCGCCGCCCGCGTCGGCTCGCAGTTTGCGCCCCTTTTCTCCTCCGCCCCTACAGTGCCACCGCCCCCTGCCCCCCGCCTCTCCATCTACAACGATCACATCTCCAAGCACATCAAGTTTCTTCTCAACCCCGCGGATCACAACTACCACAAGTGGAAATCCTTCTTCCTCATGGTCCTTATTCGCCACGGCATCAAATTCCTCATCGAGCACCCTCCTCCTCCCAACGCTGATGCTGCCTACCTCGAGCTCGATGCCCACGTCGTTATCTGGATCTACGCCACGCTTGCCGACTCCATGGTGGATCACGTCGTCGGCGCCACCAACACCTACGCGCTCTGGCACAAGATCAAGGACTTCTTCCTTGCCAACCGTGCTGCCCGGTTCATGATCCTTAACTGGCAGTATCGCAACCTCAAACAGGGCGATCTCTCCGTGGCTGAGTACGCGCGACGCATGAAGCTCCTCACCGACGGCCTCGCCGACATTGAGCACGCCGTCACCAAGGTGGATCTTCGCACTCAGTTCCTCCACGGCCTCGACAAGCGCCTCAACACCATCTGGGTCATTCTCGGTGACCAGGAGCTGCTGTTCGACACCGTCCTCTCGGGTCATCTGGCGAGAATCCCGGCCTTGCCGCCTTGAGAGCGCCTCGGCGTTCGCGCTCCCGGTGGTGATCGCGGCGGCAGTTCCGAGGCTGCGCTTCGAAGCGATGTTGACCGCGCCAAGGCGGCGGCTCCTCCGTCGCGCCGGGGCTCCTGCATCAACAACAACTCGCCCTCGGGCGTGGCGCGGTGATCGATCTGCCGATGATGACCGCGGCGTGGACGTGGCCCACGGGCGTGGTCGCGGGCGTGGCGACTCCTCGCTTTCGCGGCGGCACTCTCGGCGGCGTTCTCCCCTTCACGAGCTACGCCGCTCCATATGGCATGGCCTTGCCGTCGCCGTGCTCGCTGGGTCCTCCTAACGCCGCTGGTGTCTTGGGCCCTCGCCCCACGCCCATGCTCAGCGTATAACATGTACCCGCCTGCGCCGACGCCTCCCTACTACCCACCCATGCCGCCGTCGTGGGAGCATCTTGCCATGCTCAATTCCACCTACAGCAACACCGGCTTCCCCAACCAACCTGCCCCCGAGTGGTTCTTGGACAGTGGCGCCTCTTCGCACATGACCGGCCGCCAAGGTATATTAACCTCGTCTAGTCATTCATTAAAGCATGTTCCTTCAAGCATACTTGTTGGCAATGGACAGCATCTACCCGTCACGGCCACTGGCTCCACCACCCTCCACCCTCACAATTTTTGCCTCACGGACATTCTTGTATCTCCACATGTAGTTACTAGCCTTATTTCCGTACGCAAATTTACAAAAGATAACTCATGTTCCGTTGAATTTTTTCCGTGTGGTTTTCTTGTGAAGGATCTTCGCACTCGACAAGTTCTCATGATCTCTGCTAGCACCGGCGACCTCTACCCCTTCATTGGCAATAAACCAGCACGGGCGTCCGCACTCCTCACCTCCTCCTCGGATTTGTGGCATCGTCGTCTCGGGCACCCCGGCGCTCATACCCTTTCTACTATTTCTCGTGATTTTCTTAGTGATTGTAATAAGGCACCACATCTCCCATGTAGCGCTTGTCAATTAGGGCGCCAACCACGCCTCCCATTTCCTTCTTCACATAGCAAAACATTTGCCCCCTTTGATTTAATTTATTGCAATTTGTGGACATCACCGGTTGTAAGTTTTTCCGGCTTTCAATACTATCTTGTTATCTTGGATGACTACACACATTTCTCCTGGACATTCCCCTTGCGTCAAAAATCCGAGACCTCTACCGTACTACAGTGTTTCTTCACCTTTGTTCACACTCAATTCCATATGATCATTAAAAGTATGCAATGTGACAATGGTGGCGAATTCATCAATAACTCTCTTCGCTCCTTCTTCTCCTCGAACGGTATAGCCTATCGGTTTTCTTGCCCACACACTTCCCCTCAAAACGGCAAAGCCGAACGTCTCATTCGCACCACCAATGATATTGTGCGCACCCTCCTTCTCCAAGCTAACTTAACACCTCCCTTTCGGGTGGAAGCCCTTCATACCGCTACCTACCTTCTCAACAGGCGCCCCTCACGAGCCATCACACCATATACACCATACTATCTCCTCCACGGCGTGCAACCCGAGTACTCTCATCTTCGTGTGTTTGGTTGCCTATGTTTCCCTAACCTCTATGCCACCATGGACAACAAACTCTCCCCTCGCTCCTCTCCTTGTGTCTTCCTTGGTTACCCACTAGAACACAAAGGGTACAGGTGCTACGACCTCACCACTCGATGCGTTATCATTTCCCGTCAGGTCGTTTTCGACGAAACAATATTTCCATATCGCCACAACACACCGGACCACACCACCCCTACATCCACATTGGATCGCCATGCACCTCCTCCCCTCTGGCCGAATCTCTCGGATCCAGCACCTTCCTCGTACGGGCCCCACGCTCCACCCCCTCCAGACTCGCCTCGCACTCCACCCACCCCCGCCTCTACCACTGGCGCGTGCCGATCCCCCGCTGGCCACTCCGATTCACCCGCACGCCCCTCCTCGTTCCGCACGCCCGGTTCCCTGGCCCCACCGGCTTGCCTGCCTCGCGGCCCACGCCCGATTCCCCTGCCGCGCCAGATTCGCCTGCCTCGCCAGCCTCCTCTGACTCCTCCTCAGATCCATCACCAGATGCCCCTGCCATAGGACCAGCCGACCCCACCGGATCCTCCTTGCTTTCCGCTCCATCCACTCCGCCTGCGCCACCTCTACCTCGCCATGCAGTGCCCATTCAGCCACCCCATAATGCACACAGGATGTCCACCCGGGCCAAAACTGGTTTTCTCATGCCAAAGCGCTTATTTCTTACCGATGCCACGTCCCACACTATTTCTCCCATACCACCCACCTACAAATCAGCTCTCAAAGACCCCCATTGGCACCACGCTATGTTAGAAGAATATCATGCTTTAATGGATAACTTTACTTGGTCTTTGGTGCCTAAGCCTGCAGGTGTTAACATTGTCACGGGCAAGTGGATATTTCGTCACAAGTTCAACAATGATGGCTCCTTGGCACGTTACAAAGCTCGATGGGTTGTTCGTGGGTTCACTCAACAAGAAGGTGTGGACTATGGTGAAACATTCAGTCCCGTGGTGAAGCCGGCTACCATTCGCGTGGTGCTCAGTCTTGCTACATCTCAGTCATGGCCAATCCACCAACTTGATGTCAAGAATGCATTCCTTCATGGTGATCTCCATGAGACAGTGTATTGCTCCCAACCATCGGGCTTTGTGGATCCCTCACGGCCCGACCATGTCTGTCTTCTTCGCAAGTCCTTATATGGCCTGAAGCAAGCTCCACGCACATGGTTTCTTCGGTTCCAAGCATTCCTCTTGTCATTGGGATTTCGGGCTTCCAAGAGTGATTCCTCCTTGTTCATCAAGCATCATGGCTCCTCCATTGCATATTTGTTAGTCTATGTGGATGACATCATTATCACGGCTAAACTCCCCCGCCGCTCTCACCTCCGTCATCAACTCCCTCAAGTCGGAGTTCTCCATGACGGATCTTGGCCCTCTCCATCATTTCTTGGGCATCAATGTTACTACCAACACCTCAGGCCTTTTCCTATGCCAACAGCAATACACACTTGAGATCCTTGCGCGCGCCAAGATGCTAAACTGTAAGCCCGTCTCCACACCTATCGACACTAGCTCCAAGTCCTCCTCCCAGGAAGGCCAACTCCTCTCCAATCCCACGCACTATCGCAGCCTGGCCGGCGCCCTCCAATACCTTACTCTCACCCGGCCTGACATCGCCTATGTCGTTCAACAAGTTTGCTTATTCATGCATGCCCCACGAGACACGCACATGCAACTTGTCAAACGGATCCTTCGGTACTTACAGGGCACCTCTCACTATGGTCTCCAGCTATATAAGTCCTCCATGGATCTTACTGCTTACATTGATGCGAATTGGGCGGGTTGTCCGGATACACGTCGTTCTACTTCTGGCTTTTGTGTGTTCCTCGGCTCCAACCTTGTCTCTTGGTCCTCAAAGAGGCAGCCCACTATCTCTCGTTCAAGTGCCGAAGCGGAGTACCGGGGTGTGGCGAACTGTGTGGCCGAATCATGCTGGTTGCGTCAACTCCATGAGCTTCATCTCCCTCCCACCCGGGCCACCATTGTGTATTGTGACAACATCAGTGCCTCTTACCTTGCATGCAATCCGGTGCAACACCAACGCACAAAGCATATTGAGATCGACTTACACTTCGTCCGTGATCGCGTGGCTCTTGGCGAAGTTCGTGTTCTTCACGTTCCTTCGAGCTCTCAATTTGCTAATGTTTTCACTAAGGGTTGCCGTCTCAAGTGTTTCAAGATTTTCAGTCCAGCCTGAATATCCTTCCACATGGAGTTTCGGCTGAGGGGGTGTTAGACAACGTCTTTTGTACTCATGTAACGTTGCCGTAATTGTAGGATCAGGAGACCACGTCGGGCCCGAGTGCCACTTGTATAGGACGTGCAGTTCTCTCTGATATATACCATGTACTGTGATCTGTAAATCAATCAAGAAAATATCTTTCCAACTTGTACCGCTGCTAGTGCTGCTTGCCGTCCCGTGCGCCCCGCCATGGCAACGTGCTGATCACCGCAGTGCAGCCGCCTGCTAGTGGTGGCCGCGTTGGCGAGCTGGGCACAGAGCAGCCGCCTCCTCCGGCGTACGTTGTAGGACACGAGCCGGCCTCGATGCTGCCGCGCGTTGGGTCAGCGCAACCTCTGTCGATGTGCGTGCGCGAGGTGAGCCTGGCCGCCACACTTGATGTCACCGGCGTCGCGCGGGCCTGCTTGCCCGAAGCGCTACTGCTGATGCTGCTCGGGATGAAGAAGGATGTCGAAGGGCTGCTCGACGTGGGCTCGCAAGCTGCTGCTGTTGCTGCCGACGTCGCGGCCACCAGAGGCGGACGAGGGCTGCTGCTGTTGCAACTTGCAGCCGGCGTCGCTGCCACCGGAGGCGGACGAGGGCTGCTGCTGTTGCTGCCGGCGTCGCTGCCACCGGAGGCGGACGAGGGTTGCTGCTGTTGCAGCCGGCGTCGCTGCCACCGGAGGCGGACGAGGGTTGCTGCTGTTGCAGCCGGCGGCGCTGCCACCGGAGGCGGACGAGGGCTGCTGCTGTTGCAGCCGGCGTCGCTGCCACCGGAGGCGGACGAGGGCTGCTGCTGGGTAGCCGGAGCCGGCAGCCTTCTTCGGCCAAGGGCAACGAGTGAGAGAGACAGAGAGCAACGAACGAGATGAGAGACGCTCCGCCACATCTCTAGGATAAGGTGAACGTGGGGGTGGACATGGATTTTTCCTAACCCTATGCGCGCACAACTGAAATCGCTGCCGCTCATCAAGCGTGATGTCCAATCGACATGGTCCACCATCGTGTCAGCCATGCACAGTCCTTTATATTCTCCTATCACAAGTGCTGCATTCATCACGTTTTGAGGCGACAATACTAGACTGCAATTCATTTTAGTTGGGCGCCTAACCTACGTTGATGCTAATTAAGATCTCACATATAGAATTAGTATCCTGGAGATTCCTTTTTTTTAACACATCACGAACTAATAATCACATTGTGTATATAAAGTTCTTCTATTTTTTAGGCAAAGTTCAGACACCGTGTTAACAAAGTTCTTCAGTTCCAGATAAAATTTCTAGCAAAGTTCTTTAATATTTTTAACAAAGTGCAGACCAATTATTCAGAAAGTTCTTTACTCTTTCAAACAAAAATGTGTTTCAAATGTATCCAAAACTGATCTTGTTCTAAAGGGCTTGGCACCACAAGTTCAAATATGTAAAAAAAAATCAAAAACCCAATTTTGCTTTGAAAGATATGAACCATCTAAATTGTCAAAACAAAAAGAAAAGTGATCTGAGTTAGACGAGAGAGGGACGATAAAGTACGCATGCATGTGTCACTGTGTGTGTGCAGGAAGAGAGAGGAAAGAGCCATGCATGCAAGGGATGTGTCAGTGTGTGCGTGCAGGAAGAGAGAGAGGAGCGAGGCATGCATGCAAGGGGCTCGCATCCACTTGAAGCAGGAACGGCAGGGATTCGCGTTGTGCGCGCAAAGTGTTAGCATTCGCCATATTCGAACGTGGGGTGCATGGCCACCGCTCACCAGCCTGGCACGTCACTGATCCATGTGATCTGGTGTTTGACCAATAGGAAAGAAGCATCCTTTTGTGTTTCTTTATGTGTTTCCTGTATCATCTTTCATTCATATTTTACATATCAATTAGTCAGTAAAATCTTCTCCAATTTTTACCTTACTTTGAAGATGTCACATGGGGGCACCATACCAATTTTTAATTTTTTCAACTTCATTTGCATTTTTTGAAATTTAAAAACCAACAAACTACATGTTCGAGGCCGTATTCGGCATCCTCATGTTTGAAAATCATTTTATTTTCTTGGATAAGGTCCAAGTATGGACTCAATAACACAAATAGTATTTTTCAAAACAATTTATCTAATTTTTTCATGCACTTGTAGTTCAAATTTGTATTACTTTCGAGAAATCAACATAAAAGCATTTAAATGTACGAAAGTAGCTAGAAATCTATAAAATACGTGAAACTTGGGAATAGTGCATCAAATATGGTCTAGTTTCTTTGAAAATTGAAGTTGTGCTATTTTGCACCCTGGTTTTTGTACCTACTTCACAAAAAATACCCATTTTGACACTTCGAAAATGGGAAATGATACTTTTGTACAAAAAAAAATAGAAAACATATTTGATAATATTGTTTGTAATGGCAAGAAGCATTCGATGAACAAAATTTGGGCACATTCTAACAAACTATGTAATGAATATGGCTTCACCTTGGTCATTTGGCGTGAAAGCCATGAAAGTTCATACGTGATAGCCCGTTTTGTGAAGGATTTTTTTTAAATATGTGATAATTGAAAGTTTAGTATTTTCCGCTGCAACTAGTACACATAAAAGGACACCATGCGAAAGGATTGCATTTTTTTAATTTTTATTCTTTTTGTTTCTTTTTTTTTCCAAAACAGGGCCAAAATAGTCGGCATGACTATTCATGGCAAAGGGTTGAATCTCTAAAAAGTCTAAGTGGTTCTTCCATATAATGACTACTTGTGTATCTAAAACTAATTTTTGCTAATTTTTAGGACAGAGCTATCACACACTTGTAGTTCAAATTTGAATTACTTTCGAGAAAGCAACATAAAGTCACTTAAAGGTGCAAAAGTAGGTACAAATCTAGAAAATCCATAAAACTTGGGAATTGTCTGTCAAATATGGTCTATTTTTTGTGAAAATTGAAGTGGTACTCTTTTGCACCCTGGTTTTTGCACCCGCTTTACAAAA
Organism: Aegilops speltoides; assembly: GCA_021437245.1. Lineage (NCBI taxonomy): Eukaryota > Viridiplantae > Streptophyta > Magnoliopsida > Poales > Poaceae > Aegilops > Aegilops speltoides. Next base: position 484,959,244 of record CM038147.1, read on the forward strand.
AATACCCAGTTTGACACTTAGAAAATGGAAAATGATACTTTTGTACAAAATAGTTTTTTTCGAAAAGGAGGAATACCCCCGGCCTCTGCATCTGGTCGATGCATACGGCCACTTTATTAATTATTAGCACAAAACCTTACAAAGTCGTTACAACAAGAAGACCAAAGCCACCATCTTCGCAACCTCTGTCGCTACTCCTATCTAGCGATGAAGGCGCCGATGGTGCAGGCCTAATACCAAATGCAGACCTCATGACCAAACCTAACATCTAAGACACGAGGTCCCAACACAGGCGGTTTGTCGGGTATGGGCACCCACCATCCGGCGTGCTCCTCAACCAGCCGCCCACGGGTATGAGGCCGCCACAACCACCTACCACATATCCATCTCCAGAGTGTCTTGTTATAACGGCCTTGCCGTCTCATTGCCGCCGCCGCGCCACCACGACGCCAGACAACGTCGACCTCTGCAGCGTGTCCGTCACCACACATCCGACGCCAAACCTCCGCGATCCATCTTTGCCAAGAGCCGCCGCCAAGAGTATGTAGAACGAAACACCGCTCCACCGGCGGAGGCAAGACACCCCACCCTCACTGCAGACCCTTCCATCCGATCCCAATGTCCTTGGCGTCGCCTCCGGAAGGTTACGGTGCGAGGGCGCCGCCGACGCCCGATCCGCGCCGGATCTTGGGCTTTCACCCGGACATGGGTTGGAGAGGAGAGATGGTGCCCTCAAGAACGCCCCAAGGAGGAAAGCGGCACCAAAATCGGCGTCGCCGCGCCGATCAGCCTAAAACAGCCAAGGTTTCCCGAACACCGATCCGCTCCATCGAACACACCGGAGGTGGATCCGCAAGATCCAAACCGAACAGGGGCCGGAAGGATGCATGGAAGGAGAGGCAATACCTCCAGATCTGCACGCCACGGCACGCCATCCTCACGGCGAACCCACGAGCACGCCAGACGCCACCAAATGCGCCGCACGGATCGATGATGGCGGCCTCGGTCGCCCCCCTCTCCCGATGAGGGAGAGGAGAAGCAATCAGCGCCGCCGAGCCCGAGGCCGCCGCCCGGCTTGCCGCGCTGGCGAGCCGCAGCCGCCGCCGATCGAGCCGCCGTCGGGGCGAAGACTTGCGGCGGGCGACGAGGGTGCCCGCCACCGCCATCCGCCGAGTGGGCTTTGCCGTCGGCCTCCTCCGGCGATGGCGGTGAGCGAGGAGGAAAGGGGAGCGAGGGGCGGCGGCGGCTAGGTCGCCCGAGCCGCCCCCCAGGGAGCGACGCGAGCGAACAACAAATGTTTGTACAAAATAGTTAGAAAAACTATTTGATAATATTGTTTGTGATGGCAAGAAGCATTCTATGAGCAAAATTTGGGCACATTCTAATAAACTACGCAATGAATATGACTTCACCTTGGTCATTTGGCTTGAAAGCCACGAAAGTTCATATGCGATAGCTTGTTTTGTGAAGGATTTTTTTTCAAATTTGTCATATTGAAAGTTTGGTATTTTTCCTTGCAACTAGTACACATAAAAGGACTCCATGCGAAAGGATTACATTTTTTGAATTTTTATTATTTTTCTTTCATTTCTTCCAAAACGGGGTCAAAATAGTCGGCATGACTATTCATGGCAAGGGGTTGAATCTCTCAAAACTTTAAGTGGTTCTTCCATATAATGACTACTTGTGTACCTAAAACTATTTTTGCTAATTTTTAGGACAGAGCTATCACACACTTGTAGTTCAAATTTGAATTACTTTCGGGAAATTGACATAAAGCAATTTAAATGTGCAAAAGTAGTTAGAAATCTATAAAATCCATTAAACTTGGAAATTGTGTACAAAATAAGGTCTACTTACTGTGAAAATCGAAGTGGTGCCATTTTGCACGATGTTTTTTGTACTTGCTTCACAAAAAATACCATTTTTGACACTTAGAAAGTGAAAAAAAGAGAATTTTTGTACAAAAAGTTGGAAAATCACTTGGCAACATTATTTGTAATGGCAAGATGCGCCTATATGTCCAATATGGGCACATTATAATAAACTATGAAAAAAATATGGTCATCACCTTGGGCATTTAAGACAAATTTTGGCATGGAAAAAAGAATAATTAATATGGCCTAAAACGAAAAAGTACTCAACATGAAGATTATTCGTATAGTCAAAATTAAAAACTTTGCTTTTTGGACCATTTCATCCGAGGTCGTATGCAATCTCGACAGCCAAAACAATGCAGGGAAGTGAATACCCCTTTTGCTGAGTGCAACACTCGGGAAAGACACCCTTTTGCCGAGTGTAGCTCTCGGCAAAGGTTTTTTCTTGGGTCCCAATAACTGCCACACGTGTGGGCGTTAAGGGATTTACCCACACGTTCTGTGTGGTGCCTAAGAGGACCAGCCCACACGCTTGTGTGTGGGCAAAACAACTAGCGTCCACACGCCTTTTTTCCCCTCCCGGTCCCTTTTATACGCGTGCGTGTGAGCGAAATAGATAACGCCCACACGCTCGGTACGTCAGGCCTCGTATCTCGTGGTCCCGCACGCCCCACGTGACACTTACTGCGCGCACGTAGTTGCCATGGGCCGGACCCTCGTCTATGTTCGTTTAAGTGCAGTTGCCATGTCACTGAACTACGGTTGTCATGTCGGACAACTACAATTGCCATCTCAGGTCAAAGTTCCAGATTGCCATTTTTTGGATAACTACAATTTGTTGCCATGTGTGATGCGGTCTCTGCGATTGCCATGATTTCAAAATTTTAGAAGTTGCCACCTACTAACACTAGGCGGTTGCCATGTAGCACCGAAAAATGGCATGGCAAAAAACATGTTCGGATAAAGAGAGTTGCCATGTGCTCACAAGCACGTTAGGGCGATTGCCATGTAAAAAGAAAGAGTTGCCATCCGCTTCCGTGCGCTAGGGCGTTTGCCATGTATCATGCAAAACATATGGCAACCGACATGTTCGGGTAAAAAAGAGAGTTGCCATCCGCTTGCAATCACACTAGGCGGTTGCCATGTACACCTTTAAAACGCATGACAACCGGAAGCTTGGGTGTGGGAGAGGAGGCGGGCGTGTGGGCGAGATGGCAACGCCCACACACCACCCTTGTGCGTGATGAAAACGATGTGGGGTGAACTACTAAACGTCCACACACCGCCCTCCGTGTGGTAAAAGCGGATGTGTGGCGAACTATGTCACACACCACGACTCGCCTTGTCCTATGTGGCACGTAAAATCAGTCAGTTGTGCCAAGATTCGTGCGTATAATCTTGGGCGGTGATGGATGCGTGTGGTCGAGATGATCAACGCCCACACGTGTGGGCGTTAACATTTTCGTTTTTCTTTTGCCGTGCACCACTTTTGCCGAGTGTTTTGTCCACTACACTCGGAAAAGCACCTGTTTACCGAGTTTCGCATTATTACCGAGTATTTTTTCAATGAAACTGGGCAAAGATATGTTTGCCGAGTGCCCGACGAAATGCACTCGGTAAAGACGTCGACACTCGGCAAAAAGGAATTTTCCAGTAGTGATCGCCTGCTCCACCCGTTATAAGAGTCTCCTTCCTCCGGTCCTCTCAGCATCGCCTCGGCCTCGCAGAGTCACACGGAGTCCCCTGAACCCCCAGGCAAGTTCTCGGAGCAGCGGCGGAGGAGATGTCGTACGCCCACCTCTTCAAGTACATCGTCATCGGCGATGCAGGTCAGCTTCAGATGCTCCCCCGGTCGACCCCTTTCTCATCCTGCTCGCTCCGGGAGGGGGTCCCTCATGGATCCCCGAGCTCTTGGCTGCTCTGGTTGCTTGGGAGATCTATCCCACCTGCCTTCATCTGATTGCATGTCTGTGCAGGTGTTGGCAAGTCGTGCCTGCTGCTGCAGTTCACCGACAAGCGGTTCCAGCCCCTCCATGACCCCACCATCGACACCGAGGTCGACGTCTTCGCCTCCAAGATGATCACCGTTGACAGAAAGCCCATCAAGCTCCAGATCTGGGACACGGTACGACGGCGAATCCTCTTAATTTCTCTGGGTGTGCCTAGATAGGCTGGGTCCTTGTACTGTACGAATTAGTACCAACCAAGTGAGCTGTCGCTTATAAATATTTTATGAAACTTTAGGATTATCGAAGCATGTTTGGGAACTAAAAGCTGCCATTTGTAGTGGTTGATGCTGGGTTCACCGTTGATACTTGTGAGTTTCCGTCGGAGAGTGTTTTTTCTACTCCCGACACGGGTGAACAGCACATTGAAAATACACTATGAAACAAAATCCAAAATTCAGAAATTTTGCGACATCAAACATGATCAAATGTTTTAGGTGTTTGCAAAATTTCGTGAAGAAATAACATTCAAGGAGCTCTCAAAAAAAAATCACGGCTCAAAGCTTTGTGTACTGTTTGAGCACTGATTTTTTTTGAGAGCTCCTCGAATGTTATTTGTTCATGAAATTTTGCAAGAACCTAATTTTTTTTATCATGCTTGATGTTGCAAAATTTCAGAATCTTTAATTTTATTTTAAACTTTTTTCTCTCTATGTGTTGTTCACCTGGGTGTAGTACATCCGGGAGTAGCCACACCTTTCCGTTTCGGTATGAATTAGTAGTTCTCATGAGTCATGGGATAGAAGTAGTGCAGATGTATATTTTGAGTTATACTAGTACAAATGCCCGTGCGTTGCAACGGGCTAAAAATATAGTAAAACATGCTCCGTGTGACAGTAAGTGCCATTTCTTATATCCAGTTCTGATAAACATCGGATATAAGTTTATAATATTATTAGTTTTTGGAGTATGACGCGTGGACGTAAATAATCCACCCTAATATCTTTCACCTGATTGAAGAGCAGTGGTGCATGGAATAGTCTAGTAATCGGTTTTATCTCTTACTTTTCAGAAAACAGAAATATTTCTTTTTTCAAACTAATTATTCTTTTGAAACATTTAATCTTTTATTAGAATTGAAACATCTTTTGAAGATTAACGTTTTATGGAACACATATTTTTAAAAGGATCAATTTTATTTGAGTTTGTTAAAAAAATTGGAACATTTTTGTGGGAGCGTTGTGCATTTAAAAGAAAAACATGAACATAGTTAAAACATGATTTTTTTTAAAGCAAGAAGAATTTGAAACACTTTTTATCTTAAAAAACACACACAAGCTCGGTATCCGTAATAAAAAAATGATTGTTAGTATAAAGTTGGGAAAGTCGTTGGGATGTCCTTTGGTGGCTCCTTCTTCATATTAACACTATCATGGGGTGGAAGAGGAATGGTGTGAGTGTTTTTAGCGGGATTTGCAGACACTGAAATTGTTGTATACTATTTGAGAGTTTAATAACTAATTCAAAAGTATTTTCTTATAATTTCAAAAGATTTTCAATGCAAATGAATTTATTTTGGATGGAAGGGTACTGGTGCATTGAAGTGGGATTGTTTATATACATTATTTGTCAAGAGTCGGAAACAAACATGTTTTTACTATGTTGATTTTTTTTAGAATATGTTGGTTGCTTGGTTTGCAAGAATATATTCCGTTCCTTTTCTTTTGCACTATTTAAACTTGGCCCGAAGACCGAACCGCACACACTCCCCGTCATCACCATAAAAATGAAAACTTTTCTGGTAGGTGCCCATTTAGGATTTTTTTTTTTTTTTTTGCAATCGGTAGCACAATACAGTGACAAGACAACTCTATGTTCAGTGAAGGTTTTTGTTCCTTTCCTATGAACTTTTATTTTCGAGATCACAGTCACATGAATATCAGCACATGGCTTACTAAGTTGAAACTGTTACTATCAGAGTGTAAGGCGGTACGGTCAATAATCACAGTGGACCAATATGAGGAGGTGACACCTAGCAGATAACCATTTGTTGGAACACCAAGAACAATCGCACATAAATCCAACGTAATTCGGTGCATCCAGTAGCTTCCAGCAACAACGATTGATTTTTTTTAAAAAAGCAATAGGCAGTAAATCCCCACCGAGCCGCACATCATGTCCCTTATCCACACAACATCTCCATTCCTCCGCCTCCATCTTCCTCCTGCTACCTCACACCACCAAGCATTGCTCCTCCTCTTCTTTGTCCAACAGACCCACGCACAACTTAGCGTAGCCCATGCAGCGACCACCGCGGATCCTCCCTCCATGCATCCCCACCTCGCATCTTTGGCGGATCCTTCGTTGCACAACCATGGAGGGCGGCCTGTTGAGGTCGCCGTCGCTGCTTCCCCCCTGCGTTGCAGCGGGAGGAAAGAAGTTGGCGTGCTTTGTTGAAGCAAATGCCAATTGTCCCAATTAGATTGGCCAGGTAGAGGATAAGTTTGATCAAGAAAAAAAGTTGGATCAGTTAATAATAGAATTTTGGGGTGCTAGTTCGGAACATGGAACATGAACCCTAGTCAATTAATTGGGTGAACAACCTTATCTTTAGATTAACATGCTGATAATAAAAATAGCATACTGATTTACTAACATCAGACATTAAAAATATGGTATACATCGTCCAACGTCCAGGCATGCCCGCTCTCTATCTCTTTTCCTTCTTCTTTTCTTGGCATCCATGACTGAGATTGTGACCCAAATTGATTGCCTTCATGAGAGTTTTCTAAAATGTGTTGATTAATAAAATAAATTGGTTAGATTTTGCATCATAAATAGAGCATACGTAGCTACTCATAAATTAATTTAAGTACAGTGCACATAAACATCAGAATATATGTGTTGTTTGTAGGCTAGTAATGTTTTTTTTTGCGAGGAAGGCTAGTAATGTTTTACTTCTTCCCCGCAACCCATTTTTAGAATTGTGGACTATTTTGGCTTGAAGTTCTAAGTTGATATTAGCCAACTATGATATTTTGTGTATCTCTTACTAGATGATTATCACAAATTAAAGCTAAGGCTATCATACATAGAATCATTTATGTCTTAAATCATGGTGGTAAGATTTTTTTTCATAATTACCTTTGTTTAATAAAGTAGGTTATTTTTGTTTATTATGTTCTTTTTTAATATTTTTATTGTGGTACCCCTAAACATAGTTTGAAATAAGCCCGAGTGAGTTAATTAATGCCAATGCATGTATCGCTAGTATCATGTTTTTCATATTTACAATTTAGGAAGCAAAAAAATGATATTAAAGTAAGAGTACTACTATACACACCATATTTTTTTTGACTTCAGTATAACTTTGTATATCAGATTTCGTTGATGTCACGTGAAAAAGCATACCATGTCGGTAGATTAATAATTGTACTGTCATTTAGACAATAAATATGTTGAGGATGCGACACTTCTAGAGTAATTTTACTTGGATGCAATTGTCGTTACTCCTCCGTAGCATCAATGTTTCGGTCAAAATGATGTATATGGTCATAGCCAAGTTCCTCCATACCACCTCCAATATGTCCGTCTTAAGGACGTCGGGCATGGCATCCTTTTTTCTAATCTGGAACAATAGCTTCATTGAGATTTGGCATCGGTGGTTTATCATTCACTCGTATGAACCGGGATCAGCAATGCTTGGAGACAGTTTATTTTTGTTCGACGTGCAGGCTATATATATACTCCCTCCGTCCTAAAATTCTTGTCTTAGATTTGTCTAAATACGGGTGTATCAAGTCACGTTTTAGTTTTAGATACATCCGTATCTAGGCAAATCTAAGACAATAATTTTGGGACGGAGGGAGTATTAATCTTCCAGTTTTCACGATTTTTGCGGGAATCCAGTTTTCAGTATGAGTTTGTGAGGGACACAAACTGAGGTAAATCCAACCTGATAACAAAAGGCGAGTGATACGCGCCGGTCCGCCGGCCGAAAGTTCGGCCGGTCTAACCGCGCACGCACGATTAAGTTTATAACAGCCGCACGATTCCTTGTGTTCCAATTGCTTCGCTACTAAAGAAAAACAGCCCGAGCAGCCCTGTGTTCCAAATTCCTAAATACATATGCCAACTCGACAGCCGTCCACGTCGCGCTGCCCATCGCTGCCAGCCCCCGCCCTCGTTGCCGCCGGCTGACTCCCGCCGCTTCCATAGGACGCCGCCCTCGTCGGTGGTGGTCGCCATCGCATCCACGTCCTCGCCGGTTCCTCGCCTCCTCTCGTAGCAAAACGACGCCGTCGTAGCAAAACGCTCGACGTATCTGTCGTTGCAGCACCTAGTCGCCGCCGTCATAGCACGCCCGTCGCCGCACCACCATGCCTCCGGCCGCAGCACTCAGTGTTGCCGCTCGCACCCAGTGGAAGCTTATTTTCATGCTGGTTGAAGTTTTTTCTCATGCTGGTGGAAGCTTTTTTCCACCCGTCGACGCGCTTGCGGGGTCAAACAAACAATGGCTGCCAATGAACTCCATTTAAATTGATGTAGCAAAATTCACGCAGGTTGTAGCAAAAACCAGCAACGACTGCAGCAAAAAATGTCGTCGCCGCCATCCTGGGTCGCATCTCCATCATTAATGAATGTAGCAAATTTCATCGTGGTGGTAGCAAAATCCGATTATGGTTGCAGCAAAAATAACCATCTCCGTTCGTCGCGGGTCGTTGCTACCAAAAAGCTACAACCGGTAACCAAAAAAGTTCCAATCGACAATGAAAAAAGTTTTAACCCATATACGACGGAAGCTATGGACGACCACGAAACGTTGCAACCGGTGACAAAAAAAAGCTTCATCTAACAAGCAAAAAAGCTTCGTCCGTCGATGGAAAAAGTTTCAACCGTAGACGACGAAAGCCATGGATGCCAACAAAAAGCTTCAAACGGCGGTTACAAAACCTACAACCGGCAGTGATAAAAGCTTCAAACTTCATGTCTTACCTGTGACCCCTGAGACGGCGATGATGATGTTTTGCTCAACTGGCGATGGAATTTGCTACAAACCATTTTTATGGCTATCATGGTGCTACAAAGTGCGCCGACCAGCATGACGAGGTCGATAGGGGGTGGGATGTTGCGAATCACGGATGGCGTGTCTGTTGTGCAGGCAACGAGCGGCGCGGTGTTGCAATCGGGATTGGTTAGAGTTGTGGCCAAAACAGATCGAGGCTACAATGGCGACCGTAACGAGCTACAACCTCGGGCAAGGGGCAAGAAGTTTGCACGGTAAGGGCACGATCATGACGTGGTGTTGCAATCATGGGGCGCGCGGCACGGCGCTGCTCGCGCGGCGAGCCACCGACGGGCACAACCGAAACGGGGCAAGATTTGCTGGTTCAAAAGGCCCTCACTCTTTCTCTCTCTGGCTAGACGAAGGAAGGGGATGAGAAAACAATGAGGGAGTGAAAAAAAAAGATTCAAACGGGGCCTACTATTCCCACGATCGAGCGATCGAAGGCCCGCGTGCGTCCGGCGCGAGCGTTTCGGCCGGCGCACCGGGTGGGAACGTTTCCCATAACAAAAATATATAGCATCAAATCCAGCAACGTGTGCATGTCCGGAGAACAAATGCATGCGTACACTAACACGTCCGTGTGATGAACTCGGAGATATTTATCTCTTATGTGAAGATCCAAACCCAATCAATTGTAAACCAGTCGACACCTGTGCACACTATCTCCCAAACCAGCCGCTTTGCTCATCGTGCTGGTGCTCCACGTGTCGTACACGTTCGCTCGCGGAGTCAATCTCACCAGTTTTCTCTTCGCTAGCAGGTCGTGTCCATCTCCCCCAATTTCTCCCTCTTTCTTGGCACCACGGCTCTGCTTCTTCCCCTGCCTACGAGGAGATTTCTTTATCCCGTACGGAATGCGCAGGCGGCGGAGGGAAGGCAAGGACGGTCGCTTTAGCGCCGTCCTCGTTGCGGCGGTTCTTGGGTTGTTGGCAGCGGCGGCATAGGAGACGGGGAGGCGCTAATGTCTGTCAAGGCGGGCTTCGGCAACGCCGCTAACACGCTCGTCGACTCGGACGGCGGCCGCGACCACTGCGCCTGGCAGGGGTCGTCGCCTGCGACACCAACTCCTTCGCCGTCCTTCGACTGATGGTGATTCTCTACTACTCCTCCCACCCACCCCTCCCTTTTTAGTGTCGCATGGGTCTTCAAGCTGCTCCGCTGCTGCACAAGCTGGCAGGCTATTTCTCTTCTTTGGTTGCTTCCTCGCTCGCTGGTAGCTAGGATGATTAGCTGGAGCACTGTGATATATAGTCAGAAAAGCATTTGGTAGGATTATCATTGTCTTCTCATTTAATTCCCCAACTACCGGCCTAACACTGAAGGTCGCAATGCAACTACTTGGTACAACATAGGATAAGAAATGCCTAGTGCAATCTTAATTATGTGGTTACCATCGTTGATTCTTTGTAGGAAGCTCAAAGGAAGCAAGACTGCAACAAAAATCTTTGAATGCACTCCAAGCTTCTGTACGGCATACGTCGTTTCGAAGGGCAAACTGTCATTTGTGCACTCAGCTACATCTGATCCCTGCAAAATACCGAAGACCATATCTTCTTCAACTGTTTCTTCATTTAGCTCCAGAAGCCTTTCCAATGCGCCCTCAGGTAATACTCAAGTCTGCATTTGATTTTGGTTCCTGACAATTGTTGATACACCTATCACCTGAATACAAACAAAAAATGTATTAGAGTGTTACTAACTATTTTGTCTAGAACAGAGTGGGATGACAGAAATGGAACAACAGCTGTATTATTCCGCCAATCATCTCTGTCATCGCAGCGTGATCACGCACTCGCAAATATAAACAGGTCGGCCAACAGGGGAGCTAGCCCTTCAGGCAGTGCTGGCCGTGAGATCTCTTACCATGTTGATACAACCACGAAGACAAATTCACACTCAATCGCATCATGAGCGCAGCTCAAGAGCAGCAGCGATGGAGATTAAATTTACAGGAGCTTCCAAGGAGATAGCTTCGAGATATCTCGATCTGCAGCAGCAGTTTCAAAAACTGCAACAGACTGAGGCATTCTCATGACCGTAGTTTCACCGGGCAAAAATATTTCATTCTATTGGGTACAAACTTCTTTTTCTTTTAAGATGATGGAAGAGTTCATCTCTAGGCCTCAAAGATCATACGATGGACACCGCCAAAGCAAAATATCACCACATGAAAGTTAACATGTTTACCTAAATGAATGTGCGAGAGTATGAAGGTCAAACTGTGACATCTTCGAAGCTTGTGCAATTTATGATCTTTTTGGCTCAATATGATGATCCAAGCTTCAAATTGAGAGTATGAAGGTCAAATTGTGACATCTTGAAGCTTCATGATGTTTCTCGAGAATGAGCCGTTGACTCAATCGAAAGTAAGATTTTTAACTATCTGGAGTATTCAAGAACCTACAAGATATTAATTATTTCTTCTTGAATTTTTTTTTTGTTATTTACCCGACAACTTGGGCATCTGGCGTGTCAAGGACGGAAAATAGCTTAGAGAGATTGACCTGGCAGAAGAAATGGTGAAGAGATTGGTAAGACAAATGGAAATAGAAGAAGAGCAGGTGGCCGAAAGAGAAACTCAGCCTAAACAAAGCTCTTTATTGATGAATAATACACCTCGCCTTTATCCATCCCAATACATGGTTTGTTCCATGACCTAAAATTGTGAAACCAGACCAGATAGAACCGTGCATGGTTATGAATTAAATCACACACTTCGTTCAAGCAACGTGAACTCAGCCTTAACTCGGTGGAGTGGTGAGATTCTAGGACACGGGGATCCAATATTATTGGAGGAGCACCGAGGTTAATGCCCTGCTTTATGTCTTTAAGCCGATAAATTCCATACCTTCATCTAACTTGCATATTTTATAATGATTGTCTTATTTTATTTTTGGCATTTGCATTCCATCATGCCATTAAATTCTTCACACCAAGTTAAAAACTATGAACATTTTCAGAAGATCATTTGAGCCTTACTTCTATTTTATACAATTGCTTTTCCTAATTCCTTTTGAGCCTTTAGAAAAATATCATGCCTTTTTGTACATAAATTCTGGTCCCCAAACTTTGTCAATAATTCTTTTATCACTTTACCAACCTCCACAAAAATTTAAATGAGTTTGAGTTTAAACCTTGCATTGCCCATTTCCAATTTTCTTTGAACAAGCACATTTTTTCAAGTGCAGAAAAATAGTACCTTCCCAAAAGTTAATTCCTAAGCCTATCTCTTTTATAATATTTCTCTATTTATATTTAATAATAGAAACAAGATAGGATTTGTTTGAGTAATCTAGAAAAAAATATAGGAGAATTATGGGAGAGAGAGAGAGAGAGAGAGAGAGAGAGAGAGAGAGAGAGAGAGGCTGACCCATTTGTCCTAAAGCCCAGCCCAGGCGTACCTTAACCTAGCTAGCAGATCGATCGTTGCTCAAACAAAAAAGCTAGCAGGTCGATCCCATGCCTCAGGAAAATGGATCGATCCCCTCGCTCTCTCTCACCTCGCGCCGTCAGGGAAGCGCCCCATGTGCGCGCCCGATCCGCGGCACCCGCCGGCATAGCCCGACCCCGGCGAGGCTGCACCGCCCTCGGCCTCGCTATTCCTCACCTCACCTTTGTGCTCCTCCTCTCATGTTGCATCGTGCCACCATGTCCGAGTCGCTCGCCTCCGTTCCGATGACGCCTGTGGACAGCACCGCCGTGGGTGCACCCTGCACCGTGCTGCCGCACCTCCTGCTCCCGCCGCCGTCTGCTACAGCAAGCCGCCGTCTGCTACAGCAAGCCGCCGCCTCGTCTCCCCTCCTTTCTCCAGTTTTCTCCTCCCCCATCTCCCCGTTCCCTTTCTAACAGGAGCCCAGATGCCAGGAATTCGCCTGAGAAGTTGCGCTTCGGCTTCAATCGTCGTCACCGGCGACCCCCGTCCTCACCGCCCGCCTGTGAATCCTCCCCACCCCGTGCCGGCACGGATCCATTCACTGCAAGCTCCAGCCGTCGCCGCCGTTCTGCAAATCGCGGGTTGAATAGACGAAAACACAGGGGCCTGTTTGTAAATGCGAAATGTTTTTCTGACTGACTAAAACCTGTAGTGCGGGTTGATTCCAGAGAACTATAGGGGGTTTTCTGTAAATATGCGCGACGGACGACAGAAACCCAATTCTCTTTATTATTAGGTAAAGATACAAGGTTTGCCGTGCCATAAACATTAGCATCACATTGAGTTGTCAAGGCAAATGACCATCTCACATTACAGCCAGGCGAAGACAGATTCAGATCGATCACTAGATCATACTACGATGAAGTTGATGGAGCTCTTCTAGTTTATGACATCACCAGGTACTTGTCCAATCCAAAAGCTACCTAGTTAGATGAAGTGCGTGGTTTCCTGAACTTTTACCATGGTGTTTGTGTTATGATGATCTTCAGGAGGGAAACATTTAATCATCTCGCGAGCTGGTTAAGGGATGTGAGGCAATTAGCAAAGGGCAACATGACAATAATGCTAGTTGGAAACAAATGTGATCTATCTCAGAGGCGTGCCGTGAGCTATGAGGAAGGTATGAAGTTTGCAAATGAGCATGGTCTGATCTTTGTGGAGGCATCTGCAAAAACTGCACAAAATGTTGAGGAGGTGACAGACTTATCGATCCTTGTTGCATCTTTGTGAAATTAACGCCTCTCTAGGCATTTTCTCATGCCATTTCAAATGCAGGGTTTCGTTCAGACTGCTGGAGTCATATACAAGAAAATCCAGGATGGTGCCTTCTAATAATAAGCTGAAATTGCAAAAGTCTATCATCAATTTGGTCTGCTTAGTGAATAATGAGCACCTGGTGAACAAGTGCTGGTAGGCCTGGCCTACTTCCTGCGTGGAATATTTATGTAGCTGTGTGTTTACTACAAAAATTTCCCTTGAGATCAAGCAGGGACACCTTTAGGCTGATTCAAGAGTGCTATCTGCTATGTGATCACTATGTTGCGTTGTTCAATAATCAACAATTTCAGTCCAGTTTCTCTTGTATCTTTTCTCCACTGTGCACTTCAATTTGCAATGAAATTGGGCATGCTGTTTTTTTATTCTTCTCCTGGTCCGCGTTATCAGTAGCCAAACACAATAGATTAGTCACACATTCACACTAGAGAACAATATTTGAAAAATGTGTGGCTAGGTCTCAGTCGACTGAGATTTAAGTCTCATTCAAGTGACATAACATAAAGAAACAAAAAGGAAAACGCAGGAGGATCGCAAGTTGAGGGAGGAGCATAACTACTGGATATTAGGTAAGAGCGACAAGGCCCGGATGGTGTGGCCACGAGCTTGCCGTTCTTTCGGTAGCTGGCAGTGAACATCGTCACGCGGAGCAGATTGCCTTGATGGCCATCACACGAGCAGCGCCGCGCGATCTCGACGAGGCAGAAGGTCCCATGTCCTATGTGGACGAGCCTGCGGCACATGGCGCTCAACGGGGCCTGCAGGAACGTCAGGGGCTCCTTGCAGAGCTTCCAAGCCGGCCGTGGCGTCGTGCCATCGCCGAGGGACGGCACGCTGCAGGAGGAGAGGTGGTAATAGCCCTTGATCCCACCATCTGTGCCGTCGGAGTGCTGAAACCCGACCCAGGCGTCCAAGGCACTGTCGTAGTACGCCTCGTAGATGAATGGAAGATGCCAGTTACCGTGGTATGTCCACTTGCCGTTGTGCTGATGGGTGTCCCAGGAATAGGTGCCCGTCCCCTCGCCGAAGCCATGTCCATCGCTCCTCCGCTCGTGCTCTCTAACGATACGAAATTTCATCGTCATCCTCACTGTCAGCATCCTCATTATAATCATCGTCGTCATCGGCAGATTCAGGTTGTGCCCGTGTGTCGGCCCCGAGGTAGTAGAGCGGGGGCATCGTGGGGCAAAATGCGTACATCTTATCGCCGACAGCCACGGTTTCGTGCCAGTCTCGTAGATCTACCTCGTCCGGAAGGGGCAAAAACTATAAATTTGACCTGTAGACGAAAAGAATTCACAAAGTGAACTGTTCTTAAAAAAATTTCACTCCGCTGACCCTTTTATGTAGCGCCCGACAACAAGGCGTCACACTACACTGTGCAGCGCCTGACTGACAGGCGCTACACACCTAGCCTGCATTGAACCTCGAATTGCCTGAAAATTCTAAGTTAATGTGCAACGCCTAAAAGCTAGGCGCTACACTATACAGTGTAGCGCCTAGCGCCTAGGCGCTACACTGATGTCCAGTTAATTAAAAGAATTCGCATTTAGCAGCACGAAAGATCCAAACAAGCACACGACCCTCATGCATGCAGTATGTTGTTGTAGGCCCTACGAGGCTGTGGCCACGCATGCACGCACACGGCATGCATGCACGTGATTTGGTGATCCGTCCGTTGCGTGTAGTGCGTCGGTACACGATCTGCTTTGTCCCTCGTGTAGCTGTTAGTGCAGCGGCGAGACGCTAGGCGCTACACCGTATAGTGTAGCGCCTAGCTCTTAGGCGTTGCACATTGACTTAGGAATTTTCAGGCAGTCCGAGGTGTGACACAGGATAGGCATGTAGCGCCTGTTAGTCGGTACCAGACAAGATAGTGTGACGCTACTGCCGTAAATGCGCGTACCTAAAAGGTCGATGAAGTGAATTTTTTTCAAGAACAGTTTACTTTGTGAATTTATTTCATCTACAGGTCAAATTTGTAGTTTTTGCCTCCGGAAGGAGTTGCGCAATGTCCTGCCTCCTTGTCTTTGTGTCATAGACAAGGGTGAGACATCTGGGCCGCCCGTGGACGCGGATTTTTTGAGCACCTGCACCCAGGCCCATCTATCTTAGCTCTCCAATATTGCTTTGAGATCTGTGCAACACAACTAACATTTTACATGTAGATTTCTTTTTTTTGTTTCTCTCATATAGAATAGGACGCGACTAACCACCAGCCGACTGGTGGTTAGCGACAGATCCGCACGATCGTAAACCTGCGTCCCCCCCCCCCCCCGCGCGTTACCCACTTCAGCAGCTCCACCCACGACCCAGACTTCTCTCATGAGGCCCACCTCCCCCTCCTGCGTCCTTCCCACAAGAACGATCGAGGCCCAAGACAGTTAACACAGCCCATTTGGCCCACCTCCCTCCTCGCGCGTGACTTACTAACCCAAAACCTAGTTTCTTACCTTCATCGCAAGAAACAACCACCGCCTCGATCGCTTCTCTCTCTCTCCCGACGCCTCCATCGCGCAAGAATGATCTCGATCCACCAAAAAAAGAAACCACGAAAAACACCACCAAAAACACAAGGATTTGAGGAGGGCCCCGTTTACCACAAGAACATCACAGGGTTATCATCAATTCGTCCAAATTTCGTCATAATCACCAAAAAGAAAGGAGGTAAGTGATTCAACCTCTATGCACATGCTGCATTTGCATTTCATACCAATAAAATCAAGGGGAAAACATGGGGAAAAAACAACAAGAACTAAAGCATGCAAAAGAGGTAGTACTTTTACTACATGTGTGTAATTCCTCTGTTGAAATTGAGTTACCAACAAATTCAGTCAGTTACCAACAAAAAGATTGACTAAATTTCATCTTTTACAGCAAGTTAGAAAATACATGTATGAATTTTCTCATTAAAACCGACATACCATCTCGATTGAAAATAGATTACCGTGAGTGTGTGCATTGAATAATCAGCATCCCGTAAGACTTATTCAACATAAAAAGATCCTTTTCTTCCTTTATATATTGAACACACCCATGTCGTAACAAGTTATCATGCTAATTCATTACAAATTACTAGGAAAACTCGTAACCAAAGGTGCTAAAAACACTACAAGAATACCATGTGTTGATTTACATTGTTGCCACCATTCTTTTTGATAAAAATGATGTTCATGAAATGAGGTTGATAGAAACTATCATTGTCATACTCCCATATGCTGGTTATTCGCTAAAACGATACTGTTATAAAATGAAGTAATCAGTCAAGAAAAGGAAAAAAAATATAGTTGTTGTGAAAAATAATCAAGATTGCTTGTAATTGTGGAAAATTAATTGGTGCAATCATATGTGCTAGCAGTGTGCCGCAATGAAGAAAATGGCGATGACAACAGGGGTAATGTGGATGTCATGATGAGTGGTGTGGGACAAACCAACAGGTGAATATGCACACACGGCAAGCTTTGGTTACGCCAAAATGATGAAGGTAAAACATTTACCATGCTACCACAATTTTGTACACAAACTTGTTACCATCGTATTTGAATTGCAACTACAACCCTATGTTATTTACAACTATCACATTCACCATGAAACAATTGACAAATCACGAGCTTGATGCACACAAAGTTACCATGAATTTAGGTACAATTACCACACTTATCGCATACAAATTATCATGCAATCAGATTGCAATTGGAATTACATGCTTTCACTTTGTTACCATGAATTTAGGTACAGTTATCACACTTATCATACAATTATCATGCAATATGTATTGCAATTGGAATTACATGCTTTCACTTTACACTACAAAAACATCTTAATGCATGCAAACTTTACCAAGCAACCGGAGTACAAGTTACCACTAGTTTTGGCATGCGAAAATATAACACAAAATAACAACTTTCAAAAACATTACAGATGTTACTTCTAGAAGCAACCCGATGGTTCGAGAGACAAGCAAAGAACCGACTACTAGCAGCATAGGGGAGAGCTTCTTTGATCATTCAACAATGAGCAGCGAGTCCGTAAACAGGGGAGAGAATGCTGATCAGGGAGACAAAAATACCGAGGCATACTCCACACCGAAACCTCCTGATGAAACGATGAAGTTTGATACTTTAGAGGAAGCTTATGAACACTACAGGCAATATGCACAGATACATGGGTTTGGAATGAGACTGGAATACAGAAAAACAATCAAAGACAATACTGTAAGCAGAGTCCTCATGGTTTGTGGGAAATACGGCAAGCCAAAAACAAACAAGGAAGAGATAGAGGATGTGCAGGACCCAAAATGCATCGTGAAGAAGAGGAAAAGAGGGAAGGTTGTGAGGTCGGGATGTCCGGCCCACCTTTACATCACCCACACGGATGCGTGGTGGAGAGTCAAACGCTTCAACGACGACCACAACCACCCTCTAATAAGAAAGCCGTCCTTGACAAAGTTCCTATCATCACATAGGAACATTCCAAAAGATGAGCAGGACTTCTTGAAGATATTGCACGGATGCAACATAGAGACAGCAAGACAGATGCAACTAATGGAATGGTTCTACGGGAATCCTAAAGATGTACCATACACAACAAAGGACATCGCAAACCAGTGAGCTAAATTCCGGATGGAGTACCGCCATGCTGATGTGGGGAGCACAATCTCGTACTTCCAAGATATGAAGGCACAAGATCCAGATTTCTATTGGAGAATAAAGCTTGATGATGAGGACAGAGTGGAAAATTTATTCTGGATAGATGGTGCGTCGCGCAGGGCATATGCTAGATACAATCATGTCATCTCATTTGACACAACATACATGACAAACATGTACAAAATGCCCTGTGCACCCTTCATTGGCATTAATAACCATGGGCAGTCGATCCAATTTGGTTGTGGGTTTGTTCGAAATGAACTATCTGGTAACTTTGTGTGGCTGTCTAATGCATTCTTGCATGCAATGGATGGAGTTGCGCCAAAGAACATAATAACAGATCAAGATTTTGCAATGAGGAGTGCTATTGATGAGGTGTTCATCGGGATAGTACACAGGAATTGCCGATGGCATATAATAAAAAAAGCACAAGAGAAGCTTGGGAAGCTAATGGCTGACAATGACCCACTAAAAAATGCATTCAAGGATTTGTTGACAACAGCCTGACCGGTATTTTACTTCCCACCCTCACTAGCTTAAAACACGTAAAAATGGGGACATAGAAAATGGGTTTAGATGCATGATAACAACAGTTACCATCTAACAAAGTGACAAGTTACGGAGGATTATAACAAAATTACCTACATTAGTTGCTTTCAGACTACCCTATAATACCCATGTTTGATGTACACATTTCAGTTTGTTCACCCACTAGTTACAACAAAACTTTTCAATCACCAAATAGTGCCGATTGATATGAGTATCTTTTGTTGCTAGTTAAAAATGTTGCTTGTACTACACACACAGTGGTATTCGCTTTGGAAAGAAAAACTTATCCCATGCGCAAAGTACTTACCATGATCCTTCAACTAAAGTAACCATGTGTGTGTGACATAATTATCAACAGCACTGGTGTTCCTAGTTACCAGATATGTGTGAACAGATGTTACCATCCTCCAATACTTGATGTTACCATGTTTATATTATGAATGCAGTTGAGGAGTTTGAGCACAAGTGGTGGGTGATGATGGAAGCGTATGGCCAGACTGACAACGAGCATTTCCAATGGCTGTGGGAGAATAGGAAGTGTTGGGTCCCGGTATACTATATGCACGATTTTTTCCCGTTCTTGCAGACCACGGCAAGAAGCGAGGGATTTAACTCTGTACTCAAGAAGTATGTCAACCCAAACAACTCACTGGTCGAATTCGCAACAATTACATCGCGATACAGATAAGGTGATGGCTAGCGTGTCAAAAGAGCAGTTGGAAACAGGTACAAAGAAACCGAAATGTACTCGATGAACCCACCGGAGATGCAAAAGGGGCTATACACACATAACTTGTTTTGCAAGTTCCAGGTGGAGATGAAGGTGAAATCAGCATACAGATGTGACGCATTGGATGATGGTACTTTCAAGGTTAGCTCAGTGCGGGGGATAATACCAAAATATGGAGACAGGGACTACCTTGTGCAAGCAAACATGGTTGAAGAGACATACTCGTGTAGTTGCTGCAAGTTTGATCGTGACGGCCATCGTATGCGCGCCGCGCACTACGAAGTTATGGACCAAATTGGGGTATACGAGATACCGAAAAGTACATCCTAAAGAGGTGGACACAGGATCCATAGGAGGATCTTATTCAACCTGATTTGAACAGTAACGCTTAAGAAGTCGATGCGAGGAGGAAAAGCGTCATGCGATACACGCCAATTCTTAAAGAATTTAAGGCATCGGCCAAAGACGCTTGCCTAACAGATGACGGGACCAGATTGGCAAGAAAACACCTGTATAATTTCAAGGAGGAGCTTGAAATACTGAAGAACAATCAACTTAAAAAAGCAAGAAAGGAAAAGGAAGAAGCAAAAGGATCGTTTAAGGACAGCCGGATCCCTTGCTTGATACCTGTGGGGCGGATGAATGAAGACAACCCTGTCACACATCACCAAAACGCCTCGATGCAAGACATCCGGAGAACCCAGCCACACAAAGAAACAAGTGCCACTAATGTGAATCGACAGAGAACACCACCACACAACGAGAAAGTGCTACTAATGTGCAAAGAACAGGTAACCCCGCCACACAAACAAGAAAGTCTGCGGTGACGATACATGCTAGCAAAACAATCATGCTTTTGTCATCCAGCCCCAACATCCTGATGCAGCTCCGTCCTCAAACACAAAGTTGATACTAGACCCTCCCAAGACTACAACGAAGGGGCGGCCAAAGTCAAAAAGAAAGCAGTCAGGTTTTGAGATTGCGAAACCAAAGACAAAAAGGAAATGTGGTGTGTGCGGGAGTCGGAACATGACAAACGACATGCAAATCTCCCTAGCAAGATAAATGAAGAAGGTGCTATTAAAATGGAAGATGGTGGCTGCATTTTTTCATGGACCATAATGTGCAAGCTACAAGCCCCATAACATTCCATTATCGACATTGTATCGCAGATTTTATCATGTCTTTGTAATGCAAACAAGTGTATCTATATAATTTAAGCAAGCTATCAAGACTGTTATGCCGCTACAAAGAAATGTTTGATGGGTTGACATGGATTTGTAAATCCAAAAATTTTATATCTTAACCAAGCTATCAAGACACTATTATGCCGATTACAAAGAATGTATGATGGAATTGACATGGATTTGTAAAAGCCAATATTTTTATATCTACATGTTTTGAAGGCTACCAAAGATTGCATTGTATTACTTATGAACAAAAAATTAGTCCTGCTTGCACTTCTAAAAATTGTTTATGAACAAATTATAATCACAGTAGTGAATTATATCATATAGTCAGTGATTTTGGACTGTGTATACTATAGTAAAACAGCATGTCAACACTTTGCTGCATGGCATTGTCATGACAGATTCATATAAAAAAGTGATCATCATAGTTTGGTAGAAGTTATCACACGGTAGTAAAAAAAATATCACCTCATCACCCGCTGCCGAACAGATGATAGCGCCACTGTTTGCATTTGTTTTGGTAATGATCTAACCACCTCAATGTCATAATTTTCCGGAGAGCTGGAATTTGTTCATGAGTTAAGGCTGGAACATTTTTGCCATCCCACACCTCAAGGTACGTACAGGCAAAAAATTCACAATTAATGCTGAAACATTTGTGATGAAAAAAACAACACAAAATCAGTTTAATTGGAGTTTCGGACCGAGTCAAATAATCAGGGATGAGAAACATGTAGTGGGATGCTAAAAAGAGAGTGAATAATCCACAACTAACCCATTATCCTGTTTCAACACATCAATGTACACAAGTTCGTAGTCCTCGATCTGCTTATGCGAGTCCTTGTAATTTATCAACCAGGCCTTCTTTATTGCGTTCATGTATCTTGTCGCATGCTCGAGAAGAGAAGGACTATCTGTCGTGGTTCTAAGTCTGACAGTAGAGTGGGGGTAGGTATGGAGAGGCAAGGTCCTAGCTATGGAGAGGTTGTAAACACAAGCGATGTACGAGTTCAGGCCCTTCTCGGAGGAAGTAAAAGCCCTACATCTCGGAGCCCTGAGGCGGTCGAGTGGATTATGTATATATGAGTTACAGGGGTGCGAACCCTTCTGCGTGTGGAGGGGGGGTGGCTTATATAGAGTGCGCTAGGACCCCTGCCAGCCCACGTAATGAAGGGTTTAAAGTACATTAAGTCTGGGGCGTTACTGGTAACACCCCACATAAAGTGTCTTAACTACCATAAAGTCTACTTAATTACAGACCGTTGCAGTGCAGAGTGCTTCTTGACCTTCTGGTGGTCGTGTGAGTCTTCGTGGTCGAGTCCTTCAAGTCGGTCGAGTGGGTTCCTCGTAGGTCGAATGGAAGGTGATCTCTTCTAAGGGTGTCCCTGGGCAGGGTACTTAGATCAGGTCTATGACCCTACCCTAGGTACATGACTCCATCATTAGCCCCTGAATGGATTGAGGCTTGAGTGAGGAAGGAGTTGATGTTGTTTCCGATTGGCCTTTGCATACTGGTCATGCATTGTTTTGAACCAAGAATCTCTTTGTTGATAGTGAGCAACTTTTCTTCAATCGACTAGATCCATTCTTTTATTTTGTCGAGTGATCTTTTGGACTTTGCCGATTTCCGAGCGACGGATCGCAGGAAATCCCGCATCTGACAGACCGATCTGTCGTTCGCGGATTCTGCGAGATATGAAATTTGGGGAAGCACGCGAAGCGGGGCGGACCGCGGCACTCGGATGGGATAGGGCATAGATGCCTCGATCCTCGTGCCGCTTTTTTAGCCACGTATCGCGTCCGCGCAACTGTTTCGGGATATGATTAGATCGACCGGGCCCACCTGTCATCCACTCGGCATTCTCTCTCTGCTCTCCTCGTTTCCGCCCAACGCGCCCGCTCTCGCCTCCGCACAACTTCTCCTCGCGCGTCTCGCCGGCAGCCATGGTGTAGGAGAAGACGGCGGTGCTGGAACGCGCGAAGAAGGCGTCGGCGATGGAGAAGGCGAAGGGGAGATCCACCAGCCGTGGCGGGTCTTCGTCCAGATCCCGTCTGCCGAACGGCTGGGTCCAGGGAGATTGGATCCGGTCGACCATCACGGAGAAGGATCTCCTCGACATGGCCGACGACGGCCTGATCCCCCATGGCGCTGCAAGACTTCCGGGGAAAGAGTGGCAGCCCCAGCCGGCGGAGGGTGAGTGCGTGCTTCTGGCTACCCACGTCGACCGCGGATTTTCTTTGCCACCGAGTGTTTTTTTCCGTGGTTTTTTGAACTTCTTTGGAGCGCAACTCCACCACTTCACCCCGAATTCCATCGCCTATCTTGCTTTGTTTGTGTGCATGTGTGAGAATTTTCTGGGCTGTCGACCGCACTGGGGCTTGTTCAAGCACATATTCACGTGTCGCTCTCAGACCATGAAGAAGGCAAGCCCAGGCGACGAAAAGACCCAAGTTGTCCAGATGTGTGGTGGTCTGGGGATCCAGATGAGAAACAAGAGCACCTTCCCAGCCATGTCATTTCCCGAGTCAGTCAGAGGTT
Source organism: Aegilops speltoides (assembly GCA_021437245.1). NCBI lineage: Eukaryota > Viridiplantae > Streptophyta > Magnoliopsida > Poales > Poaceae > Aegilops > Aegilops speltoides. The sequence goes on from CM038147.1 coordinate 484,982,500, forward strand.
GGCAGTCGACCTGGTTCTACTGCCGGAATGAGCCGACGCCGGGGCAGTCGAGTGGACTCCCTCAGTTTACCATGGACCGAGTGAACAAACCCTCTTCACTGAAGGTGATTCTGGAGGAGAAAGCCGACGTGAAGATGCTGACGGAGCGTGTAGTTCAGCTGGTTAGAGATGGAGTAATCGGTATGGATCTCTTGAAGTTTTCCTTAGGCGGCGATCCAGCCTCTTCAATTCGGAGCCATTGCATGTGCTTGTATCTGGAACTCAAGACGAGACTCGATCCACCGGAAGCGATGACGATGCCACGGTGGAAAGGTGGGTGGCGCGGTCATCGGGAACAAGGATAACCCCGTGGAGCCGTAGGATTCCTCCACTCGACCATCACAGCGCCTGCATAAGGTATGTCCGCCTATCTTCCATTGTATTCTTGTCATATTTAACTCTATCTTCTCTGCAAATCGGTCGATTGATCTTTGTCTTGATGTCTATCGTGCCCTCACCAAGCTGTACTCGATGCCCAATGGAGCATGTGCTCGATCGAGGAGGAGAAGCGGCGGGGCGAGAGCCAGGAGGAGTGGGACTCGGATGCCGCTGAGGATGACAATGATGATGACGACGATGAGGAGGACGAAGAAGAGGAGGAGGAGGAGGTTTCTCCACCGCGCTCGGAAAGGCGGTCGAAACTTGTCCATGACCCTGCAGCTGAACGTGGCAAGGGGGTTGCGACTGTCGCGCAGTCGACCAAACGCCCTCGGACCACTTCTTCGGCGCCGACTGAAAAGGCGCCGAAGCAATCCAAGGTGGCCCCGCCAAAGCCGAGCAAGCTCCTACCAAAGATGAAGGTGTCCATCCCCACCATATCAGGGTAAACCTGCTGCTTAAGCATTCTTGTTTTGTGTAAGCTTTATCTCTGGTTGACACTTGAGTTAGCCGACTAATTCTTCGGAACTGCAGTGCTGCTACTTCTGAGACCTCAGGCAAGGCTGACGACCATGAGATGGAGGACGCAGCAACCTCAAACCCTGGTACTATACTCTTAGTTCCGTTTTTAGTCGACTGACTCATGATCTCTAATTCTGATTCTTTTCTGTAGCTCTATCCAATGTCATTCTCACTCTTCCTGATGATGATGACGATGAGGAACCGCTGAAGCACAGAAGGAGCAGGAAAGCGTCTGCCGGCAGGGTGGCCCAGGATGTGACGGCGCCCGAGACTCTGGTCGCGGAGGAGGAGAACACTACTCGACACACCGTGTCTTTCGTGGTGCCGTTGACGAGTGCTCATCCTGCTTCGTCGAGTGCCGCACAACCTTCTCTCTTCACGACGCACCACGCCCCGAGAGACCAAGCCAAGCTGCGAAGGAAGCTATACGCCAAGCGGGATCATGATGGAGCAGGTGAAGGCCATCCGGGAGGCAAGTCAAGCAGCTTATGACGCCAGCTCCGCCCTTCAAAGCAATGTTCAGGTCAGTCGACCATCGCTTGTTCTTGTTAGGATATGCTATCAAAAACTTTTCTTTCCAGAATCCATAGCAATCACCTACTGGATGTGTCGATTAAAACTCCGTGTTAGCGGGGGCACGCTGAGTGCACCCGCTGGGTGTAGTCCCCAAGGCTAAGGTCGATCACCGCGATCGCCTTAGGCTTTATAAGTAAAGTCTTTCCGTCATTCGACTGAGGCGCATGGATTTCCCAAACCGGTGGGGGCACGCTGAGTGCACCCACTGGGTGTAGTCCCCGAGACTGTGGTCAACTGCTTGCGCTGATTACACCAAGAATATGTCTTGAGCGTTTTTTGGAGGTCGATCGTCGACTCGTTTTAATAGAACTAGTGGGGCACGCCGAGTGCACCCATCGAGTGTAGTCTCCGAGACTATGGTCGAATGTTTGTATTCGGCCGTAGTCTTAGAAACGCATGATTTTCTCTTATCCACTCGGAAGTGAATTATCGTTGATATTTTGTCGATTGGTTCTTCGCAGAAATCCTGTGACCTTGCGGCTCGTTATACCGAGCTGGAGCACAAGAACATTCAGCTCGAACTGGATCTGAAGCTGGTTCAGGAGAATCTGACGAAGGCGAAGGAGGAGACCAAAGGTATGTTCGGTGAGACCTCGACGACTCCTTTTTCCCTTCATTTGTTTCAAAATCTGACCTTGCTGTAACTTGCAGGCAAGGTGAAGGAGGCCCAGAAGAAAAAAGACCTTGAGCTAGCTGAGAAGACCAAGCTTGCTGACGAGAAGTTGGCTTCAGTCACCAAGCTCGAAGAAGAAAATACCAATCTGAAAGCTGCTCTTGGGATTGCCAACAAGGAAGTCAATCGATGGCCCGACAAAGCTGCCCCGACCGACAAAGTCAGCCACTGACCGAAGAAAATGATCCGAGGCCTTCCGAGTGGTCTTGCCAAGAAGTTGTTCCTTATGCTTGAAGGTAACCCTTTACGCTCGACAATCATTTTCAATTGTGATCTTTCCATTCGACCATTGCCTTGACTCGGTGATTGTCCTTGTAGAATTTTGTCAAAACTTTGAAGAAGAGACTAGCCGGCTGGAACCAAACCTTGACCCCGTCAATTCTCTGGTGAACGATGAAGTTGCCATGAATGTTTTCCGACTGGAGTCCGGTGTTGCAGCTGTCGTGGACTATCTTGCAAGGCTGAAGGTCGCCACATCTCGCATCGACTCAACGCCCAGATACACTCCAGAACGACCTCGAGTCGCTGATGGCTCGCCTGAACACGGTCCCTGGTCGAGTGCAGGAGTGGAAAAAGTCCTCCGCTCGGTGCGGTGCAGATGTTGCTCTGTGTCTGGCCCGAGTCCACTTCAAAGATGCGCGAGAAGACAAGCTGGCAGCTCTCCAGGTGGCCAACACCAAGAAACACGACTTCAGGTCCTTCATGGAAACCTTCATTGCTGCTGCCACTCGGATCGCAGACGGAATTGATCTTGATGAGTTCGTTGCACCTTCCAGCCCTCCACAGGAGGGGTAAAAAACTTCTTTTAAGCTCGACACTTTAAATTTGCCTCGGTATGCCGAGTGGAGTTGTAACCGATAAACCTTAATAGGCTTAGCGCCTGAGCACTTTCGGTTCCTTTAGGTATCGATCCAAACTTGGATTTGATGTTTGAATATGATTGCTTTTGGCTCGAAATGTCTTTTGCAGGTTCAAAGCAAGATGCTCACTGCAGTCGACTTATTCCTTAATCCACTTAGGCGAGCGCTGGGCTGCAGCTAAGCCTCCGAATGAGAGGTTTGCTCTACACTCGGTAGGATTTTTATATCTTAGGCGAGCACTGGGCTGCAGCTAAGCCCCCGAGTGGGAGGTTTGCTCTTCACTCGGTAGGATTTTTATATCTTAGGCGAGCACTGGCTGCAGCTAAGCCCCGAGTGAGAGGTTTGCTCTTCACTCGGTAGGATTTTTATACCTTAGGCGCAGCACTGGCTGCAGCTAAGCCCCGAGTGAGAGATTTGCTCTTCACTCGGTAGGATTTTTATACCTTAGGCGAGCACTGGGCTGCAGCTAAGCCCCCGAGTGAGAGGTTTGCTTTTCACTCGGTAGGATTTTCACGTTGTACTTGTGGCGAAGCTCAGAGGAGAGGGTCGCAATGACCTGCACCTCGTCCTCTTTTACGAGCACATTGTACTTATGGCGTAGCTCGAGAGAGAGGGTCGCGATCGACCTGCACCTCGTCCCTCTTTATGGCGACGTTGTATTTGTGGTGTAGCTCAGAGAAGAGGGTCGCAGTCAACCTGCACCTCGTCCTCTTTACGAGCGCATGTTGTACTTATGGCGTAGCTCAAAGGAGAGGGTCGCAGTCGACCTGCACCTTGTCCTCCTTGCGAGCGTACATTGTACTTATGGCGTAGCTCAGAGGAGAGGGTCACAGTCGACCTGCACCTCGTCCTCCTTGCGAGCGTACGTTGTATTTGTGGCGTAGCTCGAGAGGAGAGGGTCGCAATCGACCTGCACCTCGTCCTCTTCTGAGCGACGTTGTACTTAGGCGAGTACTTGACTGCAGCTAAGCCTCCGAGTGGAAGTCGGCTTACCACTCGGTAGGATTTTTATAACTTAGGCGAGTACTTGACTGCAGCTAAGCCTCCGAGTGGAAGTCCGGCTTACCACTCGGTAGGATTTTTATAACTTAGGCGAGTACTTGGATCTGCAGCTAAGCCTCCGAGTGGAAGTCCGGCTTACCACTCGGTAGGATTTTTATAACTTAGGCGAGTACTTGGACTGCAGCTAAGCCTCCGAGTGGAAGTCTGGCTTACCACTCGGTAGGATTTTTATTTAAACTTAGGCGAAACGGATTCGCAGCTAAGCCTCCGAGTGGGAGTCTGGTTCACCACTCGGTAAGGATTTTTACAAACTTAGGCGAAACGGATTCGCGGCTAAGTCACCCACTGAGGGGAAAATTTTATTGGACAAATAAAAGTGACAAAAATTATGGAGGAATTATGGCACTATTATTTTGAAATCCATGAACTACTGTATACTTTATTACAACTCATCCGAGTGAAAACTTTATGTAAAATGGGCGGAGTAGTTCGCGCTCCAAGCTCGGGGCTCGTCGATATTGTGTTCGATGTTGTAAATACGGTATGCCCCGTTGTGGAGAACCTTGGTGACGACGAAGGGCCCTTCCCAAGAAGGAGCGAGCTTGTGTTGTTTCTGCTGATCCACTCGGAGAACTAAATCTCCTTCCTGAAGGCTCGACCCCTCACATTTCTGGCGTGAAAGCGACGCAAGTCTTGTTGGTAGATGGTCGATCGGATCGAGCCATCTCCTTTCTTCCTCTAAAGGTTGATCGCATACCGACGCGCTTGCTCAGCTTCGCCGTTGTAGAGTTCAACACGAGGAGCATTGTGAAGAAGGTCACTCGGCAAGATCGCTTCACTCCGTGACCAAGAAGAATGGAGTTCTTCCGGTCGACCAATTGGGTGTGGTCCGCAATCCCCTAAGCATCGAGGGAAGTTCGTCGACCCATGCTCCAGCCGCATGCTTGAGATCACGCATCAGTCGGGGTTTCAATCCCTTGAGGATCGTGCCATTGGCTCGCTCGCTTGTCCATTCGATTGCGGATGGGCGATCAAGCGTAGTCGACTCGTGTGCCTTGAGAGTTGCGAAAATCCTGAATTCTTCCGAGTCAAAGTTCGACCCATTATCTGTAATGATGCTTGTGCGGGACTCCATATCTGAATACCGGTTCGATGAAGCTAACAGCGATGCATCGCATCAAGGTTCTTGATTGGCTTAGCCTCAATCCATTTGGTGAACTTGTCGATCGCCACCAAGACATGCGTGAAACCACTTGACCCGTTCTCAAGGGTCCGACCATGTCCAACCCCCATACCGCGAAAGGCCAGACGAGTGGAATGGTCTTCAGAGCTGACGCAGGCTTGTGTGACATATTTGAGTAGAACTGACATCCTTCACACTTGTCCACTATTTCCTTCGCCATCTCATTCGCCCTTGGCCGAGAGGACGCATGGTGACCACAGGTCCCCGAGTGGATATCATTGAGAATGATTCGACCTTCTTCTGGCGTTATGCATTTTTGACCAACTCCAGTCACGCTCTCTCTATACAACCGTCCTTTGATAACGGTAAAGGCTTTGGATCGACGGACGATCTGCCGAGCCTCTTCCTCATCTTCTGGGAGCACTTTTCTCAGGATATACGCGATATAGGGAATTGTCCAGTTGGGTGTGACTACCAAGATCTCCATAACCAAGTCGACCACTGCTGGGACTTCTACCTCAGTCGGATCTATGGCACTCTTGGGTTGCGGAGTTTCTTCAGTGAAAGGGTCTTCCTTAACTGACGGAGTATGAATGTGCTCCAAGAACACGCCACTCGGAATGGCCTCTCTCTTGGAACCTATCTTTGCTAGATCATCAGCTGCTTGATTTTTCAGTCGGGGTATATGATGGAGCTCCAACCCCTCAAACTTCTTTTCCAGCTTCATCACTGCATTGCAGTATCCAGTCATTGCTGGGCTTCTCACGTCCCACTAAATCTGAATCGCCATAAACCATCAGGCGACGGACGCCGAGTGAAATGGCCATGCGCAATCCGTATTGTTGGAGGAATCAAAGTGAATCTGGAGCACATATCTGAGCTTGTCTCCTCTGGGGGAAACCAGGACAACCCCAGCACCGAAACCATTCAACATCTTAGAGCCATCAAAGAACATGGTCCAATGTCTCGAGTGAACCTCGATCGACCATCGCTGTTCAATCCACTCGGCGAGGAAATCGATATTGCTCGGACTTAATGGCTTTTTTTCCTCGAACTTGATATCAAGGGAAGAAGTTCAATCGCCCATTTCGCCACTCGACCGCCAGCATCTCTCACAGCGTAATCTCGAAAGTGGAGCGTCACGACGATCGTGATGGAATGATCGAGAAATAATGAGCAACCTTCTTCGTGGTCATGTATATCCCATACACAAGCTTCGATAATGAGGGTATCTCTGCTGATGGAGTCAAAACTTGCATAAATAATACATCGGGCGCTGAACTTTGAAGGCTTTTCCTTCTTCTTCCCGCCGACCGTAAGCATCAGATCGACGACTTGTCCTGTGGGCTGCGATATAAAGCAACAGAGGCTCTTTGCTGATTGGAGCAGCAAGCACCGGCTGGGTGAGAGCGAGCTTTTAGCTCGGCAAACGCCGCATCGCTTCGAGTCCACTCGAACTTGTGCGCCTTCTTCATCGATCGGTAAAGAGGTAATGCCTTTTCACCGAGTCGTGAGATGAATCGACTTAATGCGCCAAGCATCCAATAAGCTTCGGACATCGTGCACTCGCCAGGCCTTTCATTCGAGAATAGTGCCGATCTTCTCTCGATTAGCATCGATCCTCGCTCGAAACGAGAAACCGAGTAACTTTCCACCAGAACTCCGAATGTGCACTTTGATGGATTGAGCTTGATATCATACCTTCCGAGGTTGGCAAATGTTTCGGCGAGGTCAGCAAGCAGGTCGGAACCTTTTCGTGACTTGACAACGATATCATCCATATACGCTTCCACATTCCGACCGATTTGAGTGAGCGGACACTTCAATCATTCGCATAAATGTGGCTCCGGCATTCTTGAGGCGAATGGCATGGTGATATAGCGAAGCACCGAATGGAGTGATGAAAGCTGTTTTATCTCATCGGGTCCGTCAGACGGATCTGGTGGTACCGGAATAGGCGCCTAGGAAAGACAATCTCGCATCCTGCGGTCGAGTCAACAATTTGATCTATGCGAGGGAGAGGAAAATGATCCTTCGGGCAGGCCCGATTGATGTGCTTGAAGTCAATGCACATTCGGAGCGATTTGTCCTTCTTAGGAACCATGACGACATTAGCAAGCCACTCGGAGTGGTATATCTCTCGAATAAATCCTGCCGCCAACAGTCGAGCCACTTCCTCACCAATAGCCTTTCTCTTCTGGACGGCGGACCGCCGAAGATGCTCTTTAACTGGTTTTGCTGATGAGTCGACTCTAAGGCGATGCTCAGCCATCCCCTGAACACACCGCATGTCACCGGCTTCCATGCAAAAATGTCCCGATTCTCACGGAGGAACTGGATGAGCGCTTCTTCCTATTTCGGTCGAGTGTTGTGGAGATGTGGGTCGGGCTGCATTGGGGTCGGTCGGGTGAATGTGAACAGGCTTCATCTCACCGCATTTAATGAAATGCGATTCGTGGCGGGTTTCTTGGATTGCAGCAAATCACTCGGATCTGCGCTTTGTTTATACTCTTCAAACTCGACCGCTGTCACACAGAATCGGCAATCTTTGAGCCCTTCGAAAGCACTCTTCGCCTTTTCCGATCACCGTGACATGATCACCCTTTGGGGCCGGGCATCTTCAGTTTGAGGTACACATAACATGGTCGAGCCATGAACCGTGCATAAGTGGCCTCCCCAAAATGGCGTGGTACGCACTCACGAAAATCCACGACCTCAAACGCCAACTTCTCTTTGCGAAAATGTTTTGAATCACCAAACACCACGCCGAGCTATTTGGCCGAGTGACTCGGCTTTCTTCCCGGTATAACACCGTGAAAGCTCATGTTACTAGTGCTCACCGACATCGGAATGCCCATTCCTTTCAAGGTGTGTCCAGCATACAACAAGTTCAGCCCACTACCACCGCCCATCAAGACTTTCGTCGATCGAGTGCCTTCGACAACCGGATCGACCACCAAAGCTTGCCTCCCGGGGTGGCAATATGAGTCGGGTGATCAGATTGGTCGAATGTGATGGGTGTTTGGGACCATCTCAGATAACTTGGTTTTGCTGGGGCAACCATGTTCACCTCACGATTAATGACCTTCAGTCGGCTCTTGCATTCCACATCTGCGAAGATCATCAGAGTGGAGTTGACATGCGGATATCCTTCCTCACTGTCCTCCTTGTCTTCGGCCTTGTCCGACTCCTTTTCCTTGTCCTTAGACTGTTTTCCTTTAAACTGCTGGATCAGGAGTCAACATTGGGGAGTGGTATGCTTTGGGTAAATGATATTGCCCTCTTCATCTTTCTTCATGTGGATGTGACATGGCATATCCATCACATCTTTCCCTTCTTTATCCTTCACCTTCTTAGGGTTCCAGGATCCTTTTGGTTTCCCTTTGAACTTTCCTTGAGTCACGGTCAGAGCCTCTCCAGGAGCTGCTGGTTCAGCCTTCCGCTTCTGTTTCCGACTGGTGTTTGCCTTTTCCGACTGACTAGGCTTGTACTTGCCGCTTCGGAGTCGGTCTTCTTCTTCGCCATTGGCATACTTGGTATCAATCTCCATCATCCGACTCAGGGTCATATCTCCGGTTCGACCAAATTTCAGACTCAATTCTCTGTTCTTGACGCCATCCTTGAAGGCGCAGACTGCCTGATGATCAGACACATTCTCCACAGTATGGTGCAAAGTGATCCATCTCTGAATATACTCTCTGAGAGTTTCATTGGTCTTCGCACACGACTTGCAGCTCGCTAATCCAGCTGGTCGCTTGCAAGTTCCTTCAAACGTCTCGACGAACACTCGGGACAGATCTTCCCAAGTGTAAATGCTGCTAGGAGGTAATCGATTCAACCATGCTCGCGTAACCTTCCAACATGAGGGCAAATGCTTCATGGCCACCTCGTCATTCCCACCACCAATCTGAACCGCCACTCGGTAGTCTTCAAGCCAAGTTTCGGGCTTAGACTCACCAAAGAACTTGTCGACTCTGCTGCCAACCCGAAATTGGGGGATCATCTGCGGCTCGATAGCCTCTTTGAAACATTCGGACCGAAACATGCACTCGATCGCTTGTGGGCGATCTCTCTCGGCCCGCCCGATGGGCTCTGTCCCGGTCAACCAAGCCTTGCACGATAATGGATCGCGTGTCGAAGCCTGGTTCCCTGGGGTCGACTGGAGCTCTTCGCCCTCATTAATCGAGCCGACGTCATCTTGCGGCCGAGGCGCGAAGACCCACCCCTCGAGGGGAAGTGGGCACTTACGCCTATCATCTCGGTCATGTCGGTCTCCATACTGATCTCGCTGATTCTCGCGCCCTTCACGCCACGGAGGCGATCTGGGATCGTGAGCCGATCGAACCGTATTCGCAGTGATGATCGATCAGGAATTACGCTGCGCGATCGCGACACGGCTGAATCTCGTCCCTGCCGCCGGAGCAAATCCACGATCCGCATCAAGCCTCTGCCGACTTCCGACCGAGAGGGCTGGATGGACTCTCGCTATACGGGTCGCATCGCTAAATTCGGATTGGGGTTCGATATACCGAGTCGGCGGGAAGAGTTGTCGCCGATTGGCGTCGGAACTCGCTGCACAGGCTTCGCCGAGTGCTCGCTGAAGGTTCTCGAGACGAGCGCGTTCACCAGATTAATGGCGTGCCTCCTCCAAGGCGCGAGCCTCGAGGGTTTCTCCGCGATGGGAGTGTGCAGAGCATCCATGTTCTGCGGGCGAAGCTCTTCCCTCTACAGAGTCGAGTGGCTCGGGCTGGTACTCTTCGTGGTCCGTGCGGGGGTTGCCTCCGCCGCTGCCCGCCCTCATGGGCGGCCGGAGGGCTGCGGTCCGCTGACCATCGATTTCCGCCGCGGATCATCGCTATCGCTTTTCGGATGCGCGATCTCTACGGAGCTAGTCGACGGATCGAACAGTCAGAGAGATTCGTCGGGCTCGATTACCGCAACTTGGGCAATGGCCGTCTGGCGAGCCACGCGTGCTTCACCCACCACCGAGCCTCGACCACCAGAGCGCTTGCGCTGGGTGGGAGACCGGAAGGGTGACCGATAGAGTCGACCGATCTGGTCGACGGTTGCCGCAGCAGAACGCCGCGGACACATGCACGAAAATGCGCCGCACCGCTGACGAGGAGCGATCAACGCCGAGTGGAGCCTCCACGAGCGTGCGAGTCGCCGGCGACGAAGGTGAGAGCGCCGAGACGGATCTCGCGCCCTCGACCAAAACTCCAGCAGTCATCATGATGAATATACTCGGAAGAATCGCAACTTCTCCAAAAAATCGCTAAAACACCTGCCCCATGGTGGGCGCCAACTGTCGTGGTTCTAAGTCTGATAGTAGAGTGGGGGTAGGTATGGAGAGGCAAGGTCCTAGCTATGGAGAGGTTGTAAACACAAGCGATGTACGAGTTCAGGCCCTTCTCGGAGGAAGTAAAATCCTATGTCTCGGAGCCCTGAGGCGGTCGAGTGGATTATGTATATATGAGTTACAGGGGTGCGAACCCTTCTGCCTGTGGAGGGGGGTGGCTTATATAGAGTGCGCCAGGACCCCTGCCAGCCCACATAATGAAGGGTTTAAAGTACATTAAGTGCAGGCGCATCGTAACGCCCACATAAAGTGTCTTAACTACCATAAAGTCTACTTAATTACAGACCGTTGCAGTGCAGAGTGCTTCTTGACCTTCCGGTGGTCGTGTGAGTCTTCGTGGTCGAGTCCTTCAAGTCGGTCGAGTGGCTTCCTCGTAGGTCAACTGGAAGGTGATCTCTTCTAAGGGTGTCCTTGGGCAGGGTACTTAGATCAGGTCTATGACCCTACCCTAGGTACATGACTCCATCACTATCTTGGTCACGCAATGAATCTAGAACTTCAAACCGCTTCGCCCTAAGATTTAGTGACAACACATACCAATGCCCGTCATATGGACCGCGGCCCAACTTTTGCAAAGCAGGGAATAGCAGCTGCAAAAAATTAAAAGGCAGTAAGCATAGAAGTAGTTGGAAAAGAAACAAAATTACCAACATAACAAATGGTCATGAAATTCACATGGGAGGCAACTAGAAAAAAGAAGTTATCAGGTCAGAAAGGTCAAAGTTACCAGTGTGCATGAAACAGGTTATCATGACATGAAGAACAAACAATATCCGCAAATAACAGAAAGTTACATGATATTAACAGGAAGTTGCCAAGACACTAACTGTACAGTTACCAGATCCAGCAAACATAACATACCTGATCCTCGTGACTAAGAATGTAAAACTTGTCCCGTCGAAAATACTTCAAGAACACTTGGATTTGAAGTCTCCTATCAACAGATACACAGAGAGCACCCAAGGAAGATGAGCCTGCTTGGCGCTTCCTTATACCGAGAACGCGAACATGTAACTCGGCAATGCTGGTTGATAGTTGCCCAACTCCCTTCACACAATTGGCAAGCTCACCGAGGGTGACCCACCTACCATCAATGTTGATGACCCTGACACTACAAAAAAACAAAAACTAAAAAAAGATTTAAAAAATACATTTCAAGAAATGGCACACAAATAATGATTTGTGTTAAGAAAGATGAGAAAAAGGATGGAAACATACTCTTTAATCTTAGAGTTAGAATCAGTAGTATGCTTGATAACTTCATTGTAAACATACTCTTCCTCCTCGCTTGGTGTGAGGGTGGCAAAAGGCGGTAGCAGGTATTTGGACGGATGGGTGACCCATACTTTCCAAATAAAGGATTTAGGGGTTGAACTGCGTACTAAATGCTCTGTGCGAGGTGGTAACTCTGGTGTAACAAATGTTGGACTTTGAGGGTTGTCTGGTAGAAACAGAAAAAAATAGAAAACCATGAATTATCATCAGATGGGAGAAAGAATTATCAAGTGATGGGTCAAAACATATCAACTGCCACATTTTTTGATTATCAAGTGGTGGTCCATAATTGAAAAACAAAGAAAGTGGTTTGTGAAAGGGTTGCAATGTTCATAGAGCAGAAAAAAAATCACCTATTTGAACATTAGATTTCCCTTTTAATGCTGGATTGCCATGTTCAAATTCTTCCCACCACATGAGAACCTCATCATCGCAATCTCAACATCATACACTTGCACACGACCAGCTTCCGGTGTTACTTAAATAAAAAAAGAACGATGAGGACATGAACAGTAGTGATAAACAACATAAATTGTTGCAAAAAAACAAGTATTAAAAATTGAGACAAGATACAAAAAGTTATCAGGAACACAATATAGAAGATACCAGGTAATGTGAATGTGGATTACCAGCACACATGTATGGGCCTTTTAAGGAACAGCTGTGATATAAACAAATCATCATAACATGTAAAAAAGAAGACCAAAAAGGATTGTATAGCCCAGAATTGGTAAAGAATGCATAGGTGGCTGGAGATATGGTGTCAATGGATCATAAATTGACAGGATTTGAACATCTGAGTTACCAAGATATGTCATATAGAGTTATCAGGGTGATTAAAAAATGAGGGAATAATAAAAAAGTTCAGATGAATAACAGTACACAACTGCTACTACGAGAGCAGTATTGTTTTGTAAGCATGACAATGAATTAAGGAAAATAAATAGGCAATGATAGGAGATGTACGTATCACACGCTTACTAAAAGTCAGTAACAGATAACATCGGCTTTCAAAACTGACAAAGTTACTAGGGGGGAGGATGGAGTTATCGTCTGTGCTAGCATCGTACAAAATATTGTAGCGGACACAACAGAAATATATATTACGGGTACTGAAAGCACATATGTTCATTTACATCACACAAAGCATAGAAGTAGTATTACATTCATCCATACACACGGAATGATAGCAAGTTCCAAACACATAAATAAAAAGAGCACACCAAGGCACAAAACAATACGATGAACACTGACATATCTCAATCCATCACTCTCGCGGCATAAAAGCGAAGACACAAGGTCTTCACTTACCAGAGTTGTTGGGTGGTGGAGCCCAAGCAACCGGTTGCGCCTTGGTAACTTTCATCACTGCCTTGCCCTTCGAGTCAGCATCAATGGGAGCTGCGAGCCCTAAAACGACGTCAGGGCCAGCAGCTGGTGCTCCAGGTGGTACTTGAGCAGATGGCGCCGCCACAGGTGCTTCTGGTGCTGCAGGTGATACTTGAGCAGATGGCGCCGCCGCAGGTGCTTCTGGTGCTGCAGGTGGTACTTGAGCAGATGGCGCCGCCGCAGGTGCTTCTAGTCCTGCAGGTGGTACTTGAGGCAACGTTGGTGCAGCTTGAGCCGTTGCAGTTGCTTCAGTTTCTTGCACTTGTGGACTCGCACCAAAGATGGCATCCAGCCCAAGAGAGCAGCTGGGTGGCGTAAAATAACCATCGTAGTCTCTAGCTCCAGGGGTGCTCGACTCCAATGCAGGGTCACCATCGCTTTAAAACATCACAAGTAACACACAAGTAAGGAAAAAAATGCATCAGGAAAACATGAGGATGACATTGTATTTTTTTAGTGCCAGAAACATTATCTTGAGTTATCATGCATTAAATAGACAAGTTATCAACATAAGAAAATTAAGTTACCAACCTGTGACAACAGGATTATGGGCATCATTATCTTGACCACCATCTCGTAGTCAGATCGGAGGCATATTGACTGTGGTATTCCCACAACTTTCTCAGCTACACGGAAAAAGATTAAACACATCGTCAACAAAAAACATCATAAAAATACAAGAAACAAAAAACAAAGGTGATGGCAAACAGAACTACCTTCACTTCCATCATGCACTATATTCAGGATGACTTCATTTTCACATTTAACAGCCACACCACACGGGGCGATATCTTCAACAAAGAAGAAGAATAGCTTGCACTGCAGCTAGCTGAAAACAACAGCGTCATCGAAACACCGGCCGATGTCGCCAACACCATCGATGCGCCCTTGCTAGATGCTGCTGCTTTTTCAGACGGAGATGTCGCCGTGGGAGATTCATCAAGATGGATAACTTCTGTTGTCTCCAATGACGTTGTCTGCGACAATGTCGCCCTTAGTCGTGGAGAGGATCTGGTCTTGGCGAATTTCACCTTTTTCACAGCAGTTTTATCTTTTGAATGACTGAAAAAATTGGTACACAACGGTAGTAGTGAGATTACACATGTTGTTAAACCTAAGTTACCACATGTTTCAATCAAAAAAAAAAGATGTCACATGCTTCAGGTATTAAGTAGCATCAAGGGCAAAAATTACAGAGTTATCAAGAACTAGAAATATAAAGTTATCAAGTGATATGAACAAAAAAACTTCAATTATTTTTTAATAACTGCAAACTAGAAAGGTATGTGAACACCTTTTTCCTGGTACACTTGGTGAACCCTTAGCAGCAGCAACTTGTTTCATAGGTGCACTGAATGAAAAAAATAACCAAATGTTACAAGCACATACAACTATCAAGATTGGTAACTCTAAATTACCAGGGGGGCAAAGTTGAGTTATCAATGATCATCAAAATAAGTTATAAGACAACAAGAACAAAATAACTGCTGAACATAAACGAAAGTAACAATGTGGATACCTTTTCACCGGTGCAATCCTCGAATCCTTAGCAAAGAACAGATTGTTTGTCGGGGCCCCGCAGATGAAAAATGAGCAAGTTGATCATCGGCATGAAATTACCCAAACTACCTTACTCAAACAAGCAGATTTACCATGTTGTTTCGTGGCAAATAATTGATAAAAGGACATTGAAATAATAATTCACTGCGTGGGGCCTCCTTCCGCGGGTGGACAAGGGACGGAGAGACACGGTTCCCTTTTCACCACACGATACCAAGCTCCCGGACCACAACTTTCTTCACAGCTAAATGAATCTCGAGATCTTGACAAAGGTAATTGGTGAAGACGGCCTTTGCGATGGGCTGGCAGGCCCAACTGGTGAAGTTGGACGGGGGGTGATGGCACAGTTGGTGAAGCTGAACGGGAGGGTGATGGGAGCCTCAGTTTCTTGCCCCTCTGGTAAGCCAAGTTTTTCAAAAGCTGAGCACCGCACCGCTTGACAGAAGAGTCAGTGGCCACCTCAGCTTGCGTGTCTGTCAGACCTTGCTGGCTAAGCCCTCCATCAATTGATTCGACGGATGCTGCATGAGATGTTCCGGTGAGTAAGATCTGAGACTCAATGAGGTTATCATCGACAGGGCGGACAGGGATGTCTTCAACATCTGGTCATGTGCCATCATGAGCTTTGACAGTTGCACCATCAAGATGTGTGGTGTCATCATCAGCTGGACCGCTGCCCATGTCTACATCCACGATACCACTGCTTGAAGCAACAAAAGGATCTTTACGGCGACGACGAACAACTCGATAGTCATCATCACCATCGGAGTCAGCGTCAGAATCAGAATCATTGCCTCCGTGATACTCGTCATCAC
Organism: Aegilops speltoides; assembly: GCA_021437245.1. NCBI lineage: Eukaryota > Viridiplantae > Streptophyta > Magnoliopsida > Poales > Poaceae > Aegilops > Aegilops speltoides. The sequence goes on from CM038147.1 coordinate 484,998,131, forward strand.
TGTCAGAATCTTCAGCAACATTCTTTCCAGCACTTTCTGGCCGCCTGCCTTGCGATGACCGCATAGTCCTTGACGTCGTACGGGCGGCAGAGGAGATAACGTTCAATCTAGCGTCTAGCTGACGGGATGCATGTGAATGGCCCTCATCATCTAAAGCGGTGAATGATTCCACAAGATTGCCTAGGATGCCAGCCATGGCGGACGTGAATCGAGCAACTATCTAAGTTGATTTGGCAAATTTCTGTTCAACATAAAAAAATGTTGGGGAACATAGTAATTTCAAAAAATTTCCTACGCACACGCAAGATCATGGTGATGCATAGCAACGAGAGGGGAGAGTGTTGTCTCACGCACTCGTGAGAACGGCGAAGCGCTGACGCAACATAGAGGAAGTAGTCGACGCCTTCCCGGTCCAACTGATCCAAGCACCGCATTCCGCACCTCTGAGTTCTTGACACACATACAGCTCGATGACGCACTTTTGGCTCCGATCCAGCAGAGCTTCAGGAGGAGTTCCACAAGACGACGGCGTGGTGGACGATCTTGATGTTCTCTCGTCGCAGGCTTCGCCTAAGCACCGCTACAATATGACCGAGGTGTAATATCGTGGAGGGGGCACCGCACACGGCTAAGGAATGATCACGAAGATCAACTTGTGTGTCTATGGGGTGCCCCCTACCCCCGTATATAAAGGAGAGGAGGAGGGGAGGGCCGGCTCTCTACTATGGCGCATACAGGGAGTCCTACTCCCACCGGGAGTAGGATTCCCCTATCCTAGTCCAACTAGGAGTCCTTCCATGTATTGGGAGTAGGAGACTAGGAAGGGAAGAGAGAAGGAAGGAAGGAGGGGTGCGGCCTCCCCTAGTCCACCGGACTAGGCCATGGGGGCGCGGCCTGCCCTAGGCAGCCCTCTCTCTTTCCCTGAGGCCCAATAAGGCCCAATACTTCTCCCGGCGAATTCCGTAACTCTCCCAGACTCAAAAATACCAATCACTCGGAACCTTTCCGAACTCGAATATAGTCATCCAATATATCGATCTTTACGCCTCGACCATTTCGAGACTCCTCGTCATTTCCCGATCTCATCCGGACTCCGAACTCCTTAGGTACATCAAAACTCATAAACTCATAATATAACCATCATCGAAACCTTAAGCGTGCGGACCCTACGGTTTGAGAATAATGTAGACATGACCGAGACATGTCTCGGTCAATAACCAATAGCGGGACCTGATGCCCATATTGGTTCCTACATATTCTATGAAGATCTTTATCGGTCGATCCGCATAACAACATACGTTGTTCCCTTTGTCATCGGTATGTTACTTGCCCGAGATTCGATCGTCGGTATCCAATACCTAGTTCAATCTTGTTACCGGCAAGTCTCTTTACTCGTTCCGTAATACATCATCTCGCAACTAACTCATTAGTTGCAATGCTTGCAACGCTTAAGTGATGTGCATTACCGAGAGGGCCCAGAGATACCTCTCCGACATTTGGAGTGACAAATCCTAATCTCGAAATACGCCAACCCAACAAGTACCTTTGGAGACACCTGAGAGCACCTTTATAATCACCCGATTCGCCAGACGTTTGGTAGCACACAAAGTGTTCCTCCGTAAACGGAGTTGCATAATCTCATAGTCATAGGAACATGTATAAGTCATGAAGAAAGCAATAGCAACATACTAAACGATCGGGTGCTAAGCTAACGGAATGGGTCATGTCAATCAGATCATTCAACTAATGATGTGATCCCGTTAATCAAATAACAACTCTTTGTCCATGGTTAGGAAACATAACCATCTTTGATTAACAAGCTAGTCAAGTAGAGGCATTCTAGTGACACTCTGCTTGTCTATATATTCACACATGTATTATGTTTCCTTTTACTACAATTCTAGCATGAATAATAAACATTTATCATGATATAAGGAAATAAATAATAACTTTATTATTGCCTCTAGGGCATATTTCCTTCAGTCTCCCACTTGCACTAGAGTCAATAATCTAGATCACATCACCATGTGATTCACATCGATAGTTCACATCATCATGTGATTAACACCCATAGTTCACATCGCCATGTGACCAACATCCAAAGGGTTTACTAGATTCAGTAATCTAGTTCACATCGCTATGTGATTAACACCCAAAGAGTACTTTGGTGTGATCATGTTTTGCTTGTGAGAGAATCTTAGTCAACGGATCTTTCACATTCAGATCCGTTATGTATTTTGCAATTTTTTATGTCTACAATGCTCTGCACGGAGCTACTCTAGCTTATTGCTCCCACTTTCAATATGTACCTAGATCGAGACTTAGAGTCATCCAGATCGGTGTCAAAACTTGCATCGACGTAACCCTTTACGACAAACCTTTTGTCACTTCCAAGAAACATATCCTTATTCCACTAAGGATAATTTTGACCGCTGTCCAGTGATGTACTCCTAGATCACTATTGTACTCCCTTGCCAAACTCAGTGCAGGGTATACAATAGATCCGTACACAAGATGGCATACTTTATAGAACCTATGGCCAAGGCATAGGAATGACTTTCATTCTCTTTCTATCTTCCGTCGTGGTCGGGTTTTGAGTCTTACTCAATTTCACACCTTGTAACACGTGCAAGAACTCTTTCTTTGACTGCTCCATTTTGAACTTCTTCAAAATCTTGTCAAGGTATGTACTCATTGAAAAAATTATCAAGTGTCTTGATCTATCTCTATAGATCTTGATGCTCAATATGTAAGCAGCTTCACCGAGGTCTTTCTTTGAAAAACTCCTTTCAAACACTCCTTTATGCTTTGCGAATAATTCTACATTATTTCCGATCTACAATATGTCATTCACATATACTTATCGAAATGTCTGTAGTGCTCCCACTCACTTTCTAGTAAATACATGCTTCATTTGCAAGTCTCAGATAAACTATATGCTTTGATCAACTTATCAAAGCGTATATTCCAACTCCGAGATGCTTGCACCAAATCCATAGATGCACATTTTGTTAACACCTTTAGGATCAACAAAACCTCTTGGTTGCATCACATACAACTCTTCTTGAATAACTCCATTAAGGAATGCAGTTTTGTTTATCCATTTGCCGATTTCATAAAATGCGGCAATTGCTAACATGATTCAACAGACTTTTAAGCATCGATACGAGTGAGAAAATCTCATTGTATTCAACATCTTGAACTTTGTCAAAACCTTTTTCGACAAGTCTAGCTTTGTAGATAGTAACACTACTATCGTCGTCCGCCTTCCTCTTGAAGATTCATTTATTTTCTATGGCTCCGATCATCGACAACTCCACCAAAGTCCACACTTTGTTCATACATGGATCTCATCTCAGATTTCATGGCTTCAAGCCATTTCACGGAATCTGGGCTCATCATCGCTTCCTCATAGTTCGTAGGTTCATCATGGTCTAGTTACATGACTTCCAGAACAGGATTACCATACCACTCTGGTGCGGATCTCACTCTGGTTTACCTACGAGATTCGGTAGTAACTTGATCTGAAGTTACATGATCATCATCATTAGCTTCCTCACTAATTGGTGTAGTAGTCACAGGAACAGATTTCTGTGATGAACTACTTTCCAATAAGGGAGAAGGTACAATTACCTCATCAAGTTCTACTTTCCTCCCACTCACTTCTTTCGAGAGAAACTCCTTCTCTAGAAAGGATCCATTTATTAGCAACGAATGTTTTGCCTTCGGATCTGTGATAGAAGGTGTACCCAACAATTTCCTTTGGGTATTCTATGAAGACACACTTCTCCGATTTGGGTTTGAGCTTATCAGGATGAAACTTTTTCACATAAGCATCGCAGCCCCAAACTTTAAGAAACGACAACTTTTGTTTCTTGCTAAACCACAGTTCATATAGTGTCGTCTCAACGGATTTAGATGGTGCCCTTTTTAACGTGAATGCAGTTGTCCCTAATGCATGATCCCAAAACGATATTGGTAAATCGGTAAGAAACATCATAGATTGTACTATATCCAATAAAGTACGGTTATGACATTCGGACACACCATTATGATGTGGTGTTCCAGGTGGCACGAATTTGTGGAACTATTTCACGTTGTTTTAATTGAAGACCAAACTCGTAACTCAAATATTTGTCTCCACGATCAGATCGTAGAAACCTTATTTTCTTGTCACGATGATTTTCCACTTCACTCTGAAATTCATTGAACTTTTCAAATGTTTCAGACTTATGTTTCATCAAGTAGATATCCCCATATCTGCTCAAATCATCTGTGAAGGTCAGAAAATAACGATACCCGCCGCGAGCCTTAACACTCATCGGATCGCATACATCAGTATGTATTATTTCCAATAAGTTAGTTGCTCGCTCCATTGCTCCGAGAACGGAGTCTTAGTCATCTTGCCCATGAGGCATGGTTCGCAAGCATCAAGTGATTCATAATCAAGTGATTCCAAAATCCCATCAAGATGGAGTTTCTTCATGCGCTTTACACCAATATGACCTAAACGGCAATTACCACAAATAAGTTGCACTATCATTATTAACTTTGCATCTTTTGGTTTCAATATTATGAATATGTGTATCACTACGATCGAGATCCAATGAACCATTTTCATTGGGTGTGTAACCATATAAGGTTTTATTCATGTAAATGAACAACAGTTTATTCTCTTACTTAAATGAATAATCATATTGCAATAAACACGATCAAATCATATTCATGCTCAATGCAAACACCAAATAACATTTATTTAGGTTCAACACTAATCCCGAAAGTATAGGGAGTGTGCGATGATGATCATATCAATCTTGAAACTACTTTCAACACACATCGTCACTTCACCCTTAACTAGTTTCATTTATTCTCAGAACTCCGCTTCGATTTACTACTCTTAGCAACTGAACCAGTACCAAATACCGAGGGGTTGCTATAAACACTAGTAAAGTACACATCAATAACATGTATATCAAATATACCTTTGTTTACTTTGCCATCCTTCTTATCCGCTAAGTATTTAGGGCAGTTCCGCTTCTAGTGACCATTTCCTTTGCAGTGTAAGCACTCAGTTTCAGGCTTTGGTTCAGCTTTGGGCTTCTTCGTGGGAGTGACAACTTGCTTGTCAATCTACTTGAAGTTCCCCTTTCTTTCCCTTTGCCCTTTTCTTGAAACTAGTGATCTTGTCAACCATCAACACTTGATGCTCTTTCTTGATTTCTTCCTTCGTCGATTTCAACATCACGAAGAGCTCGGGAATCATTTTTGTCATCCCTTGCATACTATAGTTCATCACGAAGTTCTACTAACTTGGTGATGGTGACTAGAGAACTCACAATCACTATCTTATTTGGAAGATTAACTCCCACTTGATTCAAGCGATTGTAGTACCCAGACAATCTGAGCACTTGCTCACTAGTTGAGCGATTCTCCTCCATCTTTTAGCTATAGAACTTGTTGTAGACTTCATATCTCTCAACTCGGGTATTTGCTTGTAATATTAACTTCAATTCCTAGAACATCTCATATGGTCCATGATGTTCAAAACGTCTTTGAAGTCCCGATTCTAAGCCATAAAGCATGGTGCACAAAACTATCAAGTAGTGAGCTAGCCAAACGCTCATAACGCCCATGATCCGCTCCCGCAATAGGTCCGCTACCTAGCGTGCATTAAGTACATAATTCTTCAGGCAGCAATGAGGATAAACCTCGATCACGGATCCAATCCGCATCATTGCTACTAACATTTTTCAACACAATTTTCTAGGAACATATCAAAATAAACATATGAAAGCAACAACGCAAGCTATTGATCTTATAACATAATTTGCAAAATACTACCAGACTAAGTTCATGATAAATTTAAGTTCAATTAATCATATTACTTAAGAACTCCCACTTAGACGTACATCTCTCTAGTCATCTAAGTGATCACGTGATCCAAATCAACTAAACCATAACCGATCATCACGTGAGATGGAGTAGTTTTCAATGGTAACATCTTATGTTGATCATATCTACTATATGATTCACGCCGACCTTTCGGTCTCCGTGTTCCGAGGCCATATCTGCATATGCTAGGCTCGTCAAGTTTAACTCGAGTATTCTGCGTGTGCAAAACTGGCTTGCACCCGTTGTAGATGGACGAGAGCTTATCACACCCGATCATCACGTGGTGTCCGGGCACGACGAACTTTGGCAACGGTGCATACTCGTGGAGAACACTTCTTGATAATTTTAGTGAAAGATCATCTTAAAATGCTACCGTCAATCAAAGCAAGATAAGATGCATAAAGGATAAACATCACATGCAATCAATATAAGTGATATGATATGGCCATCATCATCTTGTGCTTGTGATCTCCATCTCAAAGCACAATCATGATCACCATCGCCACCGGCGCGACACCTTGATCTCCATCGTAGCACCGTTGTCGTTACGCCATCTATTGCTTCTACGACTATAACTACCGCTTAGTGATAAAGTAAAGCAATTACAGTATGCGTTGCATTTCATACAATAAAGCGACAACCATATGGCTCTCGCCATTGCCGATAACTTCGTTACAAAACATGATCATCTCATACAATAAAATATAGCATCACGCCTTGGCCATATCACATCACAACATGCCCTGCAAAAACAAGTTAGACGTCCTCTACTTTGTTGTTGCAAGTTTTACGTGGCTGCTACGGGCTTAAGCAAGAACCAATCTCACCTCGCATCAAAACCACAACGATAGTTTGTCAAGTTGGTGCTGTTTTAACCTTCGCAAGGACCGGGCGTAGCCACACTCTGTTCAACTAAAGTTGGAGAAACCGACACCGCTAGTCACCGTGTGCTAAGCACGGCGGTAAAACCAGTCTCGCGTAAGCGTCTGGCGCAATGTCGGTCCGGCCGCTTCATCCAACAATACCGCCAACCAAAGTATGACATGCTTTGGTAAGCAAGATGACTTATATCGCCCACAACTCACTTGTGTTCTACTCGTGCATATAACATCAAACCATAAAACCTAGGCTCGGATGCCATTTGTTGGGGAACGTAGTAATTTCAAAAATTTCCCTACGCACACGCAAGATCATGGTGATGCATAGCAACGAGAGGGAGAGTGTTGTCTACGCACCCTCGTGGGACCGAAGCGGAAGCATTGACGCAACGTAGAGGAAGTAGTCGACGCCTTCCGGTCCAACCGATCCAAGCACCGTTATTCGGCACCTCCGAGTTCTTGACACACGTACAGCTCGATGACGCACTCGGCTTCGATCCAGCAGAGCTTCAGGAGGAGTTCCACAAGACGACGGCGTGGTGACGATCTTGATGTTCTACCGTCGCAGGGCATCGCCTAAGCACCGCTACAATATGACCGAGGTGTAATATTGTGGAGGGGGCACCGCACACGGCTAAGGAACGATCACGAAGATCAACTTGTGTGTCTATGGGGTGCCCCCTACCCCCGTATATAAAGGAGAGGAGGAGGGGAGGGCCGGCCCTCTACTATGGCGCGCCCTGGGGAGTCCTACTCCCACCGGGAGTAGGATTCCCCCTTTCCTAGTCCAACTAGGAGTCCTTCCATGTATTGGGAGTAGGAGACTAGGAAGGGGAAGAGAGAAGGGAAGGAAGGAGGGGGTGCGGCCCCTCCCCCTAGTCCAATTCGGACTAGGCCATGGGGCGCGCGCCTGCCCTAGGCAGCCCTCTCTCTTTCCCGCAGGCCCAATAAGGCCCAATACTTCTCCCGGCGAATTCCCGTAACTCTCCCAGTACTCAAAAATACCGAATCACTCGAACCTTCCGAACTCCAAATATAGTCGTCCAATATATCGATCTTTACGCCTCGACCATTTCGAGACTCCTCGTCATGTCCCCGATCTCACCCGGACTCGAACTCCTTCGGTACATCAAAACTCATAAACTCATAATATAACATCGCCATCGAAACCTTAAGCGTGCGGACCCTACGGTTCGAGAACAATGTAGACATGACCGAGACACGCCTCCGGTCAATAACCAATAGCGGGACCTGATGCCCATATTGGTTCCTACATATTCTACGAAGATCTTTATCGGTCGATCCGCATAACAACATACGTTCTTCCCTTTGTCATCGGTATGTTACTTGCCCGAGATTCGATCGTCGGTATCCAATACCTAGTTCAATCTTGTTACCGCAAGTCTCTTTACTCGCTCCGTAATACATCATCTCGCAACTAACTCATTAGTTGCAATGCTTGCAAGGCTTAAGTGATGTGCATTACCGAGAGGGCCCAGAGATACCTCTCCGACATTCGGAGTGACAAAACCTAATCTCAAATACGCCAACCCAACAAGTACCTTTGGAGACACCAGAGAGCACCTTTATAATCACCCGCCACGCTGTGACGCTTGGTAGCACACAAAGTGTTCCTCCGTAAACGGAGTTGCATAATCTCATAGTCATAGGAACATGTATAAGTCATGAAGAAAGCAATAGCAACATACTAAACGATCGGGTGCTAAGCTAACGGAATGGGTCATGTCAATCGATCATTCAACTAATGATGTGATCCCGTTAATCAAATAACAACTCTTTGTCCATGGTTAGGAAACATAACCATCTTTGATTAACAAGCTAGTCAAGTAGAGGCATACTAGTGACACTCTGTTTGTCTATATATTCACACATGTATTATGTTTCCGGTTAATACAATTCTAGCATGAATAATAAACATTTATCATGATATAAGGAAATGAATAATAACTTTATTATTGCCTCTAGGGCATATTTCCTTCAAAAAATGCAAAGAAAAAAATGGAAATAGCTAGTAAGTTATCACCAAAATGCAACAAAAGTTATCATGAATTAACAAAAAAAGCACACACAAAAAGAACATTCAGTAAACAAATGTGTGGTGTCTTTGCAGTAAACAAATGAATGTATTCATCATTTAGCAAACATTCAGTCACCATGAAAATGAAGATCAACATATGAGAAAGCTAAATCAGCACAGTTAGATATCAGCAAAAAAAACTTAAGTTATCTAAGAATCATCATAATAAATGCAACCAAAGTTATCATGATATCAAGTTATCACAAGAATGCTACAAAGTTATCAAGGCATTGCACTAAGAGTTATCACATGGTTGCATCATAATTATTATCTTCTATATAGGATATGCCACATTAGAAATCATCCAAATTAGTAAAGAGAGTCAAGTTGGCATCAAAAGAGGGTAACCACAATGAGTGCAAAAAATAATTTATCAGCCAATGAAAGAACATAAAATAGCAAAAAAAATCAAGAAACTAGGTTACATGCTCACCTCTTGACTGCAGCTTGGGGCAGTATGAACACGCATAAACTTGTCAAGACCTTCCAGACCACCAAATAGACAGAAATTCATGCCAAACTCAGGCTTCAACTGGACAAAAATATAGCAACATGACAGATAAGTAACAACAAAAAACAATGAAAATAAAATGCAGTTGCAAAGCAGACTGTGAACTGAAAAACATAGATATAGATTACCGGTAGTTTCTCGAAAGAAACTTTGTCAGCCTGAACATCCTTGTTGAGGACAAGAGTTATCAGCTGCTTTGTCCATACATTGATGGGAAAAGGACCATCGGGCAATACGATGCCAAGTCCAGAGAGATCAATCGCATGAATGTACAATAGCTGTTAAGAAAAACACAAGCATCATGGTAAACACAAACAAAAATCAGACAAAAAATGACAAAGAAATGATAAATGACAAAAGAGAAGGTATGAGGAAAGCATCGTCACTTACATTGTAGAAGAGAAGGCAACCCCTGGTAGGCTTGCGTTTCAACAGCGCCTTGTGCAGTTCATCAGCAATAAATTTGGACCAATTGAGATTTTTAACACCATTGATGTCACGCTGCAAGTTAAAAAACAGAAAAGAAACTGAAGTTCACCGAATGCACCACAAAAAAATATGAAAGTTACCACACTGACATATAGTAAAGTTATCAGGCACACAAGAAAGAAAATGACATATTTACAAAAAAACTTACCAGCACAGCATACCAATGGGGGCTAACTTTGTTGGAGGTGGTCGGGGCAATGACTATATTCCCCACAAGCAGAAGCCACATACGCTTGAAAGTATCATCAGAATTTTCAGAACCCTTTATGAGATCAACAAGATCAGTCATTTTAGGGGCATATCCGAGCTCGCCAAACAACTCAAGCCCTAACTCAATATCAGTTTCAGATGGGAGATTGTAAGGGACATCATTCCCTCCACGCGGCACGCCCATAACACGATGCACGATTCCTCATCGACCGGAAGCCTGCCTCGGCTGATACGACCACCTCACGCGAATTGGGGTCGTGAGATCAACAAGCCACACACTGAGATTGTTGAATAGATGGTCACATTGGATATTCTGAAGGCTAGTTAAATCCATATCATCAATGGCACCCTTACTGTCATCATTCATGTCCTTGCATGCTAGAAGAAGCGAACTGGGTGAGGCTCTGTTCCGCGGAGGAGGGCGTTTCGCCTTTTTCAAAGGAACCTCATCGATTCCATCACCATCTCCTTTACGCTTCCTCGGCATTGTTTCCCTGATACGTAGGGAAAAAAAGCAAAGCGAATGAAACCATTAGATGACTTTAAAAAACGAATATCACAATAAACTGTAACATTTATAAAAACGGTGTTTGACAAAGCAATTGGTCCATCGCACATGCTAAAAAAAAGTAAAACAGATAGCACAGGTATATAAAAAGCATGTGTGACTGATAATTGAGGCACAATGCAACTGGTAAGTTACAACCAAATTACCAGTGATAAGAAATAACATTCACACATGCTCATTAATAAACCAACCAGGACAAATGAATGAGAAATCAACGTTGTGCTGCATATAGTTAGTCTACAAAAACTTCTGGTAACTACGGTAAGATAACAGTGGTAAGTGTAAAACCATCACCATGATAAATCAACCATAACAAGACAACACCGATAAATAACAGAGTGTAAGCATCTGGTAATTTGAGTGCAATATTGTTGGCAAGTTCAATATACACATCATGATAATTGAACAGAACAAGACATAACAAGCAAATCAAGCATTGTGAACAAGCTAATTGGAGCACCACAAATGCCTAATCAATAGACACACCGCATCAAACAAAACCAACATAAAACAACATTATGTGAAAAAACTTAGGGTTACTTTTTAAATCCTCAGCCACTGATGCACAACTTGAAATCCATAAACACCAAACATTATTGGATGTCCTAAACAACCACATCCACAACAGTAACACCAAATCAAAATCCCTATTAGAACCGACCACACTTACCACCACTAAGACCTATCCACACCCACGATTACCACAAAATTAAACCAGACGACCGAACCATATTCAAATGAACTTAGAAGGCGGCCTAACCTAACCTAATAGCAACAACAACGGCCAGAATCAAAGAGTCCGAGCACCAAAAATCAATGGCTAAGCATGGAGGCGGAGCGACAGGAAATACAGAGCGGGGCGGGTGGATAGGTGGGGGAATGGGGGATGCGCTGCTCAACGTCGACTCAGAAACTAGAAGCCGGCCTTAATCTAACCTAATGGGAACAACAAACTATCGGATTCGAAGCCTCCAACCTAAATCAATGGCGGACCGGCGGCGAAGCAGAAAGAGGAAGGAAACAGGGGTGGGGAATGCGTTCCTCACCGCGGATTCAGACGCCGTCCGCCGCGAACCGGAACGCGCCACCACCAGCAACCGTCGCGCACGAGGGGGAGGGGAGCGAGAGGAGATTCGAATGGAAACGCACGAAGCAGAGGAGGAAGAAGTAGTGCAGGTGAACAGGGAGAGGGGGCGAGTGGGGATCGTGGCATTGGGCGATATGGGCGGTTTCGAGTGGACCCACAAGTCAGCGACAGAGAGCGAGCGTAACGGCTACCGCCACCCGCGCTGCGCACACCAGGGACGACGCGGGCCGTTGGATTCGGATCGAACGGCTATCGAGTCGTGCGGATTTGTAGCAAACCACCAGTCGACTGGTGGATAGATTTATCGTATAGAATATGTCTTGAATCTCAAACTTTGCAGCACAATAGAGCTTCCTAACTAGGACGTGAGATAAAACTTTCATATTTTTTGGTCCGAGGTAAATACTAAAAATAAGTTTTTTTAACCAAAAAAATCTTAATTCGTATATTTATTTGGGACGAAAAAATCTGAAAGTTTTATCCCAGATTCTAGATAGAAAGCTTTGATGTGCTGCGGAAGTTTGAAGTTCAAAACATGTTCTATGTGAGAGAAACAAAAAAGGAAAATGTACTTGCACGAATCGCGATGCGTAAAATGGATGGATAGGATAGATGGGCCTGGGTGCAGGTGTTCTAAAGTCTTGCCATGCGTGTCTTTGGCCATACCAGTGACAACAATGTTGCTGCCTAGGGCATTGATCCTCGCTAATGTGCCAAACGAACGGAAACCTAGACGAAGCACCGACTCTGGGAGGCGGTGCAGGTCCACTGTGCCGGCGCCGGAGTGTTAGCTTTTGAACTAGCTAGATCAAAACCACCCAGGAACTGTGCACGTGTAGTGCAAAGCTAGCTAGACAAGCAGGCAACTTGATTGATTCTCAAGCACCTCACACACGTACGTAGACGTATACGTGAACTTGTCCTGGCCGGCGGCCTCGGCGGAACGTCTCGACGTAGCTTTAGCGAACAGAAAAATTGATCGATGGTCAGTGCTTTACTTTGTAAATTGCTTTGATTTGGTTTCGTTGTTCGTCTGTTATAGGGGCTAATACATGTATATATAGGAGACTAGGCTAGCTATACATGACTGTGTAGGCTAGGAATCCTAATCCTATTCAATGTCCAACACGTACAAATACAGAATATTAGTGTCATGTTTAACACTAATATTCGCTCCCTTAAACATGACTTACTCGTTTTCTTTATCTAGATCCCAAATGCGACTGCTGCTACTTATAGACGTTATCGGCATTGCTTTCGCCGATCCTTCCAACATTTCAGGGACCGTCTTTAGTTTCATCGGCTTGTCCAATGCTTGACGCCAACACTGCTTCTTGGTCGTGTCTTCAATCTTCACTTGTACTTTGGTGCTTGATGAACTGTCTTTTGGATCATCTAGGGGATATCTTTTGGACCCGAGCAAGACCAAACGTCGGTCTAACTTCGAATTCCAAGCTCTTGGCGCTTGCTTCAACCCGTAAAGTGCCTTCTTGAGCTTGTAAATTTTCCTTTCTTCTCCTTTCTTCTCATAGCCGAGGGGTTGTTCCACGTACACTTCTTTTATGAGGTCACCATTGAGGAAAGAAGATTTAACATCCATATGATGAACCTTCCAATCCTCTTGCGCTGCCAAAGCTAAGAGCACTCTCATCGTCTCAATTCGAGCAACCGGTGCAAACACCTCCTCATAGTCAACTCCTTGACGTTGTACGTAGCCCTTTGCGACGAGTCTTGCCTTGTGCTTCACAATGGCACTCTTCGTGTCCTTCTTTAACTTGTAAACCCACTTCAAACCTATGGCCTTTTGGTTCGGAGGTCGGGTTACCAAAGTCCACGTGCCATTGCTCTCGATCGCCTTCATCTCCTCATCCATGGCGTGCGTCCAACTTGAACTTTTGCTCGCCTCTACGAAGTTTGCCGGCTCCTCAACTATGAGTAAACATAAATCAGAGTACTCGAGTGTAACTAGCTTTGCGTACTTGTAGACTTTCTTGAGGGGCTTGTAGCGACGAGGCCCGGAAGAATCCGTTGTGGCTTGCGAAGGAGGCGACACAAATTGTGTCGGCGTCGATGCACCTGAGGAAGACGGTTGAGTCTCGGGCGTGGTAGATGCCGGGTCGTTGGCATCTGCGTCGTCGGCGTAGTCATCATGACCGTGACCATCATCTTGATTGTCATCATCACTATGCGCCTCGTTGTCGATGTCGTTGCCGAGATCTCTACCCGTGTCTTGCGCGTTGTTGTCGCTATCACCTTGCGACCCATGCGCGTTGTCGTTGGTGTCGGCACCATGATGATCACTACCATTGTGGTCACCTTGGTTGGGCGTCTTGCCAACCACCTGGACGTCCTCCCCTGCATCATCATAAGTTGGAAATTCAACTGTGAATATGTTACCATTTGGAGCATCGTGGGCTGGTGCGTTCCAATTCCATGCTTGGTTTTCTTCAAACACAACATCGCATGAAATCCGTAGACGCTGAAAGAACATGCGGTGCCCCCATGTTTGGTTTTGGTAATTAATGAAAATCTCTATGGACTAATGGTTGCCTTGAGTTATATTTGAAGGGTTTGTCCATAGGCTTTTCTTGGAGTCCATTTGTTGGTTTCAAGGAGAGTTTGTGATGACCAAGGTGCTATTAAGGAATTATCCAAAGGTTGGTCATATGAGTGTTGTGCTTATAGCAAGCATGTCTTGAAGAAGAAGAGTGTGTGATCATTCATGTTTACCTTCAAGACATCATCCAAATGAAGAGAGTTGGAAAGATTCAAGGTTGATCAAGACTAAGTCAAAGAGTGAATCAAGTTGATCAACACACAAAGCATAGAAGATGTACCGAGAGGGATCAAGCGATCCCATGGTATGGTAAGCATGTCAATTACGCTTTGTGTACTAACCCATGATCTTCGTGAGAGTTCTTTGTGGGGTTAGGTTGTGGTATGCAAGTTCAACTGAAGCATCACGAAGAGATCAAATGCTTGAAGCTTGTCGTCCATTGTGGTGACAATGGACTTGTGAAGATGTGCGAAAGAGAGGCACACCCATAGTGGAGTATGGGGGAGCAATCAACTAGTCTTCATCGAGCCAACGCAATCAAGAAAGGTGGTCCAACTTGAGGGAGTCAAGATCGTCATCATCTAGCTCAAGTGGACCATGTGCAAGGCAAAGGTTTGCCCTTTATTTCTATTTTACCGGTCTCATGGTAGTTGTGGGAGACCGGGTTATAGGATCGATTGCCGTACTATCAAGGGGGGCTCTCAATGAGTTGCTTGATCGTATCATTCGTAGAGAGCTCAAACCATTGCATCCTTGCATCATCTTTATTAGTTCTTGTTTGGTTCTTCTCCTTGTGAGTTTTGGAGCTTATGGTCATGTTTATGGCAAGCTCGAGTTCATCAAAAACGGAGTTCACATGCATCTTCTATGATGTTTTCGATGTTGGAGGGTATGTCGGTTCTTCTCTTTTGGAGGTTTCACTCCTTTGTTTGCTAAGCATACCTCTCCTGTCGCTGTTTTGATGCTACTCGTCTTCCTCTATCCAACAAGCTTGAGTTTGCTCAATTCGGAGCTCATTTGAATAAGTTATGGCAGTTCTGGTTTTCCTTGGAGTATACTTTGTTTTCGTGGTAGTGGCTTAAGGGTGGCGCCAATGGTAGTACCGCGGTCCTCAGCGGTAGTACCGCCGAAGCTCTCAAGCGGTAGTACCGCTCCACGAAGCGGTAGTACCGCTCTCAGCAGTAGTACCGCTCCAAGAGCGGTAGTACCGCTTGTGGGCTTCGGCCGTAGTACCGCAGTGGTTCCGGGCTACTACCGCCTCGATTCGAGAACGATATTTTTCGTGTCGGGTTTTGCGGTACTAGGAGCGGTAGTAGTGGCGGTAGTACCGCTCCAAGCGGTAGTACCGCTCTTACTCCCACGGTAGTACCGCCTGGGGCAGGACCTGCCTTCCTCGTCGTGTAGTAATGCCGTTGGGTGGGAGCGGTAGTACCGCTCTCAGCAGTAGTACCGTCCTGCCCAAGCGGTAGTACCGCTCTGTGCGGGGATGTACAGTGGGGTAAGGGTTGGATTGGTTCCCCCACTATATAAAGGTGTCTTCTTCCCAATGAACCTTATCCTTTGAGCTCGTGTTCTTCCCCCATTGTTGACCTTCTTTGAGCTTGCTAACTCTCAATCCCTCCATGGATTCTTGCTAGTTTTTTAGGGAAAAGAGAGAGGAGATCTAGATCCACGTTTCCACCAATCACTTTCTCCTCTAAGTGAGGGGAACCCCTTGGATCTAGATCTTGGAGTTCTTCGTGTTCTTCTTTCGTTGTTCCTCTCATTTTCCTCCCTAGCATTAGTTGCTTCGGTGGGATTTGGGAGAGAAGGACTTGGGCACTCCGTGTGCCCTTGCCATTGCATTTGGTGCATCGGTTTGAGTTCTCCACGTGGTACGTGGAAGTTACAAGTTGAGAAGCTTATTACTCTTGGGTGCTTGGTGCCCTTGAGCTTGTTCCTCTTGGGTGCTTGGGCGCCCTAGACGGTTGGTGGTGTTCGGAGCTCAATCATTGTGGTGTAAAGCTCTGGGCAAGCGTCGGGGTCTCCAATTAGGTTGTGGAGATCGCCCCGAGCAATTTGACGGGTTCCGGTGACCGCCCCCAAGGGTTGCCAAAGTGTACGGGTTCGGTGACCGCCCCCAAGGGTTGCCATTTGTACGGGTTCGGTGACCGCCCTCAAGGGTCCCTTAGTGGAATCATGGCATCTTGCATTGTGCGAGGGCGTGAGGAGATTACGATGGCCCTAGTGGCTTCTTGGGGAGCATTGTGCCTCCACACCGCTGCAAACGGAGATTAGCATCCGCAAGGGTGTGAACTTCGGGATACATCGTCGTCTCCGCGTGCCTCGGTTATCTCTTACCCGAGCTCTTTACTTATGCACTTTACTTTGTGATAGCCATATTGTTTCTTGTCATATATCTTTCTATCACCTAAGTAGTTTTTCTTGCTTAGCATAAGTCGTTGGTGCACATAGGTGAGCCTAGTTGTTGTAGGTTTTGTGCTTGACAAATTAACCGCTAGGTTTATTCCGCATTTGTTCAAGCCTCAACCGTAATTATTTTAAAGCGCCTATTCACCCCCCTCTAGGCGACATCCACGATCTTACAGACGCTTTGTTCGTGGATCGTAGAAGCGGTATGCCTTGGTACTAGAGCTCCTCTCGTATCCGATGAACACCATCTTGGTGCTACGATCAACAAGCTTTGCGAGATGCGGCTCCGCCGTATTCACATGCGCCACGCACCCGAACGTTCGTAGTTGAGACACATTCGGCTTACGTTCGTAAATTGTTTCATACGGAGTCTTTCTGATCACCGCCTTCGTTGGAGCCCGATTGCGAAGATAGACCGTTGTCGATACAGCTTCTCCCCAAAATGTCCCCAGCAAGTTCTTGCTCTTGAGTAAACTTCTCGCCATGTCAACGATGGTTCGATTGCGCCTTTCAACAACCCCGTTCTGCTGTGGCGTATAAGGTGCAGTGAGGAACCTTTTTATGCCAATCTTCTCGCAGTAGTCGTTGAACTCATTTGACATAAACTCGCCGCCGTGATCTGTCTGTAGAGCGCGAACCTTCAGCTTGTGTTCCATCTCCATTGCAGCCTTCAGCTTCTTGAATGCTTCAAACGCCTCATCTTTAGATCGTAGGAGAACGACCCACATGTATCTCGAGTAGTCATCTACCACTAGGAAGAAATACTTCTTTCCTCCGTGAGTTGCTGGGGTGATAGGGCCACATAGATCACCATGGAGCAGCTCGAGTGCATCACTTGCACGATAGGTAGATCGAAAGCGAGGAACGGCTGCGGTGCTGTTTTCCAACCAAGCACCCGTCACATACTCGATCAACATGGTCGATAAATGGCATCCCAGATACCATCTCCATCTTCGACATCTTCAAGGCGTAGAAATTAACGTGTCCAAATCTAGCATGCCATAACCACGAATCATCATCACTCTTGGCGAGCCAACACTCCAGTTGAGATTGATCAAGGTTGAGGATATAGAGCCTGTTCCGCGTGCGATTCACACGCGCTAGCACGTTCCGGAGGTTGTCGAAGATTGTCATCACTCTGCTCTCAATATCCACCTTCCATCCATTCTCGTCAAGTTTCCCGACATAGATGATGTTGTTACGAAGCCATGGGATGTAGTACACTCCGGTGAGTATGCGATGTTCTCCTGTGAGACCCTCGAAGAGGACAGAACCTTGCCCGCGAATCTCCACATTTGAACCATCACCGAACTTGACTGAGCCTTGAACATCATATTCTAGCTCGAGGAAAACTTCTCCTTGCACCCGTCATGTGGTTACTGGCACCCTAGATACCACGACACGTTCTGGCTTCCGGATAACTGATACCAATTGTTGGCTTTTGAACTGGCTAGATCAAAACCACCCAGGAACTGTGCACGTGTAGTGCAAAGCTAGCTAGACAAGCAGGCAACTTGATTGATTCTCAAGCACCTCACACACGTACGTAGACGTATACGTGAACTTGTCCTGGCCGGCGGCCTCGGCGGAACATCTCGACGTAGCTTTAGCGAACAGAAAAAATGATCGATGGTCAGAGGCTCGTATCGAGCCTTGCTTTACTTTGTATTGCTTTGATCTGGTTTCGTTGTTCATCTGTGATAGGGGCTGATACATGTATATATAGGAAACTAGGCTAGCTATACATGATCGTGTAGGCTAGGAATCCTAATCCTATTCAATGTCCAACACTTATCCTATCCGGACACGCACACGTACAAATACGGAATATTAGCGTCATGTTTAACACTAATACAGAGTCAGAAGGAAATATGCCCTAGAGGCAATAATAAAGTTATTATTTATTTCCTCATATCATGATAAATGTTTATTTCATGCTAGAATTGTATTAACCGGAAACATGATACATGTGTGAATACATAGACAAACACATAGTCACTAGTATGCCTCTACTTGACTAGCTCATTAATCAAAGATGGTTATGTTTCCTGACCATAGACATGTGTTGTCATTTGATTAATGGGATCACATCATTAGGAGAATGATGTGATTGACATGACCCATTCCGTTAGCCTAGCACTTGATCGCTTAGTATACTGCTATTGCTTTCTTCATGACTTATACAAAGTTCCTCAAGCAACTATGAGATTGTGCAACTCCGTATACCGAAGAACACTTTGTGTGCTACCAAACGTCACAACGAATCGGGTGATTATAAAGGTGCTCTCAGGTGTTTCGAAGGTACATGTTGAGTTGGCATAATTCGAGATTAGGATTTGTCACTCCGATTGCTCGGAGAGGTATGTCTGGCCCTCTCGGTAATACTCATCACCTAAGCCTTGCAAGCATGTAACTAATGAGTTAGTTATGAGATGATGTATTACGGAACGAGTAAAGAGACTTGCCAAGAAAGAGATTGAACTAGGTATTGATACCGACGATCAAATCTCGGGCAAGTAACATACCGATGACAAAGGAACAACGATGTTGTTATGCGGTTTGACCGATAAAGATCTTCGAGAATATGTAGGAACCAATATGGGCATCCAGGTCCCGCTATTGGTTATTGACCGAGAATGGTTTTAGGTCATGTCTACATAGTTCTCGAACCCGTAGGGTCCGCACGCTTAACGTTGATGACAGTTTTATTATGAGTTTATAAGTTTTGATGTACCGAAGTTTGTTTGGAGTCCCGGATGTGATCACGGACATGACGAGGAGTCTCGGAATGGTCGAGACATAAAGATTGATATATTGGAAGCCTATGTTTGGACATCGGAATGGTTCCGGGTGAAATTGGCATTTTACCGGAGTACCGGGAGGTTACCGGAACCCCCCGGGGGATTAATGGGCCTACATGGGCCAAGAGGGAGAAGAGGAAGGAGCAAGGAGGGGGCCGCGCGCCCCTCCCCCTCCTAGTCCGAATAGGACAAGGGAAGGGGGCGGCGCCCCCTTCCTACCCTCCTCCTCCTCTTTCCCCCTTCTCTCCTAGTCCAACTTGGAAAAGGGGAGTCCTACTCCCGGTGGGAGTAGGACTCCCCCCTTGGCGCGCCCCCTTAGGCCGGCGGCCTCCTCCCCCCTGGCTCCTTTATATACGGGGGGGCACCCCATAGACACACAAGTTGATCTACGGATCGTTCCTTAGCCGTGTGCGGTGCCCCCTTCCACCATATTCCACCTCGGTTCAATCGTCCGCAGAGTTTAGGCAAAGCCCTGCGCCGGTAGAACATCATCATCGCCACCACGCCGTCGTGCTAACGGAACTCATCTCCGAGCTCACCTGGATCGGAGGCCGGAGATCGTCATCGAGCTGAACGTGTGCTGAACTCGGAGGCTCCGTACGCTCGGTGCTTGGATCGGTCGGATCGTGAAGACGACGACTACATCAACCGCGTTGTGCTAACGCTTCGCTTACGGTCTACAAGGGTACGTGGGCGAACACTCTCCTCTCGTTGCTATGCCATCACCATGATCTTGCGTGTGCGTAGGATTTTTTGAAATTACTACGCTCCCCAACAAAGGCATCCGAGCCTAGGTTTTATGCGTTGATGTTATATGCACGAGTAGAACACAAGTGAGTTGTGGACGATATAAGTCATACTGCCTACCAAAGATGTCATACTTTGGTTCAGCGGTATTGTGAGATGAAGCGCCCGGACCGACATTATGCGTCTGACGGTTACGCGAGACTGGTTTCACTGCTACGAGCACTCGTGCTTAAAGGTGGCTGGCGGGTGTCTGTCTCTCTCACTTTAGTTGAACTGAGTGTGGCTACGCCCGGTCCTTGCGAAGGTTAAAACGGAGTCTATTTGACAAACTATCGCTTGTGGTTTTGATGCGAGGTGAGAACGGTTCTTGCTAAGCCCGTAGCAGCTACGTAAAATTTGCAACAACAAAGTAGAGGACGCCTAACTTGTTTTTGCAGGCATGTTGTGATGTGATATGGTCAAGACGTGATGCTATATTTTATTGTATGAGATGATCATGTTTTGTAACCGGTTATCGGCAATCGGCAGGAGCCTATGGTTGTCGCTTATTGTATGAAATGCAACGCATACGTAATTGCTTTACTTTATCACTAAGCGGTAGCGATAGTCGAGAAGCAATAGATGGCGAACGACAACGATGCTACGATGGAGATCAAGGTGTCGCGCCGGTGACGATGGTGATCATGACGGTGCTTCAAGATGGAGATCACAAGCACAAGATGATGATGGCCATATCATATCACTTATATTGATTGCATGTGATGTTTATCCTTTATGCATCTTATCTTGCTTTGATTGACGGTAGCATTTTAAGATGATCTCTCACTAAAATTATCAAGAAGTGTTCTCCCTGAGTATGCACCGTTGCCAAAGTTCATCGTGCCGAGACACCACGTGATGATCGGGTGTGATAAGCTCTACGTCCATCTACAACGGGTGCAAGCCAGTTTTGCACACGCAGAATACTCAGGTTAAACTTGACGAGCCTAGCATATGCAGATATGGCCTCGGAACAGAGAGACCGAAATGTCGAGCGTGAATCATATAGTAGATATGATCAACATAGTGATGTTCACCATTGAAAACTACTCCATCTCACATGATGATCGGTTATGGTTTAGTTGATTTGGATCACGTGATCACTTAGATGACTAGAGAGATGTCTGTCTAAGTGGGAGTTCTTAAGTAATATGATTAATTGAACTTAAATTTATCATGAACTTAGTACCCGATAGTATCTTGCTTGTCTATGTTTGTTTGTAGATAGATGGCTCGTGCTGTTGTTCCGTTGAATTTTAATGTGTTCCTTGAGAAAGGAAAGTTGAAAGATGATGGTAGCAATTACACGGATCGGGTCCGTAACTCGAGGATTATCCTCATTGCTGCACGTAAGAGTTACGCCCCGAAGCACCGCTGGGTGCCAGCTTCTTCTTGATCTGTAACCGACGACGTTAAGAACGTCTGGCGAGCAAAGCTGATGACTACTCTATAGTTCAAGGTGCCATGCTTTATGGCTTGGAACCGGTCTTCAACGACGTTTTGAACGTCATGGAGCATATGAGATGTTCCAGAGTTGAAGTTAATATTTCAAGCAAATGCCCGGATTGAGAGATATGAAGTCTCCAATAAGTTCTATAGCTGCAAGATGGAGGAGAATAGTTCACGGTGAACACATACTCGTAATGTCGGGTATAATAATCACTTGATTCAACCGGGAGTTAATCTTCACGATGATAGTGTCATTGATGAAATTCTCCAATCATCGCCACCAAGCTACAAGAGCTTCGTGATGAACTATAATATGCAAGGGATGAATAAGACTATTCGAGCTCTTCGCGATGCCGAAAGCAGCGAGGTAGAAATCAATAAGGAGCATCAAGTGTTGATGGTCAACAAGACCACTAGTTTCAAGAAGAAGGGCAAAGGGAAAAAGAAGGGGAACTTCAAGAAGAACAGCAAGCAAGTTGCTGCTCAAGAGAAGAAACCCAAGTCTGGACCTAAGCCTGAAATCGAGTGCTTTTATCGCAAGCGATCGTCACTTTGAGCGGAACTGCCCCAAGTATTTGGTAGATAGAAGGATGGCAAAGTGAACAAAGGTATATGTGCTATACGTGTTATTGATGTGTACCTAACTAGAGCTCGTAGTAGCACTGGTATTTGATAATCGGTTCATTGCTAATATTTGCAACTCAAACAGGACTACGGAATAAGCGAGCATCGCCAAAGACAAGGTGACGATGCGCTGGGAAACGGTTCCAAAGTCGATGTGATCGCGGTCGGCACGCTACCTCTACATCTACCTTCGGATTAGTTTTAGACCTGAATAATTGTTATTTGGTGCCGCGTTGAGCATGAACATTATATCTGGATCTTGTTTGATGCGAGACGGTTATTCATTTAAATCAGAGAATAATGGTTGTTCTATTTATATGAGTAATATCTTTTATGGTCATGCACCCTTGAAGAGTGGTCTATTTTTATTGAATCTCAATAGTAGTGATACGCATATTCATAATGTTGAAGCCAAAAGATGCAGAGTTGATAATGATAGTGCAACTTATTTGTGGCACTGCGTTTAGGTCATATCGGTGTAAAACGCATGAAGAAACTCCATACTGATGGACTTCTGGAATCACTTGATTATGAATCATTTGGTACTTGCGAACCGTGCCTCATAGGCAAGATGACTAAAACACCGTTCTCCGGAACTATGGGGAGAGCAACAGATTTGTTGGAAATCATACATACAGATGTATGTGGTCCGATGAATATTGAGGCTCGTGGTGGATATCGTTATTTTCTCACCTTCACAGATGATTTGAGCAGATATGGGTATATCTACTTAATGAAGCACAAGTCTGAAACATTTGAAAAGTTCAAAGAATTTCAGAGTGAAGTAGAAAATCATCGTAACAAGAAAATAAAGTTTCTACGATCTGATCGTGGAGGAGAATATTTGAGTTACGAGTTTGGTTTACATTTGAAACAATGTGGAATAGTTTCGCAACTCACGCCACCTGGAACACCACAATGAAATGGTGTGTCCGAACGTCGAATCGTATTTTACTTGATATGGTGCGATCTATGATGTCTCTTACCAATTTACCGCTATCGCTTTTGGGGTTATGCTTTAGAGACAGCTGCATTCACGCTAAATAGGGCACCATCTAAATCCGCTGAGACGAAGCCTTATGAACTATGGTTTGGCAAGAAACCAAAGTTGTCGTTTTAAAGTTTGGGGCTGCGATGCTTATGTGAAGAAACTTCAACCAGATAAGCTCGAACCCAAATCGAGAAATGTGTCTTCATAGGATACCCAAAAGAGATCATAGGTACACCTTCTATCACAGATCCGAAGGTAAGACATTCGTTGTTAAGAATGGATCCTTTCTAGAGAAGGAGTTTCTCTCGAAAGAAGTGAGTGGGAGGAAAGTAGAACTTGATGAGATAATCAGATCTACTCCCTTATTGGAAGGTAGTTCATCACGAGAACCGGTTCTGTGACGACTACACCAATTAGTGAGGAAGCTAATGATATTGATCATGAAACTTCAGATCAAGTTTCGCTGAACCTCGTAGGTCTACCAGAGTAAGATTCGCACTGAGTGGTACGGTAATCCTATTCGAAGTCATGTTACTTGACCATGATGAACCTACGAACTATGAGGAAACGATGATGAGCCCAAATTCCGCAAAATGGCTAGAGGCCATGAAATCGAGATGGGATCCATGTATGAAAACAAAGTGTGGATTTTGGTTGACTTGCCCGATGATCGGCAAGCCATTGAGAATAAATGGATCTTTAAGAAGAAGACCGACGATGGTAATGTTAATGTCTATAAAGCTCGACTTGTTGCAAAAGGTTTTCGACAAGTTCAAGGGGTTGACTACGATGAGACTTTCTCACCAGAAGCGATGCTTAAGTCTGTCTCAATCATGTTGGCTATTGCTGCATTTCATGATTATGAAATTTGGCAAATGGATGTCAAGACTGTATTCTTGAATGGATTTCTAGAAGAAGAGTTGTATATGATGCAGCCGGAAGGTTTTGTTGATCCAAAAGGTGTCGACAAAGTGTGCAAGCTCCAGCGCTCCATTTATGGACTGGTGCAAGCATCTCGAGTTGGAATAAACGCTTTGGTAGTGTAATCAAAGCATATGGTTTTATATGCACTTTTGGAGAAGCCTCAGATTTACAAGAAAGTGAGTGGGAGCTCTGTAGCATTTCTAGTTTTATATGTTGATGACATATTAATTGGAAATGATATAGAATTTCTGGATAGCATAAAGGGATACTTGAATAAAAGTTTTTCAATGAAAGACCTCGGTGAAGCTGCTTACATATTGGGCATCAAGATCTATAGAGATAGATCAAGATGCTTAATAGGACTTTCACAAAGCACATACCTTGACAAAATTTTGAAAAAGTTCAAAATGGATCGAGCAAAGAAAGGATTCTTGCACGTGCTACAAGGTGTGAAGTTGAGTCAAACTCAATGCCCGACCACAATGCAGAAGATAGAGAGAATATGAAAATGTTCCTATGCTTCAGCCATAGGCTCTATCATGTATGCAATGTCTGTGTACCGGACCGACGATGCTTAGCAATAAGTTTGGCAGAAGGTACCAAAGTAATCCAGAGTGGATCATCGGACAGCGGTCAAGAACATCCCAAATACCGAAAAGGACTAAGGATATGTTTCTCGATATGGGGGTGACAAAGAGCTAGTCGTAAATGGTTACGCCGATGTAAGCTTTAACACCGATCCGGACGATTCTAAATCGCAAACCGGATACGTGTTTTTATTAAACGGTGGAGCTGTAAGTTGGTGCAGTTCTAAACAAAGCGTCGTGGCGGGATCTACATGTGAAGCGGAGTACATAGCTGCTTCTGAAGCAGCGAATGAAGGAGTCTGGATGAAGGAGTTCATTTCCGATCTAGGTGTCATACCTAGTGCATCGGGACCAATGAAGATCTTCTGTGACAATACTGGTGCTATTGCCTTGGCAAAGGAATCCAGATTTCACAAGAGGACCAAGCACATCAAGAGACGCTTCAATTCCATTCGGGACCAAGTCCAAGTGGGAGACATAGAGATTTGTAAGATACATACGGATCTGAATGTTGCGCACCGTTAACTAAGCCTCTCTCACGAGCAAAACATGATCAGCACCAAGACTCCATGGGTGTTAGAATCATTACTATGTAATCTAGATTATTGACTCTAGTGCAAGTGGGAGATCAAGGAAATATGCCCTAGAGGCAATAATAAAGTTATTATTTATTTCCTCATATCATGATAAATGTTTATTATTCATGCTAGAATTGTATTAACCGAAACATGATACATGTGTGAATACATAGACAAACACATAGTCACTAGTATGCCTCTACTTGACTAGCTCATTAATCAAAGATGGTTATGTTTCCTGACCATAGACATGTGTTGTCATTTGATTAATGGGATCACATCATTAGGAGAATGATGTGATTGACATGACCCATTCCGTTAGCCTAGCACTTGATCGTTTAGTATACTGCTATTGCTTTCTTCATGACTTATACAAAGTTCCTGCAACTATGAGATTGTGCAACTCCCGTATATCGGAAGAACACTTTGTGTGCTACCAAACGTCACAACGTAACTGGGTGATTATAAAGGTGCTCTACAGGTGTTTCCGAAGGTACATGTTGAGTTGGCATAATTCGTGATTAGGATTTGTCACTCCGATTGTTGGAGAGGTATCTCTGGGCCCTCTCGGTAATACTCATCACCTAAGCCTTGCAAGCATGTAACTAATGAGTTAGTTATGAGATGATGTATTACGGAACGAGTAAAGAGACTTGCCAATAACGAGATTGAACTAGGTATTGGATACCGACGATCAAATCTCGGGCAAGTAACATACCGATGACAAAGGGAACAACGTATGTTGTTATGCGGTTTGACCGATAAAGATCTTCGTAGAATATGTAGGAACCAATATGGGCATCCAGGTCCCGCTATTGGTTATTGACCGAGAATGGTTTTAGGTCATGTCTACATAGTTCTCAAACCCGTAGGGTCCGCACGCTTAACGTTTCGATGACAGTTTTATTATGAGTTTATAAGTTTTAATGTACCAAAGTTTGTTCGGAGTCCCGGATGTGATCACGGACATGACGAGGAGTCTCGGAATGGTCGAGACATAAAGATTGATATATTGGAAGCCTATGTTTGGACATCGGAATGGTTCCGGGTGAAATCGGCATTTTACCGGAGTACCGGGATGTTACCGGAACCCCCCGGGGGATTAATGGGCCTACATGGGCCAAGAGGGAGAAGAGGAAGGAGCAAGGAGGGGGCCGCGTGCCCCTCCCCCTCCTAGTCCGAATAGGACAAGGGAAGGGGGGCGGCGCCCCCCCTTTCCTTCCCCTCCTCCTCCTCTTTCCCCCTTCTCTCCTACTCCAACTTGGAAGAGTAGGACTCCCCCCTTGGCGCGCCCCCTTAGGCCGGCGGCCTCCTCCCCCTGGCTCCTTTATATACGGGGGCAGGGGGCACCCCATAGACACACAAGTTGATCTACGGATCGTTCCTTAGCCGTGTGCGGTGCCCCCCTTCCTCCATATTCCACCTTGGTCATATCGTCGCAGAGTTTAGGCGAAGCCCTGCTCCGGTAGAACATCATCATCGTCACCACGCCGTCGTGCTGACGGAACTCATCTCCGGAGCTCAGCTGGATCGGAGGCCGGAGATCGTCATCGAGCTGAACGTGTGCTGAACTCGGAGGCTCCGTACGTTCGGTGCTTGGATCGGTCGGATCGTGAAGACGTACGACTACATCAACTGCGTTGTGCTAACGCTTCCGCTTACGGTCTACGAGGGTACGTGGACGAACACTCTCCCCTCTCGTTGCTATGCCATCACCATGATCTTGCGTGTGCGTAGGAATTTTTTTGAAATTACTACGTTCCCCAACAGAGTCGACGCTGAACAGGTCGTCCACGTTGAGCTTGTACTGAGCGTACCCCCTTGGGTCGTCTAGCGCCACGTACAGATGCCGCCGCTGCTGCGGCAGCTGGTTGGATCTGCGGCAGCAGCCACCGCCTTGCCGATCCGACCATGTCCTCCCAGCGGCCACTTGCGTGGGTTCCCTATATCTGCTGCCCGTGGTGTAAGGGGTTCTTCCACCGATAACAGCAGGGATGGCACCGCCGCATGCAGGTCGCGGACTAGACGAAGATGGGAGAGAACGTGCTAAGGCCAGGCGAGAAAGGATTGCCACATTATGTGCCGGCCCGGGATACCGCTACGATTGTAGCGTCAGAGACGGATCCAACTAGCTAGGATGACGGCGGTGGCGCTGGGTCGGGTATCGGCAGCGCGCGGCTAGATTGATTGGCAGCGGCTTAGGGTGCAAAAGCTGGATGGGTTACATTCCTTCGGGAATGAATAAGGAAATAGCAAATCTGAATAAAGTATACTAATAATGTCATCCAACGCATTACGCGAATCATCTCCTCTTTATTCCTCTTATATATTATATAATATCAGCCTAACCTCGATTCAAAAAACCGACCTTCGCTGCTTCCACACCGGGCGGGCAATCATCCTGATCGCCACCGGAGACCGCACCGCCTGTTGATACGTCCATTTTGCATCATGCTTTTATATCAATATTTATTGCATTATGGGTTGTTATTACACATTATATATCAATACTTATGGCTATTCTCTCTTATTTTACAAGGTTTACCATGAAGAGGGGGATTGCCGACAGTTAGAATTCTGGCCGGAAAAGGAGCAAACATTGGAAACCTATTCCGTACAGCTCCAAAAATCCTGAAACTCAACGGAACTTATTTTTGGAATTAATAAGAATTATTGAGCGAAAAACACCGGAGGGGCCACACCTGGCGGGGAGGGTGAGGCGCGCCACCCTCGCCGGGCGCGCTCTGCCTCCTGGCCCCCTGGTGGCCCTCCTGTGCCCATCTTCTGCTATATGAAGGCTTTTACCCTGAAAAAAATCGTGGACAAGCTTACGGGACAAAACTCCGCCGCCACGAGGCGGAACCTTGGCGGAACCAATCTAGAGCTCCGGCAGAGCTGTTCTGCCGGGGAAACTCCCCTCCGGGAGGGGGAAATCACCACCATCGTCATCACCAACGATCCTCTCATCAGGAGGGGGTCAATCTCCATCAACTTCTTCACCAGCACCATCTCCTCTCAAAATCCTAGTTCATCTCTTGTATCCAGTCTTGTATCAAAACCACAAATTGGTACCTGAGGGTTGCTAGTAGTGTTGATTACTCCTTGTAGTTGATGCTAATTGGTTTACTTGGTGAAAGATCATATGTTCAGATCCTTAATGCATATTGATACTCCTCTGATTATGAACATGAATATGCTTTGTGAGTAGTTACGTTTGTTCCTGAGGACATGGGTGAAGTCTTGCTATTAGTAGTCATGTGAATTTGGTATTCGTTCGATATTTTGATGAGATGTATGTTGTCCCTCATCTGGTGGTGTTATGTGAACGTCGACTACATGACACTTCACCATTATTTAGGCCTAGAGGAAGGCATTGGGAAGTAATAAGTAGATGATGGGTTGCTAGAGTGTCAGAAGCTTAAACCCTAGTTTATGCGTTGCTTCGTTAGGGGCTGATTTGGATCCATATGTCTAATGCTATGGTTAGGTTTACCTTAATACTTCTTTTGTAGTTGCGGATGCTTGCAATAGGGGTTAATCATAAGTGGGATGCTTGTCCAAGTAAGGGCAGTACCCAAGCATCGGTCCATCCACATATCAAATTATAAAGTACCGAACGCGAATCATATGAACGTGATGAAAACTAGCTTGACGATAATTCCCATGTGTCCTCGGGAGCTCTTTTCTCATTATAAGAAATTGTCCAGGCTTGTCCTTTGCTACAAAAAGGATTGGGCCACCTTGTTGCACTTTATTTACTTTCATTGCTTGTTACCCATTACAATTTATCTGATCACAAAACTATCTATTACCTACAATTTCAGTGCTTGCAGAGAAAACCTTACTAAAAACCGCTTATCATTTCTTTCTGCTTCTCGTTGGGTTCGACACTCTTACTTATCAAAAAGACTACGATAGATCCCGTACACTTATGGGTCATCACCCGTACGCAGAGTTCCTGTGCCAAACGTGTTAAATAGCTGCCCTAAAGAGTCTTTTTCCCGAACCTTGATCCTGATTTTTCTTTCTCACACCGGTCATCTTGATTGGCACTTTTTTCTAATATATGATCATTTTTTGCATGATAAAATATGTGTTTCATTCATATCATAAAGATCAAAATACAAGTCACATAAAGAGCGACATGACAAAACTGA
Organism: Aegilops speltoides; assembly: GCA_021437245.1. Taxonomy (NCBI): domain Eukaryota; kingdom Viridiplantae; phylum Streptophyta; class Magnoliopsida; order Poales; family Poaceae; genus Aegilops; species Aegilops speltoides. Next base: position 485,027,730 of record CM038147.1, read on the forward strand.
AAAGACATCAGAACGTCTCTGGGCTTGACACCAACGCCCGTCACCTGCCTCCGGCACCTGAACAACAACCACAAAGGAAAGAATGACGGATCACCTTCTCACTCGAGCTCTACGCGGCTTCGTCCAAAGGTGGCTCACCAAAGGTGAAGCCATTTCCATGAATCAGACCGGTGCGACACCTCGGACACGCCAATGAACTCCAGATCTGACACCTCACCATGTCTAAGAAGTCGAAGGAGGAAATCATACCTGCCATCCATCAACCACGAACCCAGCACAAGTTCCATCTTTCACATGTCGTCGATGCAGACCACAATCTGCATCCGCTCTTAGACTATCTCCCAAGCTCCGCGTCAACACTAGAGCAGACGCCGTCGCAACGGCGCAGCTCGAGGACACAAGTCCACCACAAGGATACCGCCATTGCCATGACATCCCCGCTTGAACATACTGGTTCCTGAATCCATCACCGACCATATAAATGACCGCCCCGCCGGAGAAGAATCTGAATCTTCTTTATTCAGCACCACCGTCGCCGCCACCGAAGCCAAGACGTCAATGATCCAAAAACCTAAACTAGTAGGGCCCTAGAAACTAAAGCTAAAACGATCCATCAGCGTTGACTACCATCGGCAGCTTCGTCACCTCTAGACATCACACAGGCGCACAACAGGTGGTGTGGCGGACAGGTACGTACTCCGGCAACGAGTGCTCCGGCTACTCAGGGGCCCCAATACTTCGTGGCCTCACGGGTGCCCGATTCTCATCCACGAAAGCTAAGCGGTGCCGGTAATGCTACTTCTGAAACAATACTCTTTTCCCATGGTTTCCCGTAAACTCACCGACATAGGCAATAGGCTCGCTCTGATATGGTCTGAGGCATCATGTGCGAGCATCGGGTAGAGGAACTCGACACATTGATGTGAAAATTTCAACAAACTCACTAGAGCACGTGGGACGCGGCTGCCGCATTTTCGGCCGGAGGTGACAACCTCGAGCTCTGATGCGGGAAGCTGCAAATTAAGAGCAAAATATCAGATAGAGTTCAATGGCGCAGTGTGACGCGAATGGAATCGACAAGGCTCACCGGTGAGGGCAATCTTCGGCGTGCAACAGGGCAGCGTGGCGGGGGACTCGATTCCAAATCCAAGCTCGCCTCCGGCACGTCGACGGCCTGCGCAACACAGAGGTGGGAGCGGGCTCTCGTCGCGCGGTGGTGCTGGCGATAGCGGCACCGCTTCAACCAACTTAGCGGCCCGGGGAGCCGAAGGTTGGGGATAGATCTGACGGATGACCGACGGCAACAACGTCAACTCGGATCAGGTTACCCCAATGTTACGCTATTGCCTTTTTAGCCTACGCTTGCTGCTTGCAACATGGATTCGATAGATCTATCGAATCCATACTTTCCCCGCCCCGAAGCGAGACTCTATCTAAATCTCAAATAACAACAAGCTCGGCGGCCGGCGGGCGGGCAAAGAAAGGGGGTTAACCCCTTGAACCCACTCAACAAACGGGTAGTGCCGTAGGGTAGCCATGCCGCCGCCCTCCACAGCCGCCGCTTCGGCGGCCCTCCGCCGCGAGGACCTCCTCCGCGTCGCCTCCCCGCTCCGCTCCCTGCTCGCCGCGGCGCCCTACGCGCCCCCCGAAGGCTCCGACACCTCCATCAAATCCCTCCTCGCCTCTCTCCTCCCGTCCACATCTCAGCCCCAAACGGGCGGGACCGGCAAGGAGGCCGTGGACCTGCTCCTCTTCTGCGCCGCCGCCCGCGCGGCGTCCGCGGAGGCCCCCGCACTGCACTGGGTCCCGGAGGTGCTCTCCAAGGCGGCCGCCGCCGCGATGGAGGAGATGGCGGCGATGGGCCGGTGGGCCGGCATCGGGGAGATGTTGGTGGCCATGATGCCGGAGGCAGTGCCGCCGCTGAAGGCCGTGCTGAAGGATACAGGCGTGGACGCCAATGATGACATGATGATGATTGGCGCCGTGAAGCCGCCCAAGGAGCACGCCTTTGTCGCCGCGCACCAGTTCCGGTGGCTGTTGTCTCAGGTTTGTGCTCCTTGCAAGTTACTCAAGTGTCACTGCATCATTCTGTTTGCGATCAGCAAATTCTAGGACCACGGCGGAATTGTAGAAGCGCTTTATTTAGGAAAACTTGGCGCCTGCACCTGCTTGAATAAAAATGTCAAATTACAGTGAGAAACAGAAAATGTGTTGCAGTAAGTCAGTACTTGTGACAGCACCGGAAGCTTTAATCGGTAATTTTGAAGTATTTCAGTAGTAGAGGTGTTTACTGCAGTTGCTTCTTTGAGAGTTTCAGGTTAATTACCCGAAGCTCGGGGATCTGTGCTGGTTAGTCATTCCATGTGCTTTGACGGCATTAGATCATTGGTCACCGGATGTTAAGGTATTATGATGTTCTTTTTTTGGTTTCTCTATCAAGGATAACATTAGCATGTGCTGAATAGCAGTGCTAACTTCTTTAGGGGCAGTCAGCTCGCCCTGTAGTGCTGATTTCAGTTTTCCCTAAATCTCTGTTAGTGGGCATTTTGAGTGAGAATGATCCATATGATTGACAGGAACAGGGAATGATTAGCTTCATGCACATAGCAAAGAATGTGAAAGTAACAGAATTAAGTTTGTATGAAGATGCAATACTTGATGCGTGTTGCCATAACATTCCTGCAGATGATGAGTTATGGTATCGTGTTGTTGAGGTATCAGTGCTGCTGTTGACTTGCACTCAGAGAAGCAATCCACGTAGCCCTTGGTACAATCTTTTCCTACTTGTATTTTTCCCGCTTTATTCCATGTTGTAATCATGTCTATTCTTTCAAGATCTACTATCTCTGGAGGAACAAACTTTATCCTTCTCCGATGTTACATTGGAGTATGGGTATTTAGAAATGTAAAAGATAATTATTACTCCCTCCGATCCAAAATAATAGTCGTAATTTTGAACTAAGGTTGGACTAACCTTAGTTTGAAACTGCAACACTTATTATGGATCGGAGGGAGTATGATACAAATGTACTACTCAGCTAACATTTTGAGAACAGTGGTATAGCCTTTTCCTTTTGCACCAAAAGGCTGGTAAGGAGAGTGATATCGAAAGGAAATTTTTTGTTAAGTGTGATGAAAATGTGGTCCTGATATTTTAATGATGGCTTGGGAAATCCACATTTACAAATGGAATGGTTTAAAACTGAAAAGCTGCTTTTAAGTGAGATAAATACAGTTATACATCATCTTCTCTTTTTGTTCGTCAATAGTCACTCAAAAGCAACTTAGATATAATTTGTTCTACTTGGATTAGCATCATCATCATTGAGAATCTGAGATAATGATTGTAGTCACTGTCTGAAGAATGCAAAGCTAGCAAAAAGACACTGACTTAAGTTACTCAGCTATCTACTGGAAATGTTTGCATGCTAATATGAGTTTTATAGGTACCATCAGTCTGGTTCATATCTACTATAAACCTCAACTGCAGGTCTTGTCTTTTTTTTTTTTTTACTTTAACTTCAGTTTTCCATTGGCTCCAAGGTACGACCGTTTGCTTTCTGAGATGCTGGGCCACCTGGAACGGCAACCACTAAACAAAAAACGTCGTGTTGCATGGCTTACCCTTATCGGGCCGGTTTTCGATGCTATGGGACTCTTCCTATTGGCACATTTTCGTCTCCTGTTCTCTCTCTTTTTCCAATGGATTCATGCTGATGACGATAGAACAGTTCTTCTGGTAAGGAAATTGTCCCGATTATGGACAATGTAATTATACGTGTATTGGTAGACAGCTCCATGATACACCCACAGTAGAGGACAGTTAAACTTTAGCCTTGTAATTATATGAAATTATTATATGGGTATTGATAGACAAGAGCTTTTTTTTAATATATTTTAGCCATGAATCGTTTGCAGGTTCTAGAACGAATTCATACTGTTATTAAGCTTACCTGGATCAGGAAGTCACCCTACACTTCAAGGTGCTAGGAATTATGATACTTCTTATCGCTATCTTCTGTTTCTCCACTTGCTGAATCTGGAAGCTTCCAACTCACTTTATTTGTATTTAGGCTGGTGAATGAGCTTGTTCTTTTGTATAAAGAGTCAGCCACACGAAAGTGCCGTGAGATGATGAGAAATCACATAGTGGAAATACTCATGCTACTCCAGAAGTAAGATTATTCTTCACTGGTGATTTTAGTTTTTGCATCACATTCTGGTTTCTTGGTCACGACCAGCTAAAATGAAGTCCCATTAAGCAGATAAATTTTACATTAGCTATTTCCCGTTTAAAGCATTTCGGTACTAATACTATCAAATGGCAGTTGAATATCTCTCAGAGTAATTAGGTTCGGAAATTAGAATTGTACACCGGTTAGCTATCATTCTACTATCTGAGTGCTACATGGTGGCAGGGCACTTAAATTAGATACTCGTATCTTATTCTTCACTGTCTCTTGCTTATTACTTCTACGAATTAGTGTTCTAGGTAACCTTCTATTATTTCATCCCAGCATGTTTAGACTGCACACGAACCAAGTCAGTTTATGTCCAGGAAGCTACTGGTTACCTTCTGTTGGTTTCTGCCGCTTGGATTCAGGGGAAAAATGCTGTTGCCTTTTTCCTTCGAAACGGAAAATTGCTGTTGCCTTAAATCCTAATACAGTATATACTTATAAACATATCCAGCCAGAATTCCTACTTGAATTTTTTATTTTTCTTTTGTACTTATTACTGCATTTCATCATTTCTTCCTCTGAGATCTATCATTCGGTCTTCTCATAGTAAGATGTACTCTTTTAGATGCAAGGGGCAGCAGTTTGAGGAAGCTTGGAAGAAGCATGAAGCTGATCTGGATTTGACATTGCTGCTATCCCGTTTCAAAGAACTTTGCACTGAAGATGGTTCACCAGAAACTGGTATTCTCGATGTAGATAGTTGTTTAGCATAGATCAAATCAAGGATGTTAAATCTTAGCTGTCGGTGTTTGAACTTGGGCACGTGTATTTGCCCGTGGTTTTTTCCTGTAAGATTTGCCCTCGTACTCTCAGCTAGATTCATGAACTGAGGCAAACATACCAGGGGTAAGCCACTCTTATGCAGTAACTTTGTAACTTAGAGAAACGTAAGTTTGTAACTGTGTACTAGATCAACTGTAAAATCCTCTCAATTTACTTGAGAGATGTAACTTTGTTTGTAACTGTGTACCCTGCTCGACATGCTAAACTGCATCTTTACTTTTACTTTAGCTCGGAGTAGTTTAATCTGGATACATAGTGCAGAGTGCATATGTAGCATAGTCCTCATGGAAGAACTCGTCCAAGGCTCAAAATATCGCCGGCGAGGCTTCCACCGTTAAGTACCAGACAGTTTCATCATGTCTGCCCATCCTTCTCCGGGAAGCTGAGTATCTGCGGCTGAAGGTACCTCCCATGGTAGATGAGCCTGGACATGGCCTTGTACGCCGCCTGCGTCATGTGGATGCCGTCCCAGCTCACGTACGCCGACGGGTCCGCGCACGCCGCCGTCCCCTCCACGCCGCACATCCGCGTCTCGTCGTAGTTGTACCTGCCGCCGGCGCCACAGCATGCCGTGTGAGTGCTATTCTGGTCGAAGCCGAGCGCCGGGGCGCCCTTGAGGAGGCTGAGGAAGGAGTTGAAGTAGTCGGCGTAGGCGATGGCCGCGTCGGGGTACGACGCCCGGAGGCCGGCCACGGCTCGCTGGAGCTGCGCGTTGTGCTTGGCGGCGAAGAGGTTGAGGTCCTTGAGGCAGCCCGCGGAGTCGTAGGCCGACTGCTCCGGCGAGCCCATCGCGGTGAGGTAGCTCGGGAAGCAGCCGATGGGGAAGTTGCCCGGGACGATGACTCTGCTCGCGCCCATGTCCAGCACTTCCTGTGATGATGGAGGCACAGGATTAGTTTCCCCACCTAGCCGTACGTGTAAGAGAAGTTGTTTGATGGTACTGCTAGTTACCTTGGTAGCGTCGATGATGGTCTGAACCACGGCCGGGATAAGTTTCTCCACCTCACTCACAGACTTGTTGCCGAACAACGCGTAGTTGTAGTCATTTCCTCCGATCTCCCCGACCAGAACCAGAGAAGATTGGAGCCTTTTGCGAATTTCTGCACGCACAAATTTTACATAGAGGATTAGTATGCCTGACTGTTGAAAACAGAGTGTGCACTGGCCTGAGAGAAAGTAATACGAGGGAAGAATTTTTTTGAATTGCCTTCGTCGGTGTCGAAGGAGGACTTCATGAAGTCCTTGAACCACCGGAGCTGCAGCTTGAGGGGGAAGGTCCAGTTGGACTGGTCGGCGGGGTCCATGGCGGTCGCTCCGGCGACGGCGAAGTTGACCCCGTGGTCGAAGCTCCTGTTCTTGGCCAGGTAAGGGTTGAGGAACGGGAGGCCCATGTCCTGAGCTGCATTGCACATGAACCAGGGCGGAACACGATGTAACTTGTCGCTACAACCTACAGAGCGGGCATCAAACATGAGAGCACTCTGAAGCAGAGCAACATGCACGTACCGAGGAAGTCGATCATGAGGAGTCCGTCGGAGCATCGGCCGGTGGGGCGGCCGAAGGTGACGCCGTAGGGGAGGTGCTTGATGGTCTCGAAGGCGCCGGGCGGCGCCTCCTTGGCCAGGTTCCCCGTGTCCGTGATGGAGTCGCCGAGGCTGTAGATCGCCGCCACGGCGCCGTCGCCGCCGCCGCCTTGCCCGTGGCAGCAACACACGTGGAAAGCAGCGACGACGAGGACGAGGAAAGCCGCGGAGGAAGCCATGCAGAAGGAGAACACGTTGTAATAAATGACAGGAGTCGATCGAGCTAGCGAGTGATGATGAGGAGTCCGTGCTCGCCGCGGCCTCAATTTATACGCACGTCGAGCAGGGCAGAAACAGTAGCCGCACGCGCACCACCGGGCCGGGTGTTCTAGAGAAAAGCGTGGGGTGGTGGTTTTTTCGTTGCTGGGACGGCGCGCGTGTGGGGTGTGGCGAGAAAACATTCTGTCTGTCGCTTTTGCTGCTAAAAAGGATGGATCGTAGGATCGGATCCGAGTCCCAGATCGGCGGGTTCTGCTTCCCTTTGGACTAGAGTCATCAGCCGCAGGGACTAGCCTGCCGCTGATCACCACGTATGTACTAGAGCGTTTAAATCACTATCTCTTTATGAAGGGAGTACGTTTCTCTGAAAAGATAACGAAATCCTATGGGAAAGAATGGGATTTTATTTTACGCCTTGAGCAGAAGAAGATCGAACAAAGATGAGCAACAGCCTCGCGCTGCTCACGACGCGCGCGCGTACGTTTCCCATGGAAAGAAAACAAAATCATCCGGGCATAGGGTGTGGCTAGGTCTCAGTCGGCTGAGATTTAATCAAGTCTCAGTCAAGTGACATAACATACAAGAGAGGAAAAAGGAAAAAGTGAAGAAAAAAAAATGCACGGATCTCAATGTAAAATCTTACGAGTATAGCATCGACAAAGACTTAACGAAGTTTCAGTCCACTAAGACTTAGCAAGACTGTCGGGCATATTCTGACTTATGTTATGTTCTTTGCAACTTGCATTGTATATGTCACAACAAAATTTTAGACCTATATCTGAATTTGAGAAACTGAAAACTGGTGGATCTCAAACTGGCAATAAGAGACTAGACAGAGAATTTGATGAGGACCGGGAAGAGGAAAAGAAGATGAAGGATGGAAATGCTAACACGAGAATTGAGGACCCCGACTCAACTGAAAAAGAGCAAGAGGATCTGGACCTGGTTGATTATAATGCAAGTTAAGAGCAGGATTCCTTTGGTACTATGATCAAAAGGCCAAAAAGGATGAAAAATGTGGCAACAGGGGATCTGAGATGATCAGAAGATGTGATAGCCTTAAGGACAGAGAGAATCTGAAGATTGCAGATCTAGCTAAGGAGAGGCCTGCCAATAAAGATGACTATGATGAGGAAAACATCTTTACCGTTCTCGATTCTTCTAACTATAAACTTTTTTATGTGGCCCATGATGTGGGGTGGATTTAGAAAAATATATTGATATAACTAATTATAATATCTATCTTACTAAGCTAGTTAAACAAGTCAGAGTTGACTTGTGGATAAATAATAATTTTAATAAAAATCTCAACTCCAATTAAGGAGATGAGACCTGTCATTCAAATAGGATAGCATATCATTGAAGAATGCTTGGGGATGAGGGAGATAGTGATAACGATACAAAAGATGATAGTTGGGATCATTTTAACACTATTTCTACTAAAAATGGAAAAAAGTTAAGGCCCCACATAACTCTGGAGGTAAAGTTGTTGTTGTGAGTAAATGATTAGATAAATCTTGGGAAAGAATGAAATTGATGCTAAGAAATTGTCCTACTCATGGTTTAAATCTTTGGATGATCATACAAAATTTTTATGCGGTATTGAATTTTGTTTCTAGAAATCTTTTAGATTCCGCCGTGGGTGGCACTTTTATGGAAATTAGTTTTGGGTGAAGCTACTAATTTTCTAGATAATATCATGGCAAATTATTCACAATGGCATAAAGAAAGAGCGCCTACTAGTAAAAATGTTAATTCGGTTGACAAAATTAATTCTTTGAGTGAAAAGGTTGGCTCTTATGAAAATGGTTGCTAGTAAAAGTACTCCTAGTGATCTTAATGATGTGCCTTTGTCTACTTTGATTGAGCAAAATAGTGATGTCGTAGATGTGAATTTTATCTCGCGAAATAATTTCAATAACAATGCTTATAGAGGTAATTTTAACTCCTAGAAATTCCTCTAATAATTTTGGTAATTCTTCTTACAATAATAATAGAACCCCTCTGATCTTGAGACCTAATATGGGTTCACAATCAATAACATCCTCACCATCGAGAGTAATGATCAGTCGAAGAACACCATGCACTGATGGGTGTTGAGGGCCCATATTGACTATCATGAGATCTTTTCTTGTAAGCAGTAGACTCACATCCTTTCTTCCTTAATTCATTATTCCATGAAAATGGATTATTCCATGAATTCCTCAAAGTGAGGCTCATCAAAATGAAAAATCTAAGACTACTATAAGACTACTAACAAAATAATAAAACAAGGAAACAATTTGAATGATTAAATTACTGCTCCCGAATATTCAACTGACCGATTAATTTCTTATAACGCACTCTATTTTTTCTGCCAAATAAATATTAAAGAATTCATCAATACTCAAAAGGCTTTCAACTACGATAGAAGAAAAGTTGAATAACATTGATGATATGTCTAGAGGTATTGATAGAATTTCTCATGATGTAGAAAATCCCAAGTTGAAAATTTTTGTACCCAAGGTTGATGAATCAATTAAAGCTCTGTATGTTTCTATGGATGAAAGTAAGAAAAGAACCACTATGCTAAGAGCTAAAAGAGAATTTTTATAAAGAGCGTTTTCTAGTGATTGCTTTCATAAAAGTGATGAAGATCTTAAAGTGATTGGTGTTTATTCTATTGATTCCTTGTTTAGTAAAATTAAAATTGATGATAAAGGGGCTGAAGAAGAGTCAAATTTAGTTAGAAGGCGTCCCGATAATTCGGGGGGTGAAAATCTTGATGTAAAAAAAATGATTAAAGTGGGTTTGGAGAGGTCAAAACTTTAACTACTGATGTGCCCACTCTTTTGGATTACAAAGACTTTAATTATGATAGTTGCTCTTTGATTGAATATATTTGTTTGTTGCAATCCATGATAAATTCACCTCATGCCTATGAATAAAATAAAGCTTTTACTAAACATATTGTTGTTGCCATGATGAAAGCTTTTGAAGAAAAGTTGGAATTAGAAGTTTCAATTCCTAAGAAATTACATGATGAATGGGAACCCACCATTAAAGTCAAGATTAAAAATTATGAGTGTTTTGCTTTATGTGATTTGGGTGCTAGTGTTTCCACAATTCTGAAATCTTTATGTGATGCGTTTGGTCTTACCGATATTGAAGACTGTTCTTTAAATTTGCACTTGGTGGATTCTACTATTAAAAAGCCTTTGGAAGAATTAATGATGTTCTTATTCTCGCAAATAGGAACTATGTGCCCATAGATTTTATTGTTCTTGATATTGATTGCAATCTGTCTTGTCCAATTATTCTTGGTAGACCATTTTTACGCACTATAGGTGTCGTGATTGATATGAAAGAAGGCAATATTAAATTTCAGTTTCCACTAAGAAAGGGTATGGAACACTTCCCTAGAACAAGAATTAGGCCACCATATAAATCAATCATGAGGGCAACATATGGATCAAAAACTAAAGATGACAATACTTGAATCTATGAATTATGCCTAGCTAGGGGCGTAAAACGATAGCGCTTGTTGGGAGACAACCCAATCTTTATCTTTTTGCTTTCTAATTTTCTTGCTGTTTTGCAATAAATATAAACAGATGCCTCTGAATAGATGTGTTTTTATGTTTCAGTTAGTTTTTGTGCCAAGCTAAGCCTTTGGGATCATGTTGGGTGATAGTTGATTTGATCTTGTTGAAAAACAGAAATTTTTGCACCCAGTAAAATAAATTTCATAAATCACAGACACGTTATTTTGCTATGAAATTTTTACACAAGATTGATATACAAATTTCCCACGTTGTCCTAATATTTCAGAATTTTTGGAGTTACATAAGTATACAAAGTTCCCGGTTACTACAGGCTGTTATGTTCTTGACAGATTATGTTTTCTTTGCATTGTGTGCTTATTTTGATGATTCTATGGATTGTATCGGGGGGTATAAGCCATCGTAAAGTTATAATACAACATAAATAATGCAATAATAAAATATGAATGGGTATGCAGAAGTACTTAGAGTAGTGATTTGCTTTCTTATACTATCAGATCTCATGAAGGTTTTGTTAAGTTTTGTGTGATTGAAGTTTTCATGTTTTGGGTGAGATCATGATGGATGAAGGAATAAGGAGTAGCAAGAGCCGAAGCTTGGGGATGCCCCATGGCACCCCAAGATAATATTCAAGGAGAAACAAGCAACTAAGCTTGGGAATGCCCCGAGTGGCATCCCCTCTTTCTTCTAACGACCATCAATATTTTACTTGGAGCTATATTTTTATTTGTCACACATATCATGAGTCTTGCTTGGAGCGTCTTGTATTATATGAGTCTTTGCTTGTTTTTATTTTTAGTTGTCACAAGTATACTTGATGGACACACCTATTTGAGAGTGCCAAAATTATGCTATGATTTATTAGAATTGCTCTATGCTTCACTTAAATTTTTTGATCTATGGAATTGCTCTAGTGCTTCACTTATATCTTTTTGAGCACGGTGTGCTTTATTATGTTTTGAAGAAATGCTCTCATGCTTCACTTAGATTTATTTGAGAGTTAGTAATTTTGAAGAAATTCTATCATGCTTCACTTATATTATTTTAAGAGACAAAAATTTTATGCTCATGTTCTTCACTTAGATTTGTTTGAGCTTGTCAAAAGCAATTGCATTATATGAAACTAGTCTGAAAGTGATAGATATTCAAGAAGTATATAAGAAAAACTTTCATGAAGATCATCTGACAAAATAAACTTAATTCCTTGTAATAGTTTTGAAATATGATGATAGTGATATGTGAGTCATGTTGCTGAGTAATTATGCTTTAATAATGATTTTGGTGTTAAGGTTTGTGATTCCCTATGCAAGGAGGAAAGTCAATAGTTATGCAATGAAATTACATCCTACTTGTGGTGCATTATTCGATGTTGGTTATGCTTGATGCTCGCTTATGTGATTTTTTGTTTCTTGGTTGGTTGCTTCTCAATCTTTTGCCAACCTTCACTTGTACTAAGCAGAAATACTACTTGTGCATCCAAACTCTTTAAAACCAGTTTTGCCATATGAGTCCACATACCTATCTATATGCGGTATTTCCATGCCGTTCTAAGCAAATTTGTATGTGCCATCTCTAAATTTCAAAATAATTTCCTTTTTGTGTGCTCGTACCGCTCATGAGCGGCATGGGGTGGCCAATATTTTCCATGCTAGATGTGTTATTCTCAAGATGAGTGTTTATTCACTTGTCATTGCACGAGAGTACAGCGGTAATAGGGATGCCCAGTCCCGAAATGAAAAAGAAATTTACTTTATGTTGTCAAATAATAAATTCCTTGGAAAGTGTTGGTATGGAAGGCACCCGTGGATACGGCTAGCCATAGATTGTGAAAGAATGGTGGAAAAAGGAATAAACTTTATTTTCTATTTAGGAACTGCCTATGATATGTCTAGCATGGAAAGTGTTGGAAATTACTCGGTCGTTTTCATTGACGGGAAAAGTATGCCTCTCAAAAAAATTTATCTCTCAATTTAAGCTTTGAGCTCTGGCACCTCTACAAATCCCTACTTTCCTCTGGGAAGGGCATATCTATTTACTTTATGCAATTTTTATTTTTATTTGAGTCTCCATCTTCTCTTATAAGCATCAACTAAGGGGCACTATGATCGTTGAGCATTGGATGTAGCTAATATGTGAGTGTGTTTCATGAATGGATCAATGATTGAGCATGATGGGCTAGGGATAACTTGCTTTAGTGTTGATATTTTGAGAGACATGGTTGCTTGTTGATATGCTTGAGTATTTAAATCTTCATGTCAAAACTACACTATTGCTTTGAACCATATAAAAAGTCCAAATGTCCATGCTACAAAAGAAAAGAATATGTGATGAACATGTTAGGCAGCATTCCACATCAAAAGTTCTGTTTTTATCATTTACCTACTCGAGGACGAACATGAATTAAGCATGGGGATGCTGATACGTCTCCAATGTATTTATAATTTTTGATCGTTCCATGCTGTTATATTATCATTCTTGGATGTTTTACAATCATTTTCTAGCAACTTTATATCATTTTTTGGGCTAACATATTGACATAGTGCCTAGTGCCAGTTGCTGTTTTTTGCTTGTTTTTTACTTCGCAGAATATCAGTACCAAACGGAGTCCAAACGCAGCAAAACTTTTTGGAGATTTTTTTGGACCAGAAGACAAAAGATGGGCCAAAGAAGTACCGAAGGGGAGGCCTGAGGGGAGCACAACCCCCCAGGGTGCGCCCAGGAGCCCCAGAGCGCCCTGGTGGGTTGTGCCCACCTCGGTGGCCTCCCGCACCGCCTCTTCACTCTATAAATATCCTAATATTCCAAAAACCCTAGGGGAGTTGGCGAAACACAACTCCAGCTGCCGCAAGTTCTAGAACCACGAGATCAAATCTAGACACCATCACGGAGGGGTTCATCATCCTCAGTGGTGCCTCTCAATGATGTGTGAGTAGTTCATCAAAGACCTATGGGTCCGTAGTCAGTAGCTAGATGGCTTCTTCTCTCTTTTTGATTCTCAATACAATGGCCTCCTGGAGATCTATTTGATGTAACTCTTTTTGCGATGTGTTTGTTGGGATCCAATGAACTTTGAGTTTATGATCAGATCTATATATCCATGAAAGTTATTTGAGTTTTTGATCTCTTATATGCATGATTACTTATAGCCTCATATTTCTTCTTCTAATCTTTTGGTTTAGTTAGGCCGACTAGATCGGTTTTTCTTTCCATGGAAAGCGGTGCTTTGTGATGGGTTTGATCGTGCGGTGTTCTTTCACAGTGACAGAAGGGGCAGCAAGACACACATGTATCGTTGCTATTAAGGATAACAAGATGGGGGCTATTCCTACATGAATATATCTCGTCTACATCATGTCATTGTTCTTATTGCATTACTCCGTTTTTCCATGAACTTAATACACTAGATGCATGCTAGATAGCGGATGATGTGTGGAGTAATAGTAGTAGATGCAGGCAGGATTCGGTCTACTAATCTTGGACGTGATGCCTATATAATGATCATTGCCTGGATATCGTCATAATTATTCGATGTTCTATCAATTGCCCAATAGTAATTTGTTTACCCACCGTGTGCTATTTCTTGAGAGAAGCCACTAGTGAAATCTATGACCCCTAGGTCTATTTTCCCATCATATATTTGCAGATCTACATTGCTCTTTGCCTTTTTTCTTTGCATCTTTTAATTTCAGATCTATATTATAAAAAACCAAAAAATCCCTCACTGATTTTTATTTGTCGTTATTTGCACCTATCAATCTATCACAATTTTTATCCCGTCAACTTGACAATTTTTGGCACCGTTACCCGAAAGGGATTGACAACCCCTTTTACACATCGGGGTTGCAAGTATTTATTCTTTGTGTGCAGGTACCATTTACATAGTGTTGCTTGGTTCTCCTACTCGTTCGATAACCTTGGTTTCATAACTGAGGGAAATACCTACCGAAGCTGTGCTGCATCATCCCTTGCTCTTTGGGGAAATACCGACGTAGTTCAAGCGACATCATACCTCCAGAAAAAAACACAATAGCTCTCTCTCTCTCTCTCTCTCTCTCTCGTGTTCTTGCTCTCAAACCCACATATTTTGATCTCTTTGCTCGAAGCTCCGTTTGTGAAACTGTTTTGGGGGATTGCTACTTGGTATGTAACTCCTCCATTGCTCCAATTTGTTTTTGCTTTAGTGGTTTATGTTTTGAATAATTAGCTAATCTTGATGCTGATGTAGATGAGCTTGCATGTTGAATTCTTAGAGTTCTAAGTAGTTTGAATGCTTAATATGGCCTCTATGCACCCTTATGAGTAGTTGGTATCAATCTTACGAAGTTTTGTTGACAAAATTTTTTGTCCCAAAAAATTTCAGAAATTGTTCGCAAATAAAAATGCAATTCTTTAGGAGTTCTTCGAGGAGGAGGTCTACCGAGGCATCATCTAGTAGTGGCTCGATATGCCGGTCTTATGTTGAACCAAGCCCGAGCGAAATGCGGGATGCGTATCAAGTCTTTCTTATGGATGTGTAACAATTTCATGGTGAGCACAGGTATCGAGGAAGAATTTGAGGGATATATTTAAAACAATGAGCTCGTTCTCCACATCGAAGATAAGTACATTCAGCATCTCAACCTTACCGAAACTTTCACTAACAAATTTAAATTTTATCCACGTGAGTCTAGAGTTTCATTTAGTCTTTATAATCGTCCTTGTACCATACCTCTAGAGATGTTTTGTAATGCCCGCAAAATTCCATATTGGGGTTCGCTAGACGAGCCACCAAGATCTAAATATGAGTCATTTTTGACTAGTCCTTGCTATGGTGAGGACAGGGGTGTGACACAAGGTAGAATAAAAAGCATTCATTTCCCCTCAATTCAATACTTTGCACTATTAATGGCAAATGCATCGTCGGCAAGCAGGATTGTAGCACACTATGTGCCCCTGACTTGAGCATCATACACGCTGCTCTACAGGAATTAAACGCTATAATCTTGGAGCGATTGTCGCACGAAGGTTGCAGCACAACACCAACAGTGGTTATTTTTATGGTGGGATTTATGCTTCTCGTTTAGCTAGAGAGGTTGGTGTAACACCTCTTCCTGATGACCCCATCTTACCTACTCAGTACTTAGACTTTGATGTCATGAAACGTCATAAGTTCCTTACAGGCACACCCACTAATTATACGTATAACTTGAGGTTTAATAAAGAAACTATTGTGCCTATCGTTCTGCCTATGCCTGCTCTCTTTGATTATTACAACAAAGAAAGATATTATGTTCTTGAGATCAAGGCCGGCTCGTACAGGGCGGAGATCGAGGCAGCTCGGCAGGCTGAGGAGGCTGCACTAAGAGCCTCTGTGAGCTATCACTCTGGCTACTATGCAGGCCGCGGATGGTGATTATCAAGCTAGGCCAAAAGTCTAAGCTTGAGGGAGTACGTATTTCCACTGACATTACATTCATGTTCACACTTTTTCATTGTATTATCCATGCTATATTTATTTTTCTCGCTTTCCTCTTGTGTGTTTGAAAAACTTTAAGAAAACCCAAAGATATTTCTTGTTTCTTTTTGGTTTTTCTTTCTAGCTTAATTTGTTGTAGTATAAAAAGAAAACCCAAAAAGATTTCTCGATTCTTCTTTTTGTTTGTTGGGAGCTGTCCCGTGTAAATAGTTTTTCTCGTTTTTGTTTTCCTTTTCTTTAATTTGATTTCTTCTAGGAAACTAAAAACTCCAAAAATATTTCACTGTGTTTCTCTGAATTTCTTTTCTTTTTGTTGAGTCGTACCAAGGAGAAGACGACGATGAAAATGTTGAGTGGCTCTCATATGCATTGCTATTTATGAGCTAATATAATTTTTAAGAGTTATTGTTGACATGGTTAGGTATGATCTTTGCTGAAAACCTGGGTGCTACTTAAGCTTATTTATGTAAACAAGAGCAAAAGAGTTCGTAATTTTTTTTCTTTTTCACTTTCAGTTTATCAACTGAATTGCTTGAGAACAGACAAATGTTTAAGCTTGGGGGAGTTGATACGTCTCCGTCGTATCTACTTTTCCTAACGCTTTTGCTCTTGTTTTGGACTCTAATATGCATGATTTGAATGAAACTAACCCGGACTGACGCTGTTTTCAGCAGAACTATCATGCTGTTGTTTTTGTGCAGAAATAAAAGTTTTCGGAATGGAATAAACTTTTTGGAGAATTATTTTACAATAGAATAAAAATACTGGAGCCAGGAACCACCGGAGGGGGTCCCCTGGTTGAGCACAACCCACCAGGGCACGCCACCCCCTCTAGAGGCGCGCCTGGGTGGGTTATGCCCACCTGGTAGCTCCGCAGACCATAATTCCAACTCCTTAAATACCTATTTTCGGAGAAAAAAATCAAGGAGAAATAATTATTGCGTTTCACGAGATGGAGCCGCTGCCACCTCCTATTCTTCATCGGGAGGCCAGATCTGGAGTCCGTTTAGGGCTCCGGAGAGGGAATCTTCGATCTTCGTCAACCCTCGTTCATCGCCAATTCCTTGATGCTCCCCACCCGGGGTGAGTAATTCCTTTATAGGCTCGCTGGTCGATGAGGAGTTGGATGAGATTCATCATGTAATCGAGTTAGTTTTGTTAGGGCTTGATACCTAGTATCCACTATGTTCTGAGATTGATGTTGTTATGACTTTGCCATGCTTAATGCTTGTCACTAGGGCCTGAGTGCCATGAATTCAGATCTGAACCGTTTATGTTTTCACCATTATATCTATGTTCTAGATCCGATCTTGCAAGTTATATGCACCTGCTACGTGTTAGGATCCGTAAACCCCGGGGTGACAATAATCATGATACTTTCCGGTGGTGAACGTAGTTTGAGGAGTTCATGTATTCACTATGTATTAATGTTTTGTTCTGGTTCTCTATTAAAAGGAGTCCTTAATATCCCTTAGTTTCCTTATGGACCCCGTTGCCACGGGAGGGTAGGACAAAAGATGTCATACAAGTTCTTTTCCATAAGCACGTATGACTATTTACGGAATACATGCCTACATTATATTTATGAACTGGAGCTAGTTTTGTATCGCCCTAGGTTATGACTGTTATATGATGAATATCATCCAACGAATTCACCGATCCAATGCCTACGAGTTTTCCACATATTGGTCTTGCTAAGTTACTATTGCTGTCATTGTTAGCGTTACTGCTACTACTATCACTGCTATCAAAATTACCATATTACTATTCTACTAATCACTTTGCTGCAAATATTTAATCTCCAGGTGTGGCTGAATTGACAACTCAACTGCTGATACTTACAAATGTTCTTTGGCTGTCGAATCTATAAATTCGGGTTGAAAACTCTACCCTCGAAAACTGTTGCGATCCCCTATACTTGTGGGTTATCAGTACATAACTTGAAATTTGTGTTATGCCTTTTTGAACAAATGTTTGGTTTAAAAATCAATTTCCATGAGTGAGTTTTTGTTTGTTTGGAGATGCTATTAATAAAGCAGAGAACTTTGATAAGATCCTTACTTGTCATGTTGGCTCTCTTCCTATGAGATACCTTGGACTACCAGTAGATGCGGAAATAATTAGGAGTAAAATTCAGTAGAAAACCTCTTGAAGGTAGGATGTAGAAGAAAATTAGTAAATTTCAAGGTATATTACTTGCCAATGTTGGTAGAATAACTTTGGTACATTCTTCTCTAACTGGGATCCCCTACCTTATGTTGTCCTCTTATAGGCTTGCAGTTGGACTGAATAAGAGAATGAACTTTTTTAGCTAGACTATTGTGGCAAGAATATGTAAACAAAAAGAAATGTCACATTGTGAAAATGGTCTAAGGTGTGTAGACCAAAAGATATGGGAGGTTTGAGAATTCAAAACGAGTAAAGCTTTGCTATGCAATTTGTGGTTGTGGAAGCTTTTCAATACTGATGGCGTATGGCAGGAATTTCTTATTCGCGAATATCCAAAAATGCATTGCCTTACTGTGATTAAGCATAGGCAGTGTGATTCCCAATTTTGGGCCAAGATTCTTAAACACCATTTCCTTTCTTTGTGTAGATTTATAGTTGGAAATGGTAAGAATGTGAGATTCTGGGAAGATTGTTGGGTTGGAGATAAATCCCTTAAAAATAATTTTCCTAGGCTTTATAATATGTGCTTTGATAAGAATAAATTTGTTAATGACATTTTTAGTAAATGGATAGATCATGTCCAATTTAGGACGACCTTATATGGGTTCTCATTAGACCATGGAATCATATTAGAGTGGTTTGTGATGGTGTGGTATTAACTAACCAAAAAGTTCAATCAGGTGGACTCTTAATAAAAATGCCATTTACTCAGTAAAATCATATTATAGATAGTTGGTTGCAAATGGGGCTAAATATCCACATCACTTCATGTGGAAAATTAAAATGCCTCCTAGAGTTAAAGTTTTCATGTGGTTGGTGCTTTGTAATATCATCTTGATCAAAGATAATTTGCTTAGGAGGGACTGGTTTGGAGATAAAAAAAGTCCTTTCTATGGAAAGGATGAAACGATTAATCACCCATTTGTTCGTTGTTCAATTGCTAGGCTACTCAGGAATATAATGAAATGTGCTTTTGATTTGCATAATGTTCCTGATAATGTTCGAGACATGTCTAATATGTGGTTAAAATTGTTCAATAAAAAATGAAAGAAATCTTGTATTTCATGGATTTGTGTTGTTTTCTAGACAATTTGGAAATGGAGAAATGGAGTCATTTTTTTATAATAACGAGGTCGCTAATCATTGCACACTAATAAATCTGATAATCAAATGTTGCATGATTGAAATATTTTGCAGAAAAATCCAGAAAGACAAAAAACAATGAAGTGGGGCAAAATAAAAGTTGAGTTGATCGCTGGTGAGGCCTGCAAAGCTATGCTTGGATGGAGGATGATCAACACGATTGATGCTGGATAATCAAAGAGGACATCCTTTTTGCCAGACTGCTTCTTTTTAGATCATAATTTGTTGTTTGTCTCTTACCAAATATTTGTATATCTGATACTTGATCAAACTTTTGTTTGGTTAAACCATCACTTGGAGATCCGGATTGTGGACTCCCAGGTAGACGGAAGTTGGAGTTTGTTTACTTTTCAGGTTATAGGCCTATAAGCTAATACATACCCTTATGTGGTCTATGCGGGCAGTTGATGCTAGCTCAGCCCTTGTACAATGCAAGGCGCTTAGGAGAGTGCTTAAAGAAATAAACTCGTGTGTCTTTAAGCACCGGTGCTTATTTGTAGAGGGTACACATTTAATTAGGCATCTGTTCTTCAGAAATAGGCGCCGGTGCTTCAGAAAATTCAGATTTATTTGTCTAAGCACCTCCCTAAGCATCTAACATTGTACAAGGCCTCATGCTGCTCGGATAGATTCATGTACCGTGTAAAAGACACTGTGGTTTTTTATAATAAAAATTGGAGAGGAAACTCTCTTTATATATTAAAAAAAAGGTCGCTTTGTGGTGCTGCTAAAGGATGTCACGCAGGATGGGATCGAGTCCGAGATTGTGGGGCCCTCCTTTTGACGGCCGTAGTCCGAACAAATTCGAACATCGAACAGAGATCGGCGAGAGCCTGCAGCCGTTGCTCACCGCGCACGTCCGTTTGCCGTAAAAGCGCACGTAGTTCGCAATTCTCATTGACTACGAAAATGAAATCGTAGCTCTAGAACTCTGAACCTGAATGAGCCTTGCACTACCAGTGCACTGCTGCCGTGGCGTATACAAGGATCGAGCTACAGAACCAACTACGACGCGCACGCACGCACGATCGAGCAGAGTGGAGGATACGGGGGCGCCGCCTTTTCTTCCCGCACGCCAACTTTGCGCCGATATGGCGTTGGCCGGTGGAGGATGATAGATCCGCTCGCCGCCGCGCGCGCGCGATCGTGCGGGCCGGCGAAAGCTTGTGGCGATTGGAGCGACGGAATCTTGTGACGATTGTGCGCCTTGTCGATGGAACTTGACAAGCACGCGTGTCCTGTCCATGGCATGGCTTGGTCGGCGAACAATTGGCGGTGCGCGGCTGAGGATCGCCGCTGTAGTGAAAGCAGCATATCATCCGGAGGCCTCGGCCCTCGGTTGTGTGGAGCTCCTGTGCGTAACGTGCGAGCACCGATGAGTGCAGGAGATCGGACGGCAGACTCCGCCGGCCGGTGCTCCACCAGGTTTCGGGAGAGGGCGAGAGCGAGAGGCCGGGACGAAGCGGAAACGGACATGTACGTCCCGAGAAGAGATGCCCGGTGGGCGACGTACATGTCCATGTTGGCGTGTCACAACTCACAATAGCCATGAAAGCATTTTTTATTTGTCAAAAAAAGAGAGCCATGCGTGAAAGCTTTTTCGATGTGATGCACTGATGTGGTTGTGGTGTCCTTTGGCATGGCAGGTGCTCGAGGTTACAGTGCAGTTTGTGGAGTACATTCGCCAGTCTACGTGGCTCCAGGTCGTTCACGGTGGATCGATCTTTGTGTTTTTCCTATTTCAGAAAAATTAAACACATCAGGTTTTGTAATATATACAATACAAGGTTGAGAATGGTTTACACCCTATGCTCCCTGCGGTTTGAAATGTGTTTTCTTTATCTGTCCGGGTCGCACGTTTCCTTGATCGCCAACACCATTTCGGCCACGATCACCATGAACATCGAACAACGACGGTCGTCTTTGGTTCTTTGCAGCCTTTCGGTTATTCAAGTTGACGTAGCCTTTGTGGAAAAGACGAAAAGTGACTGGATCTTCATTCAATCTCAACTGGTATTTATTTTTGGCAGAGAGATCAATATTCCGTTGTCAAGGCAACAAATAAAAACCCGAGAATAAGAATAAATCACTGCTTCGTCACGAGGCTATTGGATATCCGTATTTCTTAAAAAAATCTAACAAAGGATGACTTTTGTTAATTCAAAATGAAACAACACAGACTCAAAGAACTTAAGCTTAGCGGGCAGGTTCATGTCATCCATGGAGCAGGAAACCCGAAGCTTGGCTAATATTGACCACGTCTTTCAAGTGGATGATTAGATCAAGTGATGTCTGAGGGAGTTCCGGACTAGGGAATCCTCGGGTGTCCGGCCTATTCAACATGGGCCGGACTGATGGGCTGTCAACATGAAGGAAGAAGACCACCTCCCGTGTCCGGTTAGGATTCCTGTATGCGTGAACGGCAAGATTAAGTGTTCGGATATGCTATTTTCTTTATTTGTAAACCGACTCTGTACAACCCTAGGGCCCTCCGGTATCTATATAAACCGGAGGGTTTAGATCGGAGGCAGAATCACAACATTCATAGGCTAGGCAATGTATGGTTTAGCCATTACGATCTCGAGGTAGATCAACTCTTGTAACCCCTATACTCATCGAATACAATCAAGCAGGACGTAGGGTTTTACCTCCTTTAAGAGGGCCCGAATCTGGATAAACATTGTGTCCCTTTGTCCATTGTTACCATTGATCCTCAGACATACAGCTTGGGCCCCCTTACCCGAATCCGCCGGTTTGACACCGACATTGGTGCTTTCATTGAGAGCTCTGTTGTGTTGTCAACGGAAGGATTGATGACGCACCTCTTCATCAACGATGATATTGTGTCCAGGGAGACTTTTCTCGCCGGACAGGTCTTTGTGTTTGGTGGCTTCGTACTACGTGCTGACTTGGCCGGCCGCCTTGAGCAGGTTGACAGCTACGCCCCCGGTCACCAAATGAGGTTTGGGAACTTAAATTACGTCGCTGATATCCGAGGGGATCTGATCTTTGGGGGATTCGCGGCCCCGACTACTGCTCCCCGCCCTCATGAAGAGGACCCTTCGGATCCGCTATCAGATCCCGTCCAGGGGTCAATGCTCACACCTGCCTCGGCCTTAGATCCGATGCAAATCAGGTTTTCCGACAACGGGAGGATCGTCCCCGCCGGACTCTCTTCTATCATGGAACTCTCAGCCGGAGACCCAGATGCGATCGCGCCGTTGGTAACCCCGGAGTCAAACAGGACTCTCCCAGTCATCGGAGAACCGGACTCGCCTCTGGAGGATAACTCCGAACTGTTGAGGTCTGCGCCCCCCTCCCCCAGACTCAATCAAGTGCCCGGCCCCGCAGATCCGCAGACTCTGAACCAGCTTTCGCTCTTAGACGAAGCACTGTGCTTGATACAATCTCTTGCCATTACGGAAGCTTCCCCTCCGAACTACACCCAGCACATGCTGGGGGCTGAGGTCGGGGAATTTTACACCCCACCCACCACCCACTTAATAGCCACTTTTGAGGATTTAATCGACATGCTAGACTACGCCTCCGAAGACATGGACGACATGGACGATGATGTCGACGCCGAGCAAAGCCAAAACCCGCCTACTACAGGGCATTGGACGACCACTTCTACCTATGATGTATACATGGTGGACACTCCTGAGGAAAAGGATGCCGATGGCGCTCAAGATCCAGGCAAGGACAAGCCCGTCGACGAACCACCAAAGCGCAGGCGTCAGCGGCGCCGCTCACGATCGCGTCGGGGAAAGGATGGTACTACCGGCATCGGAGATAATGAAACCACGGACAACGCCGAAGACCACCCCGTCGAGCCCACATCCGAACAGGACGAGAGGGAGGAGGGTTAGTACAGCCCCGAACACGCTGATCACAAGGACTCGGAGGACATCAATTACTTACCTGCCTCCGAAGAGGATGTGAGCCTTCGTGAAGAAGATTTTATTGTCCCAGAGGAACCCCTCGAACAAGAACGCTTCAAGCGACAACTCATCGCCACTGCGCGGAGCCTGAAAAAGAAACAACAACAGCTTCAGGCTGAACAAGACACGCTCAATGATAGATGGACTAAGGTCCTAGACGCCAAAGAGTACGGCCTTGAGCGACCAGTAAAGAGTTACCCCAAGCGCATGCTGCTGCCACAATTCGACGATGAAGCCCTCGAGCCAATTCCGTCGAAACACAATTATGCTGATCAACCAGGCCGACCACCATGCGGATGGGACAAAACGGCCTATCACGCCGAACACCAGCCCGCACCACCTCGTCATAGAGGAAAGGAGATAGCGGTGCCTAACTACACTTATGACCTACATCAGAACCTTGCCAATAAAGCCGGTCAGACCAAATCGATCTATGGATCCAGAGGACGTGCTCCGGCACAAGATGACGGCCACCAAACACGGCGCGATCAACATCATCAAGTTCGAGGTCAGCACCGAACACAGATGTCATCCGAACTACGTCATGATGTAGCCAGGTATAGAGGTGCCGCACACCCTATGTGCTTTACTGATGAAGTAATATAGCACCAATTTCCAGAAGGGTTTAAACCCGTAAACATCGAACATACGATGGAACAACAGACCCTGCCGTTTGGATTGAGGATTTTCTTCTCCAAATTCACATGGCTCGCGGAGATGACCTCCACGCCATCAAATACCTCCACTTGAAGTTGAAGGGACCAGCACGGCACTGGCTGAATAGCCTCCCAGAGAACTCCATTGGGAGCTGGGAAGATTTAGAAGATGCTTTCCTGGACAACTTTCAGGGCACTTATGTCCGGCCTCCGGATTCCGACGACCTAAGTCACATAATCCAGCAACCCGGAGAGTCAGCTCGCAAAGTTTGGAATCGGTTCCTCATTAAAAAGAACCAAATCGTGGACTGTCCAGACGCTGAAGCCTTAGCGGCCTTTAAACACAGCGTCCGTGATGAATGGCTCGCCCAACACCTCAGGCAGGAAAAGCCGAAAACCATGGCAACCCTGATAACACTTATGACCCGCTTCCGCGTGGGCGAAGATAGCTGGCTAGCTCGTAGAAGCAACAGTTCCAGCAATCCCGACACCTCTGAGGCCAGGGACGGCAATGGCAGGCCAGGCCGCAACAAAGACAAATGTCGGAATAACAACAACAACACCGAAGACTCGACAGTCGATGCCGGATTCAGTGGTTCTAAATCCGGTTAGTGGAAGAAACCTTTCAAAGCCAACAGGGACGGTCCATCCAACTTGGACAAAATCCCCGAGAGGCCCTGTCAGATTCATGGTACCCCCAACAAGCCTGCTAACCACACCAATAGAAATTGCTGGGTTTTTAAACAGGCCGGTAAGTTAAATACCAAACACAAGGGGAAGGGACCTCCAAGCAAGGATGAGCCCCGTTAGCCGAACACCGGGTCCAGAAGCAGCCCCTCCCCCCGAAGTAAAAACAGTGAACATGATCTACGTCACTCACATACCCAAAAGGGAGCGCAAGCACACACTAAGGGACGTCTACGTCATAGAGCCTGTCGCCCCAAAATTCAATCCATTGTCAGTCTGTCTGATCACTTTTGATCGCAGGGATCACCCAACCTATCTGTCACGGGGGTTCAGCCGCCCTTGTACTTGATCCTATCATCGACAGATACCATCTCACTAGAGTCCTTATGGACAAGGGCAGCAGTCTTAACTTGATCTATCAAGATATTGTCCGCAAAATGGGCATCGACCCGTCAATAATCAAGCCAAGTAACACTACCTTTAAAGGAGTGATAACCGGCGTGGGGAAGTGGTATTCGGCTCTCCGGACAACTTCCACAGTGAAGAACTAATCTTTGATATCATCCCTTTCCGCAGTGGCTATCACGCACTTCTCGGACGAACCGCTTTCGCCCGTTTCAATGCGTCCCGCACTAAGCTTATTTGAAGCTTAAAAATGCCCGGACCACGGGGCGTCATCACAGTTAATGGAAATATGGAGCGCTCCCTCCGTACTAAAGAGCACATCGCGGCCCTAGCAGCCGAGATATACGACGGCCTCATCAAGCCGAACAATTCATCGGCCATCAAGACCAATGACATTGCCAAAAGGTCCAGCCCGCACCTCATGGAGATAGCACGGCGGACCCGGACCTCAAATAGCAATTCTTCCTTCGTCGACTGCCCCATAAGGCCGCAGTATATGTACCGCGCGTACATAACCGCACTGAAAATACCTTGGGCAAGGCCGGAGGCACACTGTGGGACAGGTCCATAGTACGGCTCGACCCTATTCGGACCTCACATACCTTTTTTTTCTCTTCCACTACAGGTTCTTTTGAAAACCTAAAATCTGTATGGTTGCATCATGGCTCCCTCTTCGGCCCCTCTTTCTCTTATTATAGACAACCATCTTACACCTCCTCTCAAAGGACTAACTACTAAGGAGAAATGGTGCAGACGTGCGGTAGGGTACCATTGGGATCTTCAAACCATTACTTTAACGCCATGGGTAAACCTTTCCCTTATGTAAATTTTTGGCATGTAACATGACCTCAATATTCATGGCATTATATGACTAAACATGTCTTGATGTATTTAAAAGGATGTAAAGGAAGCAAATGATCACCACCTTTTGTTTGGTACTTATGCTATATCATCATCTGTATTCCCTCCTTACTTCTGATTATCTTATGTGCTTTAGCCCGGCCTTCGCTCCGCGGGCTGTATTTAGCCGTGCACATTATAAAGTCCGAACACCTATAGGGAACTCTTCGGCGTCCCGGATATTGCATTATACGCATCGGTTCTGAATCATGTCTTTGGTCTAAAGTTGGGTTGCCCGGCTCCTGTGCTTACCACCTTACGTTCCGCTAGTTCGGCTAAGGTAGTAAAGGGAGAACTACTGCGGTTGTATTTCTGGTTCGTCCGGTTAAGTACCTAAGTAGACAAAGCCGAAAACTGACCGTCATGATAAGCGAGAGCTGGTCAGCGATCCGGTGGACTTAGTGTTATACTACATATCGTTAGCGATTCTTGCGGTGTCACACGAGTGGCTGGGACTCGACCAACCGCGTTGCAAAGGCACCATAATCCGGATTTCCGCTCAATGCAACAGGGGTTAATACTTAACCCCACCAATGGACTCCTATGGCTAAGTGAAGGTAATAAAGGAGCATAGTCTGATTGCCTAGTTCACCACGTGGACGCCTCCTCTATGGACCAAGACGTTGGATAAAGTGCGGCCAGGCGTTTACGAACACCACTGTAAAATTTACATAGCGGCAGAAGCCGGCGACTGGCAACCTTCAGAAGTATAAATAATAAACGGCCGCACAGGTGGATAAAATTAACACAAAAGGCGCAATCATAGCACAAATTCATGATAACCCGCAAGTATACGGGATCAATTGTAGCCTCTTTTGATAAGTAAGAGTGTCGAACCCAACGAGGAGCTAAAGGTAGAACAAATATTCCCTCAAGTACTATCGACCATCGATACAACTCTACGCACGCTTGACGTTCGCTTTACCTAGAACAAGTATGAAACTAGAAGGACTTTGTAGGTGTGATAGGATAGGTTTGCAAGATAATAAAGAGCACATAAATAAAAAGTAGGGGCTGTTTAGATAAAGAAGCAATAAAGTAAATATAGGGAGTGTGGAAAAGTGGTGGTAGGAGTTGTGAAACTGTCCCTAAGCAATTGACTACGTTACTAGACCGATAGCAAGTTTTATGTGGGAGAGGCATAAGCTAACATACTTTCTCTTCTTGGATCATATGCACTTATGATTGGAACTCTAGCAAGCACATCCGCAACTACTAAAGATCATTAAGGTAAAACCCAACCATAGCATTAAAGCATCAAGTCCCCTTTATCCCATACGCAACAATCCCCTTACTCGGGTTTAAGCTTCTGTCACTCTAGCAACCCACTATAAGCGAATCATGAACGTATTGCAACACCCTACAGCGGGGATTCCTCACGCTTGCGCGACACGGAGGGCACACTAGGACAACAACATAACCACAAGCAAATTAAACCAATCATAGCAATTCATCAATCACCGGTAGGACAACGAAAATCTACTCAGACATCATAGGATGGCAACACATCATTGGATAATAATATGAAGCATAAAGCACCATGTTCTAGTAGAGGGTACAGCGGGTTGCAGGAGAGTGGACCGCTGAATATAGAAGGGGGAAGGTGATGGAGATGTTGGTGAAGATGATGGAGGTGTTGGTGTAGATCGCGGTGATGATGATGGCCCCCGGCAGCGCTCCGGCGCCACCAGAAGCAAGGGGAGAGAGCCCCCTTCTTATTCTTCATCCTTGACATCCTCCCTAGATGGGAGAAGGGTTTACCCTCCGGTCCTTGGCTCCCATGGTGTGGGAGGGGCGAGAGCCCCTCCGAGATTGGATCAGTCTCTCTGTCTCTCTCTGTTTCTGCATTCCCAAGATTCTGCCCTGTCACCGTTTCTTTTATATCCGAAGATCCATAACTCCGATTGGGGTGAATCTTTCGCCCAGATTTTTCTCATAAAATTAGCTTTCTTGCGGCAAAAGAAGAGCATCAACCGCCTTACGGGGTGCCCACGAGGGTCCAGGGTGCGCCCCCTGCCTCGTGGCCCCCTCGGGCACCGTATCGCGTTGATTCTTCCTCCCAAAAATCGCAAATATTTCAAAATAATTCTCCGTCCGTTTTTATCCCGTTTGGACTCCGTTTGATATTGGGTTTCTGTGAAACATAAAACATGCAACAAACAGGAACTGGCACTGGGAACTGGATCATTATGTTAGTTCCAAAAAATAGTATAAAAAGTTGCCAAAAGTATATGAAAGTTGAATAATATTGGCATGGAACAATCAAAAATTATAGATACAACGGAGATGTATCAGCATCCCCAAGCTTAATTCCTGCTCGTACTCGAGTAGGTAAATGATAAAAAAAGATAATTTTTGATGTGGAATGCTACCTAGCATAATCTTGATCATGTAATCTAATCATGACATGAATATTAAGACACGAGTGATTCAAAGCAATAGTCTATCATTTGACATAAAAACAATGATACTTAGGGCATCCCAACAAACAATCATGTCTTTCAAAATATCAATGCTAAAGAACGCCATCCCTACAAAATCATATAGTTAGGCAATGCTTCATTTTCATCACACGAAATACTCCCATCATGCACAACCCCGGTTTCAGCCAAGCAATTGGTTCATACTTTTTAACGTGCTTCAGCCTTTTCAACCCTCACGCAATACATGAGCGCAAGCCATGGATATAGCACTGTGGGTAGAATAGAGTATGATGGTGGAGGTTTACGTGGAGAAGACAAAAACGGAGAAAGTATCACATTGACGCGGCTAATCAACGGGCTATGGAGATGCCCATCAATTGATGTCAATGCGAGGAGTAGGGATTGCCATGCAATGGATGCACTAGAGCTATAAGTGTGTGAAAGCTCAAACTGAAACTAAGTGGGTGTGCATCCAACTTGCTTGCTCATGATGACCTCGGGCATTTGAGGAAGCCCATCATCGGAATATACAAGCCAAGTTCTATAATGAAATTCCCTCTAGTATATGAAAGTGAAAGCATATGAGACTCTCTCTATGAAGAACATGGTGCTACTTTGAAGCACAAGTGTGGTAAAAGGATAGTAACATTGCCCCTTCTCTCTTTTTCTCTCATTTTTTTATTTTCTCTTTTTCTTTATTTTTTTATATTTTTTTGGTGGGCTTCTTTGGCCTCTTTTATTTTTCATAAAGTCCGGAGTCTCATCCTGACTTGTGGGGGAATCATAGTCTCCTTCATCCTTTCCTCACTGGGGCAATGCTCTAATAATGATGATCATCACACTTTTATTTACTTACAACTAAATATTACAACTCTGAAAGTGCGTTATATCGACTAGAGGGGGGTGAATAGGCGATTTTTATGAATTCTTCACTGAGGAATTTGCTGGTGAGGAAATTCCTTAGCGAAGAACTACTTGCAGCGGAATAAGTACTCAGAAGTAAACATAACAGGATACAAACATAGTCATCATGATGAAATGAAGACTAGCACAGAGTACGGAAAGCGTAAACACAGGATAACAAGATGAAGACAAACAGATCAAGAAATTGAACGAGGAATTTGTGAAAGTCTTGATCAAAGTCTTCAAGCACATATATGAACAACATTCAATACAAGAATGAGGAAATGGAAGAGTTGAGGAAATAGAACCAGTTAGTTGGTGAAGACAATGATTTGGTAAACCAGTTCCAACTGCTGTGTCTCGGTTATGCGTCTGGTTGGAGCGGTGAGTATTTAAACTCGAGGACACAGTCCGGACACCCGCCTCTCGAGCCGCAACTCAGGACACCCAGTCCTCACCGTATTCTCCTTGAACTAAGACCACAGGCCTCGTCCAATCACTCGTGGTAAGTCTTCAGGTGACTTCCAAACCTTCACAGACTTGGTCACTCGGCGATCCACAATTCCTCTTGGATGCTCTAGACCTTGACGCCTAACCGTCTAGAAGAAGCACAATCTTCAAAGGTAACAAGCGTCGGATCCACGCAGGATGAATTTCTTCAGTGATGCTCAATCACTTTGGGTTTGTGGGGGTTTGGTTTTGGATTTTCCTGACTTGATGATTTTCGCTCAAAGTCCTCAGAGGATGGGTTGCTCTCAGATTACAAGTGTCAAGTTCTCTCGGAGCAGCCAACCAACTAGTGGTTGTAGGGGGCGGCTATTTATAGCCTAGGGAGCAGCACGACATGATAAGACATAAATGCCCTTCAATGATATGACCGTTAGATGGATAAGATATTTTGAACAGCCGGCGCGCAGCACAACAACGGTCGGAAATTTGACTCTCAAATTCCTCAGGGCTATCATGTTCCTTACTGTGTATGCAATTCGCACTGGCGAATTCCTAACTCCTCGATCGAGCAAAGTCCTCAAGTGACGGAAGAACTGCGTCTCATCCTTCAAGAAATTGACTGAATCTGTATGAGATTTCTAATGGCTTCACTCGAAGGGATTGGTAGGTGTAGGATTTTGAGTTGAGCATCACATGCAAATTTTTCCTTAGTATTTCCTCGACCCCTTTAACGATGACGGTGTTTCCTATGACTCAAGAAAGAGAAAATGAAACTACGAAAACAAAAGTCTTCACGCTTCATGTTCCTCAAGTGAATACCAAGTCTTCAAGGTCACACCAATTTCTTGACTTTCAAAGTCTTCAGAATATCAAAGTCTTGATCGAAGAACTTCATTTTAGGGGTCGACTTTCTCTGTAAATATCAAACTCCTCATAGACTTATATACCGTACACTCACAAATGCATCGCCACTTAACCTATAAGTCTTCAATACACCAAAATCACTAAGGGCACTAGATGCACTTACAATCTCCCCTTTTGGTGATTGATGACAACATAGATTAAGTTTTCAGCGAGGATAAATATATGAAGTGTAAATACTAATATTGAGGAATTTGATTGCAAGATATAGAAGAACTCCCCTAACATGTGCATAGTGAGGAATTTGCTTTTGAGGCAATGCACATTTGAAGAATTGAATCATGGAGATCTCCCCTATATCTTGTAATTCATACACGATTTGATATATAATATGAAGAATTTGAAATGCATGATGAAATATGGTGCTGATGAGATTCACATCGTGCAATAATATTAACAAGGAATAAGCATGCGGAATAGCACATCAAAAGGTTCAGAGCTCAGTGCATCAAAAGCATCAGAGCACGACCAAAAGTATCAAGGCACCATCGGATTTAAGATTACAACTCGATCCAATAAAAAGTTTCTGAAGAACGAAAGTTGTAACTTAACAAAATGCCCATAGTATGAACCCGCTTGAAGACTAACTCAGATTTCTCCCCCTTTGTCATCAAATGACCAAAAGGATTGAAACTAAGGACTAACGCCCCTGAAGAATTTCAAGTTGATGGAGGAGCGCCAGCGTTGTCGGGGTTGGTCGTTGAAGTAGGGCCTGCCGCAGTGTCGTTCAAATCTTCATGTTCATCAGTTTCACGCGATGAAGAATAAGAACTGGCCACTAGATCAGGAACTTTGACTCTCTTGAATTTCTTTGGAGGTGGTGCAGACCAGTCAAATGCTTCCTAGAGACCCATAGTCTTCTGTTCTTCCGCGGAATATACATGAGTGAGAACAGCCCAGGTGCGGTTGAGGGTTTCATGAAGGTGATACTGATTTTTCTTCACTGCATTATGGGTTGAGGTCATGTCGTGAAGTATTGCAGCAAATTGACGCTTCACCCATTTGTGATTGCGATCAACCTTCTGATGAAGACTGAGGAGTAACTCACAGTCAGTCATCACCGTGGGTGCTGTGGCTGGAGGATTTTGCTTAGCTGAGGTATTTGCGGCAGTGTCATGTGTTGCAGAATCGTCATTGATGGAGTAAGATGTAGCTAGACGGAATTGACCATCCAATGGACGAGTGCCTTCATCGATCACAACAGCTGCCTTGCCCTTATCATCGATGATGAAACCGGTAAACGAGGACTTCAATGGGCGACAAGTAGCTACCATGGTTGAGTGTCGACCTTGTAATTCAGTGAAGATCTTGCCCTTATGAATCTCATAATCCAAGGCGCATAGGGCTTCACTCAAAAGGTGACATTGCAACATTAGCGAGTCCTCATGAAGAAATCATGGAAGTTGACGGAACGCCATGAATGATGTTGAAAAGCATGTTCTTCATGATGCCAGCGACATCTTCATCATTTGAGTCGTGGCCTTTGATAGGACTCATTGTCTTCGTCGAGATTCGATAGACAGTCCGAGGCACATACAACAGTTCCTTGACGAGGAATTTGGTTCGAGGGCCTGCCACGCTTCAAAGGCTTCATGAGCACTTGCATATAATGATCGGTCGGTTTGCGGTCATTGTAGATGCAACGATGCCTTGTCATCTTGGAGGATCAAGAGGAAGGACACGAAGCAATTCAGTTCTTTGGTGCCTTGTAGTGAGTGTTTTCGTCATCAATCCAGCACCCATGAATTGACATCTTGACATCGCCGGTGATATGCAAAGTGGCATAGAATCAAGAATGAGTTCTTCATTCCAATCACGGATATCGGTCTGAAGTTCAAGAGTCCTACATCATGAATAACTCGAGGATGGCTCGAAGCACGGCAAAGATTCCATATCCACATGAGGAATATGCTCATGATCGAATATTTTGTCCTTGTCGAAAAGCACTGAGGAATAGAAGTTGGCTTGAGTAGCAGTCGAGCGTCTTTTCCTTAGGCGGCGAGTCATATGGATTATGTCGATGAAGAACACATGCTCGTAAAAGAAGTCTTCACCTTGAATTTTTGCTTGCTCGAGAACAGATTCTTGGTTTGGGCGGAGGGTGTCGATGATTTGCAAACAACCTCGAGAATCGCGATCTCGGTGCTTGGTGAGAATTTCTGGTTCCTCTTCTTGTGCAGTTTGGGGATCGATTGCAGGTTCTTGACACTAGCGGCTGGAATTTCTTCATGAGCAGACGATGTGGGATGAGTTTCTTGAGCCCATTTGAGCAGTTGTAGCAGGGGTGAGGAATTTGTTGAATGGGGGTGAAGAGAGGAGTATTGGGATGCTGACTTTCCCAAAAGTCATCGTTCATCACTGGTGTAGTGCATCCAATATCCATGTCTTCTTCTTCTTTTTCAATTTCCTCAACACCAGCCTCTTCAGCTGTGAACTGAGGCATAGGTGAGGAAACGACTGGCGTTGAAGGGAATGCTTCCAATTCAATTTCTTTATCAAACTGTTCTGAGGTAGCAACAGGATGATTTTCTTCATCAGACCCGCTTGGGATCTTGTAGTCTTCTCCATAAGGAACAATCTCCTTAGACGACATGGAGGAAATGGGAACGACATCAATGGGATTTTCAAGCGAGCTGGTCATTGGCTTCATTTTCTTTGCGGCCGAAGAATTTGACGCAGCTGATGCCTTCCTCTTCTTCACTGCAGCTCGCTCTGCAGCCTTGGTCTTCTTCACTTCATAGGCAGAAGGAAGAATTGGAGTTGGTGTTGGCGCAGAGGAGCCGAGGACGTGGTTCGATTTCTTGGTAGCGCAATCGTGCAGCTGCCTGATCTCTTCGATTTCTTGAGCGCACCACTAGTGGATGCCACAGGAATTTGTTCAATGGTGGAATGGAGTCATCAGCCTGGAACTTGTATTCTCATCGGCAGGCTGAATGTCATCAGCAGTCTTGGCATGTTCTTCAGCGGTGAGCGAGTCTCAGAGCTGAGGATTTTCTTGTTGCGATGGGGCTGCAACAGTTGTCATTTTCTTTGTCAAATTGACGAATCTCACTTTGGCTCCTTGCTAATCAGCATTGTATGCATCGAAATCCTTGCTGAGGGCTTGGATCTCAGATTGAGCCTTGAGAAGTTCTTCAGGAGTCAGTCTGATGATGTTCTTCTTCAGAAGCTTCTTCTTTCTAGCTTGTGCTCTCTTGATCTCACGCGCCTTTTCAAATTTCCATTTCTCTTCAGCGATGAAATGGGTCAGCATATGACTTTGACCAGGAGTCAGAGGCAGATCAGGCATTGGAGTGTTTGGATCCTGATGCCATAAGTCGATGAAGTCAAGGATCTTCTTCGGATCCAAAAGCAGAGGCACAGGTGTTCCTTTGGCTCTAGCGGCCTTTGCTTGTTTGTCTCTGATGATTTCTGCAAGTTCTTCATCGGAGGCCTCGTCATCAAAGGGCACGTGGAAAGCAACCTGTTTCTTTCTTGGACTTGGCCGAGGACCGCGTCCAGCTGTTGCTTTTTTCTTCAGCAGAGTGGGGCCTGATGAGGACATTGGTGCAGCTGAGGAACTTGCTGAGACACCAGAAGCAATCGAGAAACCCTGAGTCCTTTGACATGTAGCCAGATGCACAGGAGTTGAGGACTTGGAGGGAGCTGCTGAGGATTTTGGTGGTGCAGCAGTAGACTGAGGAATTTGCCATGAGGGCGCGGCTGAGGAACTGGGCTGTGAGGGCGCTGATGGTGAAGCACTTAGCTTGCGAGGAGGCTTCTTCGGCATTGATTTCCTCAGCTTGACCGAGGTCTCAGCAGCAGCAGCAGCAGCAGAATCCTCATTGAATTTCCTCACTGCCTCCTTGGCTTGTCTTGCCAGTTTTGCTTGACGCCTAGACCATTCTTCAGGAAAGTCCTCACCACGCTTGATGCTGGTGGGATCAGCGACTTGGCCAAGTGCCAATGGAGCTCTTGGGCATGGAGGGTTTAAGGCGAATTTCTTCATGTACTTTGGAGTGACATAGCGATATTCCCTCCATTCTCGTGCCCATCTTTGTTCTATCCTGTGAATGCGCACTTTGCGCTGATTTTTGTTCTCTTTGCCAAACTTGGCTTCATCAGGTGTGCAATAATCTTTGTATATTTCATCAGGGATCTCGAAGGCAGTCATGACGTCCGGTTTCTTTCCTCCCTTATGCGGTCTCTTTCCTTCTGCCATTTTCTTCAGATGAGGAATTTGAACAATTGAACACTCTGAAGAAGTATGCAGTTTTTCTTCGAGGAACGCTGCAAATGAGTTAAGTTGATGAGAACCTAGTGATTCAGCAGCGGACATGAGTACCTGTGAACAGAGTGTAGGTGCGAGGAATTTGGAGAGGTCATATGCGTTCTCAGAAGGTTTTTCGAAAAAACAAGTTTTGAGGAATTTGACCAGTTGAGCCTTGAGGAATTTCACTAAGCATTCTTGTCTTAGGTTCCAGAGTTGTACTGATCGAAAATCCACACAATTGAGGAATCTTGAAGAATTGAGTGCTTAGAGAGATGGATCAAGAGCATACAGTGTGTGAGGTGTTCATATGTGAAGATTTGAAGAATAAAACACCTTTGAAGGCTTTCAGAAAAGTTTGAGAATCAAAGCGAGTAATAAAAGTGACTTTTAATTACCCGAACTGAAGAACACGACGAACAAAGATGAACCATGGTGAAGTTCGTCGAGTTAGATCTCCCACGCCCTAACTTGGCAGAGGGAGACAGCTACGGCGGCGGCGGAGTGAAGATTTCCGCAGCCGGCACGAGTACGACGGTGACAAGGTCGAGGCAGTGAAGCTCTTCCTCACCGACGTCGATGGAATAGCGGCGGCGCTAGGGTTTGAGGAGAGCTCGAGCGAGAGACAGCGACCGAGCGGAGTAAATGAAGTAAGGAAGGGAGAGGGGTATTTATAGTCACGGTAAAAACTGTTCGCCCAAAGATTTTGGGACGAACATGCCCCTGCCCTTTCTTCTTCACGCGACATGTGTCACCCACGTACTGTGCAGATTAGATCGTGTAAGATCGTGGGTGAATAAACTAATGCATCGTGGGATGCGGAACGGTTTGAGCGGTAAAACCGAAAATCTGGATAAGATTTGTTTTAAAGTTTCGTTCGCATTTTCTTCAGCTAACAAGGACACAGTGAAGACTTTGAACGAGTTTCAATCAGAGCGCACATGAAGAATTTGTGAATAGATTGGGTTGAGTATAGCATAGAGGGGGAAGGGTCCGATCACATTCACTTAGCAGAAATCGCAACTTGAAGAAATAGCAATAAGTGAATGCTGTAGAGGACATAACTCATATATATATATATAGCCAATGAAGAAAGACGACGGAAACAGTGAAGATTTTGCAAAGTTAAGAATTTGAAAAACTGAAGAATTTCAAAAAAGAGGAGAAACTCAAATTGAAGATTTTCAACTTTTTGTGGTGGCGTAACCCACTGTATAAGAATGATGATTTCAGACACCGCGTACAATTGTCGTAGGGTTCTGAGAATCAAATTCTTCATTAATTTCTTCACACTTGGGAGTGTTATTCTTCATTGATTGAAGAAAAACGTTTCTTCATGTGTTGCACATCTAAGTCATCAATTCTGCATAAGGGCTAGGATGTGTGTCCTTTTCAAAGAACATTCGAAGATTCTAAGATATTTAGCTCACACCGCAACTTGCTAAATCTCTTCTCATCCAAGGGCTTAGTGAAGATATCAGCTAGCTGTTCTTCAGTCTTCACATGCTCGATGGAGATGTCGCCCTTCAACACATGATCACGAAGAAAATGATGACGAATCTGGATGTGCTTAGTCTTCGAGTGCTGAACTGGGTTGTGGGCAATCTTGATGGCACTCTCATTGTCGCAGATGAGAGGCACATTCTTCACGTTGACGCCATAGTCCTTGAGGTTTGCTTCATCCAAAGCGAGTTGAGCACAGCATGAGCCAGCAGCAATGTATTCAGCTTCAGCAGTGAGATAGTGATCTGCAGATTCTGTTTCTTCGAGGACCAACGGACCAAGGATCGTCAGAAATGACAAGTACCAGATGTTGACTTGCGGTCCACACGATCACCAAAGCATAGTCAGAGTCGTAATATCCAATGAGATCAAAAGCAGAGCCCTTGGGGTACCATAATCCTAGTGTTGGTGTGTGAGCTAGATATCGAAGAATATGCTTCACAGACCTTATGGTGTGATTCCTTGGTGCAGCTTGAAATCGGGCACACATGCAAACACTAAGCATTATATCCGCCTAGATGCACATAAGTATAATAAGGAACCAATCATGGGCGGTATACCTTGTGATCAAGTCAATACCATTTTCATCGAGGCATAGATGGCCATTTGTGGGCATAGGAATTTTAGCGCCTTTGCAATCTTGCATGCGAATTTCCTCGAGACATCCTTGAGGTATTTCTCTGAGATATGAATATGCCATTCTTGCTGATTTAATTTGAAGACCTAAGAATAATTTCAATTCTCCCATCATAGACATTTGATATTCTTCACTCATCATATAGGCAAATTCATCACTATATAGTTGGTTAGTACAGCCAAAGATAATATCATCAACATATATTTGGCACACAAATAGTTCACCATCATATGATTTAGTAAAAAGAGTAGGGTCGAGTGAACTGGGTGTGAAGCCATTCTTCACGAAGAATTCCTTCAATGTATCATACCATGCCCGAGGGCTTGCTTGAGGCCATAGAGGGCCTTATTGAGTCTGAAGACTTTGTCAGGATTCTTGGGATCTTCAAAACACAGGGGTTGAGCAACATATACTTCTTCCTCAAGCTTACCATTGAGGAATGCACTTTTCACATCCATTTGATATAAGATGATATCATGATGGTTAGCATAGGCAAGTAAAATGCGAATAGCCTCAAGTCTAGCAACAGTGCAAAAGTTTCATCGAAATCAATTCCTTGAACCTGTGTAGCCTTGAGCTACTAGTCGTGCCTTATTACTCACCACAAGGCCATTTTCATCTTGCTTGTTGCGGTAGATCCACTTTGTGCCAATGATATTATGCTTGCGAGGATCCAGGCGATTGACCAATTCCTGGACATTGTTCGATTCGAATCGATGTAATTCTTCTTGCATAGCCTGAATCCACTCCGGCTCCAGAAATGCTTCATCTACCTTAGTGGGCTCTGTGATAGACAAAAGCATAGTGCCCATAAAAGTTAGATAAATGTGAGGCTTTTGAGCGTGTGAGAGGACCTGGTGCGCTAATGTCATCGATGATCTTCTCCACTTGCACTTCTTTTGCAACGCGTGGATGAGTTGGTTGTCGCTGAGGATTTTGATCAGCATTTTCTTCAGCACCATTTTCCTCATCATGTTCTTCAGGTGCATCAGCTCGACGCTCTTCATGAACAGGAATGAATTCTTCAGCAGATTCTTTAGTCGGAATGACATCCTCAGTTGCCTTGAGCTTGATAACATCTTCAGGTGCTGGTTCATCTAACACAGAAGGTAGGTGCTCTCGTTGCGAGCCATTAGTTTCATCGAACCGCACATCTACAGTGTCAACAATCTTGTGAAGAACAATGTTGAAGACTCTGTAGGTGTGCGAGTACTTTCCGTAACCAAGCATAAAACCTTCATGTGCTTTCGGTGCAAATTTAGAGTTGTGGTGAGGATCTCTAATCCAACATTTAGCACCGAAGACTTTGAAATAACTCACATTGGGTTTCTTGTCAGTGAGGAGTTCATAGGCAGTCTTCTTGAAGAATTTGTGAAGATATACTCTGTTGATGATGTGGCAAGCAGTATCAATTGCATCAATCCAAAAACACTGAGGCGTTTTGTATTCATCAAGCATAGTGCAAGCCATTTCAACAAGAGTTCTGTTCTTGCGCTCCACGACACCATTCTGCTGAGGAGTATAGGGAGCAGATAACTCATGAGTAATACCAAGTTCATCAAGATAGGCATCAAGACCGGAATTCTTGAACTCAGTTCCATTGTCACTTCTGATATGCTTGATCTTCACACCAAAGTTGGTTGAAGCCCTCGAGGAAAATCGTTTGAAGACTTCCTGCACTTCATGTTTGTAAGTAACAATGTGTACCCATGTATATCGAGAGTAATCATCAACAATGACAAAACCATATAGTGATGCATCATTGGTGACTGCTGAATAATGATTAGGTCCGAAGAGGTCCATGTGAAGCAATTCGAATGGACGGGTAGTGGTCATGATAGTCTTCGCTGGATGCTTGGCCTTGGTCATTTTTCCAGCTTCGCATGCTCCGCATAAGTGATCCTTGAGGAATTTGACATTCTCAATGCCAATGACATGCTTCTTCTTCGCATAGCGTGTTCAAATTCCTCATGCTGCGTGACCAAGTCGTCGATGCCATAGCCAGCCTACGAAGCTTTTGCAAGTAGACACACGGCTGGTTGTGGTCTGTAGAAAATCAACAATATCTGAGATCTCCTCTCCTAAAGCCTTGAAGACTTGAATTGTCGACTTCCATAATCACAACACAGCGATATTTGCCAAAGACAACAACCATATCAAGATCACAAAGCATTGAGATCGACATGAGATTGTATCCCAAGGATTCAACAAGCATGACTTTGTCCATGTGCTTATCCTTAGAAATAGCAACCTTACCAAGACCCAATACGACTTTTGCCTTTGTCAAGGCCAAAGATGATATGCTTCGAGGTGGCGGTGATAAGGAGCATCCATCAATAGATTCTTGTCACCAATCATGTGATTTGTACATCCACTATCGAGGACCCATTCGGTGGTTTTGGGTTGATCATCCTGCAGATGAATTAGTGTAGCTTACAATCTCATATGCTTCATTAGTGAAGAATATGATATCAAGTTCATCGATGAATTTCATCAAGCGATAAGATATAGCGGTATGAGGGCGTGTGAAATGAAAGTTCATTTCATCATGATTCGCTGCGTCCTTTCGAGCATTTTGTCGTCCCCAAAAAATTCTTCAGACGTTAGAGCACGTCTGGAGACCTGACCCTGCAGAAGAGACTAGTTCTTTTTCTTCACCACCCACATCTGGAGGGGTGGCAAAGAGTTCATCATCCTGCGAGCACCATGTGAGAAAGGTGGCAAAGATGCCAAACCATTTCGCTTCACATAAGAGGGGTTAGGGTAAGCATATGAATAAGAAGAGTAATTCTTCGAGGACTTATGAACATAATGGTTTGAAGAATAATGCACATATTCATAGCCCTTAGCTCTACCTGCGAGAGACAGAGTTGTTAGCACGATGATAATCATATGAGGACTTTGATCCAGATGAGGAATTTGATCCATATGAAGAATTTGGTCCATATGAAGAATTTGATCTGGGGTTCCGGCTCTTCACAGGTGGTGTCATGAGGACATTCACCTGAAGACTTTCAACACAACTTTTGGGAACCCAGATTTTCTTCATAGGAGAATCGTTCCTGCAGTTAGTGCCAACATATCTAGCAAATACTTCACCATTCTGATTTTTGAATAGTTTATAGTTGGAGTCAAATGACTCATCAGAAGAATGAGGAGATTCACATGTAAAGCTAGATAAGTTAGATGGATCAACTGGAGGTCCCTTTGCAGCAACCCATGAGGTTTTGGGGTACTGCTCAGGCTTCCAATATGTTCCATCAGCATTGAGTTTCCTCTCAAAGGCAATACCCTCTTTCCTAGGGTTTCTGTTGAGGATTTGCTTTTTGAGCACATCACAAAGTGTCTGATGCCCTTTGAGGCTTTTGTACATGCCTGTCATGTACAATTCCTTCAACCCTGCATTGTCGGTGATACTAGCAATGTCCTCAGATGAGGAATTAGTGATAGCAGAGGCAGATGAAGAATTTGTAACAGTTGAAGCATTTGAACATTCAGGTGAAGAATTAGCAGATTCACGTTCAATGCACTTTAAGCATGGAGGAACAAATTCATCCTGAGAAGCGCTGATTTGTTGAGCTAGTAATGAATCGCGCTCCTTCTGAAGATCTTCATAACACACTCTTAGCTTTTCAAGATCTTTCTTTCTCTGAAGAGATTCAAGAGTAAGCTTTTCGTGATCTTGCTTTTCTTGAAGAAATTCATAAGAAAGTTTCTCATGATCAGACAAGAGAGAGTTATGATGACCTTGAAGGTTATCATACCTAGACTGAAGTCTCTGAAGATTTTCAGTCAAGGCTTTAGTGCGATCCATTTCTTCACCCAACATATCATCACTTTTATCTAGCATGTTTTGAACCTTTTCAAGAGCCTGTTGTTGTTTCACAGCAATTTTAGCAAGTTTAGAGTAGCTGGGCTTGAGATCCTCATCAGATTCATTTTCACTAGAGTCAGAGGAGTTGTATTTGAGTACCTTAGCTCCTTTTTCCATGAAGCAATAGGTGGGAGCGTAGCCATCATTATCTTCATCAGGCTTGTCGGTGGTGTCAGTTTCTTGATGTTGAAGATGGACTTGCTTGACGAAAGCGTGTAACGCCGACTCGCCACACCAGACTCAGATTCTTGAGACTCCTCCTCTTCATCATTTTCCTCGATTCAGCTTGAGTCCATTTCCTTGCCAATGAATGCCCGAGCCTTCTTGGAGCTGCCCTGCTTGTGAGATGAGGACTTTGAGGATTTCGATGACGAAGATTTTGACGATTTCCTCTTCTTCTTCGCATCATCAGAACTGTAATCCTTGTATTTCTTATTCTTCATTTCCTTTTCCCACTGAGGACAATCTTGAATATAGTGACCAGGCTTCTTGCATTTGTGGCAAAGTCTTCTCTTATAGTCCTTTGGATGAGGAATCATTTCCTCTTGAGGGTTTTCCAAAGCGACCACGTCTTGTGAATTTCTGAATTTCTTCACAAGCGATGCTAGATCTGGCTCGTTCTTGAGGATCACCAAGGCTACTACCGAGTCCTCATATTGAGTCGACACAACCTTGGCCTTGAGGCACGTGGTTTGCCATAGTTTGAGCCATAGAGATCTCTCTTTTCAGCAAGCTGGAACTCGTGAGTGTTTAGCCTTTCGAGGATATCAGCAGGATCAAGCGACTTGTAGTCAGCATGTTCTTGTATCATCAGTCCCAGAGTATCAAATGAGGAATCAAGCGATCTTAGCAGTTTCTTCACAACTTCATGATCAGTGATGTCAGTGGCACCGAGGGCTTGAAGCTCATTTGAGATGTCAGTGAGGCAATCAAAGGTTTGTTGGACATTCTCATTGTCGAGTCTTTTGAAGCGGTTGAAGAGATTCCGAAGAACATCGACTCGAGAGTCATGCTGAGTTGAAACTCCTTCATTTACTTTGGACAGCCTATCGCAAATAAGCTTAGCAGTTTCCAAAGCACTCACTCTTCCATACTGTCCTTTGCTCAGATGGCCACATATGATATTCTTCTCTTGAGAATCAAGTTGTTTGAATCTCTTCACATCGGTAGCGTTCAAAGAGGGTAGCGATGGGGACACCATTTTCCACAACATACCGTAGATCATTGTCAATTGCCTCAAGATGCATTCGCATCTTGTTCTTCGATAGAGGGGTAGTCCGTTCCATCAAAGGTAGGACACCCAGCAGAGACCTTGATCATACTGCGGTCGACATAACTAAAACTCCAAAGGTTAAACCAAAATCACACGAACAAGGGAGTACCTTGCTCGATACCAATTGAAAGTCGTTATATCGATTAGAGGGGGTGAATA
Source organism: Aegilops speltoides (assembly GCA_021437245.1). Taxonomy (NCBI): domain Eukaryota; kingdom Viridiplantae; phylum Streptophyta; class Magnoliopsida; order Poales; family Poaceae; genus Aegilops; species Aegilops speltoides. Next base: position 485,069,846 of record CM038147.1, read on the forward strand.
GGCGATTTTTATGAATTCTTCACTGAGGAATTTGCTGGTGAGGAAATTCCTTAGCGAAGAACTACTTGCAGCGGAATAAGTACTCAGAAGTAAACATAACAGGATACAAACATAGTCATCATGATGAAATGAAGACTAGCACAGAGTACGGAAAGCGTAAACACAGGATAACAAGATGAAGACAAACAGACTAAAGAAATTGAGCTGAGGAATTTGTGAAAGTCTTCAGTCAAAGTCTTCAAGCACATATATGAACAACATTCAATACAATAATGAGGAAATGGAAGAGTTGAGGAAATAGAACCAGTTAGTTGGTGAAGACAATGATTTGGTAAACCAGTTCCAACTGCTGTCTCAGTTGTACGTCTGGTTGGAGCGGCTGAGTATTTAAACTCGAGGACACACAGTCCCGGACACCCAGTCTCTGAGCCTGTAGGATCGAAAGTATGTCTAGAGGGGGGGTGATTAGACTACTTGACAATATAAAAATTCTGCCTTTTGACAAAGAACAATTTTTGGCAGATTCACAATTATGATCAAGTCAAGCATCACCCTACACATGCAATTCTAGAGTATAGGCAGCGGAAAGTAAATTGCACATGTAGTAAAGAGAGGTGGAGAAGAGCAAACGCAATTTTGGAGACGCGGTGATTTTTCTCGTGGTTCCGATAGGTGGTGCTATCGTACTTCCACGTTGATGGAGACTTCAACCCACGGAGGGTAACGGCTGCGAGAGTCCACGGAGGGCTCCACCCACGAAGGGTCCACGAAGAAGCAACCTTGTCTATTCCATCATGGCCTACGCCCACGGAGGACTAGCCTTACTCGGGGTAGATCTTCACGAAGTAGGCGATCTCCTTGCCCTTACAAACTTCTTGGTTCAACTCCACATCTCGACAGAGGCTCCCAAGCGACACCTAACCAATCTAGGAGGCACCACCCTCCAAAAGGTAATAGATGTTGTTGATGATGATGAACTCCTTGCTCTTGTGCTTCAAATGATAATCTCCCCAACACTCAACTCTCCTCACTGATTTGGCTGTGGTGGAAGAAAGGATTGAGTGGAAAGCAACTTGGGAAGGCTAGAGATCAAGCTTCATATGGTGGGAGTGGAGCAACTTGATCTTAACACAAGGGTAGGTAGTTCTCTTCTCAGAAATGTAAGGTAGGAGTGGTAGTTCTTTCTGATGGCTCTCTCCACGAATGAAGAGGGGGTGGAGGGTATTTATAGCCTCCACACAAAATCCAACCGTTACACACATTTGAGCAATCTCGGTGGGACCGAAGTTGACAACTCGGTGAGACCGAAAGTTCAAATAATGTGAGCGTTGGGATTTTCAGTGGGACCAAAATACAATCTCGGTTAGTCCGATTCGTGCAAAGACAAGAGCTTGCCAATTTCGGTGGGACCAACTTCATCATCTCGGTGACACCGATTTGATGACGAAGATTCTGAAGCTTGGCAACTCAAGTTTCGTGAGACCGAGTTCGAATTGGAAAATCCGAGTTTGCTAGGGTTTGGCTTTATGGCGAGGTGGTTCATCTCGGTGTGGTGAGTTTGGAAAATCGGTGGGACCGAGACTACTTATGAGTGTATATGGCGGTGAAAGTTGCTGATAGTTTAGGAGATGTATCACTAAGCACTTGAGCAACGGATCATCATCATAACCTCATCCCTTTTAATAGTATTGGCTTTTCCTATGGACTCAATGTGATCTTGGATCACTAAACCAAAAATGGAGTCTTGAGCTTTTGCCAATGCTTGCCTTAGCATTTTGAGGGTCCACTTCTTGAGTCCTTGCCATACCCATATCACTGAACTCTCTCAAATGATTCTCAAGTAACTATTAGTTCAATGATATATATGTTGTTATTAATTACCAAAACCACCGGGGATTAGTTTCACTTTCAATCTCCCCTTTTGGTAATTGATGACAACATATAGATCAAAGCTTCGACAAAGGATATAATCAATGAATAATATAAATCGCTTTGAGAAGTATGTGATAAGCAAGAGCTCCCCTAAATTTGTGCATTATTTGAGATTTGCGTTTGAATGCAAATGCACAATCGATTAGGATCATGGGTCACTCTTCCATGTCACATACATCTTGGTGGAGCGCAGAAAATGATAAGAATGAACAGCATGCACCCAATCACCAAGACATGAGTAAATGGTCATACAAGATAGGAATAGCATATGATAAGCATTAAGCACACATTAAAGCATAGTACGACCAAGCACTCATTAAGGTAGAATCAAACGTAGTATCAAACACACTGAATGTCTCGAAAACCAAAAGTATCTCAAAGAAACCGCAAAAGAACGACAGAGCAAAAGCGCAAAGACAACAACACTCTCTCTCTCGAAGTCCTATGATCTATACAATTTCTCCCCTTTGGCAACAAGTTACCAAAAGTTCGAAAAAACATAGAGCTAAGCGTCCTTTGGGGACTCTGTGGCGGCTCCGTCTGCAGGTTGATGTCGGAGTGGATATGACAACATCGGCGAAAACTTCAGTGATGTCTGTCTTTGGAGGAGTGGTCCTTTGGAGCTGGAGCTGGAGTAGGAGCAATCTACTGGAACTATGGGAGGTCTTTGAAGCTGTAGTCTGGTGTCATCCTTTGGAATAGCAGTGATCGGGTCTGTAGGAACCAGAGCGATCTGTTGATAATCATCTGGACTAAGTCATCCTGCATCTCACGCATAAGCTCTTCCTTCTCCGCTTTGCTTCCTCAATGTCGCCTCAAGCTTGTTGACGGTCACTTGCACTTGATCGACTTCACGTCCGGGCGTGGATCTTGTCCTCAACAATCCTCTCTAAGCTCTCCTGAGACTGTTCAATGCTGGCCAGGCGTTGTTCAATCCTTTGGGTAGCTTCAAGTATCTGCTCTCCGAAGCTCTTTGGTTTAGCTGCTGCTGCTGCTTCCTTGTCAGCTTTGGCTTTCTTGGCAGCTTCGATCTTGGCTTGACCTTCAACAGATGTTGGATCCTCCTCATCCATCACAACAACATTGTCTTCATGCTCGGCTGCGATGGTAAATGTTCTCTATCCAACAAGAATGTGCCCGTGCCAAACTTGGCATTGATAAGCATCTGAATCTGCGGGCAAATCCACATGACCTTTTCGTCACCGCAGTCCTCTTAATGGTTTCTACCATCAAGTCCATCACCTTGAAAGGTGCTTTCTCATCAAGTATGTGCAGCATGTTGATAGAGTATCCTCGATCATGCGATGATCTCGGACTTGGGCATCAAGGTATGCCTCAAAATAGTATTAGTGGTAGGTAAGCCTGCACGAGATAGTAGATGAGCGAGCTTCCAGATTCCCAAATCCTTTGTTGGAACCTCTTTGTACATGTTCTTCATGGATTCATGATTCTTCTTTGGAATCCCATATACATCAATATCATCTTCTCGTTGCACTGGAGCATTCAGAATTTCTGCCCATTCTTCAACACAAGAAGAAAATCTTTGACCTTCAGTCATCCACACAATCTTTCCATCAGGGTAGAAGTGAGCTGTGGCATAGAATTGCATTATCATCTCATCATTCCAACTGGTCAACTTCTGACCTACAAAGTCTGCAACGCCACATGCAGTGAAGCTTTCATGCACATGTGGAAAGAAATCTCTGTGCTCTTCGCTGTCAATGTACTTCCAGTCAACATATCTTGTGTCTGCGACTATGGGCTTCTTGTCCATCAGCACGGTCTCATAGAAGTCCTGCTGCTCTCGGTGTGAAATCTGGGATCTCAGCAGTTCTTCTCCTCATGGCATATGGGTCACTTTGTCTCCATAGCCCGAGACCTCTATCTTTCCTTGCCTTCATATCCTCGGCTTGAGGATGAGCATCATTATGTAGTGGCAGTTTTGGACGAAGTTTACGCAAAACTGGTCCTTCATCATCGACACACCTGGTGGCACATCATCCTTGTTCTTCTCGAACGCTGGAATGTTCTGACTGTCTTCTTGGGCTTGGCAGCGAGCTTTCTTTGGAGCTGCCTTAGCTGGAGCAGATTGCTTGGGCTTTGATGTGGCTCCAGCCTTAATGGCATCACCCATGAACTTTGGCTTCTGAGGAGGAGGCTGGGGTGCTTCCTCATCCTCATCTTCTTCTGCTGCATCATCATGCACTTTCCTCTTTCTCTTGGAAGTTTTCTTCACTTTGCTTGCAGCTGCCTCTCCCAAATTCAGCTTCTTAGCAATTGTTGATTGCTTGACTTTGCTGGTGCCCTTCTTAGTCTGTTGACCTTGTGGCTCTTTGGCAACAACCTTCCTTTTGGGCTTTGAGGTCACCTCTTCCTCAACAACAAATCTGAGTCCTCATCATCTGAATTTCTCTTCTTTCTAGCTCTGGTGGCTGCAGGAGGCAATCCACTTGGTGTACTCCTCTCACCATCATCAGATGAGCTGCTAGGATCAGGACTAGTGCTGCCTCTGGAATATCTGCAATGGGTGTCTCGACCTGTTACATTATCCACGGCATCGACATGGTGACAACCCGTGAATAGATAAGGTGTAGGCGGAGAAGAAGAGTCATCACAAATTGCGAAGTTTTGCAAAAAAATGAGTTCAAATTCTAGTATTAGGTTTTCACGAAGACATTTCGGTCGGACCGAGTTTAAGGTTCGTGAATCCGAAGTGTTAAGCGGAGCTTTCACACCACTTTCGGTTTGACGAAGTGGGTTTCGATCTGCCGAAAACACTAGGGTTTCACAGAATCGTCATTTCGGTCACACCGATTTTCACAACTTCGGTTGGACCGAAGGTGCGAGGTAATGGCCATAGGCCAAATCGGTCATACCGAAAATGTAAAATCGGTCTCACCGAGATGTGTTCGTGAAACCAAACCCTAAAACTTTTACTCGAATCTAGTCCAAACGAACTAATCTGGTGTACAGGAGGATTTCAATCGTGGCAAGATTCTAGGCAATCAAGCGTGCATTGAATCGGAGATGGGAGCACGAGTGGGATCAAAACTCACCCTAACTTGGTGGAGTTTTTCTCTGGCAACAGGCGCGGAGGAGATGTCCGTTGGCGGCACGGAGACTGCGGCGAGGTGCCTGAGCGACGACGGCGACGATCCGGAGACCAAGGCGACGACAGCAAGGGGTGTGGGGGCGAAACGTTTGAAGTAGGAATCAACGCGCGCGGCCCTCGGAGTATATATATCCTTTGCTTTCGGTGGGACCGAGTTGTAAAACTCGGTGGCACCGAGATGGACAACTGCTAGGCAGTTATGCACTTCGGTCACGCCGAAAATCACAACTCGGTTTCACCGAGGTGAAAACCTAGATCAGTCTAAATGCTTTCGGTTCGACCGAGTTTGAGTAAGTTGGTCTGACCGAAATCAATTAGAAGGTTTTGGAAGTTAGCCCTTGACGGATCGGTGGCTCCGAGTGCTCCTCACCCGAAGGGTCCGAAAATGACTTGTTCAAAATTTGTGATGTAAGCATGAATAGAATTTTGAGACAAGAAAGCATAGATAGCTAGGGGAGGTACTTAGGCATTCTTGTCCATCCATTTGGTCAGAAAAATCAAAACGACCAAAACAACAAATGGATGTCCTCGAATGGATAAAATCATGCATCCAACATGCTCACACAATAAGATAGCAAATGAAATATGTGTCAAACATGCACAACCAAAACTCTAGCTACTAACACACAATTTGTCGATGACTAGGTCATCTTTATATGAGTATATTGACTTAGGAGCCAAATGAGAACATTTGATCATAGGTCATACTCATCGTTTAAGCACAAGTGGGGTTACCACTTTTACATAAAGCATTGATGTGTTCACATCATTTGAAGATGCTTTAGCTCAATTTTTAGAGCAAAGCTCCCCCTAGATGTGAGAACCCCTTTTAAAGGGTCAAACTAACCTTGGGTTGTCGTAGAAGACTTCATGTAGATGTTGAAGATGTGGATGCTCAATGTTGATGAAGATCATCAAGAGTTTGGAGCTATCCTTTGGATTCGGGCACTTTCAATACCTACATGGGTTAGTCCCACAAGGAACAAACAAGGATATCCATGGACATAGATTGAAGTACACAATAGATGATGTCCATGAAAGCAATGATTACCTTGTCCCTTGACTTACCAACAAGAGGGTTTGTGACTCCATGAACTAGTGCACGATGTGGAAGTTGATTGCACAAGTTTTGCCAAAATGAATGTGAGTGAAGTATGTTGGCGGAGTCACCCTCAAGAACTTTCTAGTTCTTCTTCTTCGGGATCCACATCATCTTGATGGGAATCCTTGGGGTTGTAGTTGAGTTTGACGAAGTAGAACTTGGCGTTTCCTTGGGAACCCACTTGACCATGGCTTGAGGTGCTTCAACAAATGCATCAATCTCCTCTTGAAGCTTGTCCTTGCCTTTTAGCTTGTGGTCTTGTGGTGGAAGGTCATCTTGAGCTTGTTCCACATTGGAAGAAGTAGGATCATACTTCTCCTTTTGAGAAACAAACTGTGGAGTAGGATATTAACCTTCTTCCCATTCAACACCTTCGGCGTTGAACTTTCGCTCAAAACCAATTCCTTGATTCTTCCGGTGCCTTCCTTGCTTGCGAACAATTTCCTCAAAGTTCTTGCTTCCGGCAAGGCTCTTGTAGACACCTTTCTCTATAATCCCTTTCAATAAACTATTTTCTTGCTCAAGTGTAACTTGGCTTGAAACATTGTTAGTGGAATCAAGAGAACTACTAGAAGCAACAATATTGGATTTAGCATGGTTATTGTTACTACTAGAGAAATAATTTTTCTTATGCTTGTCATGCTTAGTCTTAATGGGTGGCAAGAAATTAGACAAGAGAAGTCGTTTGGCAAGATATGAAGAACTCTTCTTTCGAAGATCGTCATTGATTGCTTTTAGAAACTCATGTTCTTGCTCTAGAGTGAGCTTCTCGAAGCGTAGCTTCTCATGAGATCTTAGGAGCTCTCTATGATCTTCTTGAGTTGTTTCATGAGCTAACTTAAGAGTGTTTAGTTCTTTAGTTAGACGCTCAATCTCCTTCATAGCATTGTCATTCAACTCTTCTCGACTATAAAGACTACTAGCATGTTCATCATTACTAGGCTCACTGGATTTATCAAGCAAGAGCTCATCTTCACCAAGCAAGTCATCCTCATCACTATTGAAGTCAATGAATTCAGGGTGTGATACCTTGGGGCCTTTAGCCATGAAGCATCTTCCAATTCCCTCATTTGGTGAATCGAATAAGTCGTAGGAGTTGGAGTTGGAGGATCGAGAGCAAGACCGCAACACCTTCATCTTGGTCTGTAGTCGGAGTTGGAGTGATAGCTTCCTTCGGATTGATTGTCGGAGTCGGAGCCGGAGCCGGAGACCCATTCACCTACATGAGCTTGATGTTTTCTTCTTGTGTAGCTCCTTGATGACTTGTCTTTCCTCTCAGAATCCTTGCTTCTCCGAGAGGGTCTTCGTTCATAACGATCATCTCTACTCCTTCTCTCTTTCCGAGGTGACTCATCTCTTGAGCTTCTTCTTCTTGGAGATTCTTCTCTTCTCTTGTGGGGAGCCGTACACTCATTTGAATAGTGTCCGGGTCTTCCACAATTGTAGCAGTTTCGATCACGACTAGAAGATCTCTTTTCATCATATGATCTAGACTTTGAGCTTCTCTCTTTGCTTCTATTCTTGTAGAATTTTTTGAAGTTCTTGACCATTAGGCTTATCTCTTCATTGGAAACTAACTTGTCACTTGAGGTTGTGGGAGCATCACTTGTAGCTTTGTAAGCACCACTTGACTTGTTGTGAAGCTCTTCCTTATCCTTAAGTGTCATCTCATGAGCAACAATTCTTCCAATGACTTCGGTTGGCTTGAGATTCTTGTAGTTTGGCATCATTTGAATCAAAGTGCACACGGTGTCATACTTTCCATCCAAAGCTCTGAGAATCTTCTTGATGATGAATCGGTCGGTCATTTCTTCGCTTCCTAAGCCGGCAATCTCATTTGTGATGAGAGCAAGCCTAGAGTACATTTCAGCGACTCCTTCACCATCCTTCATCTTGAACTTGTCAAGTTGACCTTGAAGAATGTCTAGCTTTGATTCCTTCACGGACTCGGTACCTTCGTGCATTTCAACCAAAGTATCCCAAATCTCTTTTGCATTCTCAAGGCGGCTGATTTTGTTGAACTCCTCGGGACACAAGGCATTGAAGAGAATGTCACAAGCTTGAGCATTGTTTTGCAACATCCGCAATTCTTCCGTTGTAAGCCATGATCCGAACTTTTCCTTCCTCGAAGAATTCACCTTGCATACCAACACAAATAATGCCCCATGCGGCTGGGTTATGACCAAGAATATGCATTTTCATTTTATGCTTCCAACTAGCAAAATTTGTACCATCAAAGTAAGGACCTCTCTGAAAATTACCCTCACTAGGCGCCATACTCTCCTAGGTTGTGAAACCAAGCTTATGGAGTCAATGCAATGGAAACCAATACAATGGAGACCAAAGCTCGATACCACTTGTAGGATCGAAAGTATGTCTAGAGGGGGTGATTAGACTACTTGATAATATAAAATTCTGCCTTTTGACAAAGAACAGTTTTGGCAGATTCACAATTATGATCAAGTCAAGCATCACCCTACACATGCAATTCTAGAGTATAGGCAGCGGAAAGTAAATTGCACATGTAGTAAAGAGAGGTGGAGAAGAGCAAACGCAATTTTGGAGACGCGGTGATTTTTCTCGTGGTTCCGATAGGTGGTGCTATCGTACTTCCACGTTGATGGAGACTTCAACCCACGGAGGGTAACGGCTGCGAGAGTCCACGGAGGGCTCCACCCACGAAGGGTCCACGAAGAAGCAACCTTGTCTATTCCATCATGGCCTCGCCCACGGAGGACTAGCCTTACTCGGGGTAGATCTTCACAGTAGGTGATCTCCTTGCCCTTACAAACTTCTTGGTTCAACTCCACATCTCGTGGAGGCTCCCAAGCGACACCTAACCAATCTAGGAGGCACCACCCTCCAAAAGGTAATAGATGTTGTTGATGATGATGAACTCCTTGCTCTTGTGCTTCAAATGATAATCTCCCCAACACTCAACTCTCCTCACTGATTTGGCTGTGGTGGAAGAAAGGATTGAGTGGAAAGCAACTTGGGAAGGCTAGAGATCAAGCTTCATATGGTGGGAGTGGAGCAACTTGATCTCAACACAAGGGTAGGTAGTTCTCTTCTCGAAATGTAAGGTAGGAGTGGTAGTTCTTTCGATGGCTCTCTCCACGAATGAAGAGGGGTGGAGGGTATTTATAGCCTCCACACAAAATCCAACCGTTACACACATTTGAGCAATCTCGGTGGGACCGAAGTTGACAACTCGGTGAGACCGAAAGTTCAAATAATGTGAACGTTGGGATTTTCGGTGGGACCGAAAATACAATCTTGGTTAGTCCGATTCGTGCAAAGACAAGAGCTTGCCAATTTTGGTGGGACCGACTTCATCATCTCGGTGACACCGATTTGATGACAAAAGGTTACAGAAGCTTGGCAACTCAAGTTTCGGTGAGACCGAGTTCAGAATCGGAAAATCCGAGTTTGCTAGGGTTTGGCTTTATGGCTGAGGTGGTTCATCTCGGTGTGACTGAGTTTGGAAAATCGGTGGGACCGAGACTACTTATGAGTGTATATGGCGGTGAAAGTTGCTGATAGTTTAGGAGATGTATCACTAAGCACTTGAGCAACCAGATCATCATCATAACCTCATCCCCTTTTAATAGTATTGGCTTTTCCTATGGACTCAATGTGATCTTGGATCACTAAACCAAAAATGGAGTCTTGAGCTTTTGCCAATGCTTGCCTTAGCATTTTGAGGGGTCCACTTCTTCAGTCCTTGCCATACCCATATCACTGAACTCTTTGAAATGATTCTCAAGTAACTATTAGTTCAATGATATATATGTTGTTATTAATTACCAAAACCACCCGGGGATTAGTTGCACTTTCAGAGCCGCAACTCAGGACACCCAGTCCTCACCGTATTCTCCTTGAACTAAGACCACACAGGCCTCGTCCAATCACTCGTGGTAAGTCTTCAAGTGACTTCCAAACCTTCACGGACTTGGTCACTCGGCGATCCACAATTCCTCTTGGATGCTCTAGACCTTGACGCCTAACCGTCTGGAAGAAGCACAGTCTTCAAAGGTAACAAGCGTCGGATCCACGCATGATCAATTTCTTCAGTGATGCTCAATCACTTTGGGTTTGTGGGGGTTTGGTTTTGGATTTTCCTGACTTGATGATTTTCTCTCAAAGTCCTCAGAGGATGGGTTGCTCTCAGATGACAAGTGTCAAGTTCTCTCAGAGCAGCCAACCAACTAGTGGTTGTAGGGGGTGGCTATTTATAGCCTAGGGAGCAGCCCGACATGATAAGACATAAATGCCCTTCAATGATATGACCGTTAGATGGATAAGATATTTTGAACAGCAGTAGCAAGAACATAACAACGGTCGGAAATTTGACTCTCAAATTCCTCGGGGCTATCATGTTCCTTCTTGTGTAGGCAATTACGCCTTTGGCGAATTCCTAACTCCTTAGTCGAGCAAAGTCCTCGGTGACCGGAAGAACTGCGTCTCATCATTGAAGAAATTGATCGAACTATATGAGATTTCAATGGCTTCACTCGAAGGGATTGGTAGGTGTAACATTTTGAGTTGAGCATCACATGGAAATTTTTCCTTAGTATTTCCTCGACCCCCTTTAACGATGCGGTGTTTCCTATGACTCAAGAAAGAAAAATGAAACTACGAAAACAAAAGTCTTCACGCTTCATGTTCCTCAAGTGAATACCAAGTCTTCAAGGTCACACCAATTTCTTCACTTTCAAAGTCTTCAGAAAGTCTTCAGAATATCAAAGTCTTCAGTCGAAGAACTTCATTTTTAGGGGTCGACTTTCTCTGTAAATATCAAACTCCTCATAGACTTATAGACCTGTGTACACTCACAAACACATCAGTTACTTAACCTATAAGTCTTCAATACACCAAAATCACTAAGGGGCACTAGATGCACTTACAAACTCGATATCTTGGACTAAGATATGACTCTATATGAATGCTTCCGGCGGTGTACCCAGATGTGCAATGATCTAGCATAGCAATGACATCAAAAAACGGACAAGCCATGAAAACATCATGCTAGCTATCTTACGATCATGCAAAGCAATATGACAATGAATGCTCAAGTCATGTATAAGATGATGATGGAAGTTGCATGGCAATATATCTTGGAATGGCTATGGAAATGCCATAATAGGCAGGTATGGTGGCTGTTTTGAGGAAGATATTAGGAGGCTTATGTGTGATAGAGCGTATCGTATCACGGGGTTTGGATGCACCAGTGAAGTTTGCACCAACTCTCGAGGTGAGAAAGGGCAATGCACGGTACCGTAGAGGCTAGCAATGATGGAAGGGTGAGAGTGCGTATAATCCATGGATTCACATTAGTCATAAAGAACTCATATACTTATTGCAAAAGTCTACTTGCCCTCGAAGCAAAGTACTACTACGCATGCTCCTAGGGGAAGGGTTGGTTGGAGTTCGCGCGATCCCGACCTCCACACATAAGGAAGACAATTAAAAGAGCACCCCAGGCAGCAAATTTGTCACACAACTTTTACCATACATGCATGCTACGGGAATCACAAACCTTAACACCAATATCCTCACTAAACACAACCATCTACTAGAACCTCCCACATATTATACCCTCTATATCACAAAACTATTGCAAGGAATCAAACATATCATATTCAGTGATCTACAAGTTTATGTAGGATTTTATGACTAACCATGTGAATGACCAATTCCTGTCATCTCTCTAAATAGATATAAGTGAAGCAAGAGAGTTTAATTCTACGAATGGCGGTTTTCTATGTGAAGAGAAACATGCAATCCAAACTTCAAATGATATAAGTGAAGCATATGAAGCATTCTATAAAGCCATACTCAAAAGATTTAAGTGAAGTGCAATGAGCATTCTATGAATAAACCAAGGACTATCTCATACTAGCATGGTGCATAAAAGAAAAATGAAAACTAAATGCAAAATACACTCCAAGACTTGCATATATCGCATGAACGAAACGAATACGAAAACATACCGATACTTGTTGAAGAAAGAGGGGATGCCTTCCTGGGCATCCCCAAGCTTAGACACTTGAGTCTCCTTGAATATTTACTTGGGGTGCCTTGGGCATCCCCATGCTTGAGCTCTTGCCTCTCTTCCTTTTCCTCATATCGAGACCTCCTCGATCAAACACTTCATCCACACAAAACTTCAACAGAAAACTCGATAAGATCTGTTAGTATAATAAAGCAAATCACTACTCTAAGTATTGTTTCAAACCAATTCATATTTTGTTTTTGCATTGTGTCTACTATAATATAACTTTTCCATGGCTTAATCCACTGATATAAATTGATAGATTCATCAAGCAAACTATGCATCAAAAACAGAATCTGTCAAAAACAGAACAATCTGTAACAATCTGAATATTCACCATACTTCTGGTACCCCAAAAATTCTACCAAAATTAGGAAAAATAAACAATTTGTACAACAAGACAGTGCAAAAAGAATCAGAACCATTTGACGTTCCAGTAAAAAAAATGTAAAATCACGCACTACAACCAAAGTTTCTGTCCTGCACCGTACAAACCAACAAGCATTGTAAACATCCTAAAGGCAAACCTTAGCACATTATTTTTATAATACAATGGAATTGTACAAGGGGATAATTAGTTTTGATGAAACGTTTCTGTAATCAAGATTCACAAAGTTTCTGTGAGCATGAACAAAGTTCAAGGCTAGCTCCCACTTCAACAATGCTTGTCTTTCTGACTTTCACTTTCCTTTTTGAGAAGTTTTGGGTTCCCCTCTTTATTTTTTTGTTTTTAGACTATATAAAAGCACTCAACAGAAATAAATGACTTTCTAGAACTTCCGGGTTGTCTCCCTGGCAGCGCTTTCTTTAAAGCCATTAAGCTAGGCATATAGTGCTCAAGTAATGAATCCACCCGGATCCTAAGGTATATCAAAGCCAATTTTAATTAACAATGATTTGTGATTTAGTAGTGAGCACAAAGTAAGATATATCAAGCAACAAATAAGTCTAACCTCTGTTTCTATGCATCGGCATGTCATAAAACAACAATTCATGCACACCAAGTAAAGGCCAACACATAGTATAAACAGTTTCTTGCAATTTCATAGTAAGGGAAACATAGAGAGGTGGAGATATAGTTCCTCTCTCATAATAATTGCAAGTAGGAGCAGCAAGCACATGCATATTTTATTCATCAAAATTATCATGTGCAATGGTAAAAGGAAACCCATCAATATAATCCTTAATAAGCACAAACTTCTCCGATATAGTGTAGTCGGGAGAATTCAAAAAGATAATAGAACTATCATGCGTGGGTGCAATAGCAACAATTTCATGTTTAACATATGGAATTATAGCAAGTTCATATCCATAAGCATAATTCATATTGGCATCTTGGCCACAAGCACATCAAGCATTATCAAAAAGGGATATTTCAAGAGAATCAATGGGATCATAACAATCATCATAGCAATCATCATAGCAATCATCCTTCGATAAACATGAAGGGGAATTAAACCATGTATGAGTTGAAGAATTACTCTCATTAGAAGGTGGGCACGGGTAGCTAATCCGCTCTTCCTCCTTTTGTTCTTCGCTCTCCTCATCATCTTTTTCATACAATGAGCTCACAGTTTCATCAATTTCTTCTTCCATAGCTTCTTGCAAAATATTAGTCTCTTCTTGGACAGCGGTGACTTTCTCAATAAATGCATCAATATTGTAATTGTATTCATAATTCTGTTGGAAATATGCCCTAGAGGCAATAATAAAAGGATTATTATTATATTTCCTTGTTCATGACAATTGTCTATTGTTCATGCTACAATTGTGTTATCCGGAAATCGTAATACATGTGTGAATACATAGACCACAACACGTCCCTAGTGAGCCTCTAGTTGACTAGCTCGTTGATCAACAGATAGTCATGGTTTCCTGACTATGGACATTGGATGTCATTGATAACGGGATCACATCATTAGGAGAATGATGTGATGGACAAGACCCAATCCTAAGCATAGCACAAGAATGTGTAATTCGTTTCACTAGAGCTTTTCCAAATGTCAAGTATCATTTCCTTAGACCATGAGATTGTGCAACTCCCGGATACCGTAGGAGTGCTTTGGGTGTGCCAAACGTCTCAACGTAACTGGGTGACTATAAAGGTGCACTACGGGTATCTCCGAAAGTGTCTGTTGGGTTGGCACGAATCGAGACTGGGATTTGTCACTCCGTATGACGGAGAGGTATCTCTGGGCCCACTCGGTAATGCATCATCATAATGAGCTCAATGTGACCAAGTGTCTGGTCACGGGATCATGCATTACGGTACGAGTAAAGTGACTTGCCGGTAACGAGATTAAACGAGGTATTGGGATATCGACGATCAAATCTCGGGCAAGTAACGTACCGATTGACAAAGGGAATTGTATACGGGATTGATTGAATCCTCGACATCGTGGTTCATCCAATGAGATCATCGAGGAACATGTGGGAGCCAACATGGGTATCCAGATCCCGCTGTTGGTCATTGACCGGAGAGGCGTCTCGGTCATGTCTGCATGTCTCCCGAACCCGTTGGGTCTACACACTTAAGGTTCGGTGATGCTAGGGTTGTTGAGATATTAGTATGCGGTAACCCGAAAGTTGTTCGGAGTCCCGGATGAGACCCCGAATGTCACGAGGAGTTCCGGAATGGTCCGGAGGTGAAGATTTATATATAGGAAGTTCAGTTTTGGCCATCGGGAAAGTTTGAAGGGGTCACGGTATTGTCTGGGACCACGGAAGGGTCCCGGGGGTCCACCGGGTGGGGCCACCTATCCCGAAGGGCCCCATGGGCTGAAGTGGGAGGGGAACCATCCCCTAGTGGGCTGGTGTGCCCCCCTTGGGCCCCCCTGCGCCTCAACCCCGTTCTCTTGAACGCTTCCGCGCGCGATCTACAAGGGTATGTAGATGCACTCCATTATCTCGTTGCTAGATGACTCCATGGATTGATCTTGGTGAAGCGTAGAATTTTTTTATTTTCTGCAACGTTCCCCAACAAATTCTTATAACAATATTTAAGTATAGCAAAATTTTCAGGTCTATAAACTGAATCATCAAGATATTCAAACTCTTTAGACATAGATTCAATCTCATAAGCACCCATAAAAGTAATGAATTCTTCTATTTGTTCCACATCATAGTAATCATATATACCATTAGCATAAGAAGCTAAGGTTTTATTATCATTGAATTTGCATGAAAAGGGAAGGTGTCACTACTAGGAAAAGGGCTATAGATGGAATTGACACTAATGGCGCACCAGACATGTGGTGCGCCATTACTATATACTAATGGCGCACCATGTGTTGGTACGCCATTAGTGTCCAAATACTAATGGCGCACCACATCCACGGTGCGCCATTAGTAAAAATATTTTTTTTAAATTTTTTTTCAAAACTACTAATGGCGCACCATGGCATGGTGCACCATTACTAGTTCTACTAGTAATGGCGCACCATGCCACGGTGCGCCATTAGTAACTCGGCCACCACTTCCACCGAATGCACCCCCCCCGTGGATCGCCTTTTCAGTTTTTAAAAAAAATAAAAGAAAATGATGAAAATGTCAGAAAAATAAAAGAAAATAAGTTTCCCATGTGATATGTGGTCTAGTTGTTGGGAAAATTTGCAAATATGAATTTCGACTTCATTTGCAAAATCTCATGAAATTTGTAAAATGGGCATAACTTTTGCATACTAACTCGATGAAAAAGTTTTTATATGAAAAATCATCTACTCAAAAGTTACATCCAAATTTAATCGGGGAACCCGTTAAACATTTTCAAAATCCTCAAAAACCTAACAGAAAAAAAAGATACGGGCTTTTAAGATCCGGAGAGGCAAAAAATTCAAAAAATTCAAACTTACTAATGGCGCACCTACCCATGGTGCGCCATTACTATCTTCCCTCCTTCAAAATTCAAAATAAGTCAAAAAAATAAAAAAAATTACTAATGGCGCACCTGACCATGGTGCGCCATTAGTATCTTCCCGCCTTCAAAATTCAAAATAAATCAAAAAAATACATTTTTTTACTAATGGCGCACCTGCCCTTGGTGCACCATTAGTATGCCGTATATATGGCTGGCCGTGGTTCCTCCTTATCTCTTCATTCCACCTCTCCTACACTCCATCTCCTCCTCTCCTCCACTACATCTTCCCTTCTCTCCTCCACCATACTACCCTCCTCCTCTCCGTGACCTCCTCCTCCTCTCCGTGACCTCCTCCTCCCTCCTCTCCTCCCTCCCTCCTCCCTCCCCTCATGGTTTCTTCTCCCTCCTCTCCGGTGAGCTCCTCCTCCCTCCGCTCCGGTGAGCTCCTCCTCCCTCCTCTCCTCCCATCCCCTCATGGTTTCTCCTTCCTCCTCTCCGATGCTCCGGTGAACTCCTCTCCAGCGACCTCCTCCTCCTCCTCTCCGGCGATGTAGGCGAGCGCCTCTCCGGTGACCTCCTCCTCCTCCTCTCCCGGCGAACTCCTCTCCGGCAAAAGAACACGGCAAAAGAACGTACAAGATCCAAAAATAGGAACAAAATTTGAAATAATGTCGTGCCAAAAAACGAGCAAAAAAACGAGCAAAAAATGGGCAAAAAATCACGATCCAGATCCAGATCCAGATCCAGATTCAAAATTCAAAAAAAATTAAAAAAATACTAATGGCGCACCGGTGGCCTATACTAATGGCGCACCGGTGGCCTATACTAATGGCGCACCGTGGCCTATACTAATGGCGCCTTTGCACAGTGCGCCATTAGTATACAGATACTAATGGCGCACCTTAGGTGCGCCATTAGTAATAAATACTAATGGCGTGGTACTAATGGCGCACCGGTGGTGCGCCATTAGTAGGCAAAACCGGTGCGCCATTAGTAGGCCTTTTTCTAGTAGTGTGGAGCCTTTATCCTAGAGCAACAAGTATAATCATATCTCAAGCGTAGTGGAGGAGCAAACCAACATAACATATGAATTTGATCCCATAATAGTTTCCCTTTTTGTGTCAAGCGATAATCCCTAAAGTATTCACGTTGATCCAACGTGTCTCCCATAACATAATTGAATGGGGTTTTCTCAGGATTATCAAAGTAGTACATAATATCTTTGACATAACCAGCATAGGATTTTAGGAGGTTCCCATCTCCATGAGTAGCAACTACACCTAATTTTTTCGGTATTTCGTGTTCCATATCCATAACTAAGGATAGAGAACAACTAGAAACAACAAATAAAAATTACTTAGTGATAAAGCAAATAAGCACACACGAGAATATTCACCCCACGGTATGACTCCCCGGCAACGGCGCCAGAAAAAGGTCTTGATAACCCGCAAGTATACGGGATCAATTGTAGCCTCTTTCGATAAGTAAGAGTGTCGAACCCAACGAGGAGCTAAAGGTAGAACAAATATTCCCTCAAGTTCTATCGACCACCGATACAACTCTACGACGCTTGACGTTCGCTTTACCTAGAACAAGTATGAAACTAGAAGGACTTTGTAGGTGTGATAGGATAGGTTTGCAAGATAATAAAGAGCACGTAAATAAAAAGTAGGGGCTGTTTAGGTAAATAAGCAATAATGTAAATATAGCGAGTGTGGAAAAGTGGTGGTAGGAGTTGTGAAATTGTCCCTAAGCAATTGACTACGTTACTAGACCGATAGCAAGTTTTATGTGGGAGAGGCATAAGCTAACATACTTTCTCTTCTTGGATCATATGCACTTATGATTGGAACTCTAGCAAGCATCCGCAACTACTAAAGATCATTAAGGTAAAACCCAACCATAGCATTAAAGCATCAAGTCCCCTTTATCCCATACGCAACAATCCCCTTACTCGGGTTTAAGCTTCTGTCACTCTAGCAACCCACTATAAGCGAATCATGAACATATTGCAACACCCTACAGCGGGGATCCCTCATGCTTGCACGACACGGAGGGCACAATAGGACAGCAACATAACCACAAGCAAATTAAACCAATCATAGCAATTCATCAATCACCAGTAGGACAACGAAAATCTACTCAGACATCATAGGATGGTAACACATCATTGGATAATAATATGAAGCATAAAGCACCATGTTCTAGTAGAGGGTACAGCGGGTTGCGGGAGAGTGGACTGCTGAATATAGAAGGGGGAAGGTGATGGATATGTTGGTGAAGGTGATGGAGGTGTTGGTGTAGATCGCGGTGATGATGATGGCCCCCGGCAGCGCTCCGGCGCCACCGGAAGCAAGGGGGAGAGAGCCGCCCTTCTTCTTCTTCTTCTTCTTCTTCTTCTTCTTCTTCTTCTTCTTCTTCTTCTTCTTCTTCTTCTTCTTCTTCTTCTTCTTCTTCTTCTTCTTCTTCTTCTTCCTTGACCTCCTCCCTAGATGGGAGAAGGGTTTCCCCTCTGGTCCTTGGCTCCCATGGCGTGGGAGGGGCGAGAGCCCCTCCGAGATTGGATCTCTCTGTCTGTCTGTCTCTGTTTCTGCGTTCCCGAGATTCTGCCCTGGCACCGTTTCTTTTATATACGGGGGTCCGTAACTCCGATTGGGGTGGATCTTTCGCCCAGATTTTTATCATAAAATTAGCACGAGGGTCCAGGGCGTGCCTGCCCCCCTGGGGCGCGCCCCCCTGCCTCGTGGCCCCCTCAGGCACCGTCTCGCATTGATTCTTCCTCCCAAAAATCACAAATATTTCAAAATAATTCTAGGTCCGTTTTTATCGCATTTGGACTCCGTTTGATATTGGGTTTTTGCGAAACATAAAACATGCAACAAACAGGAACTGGCACTGGGCACTGGATCATTATGTTAGTCCCAAAAAATAGTATAAAAAGTTGCCAAAAGTATATGAAAGTTGAATAATATTGGCATGGAACAATCAAAAATTATAGATACGACGGAGACGTATCAATTCACAACATGGTTTCTTCCACCCGAGTACATTTAATCGAACAAAACATCCTTTGAACACTGGCCCTCTACTATTCGGGCCCCTTCTAGGACATTTTCAAAGTACCTCTCCGGCTTCCGGTGATCTTTGCCCACGGGCGGTCCCGCGGTCGCCACTTCGGCGGCCTTCATCTTCGCCCATTGCATCTTGACGCGGGCAAAGGCCATCCGGGCACCTTCTATGCGGGCCAACCGCTTTATGGTATTGATCCGAGGACGCGCGTTGACAAGCCGCTTCACGAGGCCGAAGTAGCTGCTAGGCATGGGCTCGGCTGGCCAAAGTTTGATTATTAGATCCTTCATGGCCAAGTCGGCCACCCTGTGCAGCTCGGTCAGCCGCTTCAGCTGATCGCTGAGGGGCATCGGATGCTCTGGCGCAAGATACTGCGACCAGAACAGCTTGTTGGTCGAGCTCCCCTCCTTGGCGCGGAAGAACTGTGCGGCATTGGCGAAACTCCTCAGAAGATCCGCAAACATGTCTGGAGAACTCCAAACTCGGGTCAGCAAGATATACCTCCTACTTCCAAATTTACTTTGCAGAAGAAAGGTCTTACCAGCCGCTATCTGCCTCGCCTGCTGGATCTCCTGGCGAGCGCTCTGGGATTCAACCCGGGCCTCCTTAACATCCTAGAAAGCCTTGGTAAGTTCGAATTCTTGGTCCGAAGTCGTTTTCTCCAAGGACTCACACTTGCTAATGGCATCCTTAAGCTCTTGCTCGACTTCCGCCACCCAAGCATCATGTTGGCGGCGGGCAGTTTGCTCCGCCTCTAGCTCCTTGGCCGCCTTGCCAGCGGCTACCTTGTTCGCCTCCGCCTCCTTCTTGGCCCGGGCAAGCGCGCCTTTGAGGGACTCAACCTCGGCTGTGCCAGCTGTGATCATAATCATAAAACCCAATAAATTAAAAGACTCACCATACACATCACCTCTGATATGTAAATTTTGCATACCTTCCGTCTCCTCGAACCGCTTGTTAATGCGGTCGAGCTCCTCATTGGCCACTCGCAGTTTGCGGTTAAGCTCGAAAACCTTTGTGGCCAGGGCGGTAGCCGCCAACATGGATGCCTGTCATACGCAGTAGCACAGTATATTAGTGTTTGAATTATCTTTTGATCCTCTGCCCGGATTGTTCTAATCTGGACAGCGTCTCAGGGGCTACTGGCTACACACAGGTTTATCCTTTGCGTATAATAACTTTGTTTAGAACATTATGTCGCATACCTCAATGCCCATTCGTAGGCTATTGAAGGCTTCATTTAGTTCGCTTTTCACAGACTGAACCTTTTCCATAACCGCACCCATCAGGGTGCGGTGCTCCTCCATGATGGAAGCGCATTGCAGCGCTTCCTCCAGAGCATGAGCATCCTCCGGATTGGTGGAGGCCGCTGTTGGAGCCACTGCTCCTCCCCCCTCCATCAAAGGGGGCTGCGCATCCCTTCCCGGAGCTGCATTGGTCTCCGGAACGATGTGCAGCGGGGGCCTGGACTGAATGGGCTCCCCGTTGTTTGTGGTCCTGGGGGTCGCCTCCCCCAGGTCTTTGGGGATCGAGGTGTTAACCTCAGGCACCTTCTTGACGCCCTCGTCCGCCCCTCCTCGGCCAGGAGGAGTCCTTCGGGACGACACCTCGGTGTTCTCCATGCCAGTAAGCGAGGGGCTCGTGACGGCATCGCTCTCCTCCTGCTCAGGTAGCAGGGAGTTTCCCTCCAAAGAGGGGGTGTTTGGAATATCACGGGGAGGGCTGAAAAGCAAACATTAATATAACTTACATGACAGAGATAGGTAAGCGGAAACTAAAGAGTAAAATTTCGGATACTTGCGATTCGGCCAAGGGCTTCTCCCTAGGGGCTCTCTTGGGGATGTGTTCGGACTTTGAGTCTGAATTGGCCGAAAGGGTTATCTTCCCCCTCTTCGGCGTCGCCCCCTCCGGGTTTATGGAGGCCATCCTCTTCTTCCTCCTCCACTTGCGGGGGGAGTCGCTTTCCACCACCTCCTCCTCCTCTTTGTCCTCGTCTCCCTCATGAGAGGAGACGATCTCGGTCTCTCCAGACACAGCGTCTGAAGGGCCTCTACGGTGGGGCCACCCTGGGGCTCCTTGCCCTTCTTCTCCGGCGCCTGGTAGGGTGCCAGGACCAGCATCTCCGTCAGCTGGGCAATGGCTGGGTCTTTAGGCAACAAAGTCGGACTGTCGATCCGCTCCGCCTTAGCTGTACAACCCTGTGAAGAAGTGAGCTGATAAGATTCGTGTTGATTAAAAGTATTGATCGGGCACTTCTTCGGAAAGATTAATAATTACCGGAATGGTCGGATTCTCGATGTCCAGCACGACTTCTTCAGTCTTCATGGGCCAGCTCTTTTGGGCCTTGAAGAGCAACTTCCATATTTCTTCATGCATAGTGCCGAAGAAGCGCTTCAGGGTCCATGGCTCCTCCGGATTGAACTCCCACAAGTGGGAGGCCCGGTGTTGGCAGGGGAGGATGCGACGAAAGAGCATGATCTGCACCATGTTTGTGAGACCAACGTTTTTGCCCAGCACATTGGTGATGCGCTTCTGCAGCATCTGCACCTCCGTCTGGGACCCTAGTCGAGGACCTCAGCGGTCGAAGATGTGACCCTCGTGGGGGGTGTCTGGATCTGAACTCCGAAATGGCCACCCAGTTGGAGCGGCGGGGTTCGTTGATGTAGAACCACTCCTGCTGCCAGACCTTGACGGTCTCGATGAAGGCCCCTTTGGGCCATGTGGTGTTGGGCAACTTGCTTATCATGGCCCCGCCATAGTCCTCATGCCGTCCGTCCACCACCTTTGGCTTCACATTGAAGACTTTGAGCCATAGGCCGAAGTGTGGTGGTATGTGGAGCAGAGCCTCACACACGACGATGAACGCCGATATGCGAAGGAAAGAATTCAGAGGTAGATCGTGGAAACCTAGCTCATAGTAGAACATGAGGCCACAGATGAAGGGGTGGAGTGGAAATCCAAGTCCCCTGAGAAAATGGGGGAGGAAGACAACCCTTTTGCTGGACGCCGGAGTAGGGATGACTTGGTCCTTGTCGGGGAGCCTGTGCGCAATGTTTGCACCCAGGTACCCCACACATTGGAGTTCCTTCACGTCCTTCTCTGTGACAGAGGAGGCCTCCCACTTGCCCTTGGAGCCTGACCCGGCCATGGCTGGAGAAGGTGGTGGAGGTGAGGAAGCCGAGAGTTTTTTCTCGAGCGCTGGAGCTTGGAAGATTGGGAGGCAGAGGCTGTAAGAAGGCGTGGGGAAGAAAGGAGGAATCATTTGTTGGGTAACGCGGTAATTTCAAAATTTTCCCTACGATCATGCAACATCTATCTAGGTGATGCATAGCAATGAGAGGGGAGAGTGTCTCCAGGTACCCTCGTAGACCGAAAGAGGAAGCGTTTATTAACGCGGTTGATGTAGTCAAACATCTTCGCGATCCAACCGATCCAAGCACCAAACGTACGGCACCTCCGTGTTCACCACATATTCAGTTCGGAGACATCCCTTGTACTATTGATCCAGTTGATACCGAGGGAGAGTTTCGTCAGCACGACGGCGTGGTGACAATGACGATGAAGTTACCGGCGCAGGGCTTCGCCTAAGCACTACGATGATATGACCGAGGTGTGTAACTGTGGAGGGGGGCACCGCACACGGCTAAACAATGTAAACTTGTGTGTCTATGGGGTGCCCCCTCCCTCGTATATAAAGGAGTGGAGGAGGGAGGGGCCGGCCCTCTCTATGGCGCGCCCTAGGGGAGTCTT
The DNA here is from genome assembly GCA_021437245.1 of Aegilops speltoides. Classification (NCBI taxonomy): domain Eukaryota; kingdom Viridiplantae; phylum Streptophyta; class Magnoliopsida; order Poales; family Poaceae; genus Aegilops; species Aegilops speltoides. The sequence goes on from CM038147.1 coordinate 485,092,722, forward strand.
ACTCCCACCGGGAGTAGGATTCCCCTTTTTTCCTAGTTGGAGTAGGAGAGGAAGGAAGGAGGAGAGACGGAGGAAGGAAAGGGGGGCCGGTCCCCCACCCAATTCGGATTGGGCTTGGGGGGCCCTCCTTGGCCGCCTCCTCCACTCTCTCAAAGGCCCAATAAGGCCCATACACTCCCTGGGGGGTTCCGGTAACCCCCCGGTACTCCGGTAAATGCCCAAACTCATCCGGAACCATTCCGATGTCCATACATAGTCGTCCAATGTATCAATCTTCATGTCTCGACAATTTTGAGACTCCTCGTCATGTCTGTGATCACATCCGGAACTCCGAACTACCTTTCGGTATATCAAAACATATAAACTCATAATACCAATCGTCATCGAACGTTAAGCGCGCGGACCCTACGGGTTCGAGAACTATGTAGACATGACCGAGACACGTCTCCGGTCAATAACCAATAGCGGAACCTGGATCCTCATATTGGTTCCTACATATTCTACAAAGATCTTTATCGGTCAAACCGCATAACAACATACGTTGTTCCCTTTGTCATCGGTATGTTACTTGCTCGAGATTCAATCGTCGGTATCTCAATACCTAGTTCAATCTCGTTAATGGCAAGGCTATTTGCTCATTTCATAATACTTCATCCCGCAAGTAACTCATTAGTCACAATGCTTGCAAGGCTTATAGTGATGAGTATTACCGAGAGGGCCCCGAGATACCTCTCTGAAACACGGAGTGACAAATCCTAATCTCGATCTATGCCAACCCAACAAACACCTTTGGAGACACATGTAGAGCACCTTTATAATCACCCTTTTACGTTGTGACATTTGGTAGCACACAAAGTGTTCCTCCGGTATTCGGGAGTTGCATAATCCCATAGTTTGAGGAACTTGTATAAGTCATAAAGAAAGCAGTAGCAATGAAACTAGCACGATCATAATGCTAAGCTAACGGATGGGTCATGTCCATCACATCATTCTCCTAATGTTGTGACCCCGTTCATCAAATGACAACACATGTCTATGGTTAGGAAACATAACCATCTTTGATCAACGAGCTAGTCAAGTAGAGGCATACTAGGGACTATAGGTTTTGTCTATGTATTCACACATGTACTAAGTTTTCGGTTAATACAATTCTAGCATGAATGATAAACATTTATCATGAATTGTGGAAATAAATAATAACTTTATTATTTCCTCTAGGGCATATTTCCTTCAGTCTCCCACTTGCACTAGAGTCAATAATCTCAATTACATAGTAATGATTCTAACACCCATGGTGCTTTGGTGCTGATCATGTTTTGCTCGTGAGAGAGGCTTAGTCAATGGGTCTGCAAAATTTAGATCTGTGTGTATCTTGCAAATCTCTATGTCCCCTTCCGACACTTGATGACGGATGGAATTGAAGCGTCTCCTGATGTGCTTGGTTCTCTTGTGAAATCTGGATTCCTTTGCCAAGGCAATTGCACCAGTATTGTCATAAAAGATTTTCATTGGACCCGATGCACTAGGTATGACACCTAAATCGGATATGAACTCCTTCATCCAAACTCCTTCATTTGCTGCTTCTGAAGGAGAAATGTACTCCGCTTCATATGTAGATTCCGCCACGACGCTTTGCTTGGAACTGCACCAACTGACAGCTCCTCCATTCAATAAAAATACGTATCCGGTTTGTGACTTAGAGTCATCCGGATCAGTGTCAAAGCTTGCATCGAGGTAACCGTTTACGACGAGCTCTTTTTCACCTCCATAAACGAGAAACATATCCTTAGTCCTTTTCAGGTATTTCAGGATGTTCTTGACCGCTGTCCAGTGCTCCACTCCGGGATTACTTTGGTACCTCCTTGCTATGCTTGTAGCAACATACATCAGGTCTGGTACACAACATTGCATACATGATAGAACCTATGGCTGAAGCATAGGGAATGACTTCCATTTTCTCTCTATCTTCTGCGGTGGTCGGGCTTTGAGTCTGACTCAACTTCACACCTTGTAAAACAGGCAAGAACCCTTTCGTTGACTGATTCATTTTGAACTTCTTCAAAACTTTATCAAGGTATGTGCTTTGTGAAAGTCCAATTAGGCGTCTTGATCTATCTCTATAGATCTTGATGCCCAATATGTAAGCAGCTTCTCCAAGGTCTTTCATAGAAAAACTCTTATTCAGGCATCCCTTTATGCTATCCAGGAATTCTATATCATTTCCAATCAACAATATGCCATCTACATATAAGATCAGAAATGCTACAGAGCTCCCAATCACTTTCTTGTAAATACAAGCTTCTCCAAAAGTCTGTATAAAACCATATGCTTTGACCACACTATCAAAGCATTTATTCCAACTCTGAGAGGATTGCATCAGTCCATAAATGGATCGCTGGAGCTTGCATACTTTGCTAGCACCCTTTGGATCGACAAAACCTTCCGGTTGCATCATATACAACTCTTCTTCCAGAAATCCATTCAGGAATGCAATTTTTACATCCATTTGCCAAATTTCATAATCATAAAATGCAACAATTGCTAGCATGATTCAGACAGACTTAAGCATCACTACGGATGAGAAATTCTCATCGTAATCAACTCCTTGAACTTGTCAAAAACCTTTCGCAACAAGTCGAGCTTTGTAAACAGTAACATTACCGTCTGCGTCGGTCTTTTTCTTAAAGATCCATTTAATTTCCATGGCTTGCCGATCATCGGGAAAGTCCACCAAAGTCCACACTTTGTTCTCATACATGGATCCCCATCTCAGATTTCATGGCCTCAAGCCATTTCGTGGAATCTGTGCTCATCATCGCTTCCTCATAGTTCGTAGGTTCATCATGGTCTAGTAACATGACTTCCAGAACAGGATTACCGTACCACTCTGGTGCGGATCTTACTCTGGAAGACCTACGAGGTTTGGTAGTAATTTGATCTGAAGTTTCATGATCATCATCATTAGCTTCCTCACTAATTGGTGTAGGAATCATTGGAACTAATTTATGTGATGAACTACATTCCAATAAGGGAGAAGGTACAGTTACCTCATCAAGTTCTACTTTTCTCCCACTCACTCCTTTCGAGAGAAACTCCTTCTCTAGAAAGGATCCTTGCTTAGCAACAAAGATTTTGCCTTAGGATCTGTGATAGAAGGTGTAACCAAGAGTTTCCTTTGGGTATCCTATGAAGACGCACTTCTTCGATTTGGGTTCGAGCTTATCAGATTGAAGATTTTTCACATAAGTATCGCAACCCCAAACTTTAAGAAACGACAACTTTGGTTTCTTGCCAGACCACAGTTCATAAGGCATCATCTCAACGAATTTTGATGGTGCCCTATTTAAAGTGAATGCGGGCGTCTCTAGAACATAACCCCAAAACGATAGTGGTAAATCAGCAAGAGACATCATAGATCGCACCATATCTAATAAAGTGCGGTTATGATGTTCGGACACACCGTTTCGCTGTGGTGTTCCAGGTGGCGTTAATTGTGAAACTATCCCATGTTGTTTCAAATGAAGACCAAACTTGTAACTCAGATATTCTCCTCCACGTTCAGATTGTAGAAACTTTATTTTCTTGTTATGATGATATTCTACTTCACTCTAAAATTCTTTGAACTTTCGAATGTTTGAGACTTATGCTTCATTAAGTAGATATAACCATATCTGCTCAAAATCATCTGTGAAGGTAAGAAAATAACGATACCCACCACGAGTATCAATATTCATTGGACCGCATACATCGGTATGTATTATTTCTAACAAGTCAGTAGCTCGTTCCATTTTTCCGGAGAACGGAGTTTTAGTCATCTTGCCCATAAGGCACGGTTCGCAAGCACCAAGTGATTCATAATCAAGTGATTCCAAAAATCCATCAGTATGGAGTTTCTTCATGCGCTTTACACCGATATGACCCAAATGGCAGTGCCACAAATAAGTTGCACTATCATTATTAAACTTCAATCTTTTGGCTTCAACACTATCAATATGTGTATCACTACTATTGAGATTCAACAAAAATAGACCACTCAGCAGGGGTGCATGACCATAAAAGATATTACTCATATAAATAGAACAACCATTATTCTCTGATTTAAATGAATAACTGTCTCGCATCAAGCAAGATCCAGATATAATGTTCATGCTCAACGCTAGCACCAAGTAAGAATTATTCAGGTCTAAAAATAATCCCGATGGTAGATGTAGAGGTAGCGTGCCGATCGCGATCACATAGACTTTGGAACAATTTCCCACGCGCATCGTCACCTCGTCCTTACCCAATCTTCGCTTAATCTGTAGCCCCTGTTTCGAGTTGCAAATATGAGCAACAGAACTAGTATCAAATTCCCAGGCGCTACTGCGAGCATTAGTTAAGTACACATCAATAAGACGTATATCAAATATACCTTTCACTTTGCCATCCTTCTTATCCACCTAATACTTGGGGCAGTTCCGCTTCCAGTGTCTAGTCCCTTTGTAGTAGAAGCACTCAGTTTCAGGCTTAGGTCCAGACTTGGGTTTCTTCTCTTGAGCAACAACCTTTTTGTCGTTCTTCTTGAAGTTCCCTTTCTTCCCTTTCCACTTTTTCTTGAAAATAGTGGTCTTATTGACCATCAACACTTGATGGTCCTTTTTGACTTCTACCTCCGCGGCCTTTAGCATCGCGAAGAGCTCGGCAATAGTCTTGTTCATCCCTTGCATATTATAGTTCATCATGAAGCCTTTATAGCTTGGTGGCAGTGATTGAAGAACTCTATCAATGACACAATCAACTAGAAGATTAACTCCGAGCTGAGTCAAGTGATTATGATACCCAGACATTTTGAGTATGTGTTCACTGATAGAACTATTCTCCTCCTTTTTGCAATTGTAGAACTTGTTGGAGACTTCATATCTCTCAACTCGAGCATTTTCTTGAAATATTAACTTCGACTCTTGGAACATCTCATATGCTCCATGATGATCAAAACGTCTTTGAAGTCCCGATTCTAAGCCGTAAAGCATGGCACACTGAACTATCGAGTAGTCATCAGCTTTGCTCTGCCAGACGTTCTTAACGTCATCAGCAGCATCTGCAGCAGGCATGGCACCTAGTGGTGCTACCAGGACGTAATTCTTCTGTGCAGCCATGAGGATAATCCTCAAGTTACGGACCCAGTCCGTGTAGTTGCTGCAATCATCTTTCAACTTAGCTTTCTCTAGGAACACATTAAAATTCAAAGGCACGGTAGCATGGGCCATTGATCTACAACAACATAGACATGCAAAATACTATCAGGTACTAATTTCATGATAAATTAAAGTTCAATTAATCATATTACTTAAGAACTCCCACTTAGATAGACATCCCTCTAATCATCTAAGTGATCACGTGATCCAAATTAACTAAACCATGTCCGATCGTCACATGAGATGGATTAGTTTTCAATGGTGAACATCACTATGTTGATCATATCTACTATATGATTCACGCTCGAGCTTTCGGTCTCAGTGTTCCGAGGCTATATCTGCATATGCTAGGCTCGTCAAGTTTGACCCGAGTATTCTGCGTGTGCAAAACTGGCTTGCACCCGTTGTATTTGAACATAGAGCTTATCACACCGGATCATCACATGGTGTCTCGGCACGACGAACTATAGCAACGGTGCATACTCAGGGAGAACACTTGTACCTTGAAATTTAGTAAGTGATAATCTTATAATGCTACCGACGTTCTAAGAAAAATAAGATGCATAAAGGATAAACATCACATGCAATCAAAATTAGTGACATGATATGGCCATCATCATCTTGTGCTCATGATCTCCATCACCCAAGCATCATCATGATCTCCAACATCACCGGCGCAACACCTTGATCTCCATCATAGCATCGTTGTCGTTTCGCCACCTATTGTTACTACGACTATCGCTACCGCTTAGTGATAAAGTAAAACAATTACATGGCGATTGCATTGCATACAATAAAGCGACAACCATATGGCTTCTGCCAGTTGCCGATAACTTTGTACAAAACATGATCATCTCATACAACAATTTATATCATATCATGCTTGACCATATCACATCACAGCAAGCCCTGCAAAAACAAGTTAGACATCCTCTACTTTGTTGTTGCAAGTTTTACGTGGCTGCTATGGGATTCTAGCAAGAACCGTTCTTACCTACGCATCAAAACCATAATGATTATTCGTCAAGTATGCTATTTTAACCTTCAACAAGGACCGGGCGTAGCCACACTCGATTCAACTAAAGTTGGAGAAACAGACACTCACCAGCCACCTATGTGTGAAGCACGTCGGTAGAACCAGTCTCGCGTAAGCATACGCGTAATGTTGGTCTAAGCCGCTTCATCCAACAATCTCGCCGAATCAAAGTATGACATGCTGGTAAGCAGTATGACTATTATCGCCCACAACACTTTGTGTTCTACTCATGCATATAACATCTATGCATAAACCTGGCTCTGATACCACTATTGGGGAACGCGGTAATTTCAAAAAATTTCCTATGATCATGCAAGATCTATCTAGGTGGTGCATAGCAATGAGAGGGGAGAGTGTGTCGACGTACCCTCGTAGACAGAAAGCGGAAGCGTTTAGTTAACGCGGTTGATGTAGTCGAACGTCTTCGCAATCCAACTGATCCAAGCACCAATCGTACGGCACCTCCGCGTTCAGCACACGTTTATCTCGGAGACGTCCCTCGTACTCTTGATCCAGTTGAGGCCGAGGGAGAGTTTCATCAGCACGACGGCATGGTGACGGTGATGATGAAGTTACCAACGTAGGGCTTCGCCTAAGCACTACGACGATATGACTGAGGTGTGTAACTGTGGAGGGGGGCAATGCACACGACTAAACAATGTCAACTTGTGTGTCCATGGGGTGCCCCCTCCCCTGTATATAAAGGAGTGGAGGAGGGAGGGGCCGACCCTCTCTATGGCGCGCCGTAGGGGAGTCCTACTCCCATCGGGAGTACGATTCCCCTTTTTCCCTAGTTGGAGTAGGAGAGGAAGGAAGGAGGAGAGAGGGAGGAAGGAAAGGGGGGCCGGCCCCCACCCAATACGGATTGGGCTTGGGGGCGCGCCCCCTCCTTGGCCGCCTCCTACTCTCTCCCACTAAGGCCAAATAAGGCCCATACACTCCCCAGGGAGTTCCGGTAACCCCCCGGTACTCAGGTAAATGCCCGAACTCATCTGGAACCATTCCGATGTCCAAACATAGTCGTCCAATATATCAGTGTTCATGTCTCGACCATTTCGAGACTCCTCGTCATGTTTGTGATCACATCTGGAACTCCAAACTACCTTCGGTACATCAAAATACATAAACTCATAATACCAATTGTCATCGAACGTTAAGCGTGCGGACTGATACATTGTTCAATAACCAATAGCGGAACCTGGATGCTCATATTGGTTCCTACATATTTTACGAAGATCTTTATCGGTCAAACCGCATAACAACATACGTTGTTCCCTTTGTCATCGATATGTTACTTGCCCGAGATTCAATCGTCGTTATCGCAATACCTAGTTCAATCTCGTTACCGGCAAGTCTCTTTACTCATTCCGTAATACTTCATCCCGCAACTAACTCATTAGTCACAATGCTTGCAAGGCTTATAGTGATGAGTATTACCTAGAGGGCCCAGAGATACCTCTCCGAGACACGGAGTGACAAATCCTAATCACGATCTATGCCAACCCAACAAACACCTTCGGAGACACCTATAGAGCACCTTTTGAAGGAAATATGCCCTAGAGGCAATAATAAAGTTATTATTTATTTCCTTATTTCATGATAAATGTTTATTATTCATGCTAGAACTGTATTAACCAGAAACATAATACATGTGTGAATACATAGACAAACATAGTGTCACTAGTATGCCTCTACTTGACTAGCTCGTGAATCAAAGATGGTTAAGTTTCCTAGCCATAGACATGAGTTGTCATTTGATTAACGGGATCACATCATTAGGAGAATGATGTGATTGACTTGACCCATTCCGTTAGCCTAGCACTTGATCGTTTAGTATGTTGCTATTGCTTTCTTCATGACTTATAGAATGTTCCTACAACTATGAGATTATGCAACTCCCGTTTACCAGAGGAACACTTTGTGTGCTACCAAACGTCACAATGTAACTGGGTGATTACAAAGGTGCTCTACAGGTGTCTCCGAAGGTACATGTTGGGTTGGCGTATTTCGAGATTAGGTTTTGTCACTCCGATTGTCGGAGAGGTATCTCTGGGCCCTCTCGATAATACACATCACTTAAGCCTTGCAAGCATTATAACTAATGAGTTAGTTACGGGATGAAGTGTTACGGAACGAGTAAAGAGACTTGCCGGTAACGAGATTGAACTAGGTATTGGATACCGACGATCGAATCTCGGGCAAGTAACATACCGATGACAAAGGGAACAACGTATGTTGTTATGCGGTTTGACCGATAAAGATCTTCGTAGAATATGTAGGAGCCAATATGGACATCCAGGTTCTGCTATTGGTTATTGACCACGAATAGTTCTAGGTCATGTCTACATAGTTCTCGAACCCGTAGGGTCCGCACGCTTAAGGTTTCGATGATGCTTATATTATGAGTTTATGAGTTTTGATGTACCGAAGGAGTTCGAGTCTGGATGAGATCGAGACATGACGAGGAGTCTCGAAATGGTCTAGACGTAAAGATCGATATATTGGGCGACTATATTCGGAGTTCGGAAAGGTTCCGAGTGATTCGGGTATTTATCGGAGTACCGGAGAGTTACGGGAATTCGCCGGGGAGAAGTATTGGGCCTTATTAGGCCATACGGGAAAGAGAGAGGGGCTGCCTAGGGCAGGCCGCGCGCCCCCCATGGCCTAGTCCGAATTGGACTAGGGGGAGGGGCCGCACCCCCTCCTTCCTTCCCTTTTCTCTTCCCCTTCCTTGTCTCCTACTCCTAATACATGGAAGGACTCCTAGTTGGACTAGGAAAGGGGGAATCCTACTCCCGGTGGGAGTAGGACTCCCCTAGGGCGCGCCATAGAAGAGGGTCGGCCCTCCCCTCCTCCACTCCTTTATATATGGGGGTAGGGGGCACCCCATAGACACACAAGTTGATCTACGGATCGTTCCTTAGCCGTGTGCGGTGCCCACTTTCACCATATTCCACCTCGCTCATATCGTCGCGGAGTTTAGGCGAAGCCCTGCGCCAGTAGAACATCATCATCGTCACCGCGCCATCGTGTTGACGGAACTCATCTCCGGAGCTTCGCTGGATCGGAGGCCGGAGATCGTCATCGAGCTGAACGTGTGCTGAACTCGGAGGCCCCGTACGTTCGGTGCTTGGATCAGTCGGATCGTGAAGACGTACGACTACATCAACCGCGTTGTGCTAACGCTTCTGTTTACGGTCTACGAGGGTACGTGGACAAACACTCTCCCCTCTCGTTGCTATGCCATCACCATGATCTTGCGTGTGCGTGGGAAATTTTTGAAATTACTACGCTCCCCAACAAAGGGCATCCGAGCCTAGGTTTTATGCATTGATGTTATATGCACGAGTAGAACACAAGTGAGTTGTGGGCGATAGAAGTCATATCGCTTACCAGATGTCATACTTTGGTTCGGGCGGTATTGTTGGATGAAGCGGCCCGACCGACATTACGCCAGACGCTTCGCGAGACTGGTTTTACCGCCGTGCTTTGCACACAGTGACTAGCGGTGTCGGTTTCTCCAACTTTAGTTGAACTGAGTGTGGCTACGCCCGTCCTTGCGAAGGTTAAAACAACACCAACTTGACGAACTATCATTGTGGTTTTGATGCGTAGGTAAGAACGGTTCTTGCTCAGCCCGTAGCAGCCACGTAAAACTTGCAACAACAAAGTAGAAGACGTCTAACTTGTTTTTGCAGGGCATGTTGTGATGTGATATGGTCAAGACATGATGCTATATTTTATTGTATGAGATGATCATGTTTTGTAACCGGTTATCGGCAATGGCGAGAGCCATATGGTTGTCGCTTTATTGTATGAAATGCAAACGCCCTGTAATTGCTTTACTTTATCACTAAGCGGTAGCGATAGTCGTAGAAGCAATAGATGGCGTAAATGACAACGATGCTACGATAGAGATCAAGGTGTCGGATGTGTGCCTTACTAGTGTTTATAGTAGCCCCTGAGTATTTGATACTTGTTCGGTTGCTAAGATTAGTAACTCGAAACAGGAGTTACAGAATAAACAGAGACTAGTTGAAGGGGAAGTGACAATGAGTGTTGGAAATAGTTTCAAGACTGATATGATCATCATCACACACTCCCTATACTTTCGAGATTAGTGTTAAACCTAAATAAATGTTATTTGGCGTTTGCGTTGAGCATGAATATGATTTGATCATGTTTATTGCGATACGGTTATTCATTTGAAGTTAAAGAATAATTGTTATTCTGTTTACATGAATAAGACCTTCGATGGTCATACACCCAATGAACATAGTTTGTTGGATCTCGATCGTAGTGATACACATATTCATAATATTTATGCCAAAAGATGAAAAGTTAATAATGATAGTGCAACTTATTTGTGGCACTGCCGTTTTGGTCATATCGGTGTAAAGCGCATGAAGAAACTCCATAAAGATGGATTTTTGGAATCACTTGGTTATGAATCATTTGATGCTTGCGAACCGTGCCTTTTGTGCAAGATGACTAAAACTCCGTTCTCCGGAACAACGGAACAAGCTACTGACTTATTGGAAAAGATACATACCGATGTATGCGATCCAATGAGTGTTGATGCTCGTGGCAAGTATCGTTATTTTCTGACCTTCACAAGAAGATTTGAGCAGATATGGGTATATCTACTTGATGAAACATAAGTCTGAAATAGTTGAAAGGTTCAAAGACTTTCAGAGTGAAGTGGAAAAATCATCGTAACAAGAAAATAAAGTTTCTGCGATCTGATCGCGGAGACGAATATTTGAGTTACGAGTTTGGTCTTCAATTAAAACAATGTGGAATAGTTTCACAACTCACGCCACCTAGAACACCACAATGTTATGGTGTGTCCAAACATCATAACCGCACTTTATTGGATGTAGTGCGATCTATGGTGTCTCTTACTGATTTACCACTATTGTTTTTGGGTTATGCATTAGAGACAGCTGCATTCACGTTAAAAGGGCACCATCTAAGTCCATTGAGACGACACCATATGAACTGTGGTTTAGCAAGAAACCCAAGTTGTCATTTTTTAAAGTTTGGGGCTGCGACGCTTATGTGAAAAAGTTTCATCCTGATAAGCTCAAACCCAAATCGGAGAAGTGCGTCTTCATAGAATACCCAAAGGAAATTGTTTGGTACACCTTCTATCACAGATCCGAAGGCAAGATATTCGTTGCTAATAATGGATCCTTTCTAGAGAAGGAGTTTCTCTCGAAAGAAGTGAGTGGGAGGAAAGTAGAGCTTGATAACGTAATATGTACCTTCTCCCGAATTGGAAAGTAGCTCATCACAGAAATCTGTTCCTGTGACTACTACACCAATTAGTGAGGAAGCTAATGATGATGATCATGTAACTTCAGATCAAGTTACTACCGAACCTCGTAGGTGCAACAGAGTGAGATCCGCACCAGAGTGGTACGGTAATCCTGTTCTGGAGGTCATGTTACTTGACCATGACAAACCTACGAACTATGAGGAAGCGATGATGAGCCCAGATTCCGCGAAATGGCTTGAGGCCATGAAATCTGAGATATGATCCATGTATGAGAACAAAGTGTAGACTTTGATTGACTTGCCCGATGATCGGTGAGTCATTAAGAATAAATGGATCTTCAAGAGGAAGACGGACGCTGATAGTAGTGTTACTATCTACAAAGCTAGAATTGTCGCAAAAGGTTTTCGACAAGGTCAAAGTCTTGACTATGATGAGAGTTTCTCACTCGTATCTATGCTTAAGTCTGTCTGAATCATGTTAGCAATTTCCGCATTTTATCTGGCAAATGGATAGACAAAACTGCATTCCTTAATGGATTTATTTAAGAAGAGTTGTATATGATGCAACCAGAAGGTTTTGTCAATCCTAAAGGTGTTAACAAAATGTGCAAGCTCCAGCGATCCATCTATGGACTGGTGCAAGCATCTCGGAGTTGGAATATACGCTTTGATGAGTTGATCAAAGCATATAGTTTTATACAGACTTACGGTGAAGCCTGTATTTACAAGAAAGTGAGTGGGAGCACTACAACATTTCTGATAAGTATATGTGAATGACATATTCTTGATCGAAAATAATGTAGAATTATTCTGCAAAGCATAAAGGAGAGTTTGAAAGGAGTTTTTTCAAAGAAAGACCTCGGTGAAGCTGCTTACATATTGAGCATCAAGATCTATAGAGATAGATCAAGACGCTTGAGAAGTTTTTTCAATGAGTACATACCTTGACAAGATTTTGAAGTAGTTCAAAATGGAACAGTCAAAGAAAGAGTTTCTTGCCTGTGTTATAAGGTGCGAAATTGAGTAAGACTCAAATCCTGACCACAGCAGAAAATAAAAAGAGAATGAAAGTCATTCCCTATGCTTCAGTCATAGGTTCTATAAAAGTATGCCATGCTATAGACCAGACCTATTGTATACTCGCCTGGTTTGGCAAGGAGTACAATAGTGATCTAGGAGTAGATCATTTGGACATTGGTCAAAATTATCCTTAGTGGAATAAGGATATGTTTCTCAATTATGGAGGTGACAAAAGGTTAGTCGTAAAGGTTACGTCGATACAAGTTTTGGCACTCGATCCGATGACTCTAAGTCTTAATCTGGATACATATTGAAAGTGGGAGAAATTAGCTAGAGTAGCTTCAAGCGAGTATTGTAGACATAGAATATTTGCAAAATACATACGACTCTGAATGTGACAGACCCGTTGACTAAACTTCTCTCACGAGCAAAACATGATCATACCTTTGTACTCTTTGGGTGTTAATCACATAGCGATGTGAACTAGATTATTGACTCTAGTAAACCCTTTGGGTGTTGGTCACATGACGATGTGAACTATGGGTGTTAATCATATCTGATGTGATTATTGGTGTTAAATCACATGGCGATGTGAACTAGATTATTGACTCTAGTGCAAGTGGGAGATGAAGGAAATATGCCCTAGAGGCAATAATAAAGTTATTATTTATTTCCTTATTTCATGATAAATGTTTATTATTCATGCTAGAATTGTATTAACCGGAAACATAATACATGTGTGAATACATAGACAAACATAGTGTCACTAGTATGCCTCTACTTGACTAGCTCGTGAATCAAAGATGGTTAAGTTTCCTAGCCATAGACATGAGTTGTCATTTGATTAACGGGATCACATCATTAGGAGAATGATGTGATTGACTTGACCCATTACGTTAGCCTAGCACTTGATCGTTTAGTATGTTGCTATTGCTTTCTTCATGACTTATAGAATGTTCCTACAACTATGAGATTATGCAACTCCCGTTTACCAGAGGAACACTTTGTGTGCTACCAAACGTCACAATGTAACTGGGTGATTATAAAGGTGCTCTACAGGTGTCTCCGAAGGTACATGTTGGGTTGGCGTATTTCGAGATTAGGTTTTGTCACTCCGATTGTCGGAGTATCTCTGGGCCCTCTCGGTAATACACATCACTTAAGACTTGCAAGCATTATAACTAATGAGTTAGTTACGGGATGAAGTGTTACGGAACGAGTAAAGAGACTTGCCGGTAACGAGATTGAACTAGGTATTGGATACCGACGATCGAATCTCGGGCAAGTAACATACCGATGACAAAGGGAACAGCGTATGTTGTTATGCGGTTTGACCGATACAGATCTTCGTAGAATATGTAGGAGACAATATGGACATCCAGGTTCCTCTATTGGTTATTGACCACGAATAGTTCTAGGTCATGTCTACATAGTTCTCGAACCCGTAGGGTCCGCACGCTTAAGGTTTCGATGACAGTTATATTATGAGTTTATGAGTTTTGATGTACCGAAGGAGTTCAAAGTACCGGATGAGATCGGGGACATGACGAGGAGTCTCGAAATGGTCGAGACGTAAAGATCGATATATTGGACGACTATATTCGGAGTTCGGAAAGGTTCCGAGTGATTCGGGTATTTATCGGAGTACCGGAGAGTTACGGGAATTCGCCGGGGAGAAGTATTGGGCCTTATTGGGCCATACGGGAAAGAGAGAGGGGCTGCCTAGGGCAGGCCGCGCGCCCCCCATGGCCTAGTCCGAATAGGACTAGGGGGAGGGGCCGCACCCCCTCCTTCCTTTCCTTCTCTCTTCCCCTTCCTTGTCTCCTACTCCTAATACATGGAAAGACTCCTAGTTGGACTAGGAAAGGGGAATCCTACTCTCGGTGGGAGTAGGACTCACCTAGGGAGCGCCATAGAAGAGGGCCGGCCCTCCCCTCCTCCACTCCTTTATATACGGGGGTAGGGGGCACCCCATAGACACACAAGTTGATCTACGGATCGTTCCTTAGCCGTGTGTGGTGCCCCCTTTCACCATATTCCACCTCGGTCATATCGTCGCGGAGTTTAGGCGAAGCCCTGCGCCAGTAGAACATCATCATCGTCACCACGCCGTCGTGCTGACGGTACTCATCTCCGGAGCTTCGCTGGATCGGAGGCCGGAGATCGTCATCGAGCTGAACGTGTGCTGAACTCGGAGGCCCCGTAGGTTCGGTGCTTGGATCAGTCGGATCGTGAAGACGTACGACTACATCAACCGTGTTGTGCTAACGCTTCCACTTACGGTCTACGAGGGTACATGGACAAACACTCTCCCCTCTCGTTGCTATGCCATCACCATGATCTTGCGTGTGCGTAGGAATTTTTTTGAAATTACTACGTTCCCCAACACCTTTATATCACCCTTTTACATTGTGACGTTTGATAGCACAAAAAGTGTTCCTCCGGTATTCGGTAGTTGCATAATCTCATAGTCTGTGGAACTTGTATAAGTCATGAAGAAAGCAGTAGCAATGAAACTAACACGATCATAATGCTAAGCTAACGGATGGGTCATGTCCATCACATCATTCTCCTAATGATGTGATCCCATTCATCAAATGACAACAAATGTCTATGGTTAGGAAACATAACCATCTTTGATTAATGAGCTAGTCAAGTAGAGGCATATTAGGGACTATAGGTTTTGTCTATGTATTCACACATGTACTAAGTTTCCAGTTAATACAATTCTAGCATGAATAATAAACATTTATCATGAATTAAGGAAATAAATAATAACTTTATTATTGCCTCTAGGGCATATTTACTTCATCTTTTGCCCACTTATAGGTGGTGAAAATGCCAATCGTCCCCCAGTTAGGCCTTAAAACTCGCCTATTCCCAATGAGAGCATGCGCCATGATTGGTTGGGTTACCAAATCCCATTGATTAGAATCCCATAATAAGTGGGCACGATCTGTGTTTTAATAAGACGGGCCAAGGGGGTTCGACCTTGAAACACGAAACGAGGAGTGTGAAAACGATTCAAAACTCTAAAGAGTCAAGTCTGACGTTTCACCGAAAAAAAGTTGTTAGTAAAGACACTATTCCTCTTTTTTATATATTCTGCCTTCGTGGCTAAGGGTTGTGTTAATTATACAGAGCCGGATACAGTTCTCTATAAGGGAAAACTTGTGTATGGAATTCAAGGTGAAGAACCCGCCTCGCAATGCCGAAGACAACCCATTTGCCGAATACGTCTTCATTGAGGACTGGTTCAGGGGCTAATGAGGGAGTCCCGGACTAGGGGGTCCTCGGGCGTCCGGCCTATTCAATATGGGCCGAACTGATGGGCTGTCAAGATGAAGGAAGAAGACCACCTATCGTGCCTGGTTAGGACTCATGTATGCGTGAACGGCAAGATTGGGTGTTCGGATATGCTATTTCCTTTCTCTGTAAACCGACTCTGTACAACACTAGGCCCCTCCACTATCGATATAAACCGGAGGGTTTAGACCGGAGGCAGAATCATAACATTCATAGGCTAGGCAATCTAGTGTTTAGCCATTACGATCTCGAGGTAGATCAACTCTTGTAACCCCTATACTCATCGAATACAATCAAGCAGGACATAGGGTTTTACCTCCTTTAAGAGGGCCCAAACCTGGGTAAACATTATATCCCTTTGTCCATTGTTACCATTGATCCTCAGACATACAACTTGCCCCCCCTACCCGAGATCCGCCGGTTTTGACACCAACAATGTCCTCGAAGGAATTGACCTGGTGCCGCGTCATTGAGGTAAAGTAGTGTACTAAATATTGCTCATTGTTTGAACATTACAACAGTGTAATAGAGGTGGATATACACATTTTTTGTCCTCATCTTTGGTATTCCACCCTTAAAAGTATAATTAGCAAGCATGATGAAAATTTCATCTTTCGGTATCTTTCTTTTATTAGTGACAATATCTTTCATATACTTAGCATAAGGAGGCATTTTAAGCATATCAGCCAAACACATACGCAAAAACATAGGTCTAATCATTTCAGCAAAGCGCTCAAAATCCTCATCATCCTTTTTCTTGGATGGCTTAGGAGGAAAAGGCATGGGTTTCTGAACCCATGGTTCTCTTTCTTTACCGTGCTTCCTAGCAACGAAGTCTCTCTTATCATAACGTTGATTCTTTGGTTGTGGGTTATCAAGATCAACAACAGGTTCAATCTCTACATCATTATCATTACTGGGTTGAGCATCAACATGAACATCATCATTAACATTATCACTAGGTTCATGTTCATCACCAAATTGTGTCTCAGCATCAGAAATAGAAATATCATTGAGATTCTCAGGTGTGTCAATAACAGGTTCACTAGAAGCATGCAAAGCCCTATCGGTGTTCTTTCTCTTTTTATTAGAGGGACTAGGTGCATCAGTATTAATTCTCTGATAATGTTGCTCATCTCTCTTAGGATCACCCTCAGGATACAAAGGTTCCTGGGTCATCTTACCACCTCCAGTCTTACCCTAACAACGTTATCATTGTTCTTATTATTTAACTCACTGAGAAAATCATCTTGTGCCTTAAGTACTTGTTCTACTTGAGTTGTAACCATGGAAGCAGGTTTACTAATAAGCTTAAGTTCATTTTTAACTCTAGACGTATAATCACGCAAGTGTTCAACATATAAGCATTATGTTTCAATTGTCTACCAACATAAGCATTGAAGTTTCTTGTTTAACAATAAAATTATCAAACTCATCCAAGCGTTGACTAGCACACTTTATGAGGGATATCACCTTCATCAAATCTATAGAGAGAATTTACCTCTACTACCTGTGTTGGGTTATCAAGACCATGTATTTATTCAATAGGCGGTAAATTCTTAACATCTTCGGCTTTAATACCTTTTTCTTTCATAGATTTATTTGCCTCTTGCATATCTTTAGGACTGAGAAATAGAATACCTATTTTCTTCAGAGTTGGCTTAGGAGTTGGTTTAGGAAGTGTCCAATCATTATCATTACTCAATATATTATTCAATAGCAATTCAGCTTGCTCAACAGTTCGTTCCATGAAAACACAACTAGCACAACTATCTAGGTGGTCCCTAGAAGCATCGGTTAGTCCATTATAAAAGATATCGAGTATTTCATTTTTCTTGAGAGGATGATCAAGCAAAACATTAAGAAATTGGAGAAGCCTCCCCCAAGCTTATGGGAGACTCTCTTCTTCAATTTGCACAAAGTTAAATATTTCCCTTAAGGCAGCTTGTTTCTTATGAGTAGGGAAATATTTTGTAGAGAAGTAGTAAATCATATCCCGATGACTACACACACAACCAGGAGCAAGAGACTTAAACCATATCTTAGCATCACCCTTTAATGAGAAAGGAAACAACTTAAGAATATAGTAATAGAGAATTTTTTTTCCTCATGAGCAAATAGGGTGGCTATATCATTCAGTTTAGTGAGATGCGCCACAACAGTTTCATTCATAACCATGGAAAGGATTGGATTCAACCAAAGTAATTAACTCAGGATCATCAAAGAATTCATAATCCTTATCAGTAACACAGATAGGTGAAGTAGCAAACGTAGGATCATACTGCATTCTAGCATTCAAAGACTTTTCTTCCAGCTTAGCTAACAGTTTCTTAAGATCATCTCTATCATTGCAAGCAAGAAAGTCTCTAGCAGTTTCCTCATCCATAATATAACCCTCAGGTACAACATGCAATTCATATCTAGGGGGAGAATCGTAGTCTTCAGTTTCAATAATATCATCGGTTTCAGTAATTTCATTCTCTCTAACCCTAGCAAGTTGTTAATCAATAAATTCACCTTGTGGCACATTATTATCAAGCAAACAAGTAGTATCATCATAAGCATCATGCATAGTAGAAGTGGCATCATTAACAACATGCAACATATCAGAATCAATAGTAGGTGTAGGTGTCACAATTTTACTCAAAAGAGAAGGTGAATCAAGTGCAGAGCTAGATGGCAGTTCCTTACCTCCCCTCGTAGTTTATGGAAAAATCTTGGTTCTTTGATCTTTCAAATTCCTCATAGTGATCAATAGAAATAAATCCCAAGTGACTCAGAGAATAGAGCTATGCTCCTCGGCAACGGCGCCAAAAAAAGGTCTTGATAACCCACAAGTATAGGGGATCGCAACAGTTTTCGAGGGTAGAGTATTCAACCCAAATTTATTGATTCAACACAAGGGGAGCCAAAGAATGTTCTCAAGTATTATCAGCTGAGTTGTCAATTCAACCACACCTGAAAGACTTAATATCTGCAGCAAATTATTTAGTAGCAAAGTAGTATGGAAGTAACAGTAACGGTGGCAAAAGTAATAGTAGCAGTTCTATAGCAATCGTATCAGTGGCAGTGGAAAAGTACTTAGCAAAGATCAATACGTGAAAAGCTCGTAGGCAATGGATCAATGATGGATAATTTTGTCGGATGGCATTCATCATGCAATAGTTATAGCCTATGGTGACACAGAACTAGGTCCAATTCATCAATATAATGTAGGCATGTATTCCGAATATAGTCATACGTGCTTATGGAAAAGAACTTGCATGACATGTTTTGTCCTACCCTCCTGTGGTAGCGGGATCCTGTTGGAAACTAAGGGATATTAAGGCCTCCTTTTAATAGAGAACCGGACCAAACCACTAGCACTTAGTGAATACATGAACTCCTCAAACTACGGTCATCACCGGAAGTGTCCCGACTATTGTCACTCCGGGGTTGCTGGATCATAACATGTAGTAGGTGACTATAACTTGCAAGATAGGATCAATAACTCACATATATTCATGACAACATAATAGGTTCAGATCTTAAATCATGGCACTCGGGCCCTAGTGACAAGTATTAAGCATAGCAAAGTCATAGCAACATCAATCTTAGAACATAATGGATACTAGGGATCAAACCCTAACAAAACTAACTCGATTACATAGTAAATCTCATCCAACCCATCACCATCCAGCAAGCCTACAATGGGATTACTCACGCACGACGGTGAACATCATGAAATTGGTGATGGAGGATGGTTCATGATGATGATGGCGACGGATTCCCCTCTCCGGAGCCGCAAACGAACTCCAGATCTGCCCTCTCAAGGAAGAACAGGGCTTGGCAGCGCCTCCGTATCGTAAAACGTGATGAATCCTTCTCTCTAGTTTTTTTCTCTCCGAACATGAATATATGGAGCTGGAGTTGAGGTTGGTGGAGGTCCAGGGGGCCCACAAGACAGGGGGGCGCGCCCAAGGGGATAGGGCGCGCCCCCCACCCCTGTGGATAGGGTGTAGGTCACCTCTGGTTGATTCTTTCGCCAATATTTTTTATTTATTCCAAAAGTTATCTCCGTGAAGTTTCAGGTCATTCCGAGAACTTTTATTTCTACACAAAAATAACACCATGGCAATTCTGCTGAAAACAACATCAGTATGGCAAAATAGTATTGAAATCATGCAAATTAGTGTCCAAAACAAGGGCAAAAGAGTTTGGAAAAGTAGATACGATGGAGACGTATCACTCCTGTAGATGCTAAATCTTTCATTCCTAAAGAATACAAATATATTTGATTTATACTTCATTATATCCTCATGAACACTAGAGAAAGTTCTTAGAAATGAAAGAACAAAGTATTTAAGTAGATGTGTGAGAGCTCTAGAGGTTGGTCCTTGTATTTTTTGGAACTTGAGCAGGTGTTGATGGGGTTAAATCCAGCAGTAGGGGATCCCGAGATGGTAGCCTCGGAACGGTGGTAACAGGGACACATGTTTTACCCATGTTCGGGCTCTCCCGAAGAGATAATAACCTACATCATGCTTTGATTGTATTAATTGAGGGAGGTACAAAGTACATGTTGATATACCACAAGAGCGTGTGTGTATGAGTTGGCGTCTACGGTTCTCACCTCTCGGCTTATGTCGATACTGGGGGTACCTATGGTTACACATAGGCCAATTACATCTAAGGGTAAACATGCCAAAGATCACATCTAGGTCTTGGAGTGTACGCCAAGTCTTTGGTTGATTCCTTCTTGATGCTCTTGGGCCTGGCAAATGTGGCCCACTGGAGCCCGACCCATATTCCCGGGAGCCGGCGTGGCTAGCACCCCTAGTTCAGGACAACATCAGATGTAGCTGGGGTGGGAGGGGGTGTGGGTGGGTAACTATATTAGGGGTGTCCTCATCGGTCTTAAACTTAGATGTTGAGTTGGACCTTATGTTGGCCTCACATGTGTGTGTGCGCGCCGCACGCGTGTGTGATAAAAATACTCTAGATTGCACTAGGGCGGCTCGATGGAGCAACTTGACAACTAGACCGAACTCTGCGAAAACTAGGTGGAGCAAGATGGTGACCATATCGGCTCCTCAGTGACTCTGCTCCATGATGGGAGTTGTTTTCTGCGAAGGCTAGTTCCTAGTGCTATTTGGTGGAGAGGTGGCTTCGTGCTGGATTTAGAAGAGGACAACAATGTTAAGCCACATGTACATGTATGACTGCCACACTCTCATCCTTTTTTTTGAGAAACTGCCACACCCTCAGTCTCATCTATTCCTTGTCTTTAGGTGTGTGTTGTTAGTGGCCTTACGCGCACCAGCGTGTGCCTCTCCATGCTCCCCGTTTCAGCTCTCAGTTCTAGTTTACTAGAAGAATATTCGTGCACTGCCGCGGCGAGGGAAATAGTAACTTCAACACACATGAGACGCACATGAGTATACATTGTTTCTTTTTATTGTCAATGTGACAATTGCGTGTTTATCACTAAGTCATTGACATGAGAAACATACAACACTGTGGCAGTAATATACATAAGTTGATGAAAGACACAATGTTTGCCATTGACAATATTTATAATGCCTTCACAATGTGTGTCATGTGAGTAAAACTGTAAGTGCATCTAGTGCCCCTTAGTCATTTTGGTGTATTGAAGACTTATAGGTTAAGGGACTATTGTGTTTATGATTGTACACAGGTCTATAAGTCTATGAGGAGTTTGATATTTATAGAGAAAGTCGACCCCTAAAAATGAATATCTTCGACTGAAGATTTTGGTATTCCTGAAGACTTTCATGAAGACTTTGAAAGTGAAGAAATTGGTGTGTCCATGAAGACTTGATATTCATGTAGGGAATATGAAGCTTGAAGACTTTCGTTTTCATAGTTTTGTTTTTCTCTTTCTTGAGTCATAGGAAACACCGTACTGTTAAAGGGGGTCGAGGAAATACTAAGGAAAAATTTCCATGTGATGCTCAACTCAAAATCCTACACCTACCAATCCCTTCGAGTGAAGCCATTGGAAATCTCATACAGTTTTGTCAATTTCTTCAGTGACAAAGACGAAGTTCTTCTGGTCGCTGAGGAATTTGTTCTAACTGAGGAGTTAGGAATTCGCCAGTGCGGATTGCCTACATAGTGAGGAACATGATAGCCCTGAGGAATTTGAGAGTCAAAATTCCGACCGTTACTGTGATGTGTGCCAGCTGTCCCAAAATATCTTATCCACCTAACGGTCATATCATTGAAGGGCATTTATGTCTTATCATGTTGGGCTGCTCCCTAGGCTATAAATAGCCGCCCCCTACAACCACTTGCTGGTTGGCTGCTCCGAGAGAAACTGACACTTGTCATTTGAGAGAAACCCATCCTCCGAGGACTTTGAGCGAAAACCATCGAGTGAGGAAAATCCAAACCCAAACACCCACAAACCCAAAGTGATTGAGCATCACTGAAGAGATTGATCCTGCGTGGATCCGACGCTTGTTACCTTTGAAGACTGTGCTTCTTCCAGACGGTTAGGCGTCATGGTCTAGAACATCCAAGAGGAATTGTGGATCGCCGAGTGACCGAAGTCTGTGAAGGTTTGGAAGTCGCCTGAAGACTTACCACGAGTGATTGGACGAGGTCTGTGTGACCTTAGTTCAAGGGGAATACGGTGAGGACTTGGTGTCCTGAGCTGCGTGCTCAACGACTGGGTGTCCGGGACTGTGTGTCCTCGAGTTTAAATACTCAGCCGCTCCAACTAGACGTACAACTGAGACAGCAGTTGGAACTGGTCTACCAATTCATTGTCTTCACCAACCTTACTGGTTCTATTTCCTCAACTCATTCATTTCCTCATTACTGTGTTGAGTGATTGTTCATATCTGTGTTTGAAGACTTTGACTGAAGACTTTCTCAATTTCCTCAGTTCAATTTCTTCAGTTTTTTTATCTTCATCTTGTTTTATCCTATGTTTACGCTTTCTATACTCTGTGTTTGTCTTCATTTCATCATGATGACTACGTGTGTATTCTGTTATACTTACTTCTGAGTACTTATTCCGCTGCAAGTAGTTCTTCGCTAAGGAATTTCCTCACCGGCAAATTCCTCAGTGAAGAATTCATAAAAATCGCCTATTCACCCCCCTCTAGTCGATATAACGCACTTTCAATTGGTATCAGAGTAAGGTACTCCCTTGTTCTATGTGATTTTGGTTTAACCACTTGGAGTTCTAGTTATGTCGACTGAGGATCGAGGAATGTTTCCTGCCCCATCTTTGACGGTCATGAATATCCTCGGTGGAAGGCCATGATGAAAAAGCGACTCATGGCTATGGACAGCGAATTGTGGACCATCACCGAGATCGGTCTTACCAATCTATGCAAGATGGCTGAGGCTGATGACATTCGCAAGTACACACTGCTTAACCTCACAGCGAAGGATGTCATCTGCTCTACTCTGTCCCGAAATCAGTTCAGGAACGTCATGCATCTCAATCACGCCAAGCTAATCTGGGACCGTCTCTCTGAGGTCTATGAAGGTCATCGGACTCATCATGATCCTTGGTTTGAGGATTACAAGGAATCTCTCAATGCGATGACATTCGAACCAGAATCATCATTGTCTACCCCCTGCCTTATGGCAAACGGTGCTGGGGTAACCGAATCCTACCTATCCGAATCTAGTGATGATGAATCTAGCGATGAATTTGGGCCTAGCTATGTCAAACTTGCTTCCCTTGCCACTAAACAATAAAGAGCCTTGGAAAAGGTTCAATATATGCTTAATAAGAGCGATGATATGTTGGGTGAAGAAATGGGTCAGTCAAAAGCATTGGCTGAGAGTCTTCAGAGACTTCATTCCAAGTTTGACGCCCTTCAAGATCAACATAATACTCTCTTGTCTGATCACGAGAAGCTTTCTTCTGAATCTCATCAAAGAAAACAAGATCTTGAGAAGCTAAGAGTGAGTTATGAAGATCTTCAGAAGGAGCGCGATTCATTACTTGCTCAACAAATCAGCGCCACTCAGGAAGAATTTGATCCTCCATGCTTAAAGTGCATTGAACATGAATTTGCTAATTCTTCACCTGAATGTTCAAATGCTTCAAATGTTACAAATTCTTCACCTCCCTCTGCTATCACTAATTCCTCATCCGAGGACATTGCTAGTATCACTGACAATGTAGGGCTGGAGGAATTGTATATGACAGGCATGTACAAAAGTCTCAAAGGGCATCAGACTCTTTGTGATGTGCTTAAAAAGCAAATCCTCAACAGAAACCCTAGGAAAGAGGGTATTGCCTTTGAGAGGAAACTCAATGCTGATGGAACATATTGGAAGCCTGAGCAGTACCCCAAAACCTCATGGGTCGCTACAAAGGGACCTCCAGTTGATCCATCTAACTTATCTGGCTTTACATGTGAATCTCCTCATTCCTCTGATGAGTCATTTGACTCCAACTATAAACTGTTCAAAAATCAGAATGGTGAAGTATTTGCTAGATATGTTGGCACTAACTGCAGGAACGGTTCCGCTATGAAGAAAATCTGGGTTCCCAAAAGTTATGTTGAAAGTCTTCAGGTGAATGTCCTCATGACACCACTAGTGAGGAATAGGAACCCCAGATCAAATTCTTCATATGGATTCAAGTCCTCATACGGACCAAATTGCTCACATGGATCAAATTCCTCAAAAGGATCAAAATCCTCATATGAACATCCTCATGCTAACAACTCTGTTTTGCAGGGTAGAGCTAAGGGCTGTGAATATGTGCATTATTCTTCAAATCATTATGTTCATAAGTCCTCGAAGAACTTCTCTGCTTATTCATATGCTTACCGTAACTCCTCTTATATGAAATGAAGTGGACTACCGTCCGTGCCACCTTTCTCATATGGTGCTCGCAGAGTGATGAACTCTTTGCCACCCCTTCAGATGTGGGTGGTGAAAAAAAAGAACTAATCTCTTATGCAGGGTCAGGTCTCCAGACATGCTTTAACGTCTGAAGATTTGCTGGAGACCTGAACAGTGCCTGAAAGGACACAGGCGAATCATGATGAAATGAACTTTCATTTCACACGTCCTCACACTGCTTATCTGTGCTATTGCTTGATGAAATTGAACTGATGATACTGATGTCATATTCTTCACTGATGAAGTATATGAGTTTGTAAGATGCACTAATTCATCTGCAGGATGATCAACCCAAAGCAAACGAGTGGGTCCTTGATAGTGGATGTACAAATCACATGACTGGTGACAAGAATCTATTGATGGATGCTCCCTTAACACATCTGAAGCATATCATCTTCGCTGACAAAGGCAAAAGTCAGGTATTGGGTCTAGGTAAGGTTGCGATCTCTAAGGATCGACACATGGACAAAGTCATGCTTGTCGAGTCCTTAGGATACAACCTCATGTCTGTCTCAATGCTTTGTGATCTTGATATGGTTGTTGTCTTTGGCAAGTATCGTTGTGTTGTGATCATGGAAGCTGACAATTCCAAAGTCTTCGAAGGCTTTAGGAGAGGAGACTTGTACATTGTTGATTTCTCTACAGGACCACAACCTGCCGTGTTCTTACTTGCAAAAGCTTCAGAAGGCTGGCTATGGCATCGACGACTTGGTCATGCTGGCATGAGGAATCTGCACACGCTCGTGAAGAAGAAGCATGTCATTAGCATTGAGAATGTCAAATTCCTCAAGGATCACCTGTGCGGAGCCTATGAAGCTGGGAAGATGACTAAGGCCAAGCATCCAGCGAAGACTATCATGACCACCACTCGACCATTTGAATTGCTTCACATGGATCTCTTCGGTCCTAATCATTATTCTGTTGTGACTAATGATGCATCTCTATATGGCTTTGTTATCGTTGATGATTACTCTCGTTACACATGGGTACACATTGTTACTTACAAACATGAAGTGCAGGAAGTCTTCAAACATTTTTCCTCGAGGGCTTCAACCAACTTTGGTGTGAAGATCAAGCACATCAGGAGTGACAATGGAACTGAGTTCAAGAATTCCGGTCTTAATGACTATCTTGATGAACTTGGTATCACTCATGAGTTATCTGCTCCTTATACTCATCAGCAAAATGGCGTCGTGGAGCGCAAGAACAGAACTCTTGTTGAGATGGCTCTCACTATGCTTGATGAATACAAAACGCCTCATCATTTTTGGATTGATGCAATTGATATCGCGTGCCACATCATCAACAGAGTATATCTTCACAAATTCTTCAAGAAGACTGCCTATGAACTCGTCACTGACAAGAAACCCAATGTGTGTTATTTTAAAGTCTTCGGTGCAAAATGTTGGATTAGGGATCCTCATCACAATGCTAAATTCGCACCAAAAGCACATGAAGGTTTTATGCTTGGTTACAGAAAGGACTCGCACACCTACAGGGTCTTCAACATCGCTCTTCACAAGACTGTTGAAACTGTATATGTGCAGTTCGATGAAACTAATGGCTCGCAAAGAGAGCACCTACCTTCTGTGATAGATGAACCAGCACCTGAAGATTCTATCAAGTTCAAGGCTACTAGGGATGTCATTCCTACCGAAGAATCTACTGAAGAATTCATTCCAGAACGCGAAGATCGTCGAGCTAATGTACCTGAGGAAAATGCTGAAGAAAATGGTGCTGAAGAAAATGCTGATCAAATTCCTCGACGACAACCAGCTCATCCTCGCGTTGCAAAAGAAGTGCAAGTTGAAAAGATCATCGATGACATTGAAGCACCAGGTCCTCTAACCCGCTCAAAAGCTTCACATTTATCTAACTTTTGTGGGCACTATGCTTTTGTCTCTATCACAGAGCCCACTAAGGTAGATGAAGCATTTCTGGAGCCTGAGTGGATTCAGGCTGTCGGTGTCAAAACCGGCGGATCTCAGGTAGGGGGTCCCGAACTGTCGCCTAGGCGGATGGTAACAGGAGACAAGGGACACGATGTTTTACCCAGGTTCGGGCCCTCTCGATGGAGGTAAAACCCTACGTCCTGCTTGATTAATATTGATGATATGGGTACTACAAGAGTGGATCTACCACGAGATCGAGGAGGCTAAACCCTAAACCTAGCCTATGGTATGATTGTTGTAATGTATGTTGTGTCCTACGGACTAAAGCCCTCCGGTTTATATAGACACCGGAGAAGGCTAGGGTTACACAGAGTCGGTTACAATGGTAGGAGATCTACATATCCGTATCGCCAAGCTTGCCTTCCACGCCAAGGAAAGTCCCATCCGGACACGGGACAGAGTCTTCAATCTTGTATCTTTGTAGTCTTGGAGTCCGCTTGACGATGATAGTCCCGCTGTCCGGACACCCCTAGTCCAGACTCCTCAAGAGCCCACGAACCAGGCTTCAATGACGATGAGTCCGGCAGATAATGTTCGGCATTGCAAGGCGGGTTCCCCTTGAATAATCCGAGAAGATCATGAACACCGGGATAGTGTCCGCTCGCAAAATAAATTCCACATTCCACCGTAGAGAGAATAAAATGTACACAAGTCCAATCTGCGACGTATTATGCGTACGACATCACACCGCTACCAAGCCTTTATTTGAATTGTTTTTATTATACCACCTCAAAGACGTTTAGCGGCGGTTTCTTGGCACGTCTTGTCGAAGCAGAGATCGTGTTCCCCTTATTCCGGGATTCTCATCAATACGGACGTGGGTAACCCAACCGTGCCCGTCGCCACGTCTCCTCTATCGAAGGTGAATCACGAACGGTCACGGAGATGGCTCTTGGTATTTTCCCCCTTTATAAGAGGACCAAGGCTCGTTTCTTTTCTTCAATCTTCCATCGAATCTTCTCCTTGCCCCAAGTTCCAACACCCAGAGCCCCAGATTCGAGCGCTTCGGATCTTCAACCATGTCCGGCTCCGACCTTCAGGGTCGGTGGATGCCCTCCTCCGTTACGGAGGAGGACGTGCTAAAGCTGCGTGAGGCCAAGTACTGGCCCCACGAGATTTCAGACAGTTGCCCGCCAAGGGCAGGCCGTGCCCACTCCCCGAGCCCGTGAGTACGCGTCTTCGATCCCACCTCCGCCGGGGTTTAGGCTTCCCGACGGACCCCTTCGTGAGAGGGCTCATGTTCTACTACGGGCTGGATTTTCACGACTTGGCTCCGGAGTCCATCCTCCATATCTCCGCGTTCATTATCATCTGCGAAGCCTTCCTCTGCGTCACCCCCCACTTCGGCATGTGGCTGAAGACCTTTAATGTGGAGCCGAAGATGATCGGGGGGCGTCAAGCGGAGTGCGGAGGGGCGGCCATAAGCAGAAGGGCCAATGCCCCGTGGCTCGGCTTGTGGCAGCAGGAGTGGTTCTATATCACCGCTCCGAAGGGCAGCAAGCAAAAGGCGCCGCCTTCATTCCGCCCGGGACCTCCACGCCGACTGATGTCGTGGGTCAACCAAGGGCTCAATTGGGGGCCGTCCAAATACGCGCCCTTGTTGCAGGGCCGGATTCGAGACCTCCAGGCGAGGGAGATCAATCTGGTGGTGGTGATGCAGGTTATGCTAATCAGGCGTCTTCTGCCCTGCAAACGCCGTCCTCTCTGGCTATGGGAGTTCAATCCGGAGGGACCACGAATTCTCTAGCACTTCATGGGTACAACACCCGTGGAGATGTACAAGTTGTTCTTCGGACCGCAGGTAGCATGTCCGGAATTGACCGAGGACGCAGGCTTAAGCTGCAATCGCCCGGATACTCAGGTAAGTAGCTCAGAGTCCGGACGTTCTGTTTATTTGCTTTTCTAGAGTTCGCCTCCTGACCCATTACTCTTCATCAGGAGTGGGTAGCGCAATCAAAGCTGATAAGGTGTCTGGCCCCCCTCCCAGAGACCGCACTGGAGCCCGTGCTAGTCAGAATGTTGGAGGTCGAGCCCGTAGAAGGGGGCGATGGGGAAAATAGAAGAGCTATCATTTCGCCCAAGGGGGCGTCTGAAGAGGGGGGATCGAAAATCCCTCCTTCCAGGGGGAGAAGAGGACCGCCTTCGAAGATCCGGAGGCCAAAGCCCCTAAACGGGGGAAGAAATCTTCATCGGGGGGTCCTGCATCCGGGGAGAACCCGTACGTACAATCGTCTCTGAAGGGTCAGCCTTCCAGTGAGAGTTCGGATCTGCGGACTTCTCAGACGAGTTCGTCTTCGGGAGATCTTCGTCCGGAGATGATGGAGAGCGAAACGCCTCCATCTGTTGCGCCGTCGGACAGGGCAGACGAGCCTGAAGTATCATCGCGGAGGGTATCCCAGAGCCCGGTGGGACCGGAGAGTTTGGCGCAACTAGTGTCCGGCCGGGGAAGCTGAAGAGTCTGCTTGAGAGGGCGTCCATCTTAGAAGATCACCGTGCTTTGATGAGTATGGTGATTGGAAGGATTTCGTCCGCCGAAATCGGATTGCATAATGCCGTCAGGAGTTTGCTGGCGGGATTTGAGGTACGCAAGAACGACGCACCTTTTTGACAGTTTTGCGCATAGAAGTGCGCCCTGTATAGATAGTAGCCCCTGAGACTCGGCAGGTTGTCGAAAGCGACAGCGTGCCGAGGATCAAAAATCGCAGGTATTGAATGTTGTCCTTCCTATGTAGGTGGCGGATAGTCCGGGGGCTAGCCGGACTATTGGAGTTGCCGAGTTAATGCGGCAACTTGACGTGGCGGATGCGGGCATCGCGCTTGTCAACCGGCGACTTGACGAGTCGCAAGGTAAATGAATTCTCCGAAGTCACATATTTAAGGGAGTCAAAGCCCGCCTCTGATAATGTATATGCTGTGATACTGAGCGGTGCTGCTGCTTTGTGGAGAGTTTTGAGCCGAGCTTGCTCAAGCCAAGGAGCAAGCCCGAAGGAGTGATGCGGCTGCCTCGAGGGCAGCCGAGGAGTTGAAAGCCGAAAAGGCTGCACACTGCCTAAGCAGGGAAAAGATGGCTGAATTGGCCGTGAAATTAAAAGATGCTGCCGACCGCAATGAGGCTCTTGAAAAGGAGCGCTTATCGGAGCGGGAAAACCTGAGGAAGGCCACCGCCGAGGCCAAGGATGCCCGTTCTGCAATGCGGGCTATGAAGGAGGATGTAACGCCCCGAGACCGACGCTCCAGAAGACTTCCAGCTATTCCGAGTTTTGTCGTGTGATTTGTTTTATTTTTGCATTGCATCATGTCATCATGCCATCTTGTGTTGCATCTGGGTCATATCAACTATAGCTTCGTGCTTGCCATGTTGCATTTTGTCATTCATGTTGTTTCCATGAGCATCTTGTGCGTACCCTTGTCACCTCTTCAAACCATTGCACCTTCACTTCTCCTTCCTTCCCTTTTCTTATGTTCTTGCAAGTGCCACTTTGCCTCCACCAAAAATGCTCATCTTTTCCCCAAAATTCTAACACCGTGTACCTAGCCTCTCTGCCAAGTTTCATCTCTTTTGGAATTGTTTTGGTTAAGGTTTAAAATGGTTCAAGTTTGAATTTAATTCAAACTTGAATTATTTTACGTCCTTTATAAATCTCCAAACTAATTTTATTAAATAGTGAGCATGCTCAGGATCATGAGAATATTTTTATATTTCTCTAGCTCCTCTTCTTTTTCCCCTACTCTTTCCTTTTGTATCTCTGTCTGAAGAAATAGAAAAGGAATTCCCCTTCTTTTCTTTTAATCCAGCCTGCTAGGCCTCCTGGTCTTTTCCCCCTCCACCGAAATGGCCCAAGGCCCACCTAACCTATCCTAACCCTAGGCCCCGACCGATCCCGATCCCATCTCCTCCTCGTCCTCCCTCAGCGCCGCACCCGATCCCCATCGCGCGCACGCACATCGCCAGGTCGAAGCCCTCGAGCCCCCATCTCCTCTGCGCCCGCTGCTCCAAGCCGCGCCGCCGCAGCCAGGCCCCGCCACCGTCCTGCCCCATCGCCCCTCCGGTGGCTGCGACCAGGAGCGCCGCGCTCGACCTCCTCCTCGCCGCCCACAGAATCGCACCGCCTCGGCCTGCGCCGCAGCAGCAGGTTGCTGATCTGCTCCTCGCCGACGCCGCTCCGCGCCTCCCATCGCGCCCGCCGGCCCGCGAGGCCATCAGCATCCCCGGAGTCCCCTGCCCCCTCTGCACGAGCGCCCGTGCACGCTGGCACCCGCGCCGCTCCTCCCGCTGCTGGAGCTCACCTTCATCCCGACTCCGGCCGGATCCACCCCCGCGTGACCCGGATCCGCCGCTGCCGCTCATTCATGACGCCCATGGCCTCTCCAGCCTCCAGAAGCTCTGCTTCCCAGGCCGACGCCGGCCCCACTTCGTCTTGCTGCTGTTCCGCCATCGACCTCTTGTGCTGCAGGACCCTTCCCATCGTGCACCGTGGCCGTGTATCTCTCCCAGTACCACTACGGTTCCTCAAGGCCACCAAGTTCGACTACACGGTGATGCGACAAGTCCCCCTACCACGTCTACGGGATCTCCAAGAACGTGTACCTCGACGACCCGCCAAGTACCCCTTCGGATCGCCAAGTTCATCTACCACGTGTACCACTACCGTCGCAAGAATCGGGACCGACAAGTCCGAAGACCCCAAGTACCACGACACCGACGACTTGAACATCTACGAAACGTGTACGACTTCGAACGGTGTACCACGACGATCATGTACGGCTACACGACGACCCGCCAAGGACATGAACAACTACTTCCACTACGAGATGTACCACTACCGTCGACACGAGTACAACTACTTCCACTACCGTCGGTCCGTGAACGACTACTCCCTCTACGAAACGCGTTCCGCCCCGATTGCACGCTTCGAAGGTATAACCCGAAACGACCGCCGTGGACCGAATGCATGTTGTATGAGATGCACCGTTTGCACCGTGATCGATTTGTCCTTGCGACGTCCCTCTTTTGCCATGCCACCGACACGTGGGAAGCCGGTATCCGGGATCACCCCACCATCGTTTGCATCACACACTCACCCACACTTTCTTTTGCACCGACATCTCGAGGAGTTGTCGGATGACCGGACTGTTGCCGTGGCACCATTTCCGTTTCGCCGCCGTGGCACCCTTTTCGTTTCGCCGCCGTGGCACCCTTTTTGTTCCGCCATGGCGACAAATGCTTCATAACATGCTCTTGTCAACGTTTTCATAAAAATTGCATAAAACTTGCATATGTCATCCGCATCATGATAACAACATTTAAGTGTTTAAAATTGTTGTTGCATTAAATTGCTAAATAACATGGGGATTTTCCGGAATTGTTGTTTGTTGTTCCGGCCTCATTTAAACTTGCCTAACTAGTTAGTTTGCTTTTGCTTCACCTTCTTGCCATGTTAACCAACATTTAATCTTGTTTTGTTCATAACCGAGAGAGAACTAAATAATTGATGTGGTGTTTCGTCAATATGAAACTCGTTGCATATTGAGCTCCACTTAATTTGTAAGATAGTTTGTTGCATTTTGCCATGCCATGCCTCTTTAAACCGGACATGCATCATACTTGTTTGTGCATCATGACATGTTTATGCTTGTGTGTTTACTATGTTGTTTGCTTCTTTCCGGTTTGCTTCTCTCGTTAGCTTCGGTTTCGTTCCGGAGTTGTGAGGATTCGTTCGACTACGTCCGTTTGGCTTCTTCTTGGACTCGTTCTTCTTCCTTGCGGGATTTCACGCAAGATGATCATACCCTCGAAATCACTACTATCTTTGATATGCTAGTTTGCTCGCTCTTTTGCTATGCCAATGCTACGATGCCTACCATTTGCTTGTCAGCCTCCCAAATTGCCATGTCAAACCTCTAACCTTTGACACCATTCCTAGCTCACCGTTGTTTGGCTATGTTACCGCTTTGCTCAGCCCCTCTTATAGCGTTGTTAGTTGCAGGTGAAGATGAAGTTTGTTCCTTGTTGGAACATGAAGGTGCTGTTCCTTGTTGGAACATGTTTACTTGTTGGGATATCACAATATATCTTATATTATTAATGCATCTATATATTTGGTAAAGGGTGGAAGGCTCGGCCTTATGCCTAGTGTTTTGTTCCACTCTTGCCGCCCTAGTTTCCGTCATACCGTGTTATGTTCCCGGATTTTGCGTTCCTTCTGCTGTCGGGTGATTTATGGGACCCCCGACAGTTTGCTTTGAATAAAACTTGTCCAGCAAGGCCCAACATTGACTTTTACCATTTGCCTCACCTAGCCCTTTTTTTCCCTTGGGTTTTGAGCCCGAGGGTCATCTTTATTTTAGCCCCGGGCGGTGCTCCTTCGAGTGTTGGTCCAACTGAAGCGATGTCCGGCGCCCCGGGCAACCGGGTCTATGCCAACCCGACGTCTGCTCATCCGGTGTGCCCCGAGAACGAGATATGTGCAGCTCCTATCGGGATTTGTCGGCCTGCGGGAGGTCTTGCTGGTCTTGTTTTACCATTGTCGAAATGTCTTGATGTACCGGATACCGAGTCTGATCGGAGTGTCTTGGGTGAAGGTCTATTCCTTCGTTGATCGCGAGAGCTTGTAATGGGCTAAGTTGGGACACCCTGCGGGTATAAACTTTCGAGAGCCGTGCCCATGTTATGTGGCAGATGGGAATTTGTTAATGTCCGGTTGTAGAAAACCTGAAGTTGACCTTAATTAAAATACATCAACCGTGTGTGTAACCGTGATGGTCTCTTTCCGGCGGAGTCCGGGAAGTGAACACGGTGTTGGAGTTATGCTTGACGCAGGTTGCTATAGGATCACTTCTTGATCATACTTTTATCGACCGTGCTTTGCCTTCTCTTCTTGCTCTCATTTGCGTGTGTTAGCCGCCATATATGCTAGTCGCTTGCTGCAGCTCCACCTCATGCCTTTACCTTACCCATAAGCTTAAATAGTCTTGATCTCACGGGTGCGAGATTGCTGAGTCCTTGTGACTCACGAGATACTTCCAAAACCAGTTTGCGGTGCCTATGTTACGAAAGCGGTGACGCAACCAAGCTCAAGGAGGACCTCGATGAAGATCTTGCCTTTTGTGTTGTTTCGTTCTAGTTGATCAGTAGTGGAGCCCAGTTGGGGTTGATCGGGGACCTTTGTCGCATTTGGGGTTCTTCTTTTATTTTGGTTCCGTAGTCGGACCTTGATTGTATCTGGATGATGTAATGCTTTATTCATGTATTTGTGTGAAGTGGCGATTGTAAGCCAACTATGTATCTTTTTCCCTTATGTATTACATGGGTTGTGTGAAGATTACCTCACTTGCGACATTGCTTTCAATGCGGTTATGCCTCTAAGTTGTGCTTCGACACGTGGGAGATATAGCCGCATCGAGGGCGTAACAGAGGAGCTGCGCCAGGCCGGAGATATTGTGGCTGGCAAGCCGTTTCTGCTGCGTCGCCGGTTTACAGATCAAAAATATGCCCAACTTGGCCAGCTGTGGGGTCTGGAGGATCCATATATGGACTTAGCGGCAAGTGCGGCTGATGCTTGAGCACTTCGGGCCGTAGGATCACAAGACAAAAGAGCTATTTTGGTCTCAATTCCATAGTCCGGATCGTTCACTTCCGTTGACCGATCGGTTGGCGAATAGGCTGAGCTAAATAGATTGTCCGGACTTGCCATGGCTGATATCGTGGCTCATATCGGCGAGAGAGACCCAAGGCGATGAGCTATTTCGCTTATTGCAGCAATTTCTTGGGCGGTGTCGCACATCAAGGAGATGAAGCGGTCGACCTGCATAGAAGGCGCGGATGGCCCTTGCCGTGTGAAGACACATTGGGCGAGATGGATGCCACCGCTATTGCCGCCCGAGTTTGGACGAAAGCGGTTACCCGCTGAGCACTATTTTGGGGAAGTTATGCGTGGCGCTTCGTGTAATAGAGTCGCGATGCTCAAAAATGTCACGTTCAAATGAGCGTTTTATCTTATAAGACAATGATTATGATGTAACCGCTTTTTATACTTGTGCGTTCCAAGTATTAAAATATCTGCTATCTGACCGTTTATGTATACATTTGTATAACACGAAAGATTGCGGTCTTGACTTCAGCCCCCACGCACAAGGTGCGGGGTGTTCGCAAAAATAGCGCGTTTTCACACTTAATCCGGCGTCTCGGTCCTGTTAAGGAGGTGGTAGCATAGCTTAACGAGGCAATCCAGACTATGATGCTTCATCACTTTCACTTAGCGGTGGAGTTCGAGGTGGGGCTACGATATAGCCCCTTGGGGCACCGCTTCTCGAATTGAGGCGCGTGTGTGCTGACCGAAACAGTCCTTCGTCAAGCGGGAATTCTAAACATTCGGTAGTCGATCGAGTGGTTGACCAGTCTCTCATTGTATCATGACAATCGGTTTTCGGCTTTCTCTCTTGAGGTGCTCGCCAGCCGACTGGGGCACAATCGCAGAGTTCTCCACAGTGCGCGTTAGCCGATGATACGGAACATAAGGCAGCAAAACACAGGAGCCGAAACAAACCCAACATTTGACCAAAGACATGATTCGAGCTGATGCATATAAGGCCTAACTCGAGACGCCAAACACTCCCTAAGGTGTTCGGTCTTTATAATAATGGGCGAACAATGCCCTAAGCCCCTAGTGTCGAGTGCGGGCATGGTCTTCGACGCGCCGATGCCAAAACGTCGAGCTCCGCTTTGGTTATAATGAGAAACCAAGGGATTATAACAACAAGAGACATAAAAAAGGTTTACGCAGGTCTTAATCGAAAAGAATCCTCGCGACGGGTCCCTCACGTCTGCGCCGTGTCTCCGTTGTGCGTTATCACGGGCGGTGTGTGCGTTGTTCATCTGTAAAAAGAGAGGAACTTAGCTTGAAAGGAACTTGTGCAAAAAAAATATATACGAAGGAAGAAATATAAATAAGTAAAGCGGAGTCTGTGTGAGCTCGCTGTTGTTTGTGCGCACAGCCCCTTGTAAAGGGATGTGCGTCTAGGGAGCCCCTAGCTTACTTATGCCGGACTCGTCTAACCGTGTCCGGGGTCTTTGAGTGACCCTCGCACTGAAATGATGCCACGTGGAACGGGCATCTTGAGTGTAAGACACGCGTAATGTGGTATGGCGTTGAAGCGGACAAAAGCCTCTCGTCCCAAGAGTGCTTGATAGCCACTTTTAAATGGGACGATATGAAAGATTAGTTTTTCGCGTCGAAAGTTGTTCGGTGATCCGAACACGACTTCTAGTAATAGGGAGCCTGTGCACTTGGCGTAAGTGCCTGGCGTCACTCCTTTAAAGGAAGTGCGGCTGTGTCGAATTTTAGTAGGGTCTATCCCCAACTTGCGGATTGTGTTTGGATACAGCAGGTTTAAGTCGCTGCCTCCGTCCATCAGGACTTGAGTAAATTGTAGTCCGTCGATTATAGGATCCAATATCAGGGCAGTCCATCCTGCATTTCAAATGCTTCTGGAATAATCCAGGTGGTCGAAAGTGATTGGTTTTGATGTCCAATCTCTATGTTCTGCTTGGTTGGACCGTGCGAGACCCATTTTAACGGGTGCCGCACTGTTTTTTCGTACTATCACATGAAGTGAATTTCCTGTTTTGACCTCTTGTGGGAAATTCTTTTGTTTTCCGGTGCTCTGCTGGTGGGGTTATCATCTTCGCTTGACGCGTCGAGCCTCTTGTGTTCGGCGTGTAGTCGGCCGGATTGTTTGAAAACCCAACAATCTCTGTGGGTATGGTTTGCAGGCCTTTCGGGGGTACTGTGGATTTGACATATCTGACCCAAAATATTGTTTAAGTTGGATAGCTCATCGCTGTTATCCTTAAGAGGCGGTGTTTTGTTGTTTGGCTGCGAGCTTTTGAATCCGGCGTTAACTGCCGTGCTCTTTGGGCTTTTCTCTTTATTCCGGCGCTGCTCTTTTCTGCGCCGTGATTTTCCGTTTCCATCTCTGATCTCGGATGTACTTGGGTCGCTGGTGCTGCATCTTGCTAGCCAGCTGTCCTCTCCCGCACAAAAGCGGGTCATGAGGCTTGTTAGCGCGGACATTGTCCTCGGCTTCTCTTGGCGAGGTGTCTGGAGAACCATTCGTCTCGGGCGTTGTGTTTAAAAGCTGCTAAGGCTTGGCGTCCGGACGATCGACTATTTGGTTCTTTTGGTGAGAACCTATTCTAGAATTTGCGCTACCGACTCTCCGGGCTGTTGAGTTATATGACTTAGATCGTCTGCGCATCCGGAGGCGGACATAAGTTCCTTGAAAATTTGCTCTAAACGCGTCCTCGAGCTCTTCCCAACTTCCAACAAGAGTTTTACGGGAGGCTTTTGAGCCAATGACGGGCTGGCCCTTTGAGCTTGAGGGTAGGTATTTTATGGCGTGGAGATCGTCTCCTCTAGCCATGTGTATGTGTAGTATATAATGTTCTATCCAGACTCGGGGGTTTGTTGTTCCGTCATAGGCCTCTATGTTTATGGGTTTAAATCCTGCTTTGAAATTCATGATCCAAACCTCACCGGTGAAACATAGTGGGTGTCGCCGCCCTGTATTTGGGTGTCTTGCTGTCTTGGACACTTGGCGTGTTGTATTGCTTCTGGGGCCCTCTTCTTTGGCCGTAAATGGACTGGCTGGGCCATCTGTCTTTCGAGGTCATTAGTCGGTTTATATCTTGCGCCGCTTTCAGATTTTGGCCTATCATCGGCCGTCTATCCAACCAGCGGCTTCTTTGTTTTTTGACATGGGGGCTCTATGGCCTCCTCATCAAATTCTGGCGAGAGCTTGTGCTTGGGTAGCTCTTTGATTGATGGTGAGGAGTCTGGACTAGGGGTGTCGGACAGCGGACTATCATCGTCCCGCCGACTCCAAGACTACGAAGATACAAGATTGAAGACTACGTCCCGTGTCCGAATGGGACTTTCCTTGGCGTGGAAGGCAAGCTTGGCGATCTGGATATGTAGATCTCCTACCATTGTAACCGACTACTGTAACCCTAGCCTTCTCCGGTGTCTATATAAACCAGAGGGCTTTAGTCCGTAGGACACAACATACATTACAACGATCATACCATAGGCTAGCTTTAGGGTTTAGCCTCCTCGATCTCATGGTAGATCCACTCTTGTACTACCCATATCATCAATATTAATCAAGCGGGGCGTGGGGTTTTACCTCCATCGAGAGGGCCCTAACACAGGTAAAACATCGTGTCCCTTGTCTCCTGTTACCATCCGCCTAGACGCACAGTTTGGGACCCCCTACGAGATCCGCGGTTTGACACCGACATTGGTGCTTTCATTGAGAGTTCCTCGTATCGTCACCGATAGGATGGATGGCATCTTCA
The DNA here is from genome assembly GCA_021437245.1 of Aegilops speltoides. Classification (NCBI taxonomy): domain Eukaryota; kingdom Viridiplantae; phylum Streptophyta; class Magnoliopsida; order Poales; family Poaceae; genus Aegilops; species Aegilops speltoides. The sequence goes on from CM038147.1 coordinate 485,130,726, forward strand.
ATCAACAACGCTGTCGGTGTGAGACTTTTCTCCCGCATGCATCTTCGTATTCGGCGGCCGCGCTGCGGGCTAACTCACTCGGCCATCTGGAGCAGATCGAAGCTACGCCCCGCCGTCGGTCGATTCGGAAGCCTAAACTTCACGGCCGGCGTCGCGGAGACTTGATCTTCGACGGGCTCGAGCCACCCTGCGCCCGCCTTTATTACGATGGGCATGATCTAGCTCTACCGCCGGACAGTGCCTTGGTGGCCGCACATGAGTCCGCTCCGGCTCTTAGCTCGGAGCCGATCGCCCAAATCGAGGACCGGTGGTTGGACACCACCTCGGGGGCTTCAACTTCCACGACGATGGAGCCGAACACTAGCCTTTTCCCTCGCGAAACTCGTGACTCCGAGGTCCCGGACTCCTTGCCGGACTCTGGACCTCCCGCGCCCCTGCCAATCGAATCGGATAGGGCGCCGGTTATGGAATTCACCGCCGCGGACATCTTCCAATACTCGCCCTTTGGCGACATCCTAAATTCGCTAAAGCATCTCTCGCTATTGGGAGAGTCCTGGCCGGACTATGGCCAGGATGGTTGGGATACGGACGACGAAGAAATTCAGAGCCCACCCACCACCCACTTTGTAGCCACTGTCGACGATCTTACCGACATGCTAGACTACGACTCCGAAGACATTGACTCTATGGTCGACGATGCCGGAGACGAACAGGAACCAGCGCCTACAGGGCATTGGAAGACCACCTCATCATACGACATATACATGGTGGACACCCCAAAGGACGGGGACGACGAAGAAGTAGCGGAGGAAGATTCCTTAAAGAAACAACCCAAGTGCGGCGTCGGTGCACACCGCTCTAAATCCGCCACACGGCAAGAATGGAGATTCCAAGCCAGGAGATAATAATACCCCGAGAGTGCGAAGATAATCCCTCCAAAGAAGACTCAGCAGCAGAGGACGCAGGCAAGCCCCCACGAGAGGCGGCGGCATTTAAGAGGTCGAGGATTATAACTATATACCTCCCTCCAAGACGAGGCAAGCCTCAACGACGCAATTAATTGCCGTGCCCGAGATCCCGTCGAACAAGAGCGTTTTAAACGCAGGCTTATCGCCACGGCAAATAGCCTAAAGAAAAAGTAGCAGCAGCTTCAAGCTGATCAGGACCTGCTGGCCGATCCATGGACCGAGGTCCTCGCGGCCGAAGAGTTTAAACTCGAACGCCCCACCAAAAGCTACCCCAGACGCAAGTTGCTCCCCTGATTAGAGGAGGAAGCATACATACCTTCATCACCAGCGCACGATACGGCCGACCGACCACCCCGTGGTCGCGACAGAGAGGCATCCAGACCCTCCACAAAGACCGTATCCCGGCATCGCTCCAAAAGTACGAAGACAAGAGGGAATGCGCCGGACTTGCGAGACGTATTGGAGGACAAAGCAAGGCAATCCAGATCCATCTACGGATCACGAGGGCGCCCCACGACCCGCGATGAATACCGTTGCGCCGGATACAATAACCCCGGTCGGGCTGAACACAGCAGACAACGCTCTCTCGAGTTGCGTCGTGATATTGCTCAATATAGAGGCACCGCACACCCGTTATGCTTCACTGATGAAGGAATGGATCATCAAATCCCTGAAGGGTTTAAACCCGTAAACATCGAATCCTACGACGGCACTACAGACCCCGCGGTTTGGATTGAAGATTATATCCTTCACATCCATGTGGCCCGCGGCGAAGATCTCCATGCCATCAAGTACCTCCCACTCAAGCTTAAAGGACCAGCTCGGCATTGGCTTAACAGCTTGCCCGCAGAGTCAATTGGGTGTTGGGAAGACCTGGAAGCCGCATTCCTCGACAATTTCCAGGGCACGTATGTGCGGCCACCAGACGTCGATGACCTAAGCCACATAATTCAGCAGCCAAAGGAATCGGCCAGACAATTCTGGACACGGTTCTTGACAAAGAAAAACCAAATCGTCGACTGTCCGGATGCAGAGGCCCTCGCAGCCTTCTAACATAACATCCGCGACGAGTGGCTAGCCCGGCACCTGGGACAGGAAAAGCCTAAATCCATGGTAGCACTCACATCATTAATGACCCGCTTTTGCGCGGGAGAGGATAGCTGGCTAGCTTGCAGCAACAACCTCAATAAAAATTCTGGCAGTCCGGATACTAAGGACCACAACAGCAGGTCACGTCGAAACAAAAACAAACACCGCATTAACGGTGACGATAAGGAGGATACGGCAGTCAACGCCGGATTCCGAGGCTCTAAACCCGGTCAGCGGAAGAAGCCATTCAAAAGAACCACTCCGGGTCCGTCCAACTTGGACCGAATACTCGACCGCTTATGCCAGATACATGGCACCCCCGAAAAGCCAGCCAATCACACCAACAGAGATTGCTGGGTGTTCAAGCAGGCAGGCAAGTTAATTGCCGAAAACAATGACAAGGGGCTAAACAGCGACGACGAGGAGGAGACCCGACCGCCGAACAATAGAGGACAGAAGGGTTTCCCCCCACAAGTGCGGACGGTGAACATGATTTACGCAACCCATATACCCAAGAGGGAGAGGAAGTGCGCACTAAGGGACGTCTATGCGATGGAGCCAGTCGCCCCGAAGTTCAATCCATGGTCCTCTTGTCCGATCACTTTCTATCGAAGAGACCATCCGACCAGCATACGCCATGGCGGATTCGCCGCATTGGTTTTAGACCCAATCGTCGATGGATTTCACCTCACGAGAGTCCTGATGGACGGCGGTAGTAGCCTGAACCTGCTTTATCAGGATACAGTGTGCAAGATGGGCATAGACCCCTCAAGGATTAAACCTACAAAGACAACCTTTAAAGGTGTCATACTAGGTGTGGAAGCCAATTGTACGAGCTCAGTCACACTGGAAGTGGTCTTCGGATCCCCGGATAATTTCCGGAGCAAAGAGTTAATCTTCGACATAATCCCATTTCGCAGCGGCTATCACGCTCTGCTCGGACGAACCACGTTTGCAAAGTTCAACGCGGTGCCGCATTATGCATACCTCAAGCTCAAGATGCCAGGCCCTCGTGGAGTCATCACGGTCAGCGGAAATCGGAACGCTCCTCGAGCGGAAGAACATACTGGCGGCTCTCACGGCGGAAGTACTGAGCAGCCTTTTAAGGCAATTTTGAGTCCGGCCGTTAAAGCGGCGGATACAAAAAAGCGCGCTGAAGCAATACCAACCAAGACAACACAGCACGATCGAGCATCGCAGCGTAGCAATGCGGCCCTAACCCCGCCCTCACATGATTGCAGAACAACCCTCCGCGTACATCATTACGCTTTGGAGATACCATGGGCGCGGGGAAGGGCACGATCACAATGGACCCAGAGCGGCTCGACCACGCCAGGCTCGCAAGTCGCCCACCCTTTTTATTATTATTTTCCTTCTTTGTATACACAGGACTCCGTTGACGGAGGCCACGTCCGTGGTGAACCTACCGAACTCACGATGCAACAGCCAGGGAAGAAAGAAGGCTGCGACGAACACTCAGGTGGTCTCAATTATGAGCATTAAATTCGATTATATACACCAAGTCCGTAGCTCATCCCTGGAGGGGGACATGTTTAATTAGTCCAAATCCCTAGCTTACCGCACTATTTGTATCAGTCCGCACTCATAGCAGACTTCCTTTAATAAATAATGCACCACTTTTTGACTGCAATTACATTACTTTATATATATATATATATGTTCATTACAGGACATCTTGCACCCGTATATTTTGGTACGGTCTAATACACCAGGGGCTTATGTTCCCCACATTATGGTGTGATAAGTCCGAACACTTTCATAAGTGCGGCACCCCGAACTTATAGCATTATATGAATCGGCTCCGAATCATGTCTTGGGTCAATAGTTGGGTTTGCCCGGCTCCCACGTTTTGGTGCCTTACGTTCCATTCTATCGGCTAAGGTGGCACTGGGAGAACCACTGCGATTGCGCCCCGGTTGAGCCGGGCGAGCGCCTCAGTGGAGAAAGCTAAAACTGACCGGCATGATAAGGCGAGAGACTGGTCGCTGTTCGAGAGGTCTTTTCGAGTCCTTAAAGACTCACGCTGCTTCGAGCGAAGTTCCGAATAATGTCCGACGAAGGCGTGGATAGCGCCTCGGATTCGGTCTTCCAAATACCAGGGGCTTCGCCGAAATTTAAAATTATAGTTCTATGGCTAAGTGAGAGTGTTCAAGCATTATAAGTCTGGTTGCCTTGTTCGTTGTGTTGAGTGCCTCCCTAGATGGACCCAAAAATGGGAACAAGAGTGCTCAAGTTTATCCCGAACACCCCAGCACTCGCGGCTCGGGGGCTGAAGCCAACGACTTGCCATCTCTTAGATTTTATAAACGGCCGCACAAAAGGTAATATTTTAAATTAAACAAGCGTTGCTTAATGCGCATATGAACAAAGTTTTCAGCGCACAGGATAGTACATAGCGAGTTTACTCAAAAATTACATCTCTGGGGAATTCATCCAAAATATCGCGGGCTTCCTTCAGGACAGTTTTATAATACATTTCGGGCGTACGATACTCCTTGCCCGGTGGCGGCGGGTCAGTGAGAAGCTTCTCCGCATCCAGCCTGCCCCAGTGCACCTTTGTGCGGGCAAGGGCCCGACGAGCACCTTCAATACAGGTGGAGCGCTTGATGACCTCCACCCAGGGGCACGCATCCACTAGCCGCCGCACGAGGCCGAAGTAGCTCCTGTGCATGGCCTGTCCACCCACAACCGACTATAAGGCCCTTCATGGCCTCCTCGGCTACCTTGTGGAGTTCGACCAGCTGCTTCACTGGTCGCTTGGGGCACACCAGATGGCGGCCTCAGCGTCTTGAGACCGAAGAACTTCTCCATCGAGCTCCCTCCTCGCCACGATAGAATCGGCGGCATCGGACACACTGCGGCAGATCTGCAAACGCCTCGAGAGCTCGAATGCGGGTAAGTGTCGGCTAGTTTACATTAACATGCTTGCTTTGCATGAAAAATGCCTTACCCGCCGCTATCTTCTTTACATCTTCAACCTCCTGAAGGGCCTTATGGGCCTCGGCCTTGGCGGACTTGGCACTTTCGAGAGCCGAGGCAAGCTCGGACTCTCGAGTCTTGGAGTCACGCTCCAAGCTCTCATGCTTCTCCATGAGAGCCTGGATCTCTTGCCGTACTTGCGCCACCTGTGCCTCCTGCTTTTCTCGCTCTGCCCGTTCCGCGGCCGCACAGCGTTCGGCCATGGACACAGCCTCCTTCAGGGCTGCCACCTTGTTCGTGGCCCCTGCAATACCCATATTATCCTTGTTAATTTTATTGCAACCAAAATCCTTTTCTGTAAGGTAACTATTCAAAGTGGTGTTACTCACCTTCTTTGTCCTCGAGCTGCTTCTTGGCATGGCGAGCTCTTGCTCGGACCGCTCGAGATCCTGCTTCAACGCAACGACCTCCGCAGTCAGTGCGGCAGAGGTTAGCAGCGCAGCCTGCAAACCCATATTGACATATTTTAAGCAACCCTGCGTATATCTTCTTAGATCCTCAGTCCGGCTTTTCATCAGGGGCTACTGTCTATGCGGTATTACATTACATAATTATAACTTCTTACCTCAAAGCCTGTTAGAAGGCTGCTGCAGGCTTCGGTCAGCCCGCTCTTGGCGAGCTGAACCTTCTGAATCACCGCACTCATGATAGTGCGGTCTTCTTCCTCGATGGAAGCGCCTTTAAGCGCCTCCGACAAGTTGTCCGGGGCCTCCGGTTGGACGGAGGCCGCCGGTGTAACATTCTTGCCCTGTTGGGGAACGTAGTAATTTCAAAAAAATTCCTACGCACACGCAAGATCATGGTGATACATAGCAACGAGAGGGGAGAGTGTTGTCTACGTACCCTCGTGAGATCGAAAGCGAAGCGTTATCTGCTACGCGGTTGATGTAGTCATACGTCTTCACGATCCGACCGATCCAAGCACCGAACGTACGGAGCCTCCGAGTTCAGCACACGTTCAGCTCGATGACGATGTCCGGCCTCCGATCCAGCCGAGCTCCGGAGATGAGCGCCGTCAGCAGGACGGCGTGGTGACGATGATGATGTTCTACCGGCGTAGGGCTTCGCCTAAACTCCGCGACGATATGACCGAGGTGGAATATGGTGGAAGGGGGCACCGCACACGGCTAAGGAACGATCCGTAGATCAACTTGTGTGTCATGGGGTGCCCCCCTGCCCCCGTATATAAAGGAGCAAGGGGAGGGGGCGGCCGGCCTAGGAGGAGGCGCGCCAAGGGGAGTCCTACTCCCACCGGGAGTAGGACTCCCTCCTTCCTTGTTGGAGTAGGAGAAGGGGGAAAGAGGGGGAGAGGAGCAAGGAAAAGGGGGTCGCACCCCTTGTCCAATTCGGACCAGAGGGGGGCTGCGCGCCTCCTTCCTTTCGGCCTCTTTCCTCTATTCCCGTATGGCCCAATAAGGCTCATATACTCCCCGGCGAATTCCCGTAACTCTCCGGTACTCTGAAAAATACCCGAATCACTTGGAACCTTTCCGAACTCCGAATATAGTCATCCAATATATCGATCTTTACGTCTCGACCATTTCGAGACTCCTCGTCATGTCCCCGATCTCATCCGGGACTCCAAACTCCTTCGGTACATCAAAACTTCATAAACTCATAATAAAACTGTCATCGAAACCTTAAGCGTGCGGACCCTACGGGTTCGAGAACTATGTAGACATGACCTAGAACTATTCTTGGTCAATAACCAATAGCGGGACCTGGATGCCCATATTGGCTCCTACATATTCTACGAAGATCTTTATCGGTCAAACCGCATAACAACATATGTTGTTCCCTTTGTCATCGGTATGTTACTTGCCCGAGATTCGATCGTCGGTATCCAATACCTAGTTCAATCTCGTTACCGGCAAGTCTCTTTACTCATTACGTAATGCATCATCCTGTAACCAACTCATTGGTCACATTGCTTGCAAGGCTTATAGTGATGTGCATTACCGAGAGGGCCCAGAGATACCTCTTCGACAATCGGAGTGACAAAACCTAATCTCGAAATACGCCAACTCAACATGTACCTTCGGAGACACCTGTAGTACTCCTTTATAATCACCCGATTCGTTGTGACGTTTGGTAGTACCCAAAGTGTTCCTCCGTAAACGGAGTTGCATAATCTCATAGTTACGAGGAACATGTATAAGTCATGAAGAAAGCAATAGCAACATACTAAGCGATCAAGTGCTAAGCTAACGGAATGGGTCAAGTCAATCACATCATTCTCCTAATGATGTGATCCCATTAATCAAATGACAACTCTTTTGTCCATGGCTAGGAAACATAACCATCTTTGATAAACGAGCTAGTCAAGTAGAGGCATACTAGTGACACTATGTTTGTCTATGTATTCACACATGTATTATGTTTCCGGTTAATACAATTCTAGCATGAATAATAATTATCATGATATAAGGAAATAAATAATAACTTTATTATTGCCTCTAGGGCATATTTCCTTCAGTCTCCCACTTGCACTAGAGTCAATAATCTAGTTCACATCACTATGTGATTTAACACCAATATTCACATCTGTATGTGATTAATACCAATAGTTCACATCGTCATGTGATCAACACCCAAAGGGTTTTACTAGAGTCAATAATCTAGTTCACATCGCTATGTGATTAACACCCAAAGAGTACTAAGGTATGATCATGTTTTGCTTGTGAGAGAAGTTTAGTCAACGGTGTATTGTGCAAATATTCTATGTCTACAATGCTCTGCACGGAGCTACTCTAGCTAATTGCTCCCACTTTTAATATGTATCCAGATTGAGACTTAGAGTCATCTGGATCGGTGTAAAAGCTTGTATCGTTGTAACTTTTACGACGATCTCTTTTATCACTTACATTATCGAGAAACATATCCTTATTCCACTAAGGATAATTTTGACCAATGTCGATGATCTACTCCTAGATCACTATTGTACTCCTTGCCAAATCGAGGCGAGTATACAATAGGCCTGGTCCATAGCATAGCATACATTTATAGAACCTATGACTGATGCATAGGGAATGACTTTCATTCTCTTTCTATTTTCTGCTGTGGTCGGGATTTGATACCTTTGCAACACAGGCAAGAACTCTTTCTTTGACTGTTCCATTTTGAACTACTTCAAAATCTTGTCAAGGTATGTACTCATTGAAAATCTTATCAAGCGTCTTGATCTATCTCAATAGATCTTGATGCTCAATATGTAAGTAGCTTTACCGAAGTCTTTCTTTTGAAAAGAACTTCTTTCAAACACTCCTTTATGCTTTGCAGAATAATTATACATTATTTCCGATCAACAATATGTCATTCACATATACTTATCAGAAATGATGTAGTGCTCCCACTCACTTTCTTGTAAATACAGGCTTCACCGTAAGTCTGTACAAAACTATATGCTTTGATCAACTTATCAAAGCGTATATTCCAACTCTGAGGTGCTTGCACCAGTCCATAAATGGATCGCTGGAGCTTGCACACTTTGTTAGCTCCCTTTGGATCGATAAAACCTTCTGGTTGAATCATATACAACTCTTCCTCCAGAAACCCAATTAGGAATGCAGTTTTTACATCCATTTGCCAGATTTCATAAATTGTGGCGATTGCTAACATGATTCGGACAGACTTAAGCATCGCTACAGTTGAGAAAATCTCATTGTAGTCAACACCTTGAACTTGTCAAAAACCTTTTTGCGACAAGTCGAGCTTTGTAGATAGTAACACTACTATCAACGTCCGTCTTCCTCTTGAAGATCCATTTATACAATATGGCTTGCCGATCATCAGGCAACTCCACCAAAGTCCACACTTTGTTCTCATATACATGGATCCCATGTCAGATTTCATGGCCTTAAGCCATTTTGCAGAATCTGGGCTCATCATCGCTTCCTCATAGTTCTTAGGTTCATCATGGTCTAGTAACATGACTTCCAGAATAGGATTACCGTACCACTTTGGTGCGGACCGTACTCTGGAAGACCTATGAGGTTCTGTAGTAACTTGATTAGAAGTTTCATGATCATCATCATTAGCTTCCTCACTAATTGGTGTAGAAATCACTGGAACTGATTTCAGTGATGAACAATTTTCCAATTCGGGAGAAGGTACAGTTACCTCATCAAGTTCTACTTTTCTCCCACTCACTTCCTTCGAGAGAAACTCCTTCTCTAGAAAGGATCCATTTTTAGCAACGAATATCTTGCCTTCGGATCTGTGATAGAAGGTGTACCCAACAATTTCCTTTGGGTATTCTATGAAGACGCACTTCTCCGATTTGGGTTCGAGCTTATCAGGATGAAACTTTTTCACATAAGCATCACAGCCCCAAACTTTAAGAAACGACAACTTGGGTTTCTTGCTAAACCACAGTTCATATGGTGTTGTCTCAACGGATTTAGATGGTGCCCTTTTAACGTGAATGCAGCTGTCTCTAATGCATAACCCAAAACAATAGTGGTAAATCAGTAAGAGACATCATAGATCGCACTATATCCAATAAAGTGCGGTTACGATGTTTGGACACACCATAACGTTGTGGTGTTCTAGGTGGCATGAGCTGTGAAACTATTCCACATTGTTTTATATGAAGGCCAAACTCGTAACTCAAATATTCGTCTCCGCGATCAGATCGCAGAACCTTTTATTTTCTTGTTACGATGATTTTTCCACTTCACTCTGAAATTCTTTGAACCTTTCAACTATCTCAGACTTATGTTTCATCAAGTAGATATACCCATATCTGCTCAAATCATCTTGTGAAGGTCAGAAAATAACGATACTTGCCACGAGCATCAACACTCATTGGATCGCATACATCGGTATGTATTATTTCCAATAAGTCGTTAGCTTGTTCCATTGTTCCGAGAACGGAGTTTTAGTCATCTTGCACAAAAGGCACGGTTCGCAAGCATCAAATGATTCATAACAAGTGATTTGAAAATCCATCTTTATGGAGTTTCTTCATCGCTTTACACCGATATGACCAAAACGGCGATGCCACAAATAAGTTGCACTATCATTATTAACTTTGCATCTTTTGGCATCAATATTATAAATATGTGCATCACTACGATCGAGATCCAACAAACTATTTTTGTTGGGTGTATGACCATTGAAGGTTTTATTCATTTAAATAGAACAACAATTATTCTCGATTTTAAATGAATAACCGTATTGCAATAAACATGATCAAATCATATTCATGCTCAACATAAACGCCAAATAACATTTATTTAGGTTTAACACTAATCCCGAAAGTATAGGGAGTGTGCGATGATGATCATATCAATCTTGGAACTACTTCCAACACTCATCGTCACTTCCCTTCAACTAGTCTTTGTTTATTCGTAACTCTGTTTGAGTTACTAATCTTAGCAACCGAACAAGTATCAAATACTCGGGGCTACTATAAACACTAGTAAAGCACACATCAATAACCTGTATATCAAATATACCCTTGTTCACTTTGCCATCCTTCTTATCCACCAAATATTCAGGGCATTTCAGCTTCCAGTGACCATTTCCTTTGCAGTGTAAGCACTCAGTTTCAGGCTTTGGTCCAGCTTTGGTCTTCTTCACGGGAGTGACAACTTGTGTGCCATTCTACTTGAAGTTTCCCTTTCTTTCCTTTTGCCCTTTTCTTGAAACTAGTGGTCTTGTCAATCATCAACACTTGATGCTCTTTCTTGATTTCTACCTTCGTTAATTTCAACATCACGAAGAGCTCGGGAATCGTTTTCGTCATCCCTTGCATACTATAGTTCATCTCGAAGTTCTAGTAACTTAGTGATGGTGACTAGAGAATTCTGTCAATCACTATCTTATCTGGAAGGTTAACTCCCACTTGATTCAAGTGATTGAAGTATCCAGACAATCTGAGCACATGCTCACTAGTTGAGCGATTCTCCTCCATCTTTTAGCTATAGAACTTGTTGGAGACTTCATATCTCTCAACTCGGGTATTTGCTTGAAATATTAACTTCAATTCCTGGAACATCTCATATGGTCCATGATGTTCAAAACATCTTTGAAGTCCCGATTCTAAGCCATAAAGCATGGTGCACAAAACTATCAAGTAGTCATCATATTGAGCTAGCCAAACGTTCATAACGTCTGCATCCGCTCCTGCAATAGGTCTGTCACCTAGCGGTGCATTAAGGACATAATTCTTCTGTGCAGCAATGAGGATAAACCTCAGATCACGGATCCAATCCGCATCATTGCTACTAACATTTTTCAACACAATTTTCTCTAGGAACATATCAAAACAAACATATGAAAGTAACAACGCAAGCTATTGATCTTACAACATAATTTGCAAAATACTACCAGGACTAAGTTCATGATAAATTTAAGTTCAATTAATCATATTACTTAAGAACTCCCACTTAAACAGACATCTCTCTAGTCATCTAAGTGATTACATGATCCAAATCAATTGAACCATAACCGATCATCACGTGAGATGGATTAGTTTTCAATGGTGAACATCACTATGTTGATCATATCTACTATATGATTCACGCTCGACCTTTCGGTCTCCGTGCTCCAAGGCCATATCTGCATATGCTAGGCTCGTCAAGTTTAACCTGAGTATTCCGCGTGTGCAAAACTGGCTTGCACACGTTGTAGATGGACGTAGAGCTTATCACACCCAATCATCATGTGGTGTCTGGGCACGACAAACTTTGGCAACGGTGCATACTCAGGGAGAACACTTCTTGATAATTAGTGAGAGATCATCTTAAAATGCTACCGTCAATCAAAGCAAGAGTAAGATGTATAATTGATAAACATCATATGCAATCAAAATATGTGACATGATATGGCCATCATCATCTTGCGCCTTTGATCTCCATCTCCAAAGTACTGTCATGATCTCTATCGTCACCGGCATGACACCATGATCTTCATCATCTTGATCTATATCAATGTGTCATCACATGGTTGTCTCACCAACTATTGCTCTTGCAACTATTGCTATCGTATAGCGATAAAGTAAAGCAATTATTTGGCACTTGCATCTTTATGCAACAAAGAGACAACCATAGGGCTTTTTCCAGTTGCCGATAACTTCAACAAAACATGATCATCTCATACAACAACTTATATCTCATCACGTCTTGACCATATCACATCACAACATGCCCTGCAAAAACAAGTTAGACGTCCTCTACTTTGATGTTGCAAGTTTTACGTGGCTGCTACGGGCTGAGCAAGAACCGTTCTTACCTACGCATCAAAAACCACAATGATAGTTCGTCAAGTTGGTGTTGTTTTAACCTTCGCAAGGACCGGGAGTAGCCACACTCGGTTCAACTAAAGTTGGAGAAACCGACACCGCTAGTCACTGTGTGCATAGCACGGCGGTAAAACCAGTCTCGGCGTAAGCGTATCGTAATGTCGGTCCGGCCGCTTCATCCAACAATACCGCCAACCAAAGTATGACATGCGGGTAAGCGGTATGACTTGTATCGCCCACAACTCACTTGTGTTCTACTCGTGCATATAACATCAAACCATAAAACCTAGGCTCGGATGCCACTGTTGGGGAACGTAGTAGTTTCAAAAATTTCCTCGCACACGCAAGATCATGGTGATGCATAGCAACGAGAGGGAGAGTGTTGTCTCGCACCCTCGTGACCGAAAGCGAAGCGTTATCTGCACGCTGTTGATGTAGTCGTGCGTCTTCACGATCCGACCGATCCAAGCACCGAGCGTCACGGAGCCTCCGAGTTCAGCACACGTTCAGTTCGATGGCGATCTCCGGCCTCCGATCCAACCGAGCTCGGAGATGAGTTCCACGGCCTGACGGCGTGGTGGCGATGATGATGTTCTACGGCGCAGGCTTCGCCTAAACTCCGCGACGATATGACCGAGGTGGAATATGGTGGAAGGGGGCACCGCACACGGCTAAGGAACGATCCGTAGATCAACTTGTGTGTCATGGGGTGCCCCCCTGCCCCCGTATATAAAGGAGCAAGGGGGAGGGGGCGGCCGGCCTAGGAGGAGGCGCGCCAAGGGGAGTCCTACTCCCACCGGGAGTAGGACTCCCTCCTTCCTTGTTGGAGTAGGAGAAGGGGGAAAGAGGGGGAGAGGAGCAAGGAAAAGGGGGTCGCACCCCTTGTCCAATTCAGACCAGAGGGGGGCTGCGCGCCTCCTTCCTTTCGGCCTCTTTACTCTATTCCCGTATGGCCCAATAAGGCTCATATACTCCCCGGCGAATTCCCGTAACTCTCCGGTACTCCAAAAAATACCCGAATCACTCGGAACCTTTCCGAACTCCGAATATAGTCGTCCAATATATCGATCTTTACGTCTCGACCATTTCGAGACTCCTCGTCACGTCCCCGATCTCATCTGGGACTCCAAACTCCTTCGGTACATCAAAACTTCATAAACTCATAATAAAACTGTCATCGAAACGTTAAGCGTGCGGACCCTACGGGTTCGAGAACTATGTAGACATGACCTAGAACTATTCTTGGTCAATAACCAATAGCGGGACCTGGATGCCCATATTGGCTCCTACATATTCTACGAAGATCTTTATCGGTCAAACCGCATAACAACATACGTTGTTCCCTTTGTCATCGGTATGTTACTTGCCCGAGATTCGATCGTCGGTATCCCATACCGAGTTCAATCTCGTTACCGGCAAGTCTCTTTACTCGTTACGTAATGCATCATCCCATAACCAACTCATTGGTCACATTGCTTGCAAGGCTTATAGTGATGTGCATTACCGAGAGGGCCCAGAGATACCTCTTCGACAATCGGAGTGACAAAACCTAATCTCGAAATACGCCAACTCAACATGTACCTTCGGAGACACCTGTAGTACTCCTTTATAATCACCCAGTTACGTTGTGACGTTTGGTAGTATCAAAGTGTTCCTCCGTAAACAGGAGTTGCATAATCTCATAGTTACAGGAACATGTATAAGTCATGAAGAAAGCAATAGCAACATACTAAGCGATCAAGTGCTAAGCTAACGGAATGGGTCAAGTCAATCACATCATTCTCCTAATGATGTGATCCCATTAATCAAATGACAACTCTTTTGTCCATGGCTAGGAAACATAACCATCTTTGATAAACGAGCTAGTCAAGTAGAGGCATACTAGTGACACTATGTTTGTCTATGTATTAACACATGTATTATGTTTCCGGTTAATACAATTCTAGCATGAATAATAAACATTTATCATGATATAAGGAAATAAATAATAACTTTATTATTGCCTCTAGGGCATATTTCCTTCATGCCCTTCTTTCGAAGAGGCCGCCTGCCGGACTCTAGAACCGCTGCAGGTCCCGATGTAGAGTCCGGCGCAAAGTCCGGGAGCTGCCTGGCGGCACCTCCGGAGCCTCCTCCTAATGGGTCCCTCTCTGGGATCCCACCTCGGCGTCCTCATCGGCGCGGGGGGTAGAGGCAGTCGGAAGTGAATCCACATCTGACGGGGCCAACGACCCGCTCGATGAAGCGGGGAGATCATCATCGGCGAATCTGCGGACAAGATCACGGCATTAGTAGGACACTAGGTGACGCGAAAGAAATTGCATATCAGGGATCCGGATACTTACAATCTTGCCGGAGGCCTGGCCCTTGAAGGCCACTCCTCCTCGCCAACGATGGTGTTGGCAGAACTGTCCGGGGGAATAGTTCTCCCCCTCTTGGACCCTTCGGCCTCCCCTATTGGGGAAGCCTTCCTCTTCCTCTCTCCCTCCTCCGGGAGAGAGTCTTCTTCCTCCTCCTCGTCTTCGGGGGAGGAGTCCGCCTCGTCGTCGGACGCTTGATTACGGGAACTCTTTCGAGTCCCCATGGCCACCTTCTTGGCCTTCTTCTCCGGCACCACGTGCGGTGCCGGAACCAGCAGCCCTGCTAGACGGGCGTTCACTGGGTCTTCTGGCATGGGAGCCGGACAGATGAGCTGCTCGGCCTTCTCCATCCATTCCTGCCAAAGGAAAAGAGAGATTGAAACCCTCTTAGAATCAATCTGTTTACCACAAGTGTCCCGTAAAGGGGTTGAATCACTTACCTCGTCAGCTGGATGCTGCGAGCGAAATCCGCGATCTTCCGTCGCGGATGCGGGGGCTTCGGCGCCCTTAAACAGCACCCTCCAAGCGCCTTCATACGTCGTGTCGAAGAGCCCGCTTAGCGCCTGGTGCTATTCCGGATTGAACTCCCACAGATTGAATGCCCGTTCTTGGCATGGGAGAATCCGGCGGATGAGCATGACTTGGACCACGTCGACGAGCCTGAGCTTATTGTTCACCAGCTTTTGGATACAGGTTCGGAGTCCCGTCGGCTCCTTCGGATTGCCCCACAACAAGCCCTTCTCTTTCTAGGAGGTGAGCTGCATGGGGATGCCAGATCTGAACTCGGGGGGCCACCGCCCACGTGGGTTCGCGCGGCTCGGTGATGTAGAACCACCCCGATTGCCACCCCTTAACGGAGTCCACAAAGGCCCCTTCGAACCAGAGGACGTTGGGCATCTTGCCCAACATGGCGCCTCCGCACTCCTCCTGCGTGCCCTTCACTACCTTCGGCTTGACGTTGAAGGTCTTGAGCCTGTCGAAGTGGGGCGGATGCGAGAGGAGGGTTTCACACACCACGATGAACGCCGAGATGTTGAGGATGAAGTTGGCGCCAGATCGTGGAAATCCAGGCCGTAGTAAAACATGAGCCCCGGACAAAAGGGTGAAGTGGAAAGCCCAGCCCAGCGGAGGAAGTGGGGAGAAAACAACCCTCTCATGGGGCCGGGGTGGGGATGAGCTGCCCTCGTCGGGCAGCCGATCTGTGATATCACCGGAAAGGTATCCGCGCTGCGCAGCTTGGTGATGTGCTCCTCCTTAACGGTGGAGGCCAACCATTTGCCTCCGCTCCGGACATGATCGGAGAAGGTCGAGGCGAGATGCGCGAGCTTGGGCGTTGGAGCTTGAGTGCACGGAGATGGATAAGCAAAGGAGGAAGAAGGTGTAGGTGAGAAGGTAAATCCTTATCCCTTATATATAGGCGGACGAAGACTATGCGTCCCCACCGGCCTGGTAAAACTCGCATATCTCCCAAGCGCCACCATCAATGGCGCGGTTGGGTTACCTACGTCCGTATTGATGAGAATCCCGGAATAAGGGGAACACGATCTCTGCTTCGACAGGATGTGCCAAGGAAACCGCTTCGCTAAACGTGCTGAGGTGGTATAATAAAAAATGATTCAAATAAAGGCTTGGTAGCGGTGTGATGTCCTGCCGCATAATACGTCAGCAGATTGGACTGGTGTACATTTTATTCTCTCTACGGTGGAATGTGGAATTTATTTTGCAGAGCCGAACACTATCCTCGTGTTCATGATCTTCTCTGGATTATTCAAGGGAGGAACCCGCCTTGCAATGCCGAACATTATCTTGCGCGGACTTACCGTCATTGAAGCCTGGTTCGGGGCTCTTGAGGAGTCTGGACTAGGGGTGTCCGGACAGCGGACTATCATTGTCCGCGGACTCCAAGACTACGAAGATACAAGATTGAAGACTCCATCCGTGTCCGGATGGGACTTTCCTTGGCGTGGAAGGCAAGCTTGGCGTCGGATATGTAGATCTCCTACCATTGTAACCGACTACATGTAACCCTAGCCTTCTCCGGTGTCTATATAAACCGGAGGACTTTAGTCCGTAGGACACAACATACATTACAACAATCATACCATAGGCTAGCTTTAGGGTTTAGCCTCCTCGGTCTCATGGTAGATCCACTCTTGTACTACCCATATCATCAATATTAATCAAGCAGGACGTAGGGTTTTACCTCCATCGAGATGGCCCGAACCTGGGTAAAACATCGTGTCCCTTGTCTCCTGTTACCATCCGCCTAGACGCACGGTTCGGGACCCCCTACCCGAGATCCGCCGGTTTTGACACCGACAATGGCCATTGCCGTATTTGTCTGCGGTTTTGAGCACTTTGCTCCACCTCATTCTGAGTGTATCTTCCGCTGTTTTGAGCTTCCGTTTTTCCTTCTTCAAGCTTCTTGCGGTGTTGACGAGTCTTTTCCGAAGGTTTTTATTCTCCGGCGGTGTGTCCGGCGTGAGATCGTCCGGACTATTTTTTCCGCCGGGCCCGGACTGATTGTCTGACTCGTCTTGTTCGGACGGTTGCTTGTCGTCGTCCACTGGTTTGCCCTGCTGTATTGCTGGGTCATTAAGAGTGTTGTTGTTGTCGAGGCGGGACTTAGGGCGGCGTTTGCGTCGCCGTTTTCGTTGTTTGTCGGCGGGATTATCTTCTGCCGCGCCCCGTTGGTCCTTGTTGTCACTTCCTTTTGGGGTATCCACCATGTATACGTCGTATGACGAGGTGGTCTTTACGTGCCTTATAGGCGCTGGTTCATGTTCGTCTTCGGCATCGTCGTCCATGCCGTTGATGTCTTCGGTGTCATAATCTAGCATGTCGGTTAGGTCGTCGACAGTGGCTACAAAGTGGGTGGTGGGTGGGATCTGAATTTCTTCGTCGTCCGTATCCCAACCATCCTGGCCATAATCCGGCCAGGACTCTCCAGATAGCGAGAGATGCTTTAGCGAATTTAGGATGTCGCCAAAGGGCGAGTGTTGGAAGATGTCCGCGGTGGTGAATTCCATAATCGGTGCCCAATCCGATTCGATTGGCAGGGGCGCGGGAGGTCCGGAGTCCGGCAAGGAGTCCGGGACCTCGGAGTCACGAGTTTCGCGAGGCACAAGGCTAGTGTTCGGCTCCATCTCCGTGGAAGTTGAAGCCCCCGAGGTGGTGTCCAACCACCGATCCTCGATCTGGGCGATCGGCTCCGAGCTAAGAGCCGGAGCGGACTCGTGTGCGGCCACCAAGGCACTGTTCGGCGGCAGAGCTAGATCATGCCCATCATAACAAAGGCGGCGCTTGTGGCTCGAGCCCGTCGAAGATCAAGTCTCCGCGGACGTCGGCCGTGAAGTTTAGGCTTCGAATCTGACTGGCGGCCAGGGCGTAGCTTCGATCTGCTCGGATGGCCAAGTGAGTTAGCCCGATCAGCGCGGCCACGAATCTGAAGATCTGTCCGGGAGAAAAGTATCACCACAGACAGCGTTGTTGATTGAAGATGCCATCCAGCCTATCGGTGGCGACACGGAGGAACTCTCAATGAAAGCACCAATGTCGGTGTCAAAACCGGCGGATCTCGGGTAGGGGTCCCGAATCTGTGCGTCTAGGCGGATGGTAATAGGAGACAAGGGACACGATGTTTTACCTGAGTTCGGCCCTCTCCGGAGGTAAACCCTCGTCTGCTAGATTAATATTGATGATATGGGTAGTACAAGAGTGGATCTACCACGAGATCGAGGAGGCTAAACCCTAAAGCTAGCCTATGGTATGATTGTTGTAATGTATGTTGTGTCCTCGGACTAAAGCCCTCCGGTTTATATAGACACCGGAGAAGGCTAGGGTTACACAGAGTTGGTTACAATGGTAGGAGATCTACATATCTCAGACGCCAAGCTTGCCTTCCACGCCAAGGAAAGTCCCATTCGGACACGGACGGAGTCTTCAATCTTGTATGTTCAGTAGTCTTGGAGTCCGTGGACGATGATAGTCCGCTGTCCGACACCCCTAGTCCAGACTCCTCACGAGCCATGCAAGAAGAATTACATCAGTTCGAGCTCAATAATGTCAGGGAACTGGTCAAACGTCCGATCCTCGCAAGCATAATATCATTGGCACAAAGTGGATCTACCACAACAAGCAAGATGAAAATGGCCTTGTGGTGAGGAATAAGGCACGACTTGTAGCTCAAGGCTACACACGAGTTGAAGGAATTGATTCCGATGAAACTTTTGCACCTGTTGCTAGACTTGAGGCTATTCGCATATTACTTGCTTATGCTAACCATCATAATATCACTTTATATCAAATGGATGTGAAAAGTGCATTCCTCAATGGTAGGCTTGAGGAAGAAGTATATGTTGCTCAACCCCAGGTTTTGAAGATCCAAAGAATCCTGACAAAGTCTTCAGACTCAACAAGGCCCTCTATGGCCTCAAGCAGGCCCCTCGGGCGTGGTATGATACTTTGAAGGAATTCTTCATGAAGAATGGCTTCACACCCGGTTCACTCGACCCTACACTCTTTACTAAATCCCATGATGGTGAACTATTTGTGTGCCAAATATACGTTGATGATATTATCTTTGGCTGTACTAACCAACGTTATAGTGATGAATTTGCCTATATGACGAGTGAAGAATATCAAATGTCTATGATGGGAGAGTTGAAATTCTTCTTAGGTCTTCAAATTCGTCATCAGCAAAATGGCATATTCATATCTCAGGAGAAATACCTCAAGGATGTTCTGAGGAAATTCGGCATGCAGGATTGCAAAGGAGTCAAAATTCCTATGCCCACAAATGGCCATCTATGCACTGATGAAAATGGTATTGACTTCGATCACAAGCTATACCGCTCCATGATTGGTTCTTTATTGTACTTATGTGCATCTAGGCCAGATATAATGCTTAGTGTTTGCATGTGTGCCCGATTTCAAGCTACACCGAAGGAATCACAACATAAGGCTGTGAAGCATATTCTTCGATATCTAGCTCACACACCAACACAAGGATTATGGTACCCCAAGAGCTCTACTTTTGATCTCATTGGATATTCTGACTCTGACTATGCTAGTGATCGTGTGGACCGCAAGTCAACATCTGGTACTTGTCATTTCCTCGGACGATCTCTGGTCTATTGGTCCTCAATGAAACAGAACTGCGTATCACTGTCTACTACGGAAGCTGAGTACATTGCTGCTGGTTCTTGCTATGCTCAATTGACGTGGATGAAGCAAACTCTCAAGGACTACGGCATAGTAAGGGCATTTTTATCCCTTAGGTGTTTTGGTGATTGATGACAATGCTTTTGCGGACTAATCGTGTGCCTTGAGTTTCTCAGATACTTCATCACTAGGCACGAGACGATTCGGTGCCCCTCGAAGACTATTGAAGTCGGCGTTGTTCTACATTTCTCTTTGGTGGATTTGAGTCGTAGGAGAGCCGTACTATTAAGAGGGGGTCCGCGTCGGAAAGGTTTGGGTGGAATCATCACGTACACTTGTCCTACCTTTCCCTGCACTTTGGAGCTTCTCTTCGTTATCTTAGTTGTGCTGAAATCTGACGACCACTGCTGTACTTGCGGTAGTATCGTAAGTACCAGCGGTAGTACCGCTGTGGGTCACGGTAGTACCGCTCCTCTGGAGCCGTACTATTGCGGCTCCCAGGCCTAGTGCCGCTCCGGTACGGTAGTAGGGGCGGATGTAATTTTTTACATCCACACCACCCACGGTAGTACCGCTCGTCGAGCGCGGTAGTACCACGGGGGCCCACGGTAGTACCGCTCCCCAGGAGTCATAGTACCGTGGCCCTCCTACCTTGTACCGCAGCGTCACGGTAGTAGGAGCGGATGTAATTTTTTACATCCGCGCCTGCCACGGTAGTACCGCGCCTCGCGAGCGGTAGTACCGAGTCGGATTTTTGTACCACCTCATTTTCAGCGGAAGTAGGCACAGATGTAATTTATTTCATCCGCGCCCTTCCCTGGCAATGACTTTCCTGCCTTGCGGTAGTACCGCAAGGGAAATGATTGTACCGCATAAGCGTAATACGCCCCTAGTCGAGCAAGTCCGGCTGTCTTCTTTGTCGCGGAAGTACCGTGGTCCGCCATGGTAGTATTCTTGCGACCTACATGATTATCTACCGCTACAGAGCGGTAGTACCACGTGTCGCGGGCTGAACATGTGGATAACGGTTGGATATTTCCCACGACTATATAAGGGGTGTCTTCTACCTCTAGTTGACTACCTCTTCCACCTCTAAGCTCCATTGTTGCTCCAAGCTCCATTTTCGCCGATCTCTCTCCTAGCCAATCAAACTTGTTGATTTGCTCGGGATTGGGTGACAAGGGCCCGATCTACACTTCCACCACAGGATATTTGATTCCCCACTTATCCCTAGCGGATCTTGTTACTCTTGGGTGTTTGAGCACCCTAGGCGGTTGAGGTCACCTCGAAGCCATACTCCACTGTGGTGAAGCTTCGTGGTGTTGTTGGGAGCCTCCAATTGTTGTGGAGATTGCCCCAACCTTGTTTGTAAAGGTTCGGTCGCCGCCTCCAAGGGCACCAATAATGGAATCACGGCATCTCGCATTGTGTGAGGGCGTGAGGAGAATACGGTGGCCCTAGTGGCTTCTTGGGGAGCATTGTGCCTCCACACCGCTCTAACGGAGACGTACTTCCCTTAAAAGGAAGGAACTCCGATAACACATCCTCGTCTCCACCGGCTCCACTCTTGGTTATTTCGTGCCTTTACTTTTGCAAGCCTACTTGTGTTACATCCATTGCTTGCTTATGTGCTAGTTGTTATTGCATCATATAGGTTGCTCACTTAGTTGCACATCTAGACAACCTATTTTGTTGCAAAGTTTAATTTGGTAAAGAAAAGCTTAAAAATTGTTAGTTGCCTATTCAGCCCCCTCTAGTCAACCATATTGATCCTTTCAATTGGTATCAGAGCCTCGTCTCTTTTTAAGGACTTTACCGTCCGAAGAGTATGGTTGATGTCGTAGATGAGGTGGGAGAGCACTTCGGTGCGAATCCAATATCATCTATGGGAGATGGGGGTAATTCGATCTCACGTGAGGAATTCAATGTGGCCTTGGAAACATTGAAAACCTCCATGACGACCGAGGTCAAGGACATGTTTAAAGATTTCCTAGAAGGACTTAAACAATCTACCTCGCTGATGAAAGTGGGTGATCCCACCAACAAGGTGACGGATGCTACCTCCGACAAGGGAGAAGCTAACATTGAAAAGAGTCCTTCTATTAGTGGTAGAAATGGTACCGGCATCTTTGCCCATGTGGAACCCCCAGTTTATGGAGGGCCAATCCCCTCCACTCATTTCAATCATGCTGGTCCTCCTCATAAATATGAGAAACATGAAGATTTTGATTCTTGGGTCTATCGCTTTAAGCGTCATTTAAAACATGTGAACACTAACCTTTGGAGAATCATTGAAGAAGGTTTCTATCCTTATGACCCAAGCAACTTCACCCCTCGAGAAGCCGTGGACAATCAATTCAATGAGAGTGCTCTCTTCATCATCCAAGATGCAATCCTTCCCGAAGATCTCCCTCATCTTCGACCCCATGCCATGGCTAAAGAAGCATGGAAATGTGTTGAGTCTCTCTATCGAGGGAGTGCTAGCATCCAACCCTCCAACTATGAAGTGGTGCAAAATGAAGCCGATGAGTTTGCTATGAAAGAAGATGAAGAACCTCGTGAGCTCTTTCGAAGAGTGACCAAACTCGCGGCCTCACTCCGAGATCATGGAAGCAAGGACACGGATGACAATTGGATCAAGTGCAAGTTTCTCAAGGCCATGATGCCCTACAACAAGGCCATGTCCTCCATCATTCGTCAAAGACCGGACTTCCACTCCATGACCTCAAGTGAAGTGTTGGATGAGTTCGTTGCAATGAGCATCTTGGACAAGACCGCTGACAATGCGGTGCTCCGTTCTCAAAGGGCAAAGAAGCCCAATCTTGCTTTGAAGGCTAAGGTCATCATGGAAGAAGAGGAAGAAGTGGAAGATGAGGAGAGCAATCCCGAAGACACCAAGTATGATTATCATGAACACATGGCCCTTGCTTCAAGACAATTTTGGAGCAAGAAAAATACAAGACCCAACTTCACCAAGAACAACTCAAATGGTGTCAAGGGAAAGCAACGAGTTAGAACTTGCTTCAACTGTGGCAATGTGAGCCATTTCGTTGCGGATTGTCCTTACGAAAAGCGGGAAGACAATGGTGGCAAATTCATTCGAAAAGACAAAGCCAAGTCCTTCCCAAACAAGAACAACTTCACCAAGAAGACTCCAACTCATGGGTTGGTGGTTCAAGAAGAATACCAAGAGGATGACGATGATGATGAAAGTGGAGAAGCAATGGCCATGGCATCCGTTGCCATTGCTACTACTCCCCCGGTGTCTCCCTTTGATTCACCCAATGAAAACATCACCGCCAAGTGCCTCATGGCTAAAGCTTCAAACAAGGTAGCCCCCAACATCACAACCACCATCATTACTAATCCCTCCTTGGATGATTGCATTGATGAACATGTTGAGTCTAATGAGGAAGTGAATGAATTTGAGTCGTTTATGAGTAAGCTCAAGGGTAAGTCCAAGAAGCACTTTGTTGCTCTCTTGGAACAAATTGGTGAGGCCAATGACATGATCGAGGCTCACGAAGAAACCATCTCTAAGATGGAAAGTCATAGTCATGACTAAGCCGATGAGATGTCGGATCTCTCTAATGCTCTTGAGGAAGAGCGTGTGCATCGTTTGACTCTTGAGGAGTCACACAATGATGACCACGCTAAGTTAAAGAAAGATCTTGATCATGCTCTTGTCGTGTCTCATGTGCTAACTTCCGAGAAGGCTAAACTTGGGGTTGATCATGCTAGACTCAAAGAGGAGTTTGAGATACTTGACAAGGCCCACAAGGTCTTGAAGGGTGCTCACGCTAACCTCAAAGAGTCTCATGCTCAACTCCAAGTTAAGCTAATCAAGGAAAAGGCCACCTTTCCTCATATGGTATTAATTGATAATGCATGTGCTACTAACCCGTGTTGTGAGCATGTGCATCTTGTGGAGGAGAATGCCAAGTTGAAGGATCAACTTGAGAAAGGTCTTGTGACATGCATTCAAGGTGAGAAGAACCTCAACGACCTTTTGAGCAATCAAAAGGAAGTTGTGGCCAAGGAAGGAATTGGGTTTGCACCCAAGTCCAAGAGCAAGAAGAAGAAGAACAACAAGACCAAACGTCCTCCTCCTCTCAAGCAAACGTTTGTGAAAGAGGGAGAGGGTGTTCCTAAGGAGAAGAAGGAAAAAGTGAAGGGAGTTGATGTCCAAAAGGGCAAAAGCATTTCATCAAACAAAGCCGGCGACTTTAACCCGTCATATGTGTTGTGCCGTGCTAGTGATGGACATGTCTTTGCTAAATTTGTTGGTTCTCCTTATGAGTACATTGAATGGTCTATTTGGGTTCCCAAGACCCTTGTTACTAACATCAAAGGACCCATTACTAAATGGGTACCTAAAACCAAGCATTGATCTCTTGTAGGTGTTTGCTTCCGGTGGGGGATCATGGTTGCTCGATAGTGGAGCAACAAATCATATGACCGGGAGCAAGGACTTGGTGGTGGACGTGCAAGAGATTCCATCTATGCCCACCAATGTCGAGTGGGGCGATGCATCACATTCTAAGGTATTGGGTCTCGGCAAGGTTGTCATTTCTCATGATCTAACGATCGAGAAAGTCATGCTTGTTGAGTCCCTTGCATACAATTTGCTTTCCATTCGTCAACTTGCACTCATGGGTTTTGCTACATTCTTTGACATTGATACCGTGGCCCTCTTGTGGAGCAAGACTCTTAAAGTAGCCTTTGTTGGGCATGTCGAGAATGGTCTCTATGTGATTAATTTTTCGGAGCGACCCACTAAGACCGCGACATGCCTAATGGCTAAAGTTGACGTGGGATGGCTTTGGCATCGCCGTTTAGCCCACGTCAATATGAGATCTTTGCAAAGTCTTCTCAAGGGGGACCATGTCCGTGGACTAACAAATGTTAGTTTTGCCAAAGATCGTGCTTGCAGTGCTTGTATCGAAGGAAAGCTTCATGAAAAGGCTCACCCTCCATCAACCATCTTCTATTCGAAGAGACCCTTGGAGCTCCTTCACATGGATCTCTTTGGACCTCCATCTTTTGATAGTCTTGGAGGAAGAAAGTATTGCTTGGTGATTGTGGATGACTACTCAAGATACACTTGGGTATACTTCTTCAAGAGGAAGAGTGAGACTCAACAAACAGTCATCGACTTTGCAAATGAAGCTCAATGTCAACACAATGCAAAGATCTTGACAATAAGAAGTGACAACGGCACCAAGTTCAAGAACTACACCTTGGATGAGTTTCTTAGTGATGAGGGGATCAAGCACCAATATGTTGCTCCATACACCCCTCAACAAAATGGTGTTGCGGAGAGGAAGAACCGGACGTTGATGGATGCGGCTAGGACCATGATGGCGGAGTTCAAGTCTCCATACAACTTTTGGGCCGAAGCCATCAACACCGCATGTCATGCATCCAATCGGCTCTATCTTCGCAAAGGCTTGAACAAGACTCCTTATGAGATACTCACCGGCAACAAGCCCAACCTCAAGTACTTCCGGGTGTTCGGTTGTAAGTGTTTCATTCTCAAGAAAGGTGTTCGTTTGTCTAAATTTGAGGCTAGAGCTCATGAGGGCATATTTGTTGGTTATGCTACAAACTCTCATGCTTACCGTGTTCTCAACAAGTCCACCGGACTCATTGAGGAGACGTGTAACATGGAGTTTGATGAAAATAACGGCTCCCAAGTGGAGCAAAGTGGTACTTGTGATGTAGGTGATGAAATTCCTCCCCAAGCCATAAGAAGAATGGGTATTGGTCAAATCCTACCCATTGAGGAACCCCTTGTGGCCGAAGGAGAAGGACAATGATCCACTCAAGTGGAGCCATCACCTCCCCAAGACCCACACGCTTCCGAAGAACAAAGTGAAGGTCCTCATCCTCATGAATAAGACCAAGGGCAAGATCAACCTCAAGATGGTGGTGAACCTCTAAATGATGCCCAAGGTCAAGTTCTCCCCCTCGAGCAAGTTCAAGGTCATGAGCAAGCTCAAGATCAAGAACAAGCTCAAGACGGCGCTCAAGATAATCAAGTTAACCCTCCTCCTTCCACACCCGAGGAGGAATTAGAGTGTCGTGCCGCGAAGATTGCTTCCAAGCTCACCACCCAAGGCCATCTCATGGAAAACGTGGTTGGAAGCCTAAGAAAGGGGGTAAGCACTCGTAGACAATTAGCAAACTATTGTGAACATCACGTGTTTGTCTCTTGTGTTGAACCCCAAAAGGTCTATGAGGCACTCGAAGACTCGGATTGGCTCAATGCCATGCATGAAGAACTCAACAACTTCGAGTTCAACAAGGTGTGGAGATTGGTGCCAAGACCATCGGGGAACCACAACGTCATTGGAACCAAGTGGATCTTCAAGAACAAGCAAGATGCTCATGGGAACATCATTCGCAACAAGGCAAGATTGGTAGCACAAGGCTACTCCCAAGTCAAGGGTATTGACTACGGTGAAACCTTTGCTCCTGTTGCTCATCTTGAATCCATTCGTTTGTTGATTGCTTATGCTTCCCATCACAACTTTAAGTTGCAACAAATGGATGTGAAAAGTTCTTTTCTTAATGGTCCTATTAATGAGTTGGTCTATGTCAAGCAACCCCCCGGGTTCGAGGACCCCTACTTCCCGGATCATGTGTATCAACTCAATAAGGCACTCTATGGCCTTAAACAAGCCCCACGTGCGTGGTATGACCACCTTACCGAGTTGCTTCAAGATCGTGGATTTGAAGTAGGACAAATCGATCCCACTCTTTTTACTAAGAAGGTCAAAGGGGAGTTGTTTGTATGCCAACTATATGTTGATGATATTATCTTTGGTTCTCCTAACAAAGCTTTCAATGAGGAATTTTCCGCTCTCATGACCTCCAAGTTCAAGATGTCTTCGATGGGAGAGTTGAAGTTCTTCCTTGGTTTTGACATCAAACAAAGAAGAGAAGGAACCTTCATCAACCAAGCCAAATACACTCAAGACATGCTTAAAAGATTCAAGCTAAGTGATGTCAAGCCGGCTACTACACCAATGCCTACCAAGTGCCAACTTGACATCGATCCCAATGGTAAAGCGGTGGATCAAAAGGTATATCGCTCCATGATTGGCTCCTTGCTTTACCTTTGTGCATCTAGACCGGATATCATGTTGAGTGTGGGGATGTGTGCACATTTTCAAGCCGCACCAAAGGAAAGTCACTATGTGGCGGTCAAGCGAATCTTTCGATATTTGGCTCATACCCCAAACTTTGGCTTATGGTACCCAAGAGGAGCAAACTTCAAGCTCGAAGGTTTCACGGATTCCGATTGGGCGGGAGACAAAGTGGATAGGAAGTCCACTTCCGGAGGGTGCCAATTTCTTGGTTGCTCTTTGGTAAGTTGGTCTTCCAAGAAGCAAAGTTGTGTGTCTCTCTCGTCCACCAAGCGGAGTATGTGGCGGCGGTAGTTGTTGTGCTCAACTCCTATGGATGAGGCAAACTTTAAAGGAGTACGGTGTCATTTGTGACAAAGTGCCTCTTTGGTGTGATAATGAAAGTGCCATCAAGATTTCTCTCAACCCGGTGCAACACTTCAAGACGAAGCACATTGAGATTCGGTATCACTTCATCCGGGATTACATTAGGTGAGGGGAGATCGAGCTCAAGTATGTCAACACTCATGATAACCTTGCAGATATTTTCACGAAGCCCTTGGATGAAGCAAGATTTCGCGAGTTAAGGCTTGAGGTAAATATCATTGATTTGAGCAATGTGACTTGAGCCCGTGCACCACCCACCACACTCAACTTGTTGTAGAGTTTAGGTGTAGGCATGGACATAGGGGGAGTGTTGTTCTCTCAATGAACTCTCCCTCCCCCCATTATGCATAAATCGATCACCTCTTTCACATTAGCCATTTTTGATGGTACTTGTGCTTGAAAGACGAGTTTTGGTCATGGGCCCAAGGATAATTCTTCGTGGTGCCATACCATCCAACTCAAACGTAGGTGGCTTCGGCCACCACCCTCTCTCCTCGAGAGGCTTTGTCGCTCGGTGGTTTCTTGTTGTCTCTCTACCTCTGGTTTGTGCGTGTTCTTGTGGTTTCTTGTGTGTAAAAATTTCCGTGCAAAGGCTTTCTTCTCGTGTTGAAACTTGCGGTGACTTGAGTTCACGGTACTACCGCGGCCAGCTACGGTACTACCGCAGCCTGCCACGGTACTACCACTCACGGGAGCACGGTACTACCGCCACCACGCGGTAGTAATTTTTTACTGCCGCCTGGTTGAGCGGTACTACCGCCTCGGTGCGGTACTTCCGCCCGAGCGGTACTACCACGATGATACGCGGTACTACCGCGCCGGTTTGGGCGCGTGGGGATAAGGACGGGCAGGGGGAGTTCTAACTCCCCATACCCATTCGCAGTTCTTCCCCCACATCGCCTCTTTCTCTCCCTCGCTCAAGAACGGAGCCGGTGTTCGTCACCGGATCTCCTCCACCAGCTGCCCTCCCGTGATTCCGTCCGGTGGGATTGTTCCCCACCACGTGCTCTTGCTACGGACCAAGGTTTTTCCCCAACTCCCTCTCCTTTTCATTGTGTTTGGTGTTTCTAGGTTTTGGGGGAGGCTTGTGTGTTCTTGAGATTCATAGGCTTAATCTCTGCAAGCGTAGGATGAAGGAGCGTGGTATTGCATAGGATTTATACTTGTATTGTTGTCTTGCGCTAGATTTGATCACCGTAGCACCGCCGTTGTTTCGCGGTTCTTTTCAGATTCAAACCGTCTGTTGGATCTGACGCGACGCGGTACTACCGCCCGTCTGACGCGGTACTACCGCTTGCACGGTACTACCGCCCTTCGGGAGCGGTACTACCGCGCTCTCTGTGGTACGAAAATTTTACTTCCGCTCCAACCATGGTACTACCTTGACCTCGCACGGTACTACCGCGTTTTGGAGTGGTACTAATATTTTAGTACCTCAGACAATGGCAGTTCTACCGTGGCTCACATCTATCGCATGCCAACTTTCTCGTATGTCTTCTATGTGTTTCTTGTGCTTTATCATGGCCTTTGCACTGATCTTCTTTGCGTCTTTGGTGTTTTGCGTGTGTGTCTCAGGTGGTGGCTGTCGCCGGTCCAATCCTAGTCGTGACACTGGCTCCAAGCGTCTGCGCAACCCAGGTGAAGTACTAGAGGGCTCTTCTGCCTCCAAGCGCAATGTCAAGACCTCAGCTAGCAAGCACAAGGAGCCCGCTAAGGGCATGGATGAGATAGCCCCATCTGAGTATGTCCGTCTCAGGCAGCTTCACCCATATGTGCACCCTCGTTCCATTGTCAGAGGCTGTGAGCTGTTCTGGAACAAGCAACAAACCAACATCTATCTGGATGTCATCAAGAACAAGCATAATACCTACGTAGAGGTGAAGTGGATTGATATGCACCATATGAGGAAGGACAAGTTCCGTGACTACTTTGGAGAGGCTCTGGACTTGGTGGAGCAGTTTGGAATTGAGCATGTGATATCCTTTCACTTGGACTATGACCCTGAGCTTATCTATCAGTTCTTTGCCTCAGTGTATTTTCACCATAATGAAGAGCGGAGGATGACCTGGATGACCAATGGCCGTCAACTGTCTGCTACCTGGAAGGAGTTCATGGATCTGCTTCAAGTTCCTGATGATGGGCTTAACACTCCAGTGGGTGTTCGCCCCCATGCCAATGCTGATTCTGCCAACAAGGACAAGCTTGCACCGTTCATGGTTGAGAAGGCGCTCTCCAATGGCAAGACAACTTTGGTGCTCAACTCTTTTCTGGATATCATGTATCGCATCTTCCGCAACTCCTTGTCCCCTCGCATCAGTGACAAAGACAAGGTTCATGCCTATATGGTGGATATGATGCTCATTTGCGAGGAGGCTCGTTCATCTCAGTCTCAGCCACTTGATGTCTCACACATCATGTGGTGTGAGCTTCGGTTTGCCGTGTTCAACCCCAAGGTGCCTATCTATGGGCCCTACCTGTTTCTGCTGATCTCGAAGACTTGGGAGAAGATGTTCCCTGGTGAGGAGTTCCTTGCTCCAGACTGGATTCGCCATGAGCCCATCTGTCTGTGTTTCAAATCCAACTGGGCCAACACCGCTACTCGTGCCGAGGCGACTGCTGCTAGGGCTGCTATTGATGAGGAGGATGCTGGCGCCGAGGATGTTGCTGAGGGCCGTGCTGCTAGGCTTTCCTAGAGTGCCGCTATGCCATCATGGGCCAAGAAGCTGAAGGACAAGATGAAGACTCTTTTTTGCATGCAAGCCAAGGGGCAGTACAGGACTCACATGGCGTCCAAGGCGAGTCGTCGCCGGGACAACAAGATCATGCAGCTCTATGGTGAGGAAGTGTCTGGCGGGTCTGAGGAGCGCATTACTCCAGAGGCCGAATGGATGGAGAAGCAAGGCTACAGGTGGACTGATTCTGAGGAGGATGTCGAGGAGACTGAGGGAGTCCTGGACTAGGGGGTGTTCGGACAGCCGGACTATCATCGTCCGCCGGACTCCAAGACTACGAAGATACAAGATTGAAGACTCCGTCCCGTGTCCGGATGGGACTTTCCTTGACGTGGAAGGCAAGCTTGGCGATACGGATATGTAGATATCCTACCATTGTAACCGACTCTGTGTAACCCTAGACCTCTCCGATGTCTATATAAACCGGAGGGTTTTAGTCCGTAGGACACAACATCCATTACCGCAATCATACCATAGGCTAGCTTCTAGGTTTTAGCCTCTTTGATCTCGTGGTAGATCCACTCTTGTGATACACATCATCAATATTAATCAAGCAGGGCGTGGGTTTTACCTCCATCAAGAGGGCCCAACACGGGTAAAACATCGTGTCCCTTGTCTCCTGTTACCATCCGCCTAGACGCACAGTTCGGGACCCCCTACCCGAGATCCGCCGGTTTTGACACCGACATTGGTGCTTTCATTGAGAGTTCCTCTGTGTCGTCACCGATAGGCTCGATGGCTTCTTCAATTAACAACAACGCCGTCCAGGGCGAGACTTTTCTCCCCGGATAGATCTTCGTATTCGGCGGCTTCGCACTGCGGGCTAATTCACTTGGCCATCTGGAGCAGATCAAAAGCTACGCCCCTCGCCGTTAGGTCAGATTTGGAAGCCTAAACTTCACGGCGGACATCCGCGGAGACTTGATCTTCGATGGATCCGATCCACAGCCGAGCGTGCCGCACTGTCGCGATGGGCACGATTTAGCTCTGCCGCCAGACAGTGCCTTGGAGGCCGCACACGAATCCGCTCCGACCCATAGTTCAGAGCCGATCGCGCAGATCGAGGACGAGTGGTTGGACACCGCCTCGGGAGCTGCAACATCCGCGGCGATGGAGCCGTACACTGACCTTGTCCCCTATAAAGCTCGTGACTCGGAGGTGCCGGACTTCCTGCCAGATTCCGAACCTCCTGCGCCCCTGCCAATCGAATCTGATTGGGCGCCGATCATGGAGTTCACCGTTGCGGACATCTTTCAGCACTCGCCCTTTGGCGACATTCTAAATTCGCTAAAGCATCTCTCGCTATCCGAAGAGCCCTGGCCAGATTATGGCCAGAATGGTTGGGATGCGGACGATGAAGAAATTCAAAGCCCACCCACCTCCCACTTTGTAGCCACTGTCGATGATCTAACCGACATGCTAGACTATGACTCCGAAGACATCGACGGTATGGACGACGATGCCGGAGACGAACAAGAACCAGCGCCTACAGAGGCCGAAGACCACCTCGTCATGTGACATATACATGGTGGACACCCGAAAAGATGGGGACGGCGAAGAAGCAGCGGAGGCAGATTCCTTAAAGAAACAGCCCAAGCGCCGACGTCAGCGGCGCCGCTCTAAATCCCGCCATAGCAAGAATGGAGATTCCGGCACAGGAGATAATAACACCCTAGAAAGTGCCGAAGACAATCCCCTCCAGCAAGATTCATCGCAGGAGGATGCAGAAGCAAGCCCTCACGAAAGAGCGGCAGATGAAGAGGTCGAGGATGATAATTACATACCTCCCTCCGAAGACGAGGCAAGCCTCAACGACGACGATTAAATCGTGCGCCGGGATCCCGTCGAACAAGAGCGTTTCAACGCAGCTAATGGCCACAGCAAATAGTCTAAAGAAAAGCAGCAGCAGCTTCAAGCTGATCAAGACCTGCTGGCGACGGATGGACCGAGGTCCTCGCGGCGAAGTATGAATTGACGCCCCCAAAAGCTACCCAAAACGCAAGTTGCTCCCCGATTAGAGGAGGAAGCATACATACCTTCATCACCAGCGCTGTCGGCCGACCGACCACCCGTGGTTGCGGCGAGAGGCATCGGGCCTTCCATCAAGACCGTACCCGGCATCGCTCAAAAAGTACGGCCACGAAGGAACGCGGACTTGCGGGACATATTGGAGGATAAGGCAAGACAATCCAGATCTATCTATGGATCACGTGGGCGCCCCGACCCACGCATTTAATACCATCGAGCGGATACAACAACTCCGGCGGGCGAACACAGCGCATAACGCGCTCCTGGAGCTACGTCGTGATATTGCTCAATCTGAGGCGCCGCACACCCGCTATGCTTCACCGACGAAGTAATGGATCATCAAATCCTGAAGGGTTTAAACCCGTAAACATTGAATCCTCGATGGCACGGCAGACCCCACGGTTTGGATCAAGATTATCTCCTTCACATCCATATGGCCCGCGGCGGCGATCTCCACGCCATCAAATACCTCCCTCAAGCTTAAAGGACCGGCTCGGCATTGGCTTAACAGCCTGCCCGCAGAGTCAATTGGGTGTTGGGAGGACACGAAGCCGCATTCTCGACAACTTCCGGGCACATATGTGCGGCCACCGACGCCGATGACCTAAGCCACATAATCCAGCAGCGCGATTTAATCGGCGGGCAATTCGACACGGTTCTTAACAAAGAAAAATCAAATCGTGGACTGTCCGGATGCAGAAGCCCTCGCAGCCTTCAAACATAACATCCGCGACGAATGGCTAGCCCGGCACCTAGGACAGGAAAAGCCGAAATCCATGGCAGCCCTCACATCATTAATGACCCACTTCTATGCGGGAGAGGATAGCTGGCTAGCTCGTAGCAACAACCTCAGTAAAAATGCTGCTAGTCCGGACACTAAGGACCACAATGGCAGGTCGCGTCGAAGCAAAAATAAACGCCGCATTAACGGCAACGACAAGGAGGATACGGCAGTTAATGCCAGATTCCGAGGCTCTAAACCTGGTCAGCAGAAGAAGCCATTCAAAAGAACCACTCCGGGTCCATCCAATTTGGACCGAATACTCGAGCGCTCATGCCAGATACATGGCACCCCCGAAAAGCCAGCTAATCACACCAACAAAGATTGTTGGGTATTCAAGCAGGCAGGCAAATTAATTGCCGAAAATAATGACAAGGGGCTGCACAACGACGACGAGGAAGAGACCCGACCGCCGAACAGTAGAGGACAGAAGGGTTTCCCCCCACAAGTGCGGACACTAAACATGATATACGCAACCCATATACCCAAGAGGGAGCGGAAGCGTGCACTAAGGGATGTATACGCGATGGAGCTAGTCGCCCCTAAGTTCAATCCATGGTCCTCTTGCCTGATCACTTTTGATCGAAGAGACCATCCGACCAGTATCCGCCATGGCGGATTCGCCGCATTGGTTTTAGACCCAATCGTCGATGGATTTCACCTCACGAGAGTCTGATGGACGGCGGCAGAGCTGAACCTGCTTTATCGGGATACGGTCGCAAGATGGGCATAGACCCTCAAGGATTAAACCTACAAAGACGACCTTCAAAGGCGTCATACCAGTGTTGAGGCCAATTATGCGAGCTCGACCACACTTGTAAGTGGTCTTCGGATCCCCAGACAATTTCCGGAGCGAGGAGTTAATCTTCGACATAGTCCCGTTCCGCAGCGGCTATCATGCTCTGCTCGGACGAACCGCGTTAGCAAAGTTCAACGTGGTGCCGCATTACGCATACCTCAAGCTCAAGATGCCAGGCCCTCGTGGAGTCATCACGGTCAACGGAAATATGGAACGCTCCCTCCGAACAGAGGAACACACAGCGGCTCTCGCGGCGGTCTGAGCAGCCTTCTAAGGCAATTTTGAGTCCGGCGTTAAGCGGCGGATACGCCAAACGCGCCAAGCAACATCAACCAAGACCACCTGGCACGATCCGAGCATGCGTAGCAATGCGGCCCGAACCCCAGCCGTTGCATAATTGCAAGACCAACCCTCCGCGTACATCATTACGCTCTGGAGATACCATGGGCCTAGGGGGAGGGGCACGACCAAAACAGACCCAGAGTGCGGCTCGACCACACCAGGGGCTCACAAGTGTGTCGCTCTTTTTCATTATTTTCCTTTTTTGTATACACAGGACTCCATTCACCAGAGGCCCTGTCCGGCGGTGAACCCGCCGAACTCACGATGCAACAGCCAGGGAGGGAAGAAGGCTGCGACGAACACTCAGGTGGTCTCCATTACGAGCATTAAATTTGATTATATACACCAGTCCGCAGCCCACCCCTGGAGAGGGACATGTTTAATTAGTCCAATCCCTTGCTTACCGCACTATTTGTATCATTCCGCACTCATAGCAGAATTCCTTGAATACATAATGCAGCACTTTTTGCCTGTTAATGCATTACTTTACATATATGTTCACTAATGACATCTTGCACCCGTATATTTTGGTACGGCCGAATACACCAGGGGCTTATGTTCCCCGCATTATGGTGTGATAAGTCCGAACACTTCCACAAGTGCGGCACCCTGAACTTATAGCATTATATGAATCGGCTCTGAATCATGTCTTGGGTCAATAGTTGGGTTTGCCCGGCTCCCACGTTTTCCTACCTTACGTTCCATTCTGTCGGCTAAGATGGCACTGGGCGAACCACTGCAATTGCGCCCCGGTTGAGCTGGGCGAGCGCCTCAGTGGAGAAAGCTAAACCGATGTCATGATAAGGCGAGAGACTGGTCGCTGTTCGAGAGGTCTTTTCGAGTCCTTAAAGACTTATGCGCATCAAGCGAAGAACCGATAATGTCCGCCAAGGCGTGATAGCGCCCGAACTCGGTCTTCGAATACCAGGGCTTCACGAAATTTAAAATTATAGAATTCTATGGCTAAGTGAGAGTGTTCAAGCATTATAAGTCCGGTTGCCTTGTTCGTTGTGTTGAGCGCCTCCCTAGATGGACCCAAGAATGGGAACAAGAGTTCTCAAGTTTATCCCGAACACCCCATCACTCGTGGCTTGGGGGCTGAAGCCGACGACTTGCCATCTCTCAGATTTTATAAACGGCCGCACAGAAGGTAATATTTTAAATCAAACAAGTGTTGCTTAGCGCATATGAACAAAGTTTTCAGCGCACAGGATAATACATAGCGAGTCTACTCAATAATTACATCTCTGGGGCACTCATCCGCAATCTTGCGGGCACCCTTCAGGACAGTCTTATAGTACATCTCGGGCGTATGGTACTCCTTGCCTGCTGGCGGCGCGTCAGTGATAAGCTTCTCCACATCCAGCTTGCCCTAGTGCACCTTTGCGCGGGCAAAGGCCCGACGAGCACCTTCAATACAGGCGGAGCGCTTGACGACCTCCAACAAGGGGCACGCATCCACCACCGCCGCACGAGGCCGAAGTAGCTCCCGTGCATGGCCTCTCGAGCCACAATGGACTATGAGGCCCTTCATGGCCTGCTCGTCTACCTTATGGAGCTCGACTAGCTGCTTCACTGGTCGCTAGGGGCACGGATGGCGGCCTCGGCGTCTTGAGACTAGAAGACCTTCTCCGTTGAGCTCCCTCCTTGCCACGGTAGAATCTTGGACATCGGATACACCGCGAGGCAGACCTGCAACGCCTCGAGAGCCCCGATTCGGGTAAGTGTCGTAGTTTACATTAACATGCTTGCTTTGCATGAAAAATGCCTTACCCGCCGCTATTTTCTTCACATCCTCAACCTCCTGAAGGGCCTTATGGGCCTCGGCCTTGGCGGCTTTGGCACTTTTGAGAGCCGAGGCGAGCTCGGACTCTCGAGTCTTTGGGTCGCGCTCCAAACACTCATGCTTTTCCATGAGAGCCTGGAGCCCTTGCCGCACTTCCGCCACCCGCGCCTCCTGCTTCTCTCGCTCTGCCCGTTTCGCGGCCGCATTGCATTCGGCCGCGGACACAGCCTCCTTCAGGGTTG
Organism: Aegilops speltoides; assembly: GCA_021437245.1. Classification (NCBI taxonomy): domain Eukaryota; kingdom Viridiplantae; phylum Streptophyta; class Magnoliopsida; order Poales; family Poaceae; genus Aegilops; species Aegilops speltoides. The sequence continues at coordinate 485,166,779 of CM038147.1, forward strand.
CCACCTCGTTAGTGCCCCTGCAGTACCCACGTTATCCTTGTTATTTTTATTGCAACATAAGGTAAATTTTCAAAGTGGTGTTACTCACCTTCTTTGTCCTCGAGCTGCTTCTTGGCATGGCCGAGCTCTTGCTCGGACTGCTCGAGATCCTGCTTCAATGCACCGACCTCCGCAGTTAGTGCGGCAGAGGTTAGCAGCGCAGCCTGCAAACCCATATTGACATAATTTTTAGCAACCCTGCGTATATCTTTTTAGATCCTCAGTCCGGCTTTTCTTTCCGAATACTGAACCGAGCATCAGGGGCTACTGTCTATGCGGTATTACATTACATAATTTTAACTTCTTACCTCAAAGCTTTGTTAGAAGGCTGCTGCGAAGCTTCGGTCGGCCCGCTCTTGGCAAGCCGAACCTTCAATCACCGCACTCATGATAGGTGCGGTGTTCTTCTCGATGGAAGCGCCTTTGGCGCCTCCAACAAGTTGTCCGGCGCCTCGGTTGGGCGGAGGCTGCGGCGTCACAATCTTGCCCTTCTTGCGAAGGGCGCTGCCGGACTCGGAACCACTACGGGTTCGGCGTGGAGTCGGCGCAAAAGTCCGGAGGCTGCCTTGCGGCGCCTCCGAGCCTCCTCTTGATGGGTCCTTCCGGGATCCCACCTCGGCGTCCTCGGCGGTGCGAGGTGGAGGCGTCGAATGGAATCCACATCCGACGCAGCCAACGACCCGCCGGCAAGCGGGAGATCATCGTCGGCGGACTGCAGCGGTATCACGGCATTAGAAGGACACTATGTGACACAAAAGAAATTGCAGATCATTCAGGAATCCGGATACTTACGATCTCGCCAGAGGCCTGGCCCTTGAGGGCCACTCTTCATCGCCATTTGGTGTTGGCGGAGCTGTCCGGGGGAATAGTTCTTCCCCTCTTGGACCCTTCGGCCTCCCCTATTGGGGAGGCCTTCCTCTTTCTCTCCCCCTCCTCTGGGAGAGAGTCTTCTTACTCCTCCTCATCTTCGGGGGAGGAATCAGCCTCGGAGTCGTCGGACACCTGAAAACGGGAACTCTTTCGAGTACCCGTGGCCACCTTCTTGGCCTTCTTCTCCGGCACCACGTGCGGTGCCGAGCCAAGAGCCCCGCTAGACAGGCGTCCACTGGTCTTCGGCATGGGAGCCAGCGGATGAGCTGCTCGGCCTTCTTCATCCATTCTGTCAAAGGAAAAGGGAGATTGAAACCCGCTTAGGGTCGAACTATTAACAACAAGTGTCCCGTAAAGGGTAGAATCACTTACCTCGTCACCGGACGCTGCGAGTGAAATCCACGATCTTCCGTCATGGATGCGGGGCTTCGCGCCCTTAAACAGCACCCTCCAGCGCCTTGACGTCGTGTCAAAGAGCCCGCCGATGCTGGTGTTGTGTCGATCAAACTCCCACAGGTTGAATGCTGTTCTTGGCATGGGAGAATCCGCGGACGAGCATGACTTGGACCACATTAACTAGCTTTGAGCTTCTTGTTCACCAGCTTACGGATCTGAGCTTGGAGTCCTTCACTCCTTGAACTACCCCATAACAAGCCCTTCTCTTTCTAGGAGGTGAGCTGCACAGGGATACCAGATCTAAACTCGGGGGCCGCCGCCCACTTAGGGTCGCGCGGCTCAGTGATGTAGAACCACCCCGACTGCCACCCCTTGACGGACTCCACGAAGGACCCTTCGAACCAGAGGACGTTGGGCATCTTGCCCAACATGGCGCCTCTGAAGGAAATATGCCCTAGAGGCAATAATAAAGTTATTATTTATTTCCTTATATCATGATAAATGTTTATTATTCATGCTAGAATTGTATTAACCGGAAACATAATACATGTGTGAATATATAGACAAATAGAGTGTCACTAGTATGCCTCTACTTGACTAGCTTGTTAATCAAAGATGGTTATGTTTCCTAACCATGGACAAAGAGTTGTTATTTGATTAACGGGATCACATCATTAGTTGAATGATCGATTGACATGACCCATTCAGTTAGCTTAGCACCCGATCGTTTAGTATGTTGCTATTGCTTCCTTCATGACTTATACATGTTCCTATGACTATGAGATTATGCAACTCCGTTTGCGGAGGAACACTTTGTGTGCTACCAAACGTCACAACGTGAATCGGGTGATTATAAAAATGCTCTCAGGTGTCTCCAAAGGTACTTGTTGAGTTGGCGTATTTCGAGATTAGGATTTGTCACTCCGAATGTCGGAGAGGTATCTCTGGGCCCTCTCGGTAATGCACATCACTTAAGCCTTGCAAGCATTGCAACTAATGAGTTAGTTGTGAGATGATGTACTATGGAACGAGTAAAGAGACTTGCGATAACGAGATTGAACTAGGTATTGGATACCGACGATCGAATCTCGGGCAAGTAACATACCGATGACAAAGGAACAACGTATGTTGTTATGTGGTCTGACCGATAAAGATCTTCGTAGAATATGTAGGAACCAATATGGGCATCCAGGTCCCGCTATTGGTTATTGACCGAGACGTGTCTCGGTCATGTCTACATTATTCTCGAACCGTAGGGTCCGCACGCTTAAGGTTTCGATGACGCTTATATTATGAGTTTATGAGTTTTGATGTACCGAAGGAGTTCGAGTCCCGGATGAGATCGGGGACATGACGAGGAGTCTCAAATGGTCGAGATGTAAAGATCGATATATTTGACGACTATATTCGGAGTTCGGAAAGGTTCCGAGTGATTCGGTATTTTTCGGAGTACCGAGAGTTACGGAATTCGCCGGGAGAAGTATTGGGCCTTATTGGGCCTGCAGAAAGAGAGAGGGCTGCCTAGGGCAGGCGCGCGCCCCCCCCCATGACCTAGTCCGAATTGGACTAGGGGGAGGGGCCGCACACCCTCCTTCCTTCCCTTCTCTGTTCCCCTTCCTTGTCTCCTACTCCTAATACATGGAAGGTCTCCTAGTTGGACTAGGAAAGGGGGAATCCTACTCCCGGTGGGAGTAGGACTCCCCTAGGGCGCGCCATAGTAGAGGGCCGGCCCTTCCCACCTCCACTCCTTTATATACGGGGGTAGGGGGCACCCCATGGACACACAAGTTGATCATTTGTCGTTCCTTAGCCGTGTGCGGTGCCCCCCTCCACGATATTACACCTCGATCATATTGTAGAGGTGCTTAGGTGAAGCCCTGCGACAGGAGAACATCAAGATCGTCACCACGCCGTCGTGCTGACGGAACTCCTCCCCGTACCTCTGCTGGATCGGAGTTTGGGGTGCGTCATCGAGCTGTACGTGTGTCAAGAACTCGGAGGTGCCGGAGTAACGGTGCTTGGATCGCTTGGACCGGGAGGACGTACGACTACTTCCTCTACGTTGCGTCAACGCTTCCGCTTCGGTCTACGAGGGTACATAGACAACACTCTCCCCTCTCGTTGCTATATCATCACCATGATCTTGCGTGTAATGCGTAGGAATTTTTTGAAATTAGTACGCTCCCCATCGATGGCATCCGAGCCTAGGTTTTATGGTTTGATGTTATATGCACGAGTAGAACACAAGTGAGTTGTGGGCGATATAAGTCATCTTGCTTACCAAAGATGTCATACTTTGGTTGGCGGTATTGTTGGATGAAGCGGCCGGACCGACATTACGCGTCGCGCTTCGCGAGACTGGTTTTACCGCCGTGCTTTGCACACAGGTGACTAGCGGGTGTCAGTTTCTCCAACTTTAGTTAAACCGAGTGTGGCTACGCCCGGTCCTTGCGAAGGTTAAAACAGCATCAACTTGACAAACTATCATTGTGGTTTTGATGCGTAGGTGAGATTGGTTCTTGCTTAAGCCCGTAGCAGCCACGTAAAACTTGGAACAACAAAGTAGAGGACGTCTAACTTGTTTTTGCAGGGCATGTTGTGATGTGATATGGTCAAGACGTGATGAGATATACGTTTTTGTATGAGATGATCATGTTTTGTTGAAGTTATCGACAACTAGCAGAAGCCCTATGGTTGTCTCTTTGTTGCATAAGATGCAAGTGCCAAATAATTGCTTTACTTTATCGCTATGCGATAGCAATAGTTGCAAGAGCAATAGTTGGCGAGACGACCATGTGACGACACATTGATATAGATCAAGATGATGAAGATCATGGTGTCGTGCCGGTGACGATAAAGATCATGACAGTACTTTGGAGATGGAGATCAAAGGCGCAAGATGATCATGGTCATATCATATCACATATTATGATTGCATATGATGTTTATCTATTATACATCTTATTCTTGCTTTGATTGACGGTAGCATTTTAAGATGATCTCTCACTAAAATTATCAAGAAGTGTTCTCCCTAAGTATGCACCGTTGCCAAAGTTCGTCGTGCCCAGACACCACGTGATGATCGGGTGTGATAAGCTCTACGTCCATCTACAACGGGTGCAAGCCAGTTTTGCACACGCGGAATACTCAGGTTAAACTTGACGAGCCTAGCATATGCAGATATGGCCTCGGAACACGGAGACCGAAAGGTCGAGCGTGAATCATATAGTAGATATGATCAACATAGTGATGTTCACCATTGAAAACTACTCCCATCTCACGTGATGATCGGTTATGGTTTAGTTGATTTGGATCACGCAATCACTTAGATGACTAGAGAGATGTCTGTCTAAGTGGGAGTTCTTAAGTAATATGATTAATTGAACTTAAATTTATCATGAACTTAGTCCTGGTGGTATTTTGCAAATTATGTTGTAAGATCAATAGCTTGCGTTGTTGCTTTCATATGTTTATTTTGATATGTTCCTAGAGAAATTGTGTTGAAAAATGTTAGTAGCAATGATGCGGATTGGATCCGTGATCTGAGGTTTATCCTCATTGCTGCACAGAAGAATTATGTCCTTAATGCACCGCTAGGTGATGCACCTATTGCGAGGAGCGTATGCGACGTTATGAACGTTTGGCTAGCTAAATATGATGACTACTTGATAGTTTTGTGCACCATGCTTTATGGCTTAGAATCGGGACTTCAAAGATGTTTTGAACATCATGGACCATATGAGATGTTCCAGGAGTTGAAGTTAATATTTCAAAAATACCGAGTTGGGAGATATGAAGTCTCCAACAAGTTCTATAGCTAAAAGATGGAGGAGAATCGCTCAACTAGTGAGCATGTGCTCGATTATGCGGGTACTACAATCGCTTGAATCAAGTGGGAGTTAATCTTCCGGATAAGATAGTGATTGATGAGAATTCTCTAGTCACCATCATTAAGTTACTAGAACTTCGTGATGAACTATAGTATGCAAGGGATGACGAAAACAATTCCCGAGCTCTTCGTGATGTTGAAATTGACGAAGGTAGAAATCAAGAAAGAGCATCAAGTGTTGATGATTGACAAGACCACTAGTTTCAAGAGAAGGGCAAAGGGAAAGAAAGGGAACTCCAAGTGGAAAGACAAGCAAGTTGTCACTCCTGCGAAGAAGCCCAAAGCTGGACCATAGCCTGGCCGAGTGTTTACCTTGCAAAGGAAATGGTCCTTTGGAAGCGAAATGTCCTGAATATTTGGTGGATAAGAAGGATGGCAAAGTGAAAAAGGGTATATTTGATATACAGGTGTTTGATGTGTGCTTTACTAGTGTTTATAGCAACTCCTCGGTATTTGGTACTGGTTCAGTTGCTAAGAGTAGTAACTCGAAACGGGAGTTGCAGAATAAACAGAGACTAGTTGAGGGTGAAGTGACGATGAGTGTTGGAAGTAGTTCCAAGATTGATATGATCATCATCGCAGTCCATAGTAAAGAGACTTGCCGGTAACGAGATTGAACTAGGTATTGGATACCGACGATCGAATCTCGGGCAAGTAACATACCGATGACAAAGGGAACAACGTATGTTGTTATGCGGTCTGACCGATAAAGATCTTCGTAGAATATGTAGGAACCAATATGGGCATCCAGGTCCCGCTATTGGTTATTGACCGGAGACGTGTCTCGGTCATGTCTACATTATTCTCGAACCGTAGGGTCCGCACGCTTAAGGTTTCGATGACAGTTATATTATGAGTTTATGAGTTTTGATGTACCGAAGGAGTTCGGAGTCCCGGATGAGATCGGGGACATGATGAGGAGTCTCGAAATGGTCGAGACGTAAAGATCGATATATTGGACGACTATATTCGAGTTCGGAAGGTTCCGAGTGATTCGGTATTTTTGAGTACCGGAGAGTTACGAAATTCGCCGGGAGAAGTATTGGGCCTTATTGGGCCTGCGCAGAAAGAGAGAGGGCTGCCTAGGGTAGGCCAAGCGCTTCATGACCTAGTCCGAATTGACTAGGGGAGGCCGCACCCTCCTTCCTTCCCTTCTCTCTTCCCCTTCCTTGTCTCCTACTCCTAATACATGGAAGGTCTCCTAGTTGGACTAGGAAAGGGGGAATCCTACTCCCGGTGGGAGTAGGACTCCCCTAGGGCGCGCCATAGTAGAGGGCCGGCCCTTCCCTCCTCCACTCCTTTATATACGGGGGTAGGGGGCACCCCATGGACACACAAGTTGATCATTGATCGTTCCTTAGCCGTGTCGGTGCCCCCTCCACGATATTACACCTCGATCATATTGTAGCGGTGCTTGGCGAAGCCTGCGACAGAGAACATCAAGATCGTCCACCACGCCGTCGTCTTGACGAACTCCTCCCCGTACCTCTGCTGGATCGGAGTTTGGGGTGCGTCATCGAGCTGTACGTGTGTCAAGAACTCGGAGGTGCTGGAGTAACGGTGCTTGGATCAGTTGGACCGGGAGGACGTACGACTACTTCCTCTACGTTGCGTCAACGCTTCCGCTTCGTTCTACGAGGGTACGTAGACAACACTCTCCCCTCTCGTTGCTATATCATCACCATGATCTTGCGTGTGCGTAGGAAATTTTTTGAAATTACTACGTTCCCCATCAGCCTCCGCACTCCGCCTGCGTGCCCTTCACTACCTTCGGCTTGACATTGAAGGTCTTGAGCCACAAGCCGAAGTGCGGCTGGATGCAGAGGAAGGCCTCGCACACGACGATGAACGCCGCAATGTTGAGGATGAAGTTCGGCGCCAGATCATGGAAATCCAGGCCGTAGTAGAACATGAGCCCCCGGACAAAGGGGTGAAGTGGAAAGCCCAGTCCACGGAGGAAGTGGCGGAGAAATATGACCCTCTCATGGGGCCTGGGGGTGGGGATGAGCTGTCCCTTGTCGGGCAGCCGGTGCGCAATGTCGCCGGAAAGGTATCCGGCGCTGCACAGTTTGGCGATGTGCTCCTCCTTAACGGTGGAGGCCAACCATTTACCTCCTGCTCCGGACATGGTCGGAGAAGGTCGAGGCGAGACGCACGGACTTGGGCGCTGGAGCTCGAGAGTGCGCGAAGATGGATAAGCAAAGGAGGAAGAAGGCGTAGGTGAAAAGGTGGATCCTTATCCCTTATATATAGGCGGACAAAGACTATCGTCCCCACCGCCCGGTAAAACTCGCTTATCTCCCAAGCGCCACCATCAATGGCGCGTTGGGTTACCCACGTCCGTATTGATGAGAATCACGGAATAAGGGGAACACGATCTCGCTTGACAAGGCGTGCCAAGGAAACCGCCGCTAAACGCTACCGAGGTGGTATAATAAAAACGATTCAAGTAAAAGCTTCAGAGTGGTGTGACGTCATGCCGCGAATCGTCGTGATTGAACTTGTGCACATATTATTCTCTCTCGGTGGAATGTGGAACTTATTTTGCGAGCGGACACTATCCTGGTGTTCACAATCTTCTATGGATTATTCAAAGGAGGAACCCGCCTGCAATGCCGAACATTATCGCGCCGGACTTATCGTCATTGAAGCCAGGTTCAGGGCTACTTGAGGAGTCTGGACTAGGGGTGTCCGGACAGCGGACTATCATCGTCCGCGGACTCCAAGACTACGAAGATACAAGATTGAAGACTCCGTCCGTGTCCGGATGGGACTTTCCTTGGCGTGGAAGGCAAGCTTGGCGATACGGATATGTAGATCTCCTACCATTGTAACCGACTCTGTGTAACCCTAGCCCTCTCCGGTGTCTATATAAATCGGAGGGTTTTAGTCCGTAGGACACAACATCCATTACAGCAATCATACCATAGGCTAGCTTCTAGGTTTTAGCCTCTTTCATCTCGTGGTAGATCCACTCTTGTGATACACATCATCAATATTAATCAAGCAGGACGTAGAGTTTTACCTCCATCAAGAGGGCCCGAACCTGGGTAAAACATCGTGTCCCTTGTCACCTGTTACCATCCGCCTAGACGCACAGTTCGGGACCCCCTACCCGAGATCCGCCGGTTTTGACACCGACAGAGACCATCCCTGCTGCCGAGGAGACCGACGGAGAGGGTTGGGATGAGTTCCCTGCTTGAGCCACCTCTTGTGTGTAGGTGTCCTCTCTGCCTTTTTTGCGTCTCGATGCCAAAGGGGGAGAGAGTGTAGGGATTTGCGAGTGTGTCGTGTGTTTGCTACTTTCTCGGTTGAACTATTTGCTGCTTTCTCGTTTGAACCTCGGTTGCTTTACTTTGTATGGTGTAAGACATATGCACTCTATCTATCCTAGCGAGCTTGTGTTATATTGTGCTATCTTTATTCTATGCTATGTTATTTATCGTGCCTCGGTCTCTAAAATATAGGGGGATTGTTGATCCTAGTCTGTGTGCTATGCAGTCCAAAGCATTCATCTAGAGTGCACACATCTAGGGGGAGCCCGTCTATATTTTAGAGAGGTGGGGTTTGCCCTTGCTCTAAATTATCTTATCTTTGTGCGAATCCCGTGTTGTCATCAATCCACAAAAAAGGGGGAGATTGTAAGGGCATTTTTATCCCTTAGGTGTTTTGGTGATTGATGACAATGCTTTTGTGGACTAATCGTGTGCCTTGAGTTTCTCAGATACTTCATCACTAGGCACGAGACGATTCGGTGCCCCTCGGAGACTATTGAAGTCGGCGTTGTTCTACGTTTCTCTTTGGTGGATTTGAGTCGTAGGAGAGCCGTACTATTAAGAGGGGGTCCGCGTCGGAAAGGTTTGGGTGGAATCATCACGTACACTTGTCCTACCTTTCCCTCCACTTTGGAGCTTCTCTTCGTTATCTTAGTTGTGCTGAAATCTGACGACTACTGCTGTACTTGCGGTAGTACCGCTGTGGGTCACGGTAGTACCGCTCCTCTGGAGCCGTACTAGCGCGGCTCCCAGGCCTAGCGCCGCTCCGGTATGGTAGTAGGGGTGGATGTAATTTTTTACATCGCACCACCCACGATAGTAACGCTCGTCTAGCGCGGTAGTACCGCGGGGGCCCACGGTAGTACCGCTCCCCAGGAGTCGTAGTACCGTGGCCCTCCTACCTAGTACCGCAGCGTCACGGTAGTAGGAGCGGATGTAATATTTTACATCCGCGCCTGCCACGGTAGTACCGCGCCTCGCGAGCGGTAGTACCGCGTCGGATTTTTGTACCACCTCATTTTCAGCGGAAGTAGGCATGGATGTAATTTATTTCATCCGGGCCCTTCCCAGGCAATGACTTTCCTGCCTTGCGATAGTACCGCAAGGGGGAGCGGTAGTACCGCATAGCGGTAATCTTGCCCCCTAATCGAGCAAGTCCGGCTCAGGTCTGCCGTCATGAAGTACCGTGGTCCGCCACGGTAGTACCCATGTGACCTCATGATAGTACCGCTACCGAGCGGTAGTACCGCGTGTCGCGGGCTGAACATGTGGATAACGGTTGGATATTTCCCACGACTATATAAGGGGTGTCTTCTACCTCTAGTTGACTACCTCTTCCACCTCTAAGCTCCATTGTTGCTCCAAGCTCCATTTTCGCCGATCTCTCTCCCTAGCCAATCAAACTTGTTGATTTGCTCGGGATTGGGTGACAAGGGCCCGATCTACACTTCCACCACAGGATATTTGATTCCCCCCACTTATCCCTAGCGGATCTTGTTACTCTTGGGTGTTTGAGCACCCTAGACGGTTGAGGTCACCTCGAAGCCATACTCCATTGTGGTGAAGCTTCGTGGTGTTGTTGGGAGCCTCCAATTGTTGTGGAGATTGCCCCGTTGTTGGGAGCCTCCAATTGTTGTGGAGATTGCCCCAACCTTGTTTGTAAAGGTTCGGTCGCCGCTTCCAAGGGCACCAATAGTGGAATCACGGCATCTCGCATTGTGTGAGGGCGTGAGGAGAATACGGTGGCCCTAGTGGCTTCTTGGGGACCATTGTGCCTCCACACCGCTCTAATGGAGACATACTTCCCTTAAAAGGAAGGAACTCCGGTAACACATCCTCGTCTCCACCGGCTCCACTCTTGGTTATTTCGTGCCTTTACTTTTGCAAGCCTACTTGTGTTACATCCATTGCTTGCTTATGTGCTAGTTGTTATTGCATCATATAGGTTGCTCACTTAGTTGCACATCTAGACAACCTATTTTGTTGCAAAGTTTAATTTGGTTAAGAAAAGCTTAAAAATTGTTAGTTGCCTATTCACCCCCCCTCTAGTCAACCATATCGATCCTTTCAGGCATCAACATGAAGAATGTGCCTCTCTACTGTGACAATTAGAGTGCCATCAAGATTGCTCACAACCCAGTTCAGCACTCAAAGACAAAGCACATTCAGATTCGTCATCATTTTCTTCGTGATCATGTGTTGAAGGGCGACATTTCTATTGAGCATGTGAAGACTGAAGAACAGCTAGCCGATATCTTCACAAAGCCCTTGGATGAGAAGATATTTAGCAAGTTGCGGTGTGAGCTAAATATCTTAGAGTCTTCAAATGTTCTTTGAAAAGGACACTCATCCTAACACTTATGCAAAATTGATGACTTAGATGTGCAACACATGAAGAAATGTTTTTCTTCAATCAATGAAGAATAACACTCTAAGTGTGAAGAAATTAATGAAGAATTTGATTCTCAGAACCCTACGACAATTGTACGCGGTGTCTGAAATCATCATTCTTATACGGTGGGTCACGCCACCACCAAAGTTGAAAATCTTCAATTTGAGTTTTTCCTCGTTTTTGAAATTCTTCCGTTTTTCAAATTCTTCAACTTTGCAAAATCTTCACTATTTCCATTGTTTTTCTTCATTGGCTATATATGGGTTTATGTCCTCTACAACATTCACTTATGACTATTTCTTCAAGTTGCATTTTCCGCTAAGTGAATGTGATCGGACCCTTCCCCTCTATGCTATACTCAACCCAATCTATTCACAAATTCTTCATGTGCGTTCTATTTGAAACTCGTTCAAAATCTTCACTGTGTCCTGTCAGCTAAAGAAATTGCGAACGGAACTTTAAAACTAATCTTATCCAAATTTTCGGCTTTGCCGCTCAAACCGTCCTGTATCCCACGTTAGACTTATCTATTCACCCACGATCTAACACGATCGCACTTTTCAGTACGTGGGTGACACATATCAAGCGAATGAGAAGGGCCAGGGGCACGTTCGTCCTAAATCTTCGGGCGAATAGTCTTTCACTGCGACTATAAATACCCCCTCACCCTTCCTCACTTCCTTAACTCCGCTCGACCGCTCTCTCTCTCTCTCTCTCTCGCTCGAGCTTCTCAAACCCTAGCGCCGCCGCTACTCCATCATCGCTGGTGAGGAAGAGCTTCACTGCCTCGACCTCGTTGCCATCGTACTCGCGCCGGCCGCGGAAATCTTCACTCCGCCGCCGCCGTAGCTATCTTCCTCCGCCAAGTTAGGGCGTGGAAGATCTGAACTGACGAACTTCAAATCTACACTTCTTAGTTCGTCGTGTTCTTCAACCAGGGTAATTAAAAGTTACTTTTACTGCCCTCTTTGATCCAAATTTTCTCTACAAAATCTTCAAAGGTGTTTTATTGTTCAAATCCTCACACACAAAACACCTCACAAGTCATCTGTTCTTGATTCGTTTCCCTAAGCATCATTTTTCTTCAAGATTCCTTAATTGTGTGGATCGTCGATCTATACAACTCTGGAACCTAAGACAAAGTACGCTTAGTGAAATTCTTCAAGACTCATCTGGTCAAATTCCTCAAACTTGTTCATTTTGAAAACCTTATGAGAACGCATATGACCTCTTCAAATTCCTTGCAGCTATACTCTGTTCACAGGTACTCATGTCCGCTGATGAATCACTAGGTTCTCATCAACTTAACTCATTTGCAGCGTTCCTCGAAGAAAAGTTGCATACTTCTTCAGAGAATTCAATTGTTCAAATTCCTCAACTGAAGAATATGGCAGAAGGTAAGAAACCACAGAAAGGAGGAAAGAAGCCTGAGGTCATGACTGCTTTTGAAATACCTGAGGACATCTATGCTGACTATTGCACACCTGATGAGGCTAAGTTCGGAAAGGAGAACAAAAATCAGCGCAAGGTGCGCATACAAAGGATTGAAAGGAGATGGGCAAGAGAATGGAGGGAGTACAGATATGTAACTCCAAAGTATATGAAGAAATTCGCTCTAAATCCTCCATGCCCAAGAGCTCCATTGGCACCTGGTCAAGAAGCTGACCCCACCAGCATCAAGCGCGGTGAGGATTTTCCTGAAGAATGGGCCAAACGCCAAGCCAAGTTGGCAAGACAAGCCAAAGAAGCAGTGAGGAAATTTAATGAAGACTCTGCTGCTGCTACCACAAAGGCCTCTGACAAGCCTAGAAAATCAATGGCAAAGAAGCCTGCTCACAAGCCAAGTGCTTCATCAACTGTGCCCTCACGGCCAAGTTCCTCAGCAATGCCCTCACGGCCAGAATCTTCAAAGCCCTCACGGCCAATTTCTTCAAAGCCCTCATGGCCAATTCCTCACGCTGCTCCTGCTCCTCCAAAGTCCTCAGTTGCTCCAGCAAAGTCCTCAACACCTATACATCTGTCCACATGCCAAAGGACTGCAGGCATCTCTATTGCCTCTGGTGTCTCAGCGAGTTCCTCAGCTGCACCAAACTCTTCATCAGGCCCCACTCTGCTGAAGACAAAGGCCACTGCTGGACGAGGTCCTTGGCCTAGTCCGAAGAAGAAACAAGTTCCTTCCAAGTGCCATCTGATGATGAAGCTGATGATGATGAACTTGCAGAAATCATCAGAGACAGGCAAGAAAGGGTCGCTAGAGCCAAAGGCACAAATGTGCCACTGCTTTTGGATCCAAAGGTGATCCTCGACTACATTGATCTCTGGCACAAGGACCCAAACACTCCTATGCCTGATTTTCATTTGACTCCTGGCCAAAGTCACGTGCTGACCCATTTAATCAATGAAGAGAAATGGAAATTTGAGAAGGCCAGGCAAATCAAGAAGGATCAGTTCAGGAAAGAGAAGTTCCTGAGGAACAACGTTGTCAAAATGACAACTGATGAACTCCTCACGATCCAGTCTGAAATCAAAGCCCTCAGCGATGATTTCAATGCTTATTATGCTGATTGGCAAGGAGCCAAAGTCAGGTTCGTTAAACTGACTGAGAAGTTAACCAATGTTGCAGCCCCATCGCAACAAGAAATTCCTCAAGCTGAAGCCTCTGTTCAGCAAACTGAAGAACATGCCAGCACTGCTGATGATTTTCAGCCTGCTGAAGAAAATGCTAGTTCCAGGGCTGATGACTCCATTCCAGCTACTGAAGAAACTGCCAGGGCATCCACTAGTGGTGCGCCTGAAGAAAATGAAGAAGTCAGGGCAACTGCTTCAGTTGCGCCTGAGGAAATACCAACAGATTCCTCAGCTCCTCCTGCGCCTACCCCAACTCCTACCCTTCCATCTGCATCGGATATGAGGAAGACCAAGGCTGCAGAGAAAGCTGCAGTGAAGAAAAGGAAAGCATCATCTGCTTCAGATTCTTCAGCTCCGAACAAAAAGAAGACTATGACCAGCTCACTTGAGATTCCAATTGATGTTGTTCCGATTTCCACCATGCCATCAAAGGACATTGTTCCTTATGGTGAAGAATATGTGATCCCTAGCAGATCTGATGAAGAAAATCATTCTGCTGCTTCGTCGAAGCAGATTGATGAAGAAATTGAAGTGAATGCGATCCCTTCAACACATGTTGCTTCCTCGCCCATGCCTCAGTTCATAGCTGAAGAGGCTGGCATTGAAGAAATTGAATATGAAGACGTGGATATTGGATGCACCACGCCTGTGATGAATGATGCCTTTTGGGAAAGTCAGCATCCCAATTCTCCACACTTCACCCCACTACAACAAATACCTCGGTCCCTGCACCAACCGTTCAAATGGGCTCAAGAAACTCATCCCACCTCGTGCATGCATGAAGAAATTCCAGCCACTACTGCTGAAGAAACTGCTGCTGCTGATACCTTGAACATGCAGACTGCCACTGAAGAGGAACCAGAAATTCCTCAGCCTGAAGAACCGGAGATTGTGATTCCTGAGGTTGTGATGCAACTCACTGACACTCTTGTGCCCAAGCCAAAGGATCCATTCTCAAAGAAGCAAAAGTTCAAGGCTGCTGATTTCTTCAACGAGCATGTGTTCTTCACTAACTATAATCCCTATGATTCTGCTCGCATAAGAAAGAGGCGTTTCTGGACTGCTAGTCAAGCAAATTTCTATTCCTCTGTGCTATTCGACAAAGACAAAGTCTTCAATCATGCACACATTCCTCACGTGGACATGGAATCTATGTCGTGCTTCGAGCCAGTCCTCAGTGTTCTTCACGATGCTGGATTACTGAATTTTTGTACTGACATCTGTGATTGGAATGAAGAACTCATTCTTCAATTCTTTGCAACGCTGCACATCACAGGAAATTCTGAAGATGTGAACTCATGGGTGCTGGACTGGATGTCAGAAAATACTCACTACGAGGCACCATCAAATGAATTGCTTTGTGCCCTCCCACTCAGTCCTCCCCTTAATGGTGCTCGTTGCATCTACAATGAACCTGACCTTACAAATCATTACATGCAAGTGCTGATGAAGCCTTTGAAGCCAGGGCAGGCCCCACAGACCAAATTCCTAGTCAAGGAATTACTATATGTGCCTCGGACTGTCTATCGCATTCTAACGAAGACAATGAGTCCTATCAAAGGCCACGACTCAAATGATGAAGAAGTCGTTGGCATCATGAAGAATATGCTTTTCAATATCATTCAATATCATTCATGGCGTTCAAGTCAACTTCCATGATTTCTTCATGAGGACTCTGGCAAATATTGCTATGTCACCATTTGAGCTGAAGCCTTATGCACCATGGATTATGAGGTTCATCAAGACAAGGTCTTCACTCAACTACAAGGCTGATACTCTGAACCATGGCAGCTACTTGCCTCCAATTGAAGTCCTCAAACGGACATTTTCCTCAGCTGATGACAAAGGCAAGGCAACTGTTGTGATAGATGAAGGCATTCATCCATTGGATGGTCAATTTCGCAAGGCTGCATCCTACTCCACCAATGATGACTCTGCCACACATGATTCTGCCGCCAACACCTCTGCCAAGCAAATTCCTCAAGCCACAGCACCCAGGGTGATGACTGATCGTGAGTTACTCACATTCTTCATCAGAAAGTTGATCGCAATCATAAATGGGTCAAGCGTCAGTTTGGTTCAATTCCTTACAACATGACCTCAACCCACAATGCAGTGAAGAAAAACCAATACTACCTCCATGGAACCTTCAACCGTACCTAGGCTGTTCTATCTCATGTCTACAACGCAGAAGATCTGAAGAGCATGGGTCTCAAGGAAGAATTTGACTGGTCTGCACCTCCACCGAAGAAATTCAAGAAGGTCAAGGTTCCTTCCTTGGTGGCCAGCTCCTATTCTTCATCACGCAACACTGATGAAAATGAAGACTTGGACGACACTGCGGCAGGCCCTACTACAACAACCGACCCCGACAACGCTGGCACTCCTCCATCAACTTGATATTCTTCAGGGACGTTAGTCCTCAGTTTTGATCCTTTTGGTCATTCGATGACAAAGGGGGAGAAATCTGAGTTAGTCAAGCGGGTCTATTATATGGGCGTTTTTTGCTAAGTTACAACTCTCGCTCTTTTGAAACTTTTATTGGATCGAGTTGTAATCTTAAACCCGATGGTGCTCTGATACTTTTGAAGCACGTGCTCTGATTCTGCATGCTTGTTCCTCGTTGATATTATTTCACGCATGCTGAATTTCTTCAGGCACCATATTTCATCATGCATTTCAAATTCTTCATATGTCAAATGCATGTATGAATTACAAGATATAGGGGGAGATCTCCATGATTCAACTCTTCAAGTGTGCATTGCTTCAAAAGCAAACTCCTCACTATGCACATCTTCAGGGGGAGTTCTTCTATATCTTGCAATCAAATTCCTCAATATCAGTACTTACGCTTCATATGTTAATCCCCGTTGAAAACTTAACCTATATTGTCATCAATCACCAAAAAGAGGGAGATTGTAAGTGCATCTAGTGCCCCTTAGTGATTTTGGTGTATTGAAGACTTATAGGTTAAGGGACTAATGTGTTTATGAGTGTACACAGGTCTATAAGTCTATGAGGAGTTTGATATTTACAGAGAAAGTCGACCCCTAAAAATTAATATCTTCGACTGAAGATTTTGGTATTCCTGAAGACTTTCATGAAGACTTTGAAAGTGAAGAAGTTGGTGTGTCCATGAAGACTTGATATTCATGCAGGGATTATGAAGCTTGAACACTTTCGTTTTCATAGTTTTGTTTTTCTCTTTCTTGAGTCATAGGAAACACCGTACTGTTAAAGGGGATCGAGGAAATACTAAGGAAAAATTTCCATGTGATGCTCAACTCAAAATCCTACACCTACCAATCCCTTCGAGTGAAGCCATTGGAAATCTCATACAGTTCAGTCAATTTCTTCAGTGATAGAGACGAAGTTCTTCTAGTCGCTAAGGAATTTGTTCTAACTGAGGAGTTAGGAATTCGCCGGTGCGGATTGCCTACACAGTGAGGAACATGATAGCCCTGAGGAATTTGAGAGTCAAATTCGATTTATTCTTTGTCTTCTTGCCACCTGTCCCAAAATACCTTATCCACCTAACGGTCATATCATTGAAGGGCATTTATGTCTTATCATGTCGGGCTGCTCCCTAGGCTATAAATAGCCGCCCCTACAACCACTAGCTGGTTGGCTGCTCCGAGAGAAACTGACACTTGTCATTTGAGAGCAACCCATCCTCCGAGGACTTTGAGCGAAAATCATCGAGTGAGGAAAATCCAAACGCAAACACCCACAAACCCAAAGTGATTGAGCATCACTGAAGAGATTGATCATGCGTGGATCCGACGCTTGTTACCTTTGAAGACTGTGCTTCTTCCAGACGGTTAGGCGTCATGGTCTAGAGCATCCAAGAGGAATTGTGGATCGCCGATTGACCGAAGTCTGTGAAGGTTTGGAAGTCTCTTGAAGACTTACCACGAGTGATTGGACGAGGTCTGTGTGACCTTAGTTCAAGGAGAATATGGTGAGGACTTGGTGTCCTGAGTTGCGTGCTCAGCGAATGGGTGTCCGGGACTGTGTGTCCTCGAGTTTAAATACTCACCGCTCCAACCAGACGTATAACCGAGACAAAGCAGTTGGAACTGGTCTACCAAATCATTGTCTTCACCAACCTTACTGGTTCTATTTCCTCAACTCATTCATTTCCTCATTACTGTGTTGAGTGATTGTTCATATCTGTGTTTGAAGACTTTGACTGAAGACTTTCTCAATTTCCTCAGTTCAATTTCTTCAGTCTGTTTGTCTTCATCTTGTGTTATCATGTGTTTACGCTTTCTGTACTATGTGTTTGTCTTCATTTCATCATGATGACTACGTGTGTATTATGTTATACTTACTTCTGAGTACTTATTCCGCTGCAAGTAGTTCTTCGCTAAGGAATTTCCTCACCGGCAAATTCCTCAGTGAAGAATTCATAAAAATCGCCTATTCACCCCCCCTCTAGTCGATATAACGCACTTTCAAAAACTGGGGCCCTTCCCACCAGTAACCACATTTACAAAATCATTAGCTCAAAAAATGCAATCAGGCATATGCATATCTCCGCATCAATACATATCATTGTTGGTAGTATGAGCTTATTTATTGTGAAACACGTTCATGACTATACACAAAATACTGAGCACATGGAAGATACCAGTTCACCTGGTGCAAACCAAAGTAGGATTATTAGAAAAACTAACAAGTGAGTCAACAACCTCACCCCCCCCCCCCCCCTCAACAGCAAGTTCATTCATGGTTTTACCATCTTTGGTTTTCAGCCTGTTGCATCTCATAGGGTTCAGCCTTGATACAGAACAAGCCGAATGTAGAGATCATAAAAGTTCTCCGAGGATAACATGGATGTAGATATGAGTCACGCAAACCCTACTCGCCCTCATTACACTAGTTTAGGTCTTTGCGCAAAAAGGCGCACATCCTCCTCCCCCCCGGGCTCGACCCATTAACTCTCCTTTTTCTTTTCTAGTTTGCAATGTTTGTCGCACACCTAGTTACCTGTTCAATGTTGGTACGCGTAGTTCGACAGCTGATTTTGGGAAGCTTCTATAAGCTTCTGACTGATTTTTCTATTTTTTTTGTTTGTTTTTTTGTCCCATTTTGTTTGTTTTTATCTTCCAAAATTCTTTTTGTTATTCATTTACTTATTTTTATTTTAACAATGTGAAAACTTTTTACGGATTCAAAAACTTTTCAAAATTCATGATGTTTTTTCAAAATCCAAAAACATTTTCAAGAATTTGAGAAATCTTTTTAAACCGATGATATATTTTCAAATATGTGAACTTTTTTCCAAATTTGCGATATCTTTCCATAAAAATTGTTGAACTTCTATCAAAGTCGTGATTTTTGTTTAAATTCGTGAACTTTTTCTTCAAAATCGGTGATTTTTTTTCAAAACCGAAGAACTTTTGTTGAACATTTTTTCAAAATTTGTCAACTTTTTCAAATCTATAAACTTTCTTTCCGGAATCTGTGACCTTTTTACTTCAAAAAAGATGATCATTTTCCAAATTCGTGAACCTTTTTTCGAAATCCTTGAATTTCTTTCAAATTTGTGCACTTTTCTTCAAAATCGATGAAATTTTGTTTCAGCCCAGAGCCCTAGATGAACTTTTTTTTTAAATCCATGATATTTTTCACAAAATCCATGAACTTTCAATTTTTGCTTTTGAACTCCATAGCTTTTTCGAATTTCCATACTATTTCGAAAAAAAAATTGAACGAATATGGATTACCCATTTTCTGTTCCCCCAAAAGTCAACAGTTGACTGGTCAACCATTTACCAAAGTGACCACGTGTGCGTTGGGTGCTGTTTTGGCGAGCGATTGATGCCTGAAGCCCGGGCGCTTCTATACCTCACTGGTTTTATTTGAGGGGTTCTATCCTGGACCTCCTATATGGTGCGTGACGCGCTGGCGAACATGCCAGCACGAACCCCCTCCATTCCGGTGTGCCCCTATTGGGCCGACCCATGAGCGGGGCTAGATGCCCCAGTTTTTTATTTCGTTTTTTCTTTGCTTTTTACCTTTTGTTTTTCCCCGTTTTTAATTCTCTACTTCAAAATGAATTGGATTAAAAAAAGTCAAATTTTCAATTTTTTTTGGAAAAACAAATGTTCAAGAAATCATTAAATATTCATTTAATAAAAATGTTCATGATTTTGAAAGAAAAACGCCCGCATATTGAAAAAGTGTTCATGAATTCAAAAAATGTTTGCCGATTCAAAAAATGTCTGTGATTTCAAAACAAATATTCATGTATTAAAACAAGTTCACAATTTCATAACAAATTAAATATTTGAGAAAAATATTCAGGAAATATGAAAACTTGTTCACAAAATTTGTAAATTGTTCACAAAATTCATAAACTATTCGAAAATTCAAAAAATTCATGAATTCCAAAACATTACGTGAAAAAATATTTCTGAATTCCAAAATTCGATTAAGAATTTCAAAAAAATGATTGCCTATGCAAAAAAGACTTGTTCACGAGTTCCAAATTTTTATGCAATTTCAAAAAAAATAGATGTGTATTCGAGAAATGTTCACGATTTAGAAAAAAAGTTCTATAATTTCTAAAAACAACATGGATTTTAACAACAAGAAAATTCAAAAAAATTATGAACTGACCAAATTTGATTATAAAAAAATGTGCACCCTGATTTTAAGGAGTGTTTGAATTTCGAAAAAAGTTCGCCGACTAGAAAAAAGATATTCTCGGATTTCAGAAAATATCCATGAAATTTGGTAAGAAAGAAAATGATAAAAGAAAAAAAGATAAAATAACAAGAAAAGGAAGAAAAAACCCAGTTTGGGAAGGATGTAGAACCGTCCCAAAACTGGGCATCAGCTATTTGGGTTAGCCTACTGTTTGGACGGGGGAGCTGCATGGGTACTCACGCGCTTACTTGCGCGCGCCCTGCACGCCGAATAGGAGAACCCGTTCTATATCTCGCTTGTTTTATATGAGGGGTTTTGAAGCAAGCGCCATGCTGGGCTGACCCAGGGCGTGGGAGGCCACTGCCTTGCTAGCTTCTCATGTCTTTAGTTTTTCGTTTTTTTGTTTATACATCCAAATATTCCAAATATATATACTAGAAAATCAATTTATATAGAAGATTTGAAAAATCTTAACCAATCTATTGAAAATTGTTAAATGTGTATACAAAAGTATTTCTCATACATACGAAGAATATTCAATGTGTATGAAAAATATTGTTCATGTATTTAAAAAATGTCTATCAAGCATTTGATTTTTTCTCAATAATTTTAAAATATCAATCAAGCATTTGAAAATTGTTAAATGTGTATGAAAAGAAGTTTGTCGTACCAAAACTATAAAAAAATACAATGTGTATGAACAAGTATTGATCATGTATTTAAAAATTGTTAAAACATGTATAGGAAATGTTTTGATGGTATAAAAATTGTGCTATACATTAAATAAAAGTAGAAATCGAATATATATATTTAAAATAGTTAATTTGGTATTTGAAAATGGTTAAAATGCATATAAAATGTTCCTGAGCTATAAGTTTTTTTAGTGCCATTAGAAATATGTACCTTTTATTCAAATTTGTTTACCATGTATTGGAAAATGTTAATCTTGTATTTGGAAAATGTAAAACACACACACACACACACACACACACACACACACACACACACACACACACACACACACACACACACACACACACACACACACATATATATATATATATATAAATTTTTCCTACTACCGGGTGTAGTTACTCCCACTTTTGTTTTATACGTTTTAGGTAGTATCTATCATACTGGAGTATATCTACGTGTAGTATGTAGTATATATATAAACATGTTTTGATAGTATATATACTACTTTTTAGATAGTATATATAGTATATTTTGAACATACTCTTTTTTACGTACAAATATGTACGTATTTCACAAATATGATAAAAACATAAGCTCGCATGCAATTTTTTCACATAACTCACTTGGAGTATCTTAGATATAGTATATGAACATACTAAAATGATAATTAGTATATATACTACCACAGGGTAGTATATGAGAAATGGGTGTATCTACACCCGGTAGTAGGATGCATTTTCCCTATATATAATGTAAGTTTTCAAAACATGATAATCATGTATTTCAAAAATATTAAACATGTATATAGAATACGTTTATGATGTATACGAAAAGTGTTTAATGTGTTATGAAAAACCTTGACATGTGTTGAACCAAAAGGAAACAGATGTAATCAACAAAGAAAAACAAAGGGAAATGAAGAAACGAAATAAAAACCAAAAGCCAAAAATGAAGGGAAAACCCCAAAGAAGACCAGTGCAAAAAAGAATGGAATATAGTAAAATCCGAGAAATTAACTTGGAAAAACAAAGAAAATTGATGAAACCCAAGGAAAAAAAGAAAACAAAGATAAATGAAGATGGGAACAAAGATAAGCAAAATAAAAAGTGAAAAACAGAGAAAAGAAAAACAGTGGAAACGGTGATAAAAGGAAGAAAACTAGAAAGAAAAAGAATATGCGAACAGTTACACAAACAAACTACAAAACAATGAGCGAACATCGATAGGAACGAGCTACACTAAAGGGCCGTCCATATGCGCGCGCCCTTGAGGCGAGACGGATGTTACAATCGCTAAAAGCAAGATATAGCATCCGCACTTAAACACTAAAGAGGAGCACTCTATGGGTCATGGGGGCAGGTAGAACCTGGGACGTGCATGCTGATGCAAACGTAAAATAAAGAAATTCAAATAAGAAAAGGTCTAAAATAGCCATCTAATCAACTATTGATCTTGTTTAATATCACTCTGTTCTAGCGGTAGTACGATGTACCGTAAAAAGTCTCTATTTTCCCAAGCTTGTCTGTTTGCCATGTTTGCTCTACTAGCAAACATGTCCGTGCGTTACAACGGGTATAAGTTATGTATCGCCAAAATTAAATGTACTAAAGAAATTCAAATGCATTAGCAATTGCAAGAAGTAAGAAAAAACACAACGAACTATAAGTAGCAGCTTTATATATGTTCTGTTCTATATGTGCAAATGTACAATAAACAGCATCACAAACATAAAAAGATTCGCTGCAACCTTGTCTCTATGTCAGGCCTGATATTGCTAGAGAAACAATCTCAAACTTCGATCATACTTCTTGTGGGTGCCTGCCGTAGTGTTGTCTGCAACCCCGTCCTAGCCTCCCCTGCTCTGTACACTGCAGTACACACCGATAGGCCGGCCTTATACATTAGCAATAACCCTACCACTTCCCGTTGCTAAGATGAGAAGTTCTTAAGGATCTATTAATAGAAAAACAATTTGGAGGTAACCGAGAAGCTTGCAGTTCAAAGAAGGTGCTTGCAAGTAAACCTGATCATTCCCCTGGCCAGGTCGGGTTTGGGCCGGGCTTGGCAAGGCCTGAAGGCACATGAACAGTTGCATTTTTTATTTAAATTAATTATATTGGGATATTGTATTAATTTATCTTATATTGGGATATGTATATTATTCGTCACCCTGGGCGAGGAATAATTATTCTTCACCGCCCCCTTTTTGATATCAATGCACCGTATTTTTACTTTTCATAAGTAAAAAGAGAATGCAATAGAATATATAATCGCCATAAAATATATTTTATGTTATGTAAAATTACAAACGTAAAAACATAGTGTAAATTTACATAAAATACATTTTTTCTGGTCTTATGACCTATATTTTTGTTTTTTGATGCCAAATTTTATTTAATGAATCAAATATGAACATAACTATTTGTATACTAAATGTAATTTATTTACGAAACGATCGTAAGATTACCTCGGGTGAAGAATAACTTATTCTGCACCCTGGGTGATGAATAGTATTACTATATATATGGCCATTTTGGGCATTTTCAAGCTTTTGGGCCCGGCTTCGGGCGAGAAACTGGAGCCCGAGTCCGGCCCCAATGTCGGGCTTCAGGTTCGGGCCTGCGGGCCAGGTTGTCCATGAATAGATCTACTTGCAAGCCCTAATACTTGAAATATTTTGTGTTCGTTCATGACATAATAATATTGCTACCAACTACTTTCTAGGGAATGTCACGCTATTGTGTAAGCTACACAAAGCATTAGCATACATACATAACTGATTTCGTTAGAATTGTGGGTTGATTACAAAAACACAGGGATTTTTTTGTAAAATATTAATGACAGACTAAGAATGTTACCTCCCTTTAACAGTAGGTATAGGTAAGAGTATTTCCCTTCAACTTGTGCGGTGTATGGCCAATCTATTTTCACCTGTCTGGACGGTGTAGTTGGCTGAAAGAAAAACCGCACAAAGAACTCGAAAAAGACCAGATAAGTTTAGGATGCTCATATGCCGCAACATCGCTCGATCGCGCGATTACCAGACATGTGCGGCTAGGGTATCATGGTGAGGCCACGCTGGAGAATCATGGTGTGATGTCTGGTCAAAGTTGTGGTAGGCAAACGATTGGGGTGAGGAATTATTCGCCAAGTAAAATACCCGATAAGTTTAATGTAAGTAGAACTTTTACAGCCTAGACAAAGAGATCATAAAAGTACTACGATGATAGATAACAGGAATGTAGATATGAGTGATAGGGTGCAGGCCCAGCATCGTCTCCTCCACAGTGACGATGTGAGGAACAGATGCACAAGGAGTTGCGCTGAGAAAGGATAAGGTCGCTGGGAGAGAGGAGGTGTTGCGTGCCCCCCAAATGCCACATGGCGAGCGTGGATACGACGAGCGGGCAGCATTGCATGCCGAGGCGACCTGCCCAATTCCTAGCCGGTCGCCCGACATGAATTATTATTCTTTTATGATCTCATCTAGGCCGTAAAAGTTTTGCTTACATTAACTTTACGGAAATTTTATTTCACGAATGTTCCTTGGCCTCACCCAATCGTTTGCGTGACACAATTTCGACCAGACATCACGCCATGTTTCTCCAGCGTGCCCTCACCATGATCCCCTAGCGCTGTCGTCTGACTGCACATGCCTGGCAGTCGCGCGATCGAGCAAGGTCGCATCCGCGTGGTATGAGCATCCTAAACTTATCTGGTCTTTTGTGAGTACTTTGTGCAGGTTTTCTTTTAACCAACTGCACCGTGCAAACAGGTGAAAATAGATTGGCCTTACACCACACAAGTTGAAGAGAAATATAAAGCAAACATGGCAAGCCCATAAACTTGGGAAAATATCACATATTTCCTCCGTTCGGAATTACTTGTCTTGGAAATGGATGTATCTAGAACTAAAATACGTCTAGATACATCCATTTTCGTGACAAATAATTCCGAACGGAGGGAGTACATATATAAGCAGTGGCTTATTTTTTTATTTTTTTTATTAGGTGGGCTTATTTAGTTAGCAGCAACTCCACCACCAACACAGACCAAACGTTGCATAATAAGTGAGGACCTTCCTCTACGTTTACGTGTAGATTAATGCGAGGTCATCATGGCATAGGCTCACACATCAGACCAAGTGACCTTGAACTCTCCAATGTCCTTGTTGAGCCCCAGCGCCTTCCACACTGCCCGCGACCCGTCCACGATGTTGTTGGGGCACGGCGGCTCGAAGTTGTGCTCCGCGTTGCAGCCGTTCACCGAGTCGCACTCGTCGACGACCTTGGCCATCGCGAACCGCCCGTTCCCGTTGATGCGGATCATCTTGTTGCACCTGCGCGTGCCATCGAGGCGCAGCCACCCCGTGGATAGAGCCACCACCAGCTCGCTGTCCTTGTGGAAGCGGTTGTCACAGAAGGACTTGCCGCCGCCGTCCCCGCCCGCCGCGAAGCTGTTCAACGTCAGGATCGCCGGCGTCTCGGCCGACACAGGAGGCGAGCACTTGAACTGCGGGTAGCGGTGGCCGGCCACGCAGCAGTCCGAGCCGTGCTCCCTGTTGCATTTGCCGGCTACGCCGTTCAGGAAGCCACTGATGTGGCATTTGCCGCTGCCGCCGGGCTTTGTGGGCTTGTGCGCTCTGCTGACGGCGGACGCGGAGACGCCATGGACGTGGAGGTGGAGTGACAGGAACTGCAAGACAGCGAACACGGCCAGTAGCTTCATGTTAGCCATGCCTGCCAGGCTGCATGCAGATCTGCGATTTGTGCTTGTGAGGATCTGCTGATCGATCTTCTTTATATAGGACCACAATTAGCTGATGTAACCGGGCACGTCAATCAATTCGGTCTCGTTTCATCGGTTTTGCAACCCACAGCTGGTGCGTTGGTGTCTTGATGCTGGTCTTGTAATATTTGGGCACGGTAAATTTCTTGTTAAACAGCTGTTTCTTCTTTGTTGGTTTAGTGAAAGATATCTTCGGCATTCCTGTCAACCAGTAATAACCGAGGTGCAGACATTTCTCGGTATCCGAGTGAATGAGATTCCAAGGTAGTATTAGCAGCCAAGTAATTGTGACTGTATGTATCACCTGCTTACTTATCGGTGGATCAGTGGATGGACTATAGGAATAATGAAATATATGTTCTCTCACTTGTCGTTTTCGCACGTTATTGGCAATTCTTTGCTCTGACCGACAAAGGTGACAACGGCTCGCCATCTGAACAACATCTGACATGTGTATGTCACTTTACATTACACCTCAACTAAGGAAGAAGTATAATCAAGAGCCAGAAAAAAGAATGAAAACATGACATATTCTAGTCTTTCAGAGTTATTATTTTTCTTTTTCTTAAAAGGAGGATTAACTCCGGCCTTGCATATAGCCATCTTTATTACATTATTCAACAAGGTCTTACAAATAAATGCATAGATTAACCCAACGCCAACTTCCTGACGAAAATTGTCGCCCTACCTACAAGATTGATGATGTGCCCTGACCGCCCGTCATGCACACCAAAAAATCCGATGGCCTCACCAAGCCACTCGCCGGCTAGCCAGAAGCACCAACCGGTCTAGCAGACCCTCAGCATGCACCGCGTGCGCACGCTGTAGAATCCGTTGCCGCCTTCAACTGCGGCATCTTGAGGAGCAATCAATGCACTAATCTTGCCAGACCCTTCTGCTGTTGACGCCACCATGCCGCCAAACAACGCCTGCCTCTTGCGCACGTCCATCGAAGGGTATCTAGCACCGAGACCCCGCCGCACCTTGCAGCCAAGACTCCCCATCGTCAATACTGTAGATGGCACGCCGCTCCGCCTTGGTTACCGCATGAGAAGCATACAGAGACCTGCGCCTAGCCACCAAGCCAAACACTTATCCCTCCAGCCGGTGTGCAACCCATACGATGATGCCCCATTGGGGTGTCGACGCAGGAACCTCGCCATTATCCGACCTGGAAAGCCCAAATCTGGGTTTCCCCTAGGGAACACAGGGAGCGCGAATTGCCCCACAATGCCTCCAACGAGGTACTGACGCCTGCGGGCGCCGCCATTGATGGTTCTAGCCGAGACCGAACTAAGCTTTCGTTGGAAAATTGGCGCCCATCCCCAGCTGGACCACCAGATCGATGTCCTCTGACATAAAGCACGCCCATGGGTGACGTCTGCTGCCGGGAAACCGTATGACCGGAGCCGCACCACTGCCTGTGTGAGGATCGACGGTGGAGGGGCCCTCACCGCTGCGGTGCCAACACCGGATGATGCACACGCCCAGGACACCCACGCGGATCTCCACCGCAACCGCATCCCATCATCCCCCGCCTGGGCTTTGCCCCGTGGAGTTTCGGCGCCGGCGAGGAGAGGGGCGGCGGCTTGAAGCCCTATATCAGATCAGAAGGGAGGAGGTCGGGAGGGAGGGAGTCGAGGAGAGGGGTGGCGGTGACTCGAGAAGGGAGGAGATCGGGAGCCCCTCGGGTGTCTTCTGCTGTCTTCAGAGTTATTGGGTTGCCTCACTTACCCATTGAATATCATACCCAGGAATGTTCAAACCATGAATAGTTCTAGGTACCAATGAGGAAAATTTGCTCCTCGAAGTTAAAAATCTGAGTCTTTAGATTTTGGGTCAGGTACACACATGCAAATTTTGGGTGAAAATATGAAAATTTACACGTGCATGTTAGCCATGCAATCTAGCAGCATATATGACTTTTTAAAGACTTTGTAGAAACTTGTTGTGATATTTTCATTCAAAAAACCAGGGAGCGGGCCAGCTGCTTCAATATATGATGGTTTATCACTTCTTGTATTTAAGTAAAAGCACTGATGTATCTTCGGCACACCGCTGGATTATTACCTTTATTTGTTTGGACTTCTGAGTCACCACAAAAGATTATTTATCTCACACCAATGTTGTATGAAATTATACATATTTTTTAGTTGAAGCAACGAACATCCTGTCAATATCTTTTTTTTTTTGCGGGGTGAAAAAAAATCTCCATTAAGCTCACGGGGGCTTTTCAGCCGCAACCAGGTTTACAACAAAGTTCATACCGGCAGCAAGCCATACTGCTGTACGCGGGGTGCTACGGCCATAGGCGGCCAGCTCATGACTAACAATGTTCTGAGAACGGTTACAGTGAATAAAAGAGATCTCCCTAGTAGCGAGACTAGCCATGCTGCGAATCTCCTCTACTAGTGCACGATGAACCGATCTATCCCGCTGACGTCCTGTAAGCATGGCCACCGCCTCGGTGCTATCCATCTCGACCACGATCGGTAGGTTTGTCCGATACAAGGCCAACTCTAGGCCTTCTCTGCACGCCGCTAGCTCTGTCTCGAGGGCATTATTGCATGTGCGGAGCTCCCTGCATGCGCTATAGATGATGTCACCTCTATCATCTCGAAGGATCATGCCACCACCCGCCGCGCTCGTGGCTGCGATATAACTCCCGTCTGTGTTCAACTTCGCCCAGCCCGGCACAGGAGGGGTCCAGCTCGCAATCACCTTGGTCTCCGTGCGCACCTGATCGCATTGTGGTGATGTAATGAACACCATCTTTCCCTTCACTAGATCACCCGTAGGATGTTGCTGTAAGCACAAAAGTGAGTTGATGTACCCGCGCAAAAAACGCATGGAAGCTTCAGCAGGGGGTGGCGGCTTGGCATGAGTGATCTCGTTGTGGACATGCCATATTCGCCACATGGTCATGAGCACCACCAGTCTTGTCGTGTCGTCCAAGGGGTCCAACAGTGAGAAGACCCACTCTGGGCCTGTATCGTGGATGGACTCCACCTTGGGGATGTTCCAGTCCAAAGCCATGATGCGCTAGAGCTCCCTTGCCAAGGGGCACCTGCAAAGCGCATGGAATCCGTCCTCACGTTCCATAGCACAGAGCGGGCATATGTCAATAAGCTCGAGATGCCGTGAGAATTTATTGGCCCAAGTAGCAAGTGAGTTGGTGACGATTCTCCAGGCGAAGACGCGTACCATCGGGGGAGCAGGGCACCCCCATATGATCTTCCAGATGGCGCGACGACCATCCGGTGCCCTGCTCGTGGCGGACGCCAATGGACGCTTGCGCTCGTCCATGGCTAGGCGGTAGGCGGACCGAACGGTGAAGATACCGTTCCTCTCTGGTGCCCATGCAATGATGTCGTCCGGGACGCGAGGCGAAGTATGGATGCTGGTGATGACATCGATATCCGCTGGGAGGAAGTAGCGATGAAGAAGGTCCGTGCGCCAGGACCCGTCGCCGTCCAAGAGATCCGCCACCCTCCTGAGGCGGCACGTGCCCTGCGGGGACACGGGTTGATGCGACGGCTCCCTGGGTAGCCACCGGTCGCGCCATATACGGATGTTTCGCCCGTCCCCGATGCGCCATATGATGCCCTTCTTCAAGAGCTCAAGGCCATGCTGGATCGCCTGCCAAGTCGGGGATGCATTCCCCGAGAAGACCGTGTCTTCGAGGCGCCCCTCTGGGTAGTACCTCGCCTTTAGAACCTGCGCACACAAGCTGTTGGGATTAGTTAACAGGCGCCAGGCTTGTCTCGCTAGGAGAGCCTAGTTGAAGAGGCGAAAATCCCTGAATCCCAAGCCACCCTTGCTTTTCTGAGCTTGTATCTACGGCCATGCCAACCAGTGTGTTTTCCGTTTGCCTTCCGATGCACCCCACCAAAAGTTACGTACCATCCTATTCAGGTCATCACAGACAGACAAAGGTAACTTGAAAACGCCCATGATATAAGTAGGGATGACCTGCGCAACTGCCTTAATCATAGTCTCCTTGCCCGCGAGAGAAAGGGTGTCCCCCCATGCAATAATCCGTTTCAACAACCGAGACTGCAAGTTCTGAAATTTACCACGTGACATACGACCTTCAGGCGTCGGCAGGCCTAGATACTTCTCTTCGAAGGTAATAGTGCCTATATGGAGCGTATTTCTCACCACATCCTGCTGATCCGTGGGGCAAGAGGAGCCAAACAGTGTGCTGCACTTGGCCGGATTAATATATTGCCCTGTTGCATTAGCATAAACACTTAGCACTTTGTGGATCTTGTTTGCTTGATCCTCCTGCGCTTTGAAAAATAGCAGTGTATCATCTGGGAATAGAAGGTGAGATACGCCCGGTGCTCTGCGACATATTTTCAGCGGGGTATAATCACCTTTTTCCTCCCCATCTTTTAACAAAGCGGATAAACCATCAGCCACAAAAAGAAACAAGAATGGGGATAAATGATCACCTTGCCGCAGCCCACGCGACGGTGCAAATGATTCCAAGAGGGTTCCATTGAATTTAACCGTGTATCTCACCGAGGTGACGCAAGCCATAATCCAGTCCACCCATCGGCGAGCGAAGCCCATCTTTTTCATCATTCGCTCCAAGAAGATCTAATCCACCCTGTCATAAGCTTTTGACAAATCTAGCTTATACGCACAGAAGCTCTTACTAGGATCCTTCTCCTGCTGAATAAAATGAAAGCACTCAAAGGCAATTAGAGCATTGTCTGTAATCATCCTACCAGGAACAAAGGCACTCTGCTCAGGGGAGATAATATCATCCAGTATAGGTCCCAGCCGGTTCACTAGGCACTTTGCCACCACCTTATAAATGACGTTGCATAGGTTTATTGGATGAAACCTATAACGAGTGGGGGCAGCTGCCCCCACAATCTATATGAAATGGCAGGAGCACCCTCCTTGCATCATTAAAAAAACGCTTGCCCCCTCTCATATTTTTTCCTAGGTCCGCCCCTGCAAAACTCCACATCGCCTCGTTGAAATCACCCACCACGACCCATGGCATGCTGGCCTGCTGGTGGAGATTACGGAGGAGGGACCACATGCGGTGACGGTCCTCCGTCCGAGGCTCGCCGTAGACGCAGGTAAGCCGCCACGGTGGCTCACCATCCGCGTCAGATACATACGCATCAATATAGCGTTCATTTATTTCTTTTACATCAAGACTCACAGACTCATGCCAATACAAAGCAAGGCCTCCACTACGACCGACACAATCGAAAGCATCAAAACCTCTTAACCCTAACCGAGCACGGTACCTCTGCATTTTATTTTTTGATTGCCTAGTTTCACAAAGAAAAACGATACTAGGGGACTGAGCCTGAACCAGACTCACAAGATCACGAACTGTCCGAGTGTTCCCCGCCCCTCGGCAGTTCCAGCTTAGGATATTCATTGCTCCTGACGGGGCTCCATCGGCCCCGTCAGTTCGTCGGCGGCCCCTGGGCCGACTGCCTCCATTGTGTGAGCTCCGTCCATCATGACATGTTCCGTCATCCCACCACCACGCGTGGTCTGCTGCCCGTCCAGAGACTCAAGAGTCCGGCGCTTCTTTGGTGTACCTGAACGCGCAAGCACCGCCGGGTTGTTTGTGTTTGCAGAATCCACCATAGCCTTGTCATTCTCCTCTCCTCCTGCGGCAGCAACTTGATCACTAGCAGCAGTACGCTTGCCCAAGGCGGACGCGCCAACAGACTCGTCCGCTTCATCCATGCTCACTTCCTGTGACATATTGCGCAGCGCCGGAATCATATCCGAACTCCACGGCTGGGATGCGTTTGAGTACTGGGCGCCCTTGGCTCCATTCTCCTGGACCTGAGCCTGGACGTGGTCTTCTACATGTGCATGGCGCATGTCCCCAGCTTCCTTAGTTCCACCAGACATGGCTTGCATTTGTTCAGCCAACACATCGTCAACGGCAGGGTCCTCTCCTTCCCGAAAAGCCTCCGGGTCTTCATCATCCCTGCTCTCACGCACGCGAGCCGCCGGCGCCGACCTCGCCGTGCCCGCCGCTCCTGCCGTCTTCAGCTGATTCCATATCGCCGATGACTGTAGCCGCGGGTTACTCCGCATAGCAGCATCGGTTCCCTCGGAGGTAGGCTTCGGGCGAGCAGCATCCACAAAGGGAGCCCCGAATGCGCCCCCACCTACCTCCGAGCTCACCACGGCCACCAGCGGCTTCTTGCCCGGCACGTGCGACGGCGACGACATACCGGCAGGTAGCGGCGGAGGGGCGATCTCTGGATTTCGATTAGGCGGCTTGCGTGGGTTTTTTGGTGATCTCTCTGAAACCCTAGATGGGTTTGAATAGATGGGAGGTTGGGATTCCTTGCGGCGAGGGTTAGGGCATCCCATCCCCAACTCGGAGGCGGCTGGATCGCTACACACCATGGGGTCATGCGATCGAACTGCGGACATAGCCGCTGCTGTTCCGACGTCCAGACTGAGGTTGGACGCGGAGGAGAGGCCACACACGGCGGGCGCGGCGGCCGGCGGTGGTGGCGGCGAGGCCATCGCTTCAGATCGCCTCCCTCGGTGGCGGCGCTAGGTCAACGACCACAATCATCCTGTCAATATCTATTAAAGAAACCGCCACAAGTCTACAACAACTCAAGCAGACAAGTTCACAAGCCAAAAAAAGAAACATCAAAGTTCTTCATTTCTCGACCAGACTATCCCCTGTGCCCTTCTTGACACTGACACCCATCCACGTCTTCACGCTTAAACCTCATGTATCAGCATCTTGATCAAGGAAATTCCATCCTCAAGATTTCTTCGACCTTGTCGCTTCAGCAACATCGCCCATTAATTAACAAAAGTGCACAAATAGAAAATCGCAGAAGCATGATCATCAGGAAATTTATAGAGAAAGCGTGCATTATTTTGTGTTTTCCATATTGTCCAACATGTTGCTACACTAAGATTAGGCTACATGTTTTCTAGTGAAGGATGATAGTTATCCGCTAAACATATCTTCAAGTCCTACGGGTACTAGAAGAACGCCCGTGCGTTGCAACGGGGCCACATTAATTTTAAGAGTTCAATATTACGACATTGGTGACCTTTTTTACCATCAAATCCTCACACACACTCTCTCCCCCTCCCTCTTCCTCACTCTCTCTCCCTCTCTCTCTCTCTAACACACACACACACACACATATAGCCTATTCTCCCCGTCAATAAGACTTACTCAATTGGCAATAATGTGTGGACTTGTGGTGAGCTTGACTGAACTAATGGATAGTGTGATATATTCTCCAATCATTTAATAATAAAATTTTAGAAATGGGAAGATTATGTAACACCTCAAGTCGTTAGATACAGTGATCTCCCCCTAATGATGCCATGTCATCAGGCTTGCTAAGCCAAACTGCCACTTGATAAAAATCAAAGCCCAATTCAAATTTAAAATAAAGTCAAATAAATTATTTCGTCAAAAAGTAAAACTAAAATGTTCACCATATTCTATAAATTCCACTGATATTTGACATGTTGAGCCCAACATTATTTGACCCAAAAAATAAATCTTGTCAAATTAATAAGAGGTCCAACAGTAGTTAAATATAAACCTAATGTTATGTATTTTCTTTTGACCCCAAACTTTTTGTGCCACCTAAAAATATTGTGCTCGAATTGTGTGCATAGTTTCATGATTAACAAAATCCATTTAGTTGATATAAGAATAAATAGAAAACGGTGTTAAAAAGGAGAAACGGATTAGAATACATTAAAAACCAAAAGGACGATGAAAAAGGGGATTCCCCCTACCCCCCGGGCCTTGCCATAGAACCGGTCTAGTGGTCCAGTCCCCGCACGGTCGTCTTCTCCTGTTCCCCGAGCACGTCGCTACAGAACCGGGCTCCCGCCCGACCACCCCGCCGGCATCGAAGGGGAATGGATAAGGATGAAGCCCTGCCTCCCCTGCCCCCATGGCCTCACTCCTCCTCGACGCTGTTGGGGAACGTAGCAGAAATTCAAAATTTTCCTACGTGTCACCAAGATCTATCTATGGAGAAACCAGCAACGAGGGGAAGGAGAGTGCATCTACATACCCTTGTAGATCGCTAAGCGGAAGTGTTCAAGAGAACGGGGTTGAAGGAGTCGTACTCGTCGTGATCCAAATCACCGAAGATCCTAGTGCCGAACGGACGGCACCTCCGCGTTCAACACACGTCCAACCCGATGACGTCTCCCATGCCTTGATCCAGCAAGGAGAGAGGAGAGGTTGAGGAAGACTCCATCAAGCAGTAGCACGACGGCGTGGTGGTGGTGGAGGAGCGTGGCAATCCTGCAGGGCTTCGCCAAGCACCGCAAGAGAGGAGGAGTACTTGGGAGAGGGGGAGGGCTGCGCCAGAACTTCGTGTGTAGCTCCCATGCGCCTCCCCACTATATATAGGGGTGGAGGGGCTGGTTTCTTGCCCTCCAAGTCCATTGGGGCGTTGGCCAAGGTGGGAGGAAAGAAATCCCATCATTTCCTTCCCCACCGATTGTTATCCCCCCTTTTTAGGGATCTTGATCTTATCCCTTTGGGATATGATCTTATTCCTTCTAAGGGGGGATCTTGGTGCGCCTTGACCAGGGGTGTGGGGCCTTTCCCCCACTATCCACGTTCATGTGGGTCCCCCCATGCAGGTGGCCCCACTCCGGAACCTTCTAGAACCTTCTCGGTACAATACCGAAAAATCCCGAACATTTTCCGGTGGCCAAAATAGGACTTACCATATATAAATCTTTACCTCCGGACCATTCCGGAACTCCTCGTGACGTCCGGGATCTCATCCGAGACTCCGAACAACATTCGGTAACCACATACAAACTTCCTTTATAACCCTAGCGTCATCGAACCTTAACTGTGTAGACCCTACGGGTTCGGGAGACATGTAGACATGACCGAGACGTTCTCCGGTCAATAACCAACAGCGGGATCTGGATACCCATGTTGGCTCCCACATGTTCCACGATGATCTCATCGGATGAACCACGATGTCAAGGACTCAATCGATCCCGTATACAATTCCCTTTGTCTAGCGGTATTGTACTTGCCCGAGATTCGATCGTCGGTATACCGATACCTTGTTCAATCGCGTTACTGGCAAGTCTCTTTACTCGTTCCGTAACACATCATCCCTGATCAACCCCTTGGTCACACTGTGCACATTATGATGATGTCCTACCGAGTGGGCCCAGAGATACCTCTCCGTTTACATGGAGTGACAAATCCCGATCTCGATCCGTGTCAACCCAATGAGACACTTTCGGAGATACCTGTAGTGCACCTTTATAGTCACCCGATTCGTTGTGACGTTTGATACACCCAAAGCACTCCTACGGTATCCGGGAGTTACACGATCTCATGGTCTAAGGAAGAGATACTTGATATTGGAAAAGCTCTAGCAAACGAACTACACGATCTTTGTGCCATGCTTAGGATTGGGTCTTGTCCATCACATCATTCTCCTAATGATGTGATCCCATTATCAACGACATCCAATGTCCATAGCCAGGAAACCATGACTATCTGTTGATCACAACGAGCTAGTCAACTAGAGGCTCACTAGGGACATATTGTGGTCTATGTATTCACACGTGTATTACGATTTCCGGATAATACAGTTATAGCATGAATAAAAGACAATTATCATGAACAAGGAAATATAATAATACTTTTATTATTGCCTCTAGGGCATATTTCCAACAGTCTCCCACTTGCACTAGAGTCAATAATCTAGTTCACATCGCCATGTGATTAAGACTCACAGGTCACATCACCATGTGACCAACATCCAAAGAGTTTACTAGTGTCATTAAACTAGTTCACATCATCATGTGATAAGACTCAATGAGTTCTGGGGTTTGATCATGTTTTGCTTGTAAGAGAGGTTGTAGTCAACGGGTCTGCAACATTCAGATCCGTATGTACTTCGCAAATCTCTAGGTCATATTGTAAATGCTGCTTCCACGCTCCACTTGGAGCTATTCCAAATGGTTACTCCACTATCATTATCCGGTTTGCTACTCGAGTCACTCGGATAGGTGTTAAAGCTCAGATCGGCGTAACCCTTTACGCGAACTCTTTATTACCTCCATAATCGAGAAACATGTCCTTATTTACTCCAAGGACAATTTTGACCATGTCCAATGATCCATTCTGGATCATTCTTGTACCCCTTGATGACTCATGGCAAGGCACACTTCGGTGCGGTACACAAAGATAACATACTATAGAGCCTACGTCGAAACATAGGGGCGACCTTCGTCCTTTCTCTCTTTTGCCATGTTCGAGCTTTAAGTCTTGACTTCATACCTTACATCTCGAGCAAGAACTCCTTCTTTGATGATCCATCTTGAACACCTTCAAGATCATGTCAAGGTATATGCTCATTTGAAAGTACCATTAAGCGGTTTTGATCTATCCTCATAGATCTTGATGCTCAATGTTCAAGTAGCTTAAACCAGGTTTTCACTTGAAAACATTTTCAAATAACCCTATATGCTTTCCAGAAATTCTACATCATTTCTGATCAACAATATGTCAACAACATATACTCATCAGAAATTCTATAGTGCTCCCACTCACTTATTTGGAAATACAAGTTTTCTATAAACTTTGTATAAATCCAAAATCTTTGATCATCTCATCAAAGCGTACATTCCAACTCCGAGATGCTTGCTCCAGTCCTTTAGAAGGATCGCTGGAGCTAGCATACCTTTTAGCATCCTTAGGATCGACAAAACCTTTCTGATTGTATCGCATACAACCTTTTCTTTACGAAAACTGGTAAGGAAACTCGTTTTGACATCCATCGGCCCGATTTCATAAATGCAGCTAATGCTAACATGATTTCGACGGACTTAAGCATCGCTACGGATGAGAAAATCTCATCGTAGTCAACTCCTTGAACTTGTGAAGAACTCTTCGCCACAAGTCGAGCTTCATGGACGGTGACATTACCGTCCATGCCCGTCTTCTTCTTAAAGATCCATTTATCTCAATGGCTTGCCGATCATCGGGCAAGTCCACCAAAGTTCATGCTTTGTTACGATACATGGATCCTATCTCAATTTCATGGCTTCTAACCATTTGTCGAATTTGGGCCCACCATTGCTTCTCCATAGCTCGTAGGTTCATTGTTGTCTAGCAACATGACCTTCAAGACAAGATTATTGTACCACTCAAGCGATGACGCATCCTTGTCACCCTCGAGGTACGGTAGTGACTTGATCCGAAGTTTCATGATCACTATCATAAGCTCCTACTTCAATTGGTGTAGGTGCCACAGGAACAACTTCCTGTGCCCTGCTACACACTAGTTGTAGCGATGGTTCAATAACCATATCAAGTCTCCACCATCCTCCCACTCAACTTTTCGAGACAAACTTTTCCTCGAGAAAGGACCCGATTCAAGAAACAATCCCTATTGCTTTCGGATCTGAATTAGGAGGTATACCCAACTGTTTTGGGTGTCCTATGAAGATGCATTTTATCCGCTTTGGGTTCGAGCTTATCAACTCAAACTTTTTCACATAAGCGTCGCAGCCCCAAACCTTTAAGAAATGACAGCTTAGGTTTCTTTAAACCATAGTTCATACGGTGTCATCTCAACGGAATTACGTGGTGCCCTATTTAAAGTGAATGTGGTTGTCTCTAATGCCTAACCCATAAACGATAGTGGTAATTCAATAAGAGACATCATGGTACGCACCATATCCAATAGGGTGCAACTATGATGTTCAGACACACCATCAAACTATGGTATTAATTGTGAAACAATTTCCACAATGTCTTAATTGCGTGCCATAGCTCGTAACTCAGATACTCATCTCTATGATCATATCATAGACATTTCATCCTCTTGTCACGATGATCTTCAACTTCACTCTGAAATTACTTGAACCATTCAATAATTCAGACTTGTGTTTCATCAAGTAAATATACTCTACATCTACTCGAATCATCTATGAAGTAAGAACACAAGGATATTCACTGCATGCCTCAGCACTCATTGGACTGCACACATCAAAATGTGTTACCTCCAACAAGTTGCTATCTAGTTCCATTTTACTGAAAAATGAGGCTTTTTAGTCATCTTGCCCATGTGGTATGATTTGCATATCTCAAGTGATTCAAAATCAAGTGAGTCCAAACGATCCATCTGCACGGAGGTTCTTCATGCGTATACACCAATAGACATGGTTCGCATGTCTCAAACTTTTCAAAACGAGTGAGTCCAAAGATCCATCAACATGGAGCTTCTTCATGCGTTTTACACCAATATGACTTACATGGCAGTGCCACAAGTAAGTGGTACTATCATTACTATCTTATATCTTTTTGGCATGAAAATGTGTATCACTACGATCGAGATTCAATAAACCATTCCTTTAGGTGCAAGACCATTGAAGGTATTATTCAAATAAATAGAGTAACCATTATTCTCCTTAAATGAATAATCGTATTGCGATAGACATAATCCAATCATGTCTATGCTCAACGCAAACACCAAATCTCGATGGTAGAGGGAGCGTGCGATGCTTGATCACATCAACCTTGGAAACACTTCCAACACATATCGTCAGCTCACCTTTAGCTAGTCTCTGTTTATTCCGTAGCTTTTATTTTGAGTTACTAACACTTAGCAACCGAACCGGTATCTAATACCCTGGTGCTACTAGGAGTACTAGTAAAGTACACATTAACATAATGTATATCAATATACTTCTATCGACCTTGCCACCTTCTCATCTACCAAGTATCTAGGGTAATTCCGCTCCAAAGATTGTTCCCTTATTACGAAGCACTTAGTCTCGGGTTTGGGTTCAACCTTGGGTTTCTTCACTAGAGCAGCAGCTGATTTGCCGTTTCATGAAGTATCCCTTCTTGCCCTTGCCCTTCTTGAAACTAGTGGTTTCACCAACCATCAACAATTGATGCTCCTTCTTGATTTCTACTTTCGCGGTGTCAAACATCGCGAATACCTCAAGGATCATCATATCTATCCCTGATATGTTATAGCTCATCATGAAGCTCTAGTAGCTTGGTGGCAATGACTTTGGAGAAACATCACTATCTCATCTGGAAGATCAACTCCCACTCGATTCAAGTGATTGTTGCACTCAGACAATCTGAGCACAAGCTCAATGATTGAGCTTTTCTCCCTTAGTTTGCAGGCTAAGAAAATCGTTGGAGGTCTCATACCTCTTGACGTGGGCACGAGCCTGAAATCTCAATTTCAGCCCTCGAAACATCTCATATGTTCCGCGACGTTTCGAAAACGTCTTTGGTGCCTCAACTCTAAACCATTTAACTGAACTATCACGTAGTTATCAAAACGTGCATGTCCGATGTTCGCAACATCCACAAACGACGTTTGGGGTTTAGCACACTGAGCGGTGCATTAAGGACATAAGCTTTCTCTTGTCCGCATAATCGCCATCACAACTTTCAACTATATTTTCTCTAGGAACATATCTAAACAAGTGGAACTAATGCGCGAGCTTACGACATAATTTGCAAAGAACTTTTGACTATGTTCAGGATAATTAAGTTCATCTTATGAACTCCCACTTAGATAGACATCCCTCTGGTCATCTAAGTGATTACATGATCCGAGTCAACTAGGCCGTGTCCGATCATCACGTGAGACGGACTAGTCATCATCGGTGAACATCTTCATGTTGATCGTATCTACTATACGACTCATGCTCGACCTTCGGTCTCGTGTTCCGAGGCCATGTCTGTACATGCTAGGCTCGTCAAGTTAACACTAAGTGTTTCGCGTGTGTAAATCTGTCTTACACCCGTTGTATGTGAACGTAAGAATCCATCACACCCGATCATCACGTGGTGCTTAGAAGCGACGAACTTTATAACGGTGCACGCTTAGGGAGAACACTTCTTGAAATTATGTAAGGATCATCTTATTTACTACCGTCGTTCTAAGTAAACAAGATGCATAAACATGATAAACATCACATGCAATCAAATAGTGACATGATATGGCCAATATCATTTTGCTCCTTTGATCTCCATCTTGAGGGCTCCATGATCATCATCGTCACCGCATGACACCATGATCTCTATCATCATGATCTCCATCATCGTGTCTCCATGAAGTTGTCTCGCCAACTTATTACTTCTACTACTATGGCTACCGTTAGCAATAAAGTAAAGTAATTACATGGCGTTGTTCATTGACACACAGGTCATACAATAAATAAAGACAACTCCTATGGCTCCTGCCGGTTGTCATACTCATCGACATGCAAGTCGTGATTCCTATTACAAGAACATGATCAATCTCATACATCACATATCATTCATCACATTCTTCTTGGTCATATCACATCACATAGCATACCCTGCAAAAACAAGTTAGACGTCCTCTAATTGTTGTTTGCATGTTTTACGTGGCTGCTATGGGTTTCTAGCAAGAACGTTTCTTACCTACGCAAAACCACAATGTGATATGTCAATTGCTATTTACCCTTCATAAGGACCCTTTTCATCGAATCCGTTCCGACTAAAGTGGGAGAGACTGGCACCCGCTAGCCACCTTATGCACCAAGTGCATGTCAATCGGTGGAACCTGTCTCACGTAAGAGTATGTGTAAGGTCGGTCCGGGCCGCTTCATCCCACAATACCGTCGAAACAAGATTGGACTAGTAACGGTAAGCATATTGAACAAAATCAACGCCCACAACTACTTTGTGTTCTACTTGTGCAAAGAATCTACGCAATAAACCTGGCTCTGATACCACTGTTGGGGAACGTAGCAGAAATTCAAAATTTTCCTACGTGTCACCAAGATCTATCTATGGAGAAACCAGCAACGAGGGGAAGGAGAGTGCATCTACATACCCTTGTAGATCGCTAAGCGGAAGCGTTCAAGAGAACGGGGTTGAAGGAGTCGTACTCGTCGTGATCCAAATCACCGGAGATCCTAGTGCCGAACGGACGGCACCTCCGCGTTCAACACACGTACAACCCGGTGACGTCTCCCATGCCTTGATCCAACAAGGAGAGAAAGAGAGGTTGAGGAAGACTCCATCCAGCAGTAGCACGATGGCGTGTTGGTGGTGGAGGAGCGTGGCAATCCTGCAGGGCTTCGCCAAGCACCGCAAGAGAGGAGGAGTACTTGGGAGAGGGGGAGGGCTGCGCCAGAACTTCGTGTGTAGCTCCCATGCGCCTCCCCACTATATATAGGGGTGGAGGGGCTGGTTTCTTGCCCTCCAAGTCCATTGGGGCATTGGCCAAGGTGGGAGGAAAGAAATCCCATCATTTCCTTCCCCACCGATTGTTATCCCCCCTTTTTAGGGATCTTGATCTTATCCCTTTGGGATATGATCTTATTCCTTCTAAGGGGGGATCTTGGTGCGCTTGACCAGGGGTGTGGGGCCTTTCCCCACTATCCACGTTCATGTGGGTCCCCCATGCAGGTGGGCCCCACTCCGGAACCTTCTAGAACCTTCTCGGTACAATACCGAAAAATCCCGAACATTTTCCGGTGGCCAAAATAGGACTTCCCATATATAAATCTTTACCTCCGGACCATTCCGGAACTCCTCGTGACGTCCGGGATCTCATCCGAGACTCAACAACATTCGGTAACCACATACAAACTTCCTTTATAACCCTAGCGCCATCGAACCTTAATCGTAGACCCTACGGGTTCGGAGACATGTAGACATGACCGAGACGTTTCTCCGGTCAATAACCAACAGCGGATCTGGATACCCATGTTGGCTCCCACATGTTCCACGATGATCTCATCGGATGAACCACGATGTCAAGGACTCAATCGATCCCGTATACAATTCCCTTTGTCTAGCGGTATTGTACTTGCCCGAGATTCGATCGTCGGTATACCGATACCTTGTTCAATCTCGTTACCGGCAAGTCTCTTTACTCGTTCCGTAACACATCATCCCGTGATCAACCCCTTGGTCACACTATGCACATTATGATGATGTCCTACCGAGTGGGCCCAGAGATACCTCTTCGTTTACACGGAGTGACAAATCCCAATCTCGATCCGTGTCAACCCAACAGACACTTTCGGAGATACCTGTAGTGCACCTTTATAGTCACCCAGTTACGTTGTGACGTTTGATACACCCAAAGCACTCCTACGGTATCCGGGAGTTACACGATCTCATGGTCTAAGGAAGAGATACTTGACATTGGAAAAGCTCTAGCAAACGAACTACACGATCTTTGTGCTATGCTTAGGATTGTCTTGTCCATCACATCATTCTCCTAATGATGTGATCCCGTTATCAACGACATCCAATGTCCATAGCCAGAAACCATGACTATCTGTTGATCACAACGAGCTAGTCAACTAGAGGCTCACTAGGGACATATTGTGGTCTATGTATTCACACGTGTATTACGATTTCCGGATAATACAGTTATAGCATGAATAAAAGACAATTATCATGAACAAGGAAATATAATAATACTTTTATTATTGCCTCTAGGGCATATTTCCAACAGACGCCCCTCCCAGATCCACTTCTCCTCCTCGCTCGCTTGATCCCGGTGATCTGGACGAAGTCAGATGCCACGACCACCATGACCGACCCCGTCCACATGGCCACTGCCCTCCCTGCTGGCTAGGAGCTTGTCGAGGAGCTCTGAATGCCTCTGCTACTTCGTCTACGCCAACGAGATCAAGTCCAGCACCCCCAGATCGACGTCGTTGCCGTCTTCCTCAACCTTCGGCAACCGCGACATTGTCGTTCGACCCGCTCCGCCCCGAGCTCCCCTGTCTTCCCCTAGGGTGCCATTGACGCCGCCGTGATCTCCTCCTGCCTTTCCCTAGTTTCCCCTCTCGTTTGCTCTCATTAGGTATTTCGCCGTGGCCGAGAACCGCCGTCCGCCATGGCCATTGTAGGGGTAGCCACTGAGCTCCTCGAATTGATCCCGTGGCACATGCCCGCTCCTATGTGCGCCCATGCCCGAGCCTTCAGCTCTTCTTCCGCGCCAGCGGGGCCACTCCCTCCTTGCTCTCCATGCCCACGCCGCATTACACCGCGTCCGTCGCGCTTCGCCGTTCCATCACGCCGCCACAGCCACCGCACCATCAGGTGCCCGCGACGACGCACACGCCGCAGCGTCACACTCTCGCCGGCTGCGCTTCGCCCGTCTGCCGCCGCTTATCCTTTGTTTCGCCCATTGTCGCGCCCCTGCCTCGCGCCGCCTCCTGTCGCTGCCATCTTCTGCCGTCCGCCCCCTCAGCCACGACGGCCGCATCTCTGCCCTCCACCGTCGGCCGCTCGCCTCGCCTGCTGCGTGCTTCTTCCCGCTGCTATGCGCTGCTCTACCACTGGTACGCTGTTGCGCCATGCCCTCGACACCGCCGTGGACAAACGTGGCGGAGGGATTGTCAATGGAGTACGAGGAGGAGGTGCCAGAGAAGGTGTGGAGAGGCAAGAGGTCTAGGGTGGCGTCAGCTGGCTATGGTGGAGGTGATTATGCGAGAAGGAGCCGGAGCGGAAGGAGAGGTCACAATTGGAAAGAATCGCAAAATAATCATAACCCGGAGATCTCATTCCAAAAAATGCTAATATCGATGGAGGGGTGATTTCCTTCAATAGGTGGAAAACATAGGAAATATTGGATGTTATCAAGGAAAGGTAAAAATTTAGGAAAGTTAGGATTTTGAACTGATTTCTATGCAAATGGGGTTTTATTGTTTGGTAACATGATATCAATACCTGCCCGTTTGTGACGTGTCTGATTAGGAAAGTTTGCAAATGTTAAGAAACTATTTATTGGGAGGAAAGTTTGTGACGTGTCTGCTATTTGTTTCCTAAAACAAATTTCACTAATGAGAGAAGTCGATTGATTTAGATAAGTTAGGAAAGTTAGATTCAAATTTATTATTTGTTTCTTAAAAATTTGTTATTTGTTTCCTAAGACAAATTGAACCAATAAAAGGAATCGATTGATATGAATAATTTAAGGAAGTTAGATCCGTGATTTGTTATACGTTAGGAAAGTCCTGGTTGTTAACCGATGGACCAGGATGGGAGGGGTGGTGGGAGGAGAGACGGAAAAAAACTAGCAAAAATAAACCGTGGAGACTATTCACCAACTGCTCCATTAGGAGTAGAGATCTTACAAAGTTCCAATACACAGTTGTGAACAATATTGAGGCGTTGTGCGACAAACTCCGACATCAAGTAGAGGCTCTCAGAGAGGTCAAGATCCATCGTGGAGGTTGAACATGCTCGCCGATCGTTGTATCGTCTTGTTATTTTTTTTTGTCTTTGGCTTTTGAGATGTTGGCCCCGTTGGGTCTGTATCGAACCTATTTTCTTTCTTGTTGTCGAACCAGTGTTGTAAACGATTTAAGGGCTTCAGTTTGCTAAAGACGGGAAGCGCCTCCTTTCTAAATAAAGTTCCAGCGCACGACAGCGCGCTTTCCACATGATCTTGGCAAGAGAGCGGTCAAATAGAAAGTGCTCAGTTTTTTTCTTAGATAGAAAAAGGCAATGGTCATTCCCTGGCGAACACCATCTGATGGAATTACCCTTTGTCAATATATTGTTCTTCAAGAACAACCATTTTCACTTTCGAAAGATGTTTGTAATGCACCATCCTCACTACCCTGAGCTGGAGATATAAAGATCTCATGATGAACCTTCCATTATTCATCTTCCAAATAAATAGTGTCTTCACTGTCACTCAACCTTATATCTTGAATTTTATCAAGCAATGTTTTCAATTGCAAAGCTAACTCACCAAGCAAGGTCCTTCTGAACTAAATATATTATCTAATCCATCTTAAAAAATCTTCTACAATGTTCTCCGCTTTAAGAAGATGATGCTATAATGTCTAGTAAATTGGAGAAACAAAGACCCTCCATCTATCCAACTATCCTCCCAAAACAAA
This sequence comes from Aegilops speltoides, assembly GCA_021437245.1. Classification (NCBI taxonomy): domain Eukaryota; kingdom Viridiplantae; phylum Streptophyta; class Magnoliopsida; order Poales; family Poaceae; genus Aegilops; species Aegilops speltoides. Next base: position 485,211,324 of record CM038147.1, read on the forward strand.
GTCTTGCAAAAATTTCCAATTACTTTCCTTGTGTACTATTGGAAGATCTAATTCACCCCCACCAAGCTTTGTAAAAGTGAAAGCTACCCGACCCTTTCCTTATCTATGATGGAGTGTGTCTCTCCAAATAGTTTTTGTACAATATATATTGCCATGTCCCTATAGTTGATTCCATATTGAAGATCCATTAATATTTACAATGCAAGATTTGATTCAGGGTGATCAAATCTAGAATCCTGGGAAGTCCACAATCCTTGGGTAAACATACAGTGGGCCAGTTCACTAGATGGTAGATTTTCTGATAATTAGTCTCCCGCCACAATATTCTTGCTCTACAATGGTCCCAACTCTTGGCTACACCTTTAGGAACTTCCAGAAATGAGAGAATATATAGAAGGACACTACTCAAGAAATCATCAACAAGAATTGCTCTGCCACCAATTGAAAGAGTGCCTCCATTCCAACCTTGCATCTATTTCTCAATCTTCTCTTCAATATGACCCCATCGAGAAGTTGTTAATGGTTTACTGTCAATGGGTATGCCCAAATATTGGAAAGTAAATTTACCAAATGTTGTACATAAATATCTCACTATATGCATCTTTTTTATTGGTAGAATCTCCAAGGAAATAAACTTCACTCTTGTGAAAGTTTATTTTAAGCCCTAAGATTTGCTCAAGATGCAAAAGATGAGTTTCAGTTTTTATTGCACCATCAAGGTTATCCTCAAGCAAGCAAATGGTGTCATCAACATATTGTAAAATAGCAAATCCATTTTCCACCCCGTGAGCTCATGCCTTTATTCGAGCCAACTTCTTATGCCTTTATAATAAGCATGGCTAGACCATTAGCAATAATAGCAAATAAAACGGGTGAAAAGGGTTCTCCTTGACACCTTTGAACTGGGAAAATAATGGTCAAGTTGATCATCATTGTGATAGCAACCCTCCACCTCTCACATTTTTCATTATCTGATCACACCACTTGCCAACAAATCCCCTAGCTTGCATTAATTTATGTAGAGATGGTCATTTGACTTTGTCATATGCCTTTAAAAAGTCAATTTTCAGCAAGAGCCCACTATGTTACTTACTGCGTACTTCATGGACAACTTCTTGAAGGAGAACAATTCCTTACACAATATATGTTCCTTTGACCATGATTTAGTCTCCCTCTATATACAAATCACCGTCATGAAAATCATCAAAGAGTTCCTTCAAATCCCGTTGATAACCTCCAAAAACACTCATAAAATTTGGCAAGGAGCCCATCATGTCCAGTTGCCATGTTGTGCTCAAAAAAGGGTCCAACTGCCTTGTTATGTTCCATCTCAAACACTATCTCTCTAGTCTATTCCATGGTGAACTCGTCAGTGAGTAATACACTATCCTCTTGAGTTAATTGTGAGCATTCAATTACATCGATCTTAATGGTAGTAATCTCTGGAGGACCAAATAGATCCTTGTACAAATCAGTGTCATGATTCAAAATTTCTTGATTTCCTTTAACTTGGATCCCGTCGTCATACATCACATCAGTAACATTCTTTTTCCCTACCACTAGACTTTAATATGAAAGTATTTGACATTTTGATCTCCATCTTTCGAATCCTCTTTTGCTCTTAGTCTCCACTTGAGCTCATCAAATCTCGTCACTTCTTTTTTCAACCTAGATTCCAAAAGCATCTTCTTATTCCTTTCTTCAACACCCATACATCCAGGAAGTTGGGTATATGTATCAGGTGTGTCGTTTCATTTCCTAATTATCTGTGGATCAGTGGATGGACTATAGGAATAATGGAATTTATGTTCTCTCACTTGTCGTTTTCGCACGTTATTGGAAATTCTTTGCTCTGACTGACAAAGGTGGCAACGCCTCACCCTCTGAACAACAACACATCTGGCATCGTATATCACTTCACATTGCACTCTTCTGATTAAATAACAACAAAAGGTATTGTCCATAGGAAACTGGGATGACAGAGGAGGGGGAATGGCAGAGGTAGTATATTATATGCAAGTGATGGCCATGTGAAGTTGGCAGGCACATCGGATACATCCTTTAATGTGGAAGCAATCTCATATCCTCTAGTACTAGATTGTCCATGTGCTGCATTTCATCGGCATCTGCTTCTTACAAAAGCGAAGAAGAGAATTTTTCCTATAATGAGATTGTGGCATATATATGTGTTGAAATATCTCCACTCTTATAAAAAATGAGAGTTGATGATGATGATGTGTCTGACTTCGTGCAATCTATACTGTTCGATCTGGAATCTGAGGTTGGGATTGAGACTAAGATGGGTTGTGCAGAGCCAACATCCAAAACAGAGCACCAATAGTCTGGAGATTTCTCCCGCGAGGCAGATTCTTCAAGAAACCCCTCCAAAATTCCTCACTGCCGGCCTCTACCCTCTCTTTCCTGGCGACCGCCGGAGTTGAGTTGGGCGAGGGTCCCGCCTCCTGTATAGACTTAGTTGTAGTTAAGGTCTTAATAAATCTGATTTGGGTTTAGCTTTCCCTCATGTCTCTCCTTCCAGATTTGGCCTGCTGTGCAGGCCGTCGGAGAGGGAGACATGGCGGCGGTTGCTTCCTTGTCCAAGTTCCCCACTCTCCCGTCTTTCTACTCCCCATGAAAACTATCACTCGAAAAGAGGGACCAGCCCATCCCCCGCATGATCGAGCGCGATCTTTTCGTCTCCTCTATGCTGCACCACCCTACCGGCAAAGATAGCCGCGTTCGTCCAGGCCAGCGCTCCTGGCTACCAGGCAGGAGGTCCAGCTGCCTTGCCAATTCATCAAGATGCAGGCACTCCGCTAGCGCGACGTGCCCAATGTAGGTGTACGCCGGTGCTACTTCTTGAGCTTGCATTGGTTTTTTCCTTGAAGAGAAAAGGGTGATGCAGCAAAGTTGAGATAAGTACTTCTTTTAGTTAAGAACCAAGGTATCAAGCCAGTAGGAGGAACACACAAGTCACCAATGATTGCACCTACACAAACAAACAAGTACTTGCACACCAACATGATAAAAGGGCTGTCAAGCACTTAATGGTTACTTGCAAGGATGGGATCTGATAGTGATAGATATAAAAGACAAGTAAAAGTGTAAAATAAGATAAAGGTAAATAAATTGCAACAAGGTATTTTTGGATCTTTTTAATAGATCTGAAAATAATATGATAAAAGATAGATCCGGGGGCCATAGTTTTCACTAGAGGATTCTCTCTTAAAAGAAAGCATATGGTGGGTGAACAAATTACTGTTGAGCAATTGAAAAGTGAATAATTATGATGATATCCAACGCAATGATCATGTGTATAGGCATCACATCCGTGACAAGTAGACCGACTCCTGTCTGCATCTACTACTATTACTCCACACATTGACCGCTATATAGCATGCATCTAGTGTATTAAGTTAACAAGAACGGAGTAACGCCTTAGGCAAGATGACATGATGTAGAGGGATAAATCCAATCAATATGAACCCCCCATCTTTTTATCCTTAGTGGCAACAATACAAATATGTTTCATGTCCCCTTCTGTTACTGGGAATAAGCACCGCATGATTGAACCCACTACAAAGCACCTCTCCCATTGCAAGAAAAATTAATCTAGTTGGCCAAACCAAATCAATAGATCGGAGAAAAATACAAAGCTATCTTAATCATGCATAAAAGAATTCAGAGAAGACTCAAATAATATTTATAGATAATCTGATCATAAACCCACAATTCATTGGATCTCAACAAACACACCGCAAAAGAAGATTACATCGAATAGATCTCCAAGAACATCGATGAGAATATTTTACTGAAGATCAAAGAGAGAGGAGAAGCCATCAGCTGGTAGCTATGGATCCATAGGTCTGTGGTAAACTACTCACACATCATCAAAAGAGCAGCAAGGTTGATGTAGAAGCCCTCCGTGATCGAATCCCCCTCCGGTGGAGTACCGGAAAAGGCCCCAAGATGGAATCTCACGAGGACAGAAACTTGCGGTGGCGAAAAAGTATTTTTTGTGTGCCCTCTGGTCTACAGGGAATATTTAGGTATTTATAGAAGAAGAATTAGGGCGAGAGGTGCCACAGGGGGGCCACAAGCTTGGAGGGCGCCCCTCCCTAGGGCGCGCCCTCCGAGCTTGTGGCCACCTCGTGGCTTTTCTGCCCTCCTCCCGAAGCTTCCAGGGTGTCTTGTGGGCCAAGAAAAATCGTCAAAAAGTCTTGTTCTGTTTGATTTTGATTTTCTGTAAAGGCAAAAACAAGGAAAAAACAATAACTGACACTGGGCACTAGGTTCATAAGTTTCCCAAAAATGATATAAAATAGCATAGTAATGCATATAAAACATCCAAGATTGATAATATAATAGCATGAAACAATCAAAAATTATAGATACATTGGAGACGTATCAGCCGGCATCCGCCTCCACTAGTTGTGTCCCTCGCACGCTCATGTGCCGTTGCTGCAGAAGAGGAGTATTCCTGTGTTTATTCGGTGGCAGCGCAATCACACCGGCGCAGTGCATTGCACTTATGACTCAGCGACGATTGCCACGACACTGTTGTCGTGTTCTATCTCCTCACTTCGCCGCTGTGATTCCATCCGCTGGGAGGTATGTGCACATTTATTTCTATTAGAGATACAATAGGCAATTCAACTCGAGGAAGAACGAAAACCAAGCAGGAGACACAAGATTTTAACGTGAAAAACCCCTCCAACACGAAGGGGAAAAATCACGGGTGCCAACTAGCCAAACTTCACTATATCGGGGGAGGTCATAAATGCCGGGGATTTACAACTGATCAACTTATCCTGTGGGGCGGCTTGCAAGAGGTATATATAACACATGTGACCGAGATCAATACTGATCCGTACGCTCCGCTCCGCTTACAAGAGAAATGCTAACTTCAGACTCGCTACACTCTGCTTCAGCCCAAGCCTACCGACGACGAGCCTCGCTCCACTCGCTCGTCAGAAGTTAGCATTTCTCTTTATAAATGAATTTGGAGCATAATATAGCAATTTCATTCCCAATTTTCCATGCGTATGCTATTTGCTTATTTGATGAACTTCGGTCCTGCAGTAGTTTAATCAGCTCATCTTAGAGATGTACTAGGCTAATCAATTGCTAAATAATTTATAATTAATCAGGACAATTACCTGATGGGAGAAAATCAGACAGGGAGAATGATTGCTTGAAGAGCCTTAGACAGTCTGCTCTAACGAGGAAATGCAAAAGTAATTTTGCAAGAGAAGTGATGATGGCGAGGCTCTGCCACGACAACCTTGTTCGCCTCCTTGCGTACTGCAATGAAAGCGACGAGAGGATACTCATCTATGGCTACATGCCGAACAACAGCATGAATCTCTACATATTTGGTACATATACTTGTATATTTTTTCTTGCATGTGATCAGAATTTTGATCACAATAGACAATCAGGTTCTCTTCTTCAATTGTTTTTGAGAAAAGTATGTTTTTGGTCCCTCAAGTTCTCACAAAGTATAGACTTGGTCACTCAAGATTTTTTGGTATACGTTTGGTCCATCAAGTCTCAAAACTGAATAAGTTAGGTCCTAAACCAGATTTTGAGCACATTGACCGGGTTTGACCGCCACAAAACCGCCCGATGAATAGTAAATTTGAAAAAAAAAACTTCAAAAAAATAACAAAATTTTGCTAGAGCCCGTCCGATGTCATTTCATGACAAAATTTTGATCGCACCTTGCGCACATAAGCATATTGGACCCCAAAAATTTTCAGAATTTTTTTATTTTGTTTTGATTGTTTTTTCGAATTTACTATTCATCAGGCAGATTTGTTTTTGCCACGAGCTCCTCGAATGCCGAAAGAGCCCGAAATTTTGTTCTCATCTTGCGCATGTAAGCATATTCGACCCCAAATAATTTCAGATTTTTTTGAAGTTTTTTTTCGAATTTACTGTTCATCGGGCGGTTTTGTGGTGGTCAAAACCGGTCAACGTGCTCAAAATCTGGTTTAGCACCAAACTTATCCGGTTTTGAGACTTGAGGGACCAAATGTATACCAAAAAATCTTGAGGGACCAAGTCTATACTTTGTTGGAACTTGAGGGACCAAAAACATATTTTCTCCTGTTTTTATGCATGTGGTCCAATACATAAGTGCAACTCATAGCTACATGGGTTAGAATCCAGAGAAAATGTACATAAAGTTCCAGATAATAGAACTGCAAATTTGAACAATACCTTTAGGGGAAATTTGTATGCTGGACATGCTTGAACATGTCAAAGCTCATGCATGAGTAATTATATCCTTAGGTTATTCCTATTATCTGCAAAGCGAGCTTCAAAATTTTGTAAACTAGCATTTTCAACAGTTCAGAGCTACTACTTTACTGTTAGTATTTAGGTGGATGGTCTCTGTTTTAATTCATGATACAAGTAATGCACTTCGTCAAATTCTATTTATCCATGTCCTTGGTGCCAATAGCTATATAATTTCATCGCAAGCACCCAAGTACTGCAGCTCTATTGTCGTTCATGGTTGGCCTATGCTCTACAGAGAGAGGAATTAGTATTTGCATCTGTCAGACTGTAGTTCTCTCATATGCCTTTTGTATCATTTTCATCGTTGATAGATGCATGACCAAATTATCATTGCAAAAATTTGTTGTTGCAGTATTTGTCTCGTTAATTCTGCATTCCTCCCTTTCTCATAAAGTGTTAATTCTATGTTAGTTATATCTTATGTTTGCTATGTCCATTGCTTCTGTTGACTTCAGATTGTGCATATGTGGAGAAGCATATCTGATTGCCCTCAGGTTCCGAACATATGGCACAACAAGCCATTCTCCTTGGCAACCGACCTAGAAGTGAGGTCACAGTTGACACCCCTTGTCGTCCAACTTCCAACACTTGAAGTCTCTGTGCGAGAAAATTATATCTGCCATCTGATCACCGTGCGGCATGGTATGTTCAGGGGATAGAGAATACGGGATGCAGCTCTCCAATGTTTTCACTTCTCCACTCCAATTATTCAGGCCACAACAGGAATATTTGTTTCATTGCTGTCTGTTATCAGCATTTTTCTTTGCAGAAACCTGGTTAAGGAAGTTACAAGTAGTCCAATACTAATATTTTCGTATGTATGTACTTGTGCATTCACCCCTTTTATATACATATATGATTCAAAAAGCATCTTTTACTTTATCTTTTGTTTATTTGCTCGGTACAAAATGTAGTGCAAGTGCAGTCTATGACTTTTTCCTTGGTCTAAATATACCGCAGACCCTCTACAGGCTCCTTGCTTTTTCTGCTTGTCAAAATATACCACAGACCATTTATATATATGCAGTACTGATTGCCTAATGTCCTTCTGGTTGAGAAGATAGATTAAGTTGGAGCTCGAGAGCTAATATTGTTGGCACAAATGTTTTGAGCAAATAACTAAAAGAAGGGTACGTATACTACGCTTTGCAGATGGAAAATGATTCCATGGCCTCATAGATGCCCATGGTATATGTAACTAAGCATGAATCAATCTAAAATATTTTTTCTCTTCATGGTGGTACTCTATGCAGCATGCTTGTGCATATTTATCGAAGTATTCAGTCGAACACTTCTAATTCATTCTTGTTTGTTCTTGGAAGTGTGTGCTCAAGCAACAATATGCATGTTATTTGATATTAATTGTGTGGGCTGGACGTGGAGCCTGTAGTTAACCATAAGCAGATTAGTATTGTCATAGTTCAAAAATGTGTGTGGATGGATTTTCTATTTGCCACATGCCCTGTCCACTCAATTTGGATAGTAATGAGAAAGCTGGGTGGAGAGAACAACAAATCTTTGGCAAGGTGAAAATGGAGAAGAAAATGTTTGGCTTGGACAAGGGGGTCATCGATCAGAAACCATACGTTTGATTTCTGCTCAATGCGTACTTATCAACAATATAGCATCACTGTGAATCTGTGATCAATGTCATGATACATCTTTTTTGTCCAGGAGCTCCTGAGTAATCAATGTCTATTTGGTCATTTGTGATTCCATAGCGTATCACGGGCATCTTACTAGTATTGCATAAATTTCTTACCGATGCAAGATTTTTGGTGAATTAGTAATGTCTATGCTATATACTATGATATCATAGGAAGATTTTTATAAACTAGGTAGGTCTATGCAATTTAACAATGTTGGGGTGGCCTTAAACTGGGTGTGGTCACTAAATCATTGTTTCATATTACAATCTTGAGCAAATTAATATGTCGGTTTGTAAAAAATAATAATATAGGCTTAAGGGCACTCACATGCATCGGCTCTTACAACACATCCTAGGTCGTGCAAACAATAATTAGATAATCCTAGGTCGTGCAAACAATAGTTAGATAATCCTAGGTCGTGCAAACAATAATTAGATACAACCACCCAATGCATTGTATTTTTAGGTGTTGTATCCAAAAAACGGAAAAATCAAAAAAATATGTTTCCCGAGTGCCTTTTTGTTTTGCACTCGGCTTATCCCATTATAGGCCTATTATCCTTTTCCATGTATCCGGCTTACAGATGATGCGTTTTGATTGGCTAGCGTAGTGCTCCCATGGATCACACGTTGTCTCTCTCTCTCTCTCTCTCTCTCTCTCTCTCTCTCTCTCTCTCTCTCTCTCTCTCTCTCTCTCTCTCATCTTCTCTTTTCTTCTCTCCATTATCTCCTCACCTCGTCTCCTCTTCCTTCCTCCTCCTCTTTCCTTCCTCCCATTTCTCCGGAGTAGCGGCAGCACGCTGGAGTAAGGAGCCCCGAGGCTACGCACCAACCAAGCTGACGCCACAGCCACCTAAGTTAAAAGAGACGACATCCAACCACCCAACGCCGGTTTTCGGAGCCATCCCTCAAACGTCCACACCGACCGCGAGGTCGTGCACCAACCTAGTCGATGACTCCGTCGCCCTAGCAACCAAAACCAACACCATCACGAAGGAGATCCCTGGAGCCGCCGCTCCGACTTCCACACAGGCCTCGAGGCTGCGAACCATCCTAATCGACATTGCCGCCCAAGAAACTAAAGCCAAGCACATGATACTTCAGGAGCTGCCGCTCTGAGTTCCACACCAACTCCTAGGCTGCACACAGGCCTAGCCGACGATGAAGCTAACAAAGTTGCAGGAACAATCACCAACTTACCATAGACCGGACCTCGAAGTTGTTGCCCCAAGGGGAAGCGGCGAGTATCGCCGTGGACGCATGTTTCGACCAAGGCCAAAGCTTGGGTTTTCACTAGGAAAGCACAAGAACGAGATGACAAGGGAAGGTGGAGGGGCTCCACGTCAACGCCGCCGGGGCTGGCATTGGCCGAGGTCGAGCTAGGTTTTCACTCGGAGCTCACCAAACTATCATTGCCACAATCTATCCGGCTAAACCGCCATCGACAGCGATCAAGCATGCTCATCAGGTCACCAACACTAACCACCACCACACGGCCAACAACACCATCACGATTCCTCATGACGCCATTTTTAGCCACGTTATCACCTCCAAGTGCGGCATGCACCGCCATGCCTCCATCCTCCAACCTCACTACTGTAGAAGATCTCACAGCCCAAACTTGCACTCGTGTGACTGCACACCACGACACCACCACCCCACCCACCGCTTTCTCACCCAAGTCGCCAACCGCACACGGCTGCTAGCCCGGCCGAATAGGGACACACTGCGGGTGCCAACGAGCCGATCAAAAGCCGTTGATTCAAATCTGAGGAGCCCGACCCCTAACCACGTAAATTTTGGTCGCCATCGGACGAGGATTGGGCACCGCCACCCAAGGTCACCCACACATGCCCAGGCCGTGACCACACATGGATCGAGGCAGAGTGGCCAGATCCGCCATCGAGGGAATAGCCTGCACATACCACGGCCAAGCGACGGTGAGCAGGTCGAGCAGTGGTCATGACGTCCCCCACACGCCGAGACGAGGAGTACGCACGCCAACACCACCATCTCCTGCGATGACGCATGCCGCCAGACTAATGCAGCCACCCAGCTCTCCCCATGTCGCCTTGTGGGGCAGAGCTGCCGCCACAGCGTCAAGGGCTAGCAACAGCAGTGGAGGAGAGGAGGTGTTGGAGGGGGGCTGCCGCGGCGAGCTAGGTCTGCCCCCGAGTTGTCCAAGCGGGGCGACACGGGAAGGAGCGAGGGCCTTTTCAAGAATTAACAATAATGTCGTATTTCATTCAATCCAACATTTTAAACAATTAGCCCATTCCGATCCCCTTGGAATGAAAAAAGCTACACCTGGAGCTTTCTTGAAGCTAGACCCTCCAATAGAAATTCTTAAACATACGTTTTAGGGTCCTTTCAATGGGCTCGCTGCCCATTAAAATGACTGAAATCGTCCTATAATGGATTTTGCGCGCGCAAACGAGAGAAAGAATTAATGTATTTTGATGTTCAAAAAAAAAAAAGAATTAATGTATTTTGAAATCAAAAGGAGAAAGAAAACCTATAGTTCCCCGCAAAAGAAGAAGAAGAAAGAAAACCTATAGTTTGTTAGTTTAGGAAAGTTTCTATCACTTGCTCTGACCTGTCTCTGCTTGGATCGGCTTTCCTGGCGCGTGACAGATACTGCTAATCTCCAGTGAATCATCAGTAGAAGGTTGACAGGCCGTAGGATGGGCATCTAACGGTTGAGGGCGAAGCAATTCTCACGAGAAATTAAGTCAGACATCATGTGGTGTGCTAGCTGTTGGTACCACCATTGCTCCTTTCCATTTCTACATGGCCGGCACAGTATAAGTTGATCCAATCCATCCCTGGCCCTCTCCAACCCCCAGCCCCAAACCCTAGCCGCCGCAACCATCCAAGGGACTGGGTGACGAGCTCCCTGTAGCCGCCGCCGCTTCCTCCATGGAACCAGCGATTTGCCGGCCATTCTATGGCTTCATTCCCGGCGCTGACGACGGTGGTCACGGAAGGTCCGTAAATTAATTAGATGTTCTTGCTTGCGATCTATTTTCTAGTTGCCTTGTTGATATAATTCGGCTGATTCCAATTCGTTAGACCTCATCTCGTGAATAGGTTGTATGCACGCGTGTTTGTTCTAAATTATGCTCCAGTTAAGCTAATCGTAGATCCGCTGAATCGATTTGCAGTATCATCCCAACGACCGATGAGGGGAACTGGGACGACCTCCCGCACAAGCTCGTATCCAAGGTGGCCGAGATCCTGCTGCGCTGCGACGTGACGGAGCTCGTCCGCCTGAGAGCCGTTAAGCCATGGAGGGACGCCGTCACGGACCCGAAGCTCATGGGCATGGGCATGAATCCGCGCTTCTTCCCGCGCCATTGGAAGATGCTGCAGATCCAAGGTGAGCAAGCCAGGTTCGTGAACGTCCTCACCGGCGCCTCCATCCGGGTCAAGATCCCTCAGGAGCACGGTCAAGTCATCGCCAGCGCCGAGGGCTGCCTGCTCTTAGCCTCGGGCACGCACAAGGTGTGCCTGTTCAACCCGGTGACCGGAGCCGCCGCCAACCTGCCCACTCCCTTCTTCTGGATTAGGGCGAACGGCGTAACGGTAACAGGGGATATCAAGGCCGCAGCAATCATCTACGACGGCGACGCCGAGGGCGACGCTGTTCCCACTCCCACGGTGGTGCTTCTTGTGAGGCTGTTTTCCATTTACATGGTCAAGTACGCCAGGCCCAGCGACCCCATGTGGCAGTGGCGATACTTCGCCCCAAACGAGGACGGCGAGCTTCCGTTGTTCGACGGCCAGGGCGGCCTCTCCCTGGGCGGCCGCTTCTACGTCCCGTCCCTCACAGGGGACGTCCTCAAGTTGGAGCTCGAGCCGCAGCCTCACTTCGTGTACGCGGCCAGGCAGGAGGCTACTCAGGCTAGTCACTTACACTTACACTTACACCTGAGGTCCTACCTAGTCCCGTCTGTCGACGCAGGGATGCTGCTGGTGGTTCGTAGCAGGTTCCAGAACCATGTGTTCCAGGTGAACCTCGCAGAGGGCACACTTACTGTACTGCAGGACCAGAAGGACATTGGCAATCGGAGTATTTTCCACCGCTGGTTGACGCTCGGTACGCAGTAAAGGAGTACTGATTGGGCCCAAAAGTGCTCGCATGACGACAATATTCATGGCTATATATAGTGTGCCTCGAATTTCTGTTGGATGGACTATTCTATTTTGTCTCAACCTATATAGCATAGCTTGTCCAATCCAATGTTAGTTTCTCAGCAGGAATGCACTCCGTCATCCTTTTCGAAAAAAAAATGCAATCCATCATGTTATATATCTAGCGGCTGCGGAGATATTGATAATATATATGGACAACTGAATCCATTGTTTTTTAGCCCGATTTGTAATCCTTATGATTTATCCCATGTGTGGAATGTATGGTTTGTAGAATTTGCAATCCATTTTATTTGATTCCTAAGAATTTCTTTGCACTCCACTTCATACGGGGAATTTCATGAGAACCAACTTCACAGATTTTTTTTCTTTCATTTTCATATCAATTATTAGTCAAACAGGCCACAAAATAAGGTTGATTTAAGTAGCAATCAGACAGTACTCCTATGTTTTTTTTCTGTTACTGTGATTTGGGAATCTCCCTATGTCTAAAACGCATCATGAGCTTTGCAAAGTTATCTAATCTGTCTTCTCAAAAATTTACATTGGATATTTAATAATCATATGTATTATTCTCGTAAGATACGTTAACAGTGTTTATAACCGCTAGGATTTGCAGTCCATATATATGAAATGGAGATTTCTTTTTGACTTCATTTTATACGAGAAATTTCATATTAGAACAAACTCCCTATAATATTATCTATCATTATCATATGATCAGTCAAACATGCATGTGTATACATCTGTTAGATTTAAGCTAGCAGTGCATTGTAGTACTATTTTTTATGTTCTTGCGGTATGATAATTTGCCCAGTCAAAGAGAAGAAAAAAGTTCATGTGCGACCCTTGGCAAACTCTCTATGTCTAAAAAGCATGACCTTGCAAAGTTATCAAATAAATGAATCAAAATTGTCAGCGTACATTACTCCCTCCATCCGGGTTTACTGGGCCTCCTCATATTTTGTATCATATTGTGACCATCTATGCCACTAACAAATATGAGGTATATGCTATAAAAAGTATACTATTGGATTTGTATTCGGAAGAGGTTTCGGTATAATTTTGTGACATGTAGCTCATATGTGTTTAGTTCAATTTGTAGTAAAAATTCGACCCAAACTAAGAGGGCCTTGTAAATCCGGATGGAGGTAGTTGTACATAGCAAGCATTTAGAAGGTTATTCTATTACACAACCCTTGGTCGGCTTGACAATGTCAAATAGAGCTGATACTCCATCTTTACCTCGGTTTATTCAGCCCTTAGAACCAATTGGAATTGTTAAGCATCCCAGTTGGTTCCATTTGTAAAATCGACTAAAACAGTTTCCTTGTATCCCAGAGAGTGTCTCTAGTAAAAAGTGGTTGTAATGTGTATTTCAGGGTTAGACTAATTTATATTTTGTAGGTAGCCACATAATCGAAATGAACATCAATTCATACAAAAATGATCTATCATAGATCAAAGCATGATTTATCACAGACCCACATTTGCATTCATCTAACAGTTACATTCCATTATATTTTTACATGGTTCATAACAAAGAAAAATGTATGTATGATTTCTCAGAAGGCCCTGCGGGATTGAAGTAAATTAGTACAACATGAATGGCTGGGTGACTACTAAGGTGACTGGTCATCGTATGTACTGGCAGTGCTGACCCATTATGGTTTTCGTCCGGCGATGATAGCACGTCTCTATGCCTAAAGAGCAACCCACAAGAAATGAGGACACAACGGTAAGTTATTGTTGTTTGGGAATCTCTCAATGCCAAAAGAGCATGACCTTTCCACAGTTATCTAATATGTCTGCTCGAACAATCAAATTGGTTATATATTAATCATATGTAAGATCATTGGTCTAAAATCATTGTCACATTCTTCATTGTCCTTCTTTGAAGAAGAGTAATCGTGGGTTAATTAATACTCTGAAGAGTGACTTTGCCATAATAAAAGTCCACAATTGACATTCCAACATGCTTTAATGAAAGCCCCACAAAATATATCAATTTTCTCGTTGTTAAAGGCTCTTGCAAGCAATAGATATATGCACATCCTTGAATTAGGGATAAAAACAAAGAGCATATTAGTAGGTTGAGAAGCACCTGTCCTTTCTTTGAATGCCCTCAAAAGAATTGCATCTTTAGTCTAATGATCATCCTGAATTTGTCCTTGTGTAGAGAGGGCATGTGATTCTCTCTATGTTTGATTGTGGGCTAAATCGCCAGGCCTTTCCTAAGCCTTTATGATTTTCCAGTGAGAACCTCATCTGAATCAGTGGCACAAAATAAGAATCATACTGAAGATGTTGGACGTACGGATGACTTTTACAGTCTGAAGGACACAAGGAATGTGAACATAGATAGGCCTAGCCAAGATAATTGCCATTGTATTTGGATAATTTGGTTTTCTCGGCAATTATTTTCATATTGTTATATAGATTTTCCGGATGTTTGGATTATGCTAGGAGTGAAGTTTAGGAGTATTCAAAGATACCCAAGTAGAAGGAGACGATGCATATATTATGTGAAGCTGCTCATATGAAACTTAGGATGCGTCACAATGTGTAGTTTCAAGTTAGAAGAGAGACATTCGAAATCGATATTACTAGGGCATAATTTGTATTTTGTTTGTACACTTCACAATAGATATGTAATATTTCTTCCATCAACGAATTTTTTCGTAATATTTCTTGCTAAAAATGTAAAGATAGAGAGAAAATGCTACACCGTCAAATCCAAATTAATTGTTGCTGCTTTAGTACAATGTTAGATATAACTGTAGATCTATGATGAATATGAAAATCGGCTGAACCCGAGTATTGCTCCGTCCCCATCTAGCACAATTTTCCATTTTTATTTCTTAAAACAATACCTGAACTTTAAACTCTGCAAGTCAAAAATACATTCAAACCACAATATGTAAACAACAATTCGGAAAGGTTTTCTTGCAAAATAAATACTCAAAATGATATGGCTTATTCGGAAAAGTCTCATTTAATATATTTTGAGATGCACCAAAAAGTCAAAAATATTTTCTTCAAATTGCAGTATTAAGGTTTTGTTGAAGATCAAATTCTGAAGATTATAGATTATGTTGTTTGACAGAAACTGAAATGAGAGGTATGTAGTGAGGATAGTGAGATATATAGCACACAAATCTTGATTTGAAACTGGACAATACACAGAGAGGGTTGTACATACACCATGTTTCTTTTTGCAAATAATACACCAGGGTTTAGAAAGTCCACTCCAAATGAATGTCGATCAAGAAGAAATGAGGTCATGAAGAATAGCTTGGTAGTAGCAATAGCTTTGTATGTCCGACCTAGGACTACTAGGTGCGGCAGTCGATCGTTATGGCTGCAAGGGCCTGGACAGCGATTACCAAAAGAAAATGACCGATTGTAATTTATCCATTATACCATACAAATTCAGCTATTAGGTTAATGGTATACTCGTTCTCCCTCTACAGTACTAAGAGTACCCTAAAAACTATCTTCTGATAGTATTCTAGTGTATATTCGTGGGATTTTGAGATATGTATGGAGTATTTTAAAGTACCCAAGTAGAGCAGAAGATACATATCCACGCTGCTCGTTGCTTGCTCCAGTTGCGTGTCTAAAGTTTGGGATGTGTGAAGCTGTTCGTGGCCCATGTGTATATCAAGTTTAGGATGGTTTATAGTGTGTACCTATACGTTAGAAAAGACAGATTTGAACTCTATATTACTGGTCATAATCACTGTTATTTCCTTGCACATTTCACAATATTTTTGTAATATATATTTTGCTGTAAATATTAAAATAGTGAGCAAATGATGGCTTTAAAATACAGTTATAGATCCATCATGAACATGAACATATTCTACAGCACATGTAGCATAAAGAAATAATACTTTGTCAGATAAAGAAAAGAAAAGGACGGGTGGTTTGACCTTTTGATATCTGTCCTCTCTAACTTGGGTCGGGACTAACTCTCTCCTTCAAATTTCTGTCTTGTAGCTAATTAAAAGGTGGGATAGAGTCGAGAGCGGGAGGTGGAGTGGTAGACAGAACTTGAGTTGAGTGAAAAAACTACACATGAACATAGAGATGTATACTATATCTCTGTAAAGTTTCATGATGAAATATGCCTTGGTGTGATCTGCACAAAAAATGATGGATTTTTACAATGGATAGTGCATGTGCTAGAAGTACATTATTTTTTTCTTGCCCAGCTCACACCAAAGTGATTCCATTGTGAATTTTTGCAGAGATGTAGTATACATCTGTAGGTTCCCGTATATTATTTCTAGAATTATTTGAAACTTCAAAATATATTTTTTACGCATGAACAGTATATCAGGTGCCATGGAGCCTGTTGTCCGAAAAACCACACCTCTGTGGCGACTATATGGCGCCCTTCTCAAGACAACAACCGGAAGAATGACACTGGGACACAGATTCAACCTGGGAGAGCTGCTTGCCGCGATTCACATGTTTGGGTGCACCAAACAGGAGCACAACAATAGTGTACGCGTTGTCGAATGCGACAATAGTCATGTAAGTTATGTTTAATTTCAAAAGTATTTAAATTTCATAACCTGGTCACAATACTGGACTCTAATTCCCGTGTGCATCTAGGTTCTAACACAACCATGTTGGCTGACATAAACATGATCTGCTACCCTTTATGGACCGAGGAAAGAACAGAAATCATGTCAACAATATATGATTTCCTTCTCTTATGGGCAGGGCGGCCATGCTGGAAAAAATCCGCGTTCATGCGGTCATGCGTTTCCTCAATGATAGCCTGTTACAAAAAGTCTAAGTGGTCTTTAAATTATTTCTGTTGTTTCTTTATTAACACAATCAAGTTATTCATTGCTTCTTACCATCCGCCATCATGATCAGCAGCACTTCGTTTCTTAGCTCGTGTAGTCCTACATGCCTTGTCATGCAATATGTTTAATCTAGCTACTGCGTGTCCGTGCCTCAATTATTCTGACGGTTGTCATGCCCATGGCCTGCCCTGTTTATGCAGTCTAAGCTTGCGTGTGGTAGTCAATTCCAAGCAACAAAGGGGAAGTGAGGCTTTTCTAGCGTCTTTGATCCGCTGCTGCTCGGTATGATTATATAGTACATATTTTGATATTTGTGACCAACTCCTTGGACTCGAAACTCTATGGCACATGCATGCTCTTCATCATGGACAACCTGAGAGAATGGATGATCTATGCCTCATATTTTTCATCCTTCGAGATAAACCCTTTGAAAATCCAGTATTTTTTAGTGCACTGCTCTTTTTTTTTCTGGCATTAATTCCTTGAGAGAGAAAAGTATATGTTTAGCACCTCACTTAAAAAAAACAGGAAGAATGCTCACTTTTCATTTATTCAGTCTGGTTTTTCTCAAGGCATTTATTTAGGACAGTATAACTGAACCTAAACCCAGCCCTCTCACGTGCCCTAATACATTTTTGGCCGTCCATTTTAGAGATTAGGGCGTTTCTGGACGTTATTTCTGGCCCAGCTGTCCTAATGGGCTGCTACTCTAGGAGAAAAAACGGAGCCCTCTGGTTAACTGGGCCGCTTCTACAGCCCAATTAGCTACCGCCCGTGATACAGAGTGATCTGTCGTTGTCCTTCCGTCCGCGTCTCGGGAAAAAAGAGCGCTCAACAGAGCAGGAGCGGATTTGTCGGCCCTTACAGAGAATCAGATTGGTCATCGCTGACAGAGGGGGTCGATCGAGGCGCGTGTCATGCAGGCGATGCGGTCGATCGGTCCAGCCGATGCGGACGATCGTCTGCGAGGGGATCGAGTCGTCACGCAAGAGGGGATCCAGCCGACGCCGTCGATCAGGCTTCGATTGAGAAAGCGAGGGACGGGGATGAAGGCCGACGCTTCAGCTGATCAAAACTGCTCCATTGAGACTTAATAGATGCAATCATACTTCAGTTTCTGAGCCAATATTCATGGTGAGTGATCTATATATGCTTCCTTCCCTGCCAGTCTTCGCGACCCTTTCCACTCTCGGTACCACATCTTCCAGCATGTTGCTCGGGTAGGTTTCCTCTTTCCAGTTCATGTATGATTCATTGTTCTTCCAAGCAATTACGTTACCCTGATTTCCTCTCATACCAAAAATTCTCCGTAGAAGTTATGTTCATGCTGGCTGTACGGCTGTACTCGACTGATTTGAGCATATCCTGGAGCTTGGTACTGGGAATATTTTTGGTCAACAGTTCATAATCTAAAATGGCGTTCGGACATGTAATTACTCCACACCTTATCCTTACACATTTTACCATCCATGTTTTTAGGCTGCACAATTTCTGTGATGATTGCAGGTGATGGGGATTACTCGATCCGGATTCAGCATAGAGCACCTGGCCGAAGGTACACGCGAAGTTTTGGTTGGGGATCTCTGTTGAGACGTGTTGAGGGTGTGCGTCGCTTTTGCCGGACAGGTTCTTTCACCTGCACACACCAACTTTCTACATCTATGGAAATCTGAACCGGAAGTTTGCAACCAATACTTCATCTGTCAATTATTATCTCCTAAAGATATGGCTTCACCGGGTACAAAGTTCGTCTTATTGGTGTCCGCTCCGTATTTTATTCTCTATGGAACCCTCTCCTTAATTATGACATGGTATCCTTTGAGAAAAAATGTAAGACTTTGGTTCTTTGTGAAGTATCATGAAAAATGATAGGGAAATCGATATTTGCATCATGTAGGCAAGAACATGTCACAACTAAGAGAGCTTCCCTTGGTTGTTAAAACTTTATTCTTGACTTTATTGTCAATGAAAATTGTCTTCTTACAGGAATCCTTCCATGCTGCTGCTTATATCTGAAATACCAATATGGTGTTTTTATCAATTTGACCATTCCAACGACATTGTAGTTTTACTTTCAGAAATGTGTGTTGTGATGCATTTCTATTTACTTTATGCTTATTTCCCTTATTCCCTGTTTGTAGGAAACAATAATAAGTTGAATGGCAAGAAAACAAAGCATGCACTATTATTCAGAATGAAGGTCCTGGCCCTTGACCCTTAAAATCTTTAGATGAGTGTGTTCAATATTTTCCGGCCTTTCATTTCTAGAATGTTCTTTTTCTTACATTATATTTTAGAATAAACAGTTGTTACATTTCCTTGGGATTCATACAAGTTTAATTCTTGAAGTAGTCTACATTTTTGCAGTTAATGTTCAAGGCACCCTTCTTCCATTCCAATATCCATGCCATTTTGGCTAGCTGAAAGCTGATAGTGTTTGCTCCATGGACAAGTTCCTTCTGCTTTTTTGGATCAGCAGACACCATTAACTAATTATGTGCATTCTTTTGGAGAGCTTGCTATTGATTAGACTTAGTTTGAGTACTTTATGCAAGTTTTATATATGACAGTTAAAATGTTGGCTGACTTCTTTTTGGCAGCTGTGCACGTGTTGAAATTCGCATATCGGAGTCTAAGCTGTAGTATGAATATATTAATTAGCGAGTACTGCTTAACATGCACTGTGTTATATGTAAATTGGTTGCGTACCGTGTTGAGAACTTGCTTTCTTGGTTCAGGATTTCAGGATTTGTTTCCTGGTTCTTTTTCTAAGGATAGAACTATTGAGACGCACTCGTGTCATTTTGCCTCTAATATTTCTACCATAATTTCATCAAGATGGATGCATGCCGCAATACACATCTTTATTTTCTCTACCAGCATGCTCTTGTTCTGTGTGACTAGATGTCCAAAACATTGTCGTCACAATTCTGGCCAAGGATATTCATATCGTTGTATTAAATCACCTTTCTTTTCTCTAATGTTGTATCGCAGGGTTAAAGGATTCCTGAGATGTGACCAATGTTCAGTGAAACTGTTGCATGCTCTCGAAGTGGTGCTAAAAATCAAGTCTATTGCTCAATCATGAGCCATTAATTATATTGACCATGTTATATGTTTTCTGATTTCTTTGCTCAAAAGGTCATCGATTGCTGAATGTGTCGTCTATGCTACACTGCTTTAAGATATGTAATTCTATATATCAATAAATACAGACAAAAGAATTCCACAACCCCGGTTATTCTTTTAGCAGTACAACTTTGGGCTTGCGACCTATAGTCAGAGTCACAAAGTATATGACATCATCCATAAGGTTTGTCACCTTGATAAAGCAATATTATGTGTCCAGCACATCTAGGAACTTCAATATTTGAATTAAAGACATCACACGGAAGACTTTGAGCTTTCTGAACTAGATGCTATTAGTAGCAGGTATTCATCTCTTTCACTACTTGAATAAACATATACAACTATCTGTGTAAACTCCTACCATTTTGTTGTCAAAACAGACGGGCACGGCAACGCGCGCCATCAATGATCTAGTCATATCTTGGTAACAAAGTATTGTCGGGAAGTTTCATGGTAATGACCTAGCTTTTTATGTATGTTTATCTAGGGAGTCACATAAAGTAAAAAAGAAAACACTGATTTATCGTCTGTTACCACTCAATCCAAAGCATGATTTATATAGGAAAAAGTACAGACAGATTAGCCACTTATCAATTAGATGACGTTGAGTTCAAAGCATGATTATTAGTAAAAAAGAGAGGAGAAATCAGATGAAACAACCATTAACTGGTAAATATGTTGGGGAACGTAGTAATTTCAAAAAAATTCCTACGCACACGCAAGATCATGGTGATGCATAGCAACGAGAGGGGAGAGTGTTGTCCACGTACTCTCGTAGACCGTAAGCGAAGCGTTATGACAACGCGGTTGATGTAGTCGTACGTCTTCACGATCCGACCGATCCAAGCACCGAACGACGGGCCTCCGAGTTCAGACACGCTCAGCTCGATGATGATCTCCGCCTCCGATCCAGCCGAGCTCCGAGATGAGTTCCACAAGACGACGGGCGTGGTGACGATGATGATGTTCTATCGCGCAGGGCTTCGCCTAAACTCCACGACGATATGACCGAGGTGGAATATGGTGGAGGGGGGCACCACACACGGCTAAGGAACGATCCGTAGATCAACTTGTGTGTCCATGTGGTGCCCCCTGCCCCCGTACATAAAGGAGGGAGGGAGGAGGAGGCCGGCCCTATGAGGGGCGCGCCATGGGGAGTCCTACTCCCATCGGGAGTAGGATTCCCCCTTTCCTGTCCAACTAGGGGTCCTTCCATGTAGTAGGAGTAGGAGACTAGGAAGGGGAAGAGAGAAGGGAAGGAAGGAGGGGGTGCGGCCCCTCCCCCTAGTCCAATTCGGACTAGGCCTTGGGGCGCGCCTGCCCTAGGCAGCCCTCTCTCTTTCTCTGCAGGCCCAATAAGGCCCAATACTTCTCCCGGCGAATTCCGTAACTCTTCTAGATCGAAAAATACCCGAATCACTCGGAACCTTTCCGAACTCCGAATATAGTCGTCCAATATATTGATCTTTACGTCTCGACCATTTAGAGACTCCTCGTCATGTCCCCGATCTCATCCGGACTCAACTCCTTCAAGACATCAAAACTCATAAACTCATAATATAACATCGCCATCGAAACCTTGCGTGCGGACCCTACGGGTTCGAGAACTATGTAGACATGACCTAGAACTATTCTTGGTCAATAACCAATAGCGGGACCTGGATGCCCATATTGGTTCCTACATATTCTACGAAGATCTTTATCGGTCAAACCGCATAACAACATACGTTATTCCCTTTGTCATCGGTATGTTACTTGCCCGAGATTCGATCGTCGGTATCCAATACCTAGTTCAATCTCGTCACCGGCAAGTCTCTTTACTCGTTCTGTAATGCATCATCCCGTAACCAACTCATTGGTCACATTGCTTGCAAGGCTTATAATGATGTGCATTACCGAGAGGGCCCAGAGATACCTCTCCGACAATCAGAGTGACAAAACCTAATCTCGAAATACGCCAACTCAACATGTACCTTTGGAGACACCTGTAGTACTCCTTTATAATCACCCAGTTACGTTGTGACTTTGGTAGTACCCAAAGTGTTCCTCCGATAAACGGAAGTTGCATAATCTCATAGTTATAGGAACATGTATAAGTCATGAAGAAAGCAATAACAACATACTAAACGATCAAGTGCTAAGCTAACGGAATGGGTCAAGTCAATCTCATCATTCTCCTAATGATGTGATCCCGTTAATCAAATGACAACTCTTTTGTCCATGGTTAGGAAACATAACCATCTTTGATAAACGAGCTAGTCAAGTAGAGGCATACTAGTGACACTATGTTTGTCTATGTATTCACACATGTATTATGTTTCCGGTTAATACAATTCTAGCATGAATAATAAACATTTATCATGAAATAAGGAAATAAATAATAACTTTATTATTGCCTCTAGGGCATATTTCCTTCAGTCTCCCACTTGCACTAGAGTCAATAATCTAGTTCACATCACCATGTGATTTAACACCAATATTCATATCTGTATATGGTTAACACCCACAGTCCACATCGTCATGTGACCAACACCCAAAGGGTTTACTAGAGTCAATAATCTAGTTCACATCGTTATGCGATTAACACCCAAAGAGTACTAAGGTGTGATCATGTTTTGCTCGTGAGAGAAGCTTAGTCAACGGGTCTGTCACATTCAGAGCCGTATGTATTTTGCAAATATTCTATGTCTACAATGCTTTGCGCGGAGCTACTCTAGCTAATTGCTCCCACTTTCAATATGTATCCAGATTGAGACTTAGAGTCATCTGGATCGGTGTGAAAGCTTGCGCCGATGTAACTCTTTACGACGGGCTCTTTTATCACCTCCATAATCGAGAAATATTTCCTTAGTCCTCACTAAGGATATTCTTGACCAATGTCCAGTGATCTACTCTTAGATCACTATTGTACTCCCTTGCCAAATTCAGAGCAAGGTATACAATAGGCCTGGTACATAACATAGCATACTTTATAGAACCTATGACTAAGGCATAGGGAATGACTTTCATTCTCTTTTCTATTTTCTGCCGTGGTTGGGATTTGAGTCTTACTCAATTTCACACCTTTGCAACACAGGCAAGAACTCTTTCTTTGACTGTTCCATCTTGAACTATTTCAAAATCTTGCCAAGGTATGTACTCATTGAAAATCTTATCAAGCGTCTTGATCTATCTCAATAGATCTTGATGCTTAATATGTAAGTAGCTTTTACTGAGGTATTTCTTTTAAAGAACTCCTTTAAAACACTCCTTTATGCTTTGCAGAATAATTCTACATTATTTCTGATCAACAATATGTCATTCATATATACTTATCGAAATGTCAGAGTGCTCCCACTCACTTTTTGTAAATACAGCCTTTCCAAAAGTCTCAGATAAAACCATATGCTTTGATCAACTCATCAAAGCGTATATTCCAACTCGAGATGCTTGCACCAGTCCATTGATGGATTGTTGAGCTTGCACACTTTGTTAGCATCTTTAGGATTGACAAAAACTTTTTGGTTGCATCATATACAACTCTTCTTTAATAAATCCATTAAGGAATGCAGTTTTGACATCCATTTGCCAGATTTCATAAAATGTGGCAATTGCTAACATGATTCGGACAGACTTAAGCATCGATACGAGTGAGAAAATCTCATCGTATTCAAACCCTTGAACTTGTTGAAAACCTTTTGCAACAAGTCGAGCTTAGTGGATAGTAACACTACTATCAGTGTCCATCTTCCTCTTGAAGATCCATTTATTTTACATGGCTTGCTGATCATCGAGCAAGTCAATCAAAGTCCATACTTTGTTCTCATACATGGATCATATCTTAGATTTTATGGCCTCAAGCCATTTTGCGGAATCTGGGCCCATCATCGCTTCCTCATAGTTCGTAGGTTTATCATGGTCTAGTAACATGACTTTCAGAACAGGATTACCGTACCACTCTGGTGCGGATCTTACTCTGGAAGACCTACGAGGTTTGGTAGCAACTTGATCTGAAGTTTCATGATCATCATCATTAATTTCCTCACTAATTGGTGTAGGAATCACTGGAACTGATTTCTGTGATGAACTACTTTCCAATAAGGGAGAAGGTACAATTACCTCATCAAGTTCTACTTTCCTCCCACTCACTTCTTTCGAGAGAAACTTCTTCTCTAGAAAGGATCCATCTTAGCAACGAATAATTTGCCTTCGGATCTGTGATAGAAGGTGTACCCAACTATTTCCTTTGGGTATTCTATGAAGATGCACTTCTCCGATTTGGGTTCGAGCTTATCAGGATGAAACTTTTTCACATAAGCATCGCAGCCCCAAACTTTAAGAAACGACAACTTGGGTTTCTTGCTAAACCACAGTTCATATGTTGTCGTCTCAACGGATTTAGATGGTGCCCTTTTAATGTGAATGCAGCTGTCTCTAATGCATAACCCCAAAACAATATTGGTAAATCAAGAAGAGACATCATAGATCGCACCATATCCAATAAAGTGCGGTTACGATGTTCGGACACACCATAACGTTGTGGTGTTCCGTGGCGTGAGTGTGAAACTATTCCACATTGTTTTAATTGAAGACCAAACTCAGAACTCAAATATTCGCTCCATGATCGATCGCAAGAACTTTATTTTCTTGCTACGATGATTTTCCACTTCACTCAAATTCTTTGAACCTTTCAACTATTTCGCACTTATGTTTCATCAAGTAGATATACCCATATCTGCTCAAATCATCTTGTGAAGGTCGGAAAATAATGATACTTGCCACGAGCCTTCATACTCATTGGTCCGCATACATCAAGATGTATTATTTCCAATAAGTCGGTAGCTCATTCCATTGTTCAAGAACGGAGTTTTAGTCATCTTGCCCAAAAGGCACGGTTCGCAAGCATCAAATGATTCATAACCAAGTGATTCCAAAATCCATCTTTATGGAGTTTCTTCATGCGCTTTACACCGATATGACCCAAACGGCAAGTGCCACAAATAAGTTGCACTATCATTATTAACTTTGCATCTTTTGGCCTCAATATTATGAATATGTGTGTCACTACGATCGAGATCCAACAAACTATTTTCATTGGGTGTATGACCATTGAAGGTTTTATTCATGTAAATGTAACAACAATTATTCTCTCGATTTTAAATGAATAACCGTATTGCAATAAACACGATCAAATAATATTCATGCTCAACGCAAACGCCAAATAACATTTATTTAGGTTTAACACTAATCCCGAAAGTATAGGAGTGTGCGATGATGATCATATCAATCTTGGAACTACTTCCAACACTCATCGTCACTTTCCTTCAACTAGTCTCTGCTTATTCTCAGAACTCCTGCTTCGAGTTACTAATCTTAGCAACCTAACAAGTATCAAATACTCAGGGCTACTATAAACACTAGTAAGGCACACATCAATCATCTCATATCAAATATACCCTTGTTCACTTTGCCATTCTTCTTATCCACCAAATATTCGTGGCATTTCCGCTTTTCAAAGATCATTTCCTTTGCAAAGGTAAACACTTAGTTTCGTGCTATGGTCCAGCTTTGGGCTTCTTCGCAGGAGTGACAACTTGCTTGTCTTTCCACTTGAAGTTCCCTTTCTTTCCCTTTGCCCTTCTCTTGAAACTAGTGGTCTTGTCAATCATCAACACTTGATGGTCTTTTCTTGATTTCTACCTTCGTCGATTTCAACATCACGAAGAGCTCGGGAATCGTTTTCGTCATCCCTTGCATACTATAGTTCATCACGAAGTTCTAGTAACTTGGTGATGGTGACTAGAGAATTCATCAATCACTATCTTATCTCGGAAGATTAACTCCCACTTGATTCAAGCAATTGAAGTACCTGCATAATCTGAGCACATGCTCACTAGTTGAGCGATTCTCCTCCATCTTTTAGCTTTAGAACTTGTTGGAGATTTCATATCTCTCAACTCGGTATTTGCTTGGAAATATTAACTTCAACTCTGGAACATCTCATATGGTCCATGACGCTCAAAACGCCTTTGAAGTCCCGATTCTAAGCCGCTTAAGCATGGTGCACTAAACTATCAAGTAGTCATCCTTTTGAGCTAGCCAAACGCTCATAACGCCCGTGATCCGCTCCTGCAATAGGTTTGTCACCTAGCGTGCATTAAGGACATAATTCTTCAGGCAAAGAATGAGGATAAACCTCGATCACGGATCCAATCCGCATCATTGCTACTAACATCTTTCAACACAATTTTCTAGGAACATATCAAAATAAACATATGAAAGCAACAACGCAAGCTATTGATCTACAACATAATTTGCAAAATACTACCAGACTAAGTTCATGATAAATTTAAGTTCATTTAATCATATTACTTAAGAACTCCCACTTAGACGTACATCTCTCTAGTCATCTAAGTGATCACGTGATCCAAATCAACCAAACCATGTCCGATCATCACGTGAGATGGAGTAGTTTCAATGGTGAACATCGCTATGTTGATCATATCTACTATATGATTCACGCCGACCTTTCGGTCTCCGTGTTCCGAGGCCATATCTCAGATATGCTAGGCTCGTCAAGTATAACTCGAGTATTCGCGTGTGCAACTGTTTTGCACCCGCTGTATTTGAACGTAGAGCCTATCACACCCGATCATCACGTGGTGTCTCAAAGACGAAGAACTTTCACAACGGTGCATACTCGGGAGAACACTTCTTGATAATTAGTGAGAGATCATCTTAAAATGCTACCGTCAAACAAAACATAATAAGATGTATAATGATAAACATTATATGCAATCAAAATATGTGACATGATATGGCCATGATCATCTTGCGCCTTTGATCTCCATCTCCAAAGTATCATCATGATCTCTATCGTCACCGCACGACACCATGATCTTCATCATCTTGATCTATATCAATGTGTCATCACATGGTCGTCTCACCAACTATTGCTCTTGCAACTATTGCTATCGCATAGCGATAAAGTAAAGCAATAATTTGGCACTTGCATCTTATGCAACAAAGAGACAACCATAGAGCTTCTGCCAGTCGCCGATAACTTCAACAAAACATGATCATCTCATATAACAACTTATATCTCATCACGTCTTGACCATATCACATCACAACATGCCCTGCAAAAACAAGTTAGACGTCCTCTACTTTGTTGTTGCAAATTTTACGTGGCTGCTACGGGCTTAGCAAGAACCGTTCTCACCTACGCATCAAAACCACAACGATAGTTTGTCAAATAGACTCCGTTTTAACCTTCGCAAGGACCGGGCGTAGCCACACTCGGTTCAACTAAAGTTGGAGAAACTGACACCCGCCAGCCACCTATGTGCAAAGCACGTCGGTAGAACCAGTCTCGCGTAAGCTTACGCGTAATGTCGGTCTGGGCCGCTTCATCCAACAATACCGCTGAACAAAGTATGACATGCTGGTAGGCAGTATGACTTATATCGTCCACAACTCACTTGTGTTCTACTCGTGCATATAACATCAACACATAAAACCTAGGCTCTGATACCACTGTTGGGGAACGTAGTAATTTCAAAAAAATTCCTACGCACACGCAAGATCATGGTGATGCATAGCAACGAGAGGGGAGAGTGTTGTCCACGTACCCTCGTAAACCGTAAGCGAAGCGCTATGGCAACGCTGTTGATGTAGTCGACGCCTTCACGATCCGACCGATCCAAGCACCGAACGACGGGCCTCCGAGTTCAAGACACGCTCAGCTCGATGACGATCTCCGCCTCCGATCCAGTGAGCTCCGGAGATGAGTTCCACAAGACGACGGCATGGTGACGATGATGATGTTCTACTGCACAGGCTTCGCCTAAACTCCGACGATATGACCGAGGTGGAATATGGTGGAGGGGGCACCGACACGGCTAAGGAACGATCGAGATCAACTTGTGTGTCCATGGGGTGCCCCCGCCTGTGATATAAAGGAGGGAGGGAGGAGGAGGCCGGCCCTATGAGGGCGCGCCATGGGGAGTCCTACTCCCACCGGAGTAGGATTCCCTTCCTAGTCCAACTAGGGGTCCTTCCATGTAGTAGGAGTAGGAGACTAGGAAGGGAAGAGAGAAGGAAGGAAGGAGGGGTGCGGCCTCCCTAGTCCAATTCGGACTAGGCCTTGGGGCGCGCGCCTGCCCTAGGCAGCCCTCTCTCTTCCCGCAGGCCCAATAAGGCCCAATACTTCTCCCGGCGAATTCTCAGAACTCTCCCAGACTCAAAAATACCGAATCACTCGAACCTTTCCGAACTCCGAATATAGTCGTCCAATATATCGATCTTTACGCCTCGACCATTTTGAGACTCCTCGTCATGTCCCCGATCTCATCCGGACTCTAACTCCTTCGGTACATCAAAACTCATAAACTCATAATATAACCGCATCGAAACCTTAAGCGCAGCGGATTCCTACGGGTTCGAGAACTATGTAGACATGACCTAGAACTATTCTTGGTCAATAACCAATAGCAGGACCTGGATGCCCATATTGGCTCCTACATATTCTACGAAGATCTTTATCGGTCAAACCGCATAACAACATACGTTGTTCCCTTTGTCATCGGTATGTTACTTGCCCGAGATTCGATCGTCGGTATCCAATACCTAGTTCAATCTCGTCACCGGCAAGTCTCTTTACTCGTTCTGTAATGCATCATCCCGTAACCAACTCATTGGTCACATTGCTTGCAAGATGTGCATTACCGAGAGGGCTCAGAGATACCTCTCCGACAATCGGAGTGACAAAACCTAATCTCGAAATACGCCAACTCAACATGTACCTTTGGAGACACCTGTAGTACTCCTTTATAATCACCCAGTTACGTTGTGATGTTTGGTAGTACCCAAAGTGTTCCTCCGATAAACGGGAATTGTATAATCTCATAGTTACAGGAACATGTATAAGTCATGAAGAAAGCAATAGCAACATACTAAACGATCAAGTGCTAAGCTAACGGAATGGGTCAAGTCAATCTCATCATTCTCCTAATGATGTGATCCCGTTAATCAAATGACAACTCTTTTGTCCATGGTTAGGAAACATAACCATCTTTGATAAACGAGCTAGTCAAATAGAGGCATACTAGTGACACTATGTTTGTCTATGTATTCACACATGTATTATGTTTCCGGTTAATACAATTCTAGCATGAATAATAAACATTTATCATGAAATAAGG
This sequence comes from Aegilops speltoides, assembly GCA_021437245.1. Lineage (NCBI taxonomy): Eukaryota > Viridiplantae > Streptophyta > Magnoliopsida > Poales > Poaceae > Aegilops > Aegilops speltoides. The sequence goes on from CM038147.1 coordinate 485,240,564, forward strand.
AAATAAATAATAACTTTATTATTGCCTCTAGGGCATATTTCCTTCAAAATAGAGTTGTGTGTGTTTGCAAGGATTGCTATTGATAAGAACATATTCTGTGAGTTGAGAGAAAGGGAAGAAGCATCATGTGGGTGAGTTTCTATGTAGAGGGCGGTTACTAGTGGAGCAGAAGAACATGATACTCCCTCTGTTCTTAAATATTTGTTTTTCTAGAGATTTCAACAAGTGACTATGTATAAAACAAAATGAGTGAATCTACACTCTAAAATATGTCTATATACATCTGTATGTGGTAGTCCATTTGAAATCTCTAGAAAGACAAATATTTAGGAAAGGAGGGAGTGTTAGAATACAACTTGTAACAGGATTAGGACTCCTACTCGGTTTGTAATAGGGTTAGGTCAGGTGCGGCTTGGCTCTTATATATACCTCTTGTACCGGCACAATATTGCATTAACAATTATTCAATACAATTCTACATGGTATCAGACTTTCGATCCTAGGGTATGGGTAACCCGCCAGCCCTGCCACCGCCGCCGCTGCCCGGCTACTTCGAGCGGCGCGACGCCATCGTCGCCACCAAGGTCGCCGCGGCCACGGCCTCCTCCTTCTCTACCTCTACTCTAGCTCTACCCCCAACAATACCCCCTTCCATCTCCTTCACCGACACCATCTCCGATATTAGCCCCTACATCCCTGCAACCCTAGACCTTGCTTCTCACAACTACTACCATTGGCGTCACCTCTTCGACGTCCACCTTGGGCGATGCAATCTCCGCTCTCATGTTGCCGATGACTCTCTTCCTCAACTTCATGATCCGCAATGGGTCAAGGATGATCTCGCAATTATCCAATGGATCTACATGCGGGTCTCCACAGAGATCTTCAATCTCGTCCACTGTGACGGTGCCTCCGCCACCGTTCTATGGGCGGCCCTTCGTCAGCTCTTCCAGGACAACGTCGACGCTCGCACCAACAATCTCCACACCGAGCTTCGGAATACGGTGCAAGGTGATTCACCAGTCGGCGTCTACTGCCAACGCCTCAAGGCAATCACGGATGAACTCCGTGAACTTGGTGACCCGATCGACGATCGCCAGCTCATCAACGTCCTCCTCGTCGATCTTAGCGAGCGGTTCGAGAAGCAGGCCTCCTTCATCCCTATGATGCGTCCGCGTCCCTCCTTCGCCGAGGTTCGCTCGATGATCCAATGGGCCGATCGTGCCCTTACTACGAAGGACTCTCGTCCTCAGGTCTTCACTGCTTCTCCTCACCCGCCCGCGTCGATGCCGCCACTGCCATCTCCACCAATAGCACCTCCTCAACCATCTGGCTGACGTCCAAGTCCTAACAACCGGGGTAAAAACCCTAGGCCATCGTAGTTCCGCACGATGCCCGCTCCTGCTCCGCCCCTGGCTCCACCAACTGCACCACCACCGCCCCCGGCTTCATCAACTACACCACCGCCGCCGCCCGGATGGCGCCCATCTCCTGATCCATGGACAGGGCTAGTCCAAGCGTGGCCTATGCCCTGGTCCGACCCTACGCCATATGGTGCCCCGCCTGCTTATACCAGTGGCTGGCAGCCCGGTGCTCACCCTCACACTGGCGAGCCCGTCCTCACGCCCCGACAGCCGATGGCCTCGTACCACGCTGCTCCCTCCTACGCACCATTGATCTACAATACCAGTCCTTACGCATCCTATTGCGCTCCATCGTCCCCCTACATGCAGCAGTACAATGATGGTGCCTCTGTCTTTACACCGAGTCGGCCCTACTGCCGACACCACCACACCAGCAAGCTCCCATGACTACACCAACCTCTACTTCGACTCCGAGCTGGGACCAAGCTGCTTTTCTACAAGCCATGAACAACTTTGCTGCACAAGGGAACTCAGGTACAGATTGGATTTTTGATTCTGGTGTTCTCGTCATATGTCTGCATCGAGTAATTTGCTTTCTTCTTGCACACCCTCGTCTTTTCCCTCTATTACTCTTGATGATGGATCTTCTATTCCTATTTACTATGTCGGTCAGGCTCAAATCCAATCCCCAACTATGCCTTTGCTTCTTCGTGATGTTCTTGTAGTTCCTGCTCTTATTAAAAATCTGATTTCTGTTTGCCAAATCACCACTGATAATCATGTTTCTGTTGAGTTTGACCCCTTTGGTTTGTTTGTGAAGGACTACCCGACCAAGGCCGAGATCGCTCAATTCAATAGCTTCGGTGATTTATATTCTCTCCATGGTGTTCCGATCGCTGCTCCTCCAACATCTATGGTGGCCTCTGTTGATCTGTGGCACCAACGTATCGGCCATCCCAATAAAAATGTGTTATCCACACTTCTTAGTGAATTTTCAATACCTAATAGAGATTCTCATAATTCTTCTATGTGTCAGTCATGTCAATTGGGCAAACATGTTCGCCTTCCCTTTAGTTCCTCTCAATCCTCTAGTACTTTTCCTTTTGAATTACTCCATTGTGATCTCTGGACATCATCAATAGATAGTGTATCTGGTTTTAAGTATTATCTCGTGATTCTTGATGATTTTACTCATTATGTTTGGACTTTTCCTTTACGCAACAAATATGGCGTTCATAATATATTCCTTAACTTTCAGCGCTATGTCTCGGTCCACTTTTTCCTCCCTATAAGATTCATACAATGTGATAATGACGTGAATTTGACAACCTTAAAAATCAAAATTTCTTTCTACAATATGGAATTCTCTTACGCTTCTCCTGTCCTTATACCTCCCCTCAAAACGGCAAAGCAAGCATTCTCTTCGTATTCTTAATGACATCATTCGCACTCTGCTTGTTCAATCTTCTATGCCTTTGCAGTTCTGGGCTGAGGCCCTCACATGGCCACATATTTGCTCAATATTCGCCCAGCCAAAGTTAACCCACAAACTACTCATTACTTCTCTTTATTTCTCTTTCATCCAAATTACTCCGATGGTCGCGTCTTCTGTTGTCTTTGTTTCTCAAACTCCTACTCCACTTCTCCTAACAAACTTTCCCTGCGCTCTAACCCGTGTGTCCATCTAGGTTTTTCTGACGAGCACAAGGGTTATCGTTGTCTAGATCTTGTTAGTGGTGGTCGTGTTCATGTGTCTCGTCATGTAACATTCACTGAAAACATTTTTCCCTTTTTCGAGCGTCGACAATTAGATCCCAACTCACCCACGCCGTCCACTAGTCCCTCTCGTCGCAATCATCTTCCCTTCTTTCACCCGTCAACCTATCCAGTGAAACCAGCCGAATCCTCTGCCGCGGTAGCGGATCCTGCCGTGACCACTTCTGTCATCACCTCTGTTCCGGCAGAGGAAAACCCATTACACTCTGTCGCGGCAGACCTCCTGCTGCCGCAGTCTTCATCGACATCTCCCGCGTCCGATTCCTCCACTGCGCCGGACGCATCCACCACATCTTCCCCCACCCCTCCTGCTCATGCTATTCCCGTTCCAGCTCTGACTAACGATCGTACCATGTGCACACGTGAAAAGTCCGGGTTTCGTTTACCTGCAAAAGATCGTCTCAATCTTCATGCATCTCTATCTCCTTCCTCTCTACCCAAATCTTACAAATCCGCTCTCCTAGATCCTAATTGGGGCGTAGCTATGAAAGATGAATATGATGCCCTTCCGCAGAATAACACGTGGCAATTAGTTCCTCGTACTTCCAATACAAATATCGTTTCGGGCAAATGGAAATTTAATTCTGATGGGAGTCTTGCATGTTATAAGGCTCGATGGGTCTGCCGTGGTTACTCTCAGCAACACGGCATCGATTGAATTTTTCTCCAGTTGTCAAGCCTAGCACTATTCGCACTGTCCTTAGCATCGTCGTCTCTTCTTCCTGGCCAATTCATCAGCTTGGTGTCAAAAATGATTTTCTTCATGGCTCTCTTCAAGAAGCAGTCTATTGTCAACAACCCCACCCCTTGCCTTCGAACATTCCTCCTATCCTAATCATGTTTGTCTTCTTCAAAAATCTCTTTATGGTCTTAAACAAGCACCACGTGCCTCGTTCCAACGCTTTTCTACTTATGCTCAAACCATCGGTTTTACCCCTTCCCGTTCTGACACTTCACTCTTCACCTTTCATCACAACAACAACACTGCTTACCTTCTTTTATATGTTGATGATATTATCCTCACAGCTTCCTGACAACAATTTCTAGATCATATTATCTCTCTTCTTTGCCATGAATTCTCTATGACAGATTTAGGTCTTCTTCACCACTTCTTAGGTATTGTTGTTATCCGTGACTCCTCTGGTCTTTTCTTGTCTCAACGTCAGTACACTCTGGATCTTCTTTCTTGTGCTGGTATGCTTCATTGTCAAACTTCCTGCACTTCGCTGATACAGTTCCAAACTCTCTGCCGACGGTGATCCTTTCTCTGATCCGTCTCTTTATCATAGTCTTACCGGTGCACTTCAGTATCTCACTCTCACTCGTCCTGAAATTTCTTATGCTATCCAACAAGCTTGTTTATACATGCATGATCCTCGTATCCACATTACAATCATGTCAAACGTATTCTTTGGTATTTCAAAGGCACACTAGACTTAGGTCTTCATATCAACAAATCCTCTCCCACCTCCTTGACAGCTTACTCTGATGCAGACTAGGCTGGTTGTCCAGATACTCGTAGGTCCACATCCGTATTTTGTGTTTTTCTTGGTAACAATTTGGTTTCTTGGTCTTCAAAAAGGCAGGTTACAGTCTCCCGCTCGTCTGCTGAAGTTGAGTACCGCGTTGTGGCTCATGCGGTTGCTGATACGGTTTGATTGCGCCAGTTGCTGTCGGAGTTGTACCGTCCTATTGAGCAAGCTACCATTGTTTACTGTGATAATATTTCAACTGTCTACATGTCAGGGAATCCGGTTCAACACAGTGGCATCAAGCATATTGAGATCGACATTCATTTTGTTCGGGAGAAGGTGGCTCTCGGTCAAGTTCGTGTTCTCCACATGCCTACTCCTGCTCAGTTTATTGATATCTTTACTAAAGGCCTGGCGACTACTTCGTTTCAAGACATTCGTTTTAGTCTCAGAGTCGTCGAGCCTACCGTTGACACTGCGGGGGATGTTAGAATACAACTTGTAATAGGATTAGGACTCCTACTCGGTTTGTAATAGGGCTAGGTCAGGTGCGGCTTAGCTCTTATATATACCACTTGTACCGGCACAATATTGCGTTAGCAATTACTAGCAAAAGAGCCCGTGCGTTGCAACGGGAGAGAAAACATAACACACGCTCTTAACTCAACAACCATCACTCAAGACCACAATAGGTCCACCTTCTTTATTTTTGCGAGGCATCATATTTGTGTTGCCGCTTATCCTCCTTCTCACCCTCGCCGGCGATGGTCTCGGTGTTCACACAAAACAAAACAAAAACATGTTTAAATATGGTTAATCCTAAGGCGTCTCTCTCTCCCTCCCTCTCTCTCTCGCTATCTCTCACTCCCGCGATGAGAAATCTATTATTTTCCTCTGTGACATTTTTCAGAGGTATGCATGTGTAGTTAGCGATATTTTCTTTTCCCTATATGCTTATAGTGGGGTGTTTATTTGCAATCCGGATCGCCGCCGGTATGAAAAAATGGATCTTGCGCTATAAATTATAAGTTTGCTTCCAAAACAATATTTTAAAAATATTTAAAGGTAAAAATAACAACATATTTAGATTCCACACATTTTTCTAATAAAATTTCATATATATATATATATATGTTAAAGTCGAAGCTACGGTTTAAAAGTTACGGATACTTTAGAAAATCATTTGTTTGACTTAAATATATTCCAAAATAATATTTAAAATACTTAACAGGTAAAAATAATCTCATATTCATATTCTACATATTTTTTAATCAAATTTCATATATAACATGTTTAAATCGGAGTTACGGTTTAAAAGATATGGATGATTCAAAAAGCATTTGTTTGACTTAGATATGATCTGCGGATGAATTACCTAAAACATCATGGAGGTTTTCGAAAAATGTAAAATAACGGTTCGGGTGTGACTTAAACCCGGACCGCGGATTGATTTCATCCAAACACAGGGACTTTTCTGAAAAATTTCATGACCGACGACCGAAACCCAATTTGCTTTATTATATTATTAGGTAAATATTCAATCACTGTTGCAGATAATTTATCTAACAGGAATTTTTTTTAACTTTTTGAAGCATGTTCACGCTTCATATGATAATGAAATTTAAGCGTACACCAATGCCCATGAAATTTACTTTATATGATGTACTTGGCAACAATGGCAATGGAGCATCATCTTCTAGCGTAAACATCAAACCATGGCAGTCCGGACAAACAAAGAACGTCGCAATTGTTTGCAAAGCGACATTTAGCAGCAGCCAGATCTAGCAACCGTTCACTAAAAAGTAGCAGTGGCAATCCTCACCGAGAGCTCCTTTTGACCAGTGTGTGCCTCTTCTCCACACATCACCATCCCTCCTCCTCCCGTGACCTTTTATCCACCACCCACGCCATCATCCTCTTCTCCATCCAAACCCACGAGCTGCCCCGCCTCAACTCGTTCCAACCTACGGCGGTCGTGCTCCATCCCCATGCCACGACGTCCCTCGTGTTCCAAACCCACACCCACAGCTCTTCCTCTACCTCGACTGTTGCAGGCGATTCTGCAAAGACGCCCCTGCTCCCCCGCCTCGCCGTGTTCCACCGCACCCATGGCTCCGCTCTTCTTCGATCACAAGGCAGGGCGATAACGCCGCGATCCTCATTGACGCCACACGTCGCGAGCAACCACACCGCCGTCCTCTCGCATCTCTCCTCCTCCTTCCCTCGGTCCTCTCTCTCTCTCCTGCGCCTCACTTCCCTCGCCTCGTCCTCTCCTTCCCTCCGTCTCTCTCTCTGATCTCTCTTTCTCTTAATTATTCCTCTCTCTCTGGTTCGCCGCATACCTACAGGAGCTTGCCGCCGTCAGAAACCTCCTTGCACCATAGGGAATGAAACCGTCGACATGCCGGAGATCACGCCGCCGCCGTCGCCTTGCCCCCCCTGCCTGCATCGCGGTGTGGGAGGATGGGGCGTGGCGGCGGAGGCAACCCTAACGCCAGGGCGTCTCGTGCTATCGTGGGGAAGACAGAGGGCTTGCCGAATCGTGTTTTTATCAGGGCCGAAGCGCACGGCCGGGCATCGTTCGATGCACATGACGTTGTGTGGTTCCTACGATTAGTACCACATCGAGTATATATGATTTAAATACAAAGTGAAAGCGTAAACTTGCAAGAAGAAGCGTATTGTGACGGTGAACCCGAAGACCCAATCCGTGCTTTATTATTAGGGAGAGATTCAATACAATTCTACAGAGAGTACAAAAGAAAGAGGATGCAGCCAAATAATTTGTCGATCACAACTGATTGGAGAGCAAACATTCGCCCCGGTGGCGATCGCCTCGGAACTGTCACCCAGCTGCAGTAGCTAGGCGGGCTGGTTGACCCTACGCTACCGCACAACAAGCAAAGAACCGCTGCAACCTTGATCACCAAGACAACCATGACCCAGGCACCGTCACGGCCACAAGGAGACGGCAGACGACCACGGCGAGTGCCTGCATGATTCGACCGCCCTCCTCCGGGTCCGTGTTCTTGTCCCCGTCGAGTAATTCCGATTCCTTGTCATGGTTTCTTTTTTCTGAACGTGGGAGGAACTGTTTGTCCTCGTGATTTGGTCCTCAATTGCCCAGCCACTTCTCCTACTTCGGCCCAGATTAGCGGGTGTTCGTCGACCCTTTTAGGTTTTTTCTAAATCCTAAAAAGTGGTCGAGTGCTCGTTTGCTCGCGCGAGCACACGCTCTCGCGCGCCGTCGGATCCAAATCAGGGGCGCCAGGTGCCACACGGTCGGATTTCTGAAACCACCCAACCTACCTCCTCTTCCTCAGTCTCCCGAGTCCGGCCGCCTCTTCCTCTCTCTCGCTCCTCTTCTCCAGATGCGGCGCGCCCATCTCCCGACGTGCCGCCCCCGCCCCAGCCTCTCTTCTCAGCCATCGCACCCACCATATCCTCCCTCTCCTCACCCTCTACGTGGGGCTTCCAGATCGATCAGGTGAGGCGGCGGCGCTCCCAGATCCACGGGCGCCACCCTAGCTCGTCGTTGGGGCTGACGACCACGTCCTCGGCTTCCCCGCCAACCCCTCGCAAGGTGCCTCTCCATGCCGCATCCGTGGCATGCGGGGCGCAGTTCGGATGGGTGCAGGAGCTCTCCATCTCCGGATGCACTTGTTGGTCTGCTCCCCGCCGTACACCATCTCTCTGGCAGGGCAGAGGCGGACGAACCTCACGGCCATCAGCATCGACCGGAGCCGCGTGCTTAATGTGCGATGTGCACATGCGTAAGTTGATCCATCTGTGTTGTGCATGGTTGATGTGTGCTTGACGCGCGTGTGTGCTTCTAGATTGCCGCTTACATATTACTAGAGAGAGAGATGCTGACCTTGACGTGTTGGCACTTTTTTATCTATGAATATTTTTCCCTCTGAATCAGATTTGCATACATACTAGTAGGTGCCATGTGGATTTATCAGTCTGTGTAGGCATGGTAAAAGATGGTCTGAAGATAGTTGTACAACTTTGTCCTTGATTAGGATAATTCAGTTTGTCCATTTCATAACATCTGCCGCTAGTAAAAAATGTGGAAGCTAAAAAACCAAATGAAGTTCAGTCCTATCTTTTACCTCTGAGAAGATACTAATTTTCTAAACTGTGAATAAACTTCAGGTAGTATATATTACAATAGTGCATAAAATCTTTAGTTCCCTATTGTTTCAGGTTTTATTCTTCTCGATGTTGTTATTGATTGTTGGCACAAGCAAAAAGGGACAATCAGAAGGGACCCTCCGTGGCTAATCATGAGCATGGTTCATCTCCAGCCATTGAACAACATCGAACAGAGGTGCGCGGGAAAAGAGGGAGTCTCTGAACATAATTCCGCACACTGCTTCTTGTTTCTATCATGTCCTTCTTTTTCTTTTTTCTATTTTTTTCTATGGGCACAAAGCAGCCTGCCTATAATTGGGTACAGGCAACAAAGAGGCACAAAGGAAACCATATTCTGTGGGAAGCATCCCGAGGATTATACTATAACTCACCTAACATTTGTTACTTAATTGCTTGATATGGTCCCGAATTTGCCTAAATGGGCGTCAGATTTGTTACTTAGGATGCCTGATATGGTTCCAGGACTTTTTTTGCTAGTTGTTTCAGCTAGTGCCCTGAAAGCTTTCACACAAGTGCCAAATTGTATGAAACTCAATCCTAGTGGCTTTTAGTTTTGCCAAAAGTTGCCCAACAATCTGTAGGTAGTTGTCTCAAATAACACATGAACCTTGCTCTTCTGTTATCTTCCTTCACATCTCATCATAATTTGGGGGGTAATTGTATACTTGAATTTTGAATGTGACAACGGATTATCATTGTTATTTTTTATCTCTTTTTTACTACATTGGTTTTTTCGATCGGGGGACCGGGTAGCTGCTTGTTTTTAACAGCCACATTCTTTCTTTTTTCAGGCACCTTACACACATATTTCAAAGTCCATGAACACACGCACACTTATTCACTAGTACTAAAAATCAGCGATTAGGCAAGTCCACACTACTTGACTATGCAACTTACACATAGAACAAGCTAGTGGAACAAAAAATGGTAGGCCACACACAAATGTTAGGCCAAGACCTTTGGGGGGTGGGGGAGGGGGTGGGGGGCTGTGTGTCAGGCAAATCATACATGCTGAACAAGCAAGCCACATTCAAATGTCAATCAAGTCACATACTCAACACTAGCAAAGTCACATTCAAGTGTCAAGCAAGTCACACACTCAACACTAGCAACTCACATTCAAATGTTTTGCTTACAACTACAACTAGCAGTATCAAAGAACAGTACTTCCTTTTGTGTTCTTGTGCGGGTTTGGTCCATTGTCGTGTTGGTTGACGATGCACCCAACACTAGTATCTTCAGTATATAACCTTAAAAAACTTGCTTACTACTAACTGGCCATGCCTAATAGCTATTTGGTTGCGGAGTGTTGGAGTTTTGTTTATGCCACGCATTCCCGATGTGTTTTTTGCAGGCCCATTGACAAAACACTCAAACAAAATGGAGTCAACCTTTTCAACAAATACTATGGGTAAAACCCCACAACTTGCCTGCACCTACTACGTATCTTGCTTACTTTCCTTAACATGACTTGCCTTTTGATCTCTTTTTCTTGTTACCTACTTTTTTTCTCCGAAACCAAGGATTCATGCAAAGTTCAGAGTTGAAGAACAAACAAACGCCCAACAAAGAAGCTCCACCGCTCACTTTTCTAGGTATGCTTCACACACACCAAATTTGTTGCGACCAACTTGTTTTTGTGAATGCCTTTTTCCAAAGAATTTGCACGTTACAAGCAAAAGGCAAAGCAAAAAACATCTGTTATTGTCTATCCATGGGGGTCGGTTGCAACATAGATGTGATTTTTTACCCACTGAGTGCACTGCTTTTGCCCAAAAAGCCTATAGCAATTGCTTTTATTTTGTTGTTTTGCTCTAAAACTTGCCTGGAAAAGAACATCAGTAGTTGTTTGACTCTTTGTGTTTTTTATTGCAAATCAAGTCAGCTTGCGTAAAAACACAAAAGTTTTGCTTGTTGATTCCATTGAATTTGCCCAAAATAACACAAATGCCACTTGCCTATATTTTTTGTTCTAGACAGATGCAACCTGATATACAAGGAAGGATCATCATTCATTACAAGACAACATTTAGGCTTCATGATGTTATCCAAACAACATTCTTTTGAACTGTGTGTTTTCAAAGCCAATATTGTGCAACACAAGTTCTTTGTCTAGATAGAAAAGTCATGATGAGTCACACAGAAATGTTTCCAAATGTTTTTTGCTTGTTGGGCTAGTATTTTGAGTAGGACTTGCTTGACATTTGAATGCGACTTGCTAGTGTTGAGAATGTGGCTTGCATGTTTTTTGGCGAACTGCGACTTTGGATGTTTCTATGTGTGATTTACTAGACCCCCCACACACACTCACACTTGAAGTTTGTTTAGGCAAATTATTTCTAAGTTTTTTCCAAACAAACCAACCTATAACTTTTGTCTCATTGTACACAATTTTTAAAAATGAACACAAGGTTTTTTTGTCGCAAGTCAGAGTGCAATACATAGTGCATTTGCAGCTAGTGTTGGGTATGGCTTGCTTGACATTTGAATGTGACTTGCTAGTTTTAAGCATGTGACTTTCCTGTTGTTTAGGACATCAGTGCTTGCTGTATAATGTCGCAAGAATCACATTGAGTAAGAAGCTGCGGATTGTACTTTAGACCGAGAAAGTCAGCAGCCAAAAAACATGCTTTCTTCTAGTCATTCTATAACCTGTTTGCGCATTGAGTTCTAGCCAAAAAACATACTTTCTTCTACTCAATGATTTCTACACTAACTTGCCTAATAATGTCAAGAAGTTGCCTACAATGATTTTTTGGCATATGATTTACAGCAACCAGCAAGCGGAGGGGAAGAGAGAGATGTCGGAGTATCGTCGACCAGCAAGCAAAGCAAGAGGAAGAGCCAATGGGGGCAGCGCCATCCATGCACCACAACCACCTAGCGGGGTGGAGATAGATCTGGGAAAGCAGTGTCTCGAGTGGTCGGTGAACTAGGCCGCAAATCATTGATAAGTATCTCGAAATCAACCCCCTAAGCATGCATTTTTATACTCAATCTACAACTCTATCTCATAGAGGCGGAATAGGGAGGTTGAAGAGGGGTGTGGGGGTCCCATGTTTATGGGCAAATCGATGATTTTGAGCGCGGGGGTGTTTGCGACTAGGGGATGTGGGGGCTGGAATCGTCTATGATTTCAACCGAAAGTTTTTTAAACTTGCGCAACATATGATAGTTAGTTGCTAGAGATGCTGGCGTAAGTCGCCCAAAGATCCGGCCTCGATATGGTGGTGCTGGAATCATCGATGATCTGAGCCAAAATTGTCCAAAACTTGCCGAACGCATTATAGGTAGTTGCTACAGATGTTGGTATAAGTTTCCCAGAGATCCGCTCCTAATATGTGGGGGCTTGAATCATCTATGACTTGAGCCAAATGTGTCCAAAACTTGCCAACGCATGCTAGTTAGTTTCTAGAGATGATGGCCTCAGCTTCCCAAAGATCCGCTCCCGAGAGCGCTGGAATCGTCTGTGACTTGAGCCGAAAATGTCCAGAACTCGCCCAACGCATGATAGGTAGTTGCTAGAGATGCTGGCGTGAGTTGCCCAAAGAACTGCTCCCGAGAGTGATGGAATTGTCTATGACTTGAGCCGAAAGTGTCTAAAACTTGCCCAACACGTGATAGTTAGTTGCTAGATATGCTGGCATGAGTTGCCCAAAGCTCCACTGCCGAGATGCGGGGGCTGGAATCGTCAATGATTTGAGCCGAAAGTGTCCAAAACTTGCCCAATGCATGGTAGGTAGTCGCTAGAGATGCTTGTGTGAGTTGCCCAAAGATCCACTCCCGAGAGCGCTGAGTTTTATTTCGCCCAAAACTTTCCTAACGCATGATAGTTGCTTCTTTTCAAATAGTAGGACAAATAGTAGGGAGTTGCTTCTTTTCAAATAGTAGGACAAATATTAGGGAGTTGCTTCTTTTCAAATAGTAGGGCAAATAGTTTCTTTGATTTTTTTCTTGCATTTTTGTAGCTATAGAATAAAAATTGTTCCTAAATTTGTTGGAGAAAGTTTAATCGTATTTAAATTGAACAAGCTTCTTTACATTTTTGCATAGACAAAGTTGCTGATAGCACACAAGATAGTTGCTTTAAACCAGTATGCTCGTTGTTAGGCATGGGATACATGTGCGGGGAGGATGCATGACTTATGTTGCTTGCATAAACTGTGTATTTTCATATCTGCATGAAAAAAGTTGCTAACAACACATGCCATAGTTGCTTCAAAATATGAGCTACCTGTGATGGAACAGGTACAACCGGGAAACATGATGGAACTGATGATTTCAAGAAGGCTCTACTGATAGTTGTCTAAGATGGGCACATGAGTTGCACAACCCAAGTCTAAAGTTGTTGATCATGCTTTCTTTAGTTATGTGAATATATTCTGGACAATTTTTTGTGTGTTTCCTTGGCCCCAGCTTGTGCAGTTTATGCAAAGTTATTTTGTTGCGTGATCAAAACACAAGATTTGCCTACTGAATGTACTGGAATTGCAGAAGAACACCCCAAAACTTTGTAATCTTTTTGCGTGCAACTCGAGCTCATAACAATTTCAGAGTTGCTGCCCTTTCTATTCAATAGCCCGACAAGGTTTTTGTGGGTTTTTCTCTTTTTTACAGAAAGCAACATAATAGAAGAGGGGTTGCATGCACAAACAACACAAAACCCACTAGCTGCACAAAATCTAGGACCAAAATCATTGGCCTTGCCTTTTCTCAACCAAAAAGCCCTGAAGAAGTGGGGAGAGATTGGATAGCGTGACCAGGAAGGACAAAGTACACAGGCAAGGGAGAAAGGGCTGGTCACCATTCTGAATGGGGCGTGGGTTGGGCTGGACGTGCCACACGGTCCCAAGGCCTGTCTGTCATGCAGAAGGAGGCGAAGAGCATCACGGGATGTGCTCATGGGATGCTGAGACTAGATGGGAATGCGGGATTCCTTTTTCGGCAGGTTGAGCTGGCGTGGGGCGTCCGTTTCCCAATATAGAAGGTCTGCTCGGGAGCCCCAACCAGCACCCGGGCGCTGCGTAGCCTCGTCCTAGGTTTTTTTGTTCCTTTTGCCTTTTTATTGTATAATAAAATATATTTTTATTTTTCGTCATAAATTTTTGTAGTTCTTTTGGGTTTCATAATTAGAATAATTATTATGAATCTATTTAAGAAAATGGTCAAGCAATTTTTACCGGTCTACACATTTTTTTAGAAAAGGAGGATGACCCCCGGCCTCTGCATCTGGACGATGCATACGGCCACTTTATTAATTATTCTCACAAGACCTTGCAAAATCAATACAACAGTAAGACTAAAACCGTCGTCTAAGCAACAAACTGTTGCCACACCTATCCGATTGATAAAGGGACGCAGATAGCTCGGCCTAATACCAAATGACATCGCAGCCAAGCCTAACATCTAAGACACGAGACCCCAACCTAGCCACTTGCCGTGTCCGGGGCACACATCGTCCGGCGTGCTCTCGAGGCCGCCGCCGCCAACCGCCACCGCTCCATCTTCGAATCAGATCGATGCATCAACCTTGCTCGGTCCAAATTATCGTCGACGCCATCACGGCACCCAACCAAGACTCCTTCCTGCAAGCAACAGCAGCTAAACACATCGCGGTCGCCATCGATACACCTCGGCGCCATGTCGCCAAGTATCACCAAATGACACGCCTTGAACTCCTTGGAGGATCATTGTCGTAGCACTCGCCGACCAGCGTGACTAAGCGTAGCACCCGTCGGTCGTGCATGACTTGACGTCTCCACCGAAGCTCCGTGCAAGACGAAGCCGCTCCACCTCCCGCCTCGACTTCCAAATACTACTCCACCAACAATGCTCCTAAGGGAGAAACGACACGCGCAGCCGCCATCGTCCGATCCGGAACACCGATCCTAGGGTTTCCCAGAGCAAAGACGAGTGGGTCGACGGTAGTTACACGACGATGCCTTCATCAAGGTAACGGCGTAGAATGCCGCCATCGCCTGCCGTCGGCTCGGTTTTCACCGGCAACCATGTCTCCCCAACTCGCAGTCGGGACTAGATGATGGATCTCGAGATCCGATGACCAAGCTTCTGGCCGGCCACCGCTGACGAAGAAGATGACCACCACCACTGGCTACACCGGCCAGAACAGATCTGCCATGAGTGCCGCCAAGCAGTCCATGAGGCTCTCAACGCCGCCGCCGATCTAAAGCCAGATGACATGCCGCCGAAGACCGCATCATCGCCGCCGCCGATCCAGCTAACCGCCAGCAGCAATGCCGTCTGTGGCTGCGGTAGCGTGGCCGACCGCCGCCGCTGTCGAAGCCAATGCAGTCGCTTCTAGATCGGCCGCACCTCCAAGCATGTTGGGGTCCCGCCACCCCTGAGATGCGGGAGGGAGGAAGAGCCCCCGCCACCACCGTCGGCCTCCGGGCGCAAGCCGGGGGCGTCCTCCGGCGGCGGCGGGAGGAGGGAAGGAGGATGGGCTAGGCCCCGACAACGGCTAGGGTTGGGGAGCCCGAGTCGCCCGAGCAGGGTGCGACCCGAGCCGTCCCTCGTCAGACACATGACCCGCTTACCGATCTACACATAGTACAATACTTGTTTTGATAGTATAATTTTTTTTCTATTAAAAACAAATTAAATTTAATATAACTAAGTTTCTCATCGCTTCTATAAAACATTTTGGCCAGTGACATGAACACTTCTTAAAATACATTAACTCATTTCATGGATAGTAGAATATGCACTAACACACATATTGGAAAAGTTATTTGATGAATTGTCTGATTTTAGCCTTACACATCCGACTGCGATCGCATGACTGTGATATGTGTGAACCTGGGACAGTTTTGACACTTTTATTGGGGGTGCGATTGATTTGGTGGTGGAGAAGGGGGGCATGGGTAACTAGGGTGTTGACCATGATTTCCACCACGCGGGGTATAGTTTTCCATGACATGGTAGGCCCAGGGTGCACTGTAGGTACAATATCTTCAACCAAAAAATAGATGTCGATCGAAGCTTAAACCAACATGATGAGTACCAATAGCTATACTAGCCAACTAGACTACCACCTGATTGGTACATCTGAACAAAAATCTTATTTGTATCAAGGAAACCTTGCCATGGTTTGGGCATTGACTAGCATGGTCAGAACTAGTCCTGGCCATCTCAGGCCCGGCCCTGTCGGCCCACCCAGGCCCGGCCCTAAAATCCAGGGCCTAGGCCTGATGGGCTTGCCCATGGGCTGGGCTTGGGCCTGAGTTTTGAGCCCATCGGTAGGGCCTGGACGGGCTTGGGCTTGGCATATTGGCATTTTAAGGAAGAGGCCCGGCCCATGGCCCTAAGCCCTAAGGGCTTTTTAGGGCTTTTTACCAGATGGGCCAGCCTTGGGCTTGAAAAGTAGGCCCAGTGATAGGGCTTGGGAGGGCCTGGGCCTCAGTTTTTTGCCATGGGCTTTTTTAGGCCCGGCCCGGCCCATGGCAAGATATAGTCAGAACGAATTGGTTCACCTATTTTTGTTCTCACACCAGTTCACTGGCCCTTTTTTCATTTACTCAGTTTTCGATTTCCTGATTCTTTTTCCACATGGGGACCCACACCAGTTAACCAACTGTTTTTCTTCACTCAGTCGGTTTTTCGGTGTCTTGTTTTTTCCTTGATGGGGTTTTTTATTCCCATGCATATTGAATACACTAGCGGGGTGTGTCGGAATCGGAGCTCCGCAAACCCAAACAAGGTTCGAACTCTGGGGCGTGCCCGAAGAACTCCGCTCAGGCTACAGCTCGCTACTCACCGCCCACGGCCTTGCTCTGTCGTGCTCGAGCGAGAGGGAAGAAGAGATGGACACAAGTTTTATCCAGGTTCGGGCCACCTTGCGGTGTAAAACCCTACTCTTGCTTTGTGGTGGATTGCCTCGCGAGAAGGATGAGTATGAACTAGTACAAGGGTGAGCTACCTCGCGAGGACTCGAGGGGTGAATGGAACCGATCTCTGCTCTACGGTGGAGGCTAACCTATATTTATACTGGCCCGGTCCTCTTCCCTCAGATGCTCTAGGTGGGAAGGGATGACACAATGACCAGATTCGAAGGGGGTCATGAGTACACCCTATCCTGACTAAAGGTGGTCTTCGCCTGCAAAGCTTCTGGTCATGACGTGCTGGTGGGCTCGGTGATGACCTCCGTCCTACCGAGCCCGTGGTCTTGGTCTTGTTGCACCGAAGAGGTAAGCTTTGGAGATTCCTCGGGAACCCGTGTGCTGGCTTGGTCCCTCTAGCACCAAAGAGGAAACTATTCTGTACTGCGCCCGTTGGAACCCTGCTAGCTCCAGTCGTCATGGCTCACGTCAGCACGCGCCTCATGAGGCGGGGTGCGAGCCTAGATATGTCCTCTCCTCCAGAGGCAGCCTCGGGAGACCTTGATGTAGTTCGCCTCGCGAGGTCGGGGGCCTCACGAGGGTCTTGTTCACGAAGTCTTGGAGCTGGGGCGTGCCGGGCCGCTAGTGAAGCCGTGCGCTGGGTCGTAGGCAGACGGGTCTGTGTGTTGGGGAACGTAGTAATTTCAAATAAATTCCTACGCACACGCAAGATCATGGTGGTGCATAGCAATGAGAGGGGAGAGTGTTGTCCATGTACCCTCGTAGACCGTAAGCGGAAGCGTTATGACAACGCGGTTGATGTAGTCGTACGTCTTCACGATCCGACCGATCCAAGCACCGAACGTACGGCACCTCTGAGTTCAGCACACGTTCAGCTCAATGACGATCCCCGGAATCTGATCCAGCAAGGTGTCGAGGATGAGTTCCGTCAGCACGACGGCGTGGTGATGATGATGATGTTCTACCGATGCAGGGCTTCGCCTAAGCATCGCAACGATATGACCGAGGTGGAATATGGTGGAGGGGGGCACCACACACGGCTACGGAACGATCACGAAGATCAACTTGTGTGTCTAGAGGTGCCCCCCTCCTCCGTATATAAAAAGGGGGGAGGAGGAGGGGGCCGGCCAAGGGGGTGGCGCGCCCTAGGAGGGGGAAACCTACTCCAAGTAGGTTTGCCCCTCCCTTTCCTAGTCCAAGAGGGAGGGGGAAGGAAGGAGTGGGAGAGGGGAAAGGCAAGGGGGGTGCCGCCCCCCCTCCTTTTCATATTCGGACTCAAGGGGAGGGGGCGCGCGTCTTGCCCTGGCCGGCCCCTCTCTCTCCACTAGGGCCCAACAAGGCCCATTAGTTCCCGGGGGGGTTCCGGTAACCTCCGGCACTCCAGTTTTCTCCGAAATCACCCGAAACACTTCCGGTGTCCGAATATAGTCATCCAATATATCAATCTTTCTCGGCCATTTCGAGACTCCTCGTCATGTCCGTGATCACATCCGGGACTTCGAACAATCTTCGGTACATCAAAACTTATAAACTCATAATAAAATTGTCATCGTAACGTTAAGCGTGCGGACCCTACGGGTTCGAGAACTATGTAGACATGACCTAGAACTGTTCCCGGTCAATAACCAATAGCGGAACCTGGATGCTCATATTGGCTCCTACATATTCTACGAAGATCTTTATCGGTCAAACTGCATAACAACATACATTGTTCCCTTTGTCATCCGTATGTTACTTGCCCGAGATTCGATCGTCGGTATCCAATACCTAGTTCAATCTCGTTACCAGCAAGTCTCTTTACTCGTTACGTAATGCATCATTCCGTAACTAACTCATTAGCTACATTGCTTGCAAGGCTTATAGTGATGTGCATTACCGAGAGGGCCCAGAGATACCTCTCCGACAATCGGAGTGACAAATCCTAATCTCGAAATACGCCAACCCAACATGTACCTTCGGAGACACCTATAGAGCTCCTTTATAATCACCCGCTTCGCCAGACGCTTTGGTAGCACACAAAGTGTTCCTCCGGTAAACGGGAGTTGCATAATCTCATAGTTGTAGGGCTTTGTATAAGTCATGAAGAAAGCAATAGCAACATACTAAATGATCAAGTGCTAGGCTAACGGAATGGGTCAAGTCAATCACATCATTCTCCTAATGATGTGATCCCATTAATCAAATGACAACACACGTCTATGGCTAGGAAACATAACCATCTTTGATTAATGAGCTAGTCAAGTAGAGGCATACTAGTGACATTATGTTTGTCTATGTATTCACACATGTATCATGTTTCCGGTTAATACAATTCTAGCATGAATAATAAACATTTATCATGAAATGAGGAAATAAATAATAACTTTATTATTGCCTCTAGGGCATATTTCCTTCAGTCTCCCACTTGCACTAGAGTCAATAATCTAGATTACACAGTAATGATTCTAACACCCATGGAGTCTTGGTGCTGATCATGTTTTGCTCGTGGAAGAGGCTTAGTCAATAGGTCTGCAACATTCAGATCCGTATGTATCTTGCAAATCTCTATGTCTCCCACCTGTACTTGGTCCCGGATGGAATTGAAGCGTGTCTTGATGTGCTTGGTCCTCTTGTGAAATCTGGATTCCTTTGCCAAGGCAATTGCACCTGTATTGTCACAGAAGATTTTCATTGGTCCCGATGCACTAGGTATGACACCTAGATCGGAAATGAACTCCTTCATCCAGACACCTTCATTTGCTGCTTCGGAAGCAGCTATGTACTCCGCTTCGCATGTAGATCTCGCCACGACGCTTTGTTTAGAACTGCACCAACTTATAGCTCCACCGTTTAATAAAAACACGTATCTGGTTCGCGATTTAGAATCGTCCGGATCAGTGTCAAAGCTTGCATCGACGTAACCATTTACGACTAGCTCTTTGTCACCTCCATAAACGAGAAACATATCCTTAGTCCTTTTCGTATTTCAGATGTTCTTGATCGCTGTCCATGATCCACTCTGGATTACTTTGGTACCTACCTGCCAAGCTTATTGCTAAGCATCGTCGCTTACGGTACACAACATCGCATACATGATAGAGCCTATGGCTAAAGCATAGGGAACATTTTTCATTTTCTCTCTATCTTCTGCTGTGGTCGGGCATTGAGTTTGACTCAACTTCACACCTTGTAACACAGGTAAGAACCCTTTCTTTGCTTGCTCCATTTTGAACCTTTTCAAAACTTTATCAAGGTATGTGCTTTGTGAAAGTCCAATCAAGCGTCTTGATCTATCTCTATAGATCTTGATGCCCAATATGTAAGCAGCTTCACCGAGGTCTTTCATCGAAAGTTTTTATTCAAGTATCCCTTTATGCTATCCAGAAATTCTATATCATTTCCGATTAACAATATGTCATCTACATATAATATCAGAAATGCTACAGAGCTCCCACTCACTTTCTTGTAAATACAGGCTTCTCCAAAAGTCTGTATAAAACCATATGCTTTGATCACACTATCAAAGCGTTTATTCCAACTCCGAGATGCTTGCACCAGTCCATAAATGGATCGCTGGAGCTTGCACACTTTGTTAGCACCTTTCTGATCAACAAAACATTCTGGTTGCATCATATACAACTCTTCTTCCAGAAATCCATTCAGGAATGCAGTTTTGACATCCATTTCCCAAATTTCATAATCATAAAATGCAGCAATTGCTAACATGATTCGGACAGACTTAAGCATCGCTACGAGTGAGAAAGTCTCGTCGTAGTCAACCCCTTGAACTTGTCGAAAACCTTTCACAACAAGTCGAGCTTTATAGACAGTTACATTACCATCAGCGTCAGTCTTCTTCTTAAAGATCCATTTATTCTCAATGGCTTGCCGATCATCGAACAAGTCAACCAAAGTCCATACTTTGTTCTCATACATGGATCCCATCTCAGATTTCATGGCTTCTAGCCATTTTATGAACACTGGCTCATCATCGCTTCCTCATAATTCGTAGGTTCGCCATGGTCAAGTAACATGACTTCCAGAATAGGATTACCGTCACTCTGGTGCAGATCTTACTCTGGTAGACCTACGAGGTTCAGTAGAAATTTGATCTGAAGTTTCATGATCAATATCATTAGCTTCCTCACTAATTGGTGTAGTTGTCATAGGAACCGGTTCTTGTGATGGACTACTTTCCAATAAGGGAGCAGGTATAGTTACCTCATTAAGTTTTACTTTCCTCCCACTCACTTCTTTCGAGAGAAACTCCTTCTCTAGAAAGGATCCGAATTTAGCAACGAATATCTTGCCCTCAGATCAGTGATAGAAGGTGTACCCAATAGTCTCTTTTGGGTATCCTATAAAGACACATTTCTCTGATTTGGGTTCGAGCTTATCTGGTTGAAGTTTCTTCACATAAGCATCGCAGCCCCAAACTTTAAGAAACGACAACTTTGGTTTCTTGCCAAACCACAGTTCATAAGGCGTCATCTCAACGGATTTTGATGGTGCCCTATTTAACGTGAATGCGACCGTCTCTAAAGCATAACCCCAAAACGATAGCATTAAATCAGTAAGAGACATCATAGATCGCACCATATCTAGTAAAGTACGATTACGACGTTCGGACACACCATTTCGTTGTGGTGTTCCGGGTGGCGTGAGTTGCGAAACTATTCCGCATTGCTTCAAATGTAAACCAAACTCGTAACTCAAATATTCTCCTCCATGATCAGATCGTAGAAATTTTATTTTCTTGTTACGATGATTTTCCACTTCACTCAGAAATTCTTTGAACTTTTCAAATGTTTCAGACTTGTGTTTCATCAAGTAGATATACCCATATCTGCTCAAATCATCTGTGAAGGTGAGAAAATAACGATACCCGCCGCGAGACTCAATATTCATTGGACCACATACATCAGTATGTATGATTTCCAACAAATCAGTTGCTTGCTCCATAGTTCCGGAGAATGGCGTTTTAGTCATCTTGCCCATGAGGCACGGTTCGCAAGTACCAAGTGATTCATAATCAATTGATTCCAAAAGTCCATCAGTATGGAGTTTCTTCATGCGCATTACACGATATGACCTAAACGGCAGTGCAACAAATAAGTTGCACCATCATTATCAACTCTGCATCTTTTGGCTTCAACATTATGAATATGTGTATCACTACTATCAAGATTCAATAAAAATAGACCACTCTTCAAGGGTGCATGACCATAAAAGATATTACTCATATAAATAGAACAACCATTATTCTCTGATTTAAATGAATAACCGTCTCGCATCAAACAAGATCCAGATATAATGTTCATGCTCAACGCTGGCACCAAATAACAATTATTTAGGTCTAAAACTAATCCCGATGGTAGATGTAGAGGTAGCGTGCCGACCGCGATCATATCGACTTTGGAATCATTTCCCACGCGCATCGTCACCTCGTCCTTAGCTAATCTTCGCTTAACCGTAGCCCCTGTTTCGAGTTGCAAATATTAGCAATAGAACCAGTATCAAATACCCGGTACTATGCGAGCATTATTAAGGTACACATCAATAACATGTATATCACATATACCTTTGTTCACTTTGCCATCCTTCTTATCCGCCAAATACTTGGGGCAGTTCCGCTTCAAAGGACGATGCTTGCAAGAGAAGCACTCGATCTCGTGCTTAGGTCCGACTTAGGTTTCTTCTCTTGAGCTGCAACTTGTTTGCTGTTCTTCTTGAAGTTCCTTCTTCTTCCCTTTGCCCTTTTTCTTGAAACTGTGGTCTTATTAACCATCAAAACTTGATGCTCCTTCTTGATTTCTACCTCCATGCTTTTAGCATTGCGAAGAGCTCGGGAATAGTCTTGTCCATCCCTTGCATATTATAGTTCATCACGAAGCTCTTGTAGCTTGGTGGCGATGATTGAAGAATTACATCAATGACACTATCATCGGAAGATTAACTCCTAGTTGAATCAAGTGATTATTATACCCGACATTTTGAGTATGTGTTCACCGACGTAACTATTCTCCTCCATCTTACAGCTATAGAACTTATTGGAGACTTCATATCTCTCAATCCGGGCATTTGCTTGAAATATTAACTTCAACTCTGGAACATCTCATATGCTCCATGACGCTCAAAACGTCGTTGAAGACCCGGTTCCAAGCTGTAAAGCATGGCACACCGAACTATCGAGTAGTTATCACTTTGCTCTGTCGGACGTTCTTAACGTCGCTCGGTTGCATCGATGAGCAGGCCCGGAACCCAAGGGTGCTTCCAAGACGTAATTCTTCCGTGCGAGAATGAGGATAATCCTCGAGTTACGGACCCATCCGTGTAATTGCTACCATCATCTTTCAACTTTGCTTTCTCAAGGAACACATTAAAATTCAACGGAACAATAGCATGAGCCATCTATCTACAACAAACATAGACAAGCAAAATACTATCAGGTACTAAGTTCATGATAAATTTAAGTTCAATTAATCATATTACTTAAGAACTCCCACTTAGACAGACATCTCTCTAGTCATCTAAGTGATCACGTGATCCAAATTAACTCAACCATGTCCGATCATCACGTGAGATGGAGTAGTTTCAATGTGAACATCACTATGTTGATCATATCTACTATATGATTCACGTTCGACCTTTCGGTCCCGTGTTCCAAGGCCATATCTGTATATGCTAGGCTCGTCAAGTTTAACCTGAGTATTCCGCGTGTGCAACTGTTTTGCACCCGTTGTATTTGAGCGTAGAGCCTATCACACCCGATCATCATGTGGTGTCTCAGCATGAAGAACTTTCGCAATGGTGCATACTCAGGGAGAACACTTCTTGATAATTTTAGTGAGAGATCATCTTAAAATGCTACCGTCAATCAAAGCAAGATAAGATGCATAAAGGATAAACATCACATGCAATCAATATAAGTAATATGATATGGCCATCATCATCTTGTGCTTGTGATCTCCATCTCCGAAGCACCGTTGTGATCACCATCGTCACCGGCGCGACACCTTGATCTCCATCGTAGCATCATTGTCGTTACGCCATCTATTGCTTCTACGACTATCCCTACCGCTTAGTCATAAAGTAAAGCATTTATGTATGCGTTTGCATTTCATACAATAAAGCGACAACCATATGGCTCCGCGATTATCGATAACTTCGTTACAAAACATGATCATTTCATACAATAAAATATAGCATCACGTCTTGACCATATCACATCACAACATGCCCTGCAAAAACAAGTTAGACGTCCTCTACTTTATTGTTGCAAATTTTACGTGGCTGCTACGGGCTGAGCAAGAAGCGTTCTTACCTACGCATCAAAACCACAACGATAGTTCGTCAAGTTAGTGTTGTTTTAACCTTCGCAAGGACCGGGCGTAGCCACACTTGGTTCAACTAAAGTTGGAGAAATAGACACCCGCTAGTCACCTGTGTGCAAAGCACGGCGGTAAAACCAGTCTCGCGTAAGCGTACTCGTAATGTCAGTCCGGGCCGCTTCATCCAACAATACCGCTGAACCAAAGTATGACATGCTGGTAAGCAGTATGACTTGTATCGCCCACAACTCACTTGTGTTCTACTCGTGCATAAAACATCAACGCATAAAACCTGGCTCGGATGCCACTGTTGGGGAATGTAGTAATTTCAAAAAAAAATCCTACGCACACGCGAGATCATGGTGATGCATAGCAACGAGAGGGGAGAGTGTTGTCCATGTACCCTCGTAGACCGTAAGCGGAAGCGTTATGATAAAGCGGTTGATGTAGTCGTACGTCTTCACGATCCAATCAATCCAAGCACCGAACATACGGCACCTCCGAGTTCAGCACACGTTCAGCTAGATGACGATCCCTGGACTTTGATCCAGCAGGGTGTCGGGGATGAGTTCCGTCAACACGACGGTGTGGTGACGATGATGATGTTCTACCGACGTAGGGCTTCGCCTAAGCACCGCAACGATATGACCGAGGTGGGATATGGTGGAGGGGGGCACCGCACATGGCTAAGGAACGATCACGAAGATCAACTTGTGTGTCTGGAGGTGCCCCCCTCCTCCGTATATAAAAAGGGGGGAGGAGGAGGGGGCCGGCCAAGGGGGTGGTGCGCCCTAGGAGGGGGGAACCTACTCCAAGTAGGTTTGCCCCTCCCTTTCCTAGTCCAAGAGGAAGGGGGAAGGAAGGAGTTGGAGAGGGGAAAGGCAAGGGGGGCGCCGCCCCCCCCTTCCTTTTCATATTCGGACTCAAGGGGAGGGGGCGCGCCTCTTGCCCTGGCCGACCCCTCTCTCTCTCTCTCTCCACTAGGGCCCAACAAGGCCCATTAGTTCCCGGGGGGGGGGGGGGTTCCGGTAACCCTTCGGCACTCCGGTTTTCTCCAAAATCACCCGGAACACTTTCGGTGTCCGAATATAGTCATCCAATATATCAATCTTTATGTCTCGACCATTTCGAGACTCCTCGTCATGTCCGTGATCACATCCGGGACTCCGAACAATCTTCGGTACATCAAAACTTATAAACTCATAATAAAACTGTCATCGTAACGTTAAGCGTGCGGACCCTACGGGTTCGAGAACTATGTAGACATGGCCTAGAACTGTTCTCGGTCAATAACCAATAGCGGAACCTGGATGCTCATATTGGCTCCTACATATTCTACGAAGTTCTTTATCGGTCAAACCGCATAACAACATATGTTGTTCCCTTTGTCATCGGTATGTTACTTGCCTGAGATTCGATCGTCGGTATCCAATACCTTGTTCAATCTCGTTACCGGCAAGTCTCTTTACTCGTTACGTAATGCATCATTCCGTAACTAACTCATTAGCTACATTGCTTGCAAGGCTTATAGTGATGTGCATTACCGAGAGGGCCCAGAGATACCTCTCCGACAATCGGAGTGACAAATCCTAATCTCGAAATACGCCAACCCAACATGTACCTTCGGAGACACCTATAGAGCTCCTTTATAATCACCCAGTTACGTTGTGACGTTTGGTAGCACACAAAGTGTTCCTCCGGTAAACGGGAGTTGCATAATCTCATAGTTGTAGGAACTTTGTATAAGTCATGAAGAAAGCAATAGCAACATACTAAATGATCAAGTGCTAGGCTAAAGGAATGGGTCAAGTCAATCACATCATTCTCCTAATGATGTGATCCCGTTAATCAAATGACAACACATGTCTATGGCTAGGAAACATAACCATCTTTGATTAATGAGCTAGTCAAGTAGAGGCATACTAGTGACATTATGTTTGTCTATGTATTCACACATGTATCATGTTTCCGGTTAATACAATTCTAGCATGAATAATAAACATTTATCATGAAATGAGGAAATAAATAATAACTTTATTATTGCCTCTAGGGCATATTTCCTTCACTGGGTACCCCCGGTCCCAGAATCCCGACAGTAGCCCTCGGGCTGACTACGCTCTCGGCCTTGTTCGAAGGAGGAGACAGAGAGGAGGGGCGAAGCGACGCAGGCCCCACCCGCCTGCGATCCAGGCTCGAAGCGTGGCGTATGATGGGGCGTGGATGCCCCCACTTCCTAACGACTCCTCAGCAACTGCCCGGGCGCCCACACTTCCCCTTGGCGCCGGTGCACCGTTATTATAGGCAAGCTTCTCAGTGTGGCGGCGTTCGAAGTACGCCGTCCAGAGAACATGGTTGTCGGGGGCGTACTTTGGCAGATGTCGCACCTCCTCCAGCAGGGATGCTCGGATGCGCGCGATCTCGCCGCAGCGTTCGGCGTCGGTCAGCGACGGGGGGACGGGGACGCCTCCGACACTGAGCCTCCACGAGTCCGGCACGTGCATGTCCGGCGCTGCCGGATAGTTGGCCTTGTGGAGAAGTAGCACCTCCCACTCGTGAAGATGGTGGCGGCCGAAGCCGTTAGCCGCCATTCCGTCGCCGGGGAAGCGCTCGGCCATCTGGGAAGGTGGAGGAGAGAGCAAAGGGCGCCGAGGGGAAGGAGGTGGTTGGCAGCATGAGAGATATGGGAGACGGGTGTGCGGCCAGCGGCGACGATGGGTGGTTTTTATAGCGGCGAGGGGGCGGCAGCAGTATGGACGCATGGCAGGAAGGGCGTGGGACGCGCGGCAGCACGCCTTCACTGCGCCACCCGTGATCAATGGAAGGCTGACCGGCGGCAGCCTTCGCATTGATTTGAGAGGGAGCCGAGGCGGGGTGCTGAGGACGACGATGCAGCCGCTAACTCGACAGGCCCACGGGGTGGAAATCTGGCGCAGGAAGGTTTGGTGCGTTTTTTCTTTTGCCTGGCGCCCCCGGTCAGCCCCCAGCGCGCTGGGTTTGGCCTGGTTCCGCCGGCGCCAATTTCGGCCCTAACCGGCAAAATTTGGGCTCCTGGGGGCGCGGCTGGGCCTTTTTTTAGCGTCAGTGATAAAAAAGCGGCTTGGGGGCCGTGGAGATGCTCTTACCTTCTGTTGGTTTCTGCCGCTTGGATCCACGGAAAATTGTTGTTGTCTTAAATCTACTTGATTTAATTTTTTTTGTACTTATGGACATATCCAGCCAGAAGTCCTACTTGAATTTATTTAGTTTTGTACTTATTACTGCATTTCATCATTTCTTCCTCTGAGATCTGTCATTCGGTCTTCTCATAGTAAGATGTACCCTTGTAGATGCAAGCGGCAGCAGTTTGAGGAAGCTTGGAAGAAGCATGAAGCTGACCCAGATTTAACATTGCTCCTACCCCGTTTCAAACAACTTTTCACTGAAGATGGTAGCCAGAAGTTTGAGTTCAACTGGTATTGTCGATGTAGATAGTTGTTAAACATAGATCAAATAAGGGCTATTTGTAGAGAATGATTTGGTGCATCGATATCTCATTGATCGTGCACTAGGCACATATATATAGGTACAAAGGGTGTGACTGGTATCTTGTCTCCTAAGATACACGTACATACAGAGGGAGACATACACTACAGTAATCGCATCGAAACCTGCACCTACGACATGAACACATGTTCAACACTTCGGCAATCGGCGTTGCCGCCGCTGACGCAGAGATCGATCAAAGCCTCGAATGTCGAGGTGGGTAGTCCCTTCGTAATAACATCGGTGAACTGCTGATCGGTGGGCACATGTAGAACTCGAACACGACCAAGTGCGACGTGCTCCCTGACGAAGTGAATGTCGAGCTCAATATGCTTCATCCGTCGGTGATGGACAGCGTTGGCAACGAGGTACATCGCAGAGACGTTATCACAGTAGACAAGCGTAGCCTTGGTTACCTCACATAGCAACTCCTGAAGTAGCTGTCGTAGCCAAGAGCACTCCGCAACGGCGTTGGCCACTGCCTTGTACTCAGCCGTGGCGCTCGATCGTGAGACAGTGGGTTGTCGTTTGGACGACCACGAAATCAGAGAGGGCCTGAGGTAGACGCAGTAGCCGAAAGTGGAGCGGCGAGTGTCAGTACACCCAGCCCAGTTGGCGTCGGAGTAGGCAACAAGGCTGGTGTCAGGTGATGCCGTCAGGGTGAGACCCATAACTATGGTTCCACGTAGGTACCAAAGAATACGTTTCACAAGAGCCCAATGAGTATCATGAGGAGCATGCATATGAAGGCACACCATTGCCGATAGCGATCTTGAATGTCTCAGACGCTGCCAGGAGGTAATCAAGCGCACCGACGATGGAGTGGTAGAAGGGAGCACCGGACGCCGGAGAACCCTCGACGGCGGACACCTTAGCCTTCGTGTCGATAGGCATAGGAGCAAAGCTTGCAAGCAAGCATGCCCGCCGCCTCCGTAGCTCAGAGGCGATTTCTGCTGGTGCAGGAAGAAGCCAGTGGCCCGGAGCACAATCTCAATGCCGAGGAAGTAGAGGAGAGCCCCTAAGTCCTTGAGGGCAAACTCGGTGCCGAGGCGAGCTGTGATCTACTGAAGGAGCGCTGGCGAGGATGCAGTCAGGATGATGTCATCGACGTACAGGAGGAGGTATGCGGTGGCGGGGCCCTGGTGATAAACAATCAGGGAGGCATCGGACTGTGTGGACCGCAACCCCTGCTGCTGAAGGAAGGTCATGATCCGCTGGTACCAGGCCCGAGGTGCCTACTTCAACCCGTAGAGAGAACGGGAGAGCAAGCACACGTGGTCCGAATAGTCGGTGTCGACGAAACCAGTAGGCTGCTGACAGAACACCTGCTCGTCGAGATAGCCATGCAAGAAAGCATTAGACACATCGAGCTGGTGAACTGCCAGCGCGAAACAAGAAGATGGAGAATAATACAATCGTGCCCGACGGACAACCGGGCGAAGGTGTTGGTGAAGTCCACGCTGGCACGCTGGCGGAAGCCACGCTCCACCCAACGCACCTTGTAGCGCTCGAGAGAGCCGTCGGGGCAAGTCTTGTGGCGGAAGACCCACTTGTCAGTGATGACATTAGCACGGGGAGGCCGCGGGACAAGCTACCACGTACGGTTGCGCTGCAGGGCGTCAAACTCCTCACACATGGCAGCTAGCCAGTTCGGATCCTGAAGAGCTGCGCGAGCAGAGGTGGGGAGCGAAGACGGTGCTGAGGTAGACACAGCACACGCGTACTCGTCAGACGTGTAGCGTGTGCTAGGACGAAGTGTCCCAGTCCGAGCCCGAGTGACCATACCAGTGAGAGGTGCAGCCGCGGCGACGGGGGCTGCTGAGGGGGCTGCGGCGACGGGGCCGCCAAGGGGGCCGCGGCTGTCGGGGGTTGGATGCGACATATGCCAACAGGTGGCTTATCATGGTGGGGGCGAGTAGAACGTCGCCGGTGCCTGGAAACGGGATGAGGCGAAGGCATGCACGCCGGCGAATCTTACCCACTGGCTCTCCGAGGAGATAATACCCTCATCGCGCTCTACGGGTCTCCGCATGATCACTATGGGGTGATAGTACAATGGTGCTCCTCGAGCTGTGTGGAGGCAGGAAGGAGCCAGGCTAGCTCTTTCCCTCTTGCTATGTATCTAAAATCCTATCCAGGGCCGAACCCTTCGCATGGGTGCCCCGGGGGGTTTATATAGGCCTACCCCCCGGGGGTACAAGGGTCATCTGTCTGGGCGTGGCCCCCAGTCGTCAGTCTCTCTGGTAGCCGTCTTCTCCGCTGACTCCTGGGGCCCGCCGACTGGCGGGTCCCATGACAGGCCGAAACACTGCAGCACTCGATGACGCAGTTCGTCATGGGGTCGTGGGAACGAGGCCGCTGTCGGTGATCCTTTGTTGCCACTCCCCGTCTAATCTGGTTTATGGCTTGTGGGGCCCTGGCCAGGATGCGGCCGACTCTGGGGAGGCCGACTCCTGTAGGGCCGTCCTCGGACTCTCCAGCCGAGCTCTTCTATCTCACTGACGGAGGGCCCGATGATCTCCGGGCAGACGCTGCCGTCGTCGGTACATGTTGGTTATGCGTCTGTTGTGGTGGTCGAGGTGGTATGGCAAAGCGCTGCCTCACCGAGAGATCTCCCCGTGACGCGGCTCACTGTAGCCATGCCCCTCTCGTGGTCCGAGGGGACAGCCACGACGGGCTGTACCCTGCGCTGGTTTTCGTGGAGGTTGCGGGCCGACTCCCGTGAGTCGGCCTTGAGAGGTCGCAGCACGAGTCGGCTTGGTCCAAAGTCGCCGTCTGGGACTCGCTTCTTCGAAGGTCGCCACTGGGCCTCGCCTTCGCCGAAGGTCGCCCGGTGGGCCTCGCCTTCTTCGAAGGTCGCCACCGGGGCTCGCCTTCCCGGTCGCCACCGAGGCTCCCGCCCTCGGTCGCCTATCGCTGACTCGGCCTTCCCGGTCGTCCTCCTGACTCGGCCGAGGCGCGGCCCTGCCCGATGTCTCGAAAGATCTTGGGTCCCGGTCTGCCTACCCATGGCCCATTACTTCGACAGTAGTCCCCGTGCCGGGCGGTTCGTGAGCGCGCCTCGCGAGGGCTTCAAGCAGATTCAGACCGCAGCGCCGACTCGATTCGCTGCCGCCTTCCTTGCCACCTCGCGAGAGCCGCCCGCCCTCGCTAGGGCCGCCCGCAAGTCTTGGCGGGAGACCGGCGGCGTATCGCCACGCTTCCCTGCCATCTGCGAGACGGTCCTATCACGTGACGCCACGTGGAGGCGATAGCCTGCCGGCCCACGCGCGTGACGGGACGGGCCGATAGATGGGGCCCGCCACTACCACGCCTCGGCTCCGAGCGGATCCGCTGCGGCGAGGGCGGTTGGTATCCCCGGGTTACCGC